>CM072542.1:22450000-23885000 GCA_036898165.1 Silybum marianum | reverse complement strand
ATAGATAGATAGATAGATAGATAGATAGATAGATAGATAGATAGATAGATAGATAGATAGATAGATAGATAGATAGATAGATAGATAGATAGATAGATAGATAGATAGATAGATAGATAGATAGATAGATAGATAGATAGATAGATAGATAGATAGATAGATAGATAGATAGATAGATAGATAGATAGATAGATAGATAGATAGATAGATAGATAGATAGATAGATAGATAGATAGATAGATAGATAGATAGATAGATAGATAGATAGATAGATAGATAGATAGATAGATAGATAGATAGATAGATAGATAGATAGATAGATAGATAGATAGATAGATAGATAGATAGATAGATAGATAGATAGATAGATAGATAGATAGATAGATAGATAGATAGATAGATAGATAGATAGATAGATAGATAGATAGATAGATAGATAGATAGATAGATAGATAGATAGATAGATAGATAGATAGATAGATAGATAGATAGATAGATAGATAGATAGATAGATAGATAGATAGATAGATAGATAGATAGATAGATAGATAGATAGATAGATAGATAGATAGATAGATAGATAGATAGATAGATAGATAGATAGATAGATAGATAGATAGATAGATAGATAGATAGATAGATAGATAGATAGATAGATAGATAGATAGATAGATAGATAGATAGATAGATAGATAGATAGATAGATAGATAGATAGATAGATAGATAGATAGATAGATAGATAGATAGATAGATAGATAGATAGATAGATAGATAGATAGATAGATAGATAGATAGATAGATAGATAGATAGATAGATAGATAGATAGATAGATAGATAGATAGATAGATAGATAGATAGATAGATAGATAGATAGATAGATAGATAGATAGATAGATAGATAGATAGATAGATAGATAGATAGATAGATAGATAGATAGATAGATAGATAGATAGATAGATAGATAGATAGATAGATAGATAGATAGATAGATAGATAGATAGATAGATAGATAGATAGATAGATAGATAGATAGATAGATAGATAGATAGATAGATAGATAGATAGATAGATAGATAGATAGATAGATAGATAGATAGATAGATAGATAGATAGATAGATAGATAGATAGATAGATAGATAGATAGATAGATAGATAGATAGATAGATAGATAGATAGATAGATAGATAGATAGATAGATAGATAGATAGATAGATAGATAGATAGATAGATAGATAGATAGATAGATAGATAGATAGATAGATAGATAGATAGATAGATAGATAGATAGATAGATAGATAGATAGATAGATAGATAGATAGATAGATAGATAGATAGATAGATAGATAGATAGATAGATAGATAGATAGATAGATAGATAGATAGATAGATAGATAGATAGATAGATAGATAGATAGATAGATAGATAGATAGATAGATAGATAGATAGATAGATAGATAGATAGATAGATAGATAGATAGATAGATAGATAGATAGATAGATAGATAGATAGATAGATAGATAGATAGATAGATAGATAGATAGATAGATAGATAGATAGATAGATAGATAGATAGATAGATAGATAGATAGATAGATAGATAGATAGATAGATAGATAGATAGATAGATAGATAGATAGATAGATAGATAGATAGATAGATAGATAGATAGATAGATAGATAGATAGATAGATAGATAGATAGATAGATAGATAGATAGATAGATAGATAGATAGATAGATAGATAGATAGATAGATAGATAGATAGATAGATAGATAGATAGATAGATAGATAGATAGATAGATAGATAGATAGATAGATAGATAGATAGATAGATAGATAGATAGATAGATAGATAGATAGATAGATAGATAGATAGATAGATAGATAGATAGATAGATAGATAGATAGATAGATAGATAGATAGATAGATAGATAGATAGATAGATAGATAGATAGATAGATAGATAGATAGATAGATAGATAGATAGATAGATAGATAGATAGATAGATAGATAGATAGATAGATAGATAGATAGATAGATAGATAGATAGATAGATAGATAGATAGATAGATAGATAGATAGATAGATAGATAGATAGATAGATAGATAGATAGATAGATAGATAGATAGATAGATAGATAGATAGATAGATAGATAGATAGATAGATAGATAGATAGATAGATAGATAGATAGATAGATAGATAGATAGATAGATAGATAGATAGATAGATAGATAGATAGATAGATAGATAGATAGATAGATAGATAGATAGATAGATAGATAGATAGATAGATAGATAGATAGATAGATAGATAGATAGATAGATAGATAGATAGATAGATAGATAGATAGATAGATAGATAGATAGATAGATAGATAGATAGATAGATAGATAGATAGATAGATAGATAGATAGATAGATAGATAGATAGATAGATAGATAGATAGATAGATAGATAGATAGATAGATAGATAGATAGATAGATAGATAGATAGATAGATAGATAGATAGATAGATAGATAGATAGATAGATAGATAGATAGATAGATAGATAGATAGATAGATAGATAGATAGATAGATAGATAGATAGATAGATAGATAGATAGATAGATAGATAGATAGATAGATAGATAGATAGATAGATAGATAGATAGATAGATAGATAGATAGATAGATAGATAGATAGATAGATAGATAGATAGATAGATAGATAGATAGATAGATAGATAGATAGATAGATAGATAGATAGATAGATAGATAGATAGATAGATAGATAGATAGATAGATAGATAGATAGATAGATAGATAGATAGATAGATAGATAGATAGATAGATAGATAGATAGATAGATAGATAGATAGATAGATAGATAGATAGATAGATAGATAGATAGATAGATAGATAGATAGATAGATAGATAGATAGATAGATAGATAGATAGATAGATAGATAGATAGATAGATAGATAGATAGATAGATAGATAGATAGATAGATAGATAGATAGATAGATAGATAGATAGATAGATAGATAGATAGATAGATAGATAGATAGATAGATAGATAGATAGATAGATAGATAGATAGATAGATAGATAGATAGATAGATAGATAGATAGATAGATAGATAGATAGATAGATAGATAGATAGATAGATAGATAGATAGATAGATAGATAGATAGATAGATAGATAGATAGATAGATAGATAGATAGATAGATAGATAGATAGATAGATAGATAGATAGATAGATAGATAGATAGATAGATAGATAGATAGATAGATAGATAGATAGATAGATAGATAGATAGATAGATAGATAGATAGATAGATAGATAGATAGATAGATAGATAGATAGATAGATAGATAGATAGATAGATAGATAGATAGATAGATAGATAGATAGATAGATAGATAGATAGATAGATAGATAGATAGATAGATAGATAGATAGATAGATAGATAGATAGATAGATAGATAGATAGATAGATAGATAGATAGATAGATAGATAGATAGATAGATAGATAGATAGATAGATAGATAGATAGATAGATAGATAGATAGATAGATAGATAGATAGATAGATAGATAGATAGATAGATAGATAGATAGATAGATAGATAGATAGATAGATAGATAGATAGATAGATAGATAGATAGATAGATAGATAGATAGATAGATAGATAGATAGATAGATAGATAGATAGATAGATAGATAGATAGATAGATAGATAGATAGCACAAGCACTCTGTTGCTTTATTGCTCTCCACGTGCTTGACAACCCTAAATGTCAATTGTTCATATGCGACTAAAATCCTGCATATTCTGAGAACAAAGGACAAGTTATCCAATATATGACACGTGGAATGTACCCTTTGACTTGCATTTGATGTAGTGGGTATAAATAGATGAAGAAATCCTTCTTCATCTTTATCCATCCATATCTCTTCTTGAACATCTCTTTACGTTCTCTTCTTTATTGTGCATCAACTTAGTGCTTTTTAGATTTCTTAGAGTAGGTTTTATAATTTGTTCTTATTTCTGTAACAGTCAGTAAAAAAAAATTATTATCAATAAACTGATTTAAAAACTAAAAAGCCTTTGTTTGTTCATTCACCCTCCTTCTACAAACTGTGTGATATCTATACACTATTGTAGACACCTTTGGGACCAAAATGTTCATATGTGAACTAGTTAATTAGTTCACATGTGAACTATTAATTCATATATGAACCCACATGTTCATATATGAATCAGTTAAATAGTTCATATGTGAATCATACGAGTTCATATGTGAATTAGTTAATTAGTTCATATATGAATCACAAGGGTTCATGTATGAGTCAGTTAATAAGCTCATATGTGAATCACATAGGTTCATACGTAAATCAGTTAAAATAGTTTATATGTTAATTACATTAGTTTAAATATGAATGTATGATTCATATGTGAATCACATAGATTCATATATAAACTCGTTTGCCACCTATTTGTAAAATTACGAAACTAGCTTCTTTATTTTCCCATAGCCGCATTTTCGACCAATCAAAGCCGCAATTATTGTCTAGTCAAATCCGATCTTGATCGTATGAAGGGTTAGGATCACTTATTTACTTCTCAAATATTTAACACTTCTAAAAAATAACCTTTGGCTATATATATATATATATATATATATATATATATATATATGGAGGTTCAAACGAGAACAACTCCATTTTACGATAACAAAAGAACACTATTATCACACGTGGGGAACCTGGTGGTGTGCGGATGATGTGCCATGCCCCTTAGGCAGCGTCAAACGTCGTCTTCGTCTATGACTTAATATCATTTGTGATAGATTATAGTATCACATAAAGAACACATTTATCACATGTGATAATACACGTGAAAGGGGCTTAGTGCTGTAAGGGCAACTTGGCCCGCAACCTAGATCGCGCCAAAAGTCTGTGTCTCTGTTTTAGTATCACATTTGTATCATATTTGTTGAAAGATAGTATCACATGTGATTATCTATAGTAAAGACATTTGTATCATATGTCTTGTTTGTGTGTGTGTGTGATCACAATTATTGAACATATATACAAAGAAGTTACATAGAGATGAAGAATAGATTGAAAATTTATGTATATGAAGAGGGTGTGTGATGGTGTAATTAGGGTTGCTCAAAATACCGACCAACCCGCCCAACCCAACTCGAAAAAACTTAAAAAAACACTCAACCCGAAATAACCCGACATATAGTTGATACAAAAATAGGTCAAACCGCATCTATTGAGTTGGAATCGGGTTGGGGTAATTTGAACCCAACCCAACTCGATGAACCTGATGCCTTTATATAGTATGGATTTATTACGATTGTTAAGTCTTTGATTAATATATGTAATTAAACCAACCCGTAAATAGGTATATTCAAAATTATATTACAATCTCAACCATAATTTTACTTTATTATTTGTATGAATTTTCATTTTTCAAAGAATTTGTTAGAGTTTTTTACACGTTCTCATTTTAATTTGACTTTGTTTAAACAAAACGCTTAGTAAAATCGTAAAATCATGTACCAAAGTTTCAACCCAACCAACGCTCATGGGTTGGTTGGGTTGTAGTTTTGCTTGGGTTGTGTTAGGTTGCGATTTTTCAAACCGCAAGCATTAGGTTGGATTACTCAAATGCCTTCAACCCAACCAACCCAACCCATGAGCAGCCCTAAGTGTAATTGTATAATGTCATATCAATGTAAACTCAATAATTATATTAAACACAAGAAATGAAAGGATATCGGGTTCATCGGATTGAGTTGAGTTCAAATAAAAGTAATTCGATATCAACTCAATACCTACGGTTTGAAGATTTTACAACTCGATTAAACATCGGGTTGCTTCGAGTTAAGGTAAATCGCATTAGGTTGGGTTGATCGGGTTTTAAACAGCTCTAATGATAAAGATCTTTTATACCAAACGTGAATCGCAAAAACACTCCATGGGATGTCATATGAATACTAATATGGTATAAGCACTTCTCATGTCATCATAATACGATATAATATCCTCTGACTTGTTGATATGAATACGAAACTCACATTTTCACGGTAGCTGTGAGACTAAAAAAGAAAAAGAAAGTAAAATACTAGATTAAAAAAACCATTTGGGCTAAAAGTGGAGTAGAAACAAAGTGGAGGGACTAATTATGTCAATACTTGCAATTGTGATTTAAAAACTGAATTTAGGAACCATTAAGAATAAACACTTTCAATTAACTTACCTACTCTAATTTTAGTCCATTAAAATAGCATCATCTGAAACATTTTTATCTGATAATCGTTTACTGGGTAAGATTCGTCACTCTCACTTACCGAGTAAGGCCCTCGGGTCTTTGGTGTCACTCTTAGCGGGCAAGATTCTCAATACTTGTCATGATATTTCAATAAGGTAAAATGACCTAGTAAACATTTAGTAAACGACCCCTTAGTCTTGCTCAAGAGTTGATAGCCGAATTGGAACCCTTTTTTTAAAGCATTAAAAAAAAAAACAACAAAATGCAAATAAAGCAACATAAAGCAAATAAACTTGGTAACAACACCATACCAAGCAATAAGCAACCAAAATAAACACAACAAAACAGAAGATGAGCCATAATGAAAGAAAAGCTCAAAACCAGAATCCACCAAAACCCAAGGTGGGTATTCAAGAGCTTCAAATAACAAATTCCTCCTTCATTGGCATTCGTATTGACACAGACATCTTCAATAACTTTTCTATAATTTCTCTAAAATAGAGAATGAATTTAAAAGTCAAAATCTTTAAAAAAGTTTTCTTCCAACTCCAACAGGTTTTTTCTATTTTAGAGAATTCATCATTACTTATATTATTAAAATATTTAATACATTTAATAAAATATTATTTCTCTCTTCTACACATTTAACTTCTATAAATTTGATTGGTTGTACATGTTAAAATAATGTTTCTTTCTTCTAGTTTAAAATTTTTATAGGTTTCTTACCAAATCTCTAAAATAGCAAACAAGATATCAATGTTGTTGGAGAACTTGCACTGGGGCATCCTATTGGTAAGGTGATTTAGGTCAATTTATTAGATTCTGATATTATTGATCGCTTTGGAAGATGAAGAGAGAAACAAAGAATATTACAACTGTGTAGAGAACCCGTCGTTGTCTCGGCTGTGCTACCGGAGGCTCTGTTTTTTCTACTTTAGCAATGTTGATGGAGATGTTCTTGGTTCTCCACACCATTCTTTCGAAAACCACGCTTCTAATCTCCTTAGTTACTTGAGAAGCAACCATTCGTTGCTCCATAAAGATTATCCTATTTCTCTCTTGCCAAATGTGGTTGACGGAAGCCCAAAAGGTTAGTTTCCGCACAGTCGCCCATCGCCTTCATTGTCCACTAGCAATAGCCAAAACGATTCCATTCGATGAATCCCCAACGCGTACTAACCATATAAACATCCCTTTTTTACCTACGCCCAAACCTCTATAGAGTACCCACAATCAAAAAACAACTAATTATGGGAATCTATGCAGATTTTACATAAAGAACAAAGTAAATACGGAGGATCATGTTTCCAAGCTTTCATGCGATCTTGGGTTGGAAGTCGACCCCTACTAGCTAACCAAAGACAAAATGCATGCTTTAGAATATGCAAAGGAACAACAAACATATCGATGCCAAGGAACAATTTTTTGGACACCATCCAACGAACGGTGAACTTCCCTAACCGAAAACCCAAAAGAATTGTGGTGCAATGTTTGGACACCATCCAACGAATGGTAAACTTCCCTAACTGAAAACCCAAAAGAACTGGAACACTTGTAAGCAATGTTTGTGCGTAAAGTTTAAGGCTTAGGTGCCTCTTTCATAGAAGTAGAAAATATATTCGATTAATGAAAAATCGAGCAAGAATGAGCGAGTAATCGGACGACGAAGCAAACAAGTGTTTTCAGTGATTGTACGTTGATCGGAGTTGAGTTGTTCCGTTTATTTTAAAATTAAACATTTCTTTATGTTTGTTTAGAAGTAGCAAATGCTAGTAGTTGAGGTGGGTAGTAATAATGGCTCAATGACCATCAATTTGATTGGAGAATGTAAAACGACCAAACTAACCCAAAATCGAGCACAAAAATTAGAAACTAGAACATCATGGTTCGAGTTAACTGGGGAAGTTTATGCCATTAGGCAACGATAATCAATATTGAGGTTTTGTTGCAAAAAAATGGCAAAAATTAGAAGAAGTTCAACTCATAACCAGCTGAAACAAACCCCAAGGCACTACTATCATTTGATATTTTAATAATATATTAGGTTTGTTTAGATGTTAATACGATTTAATTATTTATTTCAAAGAGGTGTTTATAAACTATTTAATTTAATTTAAAAATGATTTAATAATTAGGTTAAAGTGTTTTACTTGTGTTTAGAAAATTATTGGGACACTTCAATTCGAAAAGGTGAACTTATACAATTAAAAAAATGTGAAATTGATAGTTTAATCATGGACGAATTTTGTTGATTCTTTTGCAAAATAGGTTGTTGATAGGATATCACTTTGCATATTGTAAAGGTCACTAAGTTGACAAACGAGTATTGATAAGACTTATCTTTATGGGATGCATACATATAACATATGCATATGAAACTATTTGAGCAATGATGTCAACTACTATACGAAACTATTTGAGCATATTGTGTGATATAGTTGATAACAAGGAATTATGTATTATATATATGATGATGAAATGTTTATGTAAGGGTGTTCATCCAAACCGTCCATACTGTATCATACCGCACTGAAAAACGCAGGTTAGAACTTTCACAGTGCGGTTTGTGGTTTGCATTTTTACCAAACCGCACTATGCGGTGCGGTTTGTGGTTTTGAGTTATCAAACCGTGGTTTAAACCGCACTGCACCGCATATTTTATATATTTTTTAATTTTTATATAGAACACACACACACACACACACATATATATATATAGGAACGGGTTCAAATGAGAACTCAAATTTGATTGTGAACGTGAGGTCAAATGAAAGCATGACACGTGTCATGTCATATTCAGACTGAATAATCACAAATATATTCCGACTGAACATAGTATTTATTCGGTCTAAATAATGCTTATTCGGACTGAATAAGCATTATTCAGATCGAATGAATACTATGTTCAATCGGAATATATCTTTGATTATTCAGTCTGAATAATCTACATTCAGTCATGTGTCACGCTCTCATTTGTCCTCACGTTCACAACCAAATTTGAGTTCGTATTTGAACTTTTCTCTCTCTCTATATATATATATATTGAATAACTTATTATTTATGTAATGTTTTTGTTTATTTTGAGTTTGATCCAATATGACAATTGACAATATTAATACATTTGTTTGACATGTCACAACTCACACATCCAATTTATTTTAAAGTTTATTTTTTACCTCTTAGAGTATTTTTCAATTATGCAATATGTATTTTGGGAGTCGATGTATCAAAGCTCTTTGTTTTTTTAATACGTTCACTTTATCGTTGGTTTTATAATGTATTTTTAAACTTAAAATTATTGGATTGTCGGTATAAAATACGATAGGTACAAACCGCATAAACCGCACCAAACAGCACCATGAACACCCCTATGTTTATGTACTTGTAGAGCTTACATGATTCATGTATTATACTTGTTTATTGGTTTTAAAAATTACTGGTTTCCATATTCCACGTTATGGTGCAAACCTCTCAAAGGTTCCAACGTATACTTCCTCTTCTTCAGTAATACTGTTGATATACCTAAAACCCAATCACTAGTGGGCGAAAATCACAAGTCCATCGAAACCTAAATGATTGTCACAAACACAATCATTGGTGTAACGATAGGATATCTTTAAGTTCACCGAATCACGCTACTTTTCCATCTTCGGTAGGCGTTAGTTCTTTGTTGTTGTTTTACCTGAACAAAATGGCACGCACGCTCTGCAATTTTTAAAGCCAAGAGTTGTTTCGTTCTTAACTCTGTTACTCACCCGTGATCCTTGATCTTAACTTCCAATTTATAAAAAGGGTGAATATACTTGTTACATACCGGCAATAATCTAAGACATGTATCAAGGTTTTTTTTTACAAGGGGATGATCCCTTTCTACATGTCCATCAAATTAACAATCATGGACTTCATAAAGCACTACTCTTTTATATATAGGACCATAGATTGGCGCGGGCCACCTTTTTATGATTCTGTTCATCTGTTATAAACGAAAATAATATGTTTAAAAGGTGTCACTGTATTGTCTTGCAGGCTGCCACCATACAATGTTTGAAATACAAGTCTTGGCGCAAGTCTTTAATGACGAAGTTGGTAAATGTTGGTCACAATGTATGAAATCGTTTAGTTTCCGGCTTAAATTTTTGTGCTTTTTATATGTTCGGGAACAAAATTAAGCCAACACTCGTACATGTATTACCTTTTGTGCAACAAGAACAAGGACTCCACCAACTAATTATACTAATACTGTGAAAAATTCCAATAATTTTTGTTTTTTAATTAAATTGTGTCACCATCTAAAAAAAATTATGGGTTATCCTATGCTTTGAAGGTAAACAATTACAATTCTATTGATGAAGATGGGTCCTCAAAAACAAAACACGAAACTACCGCATTGATATCTTGTTAAAAGATTATCTACCATGAGACCATTTTTTTACACTTGAAACTTCACAACAAATCACTGTAAAGGTAACCTTTACTATGTTTTTGCTATGAAGGTTTGGATATTTTTTACCTTAACAGTGTTCTACCATAACAAATTCATTAGTGAATAAGATACTAATACAAAATTCAGGATAGCATGTAATGAAAATCCTTCCAGATAAAGAAAAAGCAAACAACTGTTATAATAAAAGATACCATATACATATATGCATTAATAAAGCAAGCAACAATTGAATGGACAAGATGGAAGCCAAATGTTTTTTAATTGGGAAGCCACTTTGGAAAAAAAAATGGCTTTTTACATAATCATAATAATGCCTTTTTACATAATGCCTTTCTAGAAGCTTAATCGAAATAGTTAATTTTTATATAATTAAGCTACTGGGAGACAGTTATGTATAGCTATCGAATAAGTTGCAAGTTCTATTAAGATTTAAAACGTGTCATTAATAAACAAGCTTTAACTATATACACACCCATTACTAGTGAATAAGATATCAAAAAGAAATTCATAACTAACAAACGGGCCCTAAATACAAGTAAATTACAAGTTTTTTTTTTTTTTTGAACAAGGGACATATATATATATATATATAGGAAGGTTCAAATGAGAACTTTGTATTTTTAAAGGAAAAAGGGACAATTGTGGATCACATATGATGTGAGTCCCACATAATATTAAATCATTTATGATTTAATATTAAATCATAAATGATTTAATATTACGTGGGACCCACATCATATGTGGTCCCAAATGAATTCCTTTGTTCCTTTAGGTTCAAATGAGAACTATATATATATATATAGTGTTCTCATATGATCCCTCCCCTATATATATATAGAGAGAGGAAGGTTCAAATGAAAACTTTACCTTTTTAAAGGAACAAATGATTCATTTGGGACCACATATGATGTGGGGCCCACAAATAAAAAAATCATTTATGATTTTTTGTTTTTTTTCTAAAAAATCATAAATGATTTTTTATTTGTGGGCCCCACATCATATGTGGTCCCAAATGAATTCCTTTGTTCCCTTAAAGATGAGTGGTTCTTGTTTGATCCCTCCCCTATATATATATATATATATATATATATATATATATGAGATTAGCTAGGAGATAATCTATTATAGCTGATTCACTAGTGAATAAGATATCAAAAAGAAATTCATTATCAATAAACAGGCCGTAAAAGTATACCAATTACAAGGGTAGGGCCAATTTAGAGAAAAACCATAAAAAAATGAAAAAGCAAGGAACATCTTTTTAACCTTTTATCTGGACGTTATACACATGCGACATGTGCATACTGGTAACTCGTCATATGCACGTGTGCACAAAAACTAAAAAATATCTTCAATTACTTGTATGTATATGTACACATTACCAGAATGAACAGTTACCCAATTGTTATTCAGTTTTTTTTGTTTTTTTAAAGTTAACCTCCCCTATAGCAAATTCACTAGTGAATAAGATATTAAAACAAAATTCAGAATTACACAGAAGTAATAACCTTTCCAAAATCAAGAAAAACAAAACTGCTACAAAAAATATAGCATACACATATATTATATACATTAAGCAACCAACAATCGAATGCTCAAAGAGTACTCTCTCAAAGTTGAATATATATATATATAATAAATATATATAAGGATATATACAACAAAAAAATGGAAATAAAGAACAAATAGGCACACCAAACAGGCACATACACCTATATAGTTATTTAAATTATCCAAATTGTAATAACCATGATCAACAAAAATTCAAAATCAAAAACAAAATAAAAAACATATAATTAATTTTAAATTACTCTTTTTTAATTACTTATTAGGATTCAAAACCATCTTACCTTCAGGATTCACCACCAAACCCGCCCCTTGCCTTACATCAGTTTGGGGAGCCATCACCTGTTGATAGGGGGCATTCATTCCCTGCGACGTCGTATAATAAACCTGCCGCCCCGTGGCATCAATTCCAACCTGACCGTACCCAATTTCAGCTTGTGGTCTCACAACTCCAATGGCTTCTGGATAGTTTCCAACTTTTGTTTGCTGAATCGGTGGCTGATTCATTGTGCTGTATACAGGTTGTTGTTCTCTGTAGAATTCAGACGGATTTCCCATTCTCTGCATACCGTAATAAGCTTGACCTTGATTGACTTGACCGGTGGCCGGTCGGAGTGTTTGAGTGGCCGCCGGAGATTGTACCGGAGGAGTTGGAGACGGATAAACACCGGTAGACGACGGAATTAGATAAACCGGAGAATCGTTTCCGGCGACCGACATCGGATAACCGCCGGTTGTCATGTGTCGTTGTTCCTGCCAATACCGTGGTTGACCGGTGGCGGCCGGCGCCGGTTGGATTTTCTGAGGGTAATAGTCACCGTAATAAGCCCTAGGATCGATGTTCATGGCTTGTTCATGACTAACGGCGATCTGCATTCTTTGAGATTCCTGGATCTGTCTCTGGATCTCCACCGTCGTCGGTGAAACGACGGCATCTCCGACGACGTGACGGTTGCTGTTACTATCCTCCGATCCACACTCCGATCCAGGACGAGCGGTGTCTGAAACGTTCGCCGGTGGTACGACAACCGCCGCGACATCCTGCACCTTCGCCGGAGCTGTTACCGGCGCGTTTCCTTTATCGAATCCGAATAGATAATCAGGATTATCCGACGCCGGCGAAGAAGATTGTCCAGATGAGATCTGAACGGCGTTCAACGCATCGACGAACCACTGCTGTTCCGTTTTACTCTCACCGCCACCGCCACCAAAAGTCGCCGGAGATAATGGAAACAGAAACAACCTAAGCCTCACCGGCTTCGCAGAAGAACGAAAAATCCGATCATATTCCGTCATCATATGTTCCAAATCTTCATCATTCGTAACAGAAATCAACGCATCTAGATCTTCCCCAGGCAATTGATACTTAAAACAAATATCCGATGAATCTGAAAGCGAACCGAGTTTATGTAAAATCGAAGCGTACCTAATGTTACGATCCACCGTGAGGATTTTGGTATCACCGCCGATATACGTGAGTTGATTATCGTGTGGCCGTGGAAGTATCTTACCGCCATAGCTACACATAAGTTTAACCTTATAATTTGAAGGAGCATTATTGTTGCTAGTATTAGGGTTAGGGTTATTGACGATTTGTTCGTCGTACGAAGCGGTTTCGCAATCGACTTCACGGGAGCGAGGAGTGGAGGTGTTTGAGTCTGGATATGAAGAATATGAGTAATTATTCTCCATTTTTGTATTATGATCTTTGAAGGAAATTTTAATGGCGGACGGTGGTGGAAGGGTAACGGTTACACAGAGAGAAATTAATGGAAATGGCGACCATTGAAGGTGGTGGATGAAGAGATGATGATTGGAAGAAGGAGATAGGTGTATTTTTTGTTTTCTCTTTTAAGTGCATAATTATAGGTGGTATTGTGGAGCCCACATGTGTATTTTTTTCAAATATTTTGTGTTTTTTTTCTTCAATTTCTTTTTTTGGGACAATTTGAAAACTACAATTTTGGTCCATTATTTACATAAATTATGAAAATTGTACCTAAATTGTAATAACTATAGAAATAGTTGTTACGGTTTATGTTATTTTTTGAAAAGGGTCTCTTGACCTAACACTGTTAACTTTGAAGTTGTTAAACTGCCTACGTTAGGGATATTCACGTCTAACCAACCCCTCCAACTGATTTCCCATCTGTTTCATTTGTTTTTTCTTCTATACAATTCTTGTGATGGACGAGCATTATTGTGTGAACTCCATGAACCAGTATAAATTATGAACGTAGATTCTATGGTTTTACAAGAAAGGTGCATGTTATCATTTCAAAAAAAAATTGATTTGGTGTGTTCACCTAAATTGTCTCCATCTTCGTTTGAAACAGGGTTCAAACTATAATTTTATTGGTTGGTATGATCTATAAATGTGTCCTCGAGTTGTGGAGGTCATCATCGGTTTACTAAGACCGCCGATCAAAGTTGAAGCTTCCATCAAAGGCGGAGAAAAAAGTGGTGCTTTTGAAGTTGTTATTGGTTGTTAGTTGTGATTAATGCGAGATGGATGAGGTGTATTGAAACAATATGGAGATTGTAGAAGGATTTTGAATGTGATGTTTGATGGGTTTTTCTCAAGGATGACGCTTGAAAAGTGGATTTATTGAGAAGTGTAAAAAAACAAAAGGTTGGGTTAAATGGGAGGGAAATAGTGAACAAAAAAATGTCCCTCTATATGAGGGCACATGGGTGCTTTAACGACTTTAAAAATAGTAAAAAGACTAAAATGCTTTCACGTGCTTCTCGCGTATAGGAACTTAACTGACCTCATCGGTCATGGGGAGCATAAATGAAACAAAAATGCAAAACATAATAACCACTACTGTTGTAAATTAAGTTTGTGAACAAAACTTTAAAGGGGCGTTTGGTTTGCAGAATGGAATTTGTTGGAATTAGAATCCATCAAAGGAATTTGACTTTGAAGGAGTTGAAATGAAATTCGATGGAATTTGACCACATGTTTGGTTGTTAGGAATTGGAATATAATCTCTCAAAGAAATTGGAATCCCTATTTTTTTTTGGGGGGGGGGAGGAGTGGGGGTGATACTCGTGATGACGATAATAGCGGCCTAGTGGTGGAGCAGGGGGTGGGGAGGGGGAGGGGTGGTAGCTCTAATGACGACAATAGTGGCATGGTGGTTGGTGGGATGGGGTGGTATATGTGACAACAACAGTGGTGGCATGGTGGTCGGGTGATGGGGGTGGGTATTGGGTGGGGTTGACGACGACAATAGTGGATTGGTGGTTAGTGGTGGGTTGGGGTTAAGGAATGGTGGAGTAGGGGTGGGTGGCGGTTATGACAATGACAATATGGTGATGGGGGTTGGGGGTGTAATAGTGACAATAGTAGCATGGACGTGGTGGAGCAGGGGGTGGGCGATGTTGGTTAAATTGGATGCAAAGTGATGAAATTCAATTCCTTCACTTATGACAAGGAATAATGAATTCATCAAATTATGGAATTCAAAGGATTCTGTAACACCCAGAAAATTCTAAGGAAAAAGAAGTTATGTTTGTAAGGATTATTTGGTTGGAAAATTAATTACCGAGACTAAATCATATGTTCAAGCATTCTTTTGGTGGTTTAAAAATAAGAACTTGAGTGTTAATGGTTGGTTTTGTTTGGGTTCAGTCTAGAAGTGTTCGGGTCCGAAATAAGTGTGTTATGGGCAAAAACAGTCAACCGAGCGGGTAGCAAAGCAACTACACCCGCCTTCTCACCCGCACAACCAGCTGTGGGGTGTTCACAAGGCCGGGCGGCTTCCGAGGCGCCTTAAGGCGCATTGAAGAAGGGCGCCCGGGTAGGTCTTGGTCGCTGGCACGACACGGCACGGTTCGACGGCACGGCGTGGCGTGGCGTGGTACGAGGTGGCATAGAGCGAGCGGCGTGGCGCGGCGTTGCTCGAGAGCGGGTGACTTGGGTGGGGGCCTAGGGCGCCTGAAAGGTGGCCCGAGGTGCTGAGAGGTACTGGCGGACGTATTTAATGAGTTTCCACTCCATTTCTCACCCACACAATACTTCACAAATACGTTTTTCTCTCCATTTTTCCTCAAGAACGAATCTCAGCATTTATTGCTCCAAGCTACTTCATCCAAGTTATTTATTGCTCTTCAAGGATTGAAGATTCAAGATCCAAGCTTCCTCTAGATTGCGTTTTTCGTGTTTCTTCGTCGGGTCTCTCCATTTGCATCATTTGGAGATTTTCTAGGGTTTATCTAACCTTAGCTTTGTGAGTTCGTTCTTACCTTTCTAAAACTTTATACATGTTAAAATGATGTATTTTACCTCTATATGATGTCTACATAGGTATTTCTATACTTGGAAGATTTTAGTAAAATTAGGTCAAAAATGTATCATTTAGAGTTTCCTTTGAAATAATGATTTAAGTACAAGGAACGGTTTTAAAATACTTTTATGAGCATAGTGGTAAGAAATATGATGTATGAACCTAAATATTATTTTGACCTAATTTTGGGAAGGAAAGTTTTGGAAGCATGGTATGTTAACTTCACAAAGATTTTGTGAAGGGAAGTTAATACATCGGAAACGAATGTATTAGAAAGTTAGACTAGTGTAAATTGATCCGTAGGCACACTTAGGGGTGTTCGCGGTGCGGTTTGCGGTTTTCCGCATATGCGGTTTGAGCATTTCCCCAAACCGCACCGCATGTACTTCAAACCGCACCAAACCGCACCGCAAAATGCGGTGCGGTACGGTTTATGCGGTTTGTCCCTATCGCACTTTTTACATACAATCCTAAAATTACAACTTTAAATATACGTTATAAAATCAACGATAAAGTGATCGTAGTCCAATTTTTTTTTTGAATACATCCTTATCAAATACATATTGTAATATTGCATAATTAAAAACAATCCTCAAAATAGCAGTTTCAATAATAAATTGTTATATATAAAATTAAAAAATAGAGAATATATAATATATGCGGTGCGGTTTGAACCGCGGTTTGAAAACTCAAAACTGCAAACCGTACCGCATAGTGCGGTGTGGTAAAAATGCAAACCGCAAACCGCACCGCGGAAGTTCTAAACCGCACTTTGCGGTGCGGTGCGGTGTGGACGGTTTATGCAGTTTGGCGGTTTGAATGAACACCCCTAGGCACAATAGTTAGAAGTATTTGAGGAAGTGAGCAAGTGATATATCCCGGTTTGGGGTTGAGCTTGTTTAGAAGGGTGAAAGTAATATATCCTGGTTTGGGGTTGAGCTTATCACTGTAATAGCCGAAGATTGATATATGGTCGTGCTTACTTTCATCGACTAAGATACCGGTTGGGGTCGAGGTTGATGCGATGGCGGGTCGCTCCTGTATGTTTCCCTCAAAGAAAGAAAAGCGTATCTTTTAGGTGTAAATCGTGGAAGAAAAGAAAAAAGATGTTTGGAAAAGCTTTTTTGTTAAATGTTTATTTACCGCTTTCGAAGATTTACTAGCTTTCCATATTTGAACTGTTTGTTCTCACTAGGCTTTAAGGCTACAACTTTTTCTTAAAATGACATGTATATCAGGTGATGGTGCTAGTGGGGTCTCGAAGGGTTGATTGGAGCTAGATGCCGGTAGAGGCATCCTTTTTGAAGTACACTTACGTGTATAGATGGAGTTACATAGAAGTATATTTTGAGAATTTAGAGATACCCGAGCTTAATCTGTATTTTGCATTGTATAGATTAATAGGTTGTCATCTAGTATCCATTTGAAGTTGTAAACTCTCTTACTCCTCCCCATCTTTATGGGTGATGTTATTCCCTTGAAGTTATTTTCTGCATTTTTATTTGGTTTAAATTAACTCTCATTTTTAGGGGTGTTACAGATTCTATCCATTTTAATGTGTGAACCAAATGAAATAATTAATCATTCCAATTCTTTTGACTTTTACGAACTAAACAACACTTAAATGTTCTATAAAACATTGTAAAAAGTTTACATTTTAAAAGTACAACATGGGTAAAGTATTAACTATGAATCATAAATATATTAAAAAGAATAAATACAAGGTATAAAGTTTTAGGAGAGTGTTGCTATATGCATTCTATTTTAGGAGTGAGCAATTGACCCGTAAGAACCGACCGAACCGGAACCGGTACCGACATCGGCACCGGTATTGTCCAACCGGTTCGGTGCCAATTTTTCGGGTAATTAACCGGGACCGGCCCGGAAGTTTAAGTAACAAAATAATGTAAATTAATGTCGTTATAATTTAAGGTAATTATTACTTCTTTTTTAGTCTTTCATAGTTTATTTATAAATTAATGTCGTTATAATTTAATTTTCTTGTTGTTAGACATATTGGTGATGCAAATTTCAACTATGGCGTCCGAGTCCGCGTTTAGCACTAGTGGTAGAGTTTTAAATGAGTATCGGACTAGTTTGTCAACGTTGATGGTTGAAGCTTTGTTTTGCACCCAAGATTGGGTTAGAAACTCTAGAAAACCGATAATAGACGACATCGACGACATATTGAAGGACGATGATATAGCTTTGGGTATTTTATATTTCAATTTTTGTTCTATTTTGAAACGAGTATTGCTTTTTATTAAATACGAACAATCTTTTCGGTTTTGTGTTTATATAGAGATTGCACAAACTTTAAACAAAGTAGATGACAAAGCAATGGGGAAGAGGGCAATGGAAAATTAGAGTATGATTTTCATAATAGATGGATTAATAATCGGTTCCAACCGGTTTTTTGACCGGAAAACCCGGATCGGGACCAACACCGGTATTGCCTATACGGTCCGGTTCTCGGTTCCAAGATTTTCTTATTTCCGGTTCCAAACCGATTTGGTCCGGTTCAGGGCCAGTGCTCACCCCTACCCTATTTATATCATAATAGTGTTAATCATGTATTGAAAATGTAAAATTAAGTCTCAGGGGTCGTTTACCCAAATGCTTAACGGTTATGAGTCCACGCTCTTGCCTGCCTCACGTGTAAGATTATAATCAATCAAAAGGACATTGATGCAACATTTTTCCCGCTAAGCACTTATCGGGTAAGATTCACCGCCCTCTCTTACCAGATAAGATTCTAGATCATTGCCACCACTACTATCTGGGTAAGATTCTCGGTCCTTGTCATGTTCATGCAGTAAGATAAATGTCGTGATATGCACTTAATGTTAAGCATGGGAATGGGACGGGGACCTCAATCCCCATCCCCGTCGCCAATTCTTCATCTCCGTCTCAGTCCCTGTCCCCGTAGGGGGAATATGATCATATCTACATCCCAATGGGAAACAGAGATTTTTTCCCGTTTATGTGATATATTTACACACACACATATATATAAGAGGTTTAAAATACAAATCATATCATTTATACAAACAATCAGTTGAGATATTTACGGAAATAATAATAATTTATTTATTATAATTTGAATATTTATGAAAGATGATTATATTAATTAATTATGACCAACGTTAATATTACAAAACAAATCAATATATTTTATTCATAAAATAGATGGACAACTGAGGTTCACTTATATGATTTGTATAAATGACAGAATTTGTATTTAAAAATCTCTAAATATAAATATATATTTATTTTATTTAAACATAAATTTGTTTTTTCCTTTATAAAAGTTATGTAACTTTTCATTTTCGGTTTAGGAAAAAAAACTTATGTCCTAGTAACAACACAAGCATATAACTATTACATACAAAAGACTTTTGCTCTATAAAAAATTCAAACCAACATTATGCTTTTATATTTTAGTAAATGTTGTATATAATTTACAATATTATTATTATTATATTTATAAAGTTAAAGTAATAATTGATGAGGGATTAAATCAAATAAAAACTATAAAAATATTATAAATCCATGAAAACAGATATAAAAATAAAAAATTTCATTATTTATTTTCATCACATGTTAGAATTTAAGATATTATTTCATAAATATTTGTTTAATAATGTAAAAGTTTCATATGTATTTGTTTTATTATATGAATATTTTTTACTCGAATTTTTCGTTTTAGTAGGCGAATCAAATTTTTTTCACCTGCAATTATTTCATAAGGTAAACACAAACATGTGTGAAATATTATGTTAAACTATAGATTTTAATGAAAAAAGTCATGTAAAAAAATATTTTTATAAAGATTTTCACGAATTTATAACATTTTTGTGGTTTTATTTGATTATCGCACTAGTTGATAAATATAGGAGAATTTAATTATTTTGACAATTTTAGTGAAAATATTTTAATTAATATTCCGAATTTTGTGAAAAATATTCATATTCACTGATTAACAAGATAATTGGCTTTAAAAATATATAATTAAATCGAAAAATATTCAATATTGAGCTCATTTCGAAGGTATTGTCGAGACGATTATAATGGTGTAGCTTGTTAAAATAAAAACGTAATTTTTAGACGCATTTTAATTGATATATGAGTATGTGTGTTAATGTGATAAGGGTGTAAAACGAAAAATTAAAAAGTAAAGTATCTAAAGGGATTTATTAACTAACTTCTAAGGGTAGAAAATGTAAAATGTAAATAAAAAATTGGTAAATTAATTTGGCGGAGGATTTGGAGGTGTGGCCGAGGTTTTAGAGTATTTGGGGCGGAGGTTTTGGACAACTCGATCATCGATATGTATTTGATTAGCTTTTGATCAACTCAGAAAGAAAATGGTTATTTTGATAAATAATTTTTCTAATTAAATTCCTTAAATATAGTAATAAAATAGAGTAAATTATACTTTTGGTCAATGTGATTTCTCAAAATTTGGATAGTGTCCTCCTTTCAAATAATTACACTGAAGGTCCTCTGGCTTGCATTTTATTACAAGTTGAATCCCGTTTTCTACTGGAGTTAATTCTAATTTGTTAAGTTATAAGCATTTTTATATTTGAACACTCTGCTTTATTTTCTTTTAAAAAAAGTTAAAATGACTTCCACACATTCGCTAAAAGTTTGTCACATATCGCTCATTTCAACCCTTCCTCACCTACATCACACCATCTTCGACCTCCATCTCTGTTGAGCACCCATCTTCTTCGATAAATCCCTCCATCCCCTTCTTGCACCCTCTAAGGAGATAGAGCTCCGTAGGAAGGAGTAAGACAACGCCAAATCCACCATTGAGCTCCCACGTTCCCCTAATTTTGATCAAACGTTAACCCATTTCAAATGGATATGCAGATATATCCATACCCATTAATATTAAACACCCCCCCTAAATTTAATAATGTTAATAGTCATCGAGTACTAGCGCTTAGGTCCTATAATGGAGAGGAACGATGGTTCTTCAAAGAGGAATGATGTTGCTTGGGTCTTGGGTCACTAGTCGTTTTTTGATGGGTACAAAGCTTCATGTTATTGGTCGTCGATAGTTTTCTGAGTACCATAGTTAAAGGAGAAGAAAGACATTCATTGTTAAGGGGAGTAGGAAGGAGACGTAAAAGGGATGAGGGTGGATGTTGTTGGATATGGGGTTTGGTGATGGTACACATACCATATAATCACTTGAATCATGTAAGGTCGTTGTCCTAATACAATAATTCATCCCTTACAAGCCTTGGATATCATGAGTTTCATAGTGGGATAATCCAAATGAAAACTCTAATATCAAAGGTTGTAAGATTGAGTGCCAGCTACAACTATCTTATAAGCTTTGAGAAAAAAGCACCACCGCTAGAAGTAAGTGTCCAAAAACACCCACTATCAGAGGCTCTGACCATGAGGCTTAGAAGGTCTTAGTAGAAGGCTTAGAGGCTCTAAGTTGAACACTTAGGCATAGATTAGAAGCTGAGTGAAGACAAATAAAAACTGAGTCCACATATTTTTGATTCATACTTAGGAAATATCTACTAAGTTTTAGAACTTAACTTAATAAGGTCTCCAATGGTCAGGGTAGATGCCCTTCGAACCCCATCTACCCTTTGAACCCCACAAGGGGGCGCAACCTTCTTAGTCCCGTCCTTATAGCGATCTAAGGTGATAGATGCAACATTGGTGAGTGTCGGGGTAAACATGGTACAATACTAGGATCTTTTTCCATATACCATGTACCAACCAACTATAATTGATATGCAAAATTCTATACCATGTACCAACCACCAATACTTGGTAACAACTTTTCCGATTGGTACATGTTGGTATAATTTTGTACCAACATTCACAAAAGTTGAAGTTACAATTTTTTTTGAAAAGACAATTTTTATTAAGAAACAAAGAAACACAAAGTTACAAGCTTCTACAAGGCGCTTAAGGCATTACCCAAAGAAAGACCCTCCCTAGAAAAGGAGGGAAAAAAGAAGAAACCCAAACCGCCCACTAAAAGGACACGATACAATCCAACCTATACAACAAGCCTGTAAACAACCAAACGACGAAGAAAACCATCACAACTTACATTTGGACAACCACGAAACTAACCAAAAGGGAGAAAAAATGAATCCCGATCGTTACAAATAAATAGCGAGGCCATCAAACTTATCTTTGAAACCACTCCACTTATCATGGAAGCTCGAACGCCAAAGACGGTGAACGAAAGCCTTTAAAGGATGCATCACACAAGGCAGACCAAGAAACCCCACTTTTTTAGACGATTAGAGACCCATAAAAAGGAGATAAGTTGAACTTCAAACCCTATATCCCGACAAGCGGTAGCGGAAGCTTCGAAACTTTTTTTATTCCTCGAACACTGGATAAGTATAAAGTTGTCCAAATGATGGAGCACCTAATAGAGAACCGGGTTTCCCCCCTTGGAACTTCAAAGGGAGAGAGAGGATATCGGCAAGAGAGTTCATGGGAGGGGGGTCGCATCTCCACCATCTCAAAAGACTCGACCAAACCTGAGTACTTGATGGGCAATGCATGAAGCAATGGTCGATCGATTCAGGTTCAGAATTACACCGAGGACACAAGATTATATGCAAATCGATCCCTAGTTTGTCCAAAACCACACGGACCGGAACTCTACCCCGACTTAGTCTCCAAACAAAAAGGTTGACTTTTCGAGGAACCACCCCGCACCATCAAGGAATGTTTTCCTGCTATACACCATTCAGGATCTTGTCGTCTATCAAAAATTGACTTTTCAAGGAAGTTTTGTTGCAAGCATACCATCCACTGATAAAAACCAAACCCGTTTGTCAACCTCGCTTCCACTAGTAATTATTGAGGAACTAAAGTTTATAAGTTCCTTTAGCTCATCCTGAACTCCCCCGACTCTCTAGTGCAACACCAATTCCAAACCAAAACACCCTCACACCATCTAACTTTATCCCAAACCAACCTCCCCTCGTCACTTTCTAATCGTAAAAGCCTAGGGAATTTATCCTTGAGTCTGAATTTATTCTTGAAGTTACAAATTTAAATTGACATCTTTATCTATTAGATTTGAATTTATTCTTGAAGTCACATATGATTTTAGGTTAACATTTGTACAAAATCATATATGATACTGAAATCATATGATTTTGTTGACATAATTGACATTGTAATCATGTGTGAATATTATTTGTACAAAACCATATATGATTTTACATTTATATTTGTACAAAATCACATACGATTTTACATTAACATTTGTATAAAATTATATATGATACTCAAATCATATGTGATTTATTTGACATAATTGACATTGTAATCATGTGTTGTTCTAACACGATTTTGAAAAGTAAACATTCATAATCATCAACAATTATCGATTAAAAAACCTTACTTTCAATTAAAGATATTTTTTAAAATAATAAACTTTTTCAATTTTTAAAGTTTTAAAAATGATAAACTTTTCTCTAAAGATATTTCATATTTTAGTATTTAAAAATAATAAACTTTAAACTTTCTAAAATCATCAAAAGTGATTTGAAATAAGACATAATGAATAGTTTTTGAAAGAAAAAGGACCATTACCGGGCTTCGGCATTGCCATCGCCCGTTCGGGTCGCGTTCATTTCATTAACTAGAAGGTTGTTACAGTCGTTGTTAATAGCTGCCATAAGAAACGGGGGCATGCTATCGAAAGAAACGTTACAATTTAGGTTACAAGCGTGTCTAGCCATTAAGTGGGCCGAGTTGTTTGCATTAGGTTGACCCAATGAACTGATATATACTCTTTGGACATAAGAGTGCGTTTAATATCCTTGACTATATCACCGAATTCCGAGTTATCAACGTTGGTCGTATAGATTGCTTCCACCAGAGCCTTCGCGTCAATTTCAATGATGATATGACTATCATATCGGCCGCCCATCCAGCAGAGGGCCTCACGTAACGTTAAAGTGGGCCATCCAGCAGAGGGCCTCATGATGATAAGACATAATGAATAGTTAAAGTGGTATGAAGAGTATAATTGATTTCTTTATTTCAAAAAATTTAAATCTATCAAATATCATTTGACAATAATGCCGCTTAAAATAAACAATATGATATTTTATAATTTTTAATTTTCTTAAAATAAACATGTGGCTAAAAATGCTTTCTTTATTTCTCTAAACCGAAAAAATTCTCGTTTGATCCACCTTCTATATCCATCCATATTATAATTTAGCAAATTCTAAAACAACATAATTTAGAATTTAAATCAAAATATGCGGTATTATTGATTAACAAAAAAAAAAGTCGGTATGGTACGATATTACTGTTGTATACAACAACTAATACAACGTACCAACCAAGTTTAGATAGTTGGTACGATACTATCAACCAATTAGATTAGTACCAACTAGATATTAAATCGGTGCGAGAATTGGTTTGTTTTTTTTTTATACAAACTTCACATCTTTACGTGAGTGTGTACTACGCCGCACCTCCTAACTCAACTTTTGTTTGCATATACATATAGGGGCAGGTTCATATGAGCATGTTAACAATTTACAAGAATGCGGGGAGTTTTTTCATGCACAAGATCACATGTGATTTTACACTAACTGTAGCAGACGACTTTTTGGGCCACTTAAGTCGCATGGAAAGTCGTCCGTATCATTTATGATTTTGTACAAAATCACATATGATTTTGTACATTAATCATATGTGATTTTGTACATGAAAATTTTCATTGACAAAAATGATTGACTGAAGATTGTCCTTACATTCTCGTAAATTGTTACCGTTCTCGCATAAACCTCCCTATATATATAACGTGTGAAACACATAGTTAAATACAATATAATATATAAGTTTTAACTAAAGGGAATTGAAAAATATACAAAGGACCAAACTTAGAACGAAATTTAAACCACAATAATGATCATGGACCAATTGTATTGTATGATTTATTAAAAAATATACCCCTTTATAAAATAGTTAATTTTAAGGATGAGAATGAATTATTGGAAGGTGGGAAGGAGTTGTAGCGGGACCCGTTTTATTGGATAATCTTGTAAACATTAATGTAAAACGTTGAGGCGTGCAAGTTATATCCGTTTTTTATTATATTGTTTAAATTAAAAAAAAAGGGAGTAAACTTTAATTTTGGTCCCTAAGGTTTAGTGAAATCTTTAAAAGTGGTACCTGAACTTTAATAAGTCTAGAAATCGTCCTTATCGTTCTCATTTTATTCTGAAAGTGCTCTCTGGTCACTAACTTCGTCTATTATATCCGTTAGAATCGAAGGTATTTTCGTCTAACCATGTTTTATTCCCTTTTTGCAGATTTTTTTTGTTTTTTAATTTATATAAAAACCATCAAATTACATGTACCTCTTATCTAATTGACTCTAATATATTAATGTGTGTGTATATATATATATATATATATATAGAGAGAGAGAGAGAGAGAGAGAGAGAGAAAGAGAGGAAATTCAAATCTGAACTCAAATTTGGTTGTGAACGTGAGGACAAATGAGAGCGCGACACATGTCAGAATGCAGATTATTGAGACTGAATATTTCTTTCATTATTCAGTCTGAATATGTCATGTGTCGCGCTCTCATGTGTCCTCACTTTCACAACCAAATTTGAGTTCTCATTTGAACCCGCTCCCATACATACATAGAGGAAATTTCAAATGCGAACTTAAATTTGGTTGTGAAAGTGAGGACAAATGAGAACGCGACACGTATCTAAATGTAGATTATTCAGACTGAGTAATCAAAAAAATATTCAGACATAATATAGTATTTATCCAGACTATATGACACGTGTCGCGCTCTCATTTGTTCTCACATTCACAACCAAATTGAAGTTCTCAGTTGAACCCGTCCCTACATACATACATACATATATATATATATATATATTAAAGTTAATTACATAGAAAATCCATGTAATTTAATGGTTTTTATATGAATAAGAAAAAAAAATGCAAAATGGGAGATAAAACATGGTTGGACAAAAATACCCCCGGATCTAACGGACATAAAATAGACGGAGTTAGTGACCAGTGATCACTTTCAAAGCAAAATAAGAACCATAAGAACTGTTTCTAGACTTATCAAAGTTCAGGTCCCACTTTCAAAGATTTCACCAAATCTCAAGGACCAAAATTAGAGTTTACTCTAAAAAAAACTTGATTTTAAAATATTTAAAAAATTATTTTATTTTAATAAATTAGAAAATAAATAAACTACAATAATCAAACGTTTAAAAGATGCAATCATGCAACAGAATAGACATATGGCATGCTGACTTTGTAATAATGGATTTTGTAGCATTAATGTTATTTCATTTCAATTTCAGCATTGATGTTATTAATAATTGATGTTAATAATTAACTAAACTAGATAGATTTTTAGTTTCACAAGAATTTGAAAGAAGGTGGAAAGACTTAGGGGTAACAGTTTAGAAAGGAAGTTGTCCGATCATGCTTCAATTATGTTAAGTGATAATCGGGGTGAACTTCGGGCCGAGACCTTTTAAATTTTTTGACGCATGGTTAAGAGATGAAGACATAGGGAGGTGGTCAAGAACGCTTGGAGCTTGGGAGTGACAACAAAGAAACCAGACTGTATCTTTCGCGATAAGCTAAAGAATGTAAAACACACGGTAAAAGAATGGAGTCGGACAAAGTGGGGTGAGCTAGATAAGGAAGCAGAATCAAAAAAGCGGGAAGTAACGAAATGGGAAGAAGCCAAAAATGGTTAGATGCACGGAAACGACGGTTAGTATTAGAAGAAAAAAGATTGGAGATCGCAAAGCAAAAAGCAAAGGTACGTTGGATGAAAGAGGGAGACGAGAACACCAAGTTGTTCCATGCGGTAATAAAAAGTAGAGAAAGAAAAAACCGTATCTGTGGCCTAAACATTGAATCAGTATGGACGGAAGATCCAATAAAGTTAAAGTTTACACTTTCGATTTTTACAAAAGAAAGTTCTCGAAGAACCAAAGGGACGGTCCAAAGTTTCGAATGGATCGCACCAAGAAGTTAGGAGAGAAGGATATAACCAGTCTTGAGAGAAGGGTCACGGAAGAAGAAGTGTGGAACGCGGTAAAAGAGTGTGGAAGCAATAAATCACCGGGTCCGGATGACATTACAATTGGATTCATAAAGACATTTTGGGAAGTTGTAAAAGAAGATCTATTGGAGACAATAGGGTGGTTCAAGGAAAAAGAGGAAATAAGTGAGGGGTGCAATGCATCTTTTCTTGCTTTAATTCCGAAAAACCCAAATCCATTATGCTTAAATGAATTTAGACCCATAAACCTCATTGGATTTTCTACAAGATAGTCTCAAAAGTCTTGGCGGAAACGATGAATACAATCATGGACAAGATAATTAGCAAGGAACAAAGTGCTTTTATTAAAGGAAGATATATTCTTGATGGTGCTCTCATTACAAACGAGACAGTGGCGTTTTTAAAGAGAGCCAAAAAGAAAGCGTTCATATTCAAAGTAGACTTTGAAAAAGTGTACGACACGGTGGAATGGGACTTCCTTTTGGATGTGATGAAAGATATGGGGTTTGGGGGAAAGTGGCGAGGTTGGATAAAAGTGTCTAAAGTCGTCAAAAATTTCCGTCTTGCTAAACGGGTCACCAACAAAAGAATTTCAAATGGAGAAAGGATTAAGACAAAGAGATCCGTTAGCCTCTTTCTTATTCCTAATGGTTGTCGAAAGCTTACATATCTTAATGGAAGAGGCGGTTGAAAAAGGGATTTTCAAAGGTATAAAAGAGGGTCGAGAGGAGACTATGATATCCCATCTCCAATATGCGGATGACGCAATTTACTTTGGAGAGTGGAGCCCATCCAACACAAAAAAACTCATGAAAGTGTTGAAGTGCTTCCATTTAGTGTTCGGACTAAAAATAAACATGAGTAAGAGCAAAAAATTTGGCGTTGAGGTCTCGAAACAAGAAACGCAAGAATGGGAGAGAGCTTTGGGATGTACTAGTGACTCCCTTCCGTTTACTTATTTAGGACTACCGGTGGGAGCAACACTGAAGAAACTTGAACATTGGAAGTCGGTAAATGAAAAAATAAACAAAAAGCTTGGATCATGGAAGGCAAAAACGATATCGAGTGGAGGAAGATGGAATTTGGTAAAATCGGTACTTGATAGTATTTTTTTTATACTATTTTTCTTTGTTTCATGCCCCGAAACGTGTATTATCCATCCTTAAGAGTGTGAGAAGAAATTTCTTTTTTTTTTTGGGGGGGGGGGGGGGTGGGGGAGGTGCGGATAGGATTAAGCAAAAGTGTATATCTTGGGTCAAATTGGAAAGAGTCTTGGGGGACTTTAAAAGGGGTGGTCTAAATATCGGAAGCTTAAAAGATGCCAAATTGGGGTTTACTTGTCAAATGGTGGTGGAGGTTTCACATAGACAAGGATTCCTTATGGGTAAAAGTAATTCGGAGAATCTATGGGTGGGACGGGGGTCTAATAGAGGAACCGCAAAGGAGTTTGGGGGTGCTTCGGCTTGGAAAACATTATGCAAGTGGGTAGGGAGGTGGATAGGGTAGGGGTTCAATTCTCGGTTTCCATAATTAATAATGTCAGGAATGGTGTGGGGACATGGTTTTAGGAGGAGTGATGGGTGTCAAATAGAAGGCTCAAAGAGTACTTCCATTGACTCTACAATTAGAAACGGTTAAGAGTGTTTCGGTGCTTGAGAGGGAGGAATGGAGGGGGAATGAATGATTTTGGAGACAGGGATGGTGTCGGGAACCGAGGGGAAGAGAATGTGGGGAAATAGAAAACCTTTTAAATACAATCCGTAATAACATTCTGAAAAAGGACTCTAAGGATGCCGAGGTGGGGACTAGATCCGCAAGGGGTTGTCACGGTAAAAAAGATGAGGGAATGCCTAGAGGACGTGAGAATTAGAAGAGCAGTAGGTAAGGAAATTAGATGGGTAAAAATTATACCAAAGAAAGTTAATATTTTCATGCGGAGGGCAAGACTCGGGAGGATTCCAACGCGGTCGGTCTTGGATGGTATGGGAATAGAGTTAGACTCCACCCTTTGTCCGATTTGTGGAAATGCGGTAGAAACGGTGGATCATGTTCTGATAGACTACGCTGAGGTGAATAAACTGTGGCTGTAAATTAGATGTTGCTGGAATATAAATTTGGACGGTATCCAGACGGTGTAGGGTGTAATAGAGACGGTCGAACAACTAAGAGATACTGCAAGAGGATTACAAAGATTGATAGCGATTGTTTGGAGCACGTTTTATCTAATATGGGGGCATCGTAATAAAGTTGTCTTAGAAAGGGAAGGATGTAAGATACTGGATAGGTTCTTTGAATTTCAAATAAAGATGTTCGAGTGAAGCAAATAGAGGGTGCAAGGGCTGGAAATCGACTGGGGATGCTGGTTATCAAATCCTGCGTCGGGATAACAAGGTGAAAGTTATCGGAAAGGCGGTGGTTGTCCACTTTAAGCTGCTGCCTGAAACAACACAGTTGACGTGTTTGTTTTAAAATCTGGGGGACTGTTGAAGACGATGACTGTCAAGAAGGTGGTCTACGTGTTGCGGTGGTGATGGTATTCGTGTTGGGTCTTGTTTCAAGTAGTAATATGTTTTTTTTTCTGGTGTACATTATCGTAAATGAGTGAAGCATTGAAAGGATATGGATGAGATATTATTATTATTCTTTTCGTCATTTTTTGCTCCCCTTCTTTGTTTGTCTGATTTGAGGGAGAAGGTCCCGTTGAGTTCTTAATAATTAGAAGATTTTTTTTATAAGTTCATTGATGGTTGCTGTGGCTCCTGGTCTACTTCCTGGTTTGATCACTATGGTGGTAGTCTACTATTTCATTTGGTTCTAGTGATGGTGTTGTTGGTTTTGGTTGGTTTGCTTCTTGCAAACCTTCCTTCATGGTTTGTATTTGGTTTTATGGTGGAATAAAATACTTTGCTTTCCAAAAAAAAGTTATCAAACAAATACTTTTAATAGTATAGACCGAATGAAAATATCATTTTGTTTTTATTGATAATATATTTTCAAAAATATTTATTGGAATACATGCATGAGATTTGATATCTCAAACATTTAATTACATGAGTAACCTATTTAAGCATTATAACAGTTATCTTGTTGATATGGAAAAAGATCTGTATAGACTTCAATATTATAAGATAATGGGCCGAAGAACTGTATTTTTGAATAGTTAATTTTAACTTTATTATTATTATTATTATTATTATTTTTAATTAGAATTATTATAATAATAATTTGAAAACCCTAATCGTCAATTTGACTTGGTCCCCTGCTCCAAAAACAAAACCCTAATCGACTAACTTAAGTCATGACTCCCTCGCCTCCGCCTAATGACACCATCACTATCACTACCCATTTCTAAATATCCCCTAAACTGAGATTAATGGTCAAAAATATTTTATTCTGCCATTGCTGAGAACAAGAAATTCTCCGAGTTGAAGATATTATGCATGTGAATATGAAGAATAATGAAGTAATGAAAGCAATAAAGCCACAAAAGCAAATCAATCGCCATGGTAACCCAATCAAGTTAGATCTGATCGATTATAATTGGAAAAATATACATCGATCATGTCAACAAATAATACTGAGATGTATGCTACGTGTAATACCAGTATTTTTATGAGCCATCTCATATTTTGGAAATTCGGAAATTACCTTAGTATTGAATTTTAAAGTCGAATTTAGTACTCATAGATTTTTTAGTTTGGCCTCGATGTGGTTCAATTGAGTTTGGTGCACGGGTAGTCAGCGTCCCTATCCGGGTGACGCAAGTCGTGCCATAAAGCGCTTCAGCTTTTGGAGGTGCAGTTCGAAGCTTGAAAGAAAGGTGGTAGCCGAGGCTACATGTGGATTTCCTAAGGTCGCATCAAGCCAAGACGCCTGAAGGATATGTGGCATGTGATGTGTGCGTGAGACTTTTCGGTTGGGTGCCCTATCCCCCCCCCCCCCCTTCACTTTCTCTATATTTCTTCGTTCTCTCTTTTTTCCACTCAACCTTTGAAGATCATTGGAACACGAGGTTTGGCTCTTGAGGCTTTTGGAAGACCTTGGTTAGTGGTTTGAGACTTCTAGAGCTAGTAGGTAATATTTTAGTTCCTTTGTTTAATCTAGGGTTTTAGTCAAATTTCACCTACAACTTCTAATTTCTTCTCTTTGGTACATGTATTTTGGGAAAAAAGGAAGTAGTTTGGGGGCTTCAACCTTTAGGGTGTGTTTGGTACAGAGAATGGAATTGCAGAGAAATAGTTGCAGAGAATGGAATTGCAGAGAAAGGGAATTGGTCTGGAGAAAAGGAATTGACTCTTCTGTTTGGTAGCACAAAGAGTTCAACCGAGAAATGTACATAGAATCATTTCTCTTGTTTGGTAGGAAAGAAAAATTCAATAGAGAATTGTACCCTGTTAAGCCAAAGCAACAACTTAATCAAACAGACTAGCACAACAACATATCAAACAGACCCTATTAAGCCAAACAGACCCTATTAAGCCAAAGCAGACCCTATTAAGCGAAACAATACCCTATTAAGCCAAAACAGACCCTATTAAGCCAAAACAGACCCTATTAAGCCAAACATACCCTATACCAAACAGACTAGCACAACAACATACCAAACAGACCCTATTAAACCAAAACAGACCCAATTAAACCAAAACAGACCTCATTAGGCCAAAACAGACCTTATTAAGCCAAACAGACCATATTAAGCCAAAACAGACCCTAGCAAGCCAAAACAGACCCTAGTAAGACAAAACAGATCCTATTAAGCCAAAGAGACCCTATTAAGGCAAAACAGACCCTATTAAGCCAAAACAGACCCCATTAAGCCAAAAACAGACTCTACTATGCCAAAACAGACCCTAGTAAGCCTACACATACCCTATTAAGCCAAAACAGACCCAATTAACCCAAAGGGACCCCATTAAGCCAAAACATACCCTATTAAGCCAAAACAACATCTTAACCAAATAGACAAGCACAACAACATACCAAATAGACCCTATTAAGCCAAAACAGACCCTATTAAGCCCAAACAGACCCTATTAAGCCAAAACAACAACTTAACCAAACAACGAGCGTCAATTGAAATATTTCAATTCTTAAAGAGAAAGCAAATTTTCAATTCTCCCCTTTTCTTTTCATGTGGGAGGGAAATGAAAATAGAGAAAATGAATTGTTTCTTTTATCATTAATTCTTTTCTTTGGTGTCAACAAACAAGGGAATTGTTTCCAATTCCCTTTCTCTACTACCAACTCTCTCTACCAAACACACCCTTAGATTGAGAGTTTGGCTCAAGTTCTCAATTCTTCACCAAAGGAAGCTCAATTTTTGGGGTAAAATCTAGATTTAGCTTAGATCTAGCAAGATGAGTTTTAGTTGATTTTTAAAACTATATACATGTCAAAGTGTCTCTATTTTGAGCTTTAAACATACATCCATGAGTTATTTTACATTTATAAATTTTATGAATATTTGTGTTTTGAGCATATTTGGGTTATGAAATCCCTAGAAAATGTTTATGATGATTTATAGGGTGTTTTGAGACACCAAATGATGTTTATTTCTGAAAAAAGGAATCAACCGGGTATTGGGATGATTTGAGACAAAAAATTATTTTAACTATTGACTTACATTGGCTTTGGTAAAATAGTCGAGTGTTTTACAAGGCTTTTTGGCTTGTTTTAACTTAAATGAGTTTTGAGGAATTTGCCTGATTTTAATAGCTGAATGTGGAGCTTTAGATGTATAATGCATATATTGCATACTTGTTGGATATTACATGCTTTGGGTGCGTTTGTCATCCAAATGAGTTCATGTAATTTTAGATTATAGTGCATTGGATCCATACGAGTATAAGTATGTCATGTTGTTAAGGGTGGAGTTTTGATGCCATACTTAAGTCTAGTTAGTGGTCCCCAAGTCATGGGTAGTGAGTTTGCGGTGATACTTTATTGGGTCATATTCAAATCTAATAGCTTGTGGTGGTACCCTATTGGGTCGTATACTGAGCTATTAGCTTGCAATGGTACTTAGTTTTGTTGTATATAACGCTAGGTCTTGCAATGGTGCTCATTGGATCCGTTTACAAAGACTAGTGACTTTTGTGGTAAGACTCGTCTAGAGGTTAAGTAGACACTTCACACTAGGGTCATGTTGGGAATCTTGTTGTGGTACTCGATGGAGCTGTGTATGGGGATCCAGGCCCGAGGTGAAACTTGAGAACAATGATAAGTGGCTTAACTTTGTGTTCCCGCCATATTCGATGGAACCGGGTCTCTCCCATCATCGAAAGTTGTTTTTTTTTCCGGGTACTTCGTTACCCATACTTTTGGTGTTTTGTAAATATGGTTTTATCTATACAACCGGTGTTTTGGAGATTAAGTCTTATGCATGTTTTGGTGAGTTGGGCATTTGATATTGATTTAAAATGGTTATATGATTTGAAGACAATGAGATTTATAAAGATGTCCTTTTGATGAATTATGTTTAAGGGATTGCTTCACGGTTTAAAGGAAAATATTCATTTTAATTGTTTTATGTCTTATATGATAAAACCGTTTTAACTCACTAGGTAAGCCTAACACTTTTTCTTATTCACATGTATATCAAGTCTTAGTGGGATCTCAACAGCGTTGGAGCTGAGCTTGTAAATGTTCGGATATGATGGCTTTAGAGGTGTCATCCAGTTTTAGAAGATAGCAAATTTGGTGGTTTTAGTAATAAACGACTTGTTCTTATTCTGTTTGAGAATTAGATAGTCCTGTTTAGAACTCTAATGCATATTCTTGTCTTTCTTCCTTTGTAAACTCTATGTACTTTATTATTGAAGTTGTTTTATAAAAGATTTTAAAAGTTTTAAATTGCTTTCTATTATTTGAATTTTAGAGTGTTACATTACATCGTTAATTAAATTAATATGGTAACATGTAAACCAGTTACCCAAATAATTAAATGATTGGAAAATATGATGTTCCTAGCTACAAAAATAAATACTTTAAAAGTAAGCTATATAAAATAAGAATTAAAAAATATGTTATATTTTCTTTATTTTTTTTAATAAATCCGAATATTTAACCCATTAACTTTAAAGTTTTTCAGAAAATTAATTTGGGATGTTTCCAAATATTAATTATTTTCCCATATGCTGAAAATGTATGATTATTTCCTTCACAATGTATTTTATTGGTTTAAAAAAATTCTAAGTGTATCCAACAGCTACGTTATGATTAGTTTTTTGATAAGAGAGTTTTATAATTCAACAACTTGCTATATTGTATGGTAAATAAAAAAAATAAAAAAAAGATAGAATATGAATATCTCTAAATTTCAAGGTTCTAAAAAACGCGCCTTGGCACCGTCATGGCGCGCCATGGCGCCGATCGAGACGTAGCCTTGCCGCCACGTTAACCCCATTGGCGTCGAGATAAGGCGTCGAGCTCGTTATGGCCCGCCATGGCACGCCAGAACGACAGAACCCAACCATATATATATATATATATATATAATATTTGTCGCCGTGGAAAACGCCATGTCCTCGTCGTAACTTGCATAGCTTGAGGTTTGACCTCGCCGCGACGCCACGGCTCACGCCATTTAGAACCTTGCTAAATTTAGATAAATCTTTAAAATTATATACAAAATAGATAAATATTTAAATATTTTCCACCTAATATTAAAATTAAATGTTTAATAGTATAATTAATGTTAAAATTAATAAAATAAAATAATTATTAAAATTGAATGTGATTTTCTAAATATTATCTTTTTATACTTTATTTAGAAAAAATCTACTATAATTGTTACATGATTGAGATTTGAGAAGTGCCAAATTTTATCTTGAGAAATTATGACAAATAACACGTTATTTGTTATTTTAATTCTAATTTAATTATTGAACCTTGAAAACCGTTAGCAAAACGTATTTATTTTTGAATTTGATTATTTTCAATATTTTTGACCTAGATCTTATAAAATATTGACTGTGATTTAGTGTTTTTATAAAAAAAATTATTAACCTGGATATCCAACAGGTTATGCGAGCCGACTAATCCCAGGACGTCCATCCGCTTCATGGGTACCCGGAGTCATTGCATTTGAATCTCCGTGGCCACAAGGGGATTTTTATCCCTTATTGGATTCGAACTTGTGACCTCCAATACTTTCGAACCTTTGGAGCACAAGCTCAAACCATTGAGGCACCACCCTTGTGGTTATAACATTGCACATTCTAATAACGGTTTTATAGTTAGATGGATTTTATTTCTTCTTGCTTTGATTGGTGTTGTGACCCATGTTCTAGATTAGGAGACTGCTCTAAGTGGCATAGCCAGTAGGGGACGCTGGTGCTTAGACCTTCGTCTAAGACTGTAAGTGAACCGAACGGGAATTTCGTTTATTTAATAAAAGAATGAACATGAACACAGTTTTTTGTTCGTTTAGTTAAATGAACGAACATGAACAATGGTATCGTTCGTTCATTTATGTTCGTTTATATATATAAATATAGGGAAAAGTTCAAAAAAACCCAACAACTATCTTTTTTTAAACGGTAAAGTCCCTAAACTAATTTTTTGAATGAAAAAACCATTAAATTTTCTCATTTTGAATGATTAAGTCCCTGAACTATTTTTTTTAATGAAAAAAATCATTAAACTTTCTTATTTTGAATTAAAAAAACAATTAAACTTTCTTATTTTGAATGATTAATTCCCTTAATTTTTTTCAAGAAATTAAACCATTGAATATTTAAAAATTGGTTACTTACATTCTTTTTAACCTAAATTAATTATCTTTAGCCGGTTATCTTTTGATTCTCTCTCTTATGATGGATAAAAAAATAGATCGAAAAGAGGGAGATCGATGACAGGAGCCAACAACGTGTAAGGCGAAATGGAGAATGGACAATGTTGTGGTAATGGGGGTTTGATGAGGGGAAGCAAACCGCGTATGGTTTTTGGAACTGTAAAACCGATTTAAAATTTATTTTTACTTTTAAAACTTTTTTAGTGAATTACATGTAGCTTATTTAAATAAAAAAAAGATGTATGTAGCTAATTTTTAAAAGATCGGTGGTTTATTTATTCAAAAAAAATGTTTAAGGACTTAATCATTCAAAATAAGAAAATATATGGTTTTTTCATTCAAATCAGTAGTTCATGGGGTTAATCATTCAAAATGAGAAAGTTTAATGATTTTTTAATTCAAATAATAGTTTAGGGACTTAATCATTCAAAATGGGATAGTTTGTTGGGTTTTTTTGAACTTTTTCCATAAATATATTATTTATTATGACATTAATATGTAAAATTATTAGCTTAATTAAATTTTCACAATTGTTCAATCATTTATGTTCATCTATGTTCTGTCGTTTATGTTCATTTGTTTACGTTCGTTTAACATCTTAACAAATGAACATAAACAAACACGAAACAAACAAGTTTTCTTAACGAACGAACATGAACACAAAAAATGCCGTTCGTTTACCATTCGTGTTTGTTCGTTTGTTTGGTTAGGTTAAATGAACGGACACAAAAAAAGTCTCCGTTCATATTCGTTTAGTTCGTTTACGGTTCTACCGCCGCCTTTTTTTGTTTATTTAATTGATAATCTTTTTATTTGAAAGTTTTAGTATTTATGATTTTATTATCAAAATCATTTTTATTATAGTTACATTTACAAACGTTTTATAAAATATGATTACATCTATGTTTTTTATCATCGAAAACATTGTTATTGTATTTATGTTTTCAAATGTTTTATAAAAACAATATTACATCAGTAATCAGAATAAATTAATCCTGTTTTAATATCATTGTACAAAGTTTAAAAATATGTACTTTAAGATTTTTATAACGTTATATTTTGAATCATAAATTTCGAACATTAATCACATATCTTAAATTAACATTTTGTTTGAATGTCTTAAATCCACAAGTTAAATTTGTTTTGTTTGTGTTCTCGTCTCTTTTGTTGTTGTTGTTGTTGTTGTTGCCGGCGGCTAGGTCCTTGTTTGTTAGGGTGACATTGTATATCTTTCTACTCGCATAAATTGTTAGTAGGTGTTTGCTCTTAAAGAATTTAAAATTAATTATAATACGCACATATATATAGTCAAGGGTGGGTTGTATATCTTTCGCTGCCACGCATATGCACCCATCTACACTTGTATGTGTTAGTGTTTTGAACAATATTTTAGAACAAATTAAATTTATATAAAGTAATAAACTCGAAAAGAAAAAAGAACCATTGATATCAACTATATAGAGCTTATAGAAAATCATATCAAGGGTGCAAAATCACGATTAAATCTCTTGAATCTCATCTCACTATTTTTTCAATTTTCAAAGAATTCGTATTCGACTTTTCGTGTACAAGAATGTGAGTAAGTATTTATCTATTTAAAGTTATTGTTTATAAGTTTTTCTTTTTATTCTTATTTAAGTCCTAGGTTTCGTACATATTTCTCATTTATCACTCGAGTTATATATTAAAGTAACCACACACCTTACAAAATAACATGTCGTAACGTGTTGTAACGCGCCATAACACGTTACAATGCAGCCAAGCCTTATAGTGGAGCCATGAGGGTTAACGCGACAGCGTACCCAATCCTTGATGCCATAACGCGCCATAACAAGTTATTTAGAACCATGATTCTCGACACGTGTCGCTCTCTAGTGAGACGATTTCACATTTTCCCGCACAAGTACTTATCTATACAATTTTTTACCACTCTGTCGATTTTCCGAATTAACATTCTGGACATGTGTCGCTCTCTGGTTAGACGATTTTGCATTTTCCCACATAATTACTTATCTATACAGTTTTTTTACTAATTTGTCGATTTTCCGACTTACATTACTGATATCTAAATCCTGTTCCGATAACTTTACATCATATGTTCGTCGATTTTACCACGTTTCTATCGATTATATTATACTCCCGATATAACTAGCTACATTCATTATTAATTACAAACTTACCATTTTTTTATAATATTAGTATCCCATAAATTCAACGGTATAATTTTTAGAGTTAAATTCAAATTTGGTCCCTGTGGTTTGCAAATTATAACGGATAAGATCCCTCAATGATTTTTTTAACGAATAACGTCCCTGTGGTTTCCATTTTATAACACATAAGGTCCCTCCATCTAACTTTTCTGTTAAATATAACATTTTTAACATATTTTCTTTATTTTTCATTTTTCAAACCACATGGACCAAATCTGTAATTTACTCTAAACTATATACATATATTTATATTTTATGTATTGTGTAATTATATTTTTATTTCATTAATTATATAAATTTCCTATTTTATTAATTATATAATTTTTATATGTTATAAATTATATTACATTTATATTTTATAAATTATTTTTATTTTGTATATTCATATAATATATTACATTTATATTTTATAAAATGTTAATAATTTAATAAAATATATGAAAGGTCCAATTTATGCTTTAAACATTAAATCATGTCAATATACAAATTGCATGCATGGAATATTTAAATACATAAAATATATAAAAATATAAAATATAAATATAATTTTTTTATAAAATATAGATGTAATATAATTTTAAATATACAAATAATTAATAATTCATAGATATACATATATGAAGTGAATAGAGATGATAACGAAGGTTAGACGGTAGATTTTCAGGAGAATCATCTTGATGACATCGATGTTGTACGTGTTTGAATTTAATTTTTATATTATATTTACTGTATATATTTATATCTATAGATTAATAATTTTTTGTATATTTAAGATTATATTATATTATAGATCAAGTTCATTTACAAACCGGATAAAGGATACAAACTCACAAACCAATATAAAAATTAATTTTTTCCATCAAATGCTATGATTTAAGATGTTAATATACATATGTTTGTTTCACCTTATGAAAAATTTACATGTGAAAAATGCATGTAAAACTTTTACATTATGAAACAAATATATGATAAACTTTTAACTTATGAAAATAAATACATGTGAAACTTTACATTATGAAACAAACATATGTCTAATAACATCTTAAATCATAGCATATGATGAAAAAATAATTATTTTTACATTGCCTTGTACGAGTTTGTACTTTTCATCCAGTTTGTAAATGAACCAACATCTTATATTATATTTATATTTTATAGAATTTGCTTTGTACTTGTATTTATATTTTATATTTTATATTTGTATTTATTTTATTTATTTGAATCTTCCATATATGTATATAATTTGTATAATGAATTAATTTATTGTTTTTAACATAAACTGAACATTCGATACATTTTATAAAATTATTTATATTTTATATATACATATAAATACAAAATAAATTTTATAAAAGATAAATATAATATATCATATATATATATAAAGTATAAATATTTTTTAAATAAAATTATAAGATGCCTATAAATATGTAGTATAATTTATAAAATAAGAAAACTATACAATTAACAAAATATGTAATTTATATAATTAATAAAATGCAAATATAATTATAGAATACATAAAATATAAATATATGTATATAGCTTAGAGTAAATTACAGATTTGGTCCATATGGTTTGAAAAATGGAAAAATAAAGAAATTATGTTAAAAATGTTATATTTAACGGAAAAATTAGATGGAGGGACCTTACGTGTTATAAATGGAAACCATAGGAACGTTATTCGTTATAAAAATCATTCAAGGACCTTATCCGTTATAATTTGTAAACCACAGGGACCAAATTTGAATTTAACTCTAATTTTTATATTAAACTTCTATATCCTAAAATTATCCTCCGATTTATCAATTCCCATATGTTCTATTCATGTATGTTCCGATTTAAAAACCTTTTAAATGTCCGATATATATTTATAACCATACGATACATAGAATCATTTACAAATACCGATATGAATTAGAATTTCAAATATCGATTGCCGATTTTATCGACTTAACATCTTATAAATTAATAATCCGGTAACGTGTATTAAAAATAAAATTATATATAATAAGTCTATAAGTATTTTAAATATAATCATTCATCAATTTCAATTTCCAAGAAATACAATTATGCCCATCATTATCGTCATCTCCGTCACATTATTTAATTACTAAATTTTAATGTTCTCAATACCCCTCTAAAGTATTTCTTAAAGATGTTGATACCTTTATATTTATATATGGTCTGATTTAAAAACAACTTTTAAAACTCTGATATATATATATATATATTTATAACCATACTATACTTATAATCATCATACTATAAATACCGATGTGAATTAAAATAACAAATATCTTTTACCGATTTCATTTTCTTAACACAAGTCATAAATTAATAATATGGTAACGTATATTAAAAATCCGAATATTCGGATAATAACTATATAAGTATTTGAATATACTTATACATCAATGTCAATTTTCAAGAAACTTAACTATGACCGTCATCCGCGTCATCACCGTCACACTATTTAATTACGAAATTTGAATGTTCCCAATGCCCCTCTTAAGTATTTCTTAAAAATGTCCTTTTAACTTCGATTATCATGAATAGCTATTCATATTTATCTTATTATTTTTCTATTATTCATTTAAATGTTTAATCAAATATTATGATTTCCAATTTCAATTAGCAAAAAGTTAAAATAAGAGTGACATCAACATCAGACGAGTCATAGCATATATATGCCATTTTTCGTATATTCACCTTTAGTTTATTTTCCAACATCTTCTTATACCTACCATTTTAATGATTACCTATGTTAATGATGATAATTCCGGTTTATTTACAATTTGTATAATGCCATCTTTTTAATAATTTTTAATAATATCTTATGTAAATAATCATGTTTATTAGAACTAAATAATCTTCCAAATAATTAATCTGATTCGCTTCCGATAAAGAAAAGTAAAATTGATTAAGAAATTATCATCGGTAGATATTATCTAAATTATATTTATTAATAAGGTTATTTTGTCTGCCAATTTGTATAATCATTTGAATAAAATTTATATCTGTCGATGTATATTATTTACATAATTACAAATCTTGCTCTCCAAGATTCCTTATGTAGTTACACAAATGACGGCATCCAAGTCTTTCTGTCAGATAGTGGAGGCGACGGTTACAGACTACGCTCCTCTACATGGTTTGCCCACCTGTCCTTTTACCTTCATTTTTCATAATTACCTCGAACTTAACCTTTCTTCTACTTTTATATAAAAACCACCATAAAGGTTATTTTTTAATTCATTCAGAACTGCATCGCTGTTGGAACTTCTTCTTTCTCTCTAAAACCTGCAACTGCATCATCCGTACAAATGGCATCATCCAAAAGCCAAAAACCAAGTCTGGTGTACCACTTACACTTGAGGGCCTTTCATACCCTCATTGCAATCACGTTGCTCGATTAACTGCTGATCCTGTACATTTGGAGTTCGACGATGTCTGTTCCTTTCTTCAAAGGTCCCTTTGCAATACGCCTTTATACATACCCCAAAGATGAGTAAATTCTTACTTGGTAATTTTTGGACTAGTTGTGAATATGATGATTCGACAAAAGAGGTAGGTGCATCTGTTCTTACTTTTAAAGATCTGTTTTCAATGTTAAAGGTGTAAGGCGCATTCTTCGTCTTCCTCGATATGATACCTATGATTCCTTCCCTCTAGGTAATGAACACGAGGAGGTTGTTGAAATAATGAACTATGTTCGAGACTAGAAGTCCACAAGTACGGGGACACTTCTTCGACGGAAAATTGGAGAAGTATGGAACTTTTTTATCCATATCATACAGTGTTTCAGTCGAAAGACCGGAGGTCTGGACGAATCTCCTTCATGTATCACCGAGTGGGCGCACGCTTTCATATTTCGCTGAAAAATTGATTGTGGCAAATACTTTTTCGATGAAATAATGAAGACGATTGTTCATCCCCGACGTCCTTAAGTAGCATACCAAAGGTTTCTTTCAATGATTATTATGGATAAGGTCGGTGATAAGGTGGTTTCCAAAAAATCAATTTTCTTTGATATTCAACCTGCATATGTCGGGAAGAGTGTGCTCAATAAAGGACCCAATGAAAGTGACAAACCTCTTCCATCAGTGTTTAATCAAGTTATTATATTTGTATAATAGATATATATTCATATTTGATATTTAGTTTTGAATCGTTGTACAAGATATAATACTTTTATTTATAAATATTAAATACATTATATATATATAATATAAAATATAAAATATTTGTATTTATCCGTTTCTTTTCGTGAATCAGGTATGATTTCTTTCGCCTAGAATCCAGAAATGGTTTGGTAGGATGCCAAAGTACAATTGGGACCTACACAGTTAACTCGACAGTCATCAGCAGTAAAGAAGAAGAATGTTAACCCCTCAGAAAAGTCCAAAAAACGTCCTCAATCATCCTCTAAAACCTCCTCTAAGGGGGAAAAGAAAGCTAATGTGGTATCCAGGTCGAAGCCTTCCATCAAAGAAGATAATTCGGAGAAAGATGATAATAACCAGACCATTGATCATTAAAAATCAGAAGCTATTGAAAAGCATCCGTCCGCTGAACATGGTGAGACGATGTTTGTTCAAAATCCCCCGCCCATCGAACATGAAATTTCAACGAATGTTGAAAATCCAGATAACACCAATTCAATTATTGTTCTTGATGAGTTCGAAGATCTTGAACCATTCAATGTTGAGGTCGGTGGAACAGTCAGGACGAATGATCCAACTTACTATCTTGGTTTTTTCATTCGAAGTTCTTCCGAAGTCGGTTCTCCAACCAATGACGCAGAGACAAAAACCTCACCCACTCACTATGAATCCGATATATCAACTCCTACACGCTGATGTCCCACACCACCGATAATTCCCACTTTCACATCTTCTACACAATCGAAGACACCTTCTCCAAACAAGTCTTCTTCCAAGGGATTCTTCCCTACACAAAAACGACTTTTGTTGATTCAACTCCATCCATCCCTACAGTCATCAATACATCGGCAGTTGCTGATAAATCTTTACCTAGTCCACAACTTCATACTTCCATAGATCTACAAGCAGATCGTCCATCTACCTCTCAACCAGATTTGACACGCACTTTACCTACAAACATTACCTAGTATATTGCAGATATTGATCAACAATTTAGGCTTTTGGTTTGTCAAAGCGCTACATTTAAAATTACCTTTGACACTTTTTCTAAACTCATGGTGATCGTGTAAAGAATCTGGAGATGCATGTTGAAGTGGAAAATCGGGTATGTTTCCGACTGGATGATTTTATCACCCTTGCAGACAGCCTTTTTAGTCTTCTTAAGGTTCAAAAATAGGACCTCCTACGTATTCACAACACATTCTACTATGTACTTGATGCATTGAATCTTAATGTCGACAGTGAGACTTTCCTCATAAACACCAAGCTCGCCGAGGTTCAATCATATTTCAATCGGCAATAAACATCACACAATGATCTACTCCTCTCCATCGCTGCGCTAAAAGCGGCCTCTGACGCATGAGAGGCCGATCTGAGAAGAATTTTACGCAATCGGTTCGAGCAGCAAATTCGTCGCCTCATTCCGACCCCTCTTCTCAACCATATATCAACAACGCCATTCTGGAGTCCCTTGAATCTCTTCAGAAGAAAGTGGAATCTGTAGAAAAAAAACTCAGCAACCCACCCGATATTGATATCAATGGCACCGATTTACTATTTGGTCTCCAGGAGATAGAACGACTAAAAAATCTACATAAACTGTGTGTCGTCCAGGCGGTAGAGCTGCATTCACGTTCTTTGCAGAACTCCCAAATCTAGCCTCGCATTGTAGGTCAGGTAGATCATGCGGTAGGTTGTTGATCATAACTCCTCTCAGTGGTTTGAATACGACTCCTCTATATTCTGAGTGAAAATCCCGTTTATAAACTAAAGTTCAAATTCAGCGATAGCATATGCTGATTGCACTCAGCGATCGCTGAAAATCAGGAACCTTAAGTTTATCTCTGAAGATCTGAAAAAACAACAATCACACCACAAGAACATTCAGCGAAAGTCGAAGACCAAGCTGAAGATAGAGATATTCAGCTAGTGAACTGAAGCGGTTCAGTGATAGCAATGATTGCCTAAATAGAAGTGTGAAGTCTTGCTAGGCCTCATCGATACTCTGAAAGTTCATCCTTGAAGTTTCAAAGTTCAGCGATCAAGTGAAGTCTATAAGCAAGATTAATGTTGATCTTATCCTCGATGCACAAAAGTCAAAACCTTATACTATGTCAGAGAAGGACGTACGGATAGTCTCTTATGCCCCCATCAAATCTGATTTAGTACTGTTCACACGCGGCCAAACGCATGGTTACTTTTGAACAAAGGAAAAACTTCCAATGAAAGCTTGACACGTGGCATATACCTTTTATCTTGCATTAATTGCAATGGGTATAAATAGATGAAGATCCGTTCCTCATCTTTATGCATGCTACTTCCTATTTTCTCAAACCTCTACCTCTTTTATTTCTCATCTACTTGTGCACAAAACTGTGTTAATTTTTAGTTAAAATAGAATAGGTTTAATCACTTGTTCTAGTTTCCGTTTGTAACTGTAAATTTGTTTATTTAATATAAACTCATTTAAAAACCAAAAATATGTGTGTTTGTATTCAACCCCCCCCCCCCCCTTCTACAAACTGTTTCTATATATCCTTGAACTGTTGTAGACCCCTTTGGGATCAACAAGTGGTATCAGAGCAGTGTTCCTTGCTTACTCATTTTTAAAATACTTGTTTCTTAAGCTATTTTAAAATGACTAATTGTAACACCTTAGGCAGATCCCATATCATTCGTGGACATGAGTGATGCTGGGTTCATAAGTAAACCTTGGCCTTGCTAAACACAACGCGTTTTGGGGCCACACGCATGGCAGGTTCTTGGAACTCTGTGGTTAAGCGTGCTTGGGTAGGAGTAGTACCAGGATGGGTGACCCCCTGGGAAGTTCTTGCCAGGTCGCCAGAAACAAATCCGTGCGGCTTAGGCTAAAACGGACAATATTGTGTCGTGGTAAGGCAGGGTGTTACAAATGTTATCAGAGCCGCTCCTGTGCTGTTCGGGATGTGGGGCAAACCTCATCGAGGACGATGAGTCCCTATGGGGGGGTGCTTGTAACACCTTAGGCAGATCCCATATCGGTCGTGGACAGGAGTGATGCTGGGTTCATAAGTAAACCTTGGCCTTCCTAAACACAACCCGTTTTGGGGCCACACGCAAGACAGGTTCTTGAACTCTGTGGTTAAGCGTGCTTGGGTGGGAGTAGTACTAGGATGGGTGACACCCCCTGGGAAGTCCTCGCCAGGTCGCCAGAAACAAATCCGTGCGGCTTAGGCCAAAGCGGACAATATTGTGTCGTGGTAAGGCGGGGTGTTACACTAATACTAATACAAACTATATTGATAATGGATCTTTAGCTAAACCTCCCAGATTTAGCCGTGATAACTTTCCATTATGGAAGGAAAGAATGACTCTATTTCTAGAAGGGTCAGATTCTAAGATCCCCTATTATCTAGAGAATAGACCATTCATTCCTACAGCCCTGGTTCCTGCAGTTCCCGCCACTTCAACCACTCCAACTATCGCTGAGAGAAGAATCGTCAAAACTCCAGATTGAGGGAGTGAAGATGACAAAAAGGAAGTAGCTATAGATGCTAAAGCTAGATCCATAACAGTTATGTCTTTACCATATGAAGTCTATCACTCTGTGATGAAGATGAGAACATCTAAAGCCATGTGGGATACTCTATGTATTCAATATGAATGAACTGATGAGGTTCAAATCACTAGATGTATTAATCTGGTAAGACAATATGAGAGCTTTATGCATTAAAGGTGAAACCCTTTCTCAAGTTCACCAAAGATTTAATTATCTCTTGATTGACATGAAAACTGTCAACAGAGAATATTCTAATGCTGAAATTCTGACAAAATTCATGGAGACACTACCTGAAAAATGGGGAGTGTACACTACATGTCTAAAATTGTCAAAGAATCTTGAAACTCTCTCTCTAAGTGCTTTATATGGAATGCTCTTAAATGAAGAGCAATCTCAAGCTTTAAGGAAAAACCTCATTAATGATATCAAGAGTGCCAAAAGTACTTCTTTGGCACTAGTGACTTCAGAGGCAGATCCTTCAAAACTAGTTTCTTCCTCTATTACTTCTATCACTGAATTAAATCAAACTGATTCAGAAGAACTGACTGATGCTGACATCTCTGAGTTTGATAATTCTCTAGCTCTTCTCACAAACAATTTTAGAAGATTTGCTAGAAAGAGTAACTTTCGAAGAACTCCGGATATCACTGACCGTGACAAGTCAAAGACTCTTCTTGCTGAAAAAGCATCTGCTATATGCTATAACTATCAACGAAAGGGTCACTTTGCAAGTGAGTGCAGATCTAAGAAAGGAGCTGCACCCACCTCTCAGAACTCTAATAAAAAGGAGAAATATTCTAAGTTAAAAAATAAATACAGAGATCTAAAAAGAACCAGCAAAAAGGCAAAGATCTAGTTGCTGAGGAAGTTGATTGGGATCATGAAGATGATTGGGCCAAAACCTCTGACGAATCAGGTTCTGATGAAAAAGATCTTGCCTTTCTCTGCCTAATGGCCAGAATCGAGGAAGCAGAAGAAGCTTCTGAAACATCATCCTCAGAGTCTCCTTCGACTCAGGTAAATATCTCTACTAACCTTTCTATATCTGAAGGTGATAACTTGTCGGCTCTCGATTCTATGATTGTTGATTTTTACAATGCTTTAAATGGAAAGATCAAAGCTGAACAAATCAATATTAATCTATCAGAACAACTGAAAAATTTCCATTTAAAAATAAAAGAACTTACAAAGATTGAAGAAACTCTTAAGGACCAAGTCTTTGTAAATCAAACCATAAGCATTGAGAGACAACAATCTATCACTGAAAGGGAAAAGGCTATCGCTGATCTCAAGGCTGAAAAGCTACCATCGAAGGATGGTGCAAGGCTTCTGATAAAGTCAGCGAGATCATCAATGCCCAAATCTCTATAAAGGTCAAAAGTGGTTTAGGATATAACCCTGACCAAGAAGAATCAGAGAATGATCGTTCCATGATAAAATTCAGAATGTTTGTTTTTTCAATCCCTGATCATTCTTCTTAGAAACCTCATATCAATAAGAAACTGCCTATCTCAAAATCTAATGATTCTAAGAAAATGATCAAGGACAAGTTCCTCGACCATGTTCCTACAATCAAGAATTTTCAGAAACAGAAGAAGAACTCCTGTATTCCTTCAGTAAGTCATCCTAAAACTGGAAAGAAGATCCTGGATTTATTCAGAGATCCACTCCTAGAATTAAGATTGACCTCACTCTTGTCCTTGAGAAAATTGTTATTCCGCCAAGGACACTAGACAAAGGAATTATTGGTTCTGGTCCTGAAAATACTTCTACCCACTCTCTGAATTCTTTCAATTCCAAACTTGTTTTCAAATATAGGAAATGCTATCACTGTGGTGAGACTACCCACATTGCAAGCAAATGTCCTAATGCTACTAAGGCTGAAAAATTAGCTCATGGTAAGAAAGTAGCTCAAGATGATAAATCAGCGAGAACGAAATCCACTAAGGTTGGTAAAACTTCCAAGGTGAAAATAACCACTGAAGAAAATACTTCAGCTAGTAGCTCATCCGCCACTCCTTCCACTAACTCAGCAGGACCCATAGTAATATGGGTACCTATGAAAATTAATCTTTTTGTTGTATATTGAGTGCTAAAGGTATCTGGTATCTCGATAGTGGATGCTCAAGGCACATGACTGGCAGAAAATCTCTGCTCTCTGAATACAAGGAAGAAAATGGTCCCTCAGTGACCTTCGGTGGAAATGGCAAATGATACACCAAAGGTTATGGAATTCTATCCAATTGAGCAACTTTATTAAGTCGAGTTGCATATGTTGAAGGACTAAAGCACAATTTATTGAGTGTTAGTCAGCTGTGTGACAAAGACTTCAAAGTCTTGATCTTAAAGAACATATGTGCTGTCACTGATATTAATGACAAACTTTCCTTAACAAGCAAAAGATTAGAAAATGTGTATGTCATTAGTATGAATAGTTCTCACTATGAGAATATGTGTTTCATTTCCAAAGTCTCCTCTGATATCAACTGGTTATGGCACAAGAGACTCTCTCATCTGAGCCTTAAGATGATCACTGAATTATCTCAAAAAGAACTTGTCAGGGATCTCCCTAAACATACCTTTACAAAGGAATCTCTTTTTACAGCGTGTGAGTAGGGAAAACTGACAAAAGCCTCTTTCAGATCCAAACAAGTCTCCTCAGTGACTTCTCCTCTTCAACTACTTCAGATGGATCTATTTGGACCTGTCAATGTCCAATCTCCGTCTGGAAATAAGTACACTATTGTGATAGTTGATGAATACTCCAGGTATACATGGGTATTTTTCTTCGATCCAAAAGTGACACACCTGATGTAATTATCTCTTTTATTAAAAGAATGGAAGTCTTGAACAATCTTACTGTTCGCTCCATGAGAAGTGATCATGGCACTGAATTCAAAAACAGTACCCTGATTAACTTCTTTGAAAAAAAAAGAATCACTCATAACTTTTCATCAGTAAGAACTCCTCAGCAAAACGGTGTTGCTGAAAGAAGAAATCGAACAATCATTGAAGCAGCTCGCTCAATGCTCAGCGAATCGCATCTACCTACTCAATTCTGGGCTGAAGCAGTAAACACGATATGCTTTACTCAGAATCAATCCCTGATAGTAAAGCGATTCAAGAAGACTTCCTATGAATTATTTCATGGAAGAAGACCTACTCTAAAATACCTACAAATCTTTGGATGTTGATGCTACATTCTGAATGATAGAGATCATTTGGATAAATTTGATCCAAAAGCTGACGATGGGATATTTCTTGGATACTCTTCTTTATCTAAGTCTTTCAGAATCTTCAACAAGAGAAGACAACACATTTAAGAATCCATGCACGTCAACTTTGATGAATCTCGTTCAACTAATTATATTCCTTTCCCTGAAGAAGATGGGGAATTGAATGAATGGATGAAATCTCACTATGGAGAACCTGAAACTTATTTCAGTAATCAACCAAATGCTGAAAATATGATGATGGAATCCCTGATCTCTTTCCTACTAACGATCCATCATCATCAGGGGTTAATATCACTCCTCTCAATCAAATTCCTACCTCTGATACATCATTCGAAAATTATTCAGTGAATAACCAAGCTTCATCTTCTGCTGATCAAACCTATGAGATGACTCCAGAGTTGTTAATGAATGCTGAAGTACCTGTTGCTGAAACAACCAACGTTATCCCTAAAGAAGAACAAGTAGCTGAATCTCGTGTTGATGAATCTTCTCAACCACAAGCTCAGCGATGGACTGTAAATCATCCAATAGATCAAATTATTGGTAATCCAAATGCAGGTATCAAGACTCGTAGAGGTATAGGTAATATCTGTCTCTATGTAAATTTTATTTCTCTCTCTGAACCTAAGAAGATAGATCAAGCTATCTCTGATCCAAGTTGGGTCTCTGCCATGCAAGAAGAATTAACTGAGTTTCGTAGAAACAAGTTTTGGAATCTTGTTCCTCGTCCATCTGGTAAAACAGTTATTGGAACTAAATGTGTGTTTCGAAATAACCTAGATGAAAATGGCACTATTATCCGTAATAAGGCTAGACTTGTTGCTCAAGGATATAGACAGAAAGAAGGTATTGACTATGATGAGACCTTCGCTCCTGTTGCTAGATTAAAAGCCATAAGACTTTTCTTAGCTTATGCTGCCCATAAATACTTCAAAAATTTTCAAATGGATGTAAAGAGTGCTTTTCTAAATGGTAAACTCAGTGAGGAAGTTTATGTTGAAAAAACTCCTGGTTTCACTGACCCTAGCCATTCTGGTTATGTTTTCAAACTTCAAAAAGCTCTTTACGGGTTAAAACAAGGCCCCAGAGCTTGGTATGATACCCTTTCTAAATATCTTCTTAAAGAAAAATTTGTTCGTGGAAAAATTGATCAAACTCTATTTTTAAGAAATATAAAGTTCATACTATTCTCGCACAAATATATGTTGATGATATTATATTTGGTTCCATAAGACTAAAATTATACAGTCGTTTTGCAAACCGAATGAAGAAAGAATACAAAATTAGTATAATGGGTGAACTAACATATTTTCTAGGTTTGCAGATTAAGCAATCTGACAAAGGAATTTTTATTTGTCAAAGTAAGTATGTTAAGGACATGCTGAACAAGTTTGATATGAATCAATGCTCAGCGATGAAGACCCTTATGGCACCTCCTCTGACTTTGAATAGGGACCCAAATGGGAAACCTGTCAATGTCACTGCCTATCGAGGGATGACCGAATCTCTGCTATATCTTACAGCGAGTAGACCCGACATCATGTATTCTACCTGTCTTTGTGTTCGATATCAAGCTGAACCAAAGGAATCTCACCTAATTGTTGTAAAACGAATTTTCAGATATCTGAAGGCAACTCCTAATTTGGGTCTTTGGTATCCCAAATGCTCAGGGTTCGACTTAATTGGTTACTCTGATAGTGATTTCGCAGGTTGCAAGATAGATAGGAAGAGCACCATTGGTGAGTGTCAGCTATTAGGTGGTAAGTTGATAAGTTGGATAAGCAAAAAGCAGAACTCTGTGTCCACATCTACCGCTGAAGCTGAGTACGTAGTCGCTGGTAGTTATTGTTCTCAAATCCTTTGGATGAGAAATCAACTAAGAGATTACGATTTCAAACTTTCTAAATCCCTATCTATTGTGATAGCACCAGTGCTATTTCAAATTCCAAATAACCTGTACTTTATTCCAAAACCAAGCACATTGAGATTCGATTTCACTTTATCAGAGATCATGTAATGAATGGTGAAGTTGAACTTCATTTTGTACCAACTGAATATAAGCTCGCTGATCTTTTCACCAAGCCTCTTGATGAGACTAGATTCAATCTACTTATTAGTGAACTTGGTATGTAAAACGCTGAATAAATTCTATTCAGTGACATACAAATTAAACCTTCAAATTTCCATTCTCTAAACTCCGACTCAGTGATACTTAACTTATCTCACTCAGGTATGAACTTCTAATTCTTTACATTCTCTGAATATTTTCATATTCAGCGAATAAATCTCAAAAGATAAAACCCATCATTGACAATCCTTTATTGTCTATTGATGAAGAATTTAAAGATAATGATTAACATTTATTTAAATGATAATCTTATTCATTTTTTAAATAAGAAAAGGACACGTCAGACCTTTTTCTGACACACGACAGACTACGACGTTTCCTTTCTAATCTCTTTCTAGGAACGTGCGATAGGTCATCATTACTTTTATAACCCCTTATTCTTCATTAAAAACAACTACAATGTTGTTTCTTACATCTCTAAATCCTTTATAACTTCCTGTTATAAAGATCTTCTGCTTTAATCTAAATTAAATGTGTTAAAACCTTAAAACCTTTTCTTTTCTTTTCAAAAACCTGTTCTAAGTTCCTTCTCAGAACATAAGACCATATTTGGTATTTTTTTTAAAAAGTTTCTTTTCTAAAAGTAAAATCTGTTCAAAATTTGTGTTATTCTACCAAATAAGAAGTATTTTGATCTTTGTTCATCAAAACACTTGTTTTGTTTCTTAAACATTTGGTATTCTTCATACCAAAACATATTTTGGTTTATACATTTTGTATTAAACCATGATCTTTCTCTTTGGTGTTCCTATTTTTGAAACAGAAATGGCCTCTTCAAGCAAGAACACTCAAGATGATGCCTCTGTCCAACAAGTTGTCCTTCAGCGAGCACCTGCCTGCACCTTCTTTCTTGAACAAGCTACCTTCAAGTCATGCAACTACTTGGCTCTAGTGGGCATCCCTGCTGAAAAGCCTCAATTCAAAGATGGTTCCACGTTCATCAAGGCTTGACCGCTATTGTATGCCTTCGTTCACAACCCCATTGGCATCACTTCTCACCTCCAGGCTCTCTGGTACACTGTCCACTTCACAACTCTCACCACTGATAAGGGAAACAAACTCCATGTTATTGGATTCCAGATCCCTACTCACGGTTACTTCGCCTTCACTACTGGTTTTCTGAGGAACACGCTCCGCCTCCCTGCTAGAGGCAAGAACCAGCAATGGGGCCCCTGAGCCCACCAAGGAGCAAATTGTAGATTTTCTGGATTGTATCGGCTACGCATGGGACAATCCTGCTGAGAAGTCCGTTGGTCCCAAGATAGAGAAGAAACGGCTACCTGCTAGATGGAAATATATCTTCACCCAAGTGATTCAGTGCCTGGGTTCCAAGACTGGCTCCCACGATCAGGCTAGCAAACACTTTCAGGATCTGGGTTTTGCTCTCTGCACCAACTACAAACTCATCTATGCTGATTATATCTGTTAGGACCCAAACAATCAAGATATCAATATATGAAAAGATTATAACAAAAGTGATGGTAGCCAAATGTAATTTGTATTGATTGAATGTACTGTATACAGAATATGTCTTTACAAAGTATATGAAAACATTAGTTCTAACAATCTAACTAACTATCTATTTATACATACAATAGAAAAGCTAAAGTGACACAACAGTCATAACAGACAAGTTCAGAATTGGTTCTAAACTCCTTCAGAACTTCTTCAGAAGTGTCTTCAGAACTTCTTCAGAACCTCTTCAGAAGTATCTTCAGAACTTCTTCAGATCTTTTTCTCTTTTAAGAAACCAGTTCCTTTTGAAGCTATTATGATATTTCTATCAATCTCCCCCTTAGCTTCAAAAGTTCAAATCATACTTCCAGAAATTCAGAATTTCTCTTACATCCTTCAGAATTAATCTTCTGTATTCTAGTAAGGATTCAACAACTCTAATCATTTCTTTTGCAAGTACCTTGTACTTCTCCCAATCTTCATTGCTCAGATTCTTTGGTCTTCTATTTTGTCTCTTTACCAAACGATCTCTGATTGCCATGAGAGTTCCATTGCAACATTTGTGGAGTTCTTCAAATCTCACAAATAATAATTCATGAAAGCATTTACAAACAAAGCCAGGAGGATGAAGTACTAAAGTGCTCTTCTTTAAACTCTGAATATCTGGTAGACTTAAATTTAGTTTGCTCAAGTGTACTTGGTTCTTGTTCAGAACATAAACAACCTGGAAATCAGTCTTTGCAGCCCAAATAAACTCTCTATATAATCCATCTCTAAGCACTGGAAAAGATTTTCTGAACTTGGTAATTGAGTCATGGAAGGGATAAAGACTTCTATATACTCTGAGAAGATCTCTGAGATGAACATTCTGAAAGTCAGCTTCAGAAAAGGTAGAAATCTCACCATTTTGTCGCTCAACAGTAAAGAATGCATATTTGTAATTCTGTCTTGTCTACAAATCAGCATTAATTACTTTGATCACAGGACTATCTTTTCTTGCTTCATTAATTGGAATCCTTATCTTTCTGATAATGTCTGAGTACCATTGTTTCCAACCAAAAGACTTTTGAATCCAGCAATCTATATAGTTGAATTTTTGCTCATATTCCATGAACATTTCTGGATGAAAATATTCAAGAAACATAGTATAAGCACTTTTTTCAATTCTTTGTACTTGAAGTTGTTCCTCTTCAGATATTTGCTTTTCAGGAACCAACTCTTCAGAAATATTTTCAAGAACTTCTTCCTTTTCCTTTTCTTTTTCCTTTTGTCTTTCTTCTGAACTTTCAACATTCAGAATGTATTTCTGAATCTCTTCCATATCTTGTCTCTTTGTATGAATCTTGAAGTCATATGCATCACTTAGTAGATAATCTCGCTCCTTTTATCTTGTTTACTCTCTTGTGACCGAAGATAACTCTTTCTCACAAATTCTCCGAAATGTATTCTTTCTTTGATTAGATAAACAATTTCTTCTTTGATGTCGATTCTTCAAAGAAATCGTCATGTAGTTCAGAAACCATTGGAGTGAAGACGTAGAATACTTTGGAATATCAGAAACAACAAATGTTTTAGAGACTTCTTCAACAACATACATGAACCCAATATCTGGATTAGTAAACAATCTCTTCAACCCAAATCTTCCAATATATATAGGTTCTAACATATTTATCGTGTTAAAAATTTTGTGTTCCAAAGCCAGCTGAAAATCATGCTTTATGAGATTCCTTATGTATATTCCCAAGATTCTTCTAATCTCTGAGACTAACACAGATTCACCAGAATTAACACAAAAAGATAAGATTGCCAACTTATCTTGTAGTCTAAGCTTGTAAACATCAAATTGAGTAAATTCACACAGAGTACCATCTCTTCTTTCTGCTTCAAATCTGAATATAGTTAAATCATTCTGAACTGATTTTGATATGCATCTGACCTTCTTTATTAAAGTTGAATCATGAAAGTTCTGAACACCATGATTCTGAATAAAGTTCTTTACTTGAGCAATATAGTCATCAGACCATTCATCATTCAGAAAGTCTTCCAACTTTGCAAACTTCATACTTCTTTTGTACATGAAGCAATAAGTTTCTTCAGGAAATATCAGATTGCTTTCTCCAGAAATAAAGATATTCTCTTTTTCAAATACTTGATCCAAAACAGGTTCTTCAAGTATTGGAAGATGTACCTTAGGAATGATAATGCAAGGTCTGGTTCTGACTTCAAATCTTCCTGAGAAAGCAATTAAGATTTCATCAATAATTTCAACTCCTTCTAAATGAGTTAAGTCAAATTCCAATTCAACTCTTTCATCTGGTTGTTCAAGAAAATTTCTGAAGATTGAAAATCTGTTGTCCAAAAGTCTACACTCCAGACTTCTTGGATAATTCAGAAAGATATGTACCCAACAGAATTGATTCAGAATATCCCATAATCTTTATTTCATTTGAGCTTTCTCCCATATTTACATCAATCATATCTTCTTCAAACATGATCACATCAGAAAGATCACTTGGTTCTCCAATAACATCTTCAAAAGCAAGGTATTTCCTTAGCATTTCTTCATTAGAATCTGGAATTATATCTGTGTTATCTGAGCCCAAATTATCTTCAGAATCAAAAGACAACTTTTCTGTTTCATACCCTTCTTCTATCATTTCTTCAGAAGAATGATCATTTATCTCTTGTACCTCATGTTCTGCAGATAAAATGTCTTCTATGGCTTCTGAGACTTTATTTGATTCTTCAACAACATTCTGAGTATCTTCAGAAGTCTTCTCAGAACTTTAAACTTGATTAGTTTCTGGTTCAGATACTCTCTGTCTTTTCTCCCCCTCTTGATTATCAGGATCCTGATCATCAAGACTCTTTTTCAAAGTATCTGATTGAGATCTACATTCCAGAGCAGATAATCTTGTGCTTAAGTCTGACTGAGAACTCTGAATAGAGGAAAGTTGATTGAGAATTTGAGAAATATCATCTTTAGTGGCATAAGCTTGTGAAGCAGAAGAAGAAGAAGGCTGAGAAGCTTTCAAAGAAGAAACAGAAGAAGCCACTTCAGAAAAAGCTGACAAAAGAGCTTCTTTAAACATATTCAGATCATTAGAAGATTTGAGATGAAAGTCATTCAGCTTGTTAATTATATTCTCCCCATGTTGATCCAACCTAACCTCCAACACCTTTTTAGTAGAATCCGTCAAATCCTTGATGTCCTTCTGAATCTTTGCAAATTCAGAAGTACAGAGATCTTTGAATTCTGTGAATTCAGAAGATGTGGGTAAGTTGCCAAGATCAACAGATGAACTTGTTTTCAGACCCTCAGAAGAAGGTTGGCCTGTATGAGCCACAAAGGCATCATGAACCACATTTGATTCTGTGAATGGAGCTTTTGTGATGTTCACCCCACCAGGACTTCCAACTAATCCTTGATATCCAAAAGTTGGAATATCTATAGTTGTTGATGCAATGTGACAAACACTTTTGCTTAGGGACATCTGAAAGATGTGTGCTTGTGTGAATGGATGCCACATTAAGTGGTTCAGAAGGCTCAAAGTTGAGTGGACACTCAGACTCAATGTGCTCAAAACTGTGAAGGGGGGACATATATCCTTCATTTTCAACAAAAGGAACCTCCAATTAGGGTCCTAATGGATTATAAGCTGCTTGCCCCATATGTGTTGTTGAAACACCCTTCTGTTGAGAGATGGGTGAGTGGCTGGGGGGGTTAACCAAAGTTGCCATGGGCTCACTGGCTGTTTCAATATTATCCACCAAAGAGTGTGGAATAATAGTAGATGTGGGTGCCCGGCTTGTAACAGGTGGTTCACAGGTTTGTTTTTCTTGTACCTGTGTTCTCCCCTCATCAATTCTTTTTCTGACCCTTCTACCCTGTCTCTCATTCACATTTTTCCTCTTTACTCTTTTAGGTTGTTCTCCCCCTTGAACAGCCTCCCCCCTCTTTCTAGTAAGTCTAGACTCCCTTGCATGATCACCACTCTGGTTTGAATCAGGGGACGGGATTACTGGTTGAGGTAATCCCATAGATTCTAAATTCTCACTCCCAATCCTAGTTTGTGTACTTACAAGTTCAAGTAAATGAGAAGGAAGTGGAACTGCATTTGGAAAAACAAGTTTTGCATTTGGAGGCCTTAAGCTATCCATAGTGAAAATAGGAACATGTACCTCATGAGCTAGAATAGGGATGTTTGAGACAGCCTTCATTGCTCCTTTGATAAGTGTTTGAAGAAATCTTTGAAATGGGATATAGTTGAATGTAGACTTCTTCAGAATTGCAGATTTGAGATCATCAAAGATGAGACTAGCATAATCATAGTGTTTGTTAAAAGCAACACCATGAAATATAATCCTCCCATTTGCTGAAGCTTGGTCTAAACTTGAGCTCTTCCCAGAGAGACATGTATTCAGAATGGAAAACAGGCAATACCAAATTGGAGGTAAGCATTTTCTTCTGAAAGAACTCAGAGCACTAAGATTTTCTGAATAACCCAAGCTCATAAAATCTGAAATCATCTCTGATGAGGATGGAATAGAGTCATAACAGGTTTTCCCAAGAACCTCATCTGGTTTTGGCAAATAGTGAAGGCTTCTGATGTCATCAACAGATATGCAAACTTTGTAGGCATGAACATAAGATACAATTTCATCATCATTTTCATCCACCTCAGCATAATGCCAGAATTGTTGAAGATAAGAAGCAGGAACAGAGAACTTTCTTGAAAGAAGAGTGCGCAGGGGATGTTTCATCAGAACTTTAATCAACATTAATTGATCATCAATAAAGTCTTTGGATTTGAAGTTCAGTGCACAGTTGTTTCTTTTGATGTCAAGTAATTTCTCAGCAGGTACATAGAGTTTGGACAGGTCACCACTTTCAGCAGGAGTTTGGGATTCACTTTCAGCAACATTTGATTCAGAAACAACATCTATGGGTGTATTCTGTGTTTCCCCAATTTTAGCAGGTGTCGGGTTAGGGTTAGGGGTAATGATAGGGTTTGAAGGTCCGGCTTGATGAGTTGCAGTTGTGGCTGTGTCATGAAGCATTTGATCATCACTTAGTGGGATTTCCATTGATCCAACCATTAATTTTTGAGGCACGATCTTGAACGAAGCATCACTGGATGATCCAATGTTATCATTGGAACTCGAGGAAGTAGAAATCATGGTTTTTGAAGTAGACATGGTGTAGAAAGAACACAGATTGATAACGGAAAGATGATGAATAACCACAGAAATATTTCTCAGAGTAAAATTGCTAAAAGAATGAAGATGATGAAGAATCGATTGATTTATACGATTGGATAAACGTTGAAGGACACGTGACCAAAAAGTAAATGTGATTAGAGTAGTAATCATCATTTATTAAGAGAAATGAACCGTTTAATGGTCGTGGTTAAGAGAGATCCAATGAAATTAAAACACGTGGCACACGCTTAAATGAAAAAATCAACGGGAAGTTTTATTTCTGAGAATAAGTTCAAAAACTTCAGAAGTTGTCCAGAACTTCTGAGAAAAAGTTCAGAAGTCTGAAAGAAAGAATTCAGAAGAACCTCAGAATTTGTAAGTGAAGTTCAGAACTAAACTTTAGTCATCTTAGGAGACAAAAAATCATTTAAAACTATAAACTTCTGAAAAATATAAAACATTTTGATCATTCAGAAGTAGATTTGAACAAATATAAAACTTGTTTTAATCTAAGGAAGCTTGTTCATACTTCTTAGATAGAAAGTGCAAGACTTTATTTCACCAATGCAGAGTTGTTGTGTAGGAAAGGGTAGTTAGAAATAATTGAAATTAATAACACTCCCCCTTGAATCACTAGTAATTATGATTCTCCCCCTTGATTGTTGCAACCTTATCAAAGAATCAATCAAATATTAGTGAAATGAGAAATAAATGAAAAGTATTAAAATACAATCAACCTAGTTACTGAAGAGATATACATCTGAGTTTGAAAATTTGCAAAAATCTGAATGATAATCTTCAGAATATACAAAGTAATTCTGAAGAGCAAAGTATTCAGAATTTGATAAAAAAAAATTCAGAATGTAACTTCTAGGGTATAGGTGATGTATAATACTTACATAGACATGTTCATCATGCCCAATTTACTTACCAAGAAGTTAAATCGTTTTTCATCAAGTGCTTTGGTAAATAAATCAGCTAACTGATAATCTGTCTGAACAAAAAACATTTCAATATTACCTTTTTCCACATGATCTTTGATAAAATGATATCTTACATCAATGTGCTTGGTTTTTGAATGCTGAACAGGATTGGCAGTGATTGCTATGGCACTCTTTGAATCACAATACAAAGGAATCTTTTTGAAAGTGTAACCATAGTCTTTTAGTTGAATTTGCATCCGTATCACTTGTGAGCAACATATTGCGTTGCTACATATTCGACCTGTTTGTAGAGGTAGAAACACAATTTTGTTTCTTTGAAGACCGACTAACTAGTCTATCACCCGAAAACCGACATGATCCGGAAGTGCTTTTCTGTCTAATTTGTACCACCATGATCTGCATCTGTAAATGCTGTTAGTTCAAAACTTGAATCCTTAGAATACCAAAGTCCCAATGAAGGAGAACCTTTTAGGTATCTAAGTATTCTTTTTGCAGCTAGAAGGTGTGATTCCTTAGGATTAGCTTGATATCTGGCACAAATACATGTAGCAAACATTATATCTGGTCTACTAGCAGTTAAGTAAAGCAAAGACCCAATTATGCCTCTGTACTTTTTTTGATCAACAGATTTGCCATTTAAATCAGGTTCTAGCTTAGTGGCAGTGGCCATTGGAGTTTGAATACTTGAACAATCAGTCATGTCAAACTTCTTAAGTAAGTCAGAGACATACTTAGATTGATTAATGAATATGCCAGTGGGAAGTTGTTTAACTTGAAGACCAAGGAAAAATGTCAACTCTCCCATCATACTCATTTCAAATTCTGTTTGCATGATTTTCTCAAAATTTCTACAAAATTTTGGATTAGTAGAAGCAAATATAATATCATCTACATAGATTTGTATCAAAATCATATCATCACCCTCCTTTTTCAGAAATAAAGTTGTATCAACAGTACCTCTTTTGAATTTGGAATTCAGAAGAAAAGTTGTAAGAGTATCATACCATGCTCTTGGTGCTTGTTTAAGTCCATATAAGGCTTTGTCTAATATGTAAACATGATCTGGGAATTCTTTGCTTACAAAGCCTTCTGGTTGTTCAACATACACTACTTCATGTAAAATACCATTCAGAAATGCACATTTGACATCCATTTGAAACACCTTCATGTTTTTATGAGCAACATAGGCAAGAAAAATTCTAATAGCCTCTAATCTGGCAACAGGAGCAAAGGTTTCATCATAATCAATTCCTTCTTGTTGACAATACCCCTTAGCTACAAGTCTTGCCTTGTTTCTTACAACAATTCCATTTTCATCCTTTTTATTTCTGAACACCCATTTTGTGCCAATGACAGATTTACCTTTTGGCTTTGGTATCAATCTCTAGACTTTGTTTCTTTCAAATTGATTTAACTCATCCTGCATGGCTAAAATCTAGTCTGGATCCTAAAGTGCCTCATATGGCTTTTTGGGTTCCATGCTGCTTAAAAAATTAACATACATACATTCATTTGCTGTTGCAGATCTTGTTTGAACACCTTTTGATGCATCACCAATTATTTGATGAACTGGATGATTAGATGTCCATTTGTTCACATTTGGCAATGGTTGAACAGATGAAACATTATTCAGAGAATCATAATCATCAGTAATTGCTTGAGTTTCAGTATCATGATTGATGACTGAATGTAAATCTGAAGACTCCCTCTCAAATGAAAAAATCTGAATTGGTTCAGAACTGTTAGGTTCATGGTCAGAAATAGTTTGAACCGGTTCAGAAACAACTTAAATTGGTTCAAAAATTTCATTTTCAGAATTTGGAAGTTCTGAATTTGAGGTAGAGAGTTATGGTGCTGATGTATTTGAAATCTGTATTTCTGAAATGTCTTGATCATTTGAATTTATGAGTAGAGAAGGATTTTGGTAATCTGCAAACACATTTACAGAAATATCAAATAAGTCTTGACATAAAATATCTAAATTTGATTTAAGTAAAGTTTGAGTTGCAGAAGTAGAGTTTGTGTGATTATGTTCTGAGTCCAAACTTTCAGAAGGTGGTTTATGTGCGAGTTCTGAACTGTTTTGTTTAGAAGTCATTGTTGGCTCATGAAATCTGACATTTGTTGTCTCAATGATCTTTTGAGTTCCTTTAATAAGTACTCTATAAGCTTTGGATCTTTGAGAGTAGCCAACAAAGATACCAGCTACACCTTTTGGTGCAAATTTGTCTAGATGTGGAGCATCATTCTTCAGAAAACACCTGCAACCAAAGATTTTAAAATAATCAATAGAAGGTTTTCTTTGTTTTAATAATTCATAAAGAGTTTTAAGAAATTTTCTGTTAAGAATGGTTCTGTTCTGAGTAAAACATGCAGTAGCAATTGCTTCTGCCCAAAGAGACAGAGGAAGTTCTGAATATGCAAGCATGGTTCTTGCAGCCTCTACCAAAGTTCTATTCTTTCTTTCAACTACCCCATTTTGTTGAGGAGTTCTTGCAGCGGAAAAATTATGAGAAATACCAACAGATTCCAAAATATTCTGAAGTGTAGAATTAGTAAATTCTGTTCCATTGTCACTTCTGATCTTTTGAATTGGGAGTTGAAGAAGAACTTGAATTTTCTTCAGAAAGGGTATCAATCTTTCAGAGTATCAGATTTGAGTCTCAGAAATTCAATCCATGTATATCGTGTATATTCATCTACTATAACAAGAATGTATTTCTTTCCCCCCATGCTTTGAGTTTTCATTGGGCCACATAAATCCATATGTAGCATTTCAAGTGGAGCTTTGCATGAAGTTAGCATTTTTAGAGGATGAGAACTTCTTTTGATTTTCCCTAGTTCACAAGCAGAACAAAGAGAGTTCTTTTCAAATCTGATCTTTGGTAGTCCTCTTACAGATTGATGTTTGCCTAATTCAGAAATGGCTTTGAAGTTTAGATGTGACATTCTTCTGTGCCAAAGCCAACTATCATTTTTCATTGATGTAGACATATAACATACACCTTGTAGTTGACCAGTTGCAGTGAATGTTGCTGTGTAGATATCTCCATCTCTATAAGCAGTTAACTCATTCTTGTTTGTTGTACTCAGAACATGACAGTAATCTATGTCAAAATTAACCTTCCAGTATTTGTCACAGAATTGACTAATACTGAAAAGATTATGTCTTAGTCCCTCAACATAGAAAACTTTCAATACTTTCACATCTCCTTTAATGAAAGTGCCATATCCTGTTACATATCCCTTTGCATTGTTTCCAAAACTAACTGTTCCTCCATATCTTTCATGATAATCAGTTAACAGTTCTTTGAAAGGTGTCATGTGTCTTGAACATCCAGAATCTAAGACCCACACATGACATATCTGCAAAAGAGATTATTGAGTTTTAGGTACCCATTTCAGAATGGGTCCTTTGTGATTAGTATTAAAATTTGAAGTGCTGAACTTTGTCTTCAAATGTTTCAACTCAGAAGTTTGTTCAGACTTATGAGATTTATTTTTATTTCCATTTCTTTGTTTACTTGAATTTGTCAAAGTAGCCAAACATTTCTGAAAAGATTTCATCAAATTTCTTTTGTTTGTTTTGGAGTTAAGAAGAAAATTATGATGACCACAATTAATACAGTGAATATGATTCTTTAATGTATTGACAACAGTATTAGACATATAAGAATCAATAACATTTGATTTTTCAACAAAAATTCTTTTATTCACTTTCTTTGTTTTAGGTACATCATTCTTCTGAAAAAATGAAAAACTCTCTAATTTGTCAATCTTTGACAATCTTTCATCTTTCTTTCTCCATACTAAAGTGGATAGCTCTGTAAAAGATAAGAAATGAGGATTAGTATAAGAACTCTTTTGTTCACTTTATGTTTAACTTCAGATTTTGTGTTAATTTTCTGAACTTCAGAGAGAGAGTTTGAAGATTGACCTTGTTCAAAAAATTTAACTCTGGTGTTAAAGTCAGAAGATGTTACTAAACATGGTGTTGAATTTGATGATATGTTTGTATTAGTAGGAGAAAAATCTGAATTCTGATATTCTGATTTTAAAAACACAGAACCAAACAATTCTGAAGGTATCTGTGAAACTTCAGATTTTAATTTTTCTCCTTCAGTCATACATGATTGAGATTTATAAACCAAATAGCCATTCTTGTCAATGACTTGCACCATTTGATCATCATCATCTTCTGAATCAGAAGCATTTATTAGATCTGAAAACTTATTATGAGTCATATTTGTTGCAAAAATATGTGAATTTTTTGTTGTTGTAGACTCATTATCAGATTTATCAAAAAATATATTGGAATTCTCATCAATATCTTCTGAGGATTCAATATCTGAGAATTCATCATATTTTTCTTCATGTTCTGATTTATTATCAGGAGTATCTTCTGAAATGTTTTCACAATTGAATTCAGAAGTAACTTCAGAAACAATTTAAGATTTAACAATTACTTCTGATTTTTCTTCAGAAATAATATTTGATTCAGAAGATATACAAATATTTGAAATTTTATTCATTTCTTCTGTTTCAGAGATACTTTCTGGTTCACCAGTTTTAAGAGGTGTTTCTTCTGAAAACACGTCTCTGATTTTATAAAAGGAATTCTTTCAGGCAAAGAATGGTTTACAGGTTTGGAAATGATGCCAGTATTTGATTCATTAAAAATTTTCATTTTAGAATAATCATACAAGTTTGCAGGAGCCTTTTTTAGAATTTGGCTGTCATTATATCCTAAGCCTGCTTTTATATTGTAAAGTTTTGAATTCTGAGCCTGACTAGTTAAAATATTCAGAGTTTGTTCAGTTTGTCCTCTTTTAAAATTTAAATCTTCCAATTCCTTAATCTTTTTATAAAGATCAAGTCTCTCTTGATTCAGAAAATTCATCTTGACATTTAGAATTTCCTTTTCAGATTTTTCATTTATAATTTCTTTTTGTAAACTATCCATTTTTTCTTTTAAAACAAGTTTTTCTTCAGAAATTTTTTCAAGAATCTGTTCAGCTGCTTGACAATTTTCTTTATATATTTGACTTTCAGCTCTAAATTGATTGACCAAAATTCTTTCACCTTTAATTCTGTTTCTGAGTGTTTCAAATTCAGAAAACATATTTTGAAATTGATTTGTCATTTCTGAATCTTTAGTATTAATTTCAGAATTATGTTCAGAATTTTGTGCGGTAGATGAAGAAGATACCTCGTTGTCTTGTTTGTCCTTTTACTGGATCCATTTGACACATGTAGCAATTGGTTGCATCGTGAGCAACTTCTTCATCATCATCTCCATCACTCGGTTTAACCAGCCTTCTTCATACTTGGTTACTAGAGCGAGGATTAAGCTCTTTTTTCTTTGCTAATAGATGCTTCTTCTCATAATAACTGAATTCTTGACTTTTGGCATCTTGCATTGTCTAGCATAATGTCCGTGCTTTCCACAGTTGAAGCATCTTGCTGGTTCAGATGTTTCAGATTGACCAGCCTCTTGACCTTTCTTAGGTCCATTTTCAGATCTAGGTTTATTCTGATATTTTTGATTGTATCTTTGTTTGAATTGCCTTGTCATGAAAGCAATATTATCAGAAATCCTTTTAAGCTCTTCATCTGATTCATCCCCATCACACACCGTCATCTCTGGAATCTCACAAACTTTCTTGGTAGCAATGGTTAAAGAATTATTGTAGTTCTTGCTCAGAAGGGCAACTGTTTCTTGTGTCTTCTTTTGTTCATTTTGTCTAACTTTGATCTTGTCCTCTTGTTGGAACAAGATGCCATAGACATCATGAATTGTCTTTCTAGATAAGTTCCTAGTTACCATATTATCTGAAAAAACTTGACCATTCATTTCCCGCAGTTGTTCGTAAATTTGTTGTTTATCTCGTAATTTGATTTACGAACACCATTTCTTCTTAGATCATTCAGAATGTTATTGAATCTATGATATGTATCAGTGATAGATTCATTTTCTTTGTACCTGAAATTTTCTTATGTTCCAACACAGATATTTAATCTCTGTGCTTGAGCCTTTGTACTTCCTTGCATCTGAGCTTCTACTTCATCCCACATGGCTTTTGCTGAAGTTAAACTATCAACCCTATTGAATATCTCATTTGGAATTGCTATGGTGAGTAAAGTTAATGCTCTTCTATCAACTTTCATTTGAGCCTTTTCTGCTGGATTATACATTCCAGGACTCTTCTTGATTCTTGATGCAGGGATTTCAGGGGTGGATTCAGTTCTGGGAACTGCTGGAATTTCAACAAATACCTCTAGTGGGCCATTTGTGATAGATTGCATTAAAGCTTCATCTATGTTATCCAAGAATTGAATCATTCTAATTCTCCATTGATGATATTCCCCTAAGAAGAGAGTTGGTGGTTTCGTTTCAGATCCAATTGAGACTATTTATTTAGACATCTTTGATTGTTAGAAGATCGAGAATTCACCTGTATTGAATTTGACTTTTGTAGATCAAGAACACCAAGAACTGTCAGATCTGACAAGTTCTTTCACAAATTTTCTTCAAGAACAGATGAATTGGCTCTGATACCAATTGTTAGGACCCAAACAATCAAGATATCAATATATGAAAAGATTATAACAAAAGTGATGGTAGCCAAATGTAATTTGTATTGATTGAATGTACTGTATACAGAATATGTCTTTACAAAGTATATGAAAACACTAGTTCTAACAATCTAACTAACTATCTATTTATACACACAATAGAAAAGCTAAAGTGACACAACAGTCATAACAGACAAGTTCAGAATTGGTTCTGAACTCCTTCAGAACTTCTTCAGAAGTGTCTTCAGAACTTCTTCAGAACCTCTTCAGAAGTATCTTCAGAACCTCTTCAGAAGTATCTTCAGAACTTCTTCAGATCTTTTTCTCTTTTAAGAACCCAGTTCCTTTTGAAGCTATTATGATATTTCTATCAATATCTTCAGCGGTATGTACAACAAGGTGAAAGCTGCAAAGAGGGATAAGTTAGTTCCCTACCAAGATTCTTTGCTACTATCTTGGAAGTCGCTTTCAAGGATGAGTACCCAACAGTCGCCAACCAAAACCTTTCAATGGTCGGCAAGAAATCGCTGGATATTGATGAGCATCCAGGAGATGCTCCCTACACCTCCTACATGCTGTAGCTCATCAGCGAGGCAATACCTGTGTTCATCTCACTGACAAACCCATCAGTGAGTATCCAAGACACCTCATCCCCCCTCAAATGCAAAGAGCCGATGGATGGTCACAAAAGACCATCGCTCACAAGCATGCAACAAAGAAACAAAAGAAAGGAGTCTCTCAAAAGACTTCCCTCTCTAATGAAGGTGTACCACCAACGCCACACTCAGCCCCTACAACGACAATGGTCCCTACATCTGTTGCCGCTTCATCAGCACTACCACCATTTTCAGCGACTCCGGTCACTAAGAACGTTATAGCCAGCTCTGCTGAAGCTGGAACAGGTAATACATTCATAGCCCTCTCTTCTTCTTCTTCCATCATCTCTTCTTCGGTCCCCACATAAACTCATGATTCAGAGATAGTTGTCCCTATCTCTGATGAGGTCGAAATGCACGCTGTCCACACTTCAGTGTTGTTTCGACAATCTGATCTTTGGAAGGCCAGTAACACAGGACCTCAAAATGTTTCTCACAAACATTCTAAGACACAGGCTAGTGATCCACAAGACGCTACCATCGAATGTGGTATCCCTGAAAGTAATCCTCACGACACTCTCAAGGTTAAACATATTTCTTCACCTCACCTTTCATCTAATCTAGATCTCTCTCTGGCTGCTTTGTCTATGTTATCGTCAGATATTTCACCTCCTTGCACTTTCTCAGCGACGACCACTACCACCACGAAGATCGCTGACACTTCTGTTAGTGGAAGCAAGGGATCGTCACTGAAATCTCCTTAGGAGATCAAAAAAATGAAGAAGGAGAAGCTCTCTAGTCAGCTTCCGTCCTATCCCATGACCATTCCAAAGATTGTCCTTCCTAATCCTTCTTTCCCAGCGATTGATTTCCTGGTAAATGAGTGTGCCCTTACTAAGGCCAGGATGGACACTTTTAAACTTTCTTCAGAGCTTATCTTTAGAACGGTTGCTGGCGTACCAGGGATGAAGGCCACAACCAATAACATCCACACTGCCGTTCAGACAGTGAAGGATGACAATTCAGCTCATGGGAAGGCCATCGAAAGGCTGGAAAAGGCCGAGGAAGCTCAGGGCAAGGCGCTTGAGTCTATTAATAAGACTCAAGCTGATATGATGCGACTCTTACAAAGCATCGCTGACAAAGGCCCCTCCTTCACTGCTGCAGACCGGAGCACGCTGGCTCAGGTTACCCAGAACCATTTTCGACACACTACGACTCTTAAGGATGTAAGCTCTAATGTGCGTATACTGATGGTGCACGTCCTACCTTCTGATAACATTGAGAGGGAGAGATGTGCAAGAGAGATAGCTGACGAGCTTATAGAAAAGGTGAATGAAACAACCCCTGGAACTCCTATTTCTCCCTACGGTCAGCAAGGGCCCCAACAGCAAGATCCTCAAACCTTCGTCGCTGATGATGAAGAAGAAGAAGAAGAAGAAGAAGAAGAAGAAGAAGAAGAAGAAGAAGAAGATGATGAAATCGCTCATCATGGAAAAGATGATGATGACGACGATGATGATGACATTCCTCCAAATGTTAATCAATTCTGGAGTCAAAATCGTCCAGGCAATTTCATTCCTGAAATCATTTTCAGAGATCCTTTGGGGGACGGACCACCTCTTTCTCAAGGACAGTCTAATCCCTCAGGGAGAGGCAAGCAAGTAGTGGATCTCAACTCCATTCCAGCACACTCTTAGGGGGAGACCACTGCAGAGGTAATTCTTCCCCTTATCCATTTTACTCCCATCTCTGAACCCCAACCTATCCATCTTATCGTCCTCCAAATTTTGAATCTGATGAACCTCTCTCTCCATCCCCCATTCTCAGTGAGTCCAGTCCCCCAAAGGACTCTACATTTGTGAGGGAACCTTCATCAGAAGAGCAGTTCTTGTACATATCTGAAACTGACTCTAAAGATGAAGAAGGCCTTATTCCAAGACGGCGCGTACATAAGCAATCAGTAAGCGAACCTGAAGAAGAGCAAAGGCGAATAAATTTCCTTAGGGAACTAGAAGCTAACAGAATAAAGGTGCCTCGCACTGCTAAACTAGAAGAACCTATACCTATCGGCGTATTGGATGATTTCGACTTCTTATCCAAGGAAGAGAGAGCTCAAGCCCTTGAAGCTCAGCGAATCAGGGATGAGAAGATAAAACAAACAGAACGTGATCTAAAGTTGGCAAGAAGAATACTCATGGAGGATGCCTTAAGAGACGAAGAGATCAAGAAACAGAACGGGAAAAGCGAAAGGGTCGCTGAAGCTCTGAACGTGAATCTTATCAATGCTCAAAAGAAGATTTTCCATGTGCTGACTAATGAGAACAAAAGCCACAGGGAAAATCAACTACGCTGGTGCACTGAAACATTCAAGTATCGAGTGTCCGAGTCAACAATCACTCGTGCTACTATCGAAGGACGTACTTCTAAGAAAAGTGGTCTGGACGTATATGTACGAATGTACAGACATTCGGGGTGCGAAAAAGAAGAAGCCAAGTTCTTAAAGTTATATGGATACTCTAAATGGCTGGAAATCAGAGATGCCATTCAGGGTTCCAAGTCCAAATTCAAAGAAGTCGTAGAAAGATTCTTAGATCAGCTACTGCAAAGGATGTCACAACATGTTCAAGTTCCCCTTCTCCCTGAGCAAACAAGAAGAAAAGGATCAAACGCTGAAGAAGGCTCATCATCTAAAAATGAGTATGAGACCAAGTTCAACTACGGAAGTCTCTTTGGGCATCTCGATATCCATGACATCTCTACGCTCAATGTCTTTCTTCCTCAAGGCCTACAACTAGCAGAATGTGACATCATCTCACTCCCTGAAGCAGGTATGGCGTTTCTGGATATCGATGGCTTTCTTGGATTCTTCAGAAACTCAGAGATCACTAAGGCTCCCTCAAGATTTGTCAAAGTCATGTACTATCACGGCTGATCAGATACTGGACCAATGTTGATGCAAAAGAAGATGCATCTAAATGAGCTAAAAAGAAGACAAGAGAGACTCTCTGACTAGTCTATAGTTTCTATTCCTTTAAAACATTCTTCAGTGTTATTGTACTTTACTTTATATTGTAATTTCATTTCCATGTATTTCTTCAGATTGTAAATTAATGAAATTCAATGAAGTACTCTACTCCATCTATGTACTGAAAAGATCCCTAAAAATAGTAAATGGGACAATGAACATAAGAATTCTATTTTTCTTTTAACAACCTTCAATCACTGATATTTCACTCTAAAATTAAATCAGTGAATGTACTTAAAGCTTCTGTACTTGTAAAAATTGTGTTTCCATATCATTATAAATGAAACTCAATTATAATAGTAGATTAGCTGAAAAAGATCTCACATATTAGTACTTAGAAATTTTACATTAATATTTTTAAGTCCCTACTAAACCTTTCAAGCAATTTTCCTATGTTGCTTAATCATAAACAAATACGAGGAGATTGTTGATCATAACTCATCTCAGTGATTTGAATATGATTCCTCTGTATACTTAGTGAAAATCCCGTTTATAAACTGAAGTTCAAATTCAGCGATAACATACGCTGATTGCACACAGCGATTGCTGAAAATCAGGAACCTTAAGTTTATCTCTGAAGATCTGAAGAACAACAATCACACCACAAGAACATTCAGCGAAAGTCGAAGACCAAGCTGAAGATAGATATAATCAGCTAGTGATCTGAAGTGGTTCAGTGATAGCAATGATTGTCTAAATAGAAGTGTGAAGTCTTGCTAGGCCTCAGCGATTTTCTGAAAGTTCATTCATGAAGTTTCAAAGTTCAGCGATCAAGTGAAGTCTATAAGAAAGATTAATGTTGATCTTATCCTCGATGCACAAAAGTCAAAACCTTATACTATGTCAGAGAAGGACGTACGGATAGTCTCTTATGTCCCCATCAAACCTGATTTAGTACTGTTCACATGCGGCCAAAAGCATGGTTACTTTTGAACAAAGGACAAACTTCCAATGAAAGCTTGACACGTGACATATACCTTTTATCTTGCATTAATTGCAACGGGTATAAATAGATGAAGATCCCTTCTTCATCTTTATGCATGCTACTTTCTATTTTCTCAAACCTCTGCCTCTTTTCTTTCTCATCTACTTGTGCATCAAACTGTGTGAATGCTTAGTTACAATAGAATAGGTTTAATCACTTGTTCTAGTTTCCGCTTGTAACTGTAAATTTGTTTATTTAATATAAACTCATTTAAAAACCAAAAATCTGTGTGCCCTCCCCCTTCTACAAACTGTTTCTATATCCTTGAATTCTTGTAGACCCCTTTGGGACCAACAAAGGTACCTATAATAATACTGAAGAAGTCAATTAGTTATTAGTGAATGTGGTTTAAGTGAACCGAACAGGGGATCAGGTGAATGTGGGAAAAACTAGTATGTCCGATGAACGCGAAGCCGAAAAAGGGAAAGAAGGCGAAAAAACTGTGAGGAAATCAATAGATGAGCTGAAAGAATCCCGTACTAAATGGTACAAAAAATCATTTTTTTTTCGAATAATAGACTCCCCAATTTCGACGTCCAGATTCATGGTCCAAATGAATTCGACGCTACTGCCGAAGGCATATCAATGGAGACCATTAGGGAAAACGGTGATAATCGGAAGAAAGACTTGTGGGTATGCAGAAGTTTAGGCTGGCTGAATAGGTTGAGATGATGGCTTTTGTGAAGAAAAACAATAGCCAATATAAAGATGTAGTTCATAAGTATCTTGTTGGACTTATGATAAAGCTGACAACTATTCGGAAGAACTACAATCTGCCATCAGAACCTGTCAAACTTGCTTAGCTTAAAAAACTTCAAGAAATGACATCTTCCCGACCCTGATATGTACTTGAATTTTATGTTTTACCATCTATGTAATGGGTAACGACATCAAAGAAAAAAGTTATTTCGTTAATGTTCATACTATGTCAAACTTATAAGTTAACTAAAACTGAAATTTTGCATGCCATGCATTTTTCTTTTCCTTATCCGTTAAAATTTTTATTTACAAAAATTACTAAAAAATAATATAATATTTTTATTTTAACAAATAAGTTATTTAGTTCGTAATTATCACACTATTTTTTGTTTTAGGATTTGATTTAAAAATTTAAAACGGTTTATAGCAATCACAAATAATTAGGGATTTAGTTGAACATCTGAATTCAAATTTATATTATAATTATAAAAAGTTAATATAATTTCCTAAATTAGTATTTTAAATAAATTAGTAAACCGTTTTTAATTCACCTCTTCCTCACCAAAACACGTTTTCATCTCCAAAACCCTAATTTTGGTTACAACAACTTCTCTCACACGTTCCTATTGTCAGTCAGAGTCCTCCAACCAAATCTCCGGCGACATATATCAATCTAATCCGGCCAAATTCAATGCTTCAATATTATTGATTACTGATTATTGAATTATAGATAGTGATTATTGAGTATTGATTTTTGAAAGGTAATTTATCATCTTAACGTTTTTTTTTCTAATTATTCTTGCTTATATTAGTTCATGTTTTTTATACTTGAAAATGGACACTAGTGATCCTAAAGAAAGAAGAAAACTGAGAAGGCTTATATTGAATGATAGTAAAAAGTCATATGCTGCTAGCATATCAAACACTCAGCGTTCATCAATCACCAGTTCTTTTAATATGAAGGAAAATCACAATTGTATGTATCACTCACTTGAATGATTTTACAGTTTGCTGCATTCAGTTATAATATTTAATTTTTTTAACAGTTGGATATTATGTATCTCAAAGTGAAGTAAGGTCTTCAACCAATTTTCCTTCAAATTTAGAAAATGTCAATCCAACTACTTATAGTCAATATCAATATGCAAACATTCGACCTCCTTCTGCAAATTTAACCATGAGAAGTCTTATATCTAATATCTCCAATGGTATTTCTATTTTGCACCACATTTTATTGTTATTGTAAATATATTGTCTACAATGAAGATTGTTTAATATAATTGTTCAAATTATTTAACACCTAATAACCTATTTATGTTTGAAACAGACGTATTGTTTGGGAATAATAATAGTGCAACACCGCCATCAAGTAAGAGAAGAAAAATATTATCTATTAATGACATCACATTGACTAATTCTTCGTCAATTGTGCAAAGTGCGTCTATTCAAAAGTTATCGTCAGGACAACATGTACTAAGAAGGAAAGCTGTAAATATACTTGACATACCGAAGATCGACTTCAACCCAAATGAAAAATTAATGAGTCAACAACATATACATATAATAGAATGAATATCTAATGGTTAGTTTATTATATTTAAATTATTTTAAATTTATAATATGTTAATACTTGGATCATGGTGACTAAACGGTGATATGTGAATAGTGTGAAGCAAAGTTATGGAGAGGCGAATCTGTTAGGCGAAAGAGATGTGGGCCAAAAACAAGTTATTCACTTTGTTGTCTATACGACAAGGTTGAACTTCCCAAAGAAAAAAAATTTATTGGAAGTTATGGCAAATCTTTTCCGGTTTCTAGATTCTAAAAGTAAACAGTTCATAAGAATATTCGTCGTTATAATTCAATTTTTTCATTTACTTCAATGGGTGGGAAACTTGATTCATCCATTAACAGAGGTAATGCTCCATACATATATCGGTTTTGCGGTCAAAATTGTAATAAAATGGGCAGTCTTCTACCACCAGATGGATCAAAACCAAAACTCTCAACTATACATTTACGATACCGGACATGAAGTCTCAAATAGACGTGGTGCTCTTTGGTGTACTTTGTTCCTTATACTTATTTATACATTTTATATCTTAATATTATCTTAATTAATATCAATTATATTACTTTTGATTTTGTATATAAATTTATTATATTGAACCGATTTTATTTTCTATTCAGTAAAGAAAAAGAAGGGTCTACATCAGCTTCCGATTCCCTTGATTTGGAGATTATTAATTATTTGAAGAGCATGCTAGATTCGAATAATGTTTTTGTTAAGTCTTATAGAATGGCAAGAGATTGTTTTGAATCAAGTCTTGATGTGGAATTAAAGTTACGATTTATCGGAAGACGACAAAAGGACGGAAGAATGTATAACTTGTCGACTGCTTTCGAAGTTGCAACCTAAATTATTGGCGATATCGGGGATACAATTGAAGAGATGGATATTGTTGTAAAACAAAAAAACTTGTAATCTACAACAGATAAGTGTATTTCATCCGTCCTACCTTCCTCTTCAGTGTCCAATTTTGTTTCCATATGGAGAAGATGGTTACAGAGTTGACATTCAGCATAAAGGCATACTGTAACAATGAGAGAATTTTTCGCATTTAGGGTTGTTATACCAAAAGTTAACGGTCGTTAGGATTCATTATAACTTAACTAACGAAGTTTTAACCCTGTGAACTAACCCCGTTAGTATCATAATCGTTATAACCGTCATCTACGCAGTTATGGTATTTTCAGTTACAAACCCAAGACATTATGAAGGCATTAATGAGAAGGCGAGAATCATGGATGACCATTTCTCACCGTTTCAAACTGTTATTGCGTAAAAGTTCAAGTATAAAAGCGCACTTTAAACACACAAAAGAAAGGGCAGAAATACTGAAAAGCTCTGAGAATACTTCGACGAACTTGCGACAATAGCATCAAAACTCACGACAACTACATCGCAATAGCCATAGACTCACGACCGACCACTGTAATACTCTTATTACACATTATCGCTATTTGTAACGTTATCTTTTGTTTCTAAGGCCGGAGTCCCTGCTTGACGTCATACTACTCTAGTGCATCGTCGATCTTTCTGGGTCGTCCGCAGTTTTTTCTCTCGAAAGGGATTTTTCCGCGTCAACAATCCTCTGTGTCTTTATTACTTTTCTTATTTGTTTCTCAAGCATATTTTCTTTCTTTAGTTGTTAAAGGGCCAAATCATTAATTCACCGTCAAGTCAATTTTTGGCATTAACAGTTTGGCGCCATCCGTGGGACCCAACTAGAGAAAAAAATCTCTTCGAAAAACCTCCTTTGTTACTAACATGTTTGGAACTTCTTTTGTAAGCAGGAATGGCAGGAACAAAAGCTAACCAAAGTGAAACGCACTAAACCAGACGCGAGCCGAGCATGAAAGTATGCGCCAACAAGTAAATTTCTTAGAAGAGCAAAATCGCAAGGCCAATCAGGAGATCCATGTTCTAAGAAATTCAAATGTCAACTCGTCTTCTGCATCGATCCCACCTTTTATTCCAGCCCTTGGAATAAGACCTCCGGGTGCTCCACCACTCCCTCCACCAAACAGTTATGTTTTGGGACAAATCCATGTGTCCACACCAAATCCTCAGGGTACACCACCACCTCCGCTGCCATTCTCTAATGGTGCACCACCACTTCCTCCACCGAACAGCTCCATTATGGGACAAACATACGTGTCCATACCCATCCCAACCATTTCATTATATATGTATGTCTCTGCAACGTACATGACCACTGCAGCAACAACCATGAATCGATTTATCGAAGCATACCATTTACGACTAACCATACGTCGATCCCTATGACAAGCACGTCCCAACTATTCAATACTCACGAAGCCCCCTACGATGATCCTTTCGCTCGACGTTTTAAACAACTCGAAGAGCAGAACGAGAGGATGATATCGTTAATTTCAAAGCTACCCGGGGCAGCGGTGCCAGTTGATATAGAACCTCCAACAGGATTTCAAGCCTCAACTTTCGCCGACTCGATCGCGCTGTTGTACATCCCTAAAAAGTATAGCATCCCTAGATTCACACCAAAATATTCGGGCATCACAGATCCCAACGAACACGTCGCGCACGTCGCACAATATAAGCAGCTCATGCGGACGACGTCGATACCACAAAATTAGCAAGAAGTGTGCATGTGCAAAAGTTTTGGAGCATCCCTTACAGGTGCAGCATTGCAGTGGCTGATCAACCTCAAACCTAAGTCGATACATTCCTTCGCCGATCTCGTCAACCAGTTTTTCCAGCAGTTCGCCATCAGTCGCAAGATGGAAAAACAGATTAGCGATCTCTATTATAAAATATAGAAGGAAGGAGAAATCGCCAGGAATTATTTCAACCGATTCAACATGGAGATGATTGGTATACACAACTGCGACGTCAAAACGACGATCGAAGCTTACAAAAGAGGTATCGACAGGACGTTTGAAGACCTCCGGGCACGAACTTTGGCTCATATGTGGGTAGAAGACGACACCGCCTTTCGACAAAGAAAGTCTTCCGACAAAAGAGCACTGGGAGTAAAGAAACCGGAATTCAAAAGCAAGAGCGAAAATCCTAGAGACATATCCAACATTCGTCACGAGAAAAGCAAAGATGACAAGGTAAAACCCAAGTTATCAACTTATGGTTTTGCAGGTACTTCGAAAGAAATCGTGGAGGAATTGAAGGGTGTCTAGGCGACAGTGCGATGGCCTAAGAAAAATGATCACCTGAATAACAAAAAAAACACGACCAAGTGGTGCGACTTTCACGACAATCATGGACATGAAACCAGCGATTGCCAGGCTTTAAAAAAGGGAGTCACATGGTTATCTCAGAAGGGCTACCTCAATAACCAAATCTCGACATGGACCACAGGTAAGATCCCCAGACCCACGTCTCTTGAACATACTAAAGTAGTGAATTGTGTGACAGGAGGATATGACGTATGCGGACGCACCTATTCCGCCGCCAAAAGGCATGCGGGTCAAAGATTTGATGAATCCAGCGTTCCCATCGATTGTCAAAAAGAGGAAGACAAGACTCTTGACTCAACGGTGATAAGCTTTGGTGATGAAGACCTTGTCGACACTAGACGCAAGCACCACGGCGGTCTTATCTATCAACTTACTATCGGAAATTGCTTGACAAAAAGGATTCTCGTTGATGGGGGAAGTTCTGCCAATATCATATTCCTTGGTACCCTCAAAGCCATGGGAATAAGCGAAAAGGAGATCATACGACGTTCGACAGTCCTGGTCGGCTTCAACGGCGACGCATCCACGACCCTGGGAGAAATAACACTGCCCGTCTTCGCAAAAGGAATCAATAAACCCACTCGCTTCAATGTGGTCGAATGCTCTTCTGCCTACAACGTCATCCTCGGGAGACCTTGGGAGATCGTGGATTCACGACATGAGAGTTGTCCCCTCAACATACCACCAGACCGTAAAATTTTCTACTCCTTGGGGGGTTCAGGAGATAAAGGGTGAGCAAAAAGACGCAAAGGAATGCTACAAAACCTTGATGAAGCCCCAAAATAAGACCATCTAGAAATTACAGAGCCACGCGGACGACAAGTCCCCTGACGCTATGGGCTTCAAGAGATCATCCTAGATACCGCCAAACCGGAACGCAAAATATTCTTGGGGGCATCCTTGGATGAAGGAATAAAAAGCAACCTCATAAAATTCTTCAAGGAAAACTCCGATTGGTTTGTTTGGTCGCATGAGGACATGGTCGGCATAGATCCAAACGTCGCGTCGCATAAACTAAATGTAGACGCCAGCTTTTCACCTGTAAAACAGAAGTGACGGAAGTTCTCCCCTGAAAGGAACAAAATTATCAATGAAGAAGTCGATAACTTGTTGAAATATGGAAAAATCAAAGAAGTCAAGTATCCAGAATGGCTCGCCAATGTCGTTGTCGTCAAGAAGAAAAATGGAAAGTGGCGTGTGTGCATCGACTTCATGGACCTCAATAAAGCTTGTCCCAAGGACCCATTCCCTTTACCACATATCGATGCCATGGTGGACGCCACTGCAGGATACGAACTCCTTACATTCATGGACGCCTACTCCGGATACAATCAGATCTTCATGCATCTAGACGACCAAGAAAAAACGGCTTTCATGACAGATAAGGGCATCTATTGCTACAGGGTAATATCGTTCGGCCTAAAGAATGCGGGATCTACGTACCAACGACTTGTTAACCTTATGTTCAAAGACCTTCTCGAAAATACAATGGAGGTGTATATAGATGACATGCTCTTAAAATCAAAGCAAGCGACAGATCATATCGGACACCTCAAAGAATCCTTCGACATCCTCAGGAGGTACGATATGAAGCTTAATCCCACCAAATGTTCTTTCGGAGTCCGTGCAGGAAGATTTTTGGGACACATGGTGACCCGTCGAGGTATAGAAGCAAGTCCTGACCAGATCAAAGCAATCCTCGACCTGCGATCGCCAAGAAATTTAAAAGAGGTACAATTTCTAACTGGTCGAGTCGCCGCATTGAACCGTTTCATATCCAAATCGCCCGACTGATGCCACCTATTCTACAACGTCCTAAGTAAGAACAAAGGTTTCGACTGGACCGATGGTCACGAAAAAGCCTTGGGAGAATTAAAAGAATATATGATGACTCCACCTCTCATGTCGAAGCCAAAAGATCACGAGATCCTTTACCTACACTTGTCGGTAAGTAATACCTCCGTAAGTTCGGTATTGGTTCGAGAAGACGAAAACCAATAGAAATCGGTATACTATGTAAGTAAATCCCTCCTCTATGGAAAAATTACTTTTATCGTTAGTTACAACTGTCAAAAAATTACGTCATTATTGTGAAACTCACCCGGTCATTGTCGTTACTAACTTTCCGCTTAAGTCTTTCTTGAGAAAACCAGAATTAACAGGACGTTGACAAAATGGAGCATTTACCTGAGTGGCTACGACATTTTGTTCGCTCCTCGAACGGCGATAAAGTCGCAAGTAATCCCCGTTTTCATCTCAGATTTCACTCCCAATTTGGAATAGGAAGCCATCGCAGAAATCTCAGCTGTGGCGACTTTGACAAGGACCGGTGGACGCTATATGTAGACGGGTCGTCTAACGTACGAGGAACTGGCCTAGGACTCGTCCTAAAGTCACCACAGGGGGGCATATTGTTATATTCGGTGTCTTGCGATTTCAGAGCAACGAACAATGAAGTAGAGTACAAAGTATTAATCAGGATTGAAATTGGCCTACGACATGGGGGCAAAGCAACTGCAGATAAAAAGTGATTCTCTATTAGTTGTCAATCAACTGAATGGAGAGTTCGCGACTAAGGACGCGAGAATAATAAGCTACCTCGAAATCGTAAAAGAAAAAATTAAAAACTTTGAATCCTTTGCAATACAACAAATATCGAGGGACCAGAACGCGCAAGCAGACGCATTAGCCAACCTGGGATCCGCTCTCAGGAAGTCCAACTTCACCAATATACCCATGGTCCATTCGAAGATTCCATCTATCGGTAGACACGACCTAATTGTCGTAACCAACGACGATGAAGGAGAGTGGTTCAAAGACATCAAAGATTACCTTAGGGACGACCGATTGCCAGAAGATAAGTTGAAAGTCAGAAAAGTACGATTTAAGTCCTCCAGGTACGTTCTAATGTCTAATCTCTTATGTAGGAGATCCTCTACGGGGCTAAACATGCGATGCGTAAGCAAAAATCAACTGGAGGAAATACTCCGAGAGATGCATGAAGGTGAATGCGGAAACCATTCCGGAGGGCGAAGCTTGGCAAATCGGATCTCACGACAAGGATATTACTGGCCCACCGTTACGCCAAGACGCCTCCAGGTATGTACAAAATTGCGATTCATGTCAAAGACACACAGGTACAACTCACAACCCCTCAGAAAGCTTACATCCGACACTAGTCCCATGGCCATTCATGCGACGGGGAATGGATATAGTCAGAAAGTTACCACCAGCTCCTGGACAGAAAGTATTTCTATTAATGCTCACAGATTATTTTTCCATGTGGATAGAAGCCGCTGCTTTCTCCAGGTATGAGATAAGGAAGTTATTTCTTTCATCCATACGAACATAATCTGCAGGTTCGGAATCCCATCAGAAATTGTTTGCGACAATGGGTCGCAATTCATAAGCGAGAGAACAAAGAAATTTTGTGAAGATCGTCACATCAAACTCATAATCTCGACGCCTAGATATCCACAGTCGAATGGACTAGCTGAGTCGAGTAACAAAACCATCGTCAACAATATTAAGCGACGTTTCAGCTCGGCAAAAGGAAAATGGTTGGAGCAACTCCTGACAGTTTTATGGGCCAATCGAACAACACCCAGGACAGCCACCGGACAGACACCTCTTTCTTTGGTCTATGGGTGCGAGGCAGTACTACCCATCGAAGTCAGACTACCTGTTACTAGACATACGACGGTCGAACAAAATCTAGTCGACCTTAGTTATGACGTAGATGGATTGGAAGAGCTAAAAGAAGTTGCACTCATTCAAATGGCGTCTCAATAACAGACCGTCATTAGGCATTTCAACAAACATGTAAGGGTCAGAACCTTCCAAGAAGGAGACTATGTCTTACGACGAGTCTTCCAGAATACCCAAGAGCTAAATGCAGGAAAAATAGCGACCAAATGGGAAGGAGCTTATAAAATTAACCAGATCATGGGAAAAATGGCCTATCGCTTACAAGAAATGAGTGATCGATATATCCCACGAAGTTGGAATGCCACTCATCTCAGGATGTATTTCTTTTAAATTCGCAAGTCCTTATCGCATGTTTATTTATCTTATTCTTTCTATACGATTACTAACTTGAGCGTCGGAGGGTCGTTGGTCAAACCAACGACCACCCCTAACGTCTTCTTTTGGTCGCAGGTACGCCAGAAGTCGCAAGGACCCACGAAACAATAAAAACAAAGGAGCCTAAGTAATGAAAAGTAAATTGACAACGAAAAATGAATGTAAGATAAATCAAATTGTCTTACAAAACGTGGCCCGACCAAAAGTGTCGTCCATAACAAAAGCGCAGAAAATTCCATTAATAAAAATCTATGGGCATTACAAAAATACAGGAAAAAATTGTCCTATAGAAAGCCCCACAAAAAAAAACTAAGGTGCAGGAGGGTTGAACTTCGTCAATTGACCGTTGAGGTTGTCAATCTTCGCTTGGGATTCGTTCAACTGAGACCTGAGGACACCGACTTCGTTAACCTTCCCAGTAAGAGCCATCTCTAGCTTGGCCTCCAAAACCCTTAATTTCCCTATGGCGTCCCCCAAGCGTTTTCTTAGGTCAGAGCTGACGCTTTGCTCTCGTGCAAGGTCACCTTGACCCTCCTCGAAGCCTTCTCGGCTTTAGCCGATGCCTCCTTCTCCGTCGCTTGCAAAGCATCCTCCCGATCACGGACCTCTTTCTCTAAGTCAGAAGCCATAGTGACAACCTAACCAAGAGACGCCTGAAGGGCCTGAAAAAGGAAATGTCAGTCGAAACGTCAACATTGCTAAAACGCAGGACGCAGGACGCACGGTCAATGAATATAAAAATCACCTGGAAAGAGGGCACAGGGGACTCAAGATCATCGCCAAAACTGGATGGGCTCTCATCCATAGGCTTCTTCCCTTTATCTCTCGATGGGACAAAAGAACCAGTTACGAACGATGGTCTAACAACCATCGACATCTTTGCCATCTTGAAACTGGAAGTCCCAAAAGTCGGTTCCTTCAAAACCGGACCAGAAGAACCTCTCCGGCCCAAACCACTACTAGCAGGTAAAATCCTTCGACCGTGGGGAAAATCCCTCGATTTTCCTGAAACAGTAAAAAAGGAGGAATGAGAATGTAAAAATTATTATAACTAAAATGAGAGGGAGAGTACCTGTCTCTTCCTCCTCCGGCTCAGACGATGGACGAGATGCCCCGATGAAGGTAACACCCTCATTCTCGTCATCCATAGTATCCTCACCCTCATCCTTCTCATCCACAGGAACTACACCCTCGTCCGTAGGGTCGTAGAACTGGAACTCTTGGTTATGGAGCTGCCGGAAGAGCGCAAGTTTGGCCGACGAGTCGGGTAGAGGCGCGAGTTCGCACGTTACGCCTGGAAGATAAAAAAGGGGGTCAGATGGGAATCTTATTTTTGCAAAAAAACAAGGAAGCTATCATTTACCTTGCGTAGGCCAACCATAGACGATCCAGTTTTCGTCCTTGGCATGAGACGTCAAACTGTAGAACACATAACGACTCTTCCAGCCGCGATCGTTCACCGCAGTTCCAGGAATAACTACCTGATGTCATCGATCCTTGGTGTAAGGGCCGAATTGATGATTAGTGTCGGCCTTAACCGCATACGCCAACCGCAACTCGTGGACGGTAAAAGGGGAAACCCAATAAGTCGTTAGTCCCTCTATCGTCAGAGAGACCCTCCAAAATTGGGGCATTAACTGCCCGGGGGATATCACAAATTGACTGAGAAAATCCCTTACCTAAGAAGAAAATCGCCATTTTAGACCTATCTTAAATGGGTATTCGTAGAGGACGAAGGAATCAGCAGGACATTCGTCTGCTTTAAGATTGTTAGGGATTTCTAACTGAATGTAGTCAGGGAGCCAAGCTAGTTCTCTGAAAACAAGGAGGTCGGGCGTCGATGATATTGTACTTGATGGGTTACACATTCTTGATGAAAGAGAGTTTTCTCAGTTATGAAAAGTTGCAGGTTTTTTAAGCTAAGAAGATGAAGAAGAAAGCTGGAAAAAGGAAAAGATATCTCAATCTATTCCTTTTCTACTAAAAGGAAACGATTTGTTATCTCCCTGAATTCACAGCTGGCGATCGAGCTTCACATGCAATCACAGGATTATCGACACTTGTCCTTTGCCTCTGTCATCCGTACATCATGCGGATGACATCAGCGTGATCCCCAAAAATCTTGCCAATTAAATTAGAACCAAATCGATTGCCATCCCAACTGATTTAGTTGCCTTAGATAATCGTTAGACGAATAAATTCTCGAAATATTTCTCCCGCTAAAATCTTTCAAAATTTTGGGGGTAAATTGTTATACCAAAAGTTAACGGTCGTTAACTCTGTCAGGATTCTGTCGTTAACTCCGTTAGGATTCATTATAACTTAACTAACGAAGTTTTAACCCTGTAAACTAACCCCGTTAGTATTATATCGTTATAACCGTTATCTACACAGTTATGGTATTTTCAACAAAAAATTGTTGGAGAATTCTTCTTGCATTGAGGATTATGGAGAAAGTATGTAACCTATCTTGAAGCCTTGTTAATGCCAAAAATTGAAAGTGAAAGAATGCATTTTATACGTAAGCAGCAAAAAGTATTGAGGTGCAAAAGTTATGAAAACTTACGTAGTGTACAACAACAAGGACGGACGAATGTTTCCACCATCAGCCAACGTGTTATCTTACCTTCTTCTTTTACCGGTGGTGCTCGGTACATGATGCAAATTTGGATGCAATGTCCCTTTGTAAGTGGTATGGATATCCAGATTTTTTCACTACCATAACATGTAACCCTAAATGACCAGAAATGAAAAGGTTTCTTAAAGACACCATGATAAACCTAGTAGACAAGCCTGATATCCTTATGAGGTGAACTATCTGACTCATGAGTTAGAGCTAGCTGCGGTTATTTTTGCTTTAAAAATCTGGCGTCACTACTTATACGATTAAACTTGTGATATCTTTACCGATCATAAGAGTCTGAAAAGAGCTTAATATACGTCAGCGACGATGGCTCGAACTTTTCAAGGATTATGATGTTCGAATTCAATATCATCCAGGTAAAGCAAATGTTATTGCTAATGCCTTGAGTCGAAAAAGTTCAGGAATAGTCTCAAATCTTATTGCTCAGCCTGAATTAATTTTTGATGTTGAAAGATTAGAAATTGAAATTATCTGTCGTTTTGGAGATGAATTGGTGAGAAGTCTTAAACTAGAATCAACTTTGATCTCTCGAATTAAAGAAGCACAACAACATGATGGTGAGCTTTGGGCTATCCTTGAAAAATCAAAAGATGATCCAAAATCAGATTTCCAGGTGGACGACATGGGTACCATATGGTATCGACCGAATATGTGTACCTAACGATTCTGAAGTCAAGGAAGTTGTTCTCAATGAAGCACATAACTCATTGTTCTCAATTCATCCGTGATCTACCAATATGTATCATGACCTAAAGCAATACTTTTGGTGGAATGGAATGAAACGTGATATAGCCGAGTATGTTGCTAAATGTCTGACTTATCAGAAGGTGAAAATCGAGCATCAACGAGTCAGTGGTCTGTTACAACCCTTAGAGATTCCATTATGGAAATGGGAGCACATCTCTATGGATTTTGTGACAGGATTACCGAGAACTGTACATAAGCATAATACTATCTGGGTGATTGTCGTCAGGTTGACGAAGTCGACACATTTTCTGGAAGATTGTTAAGTTAGCTGAATTATTTGAAAAGGAGATTGTTCGTTTACGTGGCACTCCAGTTTCTATTACTTCTGATAGAGATCCCAAATTTACCTCTAAGTTCTGGAAGGGTCTTCACTAGGCGTAGGGTACAAAGCTAACAATGAGTTCAGCTTATCATCCCCAAACGGATGGTCAAACTGAACGAACAACCCAAACTCTTGAAGATATGCTTAGAGTCTGTGTTCTTGAGTGGGCCGGCAGTTAGGATTAATATCTTTGATTAATTGAATTCGCCTACAACAATAGTTATCAATCGAGCATCGGTATGGCTCCATTTGAGGCTCTATACAGACGCAAATGTCTAACTCCTATATGTTGGAATGAAGTAGGCGAGAAATCTACCGAGGGACCTGATCTTGTTCGAGTAACTACGAAAAAAGTTAAAGTGGCTAGACGGAAAATGAAAGAAGCTTAATCGCGACAAAAGAGTTATGCGAATAAACATCGACGGTCAATAGAATTCAAGCCCGGTGAGCATGTTTTTGTGAAGACTTCTCCCTTACGGGGTGTCCGAAGGTTTGGATTCAAGTTTAAATTGAGTCCTCAATATATTGGACCTTTTGAAATATTAGAGAGAATTGGCGAGGTGGCGTATTGTTTGGCATTACCTCTGAAACTTTCACACATTCACGATGTTTTCTATGTATCATCGCTTCACGAATATCGTTATCATCCATTGCATGTGATTGACTATCCTCTTGAGCGAATTGAGCCAGACCTCTCATATGTTGAAGAGCCGGAAGCAATCATAGACCGAGAAGAGAGATGATTTCGACGTAGAACTGTCCTGTTTGTGAAAGTATTGTGGAAAAATGGAAGAATTAGGGTTGAGCATCAAAACCGGGTACCCGCCTTTGGAACCGGAACTGCTCCGAAAATGCCGGTTCCAAAACCGGAACCGATGTGATTGGTTCCGGTTCTCATTTTTTTGGAACCGTTACTCGCTGGGTACCCGCTACCCGCCACTTTTAAATAAAAAATATTTTATATATTTATAAATAATATATAAAGACTCAAACTATCTAGTTTATTTATGTAATAATTAGTGTTTATCGATTTAGTTTTGACCATTTGTTGTATTTATTAATTTATGTCGATATTTTATAGTTTATAATTACATTTTTATCGTACGCAATGTGAAAAATTTATAAAAATATTTGTAACCGGGTACTCGGTACCGGAACCGGTTCCCAGCGGTTCCGGTTCCAGATTTCCACGAACCGCCAGTTCCGGTTCCGGTTCCATGTAAATTGGCCGGGTACCCGGTTATGCTCACCTCTAGGAAGAATCGATAAGGAAGCAATACCCACATCTACTTTAAGGTACTAATATTCTACCCTAGTTCGGTTTCGGGGACGAAACCTTTTTTTTAGAGGGGAGGAAATGTAATACCCGAAGCTTTAATTTATCGGTTTCGTATAAAGCATAGAAACTTTTATATGTTGCTTCTAGTATTGTACCGGATTAATTTGTTAAGAAAATGTTACAATGGGGGTTAAATATGTACAATCAAATTTGATTTAGCCCTTAGAATGTGAAGGAATCCTTTAACCGGTTAGAATTTCAATAACTGAAACTTAAGGGTCAAATACTTAATTTGGGAAAATATGAAAAGCTGAATTTTAGAGCTTAGTTCATTTTATTTTCTTTCCGTCAGATTAATACCATCGACTCCTTCCACCTCATTCTATCATCTTGTGTTTCAAACTCAAATTCATGGCAAAATCAAGTTAGAGTTGAAGATTTTTAAGGTTTGAGCCATAAGCTTTGAGGTATGTATCTATTAATCCTTAATCTCTTCACTTGTAGTTGTTTAGATTTCCCTTTATAGCCTTGAAATTCTGATTTGGAAATGGGTTTACATCTTTTTAGATGAGAAATTTTAGTTTGAGTTGATTGATTATAATTAGATAATATGTTGTGGTGTTGAATGGTTAAATCTATAATTTAATATGTTTTTGGAAATAGTATTGTTAAATTGGGAGTTTGGTTAGGATTTGGTAACAAAAAAGTGGGCAAAGGGATGAAACCATTGAAATAGTTTTGAGTTCCAAGAATTGATGCCCACAACATGTTTGGTGAAATGCTTTAGAGAAATTTCCAACTCTCTAATTTCCAGTTTTCTGCCCTTATGTTGTAAATTTCATATATAATAAACCGTAGGTCCAATTGAGGTGTTCAATACATCGATAGAAAGCCCCAAATGTGTACTACAAGTTTTTAGTTTACATCAAGACCAAATTATAGCTCTAAGATACTTTAAACAGTGAGTTTCCGGAGATGGTCCTGTGAAAAACAGACCTGCACACTGTTTTTGAAAGATTAATATCTAATTGGTCGTTACTCCAATCAGGGTGATTCCAAAGCCATTTGAATCATAAGAGATCGATATACAACTTTGTTTTGAACATCATAACCTACTTTGTCTTGTAAACAACAGTGATGTTTTGTGCAGCTCATTTTGGGTTTTGGTTTATTTTACATCCGTGTTGGCCTCTTACTTTTGTCGTTTAAGCCTAATAGAAGATATTAGAACTCAAAGTTAGGTTATAAATAAGATTTAAAAGGTTGTTAAAAAGTTAATTTATCATGAATTTAGTAGGTATAAATTTTAAATGCATTGCTTATCTTATAGGACCTTCTCTTTGTCGAAACTCGAGTAAACAACTGGACAAATCGTTTTGAGTTAAAGGTATGGCTTTCTATCTTAGTTTGATACTTGGACACGTGTTTGAATATGCGTGTCTACTCCTTGAACATAAGTGAAATGATAACTTTCCTATTGAACTCTTGGAATTGTTTGGTTTTGAATTATCATGTGATATTATTACTCCATTAAGGAGTATTTGTCTAACAATTGTATATAATTTCTTTATTTTGAATCAAGAAGCACATACGAACAATTAAATTACAACCTTCAAGGTTTATTGGATTTTAGAACTTGTTTCCATGAGGTCGCATATGTTGTAGACCTATGACTTTCGTTTTGGATTTTGGTTGAATACTCAGTCATTGGGGGCACCAAGGCCGAGATGCTTCCACGGTGGCTATATAATCATGGCGTCCTCACTTAGAATGGACACGTAAGGGGTCTGGCCAAGTAATGGCTATCGGGGGCGAATGGATCGATCCTAGTTACACGAGTTGGGTCGTGAATATTCACGGCAGGGGTTAGCCGGTGAGTGTGCCCACACTGCTACCCCATGAGACTCATGTGGCTTGATCAACCCATGAGAATGATGTCTCTTCGTGATACAATTTTGTTTTAGTGACCCTTGCTACATCTATATGATGTTCGGTTGATTATACAATTTTTGATATTTTATAAATGCATTTTTTTATATATTTTAAGTTGTATGAATCATGTTTATGAACTCGATAGACCTTCATGGGTTACCTATTTATCATATACGTGTTAAATGTATAGATATTAATGTTCTCTTATTTCATTTCCGCATCTACTTGTTAGATTATCGTTTCTTTTTGGTTTATAATCCGTTCACTAGGCAAAGTTGCTCAGTCGTGTGTTTTGTTGACGCGACAAGTACATAAGTGATTAGACAAGGACGGAACTGTAGAGAAGTGAAGACAACTACGTGTGGACCTCCTTTTAAAGATCTTCGAATAATCTAGTTTTTGGTTCTTTTGTTTATATTGCTATGTATATGTAAATATTAGCCATAGTTATAGTTGTCTTCAAACGATGGTTTGTGATTTCACGTTTATGTTAGTTAGTCAAGCTTTGACGTAGATTTATTATTGTTTTAGTTTATAATCCGTTCACTAGGCAAAGTTGCTCAGTCGTGTGTTTTGTTGACGCGGCAGGTACATAAGTGATTAGACAAGGACGGAACTATAGAGAAGTGAAGATAACTACGTGTGGACCTCCTTTTAAAGATCTTCGAATAATCTAGTTTTTGGTTCTTTTGTTTATATTGCTATGTATATGTAAATATTAGCCATAGTTATAGTTGTCTTCAAACGATGGTTTGTGATTTCACGTTTATGTTAGTTAGTCAAGCTTTGACGTAGATTTATTATTGTTTTGGCCACATGGGACAGGGGGTGTTACATATGATATGTTGACTTTACACAATAGATTGATTATGTTGACTTTGACTTTATGGTTTTGATATTTTCATTCTTTAATCTCGTCTTCATTCCCGGTGATCTTGGATACAACATAATTTTAGACCGAACTCTCATTTCCATTTTACCTCTCAGCACAATGAGATTACTCAACCGTATGAGTTATCTCCCCCACTCTGTTATTTAATACCCTTCACCCCTCCACTCAAGGATTACTTCTTGGGTAGGGCTACCGGTTCTGGTAGTCCATAGAAATTCACTTAACCTCACACATTGTTCCCATGAAAATATTTTCCTAATATGATACAAAGAAATTGCAAGATGTTATGCTTTGGAATTCATAAGCGAAAATCTGAGGTACAAGTCATAAACTGATATGTTTAGAAGTCAAAATTCCATATAAAACAGGTTCTGAATTAAGATATTCAGAAGCCAAACAATATAGAACAAGTTCTGAACTGAAGTATCCAGAAGCTAAAAATGAAGTATATGTTCAGGAATGTCAATGAAACAAATATGAACGTAAAAGAAAATGACCCAATAAGTTCAGTGTATCAAAAATCAATGATTAGAATGCAACTGTGACGAACAATTCACAATTATTATATCGAATAAGAATCGATTCATTTATTTGGCACTTTTCAATTTGTGATGAATTTCAATCGAGTGTATTTCCACCGAAGACATGAGACGTGGAAATAACTATGTAAAAAAAAAATATTACACGTGGTAATCCAAGAATAGATTTTCAATCGGAAAGAGACGAACACAAGTAAGTTTCTCGTATTGAACTACCACGGTTTTGTGAAACATGGTATTAGGGTAAAAAATCATACCCTCGACCGACGAGGATAATACCCATGACAGTCATACCCATGACTAACAAGGATAAATACCTATGATAGTTGTTCTAGTAAAAAATAATCAAAGTCATTACCGAAAAATCACGGTCCTGCGACCAGGTCTTGCGACACGGTCTTACGACAAAAGATCTTACGACAAACGTGAGAACTTACGACCTGACATATATTATAGATAAAGACTAACGACCGATGACCATGGAACTTATGGTCGTCACTATTAATACCAACCGTACATCCGATCGAGAATTGCGCTATTTGTCATCAATAACTAGCGACGGTCGTGAGTTTCTCATGACATACACTTGTCGCTACTAACTCTTGACAAAACGACCGTTTTATATTGTTTAATGCATGTCTTCTATCATTTACGCTAACAGACGTAACCGACGGCACACATTCAATATCATTAAAGACAATGACCGTTACGGATATTAATGCTCATAAATACACATTTATGAGCACGAGTCCTATATAAACAAAACTCGAGAAAGGGAAAAGGAGGGAGGAGACACAGCGAATTCACCCGAATCATATTCTCTCAATATTCACCGGTCACCAGAACTCACTTTTTGTCCCCACGTCTTGTCTGATGTCCAGCATCTATGACGCACGACCAGTACCAGCGATAGCAGCAATGGCGTACGACCAGAACTAGCGACAGCAGCTCAGAACTAGCATCAACAGAGATTATCCACATCATATCCCTATGACGATGGTCAATTATCCACAATCGACGTGTAAATGCACGATATGTAACTGTAATCTCCGTTTTTAAGGACAACGTCCCTGTTTGACGTCACTAGTGAATTGACGACCTCCGTTGTCGTCCACGGTTTTTATCCTCGATGGGGTTTTCCGCGTCACCAAAATCGTCTGCTTATTTACGTTTTATTCTTTATTTTCCTTATTTTTTCGAAGGTTCAATCTATAGTTGATAAAGTCTGCACCTCTACCTTAAATTGTTTTTTATGCGATTTTCGGAACAAACGGTTTTGCTAAAAAAATCAATGAACCAATTTTTGCCATAAACACATGGTATAAAAGATTTTCTCCTCAAAGATAGAAAATACTTACTCCCCTCAAACATGGAATAGACTAACTTCAAGTTCTGGAGATCAGGATGAACACGAAATAGACTAACTTCAAGTTCCGGAGATCTAGGATGAACACGGAACTTGTAGTTTTTGAGCGTTTACCAATTGAAATGGTCAAAAATTCACCAAATCTCCAAATTTTGACTTCTACTTATCACAAATTAGTTCGGAATGATGATCTGAACACTTCTTAAACACTAATCGAATCCAAAATCGGCCTAAAAATGGATCAAATTAGCCATTTTTGTTCGAAAATATCCACAACTACGAAAATCCAAGAAACTTCAAATTGGATGACTAAATCAGTGTTTCTGATTACAAATTTGTAATCAATTTGCTCGAATTTTAATCCTAAACACTAATCCACAATCAATTTATCCCTTAACATGTTGGAATTTCAAATTTTATATTCAAAATATGGCCAGACTCTTGAAAAAACTCAAAATGAACAATTTTTTTTAACAAATTCATCAAACAGCTCCAATAATGCACAAATCTGCTCAAATCATGTCGAAAATCAGTAGTAGATTGTTGAAATATGCTTTGATACCAAATGTAAATCCCACTAAGATCAAGTAACAAGTAATCTAAACAATTCAAAAACAACAAATAAGATCAAATAATCATATATTGAACTTTCTCTCTCTAACTTTTCTCTCTAGAAATATTACAAATGAGCTCTCTAATTAATCTCTCCTAATACAAGAGTATTTATACTCTTGACTAATTACAAAGTCAAACTACAATGTAAGCTAGAATTAAACTCTTTGACTTTCTTAATATGATATGTTGACTTTATATCATATGTTGATAATGTTGACTTTGACTTTATGGCTTTGACCTCTTCATTCTTTAATCTCGTCTTCATTCCCGGTGATCTCGGATACAACATAATTTTAGACCTAACAAACAATGATTAATATACTCCCCATTTATTTATTTCTGCGATTTGTCTACCATGGAAGTTTATATATCGTTTATAACAAATTTAATTAAAAACTTATACCATTATCGATGTCTGTTACTTATATGCTAATCATACTTAGATACTACAAGTATAGATCTTTAAATGTCTATCCAACGTTTGTAACAACCCTTTCTAATAAAATGTATACCGATTTTTAAAATTATATTCGATTTATGCTCATTCGATTTGTAAAGTACCGATTTTATAATATCTGATTAATTTCTAAATGTAATTCTTTTGTAGTTGTTTATACGTTGGAGTTTCAGAAGCGCGGTTTTCCTCACAGTCATATATGTCTATTTATGCACTCTGACTTCAAGCTACCTACCGTTCAACATATTGATCCAATTATTTCAGCTGAGATACCATATAAAGAAGAAGATCCCGATTTGTACTCGCTTGTGAAGGAGTTTATGATACATCGTCCTTGTGGTGAACAAAACATCAACTATCCGTGCATGATTGATAAAAAGTGTTCCAAAAACTATCCAAAACGGTTTTCTGAACACACCTCCCTAGACAGTAATGGTTTTCCGTTATATCGGAGTCGAAATGATGGAAGATATGTTGAAAATTTGGGGGTTAAATTAGACAACAGAAATATTGTTGCGTATAACAAAGATCTTTTGAAGAGATATCAGACACACATTAATGAATGGTGTAATCAGACTTCTTCTATTAAATATTTATTTAAGTATATCAAAAAGGGTCCGAATAGAGCTATTGTAGCCGTTGTACAAAGCAATGAAGAACATCATAACAATTACGTTGATGAAATAAAAGAGTATTACGACTGTCGGTATGTTTCAGCATGCAAAGCTTCATGGCATATATTTGGTTATGATGTTCACTACAGGACTCTTGCAGTTTGGAGGCTAGCTTTTCATCTTACTGGACAACAAAAAGTGGTTTTTGGTGCTGAAGATGATATTGAAAATATCATAAACCGACCTTCTGTTTCATCTTCAATGTTATTAGCTTGGATGAAGTGTAATGAACTTTTTTGATGAAGCGTGAAGACTTACTTACATTGAATTCCCTACACAATTTGTATGGAAACTGGAAGACCGACGTTGGGATCAGAGGAAGAAATGATATTCAATTGGAAGAATCCTTTCAGATCTACTCTTGGCGAAACATATTATTTAAGAATTCTTTTGAATAAAGTTAAAGGTCCTAAATCCTTCAAAGACATCCGAACAGTAAATGGAAACATATTTCTGACTTTTAGAGATGCATGTTATGCTCTTGGACTTTTAGACGACAAGGAATACGTCAATGCCATTGAAATAATAATGTTTACCGGATCTGTCTATTTTTTAAAGTCTTTATTTGCAATCATGTTGATGTCAAATAGTTTGTCTAGACCTAAATTCGTATGGCAAAAAACATGACAATACTTAGCAGATAGGATTATGTACCAGGCAAGTTATTTATTAATTTTCAAATTAACAAATAATTATTTAATTAATATTTAATAATTATAATTTGCATACAATTTATTTTTAGCATCTTTATTCTATATGGCACAAATATATCTCTTAATGAAGATCAACTGAAGAACTTGACATTGTTTGAGATTGAGAAGATTTTAATTCACAACAATTTGACCCTAAAAAACTTGGTCGGTATGCCTTATCCTGATGATGATTCTATTCAGTCTTCAAACAATCGTTTAATTACGAAGGAGCTAGATTACAACACAGGTAATCTATGGAACGATTATTCGCAACTCTTAGGTGCTTTAACAAACGAGCAATAAGGTATCTATGAAGATATCATCAAAGCGGTTGAAAATAATCAAGGAGGTGTTTTCTTCATATATGGTTATGGCGGAACAGGTAAAACATTTCAATGGAAGACATTATCTGCATCAATAAGATCTAGAGGAGAAATCTTTTAAACGTTGCTTCGAGTGGTATTGCTTCTTTACTTCTTACTGGAGGTAGAACAACACGCCCTCGGTTTAAAATCCCTCTAATTCTTAATGAAGATTCTCTTTGTTACGTAAAATCGGATGGTGATGGTTCTAAGTTAATAAAGAAGAGTCGATTGATTATATGAAATGAAGCACCGATGGTTCATCGGCATGCATTTGAAGCGTTAAACAGAAGTATGAAACATATATATTTGGCATTAAAGGCATTCCTGATTCTGATGTACTTGGTGGAAAAGTAGTTGTTTTTGGAGGTGATTTCAGACAACTTTTGCCGGTAATTCCTAATGCAAGTAGACAAGATATTGTTAATGCATCGTTTAGTTCATCTTACATTTGGGATAAGTGCAAAGTCCTAAGGTTAACAAAAAGCATGAGGTTAATTGTTGACAGTCAAGCTTCCGATATCGAAGAAACAAGGATTTTTTCAAGATGGATTTTGGATTTAAGAGAAGGCAAGCTTGGGAGTGCGAATGATGGTGAAGAAATTATCAATATACCTGATGATTTTCTCATTACCGATTCAATAGATCTGATATCTTGGTTAATTGAATTTGTATACCCTTTATTCTTCTAAATATGAAGAATTCATCCTATTTTCAGGAAAGAGCAATATTTGCACCTAAACATGAAGTCGTTCAGAAAATAAATGATCGGCTGATATCACTGTTTCCTGGAGAAGATAAGGAGTGACTTAGTTCAGATAGCATGTGTGAATCAGAGTATCTACACGAACAGTTTGATCAAAATTTGTACTCGCCTGATGTCTTAAATGGTCTTAAATTATCTGGTTTGCCAAACCATAAGATAGTACTAAAGGTTGGTTTTTCAATTATGTTGCTAAGGAATATTGATCAGAAATCTAGATTATGTAATGGAAGTAGTGTCATCTTTGGGAAATCAGGTGATAGAAGCAGAGATCATATATGGAATCAATATCGGAAGCCAGGCATTTATTCCAAGAATGTCTTAGATACCTTCAGACAAAAGGATTCCGTTCAAGTTTCAAAGGAGATAGTTTCCAATTGTTGTATGTTTTGCCATGATGATAAATAAAAGCCAGGGACATTCAATGTCGAAGGTTGGTTTGTTTCTCAGACAGCCACTTTTCACACACAGTCAGTTGTATGTTGTAACACCCCAAAAACTAAAGCCAACAAAGGAAATAGATTTAAAATTCATCCAACAAAAGATAAATCAACCAAGGACTTATTCAATATAAAATTCAATAGAAGTCAAGTAAACATCGGAAAGGCTATAGTCACAACTGAGCTATCTAACCAAAACATGAAAAGCTAAATTCTTCAACGACCCCTCTACATTATGCCTTTTCCCTTATCCCCCTTTCCAGCAATGTACCTGCCTGAAAATATTTTACTTGAAAAGAGAGGGTTAAACCATATGGTCTAGTGAATTCCCAATAAAAAATTGACCCATTATCATATCGAGAACAATTTACGTATTGGAGAAACATGGCGAATGTGAACACCATCGCAAACCCTTAGCGACAACCCAGTCCATAAGGACCATACCTATATGACCACAAACCCTTAGTGGTGATAGGATTTTTAATATATAAAGTACCTTTCCATATATTTCCAATTAAAATGATAGTGCACATATCGACCCTAAAGCTTGTAAAAGTGATCATGGTAAGTTTCGGCATTATGAAAAACAATATAAACTACCATAATCAATATATAAGTATTTGAAATATACCACATTGCATTTTTAGGGATATGAGACTCACCTGAATTGGGCACACCTTGTCCCGAGCTTAAACGGCTAAATTCTCCAAACCGAAAGCCTAAATTTGAAAACGTAAAACGGGTGTTAACCCTAAGCAATTCCCTGAAAATCCTTCTATTAGGGACTTAGGATAAACCTCTAATCCAAAGATCCACACCCCGGTCTTAAACGAAAATTCGAGATGGGCGAAGTCGCACCAAACAAAACATAAGAAGAAGATTTAACCAACTAAATTCTAAATTGGAGCTTGAGATTGAGCAACAATGGGGATATCCTTGTGAAATATCCAAGGAGTGATTCATCTTATCTAATAACCAAGAAAATGAAAACTTAAATCCATACATCTTCAATCAATGGGATTCAACTATCAACAAGAGATTTACTCTTCTAGAACTTAGGGTTTAGAACCCTTGAATCAAACAATAATCTTCTAATACTCCATTAATGAAAGCTTAGAATGCAAGAAGAGGCATTATACCTAAAATGATGATTTCTTCAAGTTGAGTTGATCCTTTCTTCTTCTCTTCTTCTACACGCACTAGGCATACACATACATTGAACACTCATTTGAAATCAAATGAGGAGAAAGCATGACTTATTTTACCTTACAACCATATTTATAACATGGGCTTACTCTCAACAAGCCCTAGCCCAAACTGAATCCTTTAAGCCCAAATCTCTAAATCTGAATTTTGGGTTATTACATGTTGTTTTAACTACGGTAAAAAGTAGGAAAGGTTTAAAAATATAGATTATAGATGATGATGATGGTGTAATTAACATTAGAGCAAATAACGTTGTATATAAAGAAGTTTTTGGTAATTTATGACAAGGGGTTTTTATTTTATTACATGTTTAAGTTAAATTTAAGTAAACAATTTACCATAATTTCTTTTACTACAAGTTGTTCACTGTTTAATTAACATCTTCGGTAATTTAAAATTACCTTGTTGTTTCCATGTAATACACCATTATTTACCGACTGAATCACGATGTTTCTTCAATTCGAATAGATTTTCTCCATTTTATAATTCTGATTTGTCTCCACATTATGTATATAAAGCATACCGATTGACACTAAATATAAATCTAGATTTTCTACCGATGTTAATTTTTTGATTTCGTAACATAATTTCATGCCATGGTCTAAATTTATTTAAATTATCCTACGTGATACACACGTTAGGAACTAGTAAATATATATATATATATATATATAGGGTCAGGTTCAGGGGAAAACATTAAAAAAAAGAAAACTGAAGAACACTCTGGGAGGTCTCTATCTGGACGGTATGCTCTAACATGCATTTGTGCATATGCACAAATGCATATATATGCATTGATGCATAGCAAAAAAGAGCTCTAATCGCTTGTATACATTTGTGCATATGCACTAATGCATATATATGCATTGATGCATGGAAAAAAAATACCCTCCAGATGGCGGGTTCTCAAAGTGTTCTTCAGTTTTCTTTTTTTTTAGCGTTTTCCCTTGAACCTCCCTCTATAATATATATATATATATATATATATATATATGTAGGAACATTTAAATACAAACTAGTTGAAGGTTGTAAACTATACAAGTCCATTTAACCTATCCGTTTTTATGATCAACGATTAAGATTTTTTGGAATTAATATGGGTTTAGAAAATTAGAAAGAGGGTGTTTTAGGAATTTATTTTATTTATTTTAAAATCTAAATTTAGAAATCTCTCTCTCTCTCTCTCTCTCTCTCTCTCTCTCTCTCTCTCTCTCTCTCTCTCTCTCTCTCTCTCTCTCTCTCTCTCTCTCTCTCTCTCTCTAAATTCATCATTTAATTTTCTGATCCTTGAAGATAGTTTTTTCTCTTCATATAAATGGTTATGAATGATTATGAATTTCTTATAAAATAATTGTAAATTTATTATGAATTTCGTATGAATTTCTTGTGCATTTCATATGAATGATTATGAATTCTTAGGAATCTAAGAAAATTATTAATTTGTAAGAGAATATGAATTGTTCCTAAAAATACGGATGGGTTACATATGGTAACCAAATATGGAATAAAAATAATTTTTTTTAAAATCAAATGTATTCCTAAAAATATGAACATGACGATCAATCTAGGTCATTGATTAAAATTTGGATAAGTAATCATGGTTAAAACATAAATATTTAATTAAGAAGTGATCAAGGGTAAAATTGGAAGTTTGATAATGCCTACCATATTTGATTTTTGTTTTCTTTTTTAATTAATTTTTTACCCCCTTAATTTTTAAATTAAATTATCAAAAAAATAATTCATATTTTAATAAAAAAAACTTCATAAAAAAATCGAGCATTTCATTCTCTTCGATTGGATGTTCATCTAGATACAGTTTTTTTTTAATGTTATTACCTCAAATAGTATATTTATGTAATATTCATTACAAATATTTATGCACATTCATAAGTTTACAACAACTCTTTAATATTCATAAATTAATATGATATCCATCATGAATATACAACTTGGTATAACATTCATAATGAAGATTTATGTATTTCTACATGCATTTAACAAATCTTCGCTATTCATACATCACTATATACATTTTCATTATAACACTCATCATAATATAAATACTATTCATCAAGAATATATGTTTTCTTATAACATTCATCATGAATATATATATATATATAAAGAGACAAAGAGAGGGAGGAAAGTTCGAATGAGAACTCATTTTTCATTGCGAATGTGAGGACAAAGGAGAGCACGACACATGTACTCGGCGTCCACATTCAATATGAATAAAGTAGGGCATTCAGTAGGAGTAACAAAGGGAGTTTAGTAGTACCTGCAGAGGAGAATTCAACCACATATCATGCCAAAAAAATGTTTCCGAGCGAGCCTCTGGGATCTCCTGTAAACCCCATGATGGATTCCACAAGATCTAGTTTCGTTCAAGTAAGGGATTCTAGCCAGGATTCGAACCTACGACCAATCGGTTAACAGCCGACCGCTCTACCACTGAGCTCACAGTAGGCAGCTTAGCTGTGATTATGAAGTCAGGTGAGAAGCGGCTGGGTGCAGTGGCCAAGGCAAGATTTGATACCCATAATCTCGAGGGAATAACGAAGGGCATCCAATATGGATACGGAAGGTGAATTTCATATGATACCATATTCAGTACGAATAACACACCATTCAATATGAATAACACACGATCATGATCCATTCATGATGAATAACCCGTGGACGCATGGTACATGTATCATGCTCTTTTTTGTCCTCACGTTCTCAATAAAATAATATATGTTCACGTGTGTACAAGAACTCTTTAGTATTCATACATCAATATGATACATACTATTCATCATGAATATACATACTATAAACTATTTATCGTGAATATTAATATATTTTCATGTGTATACAACATCTTTTCAACATGCATACATCGGTATGATATTCGTCATGAATATACATATTATTCATCATGAATATACACACCATTCATCATGAATATACACACCATTCATCATGAATATTTATGTCTGATCAGTTGTATACAATAACTCTCAAGTATTTATGTTTGTATACATGTTATTCACCATGCATATACATATTATTAACCATGAATATACAATTGTTTCAACTCTACATACTTAAGTTTTTTTTCATTTAATGATTGGGTTCTCTATTGATTCGAATGAGTTCCCAATTTGTCTCGATGGATTTCCTGATTCATCTTGATAAAAGTTAAAAGTGGTATATTATGGATATGCGAACAAACACACAATAAATTAATCAATAGGTTCTCAATCGGCCTCGATGAAAAATGAAGGTGTTGCGTTATGACTTTAACACACAACCATACACCAAGTCAATGGATGAGTTCTTGATTGGCCTCGATGAGTTCCAGATCCAACTAAATAAAAGTTTAAAGTGGTAGCCTATGATTTTACAGAAAGAAACAAATAAAATCAATCGAAAGGTTCTTGATTGAAAATGAAGGTGGTAGGTTATTGCTTAACAAACATAAACACATACCAAGTCAATACATTTAACACCCGTAATTTCGGAATTCTTATTACGGTAAGTTCTTCATCTAAAGGTAATTAAGTTGATAATATATGAGAAGTTTCATATAGAAACCATGATTGGAAGTCTGGGATTCGAATCAGGATCGAAAAACGCGAAAAATAACGGAAAAGCGCGAAAAATGACCTCCCAAGACTTGATGCTTGACCAGGCCACCTCCCAAGCCACGGGACCCTTAGTTTGGGTGTTTTTAGGGGCCTGAGCGACCTTGCCCGCGGCCTAGTCACAGGAATGCCCACAGGATAGCCTTGACCTACACAAAGAGGCTGATAGGAGAGTTTCCTTCATTTGGCCATAACTTCTTCATCACAACTCCGTCTTTGAGCAATTGAGATTCAAATTTCAATGGATTCGTATTTCGAAGCTCTTAAAGATGGAAACAATGAGGTTTGGAGTTTCCACAAATAGATTGGGATCCTATCAGGGACGGACCTATAACGTTTTTCAAACGGTTGCACCGTTTAACTATAAGAAACAAATATCGAGATATTTTTCACAACATCATAATTAGTCTATTAGTTAGTTCATTAATTTTCATACGTGAGGTCTTGGATTCAGGTCTTTTATTGTAAATTGTTTTTAGAAACCTAATAAATTTGAAGTTAAAAGCAAAAAGATAAGAAAATGACACTAACGGGATTCAAACTTTGGTCTGGAGTGTAGGAAAAGCCTTGCAACCCAACTCTGCCAAAGAAAAGTTGTGTTCATATTGTAGTTTTAAAATATATATGGTGGCACACAACAAAGCGATACAATTGCACATTTCACAAACATAAAAAATTTACGCTTCGTCGGAGAAATAATACGATGGCCCGTTCCAGCGTGGCCACAACTACAGGTCCGCCCCTGGTTCCTATAAGTCAAAAGGTGAGATTTTTGAGGTTTTTGCACCATATCTAGGGTTTAGTTCTATGATTATGACTTGGGTTTGATTTTGGTGTATTTTATGTTTGTTTATGATCTAGATAAAGATTTTGGAGATGGAAAGTGGTGGATCTAAAGTCTTCATCAGAGAAAGCTCAAGTTTGGATTAAACTCTAGATTTAGCCTAAATCTAGCAAGGTGAAAACTATGTACATGCCAAAAATGTCCATTTTGAAGTATTAACATGTTTACTTACTATTTATCAAATGTGTTGAGTATTTGATGAAATTTACATACATGGTGTTCTTGGGTTAATACATCTTGAAAATGCATATATTTGGGGGTCTTTGCATATTTTGTCAAATAACTCACAAGTGTGGGTTGTTTTAACGTCTTATCTCATAAATACGGATCTTTTGGTGTTATATGCATATTTGGGGTCTTCGAATTTATAAACTGTTTGGAAAATACACGTAATTGCATAGGGCGAAACAGAGGATATCTCGATTGGGGAGAAAACGGAGAAATCCCATATGACCCAATATATCTGACAAGTCGCACTATATGTCAACCCAAGATGCATCTTCCTCTCCAGCATTTCGAAAAGGTACTTTTGGAACACCAATAGGCATTAAATGAAAGAAAAAAGAACTAAGTACTATATTTTACTTTGATATGGAAACGTAACAAAGGCTTTATTATCTTTATAATATTGTACTTTATCCTAATCATATTTTATTCATAAATTAGAAAATTTTATAAAGAAAGTCAGGAAAAATAAGGTAAAATTCTTACAAATAGTGTTGAAACCATCTCTGTATTAGTGGTAGAAAGAGTACCACGCTGCGTCTGGACTTCAAACAGTTTAGCTTCAGATTCCATTGTGGAAGACTGAATTTTTTCTGAAGAATTCGCCATGATATATCTGTATGAGGCATTTGGGAAATAATGGAGTACGATTTCCTTAGGAAAATAGTTTGTCTCAACCAAAGATGTTTGATTTGGGTAATTATATAAGTGTTGAGTTGTTGAGATTTTGCTCTTTTTGACTAAAAAAGTCTGGGGGATATTTGTCCGATTTTTTTTTTTTGGAAAAAGGGGACGGAACCCCTTGGAAATATTTTATTAAAAATAAAAGGAACTTACACAATTAAGAAATGGGCATACCCATTTTTACAAAACATCTTTCCAAGAAATGCTTAGAAAAAGAAATCAATAAGGGTCTAAACCAAAAACCGAAAACCAAAAACACTACACATAATCCAATAATTATAAAGGCTTAAAGAAACTTTAACCTTCATCTTCAAGCTTTTGGAGGATTCGGACCGTTCCCATCATTCACGAGTTTATCTTCTTTCATAAAGTCGGGTGCATCCTCCTTGATAAAAACACCATCTTCCCCATCATTCGAGTTAAAAATATACGTATCCAAGAAATATCTTACTTGAGCCTCGAACCATTTACTTTTAGAACCATCCAGAGGATTATGATTTAAAGTAAACCAATTATCAACAACCTTTTTTTGATCTTCCCAAAAATATCCAATTTTTGAACTCGATGCATCTCCCAAAACATCATATTTGTTACTAATTTTAATCTCATTAACTTGCAATTCGTCTTTCATAATCCTTCTTTTAGTGTCCGAACTACTAGCACCATCAATACGATCACTTTGATGGACCACCCTTCGTCTATAATTCAAATTCTTTTTATCGCCACTTGTTGAAACCCCTATTCTTCTCTAACTCTTTTTTTCTTTTTCGCTTCAAATTCCAGTTTTTCTTTGGCTTGAATCTCAATCAATTCTTCAATAGATTTTAGTCTTTTACCACAATCTTTAAAATTATACCCAAAGACCTTACAATGCGTACAACACGGTGGCTTCCATTGATAAAAAGTAGGAATTATAGTCATGGGTAAACCACCCCATTTTGCCTTAATTGAATCCGGTAAATCCCTATCCACATTCACCTCAACAAGCACTCTAGCATATGAAATACGACCAACTATATTTAAGCATCTTTCTTTTGTCACTTTATCAAACATAATAGGCCTCCCAACACCACTAGCCAAGTAACTTAAAGCCCTCAACATTCCAAAGCTCTAGAGGGATATTCCGAAGGCCTATCCTTAAAAAGTCCCGAAACCCATTTTCTAATAAACAAGGGAACCCCATTAACCAACCAAGTGTCATTCTCTAACACTTGTTGCATACCCACTTCACTTTTAAATTTAAATAGCCAAAACCCATTATCATTTAAAGAAATCTCCCCTAAATCAAACTTACGCCACATTCTACATAAGTTATAACACACTTCACCATATTTTAAATTTGTACCAACCAAAAAACCATATAAATGTAAGGCATGTTGGTGATTTTAGTGTCACCGGTCCATTTATGTGATTGGAAATAACATGATATCTATATGGGTTTTATACTGTGATCTAATTCAAGTAAGGTGGTGCGGAGTGCACGCTTGTTATAAGACGAGTATGAACCCGGTCGTGCTGTTATAGGACTTGGAGTAAATAAGTGAGCTTGAAGAAGTGAGCTTGAAGAAGTGAGCTTGAATAAGTGAGCTTGAACAAGTGAGCTTGACAAGTGAGCTTGACAAGTCAGCTTGAAAAGTCAGCTTGAAAGTCAGCTTGAAAAGTCAGCTTGAAAGTCAGCTTGAAAGTCAGAGGTTCATTTCTGGACTAAGACCAGAAGCTCTAGATAAAGTCAGCTTGAAAGTCAGAGGTTCATTTTCTGGACTAAGACCAGAAGCTCTAGATGGTCAGTTTTCTGAAACGGTTACTGCACATTAAATGTGCAGTTATTGAGGAGTTACAAGAAATTTGTAACCTCCATTACTCCTGAATTTCAGCCAACCATGATTAATAATTTCAATTACAATTTTGAGCATAAATAAGAATCTATACTCATGGATTTAGATACGTTTTTGTAGACGGTTTGTACACGGTTTTGTGAACAATACTCCCATATACTCTCCAGAAAATTGCTCTCGTTTTTGTGCCTAAGAACGAAAGTGTTTTGAGTCTTATCCCATATTGAATTTCGTGTAACCCGGGCATAGGGTCGAAATATCAATTTGGAAAGTGTCTCACACGATTCTCAATATAATCCGGTAATCGATTAACCCTTGTTTGCCTACACGGTTCCAACGATCGTTGTGATAGTTGGGACGATTCCCCCAACAATCGAATTGGTATTTGTAATGTCGATCATGGCCAAATCTGTGAAAGAGATGACTTCAAAGTTCGGAAAGCTGGAGAAGTTCGAAGGGGCTGACTTTAGATGTTGGCAGAAAAAGATGCATTTTCTGTTGACGACTCTGAAAGTGGTGTACGTGCTGAGCACTCCCATTCCAGAAATCTTGGAGGACGAGATGCTGCTGGATCAGGTCCGGAGAAGGAGTAAGTGGGAGAACGATGGCTACATCTGCAGAGGTCATATTCTAAACGGTATGTGTGATTCCCTCTTTGATATCTACCAAAGTGCTGAAAGTGCGAAGGAGTTATGGGATTCCCTTGAGTCAAAATATATCGGTGAAGATGCTTCTAGTAAGAACTTCTTGGTGAGCGATTTTAATAATTATAAAATGGTTGACTCAAGGCCCGTAATGGAACAGTATCATGAGATACTTCGCATTTTGGGTCAATTCACTTTACACAAAATGAACATGGATGAGTCCATTGCTGTGTCGAGTGTAATTGACAAACTTCCTCCATCTTGGAAGGATTTCAAGCACAACTTGAAACATCAAAAGGAGGAACTATCGTTGGTTCAACTTGGGAGTCACTTGCGCATCGAAGAATCTCTTCGGGTGCAAGAAAATGACAAATCCAAGTCCAAAGTTGAATCTGGAAAGCCCTCGGTTAATATGGTTGAAGAGAAGAAAACCAACTCCAATAATCAACGAAAAGGCAAGAAACGAAAGTTTGATGGACCCAATAAATCCTTCAAGAAGAAGAAGGATTTGGTTTGTTGGAGATGCAACAAGGTGGGTCATACCAAACGTGATTGACGGGTTAAGTTGAATAATAACGGTGTTGGAACAAGTGTAGTCGGGTCTAAGGACCAAGCTCAAGTGAAAGGAGGTCAGTTTTTGCTAACTTTGATAATAAATCTGAAAATATTTATTATGTTTCACTTATTCCGGAGTCTTTCTATGTACAGGATGATGATTGTGCATGGTGGGTGGACTCGGGGGTGACATGCCATGTTTGTAAAGATCAACGCTGGTTCAAGAAATTGACACCGATTGAAGATGGATCTGTACTAAATATGGGAAACGAGTCGACCGCACCGATTTGTGGATTTGGAGTAGTTAATTTAGAGTTTACTTCTGGAAATCATGTTAGGTTGTCTGATGTTTTGTTTGTTCCTAAAATTCGAAAGAATTTAGTTAGTGGTGGTAGATTGAATTGTTTAGGGTATAGACAAGTTTATGATTCGGATAGATATATTCTATCTCGATATGGCAAATTTGTTGGTTTTGGATATTATTTTAATAAAATGTTTCGTTTGAATGTTATATCCAAAGTTTTCAATTCTGAAAATTCTACATTTATATTGTCATCTTCTTCGTCTAAAATTCACGATTCAATGGTTTGGCATGCTAGACTGGGTCACATGAATTTTAGAAGAATGCATGAAATGTCAAAGGATGGTCTTATTCCAGCCTTTGATATTCATATGGAAACATGTAAAACATGTATGCTTACGAAAGTCACAAAACAGCCCTTTCCGACTGTTGAAAGAAAGTCGGCGGTTTTGGAACTTATACATAGTGATTTATGTGACTTTCATTCTACTCCTTCGTTGGGTAATAAGAAGTATGTTGTCACATTTATTGATAACAACACTCGGTTTTGTTATGTGTACTTGTTACATGCCAAAGATGAAGCTTTGGAAAAATTCAAAATATACAAAACCGAGGTTGAACTACAATTGGGTGGTTCAGTTAAACGTCTCCGAACTGATCGGGGAGGGGAATATATGGACCCTCAATACTTCCAATCAGTTGGTGTAGTCCATGAGACTACGGCTCCGTACACACCCCAACAAAATGGGGTTTCCGAACGGAAAAATCGAGTTTTAAAAGAAATGGTAAACTCGATGCTCTCATACTCGGGATTGAGTGAGGGATTTTGGGGAGAGGCTATGTTGACGGCCTGTTATGTTTTGAATAGAGTTCCAAACAAACGGAACAAAACAACCCCATATGAACTTTGGTTCAAGAAAACTCCGAATTTGAGTTATTTTCGAATTTGGGGTTGTCGGGCAGTTGTGAAGCTACCCGAACCCAAAAGAAAAACTTTGGGTGAACGTGGAATTGATTGTATATTCATTGGATATGCAACCAATCCAATGCATACAGGTTCTACGTAATAGAATCTAATGATTCGGTATCGAAAAATACCGTTATCGAGTCGCGGGATGCGATTTTCGATGAGATGCGTTTTTCATCTATCCAAAGGCCTAAGAATATGATTCCTAGAACTAATGAAGTGCAAAATCCAGAAAGTATGGATGGCGTTTCAACTCCAGAAACGCAGCAGGTCCGTAGAAGCAAAAGAGGCCGAATCGCCAAAAATTTCGGTGATGATTTTCAACTGTATTTGGTTGAAGGTTCGAGAGATGAACTTGGGCTTCAATACTCTTATTGTTAAAGTATTGAAGATGACCCAAAGAGATTCAAAGAAGCAATGGAGTCTCGAGATGTCTCCTTTTGGAAAGAAGCAATTGATGACGAAATGTCATCGATTCTTGAGAATAACACTTGGGTGTTATCTGATTTGCCTCTTGGTTCTAAACCACTTGGATGCAAATGGATCTTCAAAAATAAGATGAAAGTTGATGGGACAATTGATAAATTCAAAGCCCGACTAGTCATTCAAGGGTTTCGACAAAAACCCGGTATTGACTATTTCGATACGTATGCTCCGGTAGCTCGTATTTCAACTATTAGGTTGTTGGTTGCCTTGGCTGCAATTCACAACCTGGTTATCCATCAAATGGATGTTAAAACAACCTTCTTGAATGGTGATCTTCATGAAGAAGTTTACATGAAACAACCGGAAGGGTTTGTTATGCCCGGAAACGAGCATAAGGTGTGTAAACTTGTAAAATCCTTGTATGGGCTGAAACAAGAACCTAAACAATGGCATCAAAAGTTTGATGAGGTTATTTTATCATGTGGGTTTTCTCTAAACCAAAGTGATAAATGTGTTTATAGCAGATTTGATGCTAAAGGCGCGGGTGTTATTATCTGTTTGTATGTGGATGACATGCTGATTTTTGGAACTGATCAAAATCAGGTAGATGAAACTAAAAAGTTGTTATCATCTAATTTTTCCATGAAATATATGGGGGAGGCTGATGTAATTCTTGGTATTAGAATTAAACGGGTTAACAAAGGAATTGTTATGACACAGTCACACTATGTTGAGAAAATTCTCAAAAAGTTCAATTATAGTGATTGTTCTCCCGTGAGCACTCCTATGGATCCTAGTGTGAAATTAATGCCAAATACGGGCACCTCTATTTCACAACTAGAATACTCTAAGGCTATTGGTAGCTTGATGTATGTCATGACAAGTACCAGGCCGGATATAACTTATGCAGTGGGACGGTTGAGTCGGTATACTAGTAATCCGAACACTCAACATTGGCAAGCTATTCAAAGAATATTTAAATATCTAAAGGGTACCATGGATTATGGTTTGACTTATTTGGGATATCCTTCGGTGTTAGATTGAAGTGCAGCCACTTTGGCTAAGGCTTATAGCCAAGTGTATAATGGCAAGTCTAGACACTTGGGTGTTAGACATAGTATGATTAGAGAGTTAATCATGAATGGTGTAATCTCTGTTGAGTTTGTTAGATCGCAACAAAATTTGGCGGATCATCTGACCAAGGGTTTGGCAAGAGACTTAGTGCACAAGTCTGCCATTGGGATGGGATTAAAGTCCTTATAAATCTATAATGGTGAGACACCCAATTCCCCTCTAATATGACATTAGGGGCTGAATTCAATGAGGAAAGCTCACACTTATAAGATTGGAACACATGATAAATCATCCCAGGTATGTGTTCGGTACTACAGTAGGTAGGTTGAAGTTTATCTTCTTAATAATTCCTTTGAGAAAGTGTATTTGTAGGTACACGAAGTAAAGGAATTACCTATGTGATCGTGAAGTGTAGCCGCATTTCAGAAGGTTGGGGACTTGGCCTTTATACGATCATGAGAGGATTAGGACACTCGGCTTTATAATTGTATCACATTTATTTTCTTGACGAGTAGGTGAAACTTGTATGTATTTTATCTTTAGGTATTCAAATGAGTTGATGGGTTCAATCCTTGGGACACCTTGATTCTCGAATATTTAAAATGTGTAAAATACTAAGATGGAAATTCAATCGTTTCGACATTTTCATTTATGTGCAAGTTTGGTATTGTTTATTATTAAGATGTTATTTCATGGGTCACACTAAAATGGGGGAGGATTGTTGGTGATTTTAGTGTCACCGGTTCATTTATGTGATTGGAAATAACATGATGTCTATATGGGTTTTATACTGTGATCTAATTCAAGTAAGGTGGTGCGGAGTGCACTCTTGTTATAAGACGAGTATGAACCCGGTCGTGCTGTTATAGGACTTGGAGTAAATAAGTGAGCTTGAAGAAGTGATCTTGAAGAAGTGAGCTTGAATAAGTGAGCTTGAATAAGTGAGCTTGACAAGTCAGCTTGACAAGTCAGCTTGAAAAGTCAGCTTGAAAGTCAGCTTAAAAGTCAGCTTAAAAAGTCAGCTTGAAAGTCAGCTGAAAAGTCAGCTTGAAAGTCAGAGGTTCATTTCTGGACTAAGACCAGAAGCTCTAGATAAAGTCAGCTTGAAAGTCAGAGGTTCATTTTTGGACTAAGACCAGAAGTTCTGCTCTAGATGGTCAGTTTTCTGAAACGGTTACTGCACATTAAATGTGCAGTTATTGAGGAGTTACAAGAAATTTGTAACCTCCATTACTCCTGAATTTCAGCCAACCATGATTAATAATTTCAGTTACAATTTTGAGTATAAATAAGAATCTATACTCATGGATTTAGATACGTTTTTGTAGACGGTTTGTACATGGTTTTGTGAACAATACTCCCATATACTCTCCAGAAAATTGCTCTCGTTTTTCTGCCTAAGAACGAAAGTGTTTTGAGTCTTATCCCATATTGAATTTCATGTAACCCGGGCATAGGGTCGAAATATCAATTCGGAAAGTGTCTCACACGATTCTCAATATAATCCGGTAATCGATTAACCCTTGTTTGCCTACACGGTTCCAACGATCGTTGTGATAGTTGGGACGATTCCCCCAACAAGGCATACTCCGCACAACCTCTTTAAACCACATCATCCGGAATATTAATAAGGATGCTACTATCCGGCTCAAAATCAGGAGGGAAAAATTTAATTGTTACCTCATCCGCATCCTTTTGTTTTTAAGAGCGTCGGCCAAAGTAGTAGTACCCGAATTCCACGCATTGCCAATCTTCACATCGGACTTCATAATATTTTCAACAACCGTAGTAGGCCTAATAATTGTAGGATCATCATCCACCATCACTTGATCCACAATTTTAGCTTGAACAATTTTTATACTTTCTTCTACCATAACCGGATCCGGCATATTAGAACCATCAACCTTAACATTTGCAAATTCTTCAAATTTTTTATTATCAAAGGAAGAACTTGGAACGACCACATCAGACTCCAACGGCTTTTCATCTAATGATTTTTCAATCACACTTAAGTCCCCAACAAAATTAGTTGCCATCATTAAATCATGATCCGATAGCTCCTTAATATTAGCACCCAAGCTCTTTAATTCAAGCTCCAATTCTTTTTTCCGAGTTATATCCTCCCTCATTTTTGCTTTCTTTTAGCTTCCACCTATTTGACAAATGCTCTTTTCTCATCACGAGATATATTCTTCCAATTTGGGCAATTGGCAATACAATAAGCAATAGAGGTGGATGACTCCTTACTACCATCCCCAACTTGAACACAAGCATCTTTAAGTTTATCTGCCATATTTTGTGGACAAAAAATTTCAGAAATATTTCCAACGACATTAGGAGATGGATTCAAATCAATAGGAATATCATCAAAAACATGAGACAATCTACATGATTAAACGCTTTCTTTATAAAAATCCAACTTTTTCTTTAGCAAGTCTTTCGTATCATCATCTTTAACCTTTGCCAATAAAGAAATAATCCAATCTTTGAACCGATTAGAGAACTCATGTTCCTCATCATTCAAAGAAGGATTTTGATTACCATCAATCACATTAGAACCATTTTGATTACCAAATGGTTCCGATGATGGTTCCATATATTCATCCAAATCAACAATAGAACTAGAAAACACAAAAGATACGTCTTCATCCATAGCCGAAACTCTAGAACCGGATTTCTTCGAACCACCGGCCAACAAAGTCACCTTATTCGGAGATCTCACCCACTTCTTGGAAGTCGTAGAAGACGGTTTAATGTCCAAAACATCCTTTTTTGAACCACCCTTGGGGTTGCTTCTTCCCATGGTGGTAAAAAAGACTACAGCCCCAAAATGGACAAAATAGACACAAAACAGTAGCTACCGTTTGATCACAAAATCAAAATAGCAAAATCTACTATAGGGCCTCCAAATCGATAAACCAAAAATGATATGGGGGCCAAAACGACCTCCAAACAGCCTCCAGAACTGAACCAAGACAACAACAACCACTTAGACACGACAATCTGAAAATTCGAAGGGACAATGAAATTGAAGCCTCGGATCAGTAAATAATGATAAATCGACCACCGATATGTCCTTCAGATCGAATAGAAACTACCCCAAAACCCAGATCAGAAAATCGCAAAAAACGACCTAAAATCGCGATTTTCTGAAAAACCCAAAAGCAAGAGCCAAAACTAAACCAAACGATCGATTTGAAGCAAAAGGATGAATTAAGAGTAGAAATCGACACAACCTGAAGTATTCGGAACAAAAAACGACTCCAAATGAGCCCCCAATTCGAGAAAACGATGCAAGGAAGAAGACGGAAAAAAACCAAAAAGTGGGAAAAAAAAACCAAAAATGCTCACTCTCTACATGATTAAAGATGAAAGGAACAATCAAATCTTAAGAATCCATACTAGAATCATCAAAAAAAATCTACTCTTTGAGTTTTAATCTATATTTGTCTGATTTAAATTGATCTATATCGGACCTTTAGAGTTATATGTAGTTATGACATATTTATTTGATATATTACACGTTTTGGGTATGTTAGTCATTCATTTTGTGTCGTGTAATTTTATGGCTAGAATATAATTGATCCATAGGCATATAAGTCGGTCTAATGGTGTATATAAGGGATGAGATTCTCAAGTTGTACAACCTGAGTTTCCTTTTTGTTTTATTGGGAATATTGTTAGGTCTGAAATTATTGTATCCGAGATGACAACTATTGAAGACATGAAGGACCAAAAGTGCAAAGTCAACAAAGTCAATAATTAGGAAGGTTTAATTTAAGGAAACGTTGCTTTATTGTAAATAAGGAAAGTGTATAATGCCTTATCTCATAGTTTCCTTATTACGATAAATGTTCTACATATAAATAGAGGGTTAGGGTCATTCTTTAGGTGTGCGCGAGATTATTTATTAAGAAGAGATTAGAGTGAATATTAGTCGATTACTAGAAAGCCTAAATTATGTCAAATCATATTGTAACCGTACAAGTGAGATATCCGACTACGAAACTTCTTTAATCTTTGTGTTCTTATTGCATTATTCTTCATAATCATTGTGCTTGCATAATCTGGGATCTACAAGTGGTATCAGAGCAGACGATCTGAGTTTTTGCGCTTTTCTGAAGTTATCCACGAAACAGAAGGTAATTTTTCGATTTCTGCGTTTATGAGTTTTTGTCGATTCATACTATCATAGCTTAACCCGATAAAAACTCATAATCTTAAAAAAAAAATCTTTTTTCATCGATACATACCTCCGTCTTTTAATTTTTCTCGATTCTTATATCTGTTTTGCTGTGTTTTTCTCCACTCTTACTTCTATGTTTGCTCGATTCATACGTCTGTTGCTTAATTTTTTATCGATTCATTCATCTGTTCTTTAAATTTTTATCGACTATTACTCAAAGTAATTAATCTGCGTTAATTAAAATTATCCTAGTTTATTTTATTTACTTTTGAAACTCTTTACATAAGAAAACTCAGGAACTAGTGACTCCTGCAGCTTTTCTTACTAAAAAATTCTCTAGTAAAAATCATAAACTCTTGTAATTTTGATTTTTCATTAATTGAACAAGTAAGAAACTCGAGAACTTAGACATTCTTGTCCATAAAAAGACTTGTTCTTTTTAGTCAAGAACCCTTTGTTCTTGTTTTCTGGTTTATCAATTAAAGAAAACTCAGATTAGATAATTTTGATCTTTTATCGAGTCCACTTGAGTCGACAAAATTTTTAATCGAGCCAACAGGAATCGATAAAGTTTTTTGAGAAAATCAAGGATATCGAGTACTCAGTGATCGATAAATTTTTTTTTTTTTTCGACTCAAAATTTTTTCTTAGAAGTTTTAGCGAGTCTCTTTTAGCCGACAATAAATTTTATCGAGCCTCAAACACCCGACAAAAAACTCTTGTCAACTAAGCTTCACCCGATAAAAGTTTTTTGTTGATCCCTATTGTATCGAGAAAACTTTCTGTTTTCACGAGACAAACTCAGAAAATTTCAAAAACTCACTGATCGAGATCATCAAGCCAAGTACAATGACCACTCGAGAAGCTATGGCCATTGGTTCAGACACAAAACCCCCGGAGGTAAGTCTTTCAGACTATTATCAAATGAATGACATGATGATACAATTGCAAGAACTTCAATCTAAATTGAAAACCGAGAAACTCTTGGTTTCAAAATTAGAAGCACGACTAGAAAATAATTATCATCAACTGCTAATTGCCCAATCTGAAATTGCAACATCTCGAAGTATTGCACACAATCATCAAACGGAGAAAACGGTTTTTCAAGAAGAAAATATTCTCGTGAAACAACAAATCTCGGATCTCACACTTCAACTTAACAAATCTAAACGTGAGACCGAAGATTTTTCGTCCAAATATGAATTTGTGAGTTTTCAAAGACAAGACCTTTTGGAAAGACTAAAAGATTTGGAACTAAAGCTGTACAAAATTGGTCAAACTGAGCACACAATTCATTTGAACGTTCCAAAGTATTTGAGTTCTAAAGCTGGATTAGGATTTGATAATCTGAAACATTTAGAAAAGGCCATCTACAATACTCCGACTCTTTATAAATTTGAATATCTGAACCTTGGTCCGGATTACAAAATTCAATTTATGAAGTCAGATTCCAACGCCGAAGAAAGGGAAGATTTGAATAGGAGAAACAAAGATTTTCATCAAATTCCTTTCTGCTATCCTCGAGTAGTAGAAAAGGAATCTTCAAAAGAAACTCTTCCAAATGACTATTTTCCATCTTATACTGACGAAGAACTTCACACTCAAATTCCTGAATTTAAACATTATATTCCCACCTTGTTCTTAGAAAAGAAAATTATTCAACTTGAAAATATGTTGGAAACTGAACGTTCTTCGTCGGAAAAGGAAAAAGAGGCATTCATGTTAAAAATTCAAAAATTGGAAAATGAGGCTTTACAATTAAACAAAAACCACGAAAATGATTCTATTTCCAATATTTCTTCGTGTAAACCTTTCGTTAGCAATTACTTAGATGATTGTGAAGAGTTGTTTACATTAGATCCAAGCTATATTTCTCCTAAACAAAAATGTTCCCCGTCTTCCGACCAAATTGATGATGACCTAGACTCTCTTGAGGAAATGCCTCGTTTTGACGAGTACACTGATTCCTCATCGAACCTTAAATCCACGGAACAGTTAAATGATTTAAATGCCGATTTTGACTTCAATCCTACACTTCCAAATCATACGGAGTTTTTGGACAAAGGCAAAAAGCCAATCGAATCAGTTTTACCTCCAACGGATTCGAATGAGTGTTCCACAAGTCAAATGCATTACACTCATTCTAACCAAAAGGATCAAACTCACTTTTCCAAACCCATCAATTCTCATTATGTGAAAAATGCTAAACATGGTTTTATTCATGTTTCAGCTTTTCGAACTCATAATTCTAAACAGTTTCATAATGATTTTGTTGCTAAATCCGGAAATTTCAAAAAGTTTAAGATGGTTTGGAGAAAGAAATCAACTACAGATAATAATGTTAGAAACAAGCCACATACATCTCCTGTAGTTGATGAAAAATCATTTGTGTCCAAGACTGATTTACCTCATATTGTCAAGTCAATCAAACATCTAATCAGTCTAAGCACCACAAATCTTTGTTGTTCTACTTGTGGAACAAATGATTTTGTCGATCAAAGATTTGCTCATAAATGGTATGGTACTTACAGTATCCCCATTTCCCCATTTATTGCATCTAAAGCTAACCTCCGAGGACCCAACAAAGCTTGGGTACCAGCTATGAACCTGTTCTTTAATGTTTAGCTTCATAGTATCTCAGTTATGAACCTGTTCTTTAATATTTAGCTTCATAGTATCTCGGCTATGAACCTACTCTTAACATTATGACTTCTGAATACATCAGTTCAGAACTCGGACTTCAATATTTCAAACTCTTTGTGCGTTAGGAATAAAAGTTTCAATGGTCAATTCAGAGCCGGAAGGACCTGCTTATGAAACAAATCCCTAGGTTAGAAATTTTGAAAGGATATATTGAGTGCTTGTGAGATAAAAGAAAATTGAGGGTGTGACAGGACTTAAAAGAAAATTGGTCCTCACCAAACCTAAACAGTTATCCGGGTAGCCACTCAATCTATTCATTCTCGATTCTTTGGAGATGAATATTGAAATAGACATGGACCCAATGTCGATAACTTGTGTCGCCTCACCCAACTACTCAAGTATCTCAAAAAAGATATTTGTTTCATATATTACGGAGAATGAGCATATATGCTATCTTTTCTTCACTCGGAAGACTAAGATATTGAAAAAGGAAGACACACCTCCGGTCTCCGAACTTCAAATTCAAATGCACATCGAGTCTATGAAATGTATTTTCACATTTTGAGCCTTAACATTAACATTTAATGCATAAATACTTTCTACATATTGCACGAGTCTTTGTGATTCACAAAGCATAACTTCGTGTTAATGCCGGAACAGTTTGAGAAATTAGTTTTCTAAACTTACTTTAATGATAACTTGAAGTCCTATCAGAGATTCATCATTACCAACTCTGAAAATAGGCCACTTCAATTGAATATATTTTGATTAAATGATAACAGTTGCTTCATGTGCTTCTGTATGTTAGTTTACACGCTTCATTAGTTAACATTTTTTTTGTCTTTGGTTATTCATAATGATTCGGATTCTCCTTATCATTCTGAGGGGGAGAGATTGTATATCAAAGACACGACATGCTTACATGCTTATTTGGGAGAAAAGGAAGATGACAAATGCTGATTTGTTGAAAACTGGTTTTATCGAGTTTCCTTACTTGATTTTTCGAGAAAAATGATTTTGTCGACTGCTGAAGATAAAGTTGAAGACTTATCGAGTGCTTAATACCCGACATAAATTTTCATCGACATCACCTGACCCTACATAAAGTTGAAGACTTATCGAGTGCTTAATATCCGACATAAATTTTCATCGACATCACCTGACCCGACAAGTTTTATACCCTACGACACCGCGGCTCCTTCGAAAAAAAATTCATGCTAATATTAAGGGGGAGCTTCGGAACTTACAAAAGATCATTTTCGTAGGGGGAGCAAAAGATTCAAAAAGAAAGATTTGTTGACAAAAGTTTCATGATCTTCAAAAGAAGAGTGCTGATTTGTTGAATTGTAATCTCGAATACAAAGGGGGAGATTGTTAGGTCTGAAATTATTATATCCGAGATGACAACTATTGAAGACATGAAGGACCAAAAGTGCAAAGTCAACAAAGTCAATAATTAGGAAGGTTTAATATAAGGAAACGTTGCTTTATTGTAAATAAGGCAAGTGTATAATGCCTTATCTCATAGTTTCCTGATTACGATAAATGTTCTACATATAAATAGAGGGTTAGGGTCATTCTTTAGGTGTGCGCGAGATTATTTATTAAGAAGAGATTAGAGTGAATATTAGTCGATTACTAGAAAGCCTAAATTCTGTCAAATCATATTGTAACCGTACAAGTGAGATATCCGACTACGAAGCTTCTTTAATCTTTGTGTTCTTATTGCATTATTCTTCATAATCATTGTGCTTGCATAATCTGGGATCTACAAATATGCATTGTGATAAATTGTGTAATTTGCAAGTCATCCATTATTTATGTGAAGGATTGTATTATCTCATATATAAATTGGAAATAATCATTGTGATAAATTGTGTAATTTTCATACATCTTTTCACTAGCTACCAGAGTTGGTTCGTGGCCTACCTTTGTGTCCCGTCACGACTAGTGGTGGATCGGATCTCCACAGTCATCTTCGGATATTTTATGTCATTCCAAGGGTTTTTGGCCTCACGTTAAATGGATGTTTTGGTTAAAGTTATTTTCCTCACGAAATTGATGAGTTTCGAGAAAGATGTCATTTTCATATCTAATACATCTCATTTTTCAAATCGGGATTTATATAGGATTTTCGAATTTATTGTTTTAAATAAATGATGAAAATTGCTTGAGCTCACTAGGCGTAAGCCTAACCCTTTTTATTTGTCGGCATGTTCATTAGGTCATCGTTGGGATTGGTACTAGCGACACCGCAATGAGATGAGTGCTAGTTAAGGAGTTCAAAAAGATTTTAGTTATTCGTTGATGTATTTCGCGATTGAAGATAACGACAATTATTGGGTTTTTAGTAACACCCGATCTTGTCCTAGTCTTTGTGTAAGGCTTGTTTTACCTAATGATGATGGTGTTGAATGAAGTTTTGCCATTTGGGTTATTTCAAGTAATGACTTATAGGGAGATTTATTTTTTATTTGTTGTATTATTTAATTTTTTTTTTAATTTAGTTGCTTTTTTCAGATTTGTGGGTGTTACAATATATGGATTCTCGACCTTCCCCAATCGGTCTCGACGGGTTCTCGATTAGTCTCAATAGGTTCTCGCTCGGTCTTGATGGTTCTCGATCGGTGTCGATGGGTGCTGGGTTACTGTGACGAAGAACATCTTGCCTTACGAGGTTGAAGAAAGTGTTGGAGAAGGTGATGTTGAGTTATTAACTTACGGTTCGAGCTGTTGTACACACTAGAACGTACATAAATATTCATAATGAATATAACACATATATACCGTTTCACATAAAAAACAGTTAAAACAAAAAAATAACTATATCAAGTTCGATGTATATCGAAGAGCATGAAATTCTCATTTTTTTGATGTAATTTGTTTGATTAAAATATTTGTAATTTTTAAGATAATTTATTTTAAACTTTAAGGGGTTAAAAAAATTTAATTTAAAAAGAAAATAAAAAGTCAAAGATGGTAGGTGTTGGATCAAAATAAATTTCTTTTTTACCCTTAATTACATTAATTAATAATTTTAATTAAAAACTCTATTTAATGTAAGTTGTTGGATCAAATAAGATGGAGGGCCAAGATTGATCTGCATGTTCACGTTGAAAAATGAGTTTGCAATTGAACTGTTCTTTCTCTCTCTCTCTCTCTCTCTCTCTCTCTCTATTTTATATGTATATATATATGTGTATATATATCGTGTAATTAAATGTGAACTATTTTAACCGATTCACATATGAACGTGTGTGATTTACATATGAACTAATTAACTAATTCTCAAATATTTATCTTTCTCAAATGTTGACCAGATGAAGAGCTATGATGACTTCTTTAATTCTCAAATATTTATCTTTCTCAAACGAACCATTCCTTATTTATATATATATATATATATATATATATAGAGAGAGAGAGAGAGAGAGAGAGAGAGAGACGGAGGTTCAAACGAGAACTTTATCAGTTTAAAGAAACAAAGGAACCCTTCAAGCCACATATATAATTTAAGAAATCAATAAATCAATTAATGTTAATATAATTAGGGGAAGGGTATTATTGTCAAACTATTATTTTTGGGTTTGTTGCTATTCATGATTAGATTGTACAATGTGAAAAATAACTATATTTTAAATATTAAATAAATATAAGATTAAGATATCACAAATATCTGATTTTGTATAAATGTAAAATCATATATGATTTTGTGATTTTGTGATTTTGTACAAATATAAGATTGAGATCTTCATATGTGATTTTGTACAAATGTAAATGTAAAATCATATATGATTTTGTACAAACGATATTCACAGATGATTACAATGTCATGTATGTCAACAAAATCACATATGATTTCAGTATCATATATGATTTTGTACAAATGTTAATGTAAAATCATATATGATTTTGTACAAAGGTAAATGTAAAATCATATATGATTTATACAAATCTTATTCACGCATAATTACAATGCAAAGGCTATGTTATTTTTGATATAATATAATATTTTTTTGATATAATATGTGATATAATATATTATGTAATATAATACTTTTGAAGAATATTATTGTCAAACTATTACTTTTGAAAATATTTGCTTATGCCATTTTTTCCCCTAAAAGAAATAACCCTTTGTGGATAGCAAGTATCAGCATATATTAATTACTATAATGTCATCTAATATAATATCGTTTATTTTTACAAGATATGTGGCTAGAAGGAGGTTCCTTTGTTTTTTAAATGGCGGGTGTTCTCGTATGAACCCTCCCCAATATATATATATATATAGGGAAGTTCAAATACAAACTCATATTTACGTACAAATTATATAAACTGGTTCATCATCCCTCTCTCTCTCTCTCTATATATATATATATATATAGAGAGAGAGAGAGAGAGAGAGAGGAAGGTTCAAATGAGAATTCTTGATTTCTAAAGGAACAAAGGGACACTTGTAGACCACATATGATGTGGGTCCCATATCATATTAAATCATTTCTGATTTAATATTAAATAAAAAAATGATTTAATATTAAATCAGGAAAATTTAATATTTTGTGGGACCCACATCATATATGGTCTACATATTGTTCATTTGTTCCTTTAAAAAGGGGTGGTTCTAGTATGATCTCTCCCCTATATATATATATATTTATAGGGGATGGATCATACGAGAACACCTCCTATTTAAAGGAACAATTTGTGGACCACATATGATGTGGATCCCACATAATATTAAATCATATCTGATTCAATAGTGGTCCACAAGGTGTTCCTTTAAATTTACAAAGTTCTCATTTGAACCCCCTCTATATTTATATATATATATATATATATATAATAGTGGATTTATTAAAATAAACTTTAGAAAACTCATATTGGGGTTTTATCTGTAACACCCAATTTTAGTATGTATATTTTGGGGTTTTAAATGTATTTTTACCTTTGGAATAAACCTTAATCGATTCCTTGAAGTGGTTAGGCTTAGTGCTAAAAAATAAGAAAACTCATTTTCTGGCAGCTTTTCTTCGCGAATAAGAAAACCCTTCACGTCAGTGAAGTTGGGCAGAATTTTGGAGGTGGTGGGGTTGTCCCTTAAATTTGTTTTTCTTTCTATCGTTACCTCACTTATCATCTTCTAACTCACCTCTCTCTGTCTCTGTCTCTCTCTGTCTCTCTCTCTCAAATGAGTCCCAAACATCTCTATTACTCCTAATCAAATTCTTCAAGAGTTTTTTGAGATCTAGAGCTAGGGATTATGATTACACCTTTCACTATTATTATCTTCTTCGTTTGAGCTTCCGCCCACTTTCTAGATTCTCAGTGAAACTCGATTTAAAGATTTGACATAACATTTACTGTATATCTCCAAGTGTTTGAAGACTTCCAAACATCAAGATGTCAAAGTTTAGCATCAAGATCCAAGTTATCATCTTCATCTTCCAACATCTTCACCATTGTTAACCTAGTTTTGGATTATTGTTTTCTCTAAAATCTAATTGTAAATCTATTTCAACTTTCTAAACCTTTATCCTTGTTAAAAGCTTACATTTTAATCTCCTAGAACTTTGATTTTGAAGTATCCCTTCTGTATTTTGGAGTTTTGATCATTTTGAGGATTTTGGATGATCAGAGATCTTGACTAGGATTTATTATGAATCTGAGCTTGATATTACTTGTGGTACATCAATAAGCTCTGTTTACAACCCAAATAAAGTTTCAAGAGGTGGGTGGTATTGGATATAAAGCCTTCACCAATGGAAGCTCAAGATTGGGGTAAAACCTAGATTTAACCTAAATCTAGCAATATGAGTTCAAGTTTCTTTGTGAAAACTAAGTACGTGTCAAAAATGTCCAGTTTGAAGTAGTAACATGTTACTTGTTATTTATCAAATGTGTGGGTATTTTGTGAGTTTTCATAGTTGGTATATATGATTCTATAAATCATGTAAAATGCTTATACTTGAGTTTTTGGATATTTTGATAAATAAAACATATGTATGGGTTCTTTGATGATTACTCTCATAAATGGAGGTTATTTAGTGTTAATGCATTTTTGGTGTATTTGATTTATAAAGCGTTAGAAAAATACACATTATTGCATTTTGAGGCATTTTAGAAATATGGAAGCATGATTTCACTTGGAAAATGGTTTGTCTCAACCAATGTTGTTCGTTTTGAGTAATCACATAAGTGTTGAGTTGTTGAGCTTTTGCTCGGTTTTGACTAAAATGAGTTTTGGGGACACTTGTCCGGTTTAAATTGCTCTATGTCGGGCTTTTGGGAATTATATGCATTTATAGCATATCTGTTTATAAAATTACATACTTTGATGCGTCGGTCATTCGTTTTGGAGTCATGTAATTAGATTGAGAAGTAATGGATCCATATGCATATAAGTCGGTCTTAAATTAGGATAGCATCCGCTTTTTGTAACTAGAACCACGCATAGGATCATCGTGGGTCATAAACTTTCATTTATTATTAGCCGTTGCCAATAGCTATTGATCCCTTGGCGTGGGTTCTTAGTTAGGATCATCGAGGACCATAAACTTTGATTTATTATTGGTCGTTGTCAATAGCCATTGATCCTTAGTGTGAGTATGACTAGGATCATCGAGGGCCATAAACTTTGATTTTTTATTAGTCGATACTAATAGCCATTGATCTTTAGTATGGGCTCGTAATATTAGTTTGTGGCTTACTTATGTGTTCCGTCACAACAAATGATAAATCGGGTCTCCCCCTCATCTCCAGATGCTTTATGCCATTCCAAAGGTAAGCATGAGTTAACTGTTTATAAGATTTGATTAAAGCTATCTTTTCTTGTTTTTAATGAATATGACTTTATTCTTGGTTGCGTGACTATTGGGTTTTGGCCTCATATTGAATGGGTGTTTTGGTTAAAGATATTTCATCACGAAAATGGTGGGTTTTGGGAAAAATGTTGTTTTCATATTTAATACATCTCATTTTAGATATTGTGATTCAAATAGCATTTTTTCAGCTTACCGTTTTATATAAATGATGAAAACTGTTTGAGCTCACTAGGCATTAAACTTAACATTTTTATTTGTCGTCATGTGCATCAGGTCTTTGTTGGGGAAATAGTTCTAGCAACACTGTGATGACATGAGTGTTAGATAGTTCCACGAGAAGATTTTAGCGTATCGTTGACGTATTCCGCATTTGAAGATAGCAACATTTGTTGGGTCAAATATTAAAAATCAGCTTAGTCTATCATTAATTGATGTTGATGTTAGATTTGCTATTCAAGCTAATTCACGTATTGATTTATAGAAAGAGACTTATCATTTATATTTGTATTATAGGGAATTTTAAATTATTCGTTCTTTCCAGATTTGAAGGTGTTAACATTATCTTTTGATTCTCCCTCTTTTAGTACATCATAAAAGTAAGATTAATGACAGGGGCCAACAACGTGATAGGAGAAATAGAGAACGGACAATGTTGGGGCAACAGAAAGTGGCGAGGGGGAACCATACCCTTGTTTGGGAGGGGTTTTAATGACGTAAGTTTTGGCTAAGGGAAAACTGATTTAGGTTTATTTTTATTTTAAAACATTCTTAGTTAGTTACATGTAACTTTCTTTTTGAAGATATATGTAACCAATGACTTATTTATTAAAATAAGAAAGTTTAGGAACTTAATCATTCAAAATGAGAGACTTTAATATTTTTTTCATTCAAAGAATAGTTTAGGGACTTGATTATTCAAAACGAGAAAGTTTAATTGTTTTTCATCAAAAAAAAATAGTACTTCAGGGACTTAATAATTTAAAATGGCACAATTTATTGGTTTGTTTTTTAACTTTTCCCGTAATTTTCATATAATTTACATAAACATTTTTAGAATTGTGTTACTCCTTTTTTATAACTAAATATATTAAAAAAAATTAAAATATATTAGGTGATTAATAATAATTATAAATAATTAATACGTAATTTATAGTAAAATTGATTAATAACTTTTAATTAATATTAATTGTTATTTATTAATTTTATTAATAATTAACATTTATTTATAACTTACGATAACAAATAAAAATTAATGTTAATCAGTATTGTAATTAAAACAATGAAAAAAGAATATTACAATTAATGTTTTAACAAATTAGTTTATTTTTATGATAATAAAAACTAAAAAAAGAAAAGCAAACTAACTTATATTTGTTAAACAATGTCATGATGAAATTTGTTGTCTTTAAAATATGGTTTTTATTTATTAAAGAGTGAATTGTGGATTTGGTCCATGTGATTTAATAGTTTTCTTGATTAAAGTCCTCTTATATCATGTTTATTGTGGATATGGTCCTTATGATATTTAATTTGTTTTGGCCATGGTCCCTTAACTAACGACTCCGTTAACTCTGTTAAAACAAAGACCATTTTTGTCTTTTACCAATTCTTTTGTCTTTTTCATGTAAAAACAATATTTTTATGTACATAAATATATATAGTGATGTCAAAATAAAAAAAAGGATATTATTGAAAATTTGTTTAATTTTTTTAAAAAATTAATCATCTTAAATACGATTTAATTATATTATTTTTAAAAAATAATTATATTACATACGATTTAATTATATTAACTATATTAAAATTTTAATTAAAATTTTAAATTAAACAAATCAAATCATAAAACTATATCTTATTTTATTTAGAGTGAATAAAGTAAGATATATATTTATGATTGATTTGTTAAGAATAAAAAATAATTATGTTAAAGACAATTTAATTTTATTGTTTTTTTCTATCATTGTAATAAACAAGCTTATTATTGATATTTAGCACCAAAATTATTAAAACCACTAAGAAATAAACTGTAATTTTATCATTCTAAAATTAGAGTGTCCGGTCTTCATAATATTATTTTTTATTTAAAAACTCAAAATCAATTATTTAGATTTTTATCAAATGAAAGATTCATACATATCCTCATTTTTGTAACTTAAAACTGAACAAATGGCTATATAAATTCAAACAAGTTTTCATATCGAAATAGACAAAAATATTAAAATAATAAAATTAAATGGTATTTAATGAAATTACTTTTTAATTTAAAAAAATCAAATTATAAAATATGTTAGGATTTTAACGAAGATAAATGTAACTTGAAACAAAAAAAAACATATTTTGTTTCGATAGATTATTATAACCTACTTTCAAAAGTTTTAGTATAAGTAATTTTTTGAAAATTTTAATATAATTAATATACTGTATGTAATATAATTAATTTTTTAAAATAATATAATTAAATCTTATTTAATATACTTAATTTTGTTTAATTTTTTAACAAATCTACAATAATATTCTATTTTATTATTTTGATATCACTATATATATTTATGTGCATCAAAATATTGTATTTATATGAAAAAGACAAAAGAATTGGTAAAAGACAAAAATGATCCTTGATTTAACATAGTTAACGGAAGCGTTAGTTAGAGGGACCATGACCAAAATAAATTGAATACCATAAGGATCAAATCTACAATAAACAGAATATAGAAACCTTAGTAAAAAAAACTATCAAACCACATGGACCAAATCCACAATTCACTCTTTATTAAATTTTATCTCGTACTTTTGACTTTTAAACAATGCCATATGATTGACATATTCCAATAATGTCCTACTCAATTATTTGGTCACGGATAGAATGCATAACCTATTACAATTAAAATAAATCAAATTGAAAGTATTTAAATTGGAGAGAAAATTACGTTTTTGCCCCTCTTATTTAGTAAAAATTATTATCTTTGTTTTTTGGAGTTATAATTTTCAATTGTATAGGTTATAATTTATTTATTTTACCCTTGACTAAAATAATATTAAATTACAGACTATTAGAAAAAAAAATGAATTGTGAAATAATAAAAACGAAAGTTATAATTTTTAACAAACGATAAAGACAAAAACGCAATTTACTCTGAATTAAACAAGGGGGAGACTAATGGCACCCTTAACCCTTACTAGCCTATTTAATGATTGGTTTTTTTTTGCTTTTTTGTGTTTTTTATTTTTTTGTTGTCTTTTTTTGTTATTTTTATTATTTAAATATTTATATTAGATTTTAATTTATACAAATTATTAATTAACTTTTTTCTTTATCTTTTTTTTGTTTATTTAAAAAAAAACTCTTATTCTCTTTTTTTATTAAGAGAATAATTAAAAAAAATTCCTCGTTTATTACTTCTTTTTATCATAATAGAAATATATTTCTAAAAATACATGTTTAATTCTTATTTTCTATTAAAATAATATATATATATATATATATATATAAGAATAGTATAATATATAAAATAACACTTTAATAAATACATGTAACAATATAAATATAAGAATCTCATAATATATATATATATGTATAATAGTATGTAAATATTATATAGTAAATTAAGATGATAATATCCAAACCATAACTTATGTATAAATATATAATTATAAATGATAAAATAATATACAAATAAATATATAAGAAATGTAATAATGGGTTGATTTCCGTTACAAACCACGTCAATTCGTACAAACCGCATGCAACCAATTTTTTTTTAATTTATTCATTTTTTCTTAATTATTAGGGTTGATTAGTCAATAATATATGAAAAAAATTCATCAAGAATACATGAAGGTTGGTGAATCAATAATATGTGAAACAAAATTTATCAAATTGAGAGTTTTATGAATCAATTCATTTTCATGTAGAAAGAAAAATAATTTCATAAAGAAAAGAAATATATAAAACAAATTCATCATATTAAACACTTTCATGAAAAAAAATTATTCAAAAAAACAATGAAACATGCGGTTTGTACGGTTTGTACGAATTGACGTGGTTTGTATTTGAAATCTCCTCTATAATAATATGTAAATAAATATTTGTAATAATATGAATATAAAATTTAATAGTGGTTGAATAAATATGTGACATTAGGTAAATTATATAGTATAAATTAATACCAAAACTGTAACGTATATGAAACTAAAATTTATAAAATAAAACAGAAATAGTAAAACATATATATTTCTAACATAAATGAATAAAATAAAAGTTATCAAATAAAAAAGAATTAATAATATATGTATATATATATATATATATTTATAATTAATTTAATTTGATTTGATTTGATAGTTTGTAAGTGAAGTGATGGGTCCGATTCCCGAACATTCAACACCCCTACTAAAGGGGTGCCGTTAGCACTTCCCTTAAACAATAGCAACTACACGCTTTAACACTTTAATATTAATTTTATGATTAAAATATTTAATAACATCTCAACAATTTTTTAACAAACAACTATATGCATGAAATGAAATTATATATAACTTAATTGGAGAAAATAATATAAAAATAATTTATTTTTTCTCAACAAGAAAATATGCATGAAATGAAATTATATATAACTTAATTGGAGAAAATAATATAAAAATAATTTATTTTTTCTCAACAAGAAAATTTGAAAATTTGAAAGAAAATTCTTCAAATACAGAGATTACTATTTTTTCTATTATGTTTTTTATATTTTAGAAATATTTTTACTGATTCTATTGTAGCAAGAAAATCATTATTTTAGAAAATATGTTGAAGATGTACTAAGTAAAGAACGAGTTTTGCAAGAACCTGCAAGTTAAGTTTTAGTAAAGTTTTTTCCAAATATCAAACTAATCCAATACTGTTAGTCCCCAAGGAGAGATGGCTAACTAAGAGAGGGTTTTGTAGAAGGGGGGGGGGGGGTTTGAATATAAAACACATAGAATATACTCTTTTTAAAATTTTTAATGTAAATATTAAAAATTTACACACAGGTAGTTTGATGCGGAAAAGAACAGACAAATTATTCTATCAAACTAAACACACAGATAACAGTAATTAACTTATACACTAAGGAAGTTAAAACAATACTGTTATAGCACACAACTTTGCCACAGTCAAACAAATAATCACTTTGAAGATTTGTTGAAAGCGTGAGATTTCTGGTAAGGACTTCATCTCCTTTTATAGTGCCCATGCATGGGATGCATGTGGACAGCTGTCAAGGTTTCATTAGCTGGAAGTTTATCTGCTGGACAAAGGGAGATGCCACTCCCTTTGTACTAGAATAATGGATGAACCATTCCTTGTAGCACGTAATGTCAGATAACTTTTTCTTCTTTTCATCATGCTCTGTGAAGTCCCATCAAACCTTTTAGCTAAAAGACAAATATTCTTTTTATAAGAATAAAAGAGAATGTCTTTATTTAAGGCTTGATGCCCAAGTTCTTGCTGGCTCACGTGTTTTGCAATTGATGTGAGTCAAGAACTTATCTCTTTGAAATTGCTAAGTGATACATCAAACTATGTATCACATCGGTGGATACCTTGTAAGGCTGGAAATGATAAGTGTACACTTTTCTTGATAAACTTCATTTTTCACTAAGTGTTGAAAGTGTACACCCTTGAACTTGTGACTTGATAACACAGCCTTAGAAAATATACCTGCAATTTTGGTGACCAAGATCATAGTGTCGGTGACCATGACTTCAAACTTGATGACCTCATCTTGTTTGATGTCCTTAGTACTTTTGATGACTTTTAAGTGTACCATCGGTGACCCACTATATTGGTGACCCAATCTTGACTTCGGCAAAATGATTTGAATATTGAAGTTGGTTGGTACATCCAAAATTCCACTTTTTGATGTACAACCCTTGATTGAATAGTCTTTGACTTTTCAATACTTGAAGCATATTTCAGACCTTCAAAAGAACCTGTAAAAAATCAATCATACAAAAGAAGGTGGTTCATAACCAAATCATCGGTGACCCAACAATCTCCCCCTATTTGATGATGATACCTGTAAGTTAGAAAAGAATTCTTTTTGACCCTTTCTATTTTTCTTTTGGGTTCTTTTGACTCAGATTTTTTTTTGTTTTTTTTTGACTTAGTATGTATAGTATAAGTATAAGTGTAAGTATAAGTATGTGCAAAAAAAAAAAATTATTAACAAGAATTTTTAAGAAAGAAGAGTATGAACTTTTATTAATCAACACACAGCTTTGAAAAATAAAGTTCACACTATATGAAGAATATTCAAGGAGTGGGTTCTCTTCTTTTTAGCTCATCCAAGATAAGCCTAGTGATTCCATGGTCTTCAACCAGAGGTACTCCTAGAATAGCAGAGAGGAAGGAGCTGTGAGCCCTTGGGATATCAGAAGCTCTGAAGAAACCGATGTTTCCAAAGATGTCTTCAAAGAAAACCCCAAGCTCAGGAGTAGTCAGCATGGTTTGCTCCGGGTAAGCAATAGGAGTAGGAATGGAAAGATCTATACCCGAAGCATTTATCTGGATGCCTCTTTCATGAAGCATAGCAAAGTGTCCCTTCTTCTTGTTTTTAGGAGTTGTGATGACCTCTCCTTTAAGACCCTGTTGTATGAAGTACATTTGTTGTGCTTCAAGATATGTCACAAGAATATCATTCTCCTTTTGGATGTTGAGCATCTTAATGAACAGTTTTGTGAGAATATTAAGTACCAGCTCCTTGTACTTGCTTTTGCTCTTGGAGATACATTTGCCAACTTCCATCCATTCAGTTATCCCAAGCACTTCCAACCATTCAGCTTCATAGACCTTTGAGAGAGTGTCAGCTCTCTTAAGGGTGACAAGTAACTTGTGAGAATTTTTGGTTGGAGGTTGGATAGTGGCACTGATAATCTTGGACTCATCTTTTCTTGTTTTCAGCCTTCTTTTAAACCATTCCACTTCCTTGGTCTTCTTAGCCTCATCAACCATTTTTGCAGCTTCAGATTTCTTCTTTATATTTTCAAGCTCATCTTTCTGAGCTTGAAGAGCATCCTTTACCATTGCATGAGTGGCTTCATCTTGAGCCAACTTAAGTACATTTGTCTGATCATACTCAAGTTGTGCTCTAATGGCTTCTTCTTTTTCATCTTAAGATAAAATTACCCCAAGAGGATCGGTCAGTGCAGAGGCAGGCTGAAGTCTAAGAGTATCTGGTTGAGGACTTCTCATTCTTTTCTTTCTCTTTTTCTCTTCCTGTTGTTCTTCAAAAGAAACAGGCTTCTTTTCTTTGTCCTTCTCTTTTCTCTTCTTTTCTTCTTCAGTTTCAAGGGGTTGAGCACTGATACTCTACCCCTCAACAGCTTCTTCGGGTAACTCGGTGACCAAAGGGATAGTGGTGACCACGTGAGGAGTCACCTCGGTGACCAATGGAGGGGTCACGTCGGTGACCGTGGTCGCACCACCATCGGTGGATGGGCCAACGTCGGTGGCTGCAGGGGCAACGTCGGCATCGTCGGCTGCAGGGGCAGCGTCGGCGACTGCAGGGGCAGGGGCAGCGTCAGCGACTGTGGAGGTGGTAGCAGTGGTTTTCTTAGTTTTCTCCCCCTCAGTGGTTGAACCCTTGAAACCCACTGAAGAGAGAAAAGTCTTGATCCTTTCTATATCAGAAGCCATGGTATTTACTTTTTTTTCAATTTCTTGAAAAACAAATCTGTCTTGTTCCTGAAAGAAGGAACCATCCACATCAAGCGCAATTGTTGGAGAAGAGGTTGGAATCTTGTCAACATTTGTGAGAATAGTGGCAAGAGACTCCATAATGTTTTCTTGAGTAGAAGAAAGAGAAGCCATTCTTTCCAAGTCTTTGGCTACTTGGTCTTCCAAAACTTTCACTCGGCTAACAGTGTCACGAGTGAAACTGGTGAAAGCTTGAAGAAGATCATCTCCCTGTTTAGAGGACATAGGGCAGACGGTTGAGGCTTTGGCGGTTGATCAACATCATCATCACTAGAGGAAGAGTAATCCACCAAACCTGTAGGTTTACTTGGTGGGGGGGATTTAGCAGATGTGGGGGAGACACGTTTAGGAGAGTGTCTGTGAGGGGATTCCTCAGTAATGGGTTCCTCCACAACCTTGGTACGTACGAAAGACGTATGTGTCCAAGGTGTAGTGTCATAAAATAGAAAATCAGTAAATTGGGATGCTCCATCAAATGCACCTGCTTGTGATGCACTCTCATGTGGAGTAGGGAAAGGGAGCTGTGAGAGCTCACGGGGTGGAGAAGAGGTACCTTGGATGGGAGATTCCAAGTCATCTTCATCAACTAGAGAGAAAGTTGATGAAGGAATAATAGGGATGTCCCTTTGTACAACCATGTCCTTTTGGGAGGGCATGGAGGAGCTAGGTTGGGTTAACTGGTCCTTGGGTCGGGTAGGAATCTTTTCAACACTTACTAACTTTTGGGAGTTAGTAGGTGGCTTGTGAGGTGAGACCCTTTGGGTACCCTTAGACTTCTTTGAGGAAGTCTTTGGGGGGCTTTTAGAGTGTCTCCGCTTTTGGGACTTAGATGCTTGGGTAGAAGCCAAAGGTTCTTTTGGCTTCGTAGCATCGGTGGGTGCGGAGGTAGATGTGCCCGACGCTTTGGATCTCTTACAAGATTTGGGCACATCAGTTACTCTAGGTGCAGAAGGGATAGAAGACATACCTGAGGTCCTTTGGAGACGGGGTTCATTTTCTCCCCAAGATAGAGTTGCATTCCTTGCAAACTCAACCATAGAAGATCGGAGAGGGTTGTCTGATGCTAAGACAGCCTTTTTCATAATTTGATTTCCCACTTGATGAAGACGGAGATCATATATGATGTCATCTCTTTTCTCTAGTTTATCTGCCAACTTTGCATGAATAATAAGAGAGAAAAGGCGCTGAAATGGTACCTGAGGACGTCGGATGGTAGAGAAGGAGGAGATCATTTCATTAAAGAAATAGCTTGCAAAGTCTATCCTCCTTTGAAAAATTAAAGCATGTGCCAATTCAGTCACTTGGGAAGGTGACTGATCCGGGCCACCTGTCTTTTTGCTTAGGCACAGAATCAGATGAGCAAAAAGAAAGTTCCATATGTTTCCCATATTCTTGCGCAGTAAAGTACCTGGACCCTTTGACTTTGACCCCTTCTTCTCTTCCAAGTAGTTCATCACATCAACCACCATTTGGTGTTCATTTCCAAGGGGAAAAGGTTCATAGGAATCATAGGAAGGAAGCTTGAGAATGCTTCGAGCATCTTCCACATTGAAAACCACATCATGTTCATCATTACTGAGAACAGATGCAAAAATTTGATCTGATGAAGCATCAAATGTGCATGTCAACCAAAAGTTTCCAAGAAGAAACTTACTCATTTTGGGTTTAGCTGTGATTGCATATTGTAGAGGGCATCTCTGAAAAAACCAGCAAACATCATTGTACTCTGGATGAGCATTGTCAATTCCAATACGTCCAAAGTAATTGCATGCGGGAAAAGAGAGGGATCCAAAGGTCATTGTTTGTTCTTCTGAGGGTTTTGAAGGGGATGCCATTGAAGAGATGAAGAAAGTTGCAGGTTTGAAGGTTATAAGATGAGAGAGAGAGTGGATGCGAGAAAGGTGGTAAGGTAGTGGGGAAGGAGGTTATATATGAGAGGGAATTTCAATTTTCAAAAATAATGATTACTTTTGGTGATTGAAAGGTCAGAATTTTAAGTGTTTTTAGGGTTGAATTCGGCGCATGTTCTGACATTGATGATGTCATTTGGGATAAGAACAAAGAATCTTGCTCACCAAGAGTGGTAAGTCAAGGGTTATCTTTAAGGGGTTAAGAAAGTGAAGGGTTGTAACGGTTACCTCGGTGAGTGTATATCGTCGGTGGATGGTCTGAGAGAGAAACGTCGGTGGCTCGTGAAGAAGATGACGTCGGTGGCTCGTGTTGTGGTAAACGTCGGTGGATGAGGGTGGAATCGTCGGCGTCGGTGGATGGACAGTATCAGAAAGGGGACCGTCGGTGGGTGCAATCGACGGTGAATGGGGTTTCGTCGGAAAGAACTCCGTCGGCGGCTAGAGGCGTTTGATGGTGGATTTCGTCGGTGGTTAGGGCAAAGTTGGATCACGGTGGTTGACGGCGGCGACCGTCGGTGGCTAGATGTCGGCGTCGGTGGCTTGTGTAGAGAGAAAGGGGGCGATCGTTGGTGGTTTAAAGGATCAAGACGTCGGTGGCTATGGTTCTCGGTGGCTTGTCGGTTGATGGTGGCAGTGGGTCGGTGGCTTATCGGAAAGTGGATGGTTTTAGGGTTAGGGTTTTATTTGGATAAGAGAGGAGAGAGAGAGAGAGAGTGTCACACCGACTCTCTCTCTCTATATATATATATTATAATATATGACTTACCTATATATAAATATATAATATATATAAATATATAATATACATAAATGTATATAACATATGTACATATAATATATAAATATATATAAAACATGTAAATATATAAATATATATCATGTATATATATATAACATACATAAATGTATATCATATATACATACACATAATATATAAATATATATGTATATGTTAGTCTATATTTATCATACCTAATTCGCCGATGAGGAACTTGAACATTGTTTCATCAAGGGGCTTTGTGAATAGATCAGCTAATTGATAATCAGTGGGAATGAAATGTAGTTCCACATCACCTTTAGAGACATGATCTCTTATAAAGTGATACCTGATATCAATGTGCTTAGATCTTGAATGAAGCACAGGATTGTTGGCAATGGCTATTGCACTTGAGTTGTCATACATTATTGGGATCTTTGAGAAAATCTGATTGTAATCACACAGCTGATTTTTCATCCACAATATTTGTGCACAACAACTTCCAGCAGCCACATATTCTGCTTCAAAGAAGAGAGAAGTAGACACCGAATGTTGTTTCTTACTTGACCAGCTCACAAGCTTTCCACCAAGTAACTGACAACTTCCAGTTGTACTTTTTCTGTCTATTTTTGAACCTGCAAAATCAGAATCAGAGTACCCGATGAGATCGAAACCTGAGTCTTTGGGATACCAAAGACCCAAATTTATGGTACCTTTTAGATACCGAAAAACCCTTTTCACAGCAGCCAGATGTGATTCTTTAGGATTTGCTTGGTATCGGGCACACAGACAAGTGGCAAACATAATGTCAGGTCTACTTGCAGTCAGATAAAGAAGGGATCCTATCATGGCTCTATAGTTTGTAATATTAACAGGAATGCCATCAGGATCAGAAAAGAGTATAAGAGGAGGAGCCATAGGAGTTTTCATGGTAGAGCAAGTATCAAATTGAAACTTTTTCAGAAGATCTTTAATGTATTTACTTTGATTTATGAAAATACCTTCTGGAGATTGTTTTACTTGCAAACCAAGAAAGAAAGTTAACTCCCCCATCATGCTCATTACGTACTCTTTTTGCATGAGGGAGCTAAATTCATCACACAAGGATTCATCGGTGGCTCCAAAAATAATATCATCAACATAGATTTGAACAAGAATGATATTACCTTGTGATTTCTTGAAGAAGAGTGTGTTGTCAACCTTGCCTCGTATATACTTATTTCTAAGTAGATATTCTGAGAGAGTGTCATACTAGGCACGAGGAGCTTGCTTTAATCCAGTCTATACACATGATATGGATGGACTGGATCTTCAAACCCAGGAGGTTGCTTCACATACACTTCTTCAGCTAATTCACCATTCAGGAAGGCACTTTTGACATCCATTTGGAATACCCGAAAATTCTTGTAAGCTGCATGGGCAAGAAATATTCGGATAGCTTCCAATCTGGCAACAGGAGCAAAAGTTTCATCATAATCAATTCCTTCCTCTTGCCGATATCCTTGAGCAACCAGCCTTGCTTTGTTCCTTATGACAGTTCCTTCTTCGTCCATCTTGTTTCGAAACACCCATTTTGTTCCAATAATAGTTTTGTTGGATGGACGAGGAACTAACTTCCAGACTTTGTTTCTCTCAAATTGTGAGAGTTCTTCTTGCATGGCAATTACCCAGCTAGGATCAGCTAGGGCTTCATTTATCAGTTTAGGCTCAACAATAGAAACAAAGTTGACATATAAGCACAGATTGCTTACACCTCTTCTTGTTTTTACACCAACTTGTGGATCACCTATGATTTGATCTATTGGATGATCCATGGTCCACTTTAGTGCAGGAGGTAAGGTAGGAGGTAGAGAAGAGGATGAGGTAGGAATTTGAGATGGTGAGGATAGGTTAGTGGGAGATATGGTGTTTTGGTGGGTTAGGTCTTCCGTAGAGTTAGTTTCAGGAGGTGGAGAAGAAAGAGAGGGTTCTGAAGATAAGGTGGTGTTTATGGGAGGCTGAGAAGGGTTGCTATCTGGAGGATTGGTTTGGGAGGAAGATGGAATTTCACCAACACATGAGTTTATCCATAGATTTAGTTCTTCTTCATCACAAGATAATGAATAAGTTTCAAACTCATCAAACTTCACATGCATGGATTCATCTATGCATTGTCTTCTTAGGTTGAAGATTCTGAAGGCTCTTGAGGAGAGAGAATAGCCAATGAAAATTCCATCATCATACTTCGGATCAAATTTTCCAAGTTGTTCCCTGTCATTTAGCATGTGACAAGCACATCCAAACACATGGAAGAAGTCAACTGCAGGTTTCCTACCATGGAAAACTTCATAAGGAGTCTTGTCATGCCTTTTGACTATGATAGACCTATTTTGAGTAAAGCATGCAGTGTTAACTTCTTCTGCCCAAAAATAGGTTGGCAAGTTGGATTCACTCAGCCTTGACCTTGCAGCTTCACGCAGTGTTCTATTCTTTCTTTCAACAACACCATTTTGCTGAGGAGTGCGTACGACAGAAAAGTTCTGAGAAATTCCTTTTAGGTCAAAGAAATCTTCCAGAACAACATTCTTGAATTCTGCGCCATTATCACTTCTGAAGGACTTCACCAGTTTACCATTCAAATTTTCAATCTTTCTTGTAAACCTGATGATTTCTTCAGCAGCGTCACTCTTGTGTTTCAGTAAGAACACCCAAGTATATCTAGAGAATCATCGACGATTACTAGCATATACTTTTTACCACCCAGACTGGGTGTGCTTACTGGACCGCACAGATCCATGTGAAGCATTTTAAGAGGTTGAGAGATAGATGAGCATTGTTTTGTTTTAAAGGAAGTTCTGGCGAGTTTTCCTTTTTCACATGCTCCACCACACCTTTTCTTTTTCAAAAACTATTTTTGGCATTCCAACAACCAGCTCCTTGTTGGAGAGTTTGTTCAAGGTTTTAAAGTTTAGATGAGAGAACCTTTTATGCCACAGCCAACTTTGTTTGGCTAGTTCTTGAGAGAGGAGACACACAGCTTCTCCTATTGCACTTTCCTTCATGTTGATTATGTATACATCATTCAGTCGGGTTCCGGCTAGTACAATCTTATTCTGTACATCAAAGACCAAGCACACACACAGCTGGAACATGACCTTAAAGCCCAAATCACATATTTGGCTGATGCTTAGAAGATTGTACATTAACCCTTCAACATGGGCTACTTTAGAGAAAGTGATGGTTCCATTTGAAATAGTACCATATCCTTTGGTGACGCCTTTTCCATTTCCTCCAAAGGAAACAGTGGGTCCCTTTTCTTTTGAGAAGTTAGAGAGAAGAAGTTTGTTTCCAGTCATGTGTCTTGAGCACCCACTGTCCATGTACCATATGTGATCTTTGTTTGGTACCTGCACCCAGAAACAAATTTAGACTTTTGGTACCCATTTTGAGGTGGGTCCGTTGGGATTAGAAGGCATTTTATTTTTGCAAACATCCAAATCTTTTGGGCAATTTTTAGCAAGATGAAGAGTGTTGCCACAATTATAGCACTTTTTTTTTAAAGAAAAGGCCCTTTTAAAATCCCTATCATCAAAACTTTGGACAGAGGTTGACGACTAAGAAGAGGAGGGGTGACCGACACCTGGTCTTGGTCCAAGGATACCTTTACCAGGATTTCTTGATTTCTTTAAGTTCACTGACCGAGGAATAAAATCAGTAACTATTTGAGATTTCCTTTTAGATGAAAATTTTGATTTAGAAATTTTTTTCTTTTGAGGAGAAAATCTTTTTGGAGAGGGATACTCAGCAACACCAGATGGCTGCTCCTGCGAGTACCTTGACTCATGCAGACTTAAAGAGTTTAAAAGTCTCTGAATAGGTTTAGGAGAAGAAGAAGAGCTTGGAAGAGTTGAAACTTTTGAAAACTCAGAAGAGGTTTCTTTAGCTTTAACAAAGACTCCCCACTTCTTAGAACTAGATTCTACTTTGAGCATGTTAAGTAGATCTATAGAGTGAACGGAGGTAGAGTCCTCAGATGAGTAACCGAAGAGATCATCATCGTCATCGGAAAGGAAACCAGCAGGAAAACCTTGACACTCAGAAGAAGGAAGTGGAAGGTCGAAAGGTTGAGGAACGTCTTTTCCATAACCAAGGCCAGACTTATCCTTGCTAGTGATTCGATCCTGAAGAATCCTTTCAAGATTCTTAGAGAATTTAGTCCATTTAGACAGAACCTCTTGTTCCTTTTCAAGAGTGGAAGAGATTTTTGATTTTTCCTCAGAAAGGCTGTCGTTTAAATACCTTAGGTTTTCTAGATCAGCTTTCATTTTATCAAAATCTTTTAGTTTGGAAAAGCAAGAGAGGAGTTGATCATTTAGACATTTTATATGCATATCAGCTTTTTTCTTTTGAATCTTTAAGTCACAGAAGTCAACAGTTAAAGAGTCAAAGGCATCAGCCTTTTGATCATCAGAGAGAAAGGTAAAAGGATGTACCTGAGGCTTTGTTCCTGAAGTGGATCCCTCAGCAGATACAAGGGTATTGTAGAGTGACTTTTCCATGTCTTCCAGCTCATCGATTTTGACCATGAGGCATTTAGTGACATACTCACTCTCACTTTCAGAGGTTTGCTCATCCTCCCAGCAATGAGCCTCAGCAACCAAAGTTTTATTTTTACTTTGGTTTCTTTCTTTTTCCCTCTTGTATTTGGCTTTGTACTTCTTATATCTGGAGGTTTCTTTTGATTCAGAATTTTCTTTAGAGGATTGACTATTTCTCTCTTCATGCTTCCTAGAAGCTGAATTTGAGAAGTCATGGCCATAAGAAGAAGAAGGTTTGAGAGAAGAAGCTTTTGACCTGTACTCAGAAGCAAAATGACCTTTCTTTCCACAATTGAAACATTCTTCATTTGCTTTATCAGAAGAGGATTTTTGAGAAAAAGGTTTTCTATTAAATTTAGAGCGGTTTAAAGAAAATCTTTTATTCTTAAGGTTTCCAGCAATCATTGCCATACTATCAGAAAGTATGTCAATGGCTGATTCTTCTCCTTCATCATCAGCAGCACTATAGTATGCATCTGACAGATGAGAAGAGTCTTCCTTAATATCTTTTTCAGAATCAGAAGAAGGATAGGTGATTCTAGGAACACAAGAAGAAGATTTTGAATCACCTATCAAAGCAACAGAAGAGGATTTGATATCCTTTATAAGAGATTTTCTCTGGTTCTTAGTTTGTTCATAGTGGAGAAGAGTTCCATAGAGAGCAGTTAAAGGCATTATTTCTAAGTCCTTGGTTTGCTTGATGCAAGTACAGATAGTTTCCCAGAAGTCTGGGAGACAATCCATGAACTTGCAGAGAACTTCTTCATTATCATAAACTCGTCCAAGAACTTTGAGATCATTGAGAAGACAGTTAAAACGATTGAAGTAGGTAGAGAGAGATTCTCCTTTTTCATGGGAGAAGAGTTCATACTTTCTAACAAGACAGATCCTGTTAGATTTCTTGACTTCTTTGGTGCCTTCATATAAGACACTCAAAGTATCCCATATTTCTTTAGCAGTGGGAAGGTTAAGAAGAGAGTGATACACTTCATCAGGATGGGATACATCAAGAGCAGATTTGACTTTAGTATCTAAAGCAACTAGGCGTTTATCATCTTCACTAAATTTGTTTGAAGGTTTGATGATATATCTACCAGTTTTCTCACTTCTTTCATCATCTGACTCTATGTCCTTTCCTTCAGCGTCCTTTTGAGGGCCAAAGCGAGCCCATATTTTATGAACAATAGGTCCCTCACTAAGAATGTTGGGATACCTGCAATCGATCCCTTCCAAGAATAATAACATGCGATTTTTCCATAACCTAAAGTTACTTGGGTTAAACCTTGGAGGTTTGGCCAAGGATCCTAAATCATATGTATTACTGGAAGAGGTCTGCAAGGTACCATCAACATTTGACGTAGTAGCCATCACATATCTAGTTTATTGAATTAAACCAACTGCTCTGATACCACTTTTTAGTCCCCAAGGAGAGATGGCTAACTAAGAGAGGGTTTTGTAGAAGGGGGGGTTGAATATAAAACACACAGAATATACTCTTTTTTAATTTTTTAATATAAATATTAAAAATTTACACACAGGAAGTTTGATGCGGAAAAGAACAGGCACACTATTCTATCAAACTAAACACACAGATAACAGTAATTAACTTATACACTAAGGAAGTTAAAACAATACTGTTATAGAACACAGCTTTGCCACAGTCAAACAAATAATCACTTTGAAGATTTGTTGAAAGCGTGAGATTTCTGGGAAGGACTTCATCTCCTTTTATAGTACCCATGCATGGGATGTATGTGGACAGCTGTCAAGGTTTCATTAGCTGGAAGTTTATCTGCTGGACAAAGGGAGATGCCACTCCCTTTGTACTAGAATAATGGATGAACCATTCCTTGTAGCACGTAATGTCAGATAACTTTATCTTCTTTTCATCATGCTCTGTGAAGTCCCATCAAACCTTTTAGCTAAAAGACAAATATTCCTTTTATAAGAATAAAAGAGAATGTCTTTATTTAAGGCTTGATGCCCAAGTTCTTGCTGGCTCACGTGTCTTGCAATTGATGTGAGTCAAGAACTTATCTCTTTTAAATTGCTAAGTGATACATCAAACTATGTATCACATCGGTGGATACCTTGTAAGGCTGGAAATGATAAGTGTACACTTTGCTTGATAAACTTCATTTTTCACTAAGTGTTGAAAGTGTACACCCTTGAACTTGCGACTTCATATCACAGCCTTAGAAAATATACCTGCAATTTCGGTGACCAAGATCATAGTGTCGGTGACCATGACTTCAAACTTGATGACCTCATCTTGTTTGATGTCCTTAGTACTTTTGATGAATTTTAAGTGTACCATCGGTGACCCACTATATTGGTTACCCAATCTTGACTTTGGCAAAATGATCTGAATATTGAAGTTGGTTGGTACATCCAAAATTCCACTTTTTGATGTATAACCCTTGATTGAATAGTCTTTGACTTTTCAATACTTGAAGCATATTTCAGACCTTCAAAAGAACCTGTAAAAAATCAATCATACAAAGGAAGGTGGTTCATAACCAAATCATCGGTGACCCAACAATCTCCCCCTATTTGATGATGATACCTGTAAGTTAGAAAAGAATTCTTTTTGACCCTTTCTATTTTTCTTTTGGGTTCGTTTGACTCAGATTTTTTTTTTGTTTTTTTTTTTTGACTGAGTATGTACAGTATAAGTATAGGTGTAAGTATAAGTATGTGCAAAAAAATAAAATATTAACAAGAATTTTTAAGAAAGAAGAGTATGAACTTTTATTAATCAACACACAGCTTTGAAAAATAAAGTTCACACTATATGAAGAATATTCAAGGAGTGGGTTCTCTTCTTTTTAGCTCATCTAAGATAAGCCTAGTGATTCCATGGTCTTCAACCGGAGGTACTTCTAGAATAGCAGAGAGGAAGGAGCTGTGAGCCCTTGGGATATCAGAAGCTCTGAAGAAACCGATGTTTCCAAAGATGTCTTCAAAGAAAACCCCAAGCTCAGGATTAGTCAGCATGGTTTGCTCCAGGTAAGCAATACGAGTAGGAATGGAAAGATCTATACCCGAAGCATTTATCTGGATGCCTCTTTCATGAAGCATAACAAAGTGTCCCTTCTTCTTGTTTTTAGGAGCTGTGATGACCTCTCCTTTAAGACCTTGTTGTATGAAGTACATTTTTTGTGCTTCAAGATATGTCACAAGAATATCATTCTCCTTTTGGATGTTGAGCATCTTAATGAACAGTTTTCTGAGAATATTAAGTACCAGCTCCTTGTACTTGCTTTTGCTCTTGGAGATACATTTGCCAACTTCCATCCATTCAGTTATCCCAAGCACTTCCAACCATTCAGCTTCATAGACCTTTGAGAGAGTGTCAGCTCTCTTAAGGGTGACAAGTAACTTGGGAGAATTTTTGGTTGGAGGTTGGATAGTGGCACTGATAATCTTAGACTCATCTTTTCTTGTTTTCTGCCTTCTTTTAAACCATTCCACTTCCTTGGTCTTCTTGGCCTCATCAACCATTTTTGCAGCTTCAGATTTCTTCTTTATATTTTCAAGCTCATATTTCTGAGCTTAAAGAGCATCCTTTACCATTACATGAGTGGCTTCATCTTGAGCCAACTTAAGTACATTTGTCTGATCATACTCAAGTTGTGCTCTAATGGCTTCTTCTTTTTCAGCTTAAGATAAAATTACCCCAAGAGGATCGGTCAGTGCAGAGGCAGGCTGAAGTCTAAGAGTATCTGCTTGAGGACTTCTCATTCATTTCTTTCTCTTTTTCTCTTCCTGTTGTTCTTCAAAAGAAACAGGCTTCTTTCCTTTGGCCTTCTCTTTTCTCTTCTTTTCTTCTTCAGTTTCAAGGGGTTGAGCACTGATACTTTCCCCCTCAATAGTTGCTTCGGGTAACTCGGTGACCAAAGGGATAGTGGTGACCACGTGAGGAGTCACCTCGGTGACCAAAGGAGGGGTCACGTCGGTGACCGTGGTCGCACCACCATCGATGGATGGGCCAACGTCGGTGGCTGCAGGGGCAACATCGGCATCGGCGGCTGGAGGGGCAGGGGCAGCGTCGGCGGCTGTGGAGGTGGTAGCAGTGGTTGAACCCTTGAAACCCACTGAAGAGAGAAATGTCTTGATCCTTTCTATATCAGAAGCCATGGTATTTACTTTTCTTTCAATTCTTTGAAGAACAAATCTGTCTTGTTCCTGAAAGAAGGAACCATCCACATCAAGCTCAATTGTTGGAGAAGAGGTTGGAATCTTGTCAATATTTGTGAGAATAGTGGCAAGAGACTCCATAATGTTTTCTTGAGTAGAAGAAAGAGAAGCCATTCTTTCCAAGTCTTTGGCTTCTTGGTCTTCCAAAACTTTCACCCGGCTAGCAGTGTCACGAGTGAAACTGGTGAAAGCTTGAAGAAGATCATCTCCCTGTTTAGAGGACATAGGGGCAGACGGTTGAGGCTTTGGCGGTTGATCAACATCATCATCACTGGAGGAAGAGTAATCCACCAAACCTGTAGGTTTACTTGGGGGGGGGGGGGGGTTTAGCATATGTGGGGGAGACACGTTTAGGAGAGTGTCTGTGAGGGGATTCCTCAGTAATGGGTTCCTCCACAACCTTGGTAGTATGGGAGACGTATGTGTCCAAGGTGTAGTATCAGAAAATAGAAAATCAGTAAATTGGGATGCTCCATCAAATGCACCTGGTTGTGATGCACTCTCATGTGGAGTAGGGAAAGGGAGCTGTGAGAGCTCACGGGGTGGAGAAGAGGTACCTTGGATGGGAGATTCCAAGTCATCTTCATCAACTAGAGAGAAAGTTGATGAAGGAATAATAGGGATGTCCCTTTGAACAACCATGTTCTTTTGGGAGGGCATGGAGGAGCTAGGTTGGGTTAACTGGTCCTTAAGTCGGGTAGGAATCTTTTCAACACTTACTAACTTTTGGGAGTTAGTAGGTGGCTTGTGAGGTGAGACCCTTTGGGTACCCTTAGACTTCTTTGAGGAAGTCTTTGGGGGGCTTTTAGAGTGTCTCCGCTTTTGGGACTTAGATGCTTGGGTAGAAGCCAAAGGTTCTTTTGGCTTCGTAGCATCGGTGGGTGCGGAGGTAGATGTGCCCGACGCTTTGGATCTCTTACGAGATTTGGGCACATCAGTTATTCTAGGTGCCGAAGGGATAGAAGACATACCTGAGGTCCTTTGGAGACGGGGTTCATTTTCTCCCCAAGATAGACTTGCATTCCTTGCAAACTCAACCATAGAAGGTCGGAGAGGGTTGTCTGATGCTAAGACAGCCTTTTTCATAATCTAATTTCCCACTTGATGAAGAGGGAGATCATATATGATGTCATCTCTTTTCTCTAGTTTATCTGCCAACTTTGCATGAATAATAAGAGAGAAAAGGCGCTGAAATGGTACCTGAGGACGTTGGATGGTAGAGAAGGAGGAGATCATTTCATTAAAGAAATAGCTTGCAAAGTCTATCCTCCTTTGAAAAATTAAAGCATGTGCCAATTCAGTCACTTGGGAAGGTGACTGATCCGGGCCACCTGTCTTTTTGCTTAGGCACAGAATCAGATGAGCAAAAAGAAAGTTCCATATGTTTCCCATATTCTTGCGCAGTAAAGTACCTGGACCCTTTGACTTTGACCCCTTCTTCTCTTCCAAGTAGTTTATCACATCAACCACCATTTGGTGTACATTTCCAAGGGGAAAAGGTTCATAGGAATCATAGGAAGGAAGCTTGAGAATGCTTCGAACATCTTCCACATTGAAAACCACATCATGTTCATCATTACTGAGAACAGATGTAAGAATTTGATCTGATGAAGCATCAAATATGCATGTCAACCAAAAGTTTCCAAGAAGAAACTTACTCATTTTGGGTTTAGCTGTGATTGCATATTGTAGAGGGCATCTCTGAAGAAACCAGCAAACATCATTGTACTCTGGATGAGCATTATCAATTCCAATACGCCCAAAGTAATTGCAAAGGTCATTGTTTGTTCTTCTGAGGGTTTTGAAGGGGATGCCATTGAAGAGATGAAGAAAGTTGCAGGTTTGAAGGTTATAAGATGAGAGAGAGAGAGTGGATGCGAGAAAGGTGGTAAGGTTGTGGGGAAGGAGGTTATATATGAGAGGGAATTTCAATTTTCAAAAATAATGATTACTTTTGGTGATTGAAAGGTCAGAATTTTAAGGGTTTTTAGGGTTGAATTCGGCGCATGTTCTGACATTGATGATGTCATTTGGGATAAGAACAAAGAATCTTGCTCACCAAGAGTGGTAAGTCAAGGGTTATCTTTAAGGGGTTAAGAAAGTGAAGGGTTGTAACGGTTACCTCGGTGAGTGTATATCGTCGGTGGATGGTCTGAGAGAGAAACGTCGGTGGCTCGTGAAGGACATAACGACGGTGGCTCGTGTTGTGGTAAACGTCGGTGGATGAGGGTGGAATCATCGGCGTCGGTGGATGGACAGTATCGGAAAGGGACCGTCGGTGGGTGCAATCGACGGTGAATGGGGTTTCGTCGGAAAGAACTCCGTCGGCGGCTAGAGGCGTTTCATGGTGGATTTTGTCGGTGGTTAGGGCAAAGTTGGATCACGGTGGTTGACGGCGGCGACAGTCGGTGGCTAGACGTTGGCGTCGATGGCTTGTGGAGAGAGAAAGGGGGCGATCGTTGGTGGTTTAAAGGATGAAGACGTCGGTGGCTATGATTCTCGGTGGCTTGTCGGTGGATGGTGGCAGTGGGTCGGTGGCTTATCGGAAAGTGGATGGTTTTAGGGTTAGGGTTTTATTTGGATAAGAGAGGAGAGAGAGAGAGAGTGTCACACCGACTCTCTCTCTCTCTCTATATATATATATTATAATATATGACTTACCTATATATAAATATATAATATACATAAATGTATATAACATATGTACATATAATATATAAATATATATAAAACATGTAAATATATAAATATATATCATGTATATATATATATAACATACATAAATGTATATCATATATACATACGCATAATATATAAATATATATATGTATATGTTAGTCTATATTTATCATACCTAATTCGCCGATGAGGAACTTGAACATTGTTTCATCAAGGGGCTTTGTGAATAGATCAGCTAATTGATAATTAGTGGGAATGAAATGTAGTTCCACATCACCTTTAGAGACATGATCTCTTATAAAGTGATACCTGATATCAATGTGCTTAGATCTTGAATGAAGCACATGATTGTTGGCAATGGCTATTGCACTTGAGTTGTCACACATTATTGGGATCTTTGAGAAAATCTGATTGTAAACACACAGCTGATTTTTCATCCACAATATTTGTGCACAACAACTTCCAGTAGCCACATACTCTGCTTCAGCAGTAGAAGTAGACACCGAATGTTGTTTCTTACTTGACCAGCTCACAAGCTTTCCACCAAGTAACTGACAACTTCCAGTTGTACTTTTTCTGTCTATTTTTGAACCTGCAAAATCAGAATCAGAGTACCCGATGAGATCGAAACCTGAGTCTTTGGGATACCAAGACCCAGATTTATGGTACCTTTTAGATACCGAAAAATCCTTTTCACAGCAGCCAGATGTGATTCTTTAGGATTTGCTTGGTATCGGGCACACAGACAAGTGGCAAACATAATGTCAGGTCTACTTGCAGTCAGATAAAGAAGAGATCCTATCATGGCTCTATAGTTTGTAATATTAACAGGAATGCCATCAGGATCAGAAAAGAGTCTAAGAGGAGGAGCCATAGGAGTTTTCATGGTAGAGCAAGTATCAAATTGAAACTTTTTAAGAAGATCTTTAATGTATTTACTTTGATTTATGAAAATACCTTCTGGAGATTGTTTTACTTGCAAACCAAGAAAGAAAGTTAACTCCCCCATCATGCTCATTTCATACTCTTTTTGCATGAGGGAGCTAAACTCATCACACAAGGATTCTCGGTGGCTCCAAAAATAATATCATCAACATAGATTTGAACAAGAATGATATTACCTTGTGATTTCTTGAAGAAGAGTGTGTTGTCAACCTTGCCTCGTATATACTTATTTCTAAGTAGATATTCTGAGAGAGTGTCATACCAGGCACGAGGAGCTTGCTTTAATCCATACAAAGCTTTATCCAGCCTATACACATGATATGGATGGACTGGATCTTCAAACCCAGGAGGTTGTTTCACATACACTTCTTCAGCTAATTCACCATTCAGGAAAGCACTTTTGACATCCATTTGGAATACCCGAAAATTCTTGTAAGCTGCATGGGCAAGAAATATTCGGATAGCTTCCAATCTGGCAACAGGAGCAAAAGTTTCATCATAATCAATTCCTTCCTCTTGCCGATATCCTTGAGCAACCAGCCTTGCTTTGTTTTTTATGACAGTTCCTTCTTCGTCCATCTTGTTTCGAAACACCCATTTTGTTCCAATAATAGTTTTGTTGGATGGACGAGGAACTAACTTCCAGACTTTGTTTCTCTCAAATTGTGAGAGTTCTTCTTGCATGGCAATTACCCAGTTAGGATCAGCTAGGGCTTCATTTATCAGTTTAGGCTCAACAATAGAAACAAAGTTGACATATAAGCACATATTGCTTATACCTTTTCTTGTTTTTACACCAACTTGTGGATCACCTATGATTTGATCTATTGGATGATCCATGGTCCACTTTAGTGCAGGAGGTAAGGTAGGAGGTAGAGAAGAGGATGAGGTAGGAATTTGAGATGGTGAGGATAGGTTAGTGGGAGATATGGTGTTTTGGTGGGTAAGGTCTTCTGTAGAGTTAGTTTCAGGATGTGGAGAAGAAAGAGAGGGTTCTGAAGATAAGGTGGTGTTTATGGGAGGCTGAGAAAGCTTGCTATCTGGAGATTTGGTTTGAGAGGAAGATGGAATTTCACCAACACATGAGTGTATCCATAGATTTAGTTCTTCTTCATCAAAAGATAATGAAGAAGTTTCAAACTCATCAAACTTCACATGCATGGATTCATCTATGCATTGTCTTCTTAGGTTGAAGATTCTGAAGGCTCTTGAGGAGAGAGAATAGCCAATGAAAATTCCATCATCAGACTTCGGATCAAATTTTCCAAGTTGTTCCCTGTCATTTAGCATGTGACAAGCACAGCCAAACACATGGAAGAAGTCAATTGCAGGTTTCCTACCATGGAAAACTTCATAAGGAGTCTTGTCATGCCTTTTGACTATGATAGACCTATTTTGAGTAAAGCATGCAGTGTTAACTGCTTCTGCCCAAAAATAGGTTGGCAACTTGGATTCACTCAGCATTGACCTTGCAGCTTCACACAGTGTTCTATTCTTTCTTTCAACAACACCATTTTGCTGAGGAGTGCGTACGGCAGAAAAGTTCTGAGAAATTCCTTTTAGGTCAAAGAAATCTTCCAGAACAACATTCTTGAATTCTGTGCCATTATCACTTCTGAAGGACTTCACCAGTTTACCATTCAAATTTTCAATCTTTCTTGTAAACCTGATGATTTCTTCAGCAGCGTCACTCTTGTGTTTCAGAAAGAACACCCAAGTATATCTAGAGAATTCATCGACGATTACTATCATATACTTTTAACACCCAGACTGGGTGTGCTTACTGGACCGCACAGATCCATGTGAAGCATTTGAAGAGGTTGAGAGATAGATGAGCATTGTTTTGTTTTAAAGGAAGTTCTGGCGAGTTTTCCTTTTTCACATGCTCCACACAGCTTTTCTTTTTCAAAAACTATTTTTGGCATTCCAACAACCAGCTCCTTGTTGAAGAGTTTGTTCAAGGTTTTAAAGTTTCGATGAGAGAACCTTTTATGCCACAGCCAACTTTGTTTGGCTAGTTCTTGGGAGATGAGACACACAGCTTCTCCTATTGCACTTTCCTTCATGTTGATTATGTATACATCATTCAGTCGGGTTCCTGCTAGTACAATCTTATTCTGTACATCAAAGACCAAGCACACACACAGCTGGAACATGACCTTATAGCCCAAATCACATATTTGGCTGATGCTTAGAAGATTGTACATTAACCCTTCAACATGGGCTACTTTAAAGAAAGTGATGGTTCCATTTGAAATAGTACCATATCCTTTGGTGACGCCTTTTCCATTTCCTCCAAAGGAAACAGTGGATCCCTTTTCTTTTGAGAAGTTAGAGAGAAGAAGTTTGTTTCCAGTCATGTGTCTTGAGCACCCACTGTCCATGTACCATATGTGATCTTTGTTTGGTACCTGCACCCAGAAACAAATTTAGACTTTTGGTACCCATTTTGAGGTGGGTCATTTTGAGGTGGGTCATTTTGGTACCCACCCAGAAACTTTGGACAGAGGTTGACGACTGAGAAAAGGAGGGGTGACCGACACCTGGTCTTGGTCCAAGGATACCTTTACCAGGATTTCTTGATTTCTTCAAGTTCACTGACCGAGGAATAAAATCATTAACTATTTGAGATTTCCTTTTAGATGAAAAATTTGATTTAGAAAATTTTTTCTTTTGAGGAGAAAATCTTTTTGGAGAGGGATACTCAGCAACACCAGATGGCTGCTCCTGGGAGTACCTTGACTCATGCAGACTTAAAGTGTTTAAAAGTCTCTGAATAGGTTTGGGAGAAGAAGAAGAGCTTGGAAGAGTTGAAACTTTTGAAAACTCAGAAAAGATTTCTTTAGCTTTAACAAAGACTCCAAACTTCTTAGAACTAAATTCTACTTTGAGCATGTCATGTAGATCTATAGAGTGAACGGAGGTAGAGTCCTCAGATGAGTAACCGAAGAGATCATCATGTCATCGGAAAGGAAACCAGCAGAAAAACCTTGACACTCAGAAGAAGAAAGTGGAAGGTCGAAAGGTTGAGGAACATCTTTTCCATAACCAAGGCCAGACTTATCCTTGCTAGTGATTTGATCCTGAAGAACCCTTTCAAGATTCTTAGAGGATTTAGTCCATTTAGACAGAACCTCTTGTTCCTTTTCAAGAGTGGAAGAGATTTTTGATTTTTCCTCAGAAAGGCTGTCGTTTAAATACCTTAGGTTTTCTAGATCAACTTTCATTTTATCAAAATCTTTTAGTTTGGAAAAGCAAGAGAGGAGTTGATCATTTAGACATTTTATATGCATATCAGCTTTTTTCTTTTGAATCTTTAAGTCACAGAAGTCAACAGTTAAAGAGTCAAAGGCATCAGCCTTTTGATCATCAGAGAGAAAGGTAAAAGGATGTACCTGAGGCTTTGTTCCTGAAGTGGATCCCTCAGCAGATACAAGGGTAGTGTAGAGTGACTTTTCCATGTCTTCCAGCTCATCGATTTTGGCCATGAGGCATTTAGTGACATACTCACTCTCACTTTCAGAGGTTTACTCATCCTCCCAGCAATGAGCCTCAGCAACCAAAGTTTTATTTTTACTTTGGTTTCTTTCTTTTTCCCTCTTGTATTTGGCTTTGTACTTCTTATATCTGGGTTTCTTTTGATTCAGAATTTTCTTTAGAGGATTGGCTATTTCTCTCTTCATGCTTCCTAGAAGCTGGATTTGAGAAGTCATGGCCATAAGAAGAAGAAGGTTTGAGAGAAGAAGCTTTTGATCTGCACTCAGAAGCAAAATGACCTTTCTTTCCACAATTGAAACATTCTTCATTTGCTTTATTAGAAGAGGATTTTTGAGAAAAAGGTTTTCTATTAAATTTAGAACGGTTTGAAGAAAATCTTTTATTCTTAAGGTTTCTAGCAATCATTGCCATACTATCAGAAAGTATGTCAATGGCTGATTCTTCTCCTTCATCATCAGCAGCACTATAGTATGCATCTGACAGATGAGAAGAGTCTTCCTTAATATCTTTTTCAGAATCAGAAGAAGGATAGGTGATTCTAGGAACACAAGAAGAAGATTTTGAATCACCTATCAAAGCAATAGAAGAGGATTTGATATCCTTTATAAGAGATTTTCTCTGGTTCTTAGTTTGTTCATAGTGGAGAAGAGTTCCATAGAGAGCAGTTAAAGGCATTATTTCTAAGTCCTTGGTTTGCTTGATGCAAATACAGATAGTTTCCCAGAAGTCTGGGAGACAATCCATGAACTTGCAGAGAACTTCTTCATTATCATAAACTCGTCCAAGAACTTTGAGATCATTGAGAAGACAGTTAAAACGATTGAAGTAGGTAGAGAGAGATTCTCCTTTTTCATGGGAGAAGAGTTCATACTTTCTAACAAGACAGATCCTGTTAGATTTCTTGACTTCTTTGGTGCCTTCATATAAGACACTCAAAGTATCCCATATTTCTTTAGCAGTGGGAAGGTTAAGAAGAGAGTGACACACTTCATCAGGAAGGGATACAGGAAGAGCAGATTTGACTTTAGTATCTAAAGCAACTAGGCGTTTATCATTTTCACTAAATTTGTTTGAAGGTTTGATGATGTATCTACAGTTTTCTCACTTCTTTCATCATCTGACTCTATGTCCTTTCCTTCAGCGTCCTTTTGAGGGCCAAAGCGAGCCCATATTTTAGGAACACTAGGTCCCTCACTGAGAATGTTTGGATACCTGCAATCGATCCCTTCCAAGAATAATAACATGCGATTTTTCCATAACCCAAAGTTACTTGGGTTGAACCTTGGAGGTTTGGCCAAGGATCCTAAATCATATGTATTACTGGAAGAGGTCTGCAAGGTACCATCAACATTTGAGGTAGTAGCCATCACAGATCTAGTTTATTGAATTAAACCAACTACTCAGATACCACTTGTTAGTCCCCAAGGAGAGATGGCTAACTAAGAGAGGGTTTTGTAGAAGGGGGGGGGGTTGAATATAAAACACACAGAATATACTCTTTTTTAATTTTTTAATATAAATATTAAAAATTTACACACAGGTAGTTTGATGCGGAAAAAGAACAGGCACACTATTCTATCAAACTAAACACACAGATAACAGTAATTAACTTATACACTAAGGAAGTTAAAACAATACTGTTATAGAACACAGCTTTGCCACAGTCAAACAAATAATCACTTTGAAGATTTGTTGAAAGCGTGAGATTTCTGGGAAGGACTTCATCTCCTTTTATAGTACCCATGCATGGGATGCATGTGGACAGCTGTCAAGGTTTCATTAGCTGGAAGTTTATCTGCTGGACAAAGGGAGATGCCACTCCCTTTGTACTAGAATAATGGATGAACCATTCCTTGTAGCACGTAATGTCAGATAACTTTATCTTCTTTTCATCATGCTCTGTGAAGTCCCATCAAACCTTTTAGCTAAAAGACAAATATTCCTTTTATAAGAATAAAAGAGAATGTCTTTATTTAAGGCTTGATGCCCAAGTTCTTGCTGGCTCACGTGTCTTGCAATTGATGTGAGTCAAGAACTTATCTCTTTGAAATTGCTAAGTGATACATCAAACTATGTATCACATCGGTGGATACGTTGTAAGGCTGGAAATGATAAGTGTACACTTTTCTTGATAAACTTCATTTTTCACTAAGTGTTGAAAGTGTACACCCTTGAACTTGTGACTTGATGTCACAGCCTTAGAAAATATACCTGCAATTTCGGTGACCAAGATCATAGTGTCGGTGACCATGACTTCAAACTTGATGACCTCATCTTGTTTGATGTCCTTAGTACTTTTGATGAATTTTAAGTGTACCATCGGTGACCCACTATATTGGTGACCCAATCTTGACTTTGGCAAAATGATCTGAATATTGAAGTTGGTTGGTACATCCAAAATTCCACTTTTTGATGTACAACCCTTGATTGAATAGTCTTTGACTTTTCAATACTTGAAGCATATTTCAGACCTTCAAAAGAAACTATAAAAAATCAATCATACAAAGAAAGGTGGTTCATCACCAAATCATCGGTGACCCAACAAATACAGTAATTTCTTAACAATTTCTTGGGAAATTTCTTAATAAGAAATTATGTCGGTTGTGCGGTATGGATTCTTAATAGGAAATTGGTTTCTGGTAATTGTTAATATCACTTCAGTACTTTTTGTTGATGTGACACATATTAAATAGCATCAGAAAGTTACACTTTAACCCTTGAGAACTCCTGAACTTGGTTCACTACCGTTCTATATCTGTAACTTGTTCAACACAACCACTCCATAATCCAACTAATATATTATGTACCCTTTTCTACCTAAAGCTGATAAAACATATACAAAATATCATGATTCAAACTCAATATGTATTTCAACACCAACTCTCAATCTTGACATTTAAATAAATAAATCAACCTTAATTTTGAACATAGAAAATTATGTTGATCAATTCCAAGTGCTTTCGTAAAAATGTCAGCAGGTTGATCAACAAAATAAATTTTCAAAAAACCTTCAACACTCCCGCGCTAATCTTTTCTCAAACTTGATGCACATCGATTTCAATGTGTTTAGTGCATTCGTGAAAGTTAAGATTATTAGCTACCTGAAAAATCGGCTTATTAGCGCAAAACATACTTATTGCAAGTAAATCATTAAGTTTTAAATAATTTAAATTTTTCAAATAATCTCACATGTGGCAGAAGTCATATCACGATGTTCTGATTCAGCAAAATAACAAGAAACAATATTTTGTTTCTTGCTCTTTTAAGAAATCATAGAATTACTACGAAATAAGTTATAACCAGTAACAAAACGCCTTGTAGAGATACTTACCCTGAACACCATCACCATAAGCAGTTAAACAAAAAAATTCTGACCTTGTAAAACTAAACCCTTTACCAGGTGACAATGTCAAATATTTGAGAAGTCTAAAAGCTAATATCAAATGGGGATAACGAGGTGAGTGGATAAACTGGCTTAGGCAATGTATATCAAATTCAATATCTAGACGAGTAGTTAAAAAGTTAAATCAATCTCCCAATCAAATTTTGATACCCCATGAAATTACACAAAGGAGGATCTTTTGAAATAGAACCAATAAAATTATTAGCAATTAAATTCATACCCATAGGTGTACTAATTTGTTTACACCCAAGACATCCAAAATCGTTCAAAACCTCCAAACAATACTTCCTATATGATAGCACACACCATAAACAAAATCAAGAATTTCAACACCCAAAAAAAATCAAGATTCCTTATTTCTCAATAAGAAACTTACTTTTCAAGCAATCCTTATCTTTGTTAATTTCTACCAAATTATTACTAGTTAAAACAATGTCATCGATATAAACCAATAAAACAAGAAAAACATACTCAAAATCTTTAGGTAAAAGAGAATAATTAGTGACACTTTGTATAATTCCATGGTCAATAAGACATGAAGAAAGTTTAGCATACCATTAACAGGGATCCTATTTTAAACCATAAAGAGTTTTGACAAGCTTACACACATGATTATCACATAGAGTATAATAACCTTAAGCCTTTACCTGAAAATGGTTTTAGTTTTTGAAAACCGAGGGTTAGACCACAAGGTCTAGTGAATTCCCCATAAACAACAGTTATACACAAAGCATTTAAATCCGAAAAGATAAATAGTTTAAATTTTAGGAAGCAAGTTAATCAAATACGGGACCATGTACAAGGATCATAGAAAAGCTGTAGCTAGTCACACAATTCCACATATGACTTAATATAAGTGTTCTTCACCATTCCACATGCGGTACAATAAAAGGTTCCAAGAAGGGTACCTAACCAACATACACCCAAAACGGATTCGAGGTGTACGAGGTATAAACTCACAAGAGATCTGCATCTTCTCGAGGTACACTCACTTTCCTATGTACATGTCCATTCTACCTAGGCATATCATCATATCCAGGTTAATTCAACATACAACATTTATACGGTCCAAACAAAAATATAATTCATTTAGCATGATTCCAATTTAAATATCATGATCAGTCTCATAAATTCAACATTTCCCAAAAACTGTAGTTTAAGTCGAGGGAACTCACCTGAAGTGACGATCACTAAATGCATTTGCATCTTAAGAAACTCCCCAACCGAACACCTGAATTATGGTTACCATTTCATGAGATAACATGTCCAAAGTAACCCCAAAATACTCAATCACTAACCCCTTAACCAAGGACCCAAGCTAGGACCCCAAACCTATACCGAACGAAAAACTGAAAAACGCCCAACAGTGGCTTAAGCGAGTGTCAAACGCCCAACATACTCTAATTTCCTACACAAACCCATTTCATGAACCAAGCCCCAAAACTCAATTCCAAATCATTTTCCTTCAATTTCTTGGCTTAAAACTCACTCCCAACACTATATAATCATCCCCAAACATATACCAATCCAATTTCATCCATCTAATCCATGGATTCAAACCTCAAATGGTGAACCAAAGTTCATCCATGGTGGGTTTCCACTTGAATACAACCCAAATCATTGAAACAACAACTAATCAAAGAAGGTAACAATTCTATACCATCTACTCATCTTTTATCCATTGATTTGAGAACTTTCATCAAAGGTTTACCAATAAAATCACAAACCCCATGGTTCCTAATCATCCATATTACCCAAATAAGCTAGAAGCTGAAGGAGGTAAGAATCAATACCTGGATGATAATTGATTGCACCTTGATTTCTCCAAAATCTCCTTTCTTTTTTTCTTCCTTCACCAAAATCGCACCAACAAAACACATACACACAAGGTATCTGATAATGAGAAGAATGACCAATTTCAACCTACAAATCCATATATATATATATATATATATAACTTAAGCTTTAGGGCTTAATTAGAAATCAGCCCAAGTCCCTACATAGAGCCCAATTCCTTGTTATTTAGAGTCCAAATCCATACTTAGAGACCAAATCCATTTATTGAAATTAGGGTTATTACAACACTCCCCCCTTAAAAGAATTCTGTCCCCAAAATTCATTCCGCGAAGAGATGAGGGTACTTAGTCCTCATTTAAGACTCCAATTTCCACTTGTCTTCTTGTCCTTTGTGAAATTGCCAATTCACTTTCACATGTATGGTCTCTTTGAGTAATCAACCACCAACCAAGCCACTTAGAATTTCCACCATACAATGTACCTTTTAAGGAATTCCCCACGAACTAACACCATACCAACTTCTATGTTCTAAATATATATCCTTTGTTCCCCTTTTTGGAACAATTACTCAAGAAACCAAACTATTACCAGCATGTTGTCACCCTTTACCTGGGTACTCTTATTAAATTTAAGATACTCGGTATCCCACACAATTACACATTGATTCACCACCAACTTCATTTACGGAGGTACTTCCCAAAAATTCACATCAATATCGAGCTTCCATTTCAACATTCCCCACTCAAGATTTATACGACGAAACAAATTTACCATTGACTGATCTGCTTTTCATAATATCCCAGGTCAACCATACCTGCCATTCTCTAATCGATCCACACCGAATCCATGGTTTTAAAACGCGTCTACTTGGGTTCCATAACGAACTTCAATTCTTCCAAAGTAAGTACCATTAATGGAGTTTACTACGCAACAAACACAAACCCCTACTAATTATTACATCCACCCAATTGGTCAACTTAATCAACAAGTCATTCTTGCACCTGCCACTTAGCCTTTCAATTAAGAGTTGCTTAACAAGCAACATGCATTTACCACAACACCTGGCACCACAATCTAAATCCAACCGGATTAATATTGTACCTCTACTACAGTGTTGACCGTCAACTCATCAACACTACTCCTTTCTTCCGAAAATTAGCACACTTTACTCGCAACTTAATTAACACATTTACATACATAAGTAAATGTCCTTATATAAACTTCCATCGTGTAACGTCCGGATAGCCTACCAATCACGATTGAACCAATCCCGTAAATACCTTTCCGAAATTTCCATCGAGTCAACCCATAAACCAGGGATTTCTTTAAAATCATTTAGAATACATCTGTTCCACAGAAGAAGCAACTACTCAATAAAACCCATTCTATCCAGCCCGATATCAACCACAAGGATCACGCAGAGTGCAAACCACTCCCATAATAAATTAACCTCGACATTTTGTCTATCAAAACACTACTTCCAACCGCCTTTACTTGTCTTCTCGAAATAAGAAAGGCACACACTTCCTATATAAGACTTGCTAGTAAAGAAAGCTTCAATCAATCTCCAGACTTATCTTACCAAATATCTTAGCTAGAGCTATCAACACTACCTTTACCCTCTTGAAGGGTTTTTATAAATATACTCAACAAAATGTCATGTTTTTCCACGACTCCATTTCTTTACATCATTCGACCAACTCCTCCCTTTCGTCAGAATCACATATTCCCATGTCATTTCCTCCTCCTCAAACTAATCTGAATTACTGGTGGCTAACCAATACCATTCGTCAAATATTCACCGAAATCCCTTACCAAAACCATACATTTATCACTGCGAGACTAGGTTTAGCTAAACGATCTCATCAGAATTTCCATTCAGGGTAGCTTACAATGCCACCACACTTAGCTCTCGAAATCCATACCGATGCTTCAAACCACCACCTGTCTCTCAATTCTCAAAAGAGATAACTGAACCACTAATATTCTTTTACACACAAGGAAGGTTTTGCCACTTTAATCAATTCAATAAACTCACTACCAAGCCCCATTCACCAACCGAATTTGACATTTCGCCAATGTCCCATCAGGAATAAATCAACTCCTCCAAATCACGGCGTATCCGAATAAATATGTGAATCCATCGCCAATTACCACTCGAGCCTTTTCTCCTAAAAACAAGAATATTATAATGCCATTAAGAATTTTTGTACCCCAAGCAATCCTCATTAACACTCTTGAATACCTCTACATTAGATCTTCAAACAATGATTCACACCGACACTCAAATAATTTCTCTTATTGGCCTTGCATAATCAACGAGAACGCTCTACCTGCCATTCGAATAACATCACACACCATAGTCATAAAAGACTTCATTTCCTCTCGGTTAACGTTAAGCAACATCCATCTAGCTCTAGTCACGCCCACTTGTGACTACACTCACTAGCTACACACTTGCAAATCCCTTGAGCTTTTGCAAACCATAGAGTGATCATACTCTCATTCCACTAATTAAACACACACTTCCACTTAACTCACGCCTTAATGCCAAGACGACTAGCAACCCCATGCGACACTATGGTCAACTATCGGCAACACGTTCAACTAGATCAAAGAGTAAAACACCCTCTTTCATGGACCATTATAGTCCCACATACACCCACTTCCTCTCTTGGTGGTTACTTTATTCTCATATTAAGCCACTAATTCAACTAACGACCTCCAGCCTTCATAACAATCACACTTGAAGATTAACCTAAAGCCAAGAGTGCCTCTTGCCCATACGACCACTCACGTTGTAGACCATTCTCAACCACTTGACCACATTACAGATAATTCCCAAACATTTAACTTTAGTCGCACCATGCCTATTAACAACCCAAAGTCCACACCTGATAATGATGCACCACCTCGATACCCCATAACCCCACTGTATGTCTACTTTAACACTCTATGTACACTTTGATTCATAACCTCTTTTACTCCCTTACAGGTAGTACTTACTCAAAAATCACGCCATTAGCTTTTTACTACACTTTGGCATAAGATATTCCGAATATCAACATTCGTTGCCAACCACCTCATCAACCACATCGAGACAAGAATTTAAATTCCTACCACAGGAATCAATACTTACTTTACTTCTTGAATTACTATCATGCACCGACCATTCACAAACTAGCATGTCACGATCAATAATCAACCTCAATTGACCAACCCACATATTTCGACAACCTCTCTTTCCTTTTACTCATCATCCTTCCAAAGGAAAAGCTAAACCCAAAATCCCTACGAGTTCATAACATCAAACATGCAGACACCCGTACGCATGCTTGCTCATGCCCACGTGACCAAGTATATAACTCAGATCTATCCATCCAAATCGATGCCAACAATAAATATAGTGCTTGTAATGAACTCGTTTCTTTATTTGGATCATTAACAATCTCACACTTTTCCTACACCGAAGTATCAACAACATCCCGAGTACGTTGATGATAACTCAACACATTCACACCAACTCATAACCCCCTTTAAAACATAAACAACGTGATACATAAAACTCACCTTAGAAATGAGGGTAACTAACTTTGCCCAAAATGCAACTTGTCAACAACCTCACATTCACTTACATTAAAGATCGAAGGCCGAGTCTTCTTACTCATAGCAGATTCCTCAAACAACTTTCTCCACTTATTCAATTTCTCGGACCATACCATGTCCAAACTCATCACTAATTATCAAGTGCCCGCTTTCAGCACTTCGGCTTTCTTAGATCATCCTTTGATCCTTTCATTCTTTCACAACTTTCCTTCATTTCACGAGTATGCAACTCTATCTTTCAACAATTTCGTCCCAAACACCGATGACTATAAGTCAAGGGTTTCAATAAAATTACTCGCTTTCCTACGAAAGCCATCACTTCCAAACACACTTGGACAATATCATTTTCGTTCAACTCTCAAGAATTCTTTCTTGAAGAATCACCAACACTCTCGGACGAACTTCATCTCGAAAGTCCAAACACTATTCTCTATACATCCTCATATAACACACCAAAACCCCCGATCAACCCTTGTAACACTAGACTCTATCCAGATTACCACATACATCGGTTGCCTCGACGATAGCAATCAAGCACACTCATATACCAAAAAATTCATATATTACCCTATCAACCTCTTACCAACATTAAGCTCTCAACTCATGAGCCCCAACTGACATCGCAGTTCACAAAATTCACTACCCTTCCACTTCCTCGATCACGGGTGTTAGCAACACCCCCAATTTCTACTCTTTCCGTTGGTACAACTTCAACAGAAGGATTTTCTCTATCAATCCTCATAGATACGATCCTCACTGATCCATAAGACCAGTTTCTACATTTCTGAAATTACACGAACCACCAAACGACAACCGACTAGATCATAACAAGGTATACAAGCACCTTCATGTACCTGTAAATTCACAATGACATTGGCCAGATGTAATTTTGAATTACCTTACCCGTTAGTCCTTACCACCCTATTAGAAATGTTCCAGTCAAGGTCTTTATCCTATGGTCCCTAAATTCTCAACCATGTTTTCTAACTCACAGTTTAAAACTAGGCACCCGTAGATTGCGTAATTCACTTAAACTAGGGATCTAATACCACTTGTAATGACCCAATTTCCATAATATAAATCCAACATGAATAGACAAATCAAATACCAATAGGAGTCTAATTATCTATTACATCCCAATGTTTGCAGCGGAAACTAAAACTATCCACAACTGAGAATTATAAGAAACTAATTAAGTCTCTAAATCATCCAATCTTCTCAACGACCGGCTCACATCCTACCCTTTCCCTTGGACGAACTCTCGACCAAGCCTTTACCTGAAAATGGTTTTAGTTTTTGAAAACCGAGGGTTAGACCACAAGGTCTAGTGAATTCCCCATAAACAGCAGTTATAAACAAAGCATTTAAATCCGAAGAGATAAATAGTTTAAATTTTAGGAAGCAAGTTAATCAAATACGGGACCATGTACAAGGATCATAGAAAAGCCGTAGCTAGTCACACAATTCCACATGTGACTTAATATAAGTGTTTTGCACCATTCCACATGCGGTACAATAAAAGGTCCCAAGAAGGGTACCTAACCAACATACACCCAAAATAGATTCGAGGTGTACGAGGTATAAACTCCCAAGAGATCTGCATCATCTCGAGATACACTCACTTTCCTATGTACATGTCCATTCTACCTAGGCATATCGCGATATCCAGACCAATTCAACATACAACATTTATACGGTCCAAACGAAAATATAATTCATTTAGCATTCGTCCAATTTAAATATCATGATCAGTCTCATAAATTCAACATTTGCCAAAAAGTGTAGTTTAAGTCGAGGGAACTCACCTGAAGTGTCGATCACTAAACGCATTTGCGTCTTAAGAAACTCCCCAACCGAACACCTGAATTATGGTTACCATTTCATAAGTAAACATGTCCAAAGTAACCTCAAAATACTCAATCACTAACCCTTTAACCAAGGACCCAAGCTAGGACCCCAAACCGATACCAAACGAAAAACTGAAAAACGCCCAACAGTGGCTTAAGCGAGTGTCAAGCGATTCATGACTCGCCACAGACTCTGATTTCCTGCACAAACCCGTTTCGTGAACCAAGCCCCAAAACTCAATTCCAAACCATTTTACTTCAATTTCTTGGCTTAAAACTCACTCCCAACACTATATAATCATCCCCAAACATATACGAATCCAATTTCATCCATCTAATCCATGGATTCAAACCTCAAATGGTGAACCAAAGTTCATCCTTGGTGGGTTTCCACTTGAATACAACCCAAATCATTGAAACAACAACTAATCAAAGAAGGTAACAATTCTATATCATCTACTCATCTCTTATCCATTGATTTGAGAACTTTCATCAAAGGTTTACCAATCAAAATACAAACCCCATGGTTCCTAATCATCCATATTACCCAAATAAGCTAGAAGATGAAGGAGGTAAGAATCAATACCTAGATGATAATTGATTGCACCGTGATTTCTCCAAAATCCCCTTTCTTCACCAAAATCGCACCAACAAAAAACACACACATAAAGTATCTGATAATGAGAAGAATGACCAATTTCAACCTACAAATCCATATATATATATATATATATATATATATATATTACTTGGGCTTTAGGGCTTAATTAGAAATCAGCCCAAGTCCCTAATTAGAACCAATTCCTTGTTATTTAGAGTCCAAATCCATACTTAGAGATCAAATCCATTTATTTAAATTAGGGTTATTACAAGTCCTATTTCCATGTAAAGCTTCCATTTCATCATTCATGGAAGCTATCCAATTATTATCACTACATGTTTCTGGAAAACATTTTGTTGATCCCATTATAACAAGCACAATGACAATAAACAGTTAATAGTAAAGTAATATGACACAAACAATGATTTAAAGAACTTACGTAGTCATATATCTTTTGAAAGTGTATATGTCGATTACAATCAGATTCACAGTTTCAGCTCTCTCTCTAAGTAATATGAATCGACTAACTATGAAAGTAAAACCCTAACCTTGTATTTATATTGCTAGGTCTAGTCTAATTAAGGAAACAAGAGTTTAAGGAATTATAAACTTCCTTTTACAATAAAGCATATCCTTTCCTTATTTTGTCACAATTAAAATACTAATAGACCTAACAATCTCCCCCTTTGTGGCAAAATGAGTCTTCACCTTCTAAGCTCGAACATGCCTTCAAATCTTCGTAGGGTTTGTCGATAGATAATTTTCTAGAAGCATGCATCCAAACTACACCATGTACAGGACGAGTTATGACAGTGGCGACCAAAGTACTGTCAGGTACAGGCAATGATTGATCAGGTTTAGTAATGTGTATCTTCTTTTGCTCGCTTTCGATTCCTCGTTGAAGATCATGAAGATAATTGTACTGAAGCTCTTTCTGAACATGTCTTACCACTGCCCTTAATGCTCTTTACTCGTGTACGTTTCGGTTGCGCTTGTCTCTCAGATCGTTGTATATGATCTCCAAGTCCATAATATCGAGATTTGCAAAATCGGCTTCAGAGAAGGAATACGTTTTACCATCTTCTCTTTGGACAGTGAAAACCGGGTACTCGACTTGGAAGATCCTTGCAGTGTCTATGTTCAAAATCTCGACAACCCTGTGCCTTGAGACCACTTCAGCTTGAGGTAAAGCTCTCATCCTCAGGATATGAAGATACTCTCTAACTTGAGCAGGGTCCATTTCCATCACTAGATGAATGTGTGCCAGATCATCAGGTTTTGCTTCCTTGTGGAAGATCTTCTCCATGGTTTCCTCAAGATATGGCACACGGATCTGCTGATTCACCCATTTGGATTTACTGTCCGTTAACATTCTTTGCCACTGAATCTAATGAGGTAGGAGTCTTGGTTCGTTTTGTTCCCTTAAGGCATAGTTTCTTGCTGTATGCCTCAAGTTCACATAGTCTTGCTCTTGAAGTACTGGTTCATACGGATCTCGGAACCAGTTTTGAAGTGACTTTCGCAGACGTTGAACATCAACTCGTTCTTCATTTTGTTCGGGTTCGGCAGGTTCGGCTGGGTCAGCAGGTTCGGCTGTATTCTCGAATTCGATATCCGCAGGCTTTTCAACCGTTGGTGTATCGTCCTCTTGAGTCGTTGTAGTGCGTTGTCGTTGTTGGGTAGATTGAGCAGGTGGTCTTGAAGCTGAGGCAGCAGATGCTCTTGATCGTGATCTTGCCGTTTGGCGTGTCTCCCCCTCAGGACGAGTTGGAGCGGAGCCCGGGTTGTTCTGGTGAGGTCTAGATGTAGAAGTACGAACTGCCGGACGGCAAGACTCTTGGATTTCGGTGCGAAGAGCAGTAATAGCACCCAGGATGTCATCAGTTTGGCGCTGTTGGGCATTTTTCAAGTCGGCGAGCTCTTGATCAATGTGGGCGCGGAATACATCGAACTGGTGACGAGTTACAGTGGGGATTTAAAGATTGCGGCGAAGAAGACCTTCAAGCGAATCCTCCGGTTGGCCGGTTGCATTGGATTCGGCCAGCAAATTAGCAAACAACATCGACATGAGTTCATCGGTGTTATACTCATATCGATGTGGGGAATGAGGTCGATCTTCGGGGGGTGATGGTGGCGGTGGAGAGTGGCTGGTGCTTGGACGGCTGGAGCTTGCATGAGAAGGTTCGGCTTGTACAGGAGTCGGTTCTTTAAGACGCGCAGCTTCACGAATTTGGCGCACGAAGGCTTCTCTTTCGGCTGTCATTAGGACCAGATGTTCAGCAAGGGTGTCTCTTGCCCTTTGTAAGTGAGCAGCAATGAGTGCTTCGCCTTCCCGGGGAATAGAGAATGACGGAGATGTAGTAGCTGTGTGGGTAACTTCGGGATCACTTAGATTGCCCGTTGACATAACAGTTGATTCAACTGTATGACCTACGTTCAACATTGGCGAAGATGTAGCGCTGGTAGGATTTCCTCCCAATCCTCGTGAAATGTCCGGAATGGACATCACTATGGGAGTTCCGACTGGGCCACGGAGGCTCGCAGTGTGTATAGACTCGTGTGCCCTAGCTGGCTCTAGACTCGATGTGCACACAACCAAAGTTGAAGCAGGTGAGCTACTGCCTCTTGTTTCAATAGCTATTGCTCCCGAGTGGAGGGGAGCTAGATAAGGTGCTAGACTCACAAGTATTGTTGAAACTGTTGGCTGTTGTGAGCCTTCAGAGTGGCTGGGGGGGCATGCAATTGCGCTGCTAGGTCCACAGCGACTTGTCCACTAGTCATACCCAACGAATGAGTAGGGCTAGTTGACGCGGTTACTTGGTCGGGGGATATTGGACTCTCACTCTCTATTGTTTTTGTCTCCCCTTCGCTCATGCTCACTAATTCTTTTTCAACTTGTACTCCCTCCGTTCTCCTTATCTCTCCAAATGAGGTTCCAGGGAATATGTCCGACATAGATGGGGAGGATGGATTGGCTTCAAAGTCAAAGTTGAATTGTGGTTCTTCATCAGACGGTATTGTAGGTGCGGAGGTGGGTGAACGGATGATTGGTTCAGGGTTCGGTTCAGTTGAAGACTCTTCATTTCCAGAACTGGAATCTGTGATAGAGGGTTGTGGACCGATGTGGCTGACGGCTTGCACCTCTATTGTCAGATTCATCTTCATCCGATGATGAAGAGCGGGGGCGGATACGTTGTCGGCTGACCAGTGTTTTGAATCGGGGGGTTGGGATAATGGGTCGAGTGCGGGGGTAGTTGGAAGTAGTTGGGTTGGGGGGGCTGATCAGATGCACCTCCCTCGTCATGTCCCCTCGCAGTACGCTCATCACCCTGGCCGGGATCCCCTTGATCCTGACCCTGCTCTTCTATTCTAGGACCCTCACCTCCCTCAATATTTTCCTCGTGGATCGGCTCTTGGGCAGGTGCAACCGGAGGTGGTTGGGCCATTAAGCCATGTCGCTCCTTATAGGCTATCACACTAGGTGCATTCTGATCAGCATAAGCGAGGAGCGCTTCAGAGATAGGCATGGTATAGTTGAAGACCCGATCATTTAGGCGTAGAAATTTAAGAGCACTGGTCGGGCCTAAGGGTGATCCGGCTCTTCTAGGAATGGCAGGTCGAGAGGTCATCATTGCATGGATGAACAGTTGAAGAAACCGCTGAAACGGAACGAAGGAACGATTGCGAAAGTTGGATTTGTCTTCCACTAGTTCCACAAAGTTCGTCCAGATGAGCATCGCGTAGTCGTAGTGGCGGTTGAATGCGATGCCGTGAAAGATCCGAAGAACCGCCGTGCTGGCCTTGTCCATGCCAGTATGTTTGCTAGTCAGACATCGATTGACGATGGTGAATAGCGTGAACCAAATCTGAGGCAGGTACATCCTTTTGAACTGGCCGGGGCTTGTGAATGGTTCAGGGGATTCGTACCCGAGGGCTAGGATGTCGGCAACCAGCTGTTGGTCGGTTGCAAAGGCTTCGTATGGGTGTTCGGCTGTGGCGAGCGGTAGGCGGAGAATGCGGCGAATCCTGGCTGGAGTTAGGCGGGTGATAAAGTCATCGATTTGTGCAGTGAAATGATGGTCACCTTCATCCGGATGGTATGTCAGTGTATACCAGAATTGCTGGAGGTAGAACAGGGGTACTCGGTGGTCTAGTGCAAAGGCAAAGCAAAGCGGATGTCGTTGAAGAATGTCAAGAATGATTTGGTGTTCGAGAGTGATACCAAAGTCTAGTCGGTGGTTGTTCGGTTTGATTTGTCGAATGTGAGCTCGTGGCATCAAGAGGTCATCCCGGTTAGCTGCGTTGATGCTTGGTTCTGTCGAGCGTTCGGATGGCATCGGGTTTTCATCATCGGGCATGTTCGGGTCATTCATGGCTGCCATGGGTTTCTGAAATAAGACAGTTAGGCAAACCAAGTGTAAAGTTAGTGTTGTGAGTTTCAAAAAAAATTGCTAAGTCTTTTTATCGAGTCCCATTGGGTCGATAACAATTGTTATCCAGTGCAATGGGATCGATAAAAAGGTATTGTCGATTGAAGCAGGATCGACAACAAGACTTGGAAAAAATTTAGATCAAACCTGTGGAGGGGTTGTCGAGTCAATGAGAATCAAGAAGAACAGGTTATCGATTGTCTAAGGGTCGATGAAAGTACTTGAAAACTTTTTAGAAAATTATCGATCTATGTATAGCATGTTGTCGATTATATGAGGCTCGATGAAAATACATGGACAATGTGAGGGCAGGATATCGATCCAAATAACTCGATGAAAGCACTTAGTAATTTTCATCGACCGTTTGATAGTCGATAACAAAAGTTATCGAGTTCCAAGGGATCGACAAAAATTACTTGGTGGTTTTCATCGATTCTATTATAGTCGATAAGAAATGTTATCGAGTCATAAAGGCTCAATAAAAACACTTGGTGTTTTTCATGGAGTTTATGATATTCGATAAGAAAAGTTATCGAGTCATAAAGGCTCGATAAAAATACTTAGGTAAAACGATGATGTTCTTATTCATCTAACATGGGTCGATAAAAATTCAAAGGGCCAAAGAAGGACTCGATGAAAACTCATAAACTAGTCTAAGAACTTCTAAGTGCTCAGATTCCAAAAAGGGCCTAAAGCTAAGGCAAAATCCTATTGCTAGGAGCGATTAGTGATAGGGAATACTTTTAGTAAAGCACTTAAGTCTAAAACCAATTATTGACCCACGGTTTTGACTGATGAACAGTCAAAATCGGAAACCCATATAAAAACCCCAAAAAAAACGAACGGTCACACATTAAAACAAAGATCATGCAACAGTTTTAAGTACTAAGTGCAAGAATTAAAGATGATAAGGGAGAAATACGAACCTGGTGGTGCTTTCGGATCTGAAAAAATCGAAGTTTTGAGATTTTGATCTTGAGAGGGTTTTTTTTTTCAGAGAGGGAATTTCGAAAGAAACTTGGGGAAGAAGACTGTGTAAGAGTGGGGCCCGATGACTATAAATAGTGGTCATCGAGTGACGACACGTGGCAGTGTGTGATTGGGCCGATGAAAAACTTCCCGTTATCAAATGTCGATTGGGGAGGTTATCGAGCCAGAGGGGGTCGACAATCCCATTTTTGTCGGGCCCTTAGGGGCCGAGAACCTGACTTAATTAATAATTTTTTTTTATTTTTTTTTAATGAACTTAAAGAGACAGAACACAAATAAAAGGGCTCCTCCTTAATGTGTGCATACAGTGGTGTGCTCCCCCTAGGAATGTGAATGAATAGCAAAACGTACCTTGATGCTCCCCCTTGAATGATGAACCATGATGATATACACAGCGAGGTAGAAATAAAAATGAAAGAAAAAATTGAAAATACGGAACTGTAAGAAAAAGATCAAAATCTAAAAAATGAGAACCCAAGTGTTATGCAGATTGACTCAATGAGTAAATGTGCAAAAACCCTTGGATAGACGTTTTTAAGGATTTCGAGGCACACTGATTTGGGATAATCAGGTTTTAAGATTGAGCATTCCCAACTTGGATACTAGGAACTGGAATCGTTTCTCATCCAGTGCCTTGGTAAACAAGTCGGCAAGCTGAAGTTCCGTATTAACAAAGTATAGTTCAATTGTGCCTTGTTCGACGTGATCCTTGATGAAGTGATATCGAACGTCGATGTGCTTTGTCTTCGTGTGTTCAACCGGGTTGCTTGAAATGGCTATGGCACTTTTGGAGTCACAATATATGGGAATCTTGTTGAACCAGAAGCCATAGTCTTTGAGTTGAGTGCGCATCCATAGTACTTGTGAGCAGCAGCTTGCGGCAGCAATATATTCGGCTTCCGCGGTAGATGTGGAGACGCACGCTTGCTTCTTGGATGACCAGCTGACCAATTTGTCTCCAAGGAATTGAATATGGCACGAAGTGCTTTTACGATCGAGCATGCATCCGGCATGATCCGAATCTGAAAAGGCAGTTAGCTCGAAACGCGTATCCTTGGGATACCATAGGCCAAGATTAGGTGTACCTTTTAAATACCGGAAAATCCGTTTGATCGCACTAAGATGAGATTCCTTTGGAGATGCTTGATATCTCGCGCAAAGACAGGTGGCAAACATTATGTCCGGACGACTAGCCGTAAGATACATGAGAGAACCAACCATGCCCCGGTAATTTTTAGAATCTACATCTTTTCCCGAAGGATCAGCGTGTAGTTTTGAACCCATGGACATGAGTGTACCAATCGGAGAACATGACGTCATGTTGTATTTACACAACATATCCGAGATGTATTTTGATTGGTTGATGAATATTCCAGTAGAAAATTGTTTAATTTGAAGACCAAGGAAAAAATTCATCATTCCCATCATGCTCATGTTAAATTTGGCAATCATGAGTTCAGAGAACTCTTTGCATTTCCTTGGGTTAGTCGAGCCGAAGATGATGCCGTCCACATAGACTTGAATGAGCATAATGTCACCTTTGTCCTTTTTAATGAAAAGAGTTGGATCGATCTTACCTTTGGAGTACCCGTTTTTCACTAAATAGGTAGACAAACTATCGTACTATGCGCGGGGGGCTTGCTTCAATCCATACAGAGCCTTGTCCAGAATGTAGACATGATTTGGTTTGGAGGAGTCGACAAACCCGTTGGGCTGAGAAACATAGACTTCTTCACGCAAAACACCGTTTATGAAGGCCGTCTTGACGTCCATTTGGAAAACCACAAAGTTCTTGTGTGCCGCTTAAGCCAAGAACATTCGGATTGCTTCAATACGGGCGACGGGTGCAAATGTTTCGTCGTAGTCAATGCCTTCTTGTTGACGGTATCCTTTGGCGACAAGTCTAGATTTGTTGCGTATAACGACTCCATCTTCATCTTGTTTGTTCTTGAATATCCATTTAGTGCCGATAACGGTTTTGTTTCGAGGACGGGGAACAAGGCGCCATACTTTCAGACTTTCAAATTGATTGAGTTCCTCTTGCATGACCACAATCCAGTCAGGATCATTCATTGCCTCATGAATGGATGTGGGTTCAATCTTACTTATGAATGAAGAGAACATGCAATCATTGGCCGAGGCGGAATGCATTGTAACTGGTCGGTTTGGATCTCCGATAATTTGTTCAACAGGATGAGAACGGGTCCATTTTGTCGTATGAGGAAGCGGTTGAAATGCATTTGGCTCCGGGGTGTCATCTTGATAAGAACCTAATGGAAGATCTTGAATAGATTCCAAAGATGGGGCCACGTTTGATGATCTTGTGGCACATGTGACATCCGTCGGTGTTGAAGTGGATGGTGGGGGAGAGGATGTCGGTTCCGCAGGATTTGGTTGAACAGGCGGTTGAGGTTCAGGTGGAACAAGAGGAGCATCCAATGAAATAGTTTGATCGGGAGGAGCAGTCGTAGAGGTGCTTGGAGATGCAGCAGTTGAGACAGTTTCCGTTGTAATTGGGGTCCGGAAAGATCCGAGGTCTCGGCAATCTCCAAGGTAGGCGGGGGAATCTGGAGAGAAGTATCATTGGTCGGCCCAAAGAAATCCGAGTAGAAGTAATCGAATAGGTCATCCAGATTTGACATGGCAGTTTTGGACGTTGAAGGTTCAGCGGGATTGGGAGCAGGTTCCGAACGAATGTGATCGGAAGCTAGTATACCGGTGAGTGCGGGTCCAGAACTGTCGTGTTCAGGAGCCATTTCGGCGTTTGGATCGAATTGTACATTAACGCTTTCAGTGACGCAACGTGCGTGTTTTATGTAGACCCCATAAGATGATGCATTTTGTGAGTATCCGAGAAAGTAGGCTTCATCGGCTTTCGGCTTGAGTTTCCCATGATCTTCTTTTTCATTAAGTACGAAGCAACGAGTGCCAAACGTTCGAAGATGCTCGATTGAAGGAACGCGATCGTAGACCAAGTGATAAGGTGTCTTGTTGAAGCGTTTGTTGATGATGGAGCGGTTTTGAGTATAGCAAGTTGTGTTGATAGCTTCGGCCCAAAGGTGGAGAGGAAGCTTTGAAAAAGTAAGCATAGTGCGAGCGGCTTCAACAAGAGTTCGATTTCAGCGTTCGACCACACCGTTTTGTTGTGGAGTACGAGCTGCAGAGAACGTGTGGGTTATACCAACCGATTCGAGGTAACCATCAAGGGTACGGTATTTGAATTCAGTTCCATTATCGGTACGGATGGTTTGTGCAGTAAGTTCTAGCTTGACTTGAACGGCTTTGAGAAATGTGATGATGGTGTCGAGGGTTTCATCCTTTGATCGAAGGAACTTTACCCATGTGAAGCGAGAGAAATCGTCCACCATCACTAGAACATACTTTTTACCATGTATGCTTTGAGTCCGCATCGGGCAGCACAAGTCTATATGAATGAGTTGAAGAGGTCGAGTCGTGCTGTGAACTATCTTGGGTTTGTGAGAGACCTTCTTCATCTTTCCCATCTCGCATGCGTCACAGAGATGTGGTTTGTCGAATTTAACAGATGGGAGTCCGGTGACTAATCCGTGGATGGAGAGGCAATTGATGTTCTTGAAGTTCAAGTGAGATAACGGACGATGCCATAACCAGGTCTTTGGACTAGAAACGTTTGATAGAAGACAAACACTTGAGGGGGCGTTTACTTGGGAAAGATCGATCGTGTAGAGGTTGGACTTGCGTGTGCCGGTCAGAAGCTCCTTTCCATCAAACGTGCGAACACAGCATCTATTGGGTCTGAAATTGACTTCGAGTTGCTTGTCACAGAATTTTCCAATGCTCAACAGGTTGTGGCTTAGCCCTTGTACATAAGAGACGTTGGAAATGGTGATGTTGTTTTGAATGATATCACCATATCCTTTTATTGGTGCCAAGTGATTGTTGCCAAATTTGACGAATCCGCCCTTCTTTTCAGTGTACTTGGCAAGCAGCTCCTTTTGTCCGGTCATGTGTTTGGAGCATCCGGAATCTAAGTACCACACATGACCGATCTGCACAAAATCAGGCAGATTTAGGTACCCATTTGTAAATGGGTCCATCATGGTTAGTTGACTTTGCACCCTTGGGTACCCACTTGTGGTGAGACTTATGGGCGTTAGTCTTTTGATTTCTCGGACCCGATTTAGAAATGGATGATGAATGATAAAAATTGTGATTAAATGAATTATAATAACCATAACCATAATCAATAGGAGGTTTACGAACAAAAACATCCACACCGCAATTAGAGCCACAAATTTTATTACGAGAAAATTTGATTAAATGTCTAAATAAATGAATTTGATACGGAAAAGGAAATCTAGAATAGTTTCTTTTGACATTGGAATGTAAAACCTTGTCTTCTTTGCGGGTGTTTGCTTTGTAGTATGCGTGCCCTTTTTGACCCAAACCGACTTGGTTTCTAAAGTATGAAGCGCTGAAATATTGAAAGGAACACGGTTAGTATGGTTTTTGAAGACATGATTGGTTTTCGTTTGATAATGAGTGGTTGGATTTTGACTTGTGGAACACTCCGTTGGTTCAGTAGGTAAAGAAACTGTTTCCATAGGTTGTTCACACATGTCATTTAAGCACTCGTCCGATTCAAGTGAAGATTGGTTAGAAAGGGCATCTAATTCAGCATTGATTTGTTCGTCGGAATAGGAACATTTTTGTTTAGGAAGATTGGAATTTGGGTCCATTTTGAACAACTCTTCAGAATTATCTAAATATTTGCTAATGAAGGCTTTACAAGTTGAAACGTTTGAAATAGTATCATTTTCACGAGTTATGTTCAATTGTAAAGTCTCGTTCTCAAGTTGTTGTATTTTAAATAAAAATGATTCCTTTTCCTTTTCCGCTAAAGAATGTTCAGATTCCAACACTTGTTCGAGTTGAATAATTTTCATTTCTAAAAATAGAGTGGGAATGTACGGTTTACATTCAGGAATCGTGTTTTGAAGTTCTTCGGCTGAATAAGATGGAAAGTAGTTGTTTGGAAGAGATTCACTTGAAGATTCCTCTTCTACTATTTGAGGATAGTAGAAAGGCATTTGAAAATAGTTTTTGTTTTGTCTCTTCCAATCTTCTTTTTCCTCAACACTAGGGTCCGATTTCATAAATTGAATTTGGTAATCTGGACCAAGGTTCAGATATTCAAATTTATAAATCGTCGAAGTATTATAAATAGCCTTTGCTAAGTGTTTCGGATGTTCAAAACCTAATCCGGCTTTAGAGCTTAAATCATTCGGAGCATTTAAGTGAATAGTGTGTTCAGTTTGACCAAGCTTGTAAAGTTTTAATTCCAACGTTTCGAGTTTTTCTAATAAATCTTGTCTTTGAAAACTGACAAAGTCAAACTTTGATAAAAATTTGGCAGTCTCATTCCTAGATGTTTGAAGTTGGAGTGTGAGATCAGATATTTGTTGTTGGAAAAGATCATTTTCTTCTTTTAAAACCATTTTCTCCGTTTCGAGATTATGTGCTATACTTTGAGTAGTGACAGGGTCGGTTTGTGTAAGAAGCAATTGTTTATGGTTATTTACAAGGCTTGCTTCTAAATTGGAAACCAGGAGTTTCTCGGTTTTCAATTTGGAGTGTAATTCCTTTAATTGACACATTAAATCATGCATTTGAGATACAAAAGAGTCATAGTCAGAAGGGCTTACCTCGGGTGTGTAGTCGGAAGCGTGAGAAGGAGTGTCATCAGAGTAAGCCATTAAGCTGAAATGTGCTTGAGTATCCCCTTCCATGTCATCTTCATCATCTTGATTAAGCCATTGTTCATCTTCAGCTAGAAGGACTTTACCGGCTTCTTTTTGTTTGGACAGCATCAGTTTGTAAGTGAAGTAGTTAGAGTCCTTCACTATTGGCTCCTTGCATTCCCTTGCGTAGTGACCAGATTTGCCGCAGTTGTAGCACAGACTTCTTTCACCCTTGAACTTGTCTTCAGGCTTGGGTGTAGGGCGAGGTTCTTCTCTTCTAGTTTTAGGTTCAAACATGGCCTTTCACTCATGATTATTAGATCCTGAGGCATACCTTTGTTGATTGGGATTTGAGCGACGTGAGAACTTTTGTTGAAAAGATTTTGTAAGGAAGGCCAGTTGAAGTTTGGCAATTTCTGGATCATAGTCAAAGTCTTCGTCTTCTAATTCGGCAAACATCTCTTGAGGAGCGGAAGAGGACTCTTTTGCCATTAATGCGATTGGATCCGGGTTCTTCTTTGAATTTAACCCCATAAGTTCGAGAAACTCCTCTTCATCTTGTTGAAGGGTTTCATAGACTTCATGAACGTTAAGGTCAGCAAGATATTTGCTGTGTTTGATTTGATTAGCAAACCGACGCCATTCCGGTTGAAGATTGCTAACAAATTTGACATTGTTTTCGATCTTTGTCCTACGAATTTCGTTTTTGCTAAGTTCGTTCACCAGTTGTACAAAACGGGTATATGTGTTCGTAAGAATTTCTCCATCTTTTGCCTTGAATTCTTCGTATTGAGAAATGCAGTTGGTGATTTTGAGTTGTGTACCAATCTTCGTTCCAAGCATGAATTTCTCTATGACTTCCCACATTTCTTTAGCCGTCTTCTTGTGGCTATCAATGCTCATGTAGATCTCATTTGGAAGGCTCATAAGTAGATAAGAACGGGCAAGTTGGTCACCTCTCATTATCCTCTTCTCGTTTGCATCCCAAGAATTTTTTAGGTTAAATTCCCTTCGTGCGGGCGTAGGAGGAGTGTTGTTTGGCATTGCAGGATACTCTTGATAAAAAGGTGGAGCAGGACCCTCTTTGATTGAACTCATGATTTCATCGGCATAGTCATGGCGTTCAATGAAATCAAGGAATCTATCCTTCCATTGAGAATATTCTCCCGGAAAGAGAATTGGAGGCTTGGTGTCTGATCCAATGGCCATTGCTTCTCGGGTAGTCATTGTACTTTTTGGTTGGACCTCGATCAATGAGTTTTTAAAAATTTCTGAGTTGTCACTTGAAACAGTAGGTTATTATCGAGTGACAAAGGAGGACGAAAAAAGATATCGATTGAAGGATTTTTATCGGGTGTGAGCTGCTCGATGAAAATTGTTATCAGGTGACTAAGGATCGATAATAATTGTTATCGAGTGAACAAGACTCGATAAAAATTGTTGTCGAATTGAGTGGGACTCGATATAAAAAGCTATCGAGTGAACAAGACTCGATATAAAAAGTTATCGAGTGAACAAGACTCGATATAAAAAGTTATCGAGTGAACAAGACTCGATAAAAAAAATTGATTAAAGAAATTTATCGAACACTGACCTATTCGGTCAAAATTTTCTCGATTCAGCAGGACTCGACAAAAGAATATTTTAAATCTGAGTTTTCTGTGATTGATAAACCAGAAAACAAAAACACAGTTTTCTTGACTAAAAAGAACTAGTCTTTTTATGGACAAGATTGTCTGGGTTTTTGAATTTCTTATTTGTTCAATTACGGAAACTATTAAGATTGCGAGAATTTATGATTTTTTACTAAGGAAATCTTTAGTAAGAATAGCTGCAGGAGTCACAAGTTCCTGAGTTTTCTTATGTAAAGATATTCAAAAATAAACAAAATAAATTAAAGTAGTTTTAATTAAACAGATTCAAATATTTCATGTATGGGTCGATAAAAAATTCAAGATCTTGTGAAGTTGAATTGATAAAAATTCAATCAACAGAAGAGATGTTCGAGAAAAATTTAGTGATCAGTATGAGGTACTCGACAAAAAACAAAATGAGGTTTTATCGGGTAAGGCATGAAACAGTAAGACTCGATAAAAATTCAATGAACAACAGAATTTGCAAAAATCGAAATAAGTACCTTCTGTTTCGTGGTTTGCTCAGAAAATCGTAAAAACTCGTGATCTCAGGCTCTGATACCACTTGTTGATCCCATTATAACAACACAATGACAATAAACAGTTAATAGTAAAGTAATATGACACGAACAATAATTTAAAGAACTTACGTAGTCATATATCTCTTGAAAGTGTATATGTCGATTACAATCAGATTCACGGTTTCAACTCTCTCTCTAAGTAATATGAATCGACTAACTATTAAAGTAAAACCCTAACCTTGTATTTATATTGCTAGGTCTAGTCTAATTAAGGAAACAAGAGTTTAAGGAATTATAAACTTTCTTTTACAATAAAGCATATCCTTTCCTTATTTTGTCACAATTAAAATACTAATAGACCTAACACATTTGGTTCAGCAGATTTATTAAGACTAGAAATATAACAAATAAAATTAAAACTAAGACAAGAGTAATTCACCACCCTTTCTAACCTATATTTAATTATTCTGTCAACTATAAAATCATCAAACTTGCAAGGAAAACTAGAAACCCAGTTGAATTTCTAGCATATTAAGATGATGAAGGTAGACTATGGATACCCTTAGATTTAAGACCCAAACTTTGAGCATCATTGTTATTTCTGTTGTCAGCCAAAGACTACATCTGTTGTCTACTTGCAACTGCTTCAGAGTTACTCAAAGGCTGCCAACTGGAAAATCTTTCAAAATCATGAGTTAAACTACCCCAAGACTAGTAGATCTACCTAGAGGCAGCCTATTGGAAACTCTACTTGGACTACACGTTAGATTACATTTACTAAGAGCAGGAAAAGGCTGATCAAGTTTCGTACTATGAGGATGTTCTCGATCCTCATCATTGGGTCATGCATTAGAAGTCATTAGATAAACCAAAAATAGAATCACATAAAATTCAAAATATTAACATCATCACTGACAAAGTTATTGTCGTTTTACTAAATCTTTTGAGTATGTTTTTCTTGTTTTAAAAGGATAAAATATTTCGTAAAATTTAACATCAGGAGAAACAATAATTTTGTTTGAATCTAGGGTATACAATTTGTATCCCTTCTCGGAGTTAACATATCCCAGTAAAATGCATTTTTCAAATCTATAAGTAAAACAAAGACAACCAAAATTTCGAAGATGAGTGAGAACTGGTTGAAAGCCACGTCATAAGGACATTTACCAAGTTACCATTGAAAATAGAAGTGGGTATCCTATTTAGGAGATATGTGGAGGTTAGAATGCACTTAATGCACATGTTCAAAGGAATACCTCCCTAAGAGTTCTAATTACATTAAGTAGGTGACGATATTTGCTCCATGATCCCATTTTGTTGAGGTGTGTATATACACAAGGTCTAATGATTAACTCCTTTGGATTTAAAAAATTCACCTAGTTTTGAGTTAGTAAATTCAGCCATTGTCTCTTTTAAAGGTTTTGATGAACTTCCTAAATTGCATGCCTAACAAGTTGTAGAAACACACAATATTGTTAAAAACTCCATGTTTTCTATTTAATAAGTAAACCAAAGTAGCACGAGTATAATCATAAATTATAGCAAGAAATAATTTAAAGCCTTCCTTTGTTTGAACATGATCAGAACCCAAAATATTTAAATGGACCAATCACCAAGATACTTAGGCTTGTGATCATTTAAAACGAACTTGTCCAAGATGTGTATGTTGTAATCGAGCAGACACAAACACAAACACAAAACAATAGGACTAGGGGAAGGAGAGGTGACCCACTCTTGTAATTTTATATCAAAAAAATGCAGTCCACCTTCATGACTATGAATTCCCACAACACTCTTTCAAAGATAATCCTAAACATTACATCGGGTCTCATTAAAGACAACATACACCTTGTTATCTCTAGCCAATTTATGGACAAATAGAAGGTTGACATTGAAACTTTGTACAACCAACACATCAGATAAAGTAACATTGTTTGGAATTTTGAAGTTTCCAATTTTATTTATCTTTGCCTCAAATAAAGTAACATTGCAAGATGAGTGCTAGTGAGCTAAAAGAATATGGTGAGTGTAAGACATGATCAAAAGAATAAAAAGATCCTCATCAAACTCAGTCAGTAAACCGGGTTGCCACATAATCTATTCATTCTCATTTTTTGGAGATGAATATTGAAAAATACATGGGGCCAGTGTCGACTACTCGAGTCACCCCATCTAGCCACTCAAGTATCGCACAAAAGATATTTGTTTCATATATCACGGAGGATGAGCATATCTGCTATCTTTTCTTCACTCGGAAGATTAAGATATTGAAAAAGGAAGACATACCTCCGGTCTACAAACTTCATATTCAATGCGCATTGAGACTTTGAAATGTATTTTCACAATTTGAGCCTTAAATAGCATAAAATGCTAAATTCTTTCAACATATTGCACGAGTCTTCATGATTCCAAAGCATATCTTTGTGGTATTGTCGAAACAGTTTGAGAAGTTAGTTTTATAACTTTACTTCAGTGATAACTGGAAGTCCTATCAGAGATTCATCATCGTCACTTCTGAAATAGGTCACTCGATTGAATTTAATCTCGATTGTAGTGTTAATAGTTGCTAAATGTGCTTCTATGTTAGTCGATTACACATTTGTTCTACCGAAGTCGTTTGTTCAGAAGAGATCAATTTTTAAGGGGGAGCAAAATGTTCTGACGGAGATATCTTTCTGAGGGGGAGCTAACTGACTTGTTTTGATTACGACGACGCGGTTTAGTCTTTGATCGTCCATGATGCTTAGGATTCTCCTAATCATCATGAGGGGGAGAAATTATATATCAAAGACACATGCAAACACATGAAATCACATGCAAAGAACTGATCATGAAGTCACATGCTAACAGATATTCTAAGAATTAATGTTGATGTTGAGGGGGAGCAATCAGAGCTGACAGTGATTAACAAAGTACTCATATGTCTAAAATGTTTGAATCTAAATCTGTTGATTCTAAGGTTGAAAATCCATTAGACTCAAAGATTGTAGATTTGATGTTGAACAAAAGAAATAAATGTTTCAAGCCAAAGCTGCTTGACGATGTATAGGTGACAAGTTTACTACACGTAGGGTCAAAGTTACGAGCCTTACAGTTTAAAGATTAATTGTTGACTGTTAAAATTTTCTGATGAAAAGTCTTCCTAAAGATTCTAAAGATTAGTTCAAGCTAAAGGTTTTTAATCTGAAGATTCTAATTTGTATAAAGGGGGACTTGTTTTTTTTCCAGATGCAATGTGCTTGAATACAAAGGGGAAGATTGTTTCAAAATTGAAGATTGTTTGTTGACAAAGTTTGATCGTCTTCAAAGAAAGAAGGAGATTTTTAGATTTGTTTTGCCAAATTGTTATCTCGAATACGAAGGGGGAGATTGTTAGGTATAATTATATTGTATCCAAGATTACAATATTGAAGATGACAAAGTCAAAGCATAATGTCAACAAAGTCAACAAAAAGCTTAAAGTGTACTTACTTTGTAGTTTACTCTTGTAATAGAGTAGGGGTATAAATACTCACGTCTTGTGTATTTTGTAAGTAGCTTTCATTGTCAATTTCATGTATTGTACTAGAGACAGAGAGAGAGTTTGTAGAGAGAGAAACATATCAGTACATATGATTTGATGATTCATTGATGTGTTCGTGATAATTTCATATTGAAATTCATAGTTATCTAAGTATTAAGAAGTTAACAATGTATTACGAAATATTTATCAAAACACCATAAATCTAAATTCATTACAATTCAACATTGTATTTATAAAAAAATAGTTTGTCCTCAACATATAAAGGACCTAAAAGGTAAGAGAAGGGAATTTGGATCAAATGTACGAATGATAACGTAAAATGTTGCATGGAACGATTCTGTCGTCTAAGCATTCATTACAAGTCAGATTTACGGCTCTTTCCTCACACTTGACATCCTTGGTCACAAGTTCTTTTGTGGTCTGCTCCAACTCGTCCCTTGTTTGTCTCTGAGACTCAAGGGCTTCTTGTCATGCGGCTACCTACAATTATTAAATGTACACATAATGAGTAAGTTGTTAGTGAAATATATATAACAACACAATATTTAAACAGACCATGAATATACCTCCTGCTACAAAACAGATGCATGGGATCATCTTATGCTAGAAATAAATGAAGCACCAGTCATCTAAAACCTTGATCAAATGACGTGTCGAAGCCATAGAAGTGGCCTTTCTTCCAAGGCTTAACCTGCTCCCACACGTCATTATCTCTGATATGTCTTGATTATGTCTGGATACTTCTCCAATATTATCTGCTCGTAGCTTTCCTGCAATTTAGAAAACAAAATGAAAAAATCAGTATTTTTTAAAATTTCGACAGCATAACAATTGTTAAGTGAACATTTCCAAAAACACCATATCCTATTTTTATCGAATGAATATATATATATATATATAGAGAGAGAGGTTGGTTCATTTACAAACCAGATGAATCGTACAAACTCGTACAAACCATATATAAAAACAATTTTTTCATATTTTTTTCATCAAATGCTATGATTTAAGATGTTATTTCACATATGTTTGTTTCACCCTATGAAAAAATTATATGTAAAACTATTACATTATGGAACAAATACATGTACTTATGAAAACAAATACATGTGAAACTTTTACATTATGAAACAAACATATATGTAATAACATCTTAAATCATAGCATTTGATGGAAAAATCATGAAAAAAATTATTTTTATATATGGTATGTACGAGTTTGTACGATTCATCCAGTTTGTAATGAATCAACATCTATATATATATATGTATATATAAGAGGGCATGTTCATACGAGAATGATACTTATTTAAGAAAATAAGATAACAACCCAAAATCATTAAGGATTTTACATTAACGGGGTGTCCAAAGGACACGGACGACTTTGAATCGGTGGGACAAGTCGCGGGGAATCATTAATGATTTTGTTCGTCATGTTAGTATAATATCATTAATGATTGGGTCATTTTTGTACTCTCGAGAATATGTTTCATTCTCGTTTGAACCTATATATAGATATACGCAAATATGTTTCATTATCGTTTGAACCTAATTATATATATATATATGGGCGGGTTTATACGAGGACGGTAACAATTTATGAGAATGCGAGGAGCTTTTTTCATGTACAAGATCACATGTAATTTTGCACTAACTATAGCGGGTGACTTTTGGGGCTACTTAAGTCGCATGGAAAGTCGTCCGCATCATATATGATTTTGTACATGAAAATTTTCAGGTACAAAAATGATTGGCTGAGGATTGTCCTCGCATTGTCGTAAATTGTTACCGTTTTCGCATTAACCTCCCTTTCTATATATAAGCCTAATGTATGCCCACACCAAGACTTCAATTAGGTGAAGAAAGGCCAGAAACAACGAATCTTTCTATGATAAACATGTCTGTTTTGCATGTTCGTTATTACGGATAATTCCTAGAAAGGAACAGAATAATAAAGTATAACAATGGCAACCTACACAATTTTAGCCAATTTACAAATATGAAGGTCAAGGAAAACCTATGGTGTAAATAGATATATATATGCTAGTGGTAAAGATACTTCTAATTTCTTGAAGTTGAATAGCATATTGGGAAAGATGTAGCATATTAGCTTAGACAAGATGTAACATGTTAGGCTGTTGTATAGGGGTTGCAATCATGTCGTATTCGGGTTGGCGTGTCACGGGTTGGCGGGTCAGGGAGGGTCAACCCGGACACGACCTGTTTAACTAATCGTGTCGAGATACGCAACCCTAACCCGCACATGTTCGTGTTGGCGGGTTGGTGGGTCAACCCGCGTGTTGGCGGATTGGTCGTGGGTTGGCGGGTCAACACGCGTGTTGGCGGGTTGGTCGCGGGTTGGCGGGTTGAGTTTTGACGGACGGGATTACAATTTACACAAAAATGAAAGAAACCCTATTAATTAGACTTTTAGATTTTTAAAATAAAACATAAAATATATATTATTATTTTTTTAATAAATTTTGGCGGGTTGGTGGGTCAACCCGAACACGACCCGTTTATTTAACGGGTTGGCGTGTCAAAAAATTCAATCCTAACCCGTTTATTTTCATGTCGGGTTCGTATCATATTTCGTGTCGTGTCGAGAATTGCCACCCCTACTGTTGTATGGTTTTATACATTAAGATAAAATTTAACTTAAAGTCATTTAAAACTCATGACAACTAAGTTGTTGTAGAAGGATAAGTGTGCCATCGTCTAAAGGATATGACGATAAAGATAAAAGATAAAGATGCATAAAGATAGAGATAGACATTTAGAGTTAGATTAGTGTTAGATTTCTTATGGTTATCTCTTTGTAACCCGTCCCTATTTAAAGGGCTATTGATTAATGAGAAGGAATGCTTCTTGATTCTCTCTATATTGATTATTCTACAACACGTTATCAGCACGTACGCTCAAGCAATAATTCAATGATCGATTTCGCGTCTTTAAATTCAACAATCAATTCATTCATCAAGTAAGCTTTTATATACAATATTGATTCGTGATACTCATTATTAACATGATCATAATTTTCATGTTTGCTTACGTCTCACATTCCATGTATTAAATACCCATTAACTATACAATCTTTTCATGTTTGCTTAATTTTGCTTACATTCATATGCTAACTTGTGAGTATTCATTAATGTTACCAAAATTATGTTCATCACTACCAATTAAATGATGTAGTTATAACAGTCCCATGTTTCATTGTGAATATTTAAAATAAATACATTCATATACAATATATTATTTTTTTTAACCAATAAACGATATATTTTATTAAACCAACTAAACTATAGTCGAATTTCTTTGAAATATTGTAAACGTTTTTTTTATTGAAATTGCTTATTTATCTTATTTATAGATATATATTAAAAATTCCAATGTTAAGTTACCAATGAATTTTTTTTAGATGAAAACAAAATAGGTAAATATCCCTTTTCTTGTTCCATTGCTTTTAATATGGAAATAACAAAAAAAAAGGGATTGTATTTTTCTCTCTGTTCTTTATTATGCATACATGTTGAATCATTATTGCTTTAAATGATAAAAAGAAAAATATGACTTATTGCATGTATATATATATATATTAATTGTGCATACTTGATATTGATATGAGGCCACTGATTTTAATTAATTTTTCTGAGACTTATTAGTGTATTCTACGTTATTTTTGATTTTTTTATTTTTACCTAGTTTTATTATCTATTCGCCTGATTATATTCTTCAATTGTGTATTAATTTAATTATGCCTTTAGTTTTTCTTTTGAACTAATTACCATTCACACATATAATACTTAAATGTTTATCTTACCAAATGCATCTTAATTATAAGTTCCTACTTATAATTTTTATAATAACTTTTGAAAGTCACACTTCCAACCCCATATTATTATACTTGGCCTATTACCAAAATTACTCATTAAAATCCCTATTGAATGATATTAATCTTAATTATTAAAACCATAGATTGAAGTTATAATAATCATGTCATCCTAAAATTAAAATTAAAATTAAAATTAAAATCCATGTATCTTTTGGCCTCTTGCCAAAAGGTTCCAAAACTATCACATCTTTTCGCCTCCTGCTAAAAGCTCACAAAATCATAATTCATGGTTTAATTTTTGTAACTCACCTCACATTTTGGCCTCATGCCAAAATCTACAAATTATTAATGTTATTTATTATTTCATTAAACAAAATAATCGCATAATATCGAAAGATTTTGTCAAACGGGTGTAACCAGCCCTAAGGTTGTAGGGACTTAAGTAATCTATGTGATTCCCCTACTACCTGGAAATCTAAAAGTGTATTTGTGATTTAATTTTGAATATTCAAATATTGATATAACAATTATCAACAATAGAAATGTTTAAAATATCAATATTTAATAATTCTACACTGCCATGATAATGAAAATTTTGATGTGCTTCAAAATTTGACTTCATAAATTAAAATATCGTATCTCTTATTTATGTAGATGACTGAACCAACTCGCCCGAATTTGATATCCTGGATTCAGAAGGACTTGAATACCACCGATGGGTATCAGATGTCGAGACTACCTTCATTGGAAAAGACTACAGTTACACAATCAACCCCCCCACCGACCCTAAAAATAAACCGTCTGAAAAGGTACAAGCAAATGCATTAATGTTCTTGAGACGACACATCGATCCCAGCCTTCGACGGGAATACCTTCAACTAAAAATCCCCAAAGAACTGTGGGATGCACTAAAGGGAAGATTCGAGAATATTCATGACTCTTTACATCCCGAACTAATGGCACAGCGGAATGATATCCGCTTACTCGATTACAAAAAGGTAAACGATTTCAACAAAGAAATATTGCGTCTCAAAGCACGCTTGAACTTCTGTGGCAAGTAACTCTCGGAACACGACATGATTGAAAAAACACTTTCCACGTTTCCTACATCATCAATCATACTAATGAATCAGTATCGAATGGAATATGATAGCAAAAGAATCACAACCTTTAACAAACTTATCAACCTACTGCAAGTGGCTGAAAGACACAATGAGGTTCTTCTAAATAATAACGCTAGACCTGTCGGGACAAAGAAAATTCCTGAATCTAACCATGCAAGCGTTAGAGGTGGAAAGACCTCCAAAGTACAGCGAGGCAAACATGAATCATACCCACGTGACAACTATACACCACAAGGACATGGTCGTGGACATGGCCGTGGACTTGGTCGTAGTCTGGGTCGCGGCAACAGTCGTGGTGGATTTTCCAATTCATGGCACAGAGGTGCAACTGCAGGCCCAAGTAATCGAATACAATCAAAAGGAAAAGCACCAATGACCGAGCCCGCCAAAAGAGAAAGAGATGGAACTGAACCTTGCTACAGATGTGGTATTATTGGCCATTGGTTCAAACACTGTCGTGCAAACAACGCTGTAGCAGCCAACTACAAGAGATATCGAGAATCCAAAGAACAGGAAGCTCACTACCTCGAAGAAACAAGTAATGATCCAGAAGCCAACCTAACAATTGAAGATTTCACCAATACCAATAACAATAAACCATCCCTAGACTGCCCGTAATTTGCCTAATCCGTTTTACTTTATTTATTTATTTATTAATAGTTATTGAGACACTATTAGTTTTAAGTTGTGTTTTTCTTCGATGAAATTTATTGTTTGGATTGGTTGATTATTTTTAATTATTTTATTGAATAAAACTTTAGTTTGTGTTACAATATATGAACCATTGATGTTAAGAAATACGTCAAAACAAATTAATTAAATATTCTCCGTTCCATGTAGGAATGTATCGAGGAGAACTTGAGTGCTTAGTTGACTGTGGGACCACTCACACAATACTAAGAAACAGATCATTATTTACTGAAATTAATGCCTATGAATCCTCAATGACTACAATGATTGGATCATCCAACTTAATAATCGGTCGAGGAAATATCGTTTTCTTGTTGCCCAATAGCACTAAAATAACAGTCACAGAAGCACTATACGCTCCTAGAGCTAACCGAACCTTGTTGAGTTTCAAAGATATACGCTCCAACGGCTATCATATCGAAACACACTGTGAGAATGGAAATGAATATATGTACATCACCTCTAATGAATATGGAAGGAAACGTATATTAGAGAAATTAACGTGTCAAAATAGTGGGTTGTACCTTACCACAATTCGGGTGATTGAATCATATTATGTCATCAATAATGGACTTTGTGATAATGAGATATACAAGTTTTGGCATGACCGTCTGGGACACCCTGGCCGTGATATGATGATACGTGTATTGAAAAATACACATGGACACCCTTTCTTCCGAATGAAAGGTAAGATGAAGCAATTAACTGAAAGTACCAAATTGCATTCTTTGACTTCTAAAGCAAATGAAGCAACACCATCATCACAATATGCCTCCTTGAATACCCCGAAATTTTGCAAAGCTTGCTCCTTAGCTAAAACAGGATCGAGATCATCCTACGCTAAGGACACAAAACAAAATATTCCATTCTTACAACGTATACAAGGTGATATTTGTTGACCCATACATCCAGAATGCGGACCATTCAAGTATTTTATGGTTCTGGTTGATGCTTTGACACGATGGACGCATGTCGCACTATTGTCCACACGAAACACTGCATTCGCAAAACTCCTAGCACAAATTATACGCTTGAGGGCTCACCACCCCGATTATCCTATCAAGTCTATACGACTTGATAATGCTGGAGAATTTACATCGCAAGCATTCGATGATTATTGCATGGATGTTGGGATTGATGTAGAGCATCCCGTACCCCATGTGCATACACAAAATGGTCTCGCAGAAGCTACCATCAAAAGGATACAGATGATAGCCAGGGCATTGGTTATGCGCACCAATTTACCCACTTCTGCCCGGGGTTATGCAATATTACATGCAGCACTACTTATTCGCTTTCGACCCACTGCTAGCCAACCATTTTCTGTGTACCAGTTGGTAACTGGATATGAGCCTGATATTTCACATTTACGCATATTTGGTTGTGCAGTATATGTGCCAATTGCGCCCTCACAACGCACAAAAATGGGTCCTCAAAGACGATTAAGTATATATGTTGGATATGAGTCCCCAACAATAATCCGATATTTAGAACCCTTGACGGGTGATCTATTTACAGCAAGATTTGAGGATTGTCACTTTGATGAGACAGTCTTCCCGTCGTTAGGGGGAGATAGGAAAAGAGATTTTCCAAGGGAACGACAGGAATTGTCATGGAATGTTCCCACTCTGTCTCATTTTGATCCCCGCACTTCACAATGTGAAAGTGAAGTGAAACGAATAATTAACCTTCAAAACGTAGCAGACTCGATACCTGATGCGTTTACTGATATTGCAAAAGTGACAAGATCACATATACCGGCTGCAAATGTACCCGCAAGGTTAGAAGTCCCCAAACAGGGGCACAACACCGTCGGAAAGAGTGTTGCAACCACACATAGTGGAAGTGTGTTTGAGGTCGTGGCTCCCAAAAGGAAAAGGGGGAGGCCACTTGGTTCGATAGATACTCATCCAAGAAAGAAAAAAGAGAGTAAGGCACAATCAGATCCACTTATCATCAATACTAAAAACCCTTCTCATGAGATCGTCTCTGATTATAGTTATGTCCATGAATCATTACTGGAGGACGCTCCGAAGTCAATATTGATTCCAGAGAACAAAGAAATCTCAATGAATTATGTGAATGCATATGAATTTTGATGGAAAGATCGTCCATAGTTATAGATGATATATTTGCACATACTGTTGCTCATGAGATCATAAGGCACGATGACATCGAACCACGCTCAGTTGAAGAATGTCAATAACGAGCTGACTGGCCTAAATGGAAAGAAGCAATCCAGGAAGAACTAGATTCTTTGGCAAAGAGACAGGTATTTGGTCCGGTAGTGCTAACCCAACCAAGTGTAAAGCCTGTAGGACATAAATGGGTCTTTGTCAGAAAGCGTAATGAGAATAATGAAGTCATAAGATATAAGGCTCGCCTTATGGCGCAAGGTTTCTCACAACGCCCTGGAATTGACTATGAGGAGACATACTCCCCAGTAATGGACGTAATAATGTTCCGCTATCTAATTAGCCTAGTAGTTTCCGAAGGATTGGAAATGCAGCTTATGGATGTGGTTACTGCATATCTCTATGGGGATCTTGATTCAGATATATATATATATATATATATATATATATATATATATATATGAAAGTGCCTAATGGCCTTCCACTATCCAATTCAAGTAACTCTAAACCACGGAGTGCGTTTGCAATTAAACTGAAGCGCTCACTATATGGATTAAAACAATTCGGGCGGATGTGGTATACCCGTCTGAGTGAATACTTAATTGGGAAGGGATACAAGAACGACGAACTGTGCCCTTGCGTTTTTATAAAGAAGACAAGTTCTGGATTTTCAATCGTAGCAGTATATGTCGATGATATGAACATAATAGGTACTCTTGATGAAATAAGGGACACTGCAAGCTACTTAAAATCTGAATTTGAGATGAAAGATCTTGGGAAAACTCGGTTTTGTCTAGGTATAGAACTAGAGCACCGAGCTTGTGGTATCCTGATCCACCAATCCGCTTATATCCAGAAAATGCTCTGGTGATTCAATATGGATAAAGCGCATCCGACTAGCACTCCCATGATCGGTCGAAATCTGGATATAAGGAAAGATCCATTTCATCCAAAGGATGATGACGAAGAGTATTGGGAGCAGAAATTCCCTATCTAAGTGCAATAGGCGCATTATTGTACTTAGCACAATGTACTCGACCTGATATTGCATTCTCAGTGAACTTGTTAGCTAGATTTAGCTCGGCGCCAACGCAACGTCATTGGAATGGTATCAAAAATATATTTCGATACCTAAAAGGAACCATCGACATGGGCTTATTCTTTCCCTACAAGGAGAAAAACGGGGTTACAATACCCGTTCAAGGTATTAACAAAGAAAGTGTTATACCTTACAGTGAAACCCCGAACGATGTATTAGTAGGCTTTGCTGATGCTGGGTATCTCTCTGACCCACACAAAGGTCGTTCCCAAACAGGGTATGTTTTTACAATTGGGAACACGGCGATTTCTTGGAAATTTAGCAAGCAAACCCTTGTAGCTACCTCCTCGAACCATTCAGAGATTATTGCTCTACATAAGGCGGTTAGAGAGTGTATATGGCTAAGGTCTGTCATTACACATATAAGAGGAGCTAGTGGTTTAAGTTCAACCACTCAAAATCCTACATGCATATATGAAGATAATGCAGCCTGTATCGAGCAAATGAAAGTAGGATATATCAAGGGAGATAATACAAAGCATATTTCGCCGAAGTTTTTCTATAATCAGCAACAACAGACTCTCCTAAAAATTCAAGTGAATCAAGTAAGAACTGAGGAGAATGTGGCTGATTTGTTTACCAAATCTTTGCCTAAGGCCACGTTTGAGAGACATGTGGAAAGCATTGGAATGCGGAGACTTTCTAAACTCCCTTGATTAATGCACGAATCAGGGGGAGTAGTAGATAAAAGGGGGAGTCTAGTATATATGTAATTTTGGTATGTTGTGCTCTTTCCTTCACCCAAGATTTTATTTTTCCCATTGGGTTTTGTTCCTTGGTGTAAGGTTTTAGTGAGGCAACCGTTATATACCATCCTGTTTTCCTAACTCTCATGATTAATGTATGGATCTGAGATAATATTAGACTAAAGGAAAAGTCTATGTAATGAAAATAAACTGGTGCGTTGTACTCTTTCCTTCGTCCTATTTTTATTTTTCCCACTGGGTTTTTATTTTGGCGTAAGGTTTTAACGAGGCAACAGTTGTGCACCATCACTTCTTTGACTTGGCACAAGGGGGAGTGTTGAAGGATAAGTGTGCCATCGTCTAAAGGATATGACGATAATGATAAAGATAAAAGATAAAGATGTATAGAGATAGAGATAGACGTTTAGAGTTAGATTAGTGTTATGTTTCTTATGGTTATCTCTTTGTAACTCGTCCATATTTAAAGGGCTATTGATTAATGAAAAATAATGCTTCTTGATTCTCTCTATATTGATTATTCTGCAACAGTTGTTAATTTATTAACTCTATTTCACTATTTTTATAACATTTTTCTTTTATGTTATTTGTCCAAAATATCACTTTTGAGTCCTTTTAGCCTGTCTCTTACAATTTTTTCATTTTACAATTTTTTCATTTTTTTTCATTTTTTAGACTTTGGTATCATTTGTCATAATTTTATCATGATTTGGATTTAATTGAGCCTTATGCAAATTTTGGAGCTCTGGGGTTGATATTAATAGTGCTATAAGAATATTAAGAGCGTCTCCAATAACATCTCTAAAATGGAGAAAATAGAAATTTTTAGCGTATTTTTGCTCCAACAACATCTCTAAAACTTTCTTCAACATGGAGAAAGTATGAAAGAGAAACAAAAATCTCCAAATTTGGAGGCATCTCCAAAAATGATTACCATGAAAGAGAAACTATTTTTTATTATGTTCTACCAATAAGAAAAATTGAAATTAAATGTTTAGATAAGATAAATAATATTTTATTAGAAATATAGATTATTTTAATAATATAATGAATTTTGTAATATTTAAAATAGAGATGCTATTAAAGTTGAATGTAATATCTTTTAAAAAGCTTTAGTTTAAGTTCTCAATTTTAGAGAAAATTATGGAAATGGTCTTGAAGATGCTCTAAAGTGTTAGGGGTTGTTTGGTAGTCGTTGGATGGTATAGAGCTGGAGGTACAGAGGTCTGGATGGTATAGAAGCTCTTTATGATATAGTGCAGAATAAAAAATGATTGTTTGGTAGTTGCTCTAAATGGACAGTCTGAATAAGAACAAATGACCATTTTACCCTTTTAATTGTTTTTTGTTGAATTCAAGTTCCAGTTCGAAAATTGAACTAAAAATCAAACAATTAAACGCAAATACATAGAAATTTAGATCATCTCATAGAAGACAAACCTAAATTCGACAAACATTTCATGTGGTGGCCAGGCATGATGAACAAATACAGAAAGACAACCTTCTTACAGAAGGAAGGTTACAGACAAATAAATCGATTGAGAAACCTAAATTCGAAATCGACTGAGAAACAAAAATCGAAATCGATGGAGAACATAGATACTTGAGAGATCGATGGAGAAACAGAAATCGATTGAGCAACTAAAATCGAAATCTATGGAGAGCATAGATACCTGAGAAATTGATGGAGAAATAGAAATCGATTGAGAAACTGAAAACAAAATCGATAGAGAGCAGAGATACTTGATAGATCGGCGGTGAGCAGAAAAACGTGAGAGTTCGACGGAGAGAAGAGATCGACCTTGGAGGAGACAAACCTTGGAGGTGATAACAGCGATGGGAGGCTGAGGGCAAAGTAGGAAAACTTAGACCTATGGATCATTTTGCTTCCCCCTAGATAAGGAGTCGCTCAGAGCCTTTTGTAACCCTGTCAGAGCCTTTAATTCTTTTGCCAAACAAGATATGCCTCTGCATGATTCAGAGGTTACTCTGGATGGGACCATCCAGATGCAAACAAACAACCCCTTAGTGATATTTTTGGAGGACCAAACAACATAGTTCTTTTCTTCTCATTTTGCACTGGGCCAAATCTGCATATTTTGAACACTAGGAGACCAAGGAAGGGCTTGCATCATCCATTAATCATCTTTGTACCTTTAAGCATGGAGCCTAATCTTCTTAGTATATTATAATTAGAACCCTTTTGTAAGCTTTAAAACACACATTAACTTTCGGTTTTTATCTCTCTAAAGTTTAATTGCTTTCTAGTTATTATTTCGGTTTCCTTGCGTTCCAAGAACAAAAGCTTTTATTTGTTGATCTCGTTGTTATCTTTTAGTATTAATATTATTTCATGTTCATTTCTTCTATCTGTTCTTGCCTTCGATTTTTAAAAGCTTATTTAATTCTCGGTTACGATTTAAAATTAATCTATCATCGTGCCATTACATTGGATTTATCCTTTGTGGTTTGTGATTAACTTCCTTAGTTAAAATTTGTTTTCCCATGTGTTTAAAAGTAACTTTTCACTTTTTGTGATGAAATTTGTTGTGCAAGTTTTGTTACTTACCGTGTACCTCCTTCCACTCACGTACCTATAAGATGTATGTGAGTGAGTAGATGGGGTATACAATATAGGGTATGTGAGTGAGTATAGGGGATATACAATACAGGGTATGTGAGTGAGTAGAGGGGGTATACAATATAGGGTATGTGAGTGAGGACGGGGTGTATATAGAATTCACCTTTACTTTATTGTAGTTTGCTTGTCATTTACATTCCAACATTTTAAATTTATGTACTTTACTTTATCGTCATTTACATGTCAACAATTTATTTTATAGTCATTTAGTTTCCCACACTTAAATTTTGTTCTTTACTTTCTCGCACTTTAAATTATGCAATTTACTTTCCTATATTTTCCACTTTCATTATTTACTTTTGAGTTTTTACATCCTTCACTAGAAGAAATCGAACGATGATGGCCTAAACAACTTAGCTTGTGGTGTAAGAGAAAGTTAAAACCGAAACGGATGTGTAAGTCAGAGCCTTAGAGGTGTCTTATATATAGCATTATGTCTAACTATTTATTTCAGATGATTAATGTTTCATTGAAGATTACATGTAATTAGTTGACAACTAATTTCATGTACAAAAATGTATTAACTTTCAGATTTAAGATAAATAAAAAAACGTAAGGTAATATGAGAAGACTATAAATACTTTAGTATATAACAAGTACTATACTCCTACGGTGTAGGATGGTAACACTAATCCATGCTCTGATAACCAAAAGTAATATCCGGAAGATGGAACATATCTGATCCAATCCAATCATCTGTTGGATTGGTTATCTAATTAATTGGTTGAATTAGATGACAGAATTCAACATCCTATTAACAGTTGAATTAGATCAGATTTATCTAAATCAAATAGATCTCAAAGAATGAACATCCTATGTATAGAGGTTAACTAGCAGTGGAGACCGCCATACTTCCATGGTGTGATTTTTAAAACAAAGAAATCATAAATCTCATAGAAACAATAATTTCTCAAAAAAATATTTTAGTTATCTCATAAGAATCTAAAATTGGTTTTTCTACCTATTTTTTATGTTTCCATTAAAACATAACAAATGTCTGACTAAAAAAAGTCAAATGATAACCAAAATTTTGTCAAAATACAATTTTAACACTTAAAATCAGAATGAAACATATAAAAATATGACCATTTAAATAAAGGAACTAATAGAAAAAAATATGTATGAAAAATTGAAAACCAACAGACCCAATACCAATATTAAATTGCTTCCAAGTTTGTTTCTTCAATTTTTGGCCCATTTTGCAATTAATGAAGTCCAATCTCACCAATATAGCCCACTGGATAATGACCAAATGGCCCTTTTAAATGTATCAAATATTTATCTATATCAATATTATTATTTAATCAAAAGTATTATGTAACCACCTACATTTCTATATAACATATAACATGAAATTTAACGAAATTTAAAGATAACACGCCACTGGGTCCCAATCTACAAAACTCTACGATTGACTTGAATCCACTACAAACTTTTTGTTAAATAAATTCTTATACAGTAAAAAAAAAAAATCCAAATTGCATGAAGATGGCACTAAGACTTCATAAAACTCTTCAATAAGCTTCGTGTATAAATATTCAAATAGATTGTGTTATAATTTTCTCTTCACCTTCTACATCATGTTGTCCTAAAAGCATATTTTGACAACAAAATAAGGGTTAGATTATACTGTTTAGTGAGAAAATTAATGTCAGTGCAATAATAGCCTTAAAACCAGTTCATATAAAACAGTTGAAATCAGTAAATATAGTTAGTACTTAGGCAATATTCAGTTACTCGAAAAACATTTAAATTTGTTGGTCATAAGTTGGCGCCAAGGCTCAACATCCCTCCACGGAAACTAACACAATAGTCGCCACTAGAAATCGCACACACCCTGATAAAGTTGCAATCAATATCGGTTGTGGCCCACCACACGAAACGAATTCGTGGGTAATATATATATATATATATATATGCCCTCCCTTGCACGTACAATGACAATATTAACGCACCAAACTTCTGTTGTGCAAGTCCCTTTATCACGAGAATCAATAATCACCACATGTGTTAATTTCAAACATGTAAAAATATCGTATCACGGTTGACGGTAATAATCCAAACATACTAGTGTTGTATAATATCGAAGTAATAATCATTTGATAATATATGCATTTTAGTTTGAAAATGGTTTAAAAGAAAACTCACCTCAATGTCGAAAAACGAGAAATTTTAATTTTAATTGAAAAAAACGATTGAAACTGAACACTTGAATCTGAATCAGGTACTCATGGATCACAATTTAAATCAATAAATTCCACCATAACTCTAAACAATCTCTAAGGCATGGATCACAATTTATCAAATTATCAAATGCCTTATAGTATGTTTTCATGCATATTTTATCATTTTATGATCCAAGCATAAATCAAAAGGGAGCAAAATAACATTAATTCAAGGGGGAGCATGAAGGGTCACATTCCAGAACTCCTGGAAATCTGAGTTACTAAGTATCGGACAACCAACGATTTTGTCTATACTATCAAAGCTTCTAGAATCCATTCTAAAGGTATGTATTCTATAAACTCAGAGAGACTGTCATATTTTTCAAAAAATAAAACCTATTCTGATTACAAAACTCTTTCAAGACTTAGAATTACTTCAGTTCGTCGATCCAAAGCTTCTAGATGTACTGTCCAGAGCTTCTAGAAACTCAAATTGATTGATTCTTCATATTTTTCAAGACCAAAAGTTGTTTTTGCAAATGTTTTATGGTCATCCTGTATGCCACAAGTCCAGAAGCACTTATTGATCAATATTCAAAGGTTCAACTTGTACAGAACCTGTTCTGGACCATAACACCTTTGTGTTTTTGGCGTTGATGCGGGTGATTTAACTAAAGTGATCGTCATGTGACTTTAAATACTCCTTCATTGACGATTTGGATGACATACTCATTTTCTTGGAACCGTCATGCCATGTGTTTTTATACTGTCGTATATGTCAGAAATGGTCCATTTCAGATTTCAAATCAACGTCGCTTGGGGATAAATTTTGTCAAGTGCCTTTTCCATTTAAGTACATTTCACCTGACTAATTTTTCTTTTTATGCTCACTTATCTTCTTTAAAGCATTCTTACTCTCTAAGCTTCCTTGAACTTGCAATACCTGCAACAATGGCGACCCAAGAAAAAAATTCTAACAACTCTCACAACTCAAAGGCTGATGAAAGTGTTATTCACTAGACTATCACAAATGATAAAACACAAGGTGATATTGAAACATGACGTAAGCACAGTCCGAACCCAGAAACTAGCCACACCACTAGAGACCACTTTTCAGGGCTCTGGACTACACTTAGCGAAGGAACCCTAGAACTCATCCTTATCCTCTTAAAAAGACATTGATGCATAAATAAGAGTCCATTCTCCTCAGGGCTCGACACAACACTTGACCTTGGTATTTTTCATGATAGAAGCTTGATATTAAGCTCTGTTGATGAGATCAGTGGACATGAATTGTGAGTAGGTATATTTTTAACTTTAGAACCTTTGGCCTTTGAGGAGGTTAGAATACGTTGGTTTTATGTTAGATAATCCTTAGAATCAATATATGATTTAAGAAATCGAGTTTTGGGGATTTTGATCAAAATTTCGAGATGCTTCAGGTCAGCAAGGCTTGGGGTGACCTCAACTGCGACATGAGATCGCGAGGTCGTGTGAAAGGAAATGGAAGACGACGCGAGTTGTGCCACGATCTGGGTCGTGCACTAGGTCGCATGAAGCACTATTTTGCTCGATTTTTGTATTCTCTTTTTCTGTTGTACGATGAGTTTGGGCTTTGTACAAGTTTGTTGTTTGAAGTTTTATGAAATAGGATTGGTGAGATATTAGCAAGTGTTTAACACCTTTATTAACCCGGTTAACTCAGGTGTTCATTATGGGAATCTCTAGTTGTTAAGACTCTGTGTGGAATGTCGAACGACAGGTGAGTTCTCTTGTATCTTAAAATGCAATAAATGCTTTGACATTATATTGTTTACGAAACGTTTATCAATGATTTTACATGGGTGCAATATATGTTTATACTGCTTGCAGGGTGTGAAGTGGGGATTGTTGAACATGCACGCATAATGTTTTTCATTAGTGCTTATTGTGCATGAAAACGTTTGGTGTCGTTTTGATGGTGTTTGTAATTCATTGACTTTTATGGCAGTCCCATAAGTGTGAGTATCCTTTTGTTTATTAAATACTTTTCAAATTACACAAAGGACTATCAGGTGTGTTGCCAGTTTGTGAAGTTACAAGTGTACATGATTGGTGCTAAGTGGTCACTTTATATAGTAATCATGGGAATGTGGTTTTTCAGGTTTATATTCATTTATAACATATATTTTATGAAATAATGTTAAAACTCATGTTTGTTTTTATACGGTGGTTGTAAGGAATTCACTAGATATTTCGGGCTAGCCTTTCTTTTCAAACTAAAATATTTCAAGGAAAGTATAAGGTTGACAATGTTAGCATGAGAAAGTGTAAATTGTAAACCTCGGGATGAAGGTTGTTTCAGTAACCTGTTTGCTAGTAAGAATGATCAATTTATGCTTACTTTAAAAATTGGGGTTGTTAGACACTGGTAAGAATCTTAACTTCGACTATATTTATTTCTTTCCATTGATGATTTTGAAGAGATCTTGGGAAACTTTTATTAATGGATCCTTGATGAATCGTATGTTAGTTTATTATTTGTTATTGAGGTAAATTTTGGATTTTAGGTCATTATACACACTTACAGAAAAACAAAATATGTGAAACAATATGAATCATAACATAAAATAAAAAACGTTGGATGAATTTAGTTGATTTTTACGAGTTTGGTTTTCACATTACATTGCATTTTTTAGTTATGAAACAATGCATGAAACTGATTTCATAGTTTTTATATTATTTGCGATATATATATATACACACATACGGTTAGGTTCCAGTGAGAAGGAAAGTTAAGGTGAGAAGCGTAAGAAGTGATCTCCACCCTTAGATGCATATTAGGACGAGATGCACCGAGATGAGGTGCACCGAGACTCACCGGATTTACTCCCTTCTAAGGTACAATTCATAGGTGGGTATGAGATTAAAAGTGATCAATGCTTCAGATCTCTTCTTACACTTCTCACGTTAACTCTTCTTCTCACATGATCCTATGCCTATATATATATATATATATATAGGGTCATGTTTAGGGAAAAACCGCAAAAAACAAACTGAACAACACTCTAGGAACCCTCCGTTTGGACGGTATGCACAAATGCATACAGGTAATTTGTAACATGCACACGTGCAGATGGACTTGCGCATAACATGCACTCGTGCATAGAAGAAAATCAACTTCAATCCCTTGTATGCATTTGTGCATACCGTCTAGATGGAGGGCTCCTAGGGTGTTATTCAGTTTTTTTTAGAGGTTTTCCCCTGAACCTTTCTTTCTCTTTCTCTCTCTGTAATATCCCATATTGGTTGGGGAGGAGTGTAACACCCGGAAATTTTAGTTAAGGTTATGAAACTTTGGAAAAGACTGATACAAGAAATTTAGTATTTCAGGCCTATTTTCAAGTGTTTATATCATATTTGGTTGGAGAATTAAAGAAGGAGTCCAACGATATTTTTTGGAGTCAATTTGGAGCTAAGACAAAGCAAATATGGGTAAAACATCGTCTAAGGCTAGTTTTCACGTGGGTTAGGATGGAAGCTGGTTACGAGGTGAGTTTCAGAGTTGAAATTAGCTTGATAACTAGCCTAGGCACTTTTGCACTCAATTATGCTTAGCATGAGTTACAAAGCCAGTTAGTAAATTGTAACTAACTTCACAACTAGCCCTAAGATCTTTTTTCTTGATTTGTCCTTAGCATGAGTTACAATGCCAGTTACGAAAACGTAACTAACTTCACAACTAGCATCAGGCACTTTTGCTCCGTGTGGGTTATGGCGCCAGTTACAACTGGCGCCCACAACTGGCATCTAACACTGATCAGTTTATATAACATCCGTTTTTCTTGGCTTTTACACTCATTTTTCACCAAAAACCTTCCCCTCTACATTAATGGCGATTTTAATGCTTTGAACCACCATTTAACCAACTTGGGAGCATTTATTGAGCATCTAGCTTGAGGATTTCGGTTTGGAGCTCAAGTGTTCGAGTTCTTCTTCTACTTCATCTTCTCCACCAAGTTCCACCCTTTTCATCCATTTTAGAAGATTTTTTAGGGTTTACCTAACCTTAACCTCGTGAGTTCGTTTCTAAACCTTTACAAACCTAATACTTGTTCTAAATGCTATTGTCTACTCTTTTTAAGTTATGATTTCAAGTATTATTGCATTTAGTTAAGTTTGGGTATTTTAGGTCAAAATGAGGATTTTGATCTTGGTTATGAAATGGGTAATTTAAATGGTTTTATTATACTTGGAAATGTCTCTAGATGAGAAAATATTTGATTATGGAACTAAAACCATTTGACCAAATTTTTGGTAAAGTTCATGTTTCAAAGGGAAACATTTGTATAAAGGTTTTTCGGTAAATGGAAACCTATCACTGTGTCTTGTTTGATGTAGTTGATTTATAGACTAGAATGTAATGGATCCATTGGCATATAAGTCGGTCTTTAATCGGGATTGTTGTCCCCTTTCGGTCAACGTATAGGATCATCGAGTGTCGTACATAAATTGTATTATTGGTTGACATCAATAGCCTTTGATCCTTGCGTGGGTGCTAACTAAGATCATCGAGAGCCGTACAGTATTGTATTATTGGTTGTCACCAATAGCCTTTGATTCCTAGGGAAAGCTCTTAACATGAATAGTGACTTATTTTATATACGTCACTAAGAATGGTATTATAGGGTCTCCCCCGGTTACTTCTAAAAGAACCTTGCTCACCTAGAGTAAGCTTTCAAGTTGAGTTAGTTGGGATAAAGTCTTTCACTCTTCTAATTAAATATTTGATGGCTTTATCCATTTAACTGCTTGTTCTCACTAGGCGTAAGCCTAACACTTGTTTCTTAAATGCCATGTTTAGAAGGTGTTCGGGATAACGGGGCTTCTTAGTGAGGAGCGTAGTGACGTGCCGGTGAAGGCACTCTTTTTGGGATTACACCGTAGTGTGTAAATATTGGAGAAGATAGATACATTATTTTGAGGATATTAGTGACACCCGAATGTAATCTATGTTCCTGATTTGTATAGATTATTAGATTGTCATTTAGTATCCTAATTTCAGATGTAAACTCCTATACTCTATCCCCATTTAGTGGGTGATTTTATATATTCCGCATTTTACTTCCAGTTTAAATTTGCTCTAAATTTTAGGGTGTTACAAGTTGGGATCAGAGCTCTAGTTTAAGCGAATGGGTAGACACTAAGTATTGAATTGTGAGAATGGGTAGACACTCTTGAGATAAGAGAGATTTAGAGTCTATGGAAATGCGCTAATCATGAAATGTGACTTTGGTAATAGGGATTCTTGTGTGTATGATATATCCAAGATATCACGTAGCTAATGCTATTTTGGGTGCATTATATTCTGAGTATGCTTATTTTACTATTGTTGCAATGATTGGTGAACATGTTATACGTATTTATGTTAGGTTTGTCTTACTCTTGTCCTATCATCTTGACAGAGTAAGATGGTGAATAGGCGTACGAGTTCGTGTAACGAGGCAGAAAACGTGAATAACAGTATTTCAGCTCAAGATCCCGTAACGACAGTGGGGGGTACTCAACTACCACCACCGATCCCTCCTTATGGTAGTGGGGCAACGCCCAGACTGATTACTATTCTGCTACTTAACCTCAACGCGGGAGGTCCTCTAATGGTAGAGGCGGGTTCACAAGATGAACTTCAAGTCCGTTTGTTACAAGCGGTGAATACTCTTATAACCCAACATCATGAGTCGGTCCTCAAGATGTTTGAAGAAAGGGATGCCAGTTTCCGAAGGCACGAAGCAACTGCGAAGAACCAAGTTGGAGGTTCTAGAGGAAATGGAATCGGGCATGCTACTAAACAGACACCCGTGACTGAGGTGAGGAGAGTGGGAAGAAGTTGCTCGTACAAGGACTTCATGTGTACGAAACCACCCGAGTTTTCTGGTTCGGATGATCCGGTAAAGTGCATAAGATGGTTAAGAGAGATCGAGCAAGCTTTTAGCTCGAGTGACTGTGAAGAGAGGCAAAAGGTGAAGTTTGCTTCACAAATGTTACGAGGAGAAGCTTTAACATGGTGGGACGTTACCACGCCTACCCTTGGCTCCGTTATCGTCTCTATGCTTACATGGGAGATGTTCAAAGCAAAGGTCATGGAGGAGTATTGTAATGAGAGAGCGGTCGATCGTATTGTGGATGAATTTCGGGCTCTCAAGAAGCGGAATAGGACTGTGAGGGAGTACACTCGGTTGTTTGTGGAAAAGCTGAGTTTGGTGGGGCATGTGGCCCCGAATGAGAAGGAAAGGATAAAGGCCTATATCAAAGGTTTGCCATCAGCCATGATGGAAATGGTTTGGGTTTCGAATCCCTCTACTTTAAGAGAGGCGATCGAAGAAGCCAAACACAATGAGGATGCTCAGAATTTGGGCATAGAAGAAAGAAAGGTGATTGGGGAGAAGAGAAAATGGGCGGGCAACTCTATGCCTTCCAAAAAGTCAAAATTTAATAACAACAATCATGAGGGCAACCCCGGACGCGAGGCTAGGTGGTGTTCTCTTTGTCATAGAAAACATCACGACGGTTGTTACCCAAGCCTTAAAACTGTCGCAAGTACGGGAAACCCAGTCATGCTCTAGAAAATTGTCCCGTCAAAGGACTCATTTGCTTTGAGTGCAAGGAGCCGGGGCACTTCAAAAGAGATTGCCTGAAGTGGAAAATGATAGGAAACGCTGGGAGGAAGGAAGACACCCCTAAAGCTAAGGGGAGAGCTTTCAAGATGACCACGGATGAGGCTAAGGCGGCGGCGGACGTTGTGTCGGGTTACGTTCCTTGTTAACTCCGTTCCCGCTCATGTTCTTTTTGATTCTGGTGCTACTTTTTCTTTTGTGTCTTCTACTTTCTGCCCAAAACTTCATACACCTATTAGCATTTTAGAGGATGCTTACGTTGTTGAAATAGCCGATGGTAAGCAAGTTCTAGTTCTGGATGTTCTCAAAGAATGTATGTTAGAGATCGAAGGGAATAAGTTTGGAGTAAACCTCATGCCTATGGCGATAGGAGGGTTTGATGTGATAATAGGGATGGATTGGTTGGCCGAGAACCATGCCGAGATTGTATGCTCCAAGAAGATGATTCGGATTCCATTATCAGATGGCGGTATTGTAGTGGTATACGGGGAAAGAAGGAAGGGTGAAATAACATTGTTGACATTGACAAAAGCACGTAAGTGCTTAACTAAAGGATGTCCTTCATTCTTAGCATACGTTCTAGATGCTAAGTTGGAAAAGAGAAAGCTGGAAGATGTTCGTGTTGTTAGTGAATTTCCGAATGTCTTTCCCGAAGACTTGCCCGGTTTGCCACCCGATAGGCAAGTAGAGTTTCGGATCGACCTAGTACCGGGAGCCACTCCAATAGCTAGAGCACCTTACCGGTTGGCGCCATCCGAAATACAAGAGATGATGGCACAATTGCAAGATCTTTCGGAGAAGGGATTTGTGAGAGCGAGTTTGTCGCCTTGGGGAGCTCCGGTCTTGTTTGTGAAAAAGAAGGATGGCACTATAAGAATGTGCATTAATTATCGTGAACTAAACAAGTTAACCGTGAAGAACAAATACCCACTTCCAAGGATAGATGATCTCTTTGATCAACTTCAAGGGGCGGGTTGTTTCTCAAAAATCAATCTTCGTTCGGGTTATCACCAAGTGAGGGTAAGAGAAGATAATGTGGCAAAGACGACGTTTAGGACACGTTATGGCCACTACGAGTTTCTAGTCATGCCTTTTGGTTTGATGAATGCACCGACGATATTTATGGACTTGATGAATAGGGTATGTAGACCTTTCCTTGACAAGTCGGTGATTGTATTTATCGATGACATACTCGTGTATTCTAAGAATGAATTGGATCATGAACACCTCCGGGAAGTTCTTGAAGTTTTGAGAGAAGAAAGGTTGTACGCTAAATTCTCGAAGTGTGACTTTTGGTTGAAGGAAGTCCAATTCTTGGGCCATGTTGTCACTCAAGCCGGAGTGAAAGTGGACCCCTCCAAAATTAAAGCAATGATGAATTGGGAACCGGCAAAGAGTCCGTCAGAGATTCGAAGCTTTTTAGGCTTGGCGGGTTATTATAGAAGATTTATACAAGATTTCTCCAAGGTTGCTTCTTCCTTGACGGCTTTGACGAAAAAGAACATGAAGTTTGTTTGGATCGAAAAGCAATAGAAAACCTTTTGGACTCTCCAAAGGAAATTATGTGAAGCTCCAATCCTTTCCTTACCGGAAGGATCCGAAGATTTTGTGGTTTATAGTGATGCGTCCAAAATGGGTTTAGGTTGTGTGCTGATGCAAAGAGGCAAGGTGATTGCATTTGCATCGAGACAACTCAAAGACCACGAGAAGAATTATCCTACCCATGACTTAGAGTTAGCGACGGTAGTTTTTGCTTTGAAATTGTGGCGGCATTATCTCTATGGTGCCAAGTGCAGTCTCTATACCGACCACACAAGTTTAAAGTATGTTTTTGATCAAAAGGAGCTAAATATGAGGCAACGACGTTGGCTCGAATTACTCAAAGATTATGATTGTGAGTTACCTTACCATCCGGGTAAAGCCAACGTAGTAGCAAATGCATTGAGTCGAAAGGAGTACGGTAGTGGAACGCGTGTCATGCTTACGCGGATTGATGTGACGTCTAGTTTGATCGACCGAATCAAGGTATCCCAAGTGGAGGCACTTTTAGAAGAAAACCTCAAGAATGAGGTGATGGTGAAGCAACACCAGTTATTGACGGAAGATGGCCATGGTTTGAAGTTATTTCAAGCTCGTGTTTGGGTTCCCAAGATTGGGGGCAACCATGAATTACTCTTAGCGGATGTGCACAAGTCGAAGTATTCCATTCATCCGGGTAGCACCAAAATGTATAGAGACTTGAAGTTAACCTATTGGTGCCCCGTTATGAAGTTGGATGTGGCCAATTATGTAGAAAGGTGTGTGACGTGTTTACAAGTAAAAGCGGAACATCAAAGGCCGTATGGAAGTCTCCAATCGTTAGAGATACAGGAATGGAAATGGGAGGACCTCACTATGTATTTTGTAACGAAATTACCAAAAACCTCGAACGGTCACGATGCCATATGGGTAGTGGTAGACCAGTTGACAAAGAGTACTCATTTCTTAGTTATGAAGGAAGCCGGACCCGTGGATAAATGTTGATCCCAGAATATCAAGTACAAAACAGAAACGTAGATTCATGATATAGAACTTCATAATTCATATATCTTACTTGTAGATTTGATTACAATGTAAGCTCAAGAATGATCTTTCTCTCTCTCTCTATATGAAGTACAAAACAAAACAATGACCCTAAGGTCTTTATATATATACTAAAGAGACTAAACTAAATAAGGAAGCAAAAGAGTTTAAGGTCAACTATAATTGCCTTAATTACAAAAGCTTATCTTTTCCTTATTTTACACTTTTGGCACAATCTTTCATAAATTCTACAAACTAGGATTCCTAAAAATCTCCCCCTATTGTGTCAAAGTGCGTCTTCATCTTTTTAACTCGAACATTCCTTCAAATTGGCATAGAGTTTGGCGATATATCAGTATTTTTTTGATCAACTCAATCCCTTTAAGAATATTCTCCCTTTGTTCATGCTTCAACTGTCTTGGATTCTTTTTCATGTCAGCACTTATCTCAGCAGATAACCTGTTCCATATACCCCATAAAGTACCATCTGAGTAAGCAGCAACCTTAGTGAATCTGAGAAATATTTTCTCTCTAGTTGACTTTAGGTAAACCACACCAAAAGAGGGAGCATGCAGAAAAGTAAGAACATCGATTTTGTCAAGTCCCGGAACATTCTGATTCGGCTTGTTCAGATATACTTTCTTTTGCTTGCTTTCAATACCTCTTTGTAGATCATGAAGATAACTGAACCTTAACTCTTTCTGTACATATTTAACAATTGCTTTTAAGGCCCTTTGCTCATCAAAATTTCTCTTTGGCTTGTCTCGCAGATCCATGTACATCTCTTCCATATCAGTCACATCAATATTAGCAAAGTCAGCTTCAGTAAAATAGTATCCTTTTCCATTTTCTCGCAACACTCTGAAAGATGGAAACTTCACATGTAACCACTTTTCATAGCTGATTTCTTTTATTCCTACTGTCTTGTGTTGAGACATAACCCTTTCAGGAGGTTGGGCTTTTAGCTTTAACAACCACACGTACTCTTTGGTTTGTTCCGGGTTCATATCCATGACTTGATGGATGTGAGATAAATCTTCTTCCTTTTTCTTATCGACAAATATTTTGTTCATTGTTTCTTCAAGATAAGGAACTCTGTTTGTTGATTTGCCCATTTGGAGTTTCTTTCTTTCAGAATCCTTTCCCATCTAACCTGATGTGGCAGCAAGCCTGTACCAGCTGGAGATCTATGTTGATAAGCAAGATTTGCATGTTGTAAGTGTAAATAGTCTTCTACACCAAGTACAGGAGCATAAGGATCTTTGAACCAATTATGAACTTGAACTCTTAAGTTTTAAATGTTGACCAGTTCATCCGTGTTTGATTCAGGTTCTTCTAGGAGAGAAGCACTTCCACCTTCAAAATCTGTCGTAGGCTTTTCAACCGTTGGCTGATCTTGTTGTTGAATGATGGGAGCAGGATCAGTTTGTTAACGTGATTGATTAGCCGCTACTGATCTAGGAGCTTGTGGAGTTCTTGTTCTAATCGAATGTTGAGCCCTGGTGACTCAGCGACGTGTCTCCCCCTTAGGGCGATTGTGACCGGAATCCGGATCGTTCTGACCAGGTCGTCGATGTTTGAGATGTTTCGTCGGTTGACAAGATTGTTGAATCTCTAGTCGTAATGCTTCGATAGCTCCAAGCATAGATTGTTCCATCTTCTTGTTGTTGCTTTCCATTGTATCCAACCGTTCATCGACATGAGGTCTAAATACATCAAACTCATGACGAGTGACTGTCGGAATTTGTAGATTTTGGCGGAGAAGGTCCGTTTGATCATCTTCAGGGAGACCTCTTGCTTCGGCCTCCGTAAGTAAATCCGCAAGTAACATAGACATCAGTTCATCCCTATTGAACTGAGATTGTTGGGGGGGGGGGGGTGTTGGATTACGTGGAGGTCGGGGATGCAAAGATTCTTCAGAGTCGGAAGAGAATAAGGGCGATCCCGGAGGTGAAGATTGACTTGTACTTGGGCGGGAACTGCTTTCAATTGAAGGGCGTGACCGGGCATGAGCAGTTAAGCCTTGACGGGATAAGAGTTGAACGTGAGCTTCATGCTGATCAAATACCCGTGCTTAAGTGTTAGTAGTTGCCGTGAACGGTGGTAGATCGATGGTACCTGAAATGGGAAAACCGGGGTCACGTAGAGCACCCATTGTCACTGTAGTTGACTCAACTCCGGGACCTACATTCAGCGGTGGCAGCGATGTAGCGCTGGTAGGATTTCCTCCCAATCCTCGTGAAATGTCGGGAACCGACACCACTATAGGAGTTCCGTCCGAGCCACGGAGGCTGTCATAGTGAAATGATGCTTGTGTCCTAGGAGGATCTAGACTCGATGTGAAGAGAAATGAAGTCGAAGTAGGTGAGATACTACTTCTATTTTTAATAGTTATGCCTCCCGAAAGGAGGGGAACTAGAGTAGGAGCTAAACTCACAAGTAGTGCTGAAACAGTAGACTGTTGTGAGTCTACCGAGTGGCTGGGTGGGGCGTGCACTTGCGTTGTTGGGTCCACAACGCCTTGTCCAATGTGTGTACTCAACGGATGAGTATCCACATGAGACTCGGTTACCCGGCTGGTGTTTGAGGGTATCTCACTCTCTTGCATATTTTGCTCTCCTTCACACAAGCTCACCTGTTCTTTTTCAACTATGTCTCCCTCCGCTCTCCTTATATCTCTTTTATGTGGTAGAATTGGATTAGGTTCAGGTATTGGATCAGGTTGGGAAGTAAAAGATTGACCACCTTCCAATGATGTAATGTCAGAAGAGGATTCTTGGATGGATGGTTGTCGGCCAATCCGGGTCAGTGCATCATCAGAAGTAGTGATTCGTCGTTGCTGTCTTGGCCGAAGATCTGCAAAACTGTCTTCAAGCTCAAGGTTTGTATCAGATTCGAATGAAGAAGGTGAGGGCATGACTTGGGTACGATTTACTAGCCTTTTCACTCGTTGTCGTCTTATAGGTGGGCGAGATGTCGTTCCAAATGTTGGTTGGGTCGGTGGCTGAATTTGGATGGATGGCGTGGGAATATATTGGTTTGGAGGTGGAATGGGGATTATCGGGGTGGAGGTAGTTTGGATATGCGGATCAGATGCACCCCCCTCTTCATTTCCCCTCACTTCGTCTCTTCTCTCAACACCCTGTTCAAGATCCCTTGATCCTGAACCTGCTCAGCTACTATTGGACCCTCACCCAACTCAATATTTTCCTCACGGTTTGGCTCGTAGGTAGGCTCCACCGGAATATGGGGAGCCATTAAGCCGAGTCTCTCCCTATACTTTATCACACTGGGTGTATTCTGATTCGCTAAGGCTAACAGGGCTTAGGTATAGGCATAACATATGGAAAGCGTCTGTCATTTAGTTTTAGGAAATGTTGGACACAAGAAGGGCCAAGAGGCGAACCTGCTCTTCGATGGATTGCCGGATTTGACTGCATTATGGAGTGAATGATCAGTTGGAGAAATTGCTGGTAAGGTAGAAACTTCTTTGCGCGCCCATTGGCTTTTTGGGTAGTGTACTCGATCAGATCCACCCAGATTAGCGTCGCGTAGTTGTAGTTGCGACTGTGGATGATTCCATGAAAGATGCGAAGAGTCGCTATACTTGCACGGTCCATCACGGTGTGTTTGCCGGTTAGGTAACGATTGACCAAGGAGAATAGTGTAAACAACCAGATCTGCAGTAAGAACATACGCTTGAATTGGCCGACCGAATTGAGGACTTCGGTGAAACCGAGAGCTCGAATATCCCGGCATAGTTCCTCTTCTGACACTGGAGCGTCATATACTTCTGAGACCGACAGTTGTAAGATGGTGTGAACCGAGACAGAGTCAGGCGTGCCGTGAAATCATCGATCCGTGCCGTGAAGTGGTGATTTTCCTCGACCGGATGGTAATTCATAGTGTACCAGAATTGTTGCAAGTAGAAGACCGGGACGCGGTGTTCTAGGCTGAAGGCAAATCGAAGTAGGTGGCGCATAAGTATCTCCATGATGACTTGATGCTCCACCGTCATGCTCATGTCTAGGCGATGGTTGTTGTGTTCTAAGTCTTTCCGCTCCGCGGGTGGCATGAGCACATCGTCTCGATTGGGAAGATGAATGCTCGGTTCAGTGGACCTTTTGGAAGGTAGCGGATGTTCATCATTTGAAAGATTCGGGTCTTGAATGGTGGCCATGAGAATTGAAAAGTAGAGTTAGCAAACCAATGAAATAAGTCAGTTGTCATATTTTAAGGTGGGATGTCAGGTAAAGCAAAGATCCAATGTACCTGATATTTGTCAGACATGTCGAGTGCTAAGAGTAGACAACTATGTAGGTGAATAGTGCGAGTTTATCGATTTAAGGGAAATTGACATAAGTGAATGTCTGGTACAAGTGAGCCGACATTGATGTATGTTGGGTCATACAGACGTGACTCAAATGTGTTTAGTAGTTGTTGGGTGTAGGGAAGCCGACATAGATGAATATCAGGTATAATGGAATCGACAAAAAATTTAAGTGAATAACAATTAAGCATAACTTTGAGCATATCGGGTTAAAGAGAGCCGATAAAAGCTTATGTAAGCACAACCATGCGATCTAACCTACTTATGTAGAATGATGCGACATAAACTGTTAGATCAAAGATGGGTTTATGTCAAATGTATGGGACCTGAGAAAAGCACATAAGCATATGGAAGAACAAAGCATGTGATATATCGATTGGGTGGCATGCAACAAACCTTCATGTGTGTGACTTAAGATCTAAGATGAGATTTTTGTCTAGTCTTTGGGACGTGACAAAACTACCTGGGTATTACTGAAGAGATGTGGTCGAGTCTAAGGTATCCGATAACAATGCTAGAGGTAATTGAAGAATACCTTAGGTGATTGTGACTATTCAATGGGACCCGACAAAAACGCATATCATTCGAGAAAAACCCTAAGTGACAGTTAGTCGAACCTAAACCCTATTAAGACCACAAATCAACAATTTAAGCCTAGATTAAGTAAGGATGATGATCGAGTAACATTACAAAGCAAGTATGGGTGATTTATTCAGTGCAGAAACAAGAACAACCAAGAAAATCGGAAAACCCAAGGGTTTTAACCCATTTAGGAACCGAACAGTTACATCACAAATTGATGAACATGCAATCAATAAAACATAAAAATGCACGAATTAAAGTTGTTCTAAATCAAAGGACGAACCTGGTGGTGTAATCAGATTTCGAAAACCTGAAGATTTTGGAATCTGATCCTTATGGCTATGTTCTTGAGTGTTTTAGAGGGAAAGAGGATGAAGATGGAATTTTGAAGATAAGAACAATGGGTGGGGCCATGAGTTTAAATAGCAGGCCCTGGAACACGTGGCAGCAAAAGGTTGGGCCACGACAAAAAATTTGACCATGTCGAGTCTTATGAACTCGACATCCAGTGGTTGTCGGATTTGTGTAATGCGATAAACACTCTTTGTCGGTTGTGTATCATGCGACAAAAACCGTTTGTCAGGTCCTATAGACGCGACAAAAAAAATATGACTAAAAAAAATTGACTTAAAAAAATCTTAAAAAAGTTGCTCCCCCTTAAATGATGCCTAAGATAAGAAACCTTAGCTCCCTTTATTAAGATGCGAGTTAAGTAAAACTAACCTTACCGCTCCCCCTTTAAGTCTGAATTTGCTTGGAAAAAGATGGAACCGCTTGAAAAACATTTTTGTAACACACGATAGAAAAATAAAAGGACAAGAACGAAGAAGAAAGGAAATTGAAAATACAGAACACGTTTATTAAAGTTTACAAAAAGAGAATTCATATACAATGAAGATTCAACCGTAGGGGTGAATGTGCATTAAAATCTGAATGGACGGTTTGTAAAGTTTTAAAAAAATGTGGCTTTTAATAGCGTAAATTGAGCATGCCTAACTTGGACAATAGGAATTGGAACCGTTTTTCATCCAATGCCTTTGTGAACAAGTCGGCAAGCTGTAGTTCTGTATTTACAAAGTAATGTTTGATCGTATCTTGTTTGACGTGGTCTTTAATGAAGTGGTACCTCACATCTATGTGTTTCGTCTTCGTGTGTTGAGCCGAATTGCTCGATATGGCGATGGCACTCTTTAGGTCACAATAGATTGGAATCTTATTGAGCCAAAAGCCATAGTCTTTGAGTTGTGTGCGCATCCATATGACTTGAGAGCAGCAGCTTGTGGCAGCAATGTATTTGGCTTCCGCAGTTGAAGTGGATACACATGTTTGTTTCTTCGAAGACCAGCTCACCAGTTTATCTCCCAAGAACTGAATATGGCCCGTCGTGCTCTTTCGATCTAGCATGCAACCGGCATGATCAGCATTTGAAAAGGCAGTTAACTCGAACCCCGTATCCTTAGGATATCATAGGCCAAGATTAGTAGTACCTTTTAAATAACGAAAGACACTTTTAACTGCACAAAGGTGAGATTATTTGGGAGATGCTTGATACCGAGCACAAATACATGTAGCAAACATTATGTCCGGTCGACTAGCCGTTAAGTACATTAACGAACCAACCATTCCCCGATATGTCTTGGGATCTACCGCTTTTCCCAAGGGATCGTCGTGTATTTTGAACCCGGAGACATGGGAGTCCCAATCGGAGTACATGTCGTCATGTTATATTTGTGTAACATATCGTAGATGTATTTCGATTGGTTAATGAATATTCCCGTCATGAGTTCGGAGAAATGTTTGCATTGTTGAGGGTTAGTCGAGCCGAAAATAATATCATCTACATAAATCTGAATAAGCATAATATATTTACCTTCCTTTTTAATGAACAGAGTGGGATCGATCTTTCCCTTCGAGTACCCGTTTTTCACCAAGTATTGAGACAGACTATCGTACCATGCACGAGGAGCTTGCTTGAGTCCGTACAGTGCTTTGTCGAGGATATAGACGTGATTGGCTTCGAAGCATCAACAAAATCGTCCGGCTGTGAGACATATACTTCTTCTCGGAGAACACCATTTAAGAAAGCGGTATTGACATCTATTTGAAAAACTACGAAGTTTTTATGTGCGGCGTATGCCAAGAAGAGTCGAATGGCTTCTATACGTGCAACCGGGGCAAAGGTTTCATCAAAGTCAATACCTTCTTGTTGTCGATAGCCTTTGGCAACAAGTCGTGCTTTGTTGCGTATGACAATTCCATCCTCATCTTGTTTATTCTTGAAGATCCACTTGGTTCCAATAATTGTCTTGTGCTGAGGTCGGGGAACGAGGCGCCATACTTTCAGGCTTTCAAACTGATTGAGTTCTTCTTGCATGGCGACAATCCAATCGGGATCAGACATGGTTTCTTGAATGGTTTTCGGTTCAATTTTGCTTAAGAAGGATGAGAATAAACATTCATAGGCCGAGGCAGACCGTGTTGTGACAGGATCGTAAGGGTCACCAATGATCTGGTTGGGTGGGTGAGATCGAATCCATTTGGTTGTATGAGGAAGTGGTTGAGCAGTCATGGTTCCGTAATTTTCATCCGCGTGTTGACCAAGGGGAAGATGTTGTACAGATTCTAGGGCTGGTGAAACGTCGGTAGAAAGTTCCCTTGAAGTGGTAGGCGGTTGAGTTGTGGAGGATGATGGTTCCGGATTTGATGTGGTTTGAGGGGTTGTTTCGGTTAATGGTGTTTATAGGGGTTGGGCGACATCACTCGGAATGGGTAGGCTCGGTTGAGGGATGGGGGCAACGACAGTAGGGTTGGTCGAATTTGGAGTTGCAGCAGTTGAGACATTGTTCTCGAGATTTGGATTTGGAGAACTAGTGGAGGACTCGGCAACTTCCAACGTTGGGGGGGGGGGGACAGTAGTTGTCTCGGAATCAGTTCCGAAGTATTCGGTGTAGATGTGCTGGAACAAATTATCCAAATCGGATGGTGTAATGTGAGATGTTGAAGTTTGATTTGGAGTAGTCGGGTTATGAGCAGGTTCCGAACTGAGGTGTTCGGAAGCTAATACGCCAGTGATAATCAGTTCGGTACTATGAGGTTCGAAATTCATTTCAGCTTTTGTGTCGAAGTGGATATTGGCACTCTCGGTGACGCACCTTGCATTTTTCATGTAAACTCTAAAGGCAGAGGTATTTGGCGAGTAACCCAAAAAATAGGCTTCATCGGATTTGGGTTGTAGCTTCCCAAGATTGATGTTATCATTCATAACAAAACATCGTCCGCCAAATGTATGAAGATGATGGACGGAAGGAATTCGTTTGTTGATTAGCTCATACGGTGTCTTGTTGAACCTTTTGTTGATAATCGACCGGTTGTGAGTGTAGCATGCGGTATGAATGGCTTCGGCCCAGAAATGATGTGGAAGTTTGGAACAAGCGAGCATTGTACGAGCAGCTTCAACTAACGTACGGTTACGGCATTCCACGACACCATTCTGTTGGGGAGTTCTTGGTAACAAAAACGTATGAGTAATGCCCACATAAGTGAAATAGGTGTCAAGCGTGCGGTTTTTTAACTTGGTGCCATTATCTGTACGAATCGTTTGGACAGAAAGCTCCAATCTAACTTGAATGTTCTTCAAAAATGCAATAATTGTGTCAGGAGCTTCGTCCTTAGATCGAAGAAATTTAACCTATGTGTACCGAGAAAATCATCCACCATCACGAGAATATACTTCTTTCCGTGGATGCTTTGAGTTCTCATGGGACCACATAAGTCCATGTGTATCAGTTGACAAGGACGTGTCGTGTTGTGTTCTAATTTCGGTTTGTGAGACGCCTTCTTCATCTTGCCCATTTCGCAAGCACCACATAAGTGTGACTTCTCGAATTTCATCTTTGGTAAACCGGAGACTAACCCTCCACTTGCGAGTTTACTAATATTTTTGAAGTTCAAGTGGGATAGTATGTGATGCCATAACCAGTTTTTTTCTTTGTCCACCTTCGAGAGAAGACAGATGTCAGTGGGTGGTTTAGCCTTTGACAGATCAATGGTGTAAAGGTTAGACTTGCGGGTTCCGGTGATCAACTCTTGACCTTCGTATGTTCTAACACAACATCTTTCGGAACGGAAATTTACTTCAAGTTCCTTGTCACAGAATTGACCGATACTTAGTAAATTGTGACCAAGTCCTTTGACATAAGAGACTTTTGAGACCGTAAGATTATCATTGACAATATTGCCATCTCCATTGATGGGTGAGAAATGATTGTTCCCAAACCGTACCGAGTCGCCTCGTTTTTCAACGTAATTGGCAAGAAGCTCCTTCTTTCGGGTCATGAGTTTGGAGCATCCAGAATCTAAGTACCACACATGACCAGCCTGCAAAAGATTAAGTAGACTTAGGTACCCATTTATAAATGGGTCCTTCAGGGTTAGTTGGCTTGACAACCTTTGGTATCCAAATGAATTGGGGTTGTTGGTCCCAATAAGGGTCTACAAGAGTTCAATCAAGAGAGAACAGTTTGTAGAAGGGGGGGGGGTTGAATACAAACACACAGATTTTTTGTTTTTAAATGAGTTTTTTAAGATAAACAAATTTACAGTTACAAGCGGAATTAGCACAAGTTAAAAACCTATTCTATTGTAACTAAGAAACACGAAGTATGATGCACAAGAAGATGAAAGAAAAAATAAAGAGGGTATAAGTTAGACAGAAGCATGCATATAGATAAAGAAGATATCTTCATCTTCTTTATACCCGTTTGTCTTTGAAACAAGACAAAAGGTATATGCCACGTGTCAAGCTTGGATAGGAAGTTTGTCCTTGTTAATAAGACAACCATGCTTTTGGCGGAATATGAACAGTACCATATCAGATATGATGGGGACATAAGAGACAAGTCGTACGTCCTTTTCTGACATGGTTCTAGGTTTGACTTTTGTGCATCGAGGATAAGATCAATCTTTAATCTTGCAAAGGAAGCTTCATTTGATCGCTGATACTGAATCTTCAAGGATGAATCTTCAGTGTCGCTGAGGCTTCACAAGACTTCACACTTTGAGTAGACAATCGCTGCTATCGCTTAACCGCTTCAGTTCACTTAGCTGATTATCTCTTTCTTCAGCTAGAGTCTTCGACTGTCGCTGAATGGTCTTCTGGTGTGATAACTGATCTTCAGGTCTTCACTGATAAGCTCGTAGTTCCTTGATCTTCAGCGATCGCTGATAGCAATCAGCGTGTGCTATCGCTGAATTTGAACAGAAGCTTAACTATGGAATTTCACTAAGTATAGTAAAGGAATCATATTCAAATCACTGAGAGGAGTTATGATCAACAGGGGTTTTGGTGCCGAAGTCAAGGGCCTATTGTGAATCCACTTATAAACAGGTTTATAATGAAATGAATTGTTGTAATTGAAATTATAAGAATTATGCACATCATAAAAACGAATATAACCATAAGCATTCAGACGTATAAATTCATTCACACCACAATTTGCGCAACAGATTTTATTTCTAGAAAATTGAATCAATTGTTTGTACGAATAAATAGTAGTCGAAAAATTAAATTTGCGACTATTTCCAGGAACATTAAAAAAACTAGTTTTATTGTGGGAGGATGACTTTGATACGCCTTTGCCTTTTTCGACCCAGACTTGTGTTGTCCTTAAAGAACGTAGAGCTGAAACATTAACAGGAGCTTTATGAGCAGGAGTTATTTGAGGAATAATTTGCAGAGGTGTCTTTGTTTGAGATGATTCAGGTTTTGAAAAACTTGTAGAACATTCATTTTCAAAATCGGGAAGATACACAGATTCAATCGGCTTCTTGCCTTTATCAATAAACTCCTCATGACTTGGAAGATCGGGATTGAAATCAAACATATCATCAAATACATTTTTATGCTCCACGAAGTTATGTTCAGAAGAAATGGAGGTTTCGAGTTCATCCAACTCGGCATCTATTTGTTCTTGAGTAAGAGAAGATATATGTTTAGGAAGACAATACGTCGGATCCATTTTAAAGAAAAATTCACAATCATCCAAGTATGAGCTAACAAATGCTTTACATGAATAGATGTTTGACGCAGTTTCAATTTCCGGATTTGATTGTAAAGCTTTGTTTTCTAATAGTTGGATTTTTTGCGATTAAGGCCTCCTTGTCCTTTTCCGAGGAAGAACGTTCAGTTTCCAATTCCTTTTCTAATTGAACAATTTTCTTTTCTAAAAATAAAGCGGGAATATAGGGTTTCTATTCTAGAGTTTCGACCTGAAGTTCTTCTTCGGTATAGGAAGGAAAATAATTTTTCGGAAGAGTATCCTTTGATGAAACCTTTTCTATATCCGTCGGATAGCAAAAAGGAATTTGATGAAACTTTTTGTTCTTCCTATTCCAATCTTCCCTTCTCTCAACTTTAGGATGAGATTTCATAAATTGAATTTTAAAATCTGGACCAAGGTCTAGATATTCAAATTTATAAAGGGTTGGTGTATTGTAAACGACCTTTGAACATTTAGGATTGTTAAATCCTAGGCCGGCTTTTGAACATAACTCCTTTGGTGCATTTTAGTGAATTGTTTGTTCTTTTGTCCTATCTTATACAGTTTAACTTCCAAGGTTTTGAGTTTGTTTAAAAGATCCTCTTTTTGAATATTGGCGAATTTCAATTTAGACGACAAAACTTCGGTCTCATTTTCGAAATTATTGAATTGTTTTGTGAGGTCGGAGTTTTGTTGTTTAAGTTTAGCATTTTCGGTTGTTAAAAAATCGTTTTTGGTTTGTATGTTAATAGCCTCACTTTTATAGTTGGCAATCTCGGACGTAGCAAGAATGAGTTGGTTATGATTGTTTTCTAGACGTGCCTCTAATTTGGAAACTGAGGGTTTCTCGGTTTTCAATATAGAGTTAAGATCTTTAAATTGAGTATGTAATAAATTCATTTGAGAAATAAAGTGCTCATAGTCAGAATGACTTACCTCGGGTAAGTAGTCGAAAGTGTTGGTCGATGAGCCGTCATCATTAGGATCAGAGTAAGCCATCAAACTGAAATGAGCTTGAATTTCTTCATCCGGTTCATCGTCGTCGTGATGTAGAAAGTGATCGTCTTCCGGCATTAGCACTTTACCGGCTTCCTCTTGTTTGGCAAGCATGAGTTTGTATGTGAAATAGTTGGCATCTTTGACCACGTATTTCTTGCATTCACGAGCGTAATGGCCCGTTTTTCCACAGTTATAAAACAAACTCTTTTCGCCCTTGAATTTATCCTCAGTTTTAACCGGTGGGCGGGTATCTTCTTTCCTTGGTTTTGGCTCGAAAATGGCTTTTCGTTCGAAGTTTTTGGGTCCCGAAGCATAGCGTAATTGATTGTTATTCGGACGACGAGACAACTTACGTTGAAAGGATTGGGTGAGAAAAGACAGTTGTTACTGAAATTGGGCCATATCGGGATCGTCATATTCTTCCTCTTCCAAATCCGGAATGTTCTCTTGAGGTGTGCTTCGAGTCGGAAACTTTTCTTCTTTAGCTACCAGGGCGATCGGTTCGGGAGTCTTTTTGACTTTGCAGTTTTCTTCCATAACTTCGAGAACTTCCGCTTCATCTTGTTGTAAAGTCTCATATACCTCGTGAAGGTCGAGTTCAGCGAGAAATTTGTTGTATTTGCTTTGAATGGCAAACCGGCGCTATTCAGGTTGAAGATTACTGACAAATTTCACATTGTTCTCGATATTAGACTTACGGATCTCGTTCTTACTGAGTTCGTTGATTAGATAAACGAAACGAGTGTAAGTGTCAGTGAGACTTTCATCTTCCTTGGCCTTGAACTCCTTATACTGAGTGATACAATTTGTAATCTTTAATTGAGTACCGATTTTCGTGCCGAGCATGTATTTCTCGATTTGCTCCCACATGCCTTTGGCCGTTCTTTTATGACTATCTATACTCATGTAGATGGCATTCGGAATGCTGAGTACTAGATACGAACTAGCAAGTTGATCACCTTTTGCTATTTTAGTTTCATCGTCAGTGTAAGACTTCTTTGGTTTTATTTCTCGTCTTGATTCGACTGGTGGATCAGCGTTTGGCATGGTGGGAGTATTGTGGTATAGGACGGGCGGAGGGACTTCCTTAATGGAGCGCATGATTTGTTCAGCAAGATCGTGTCTTTCAACAAAATCCAGAAAACGATCTTTCCATTGTGGATACTCCCCTCGGAAGAGAATTGGAGGTCTTGTGTCGGTACCGATGGCCACAGCTTCGTGTGAAGTCATTGTACTTGATTTTATTCAGATCTCGATCAGAAAGTTTTGAAAAAAAAAATATGAGATTTGGCGAAAGTAAGGTTTTATCTCGGGTGCGTATTCTGAGTGTGTTTATCGGGTCTTAAGGATGCGATATCAGGTTTATTGGGAAAAGGCAGATAAGGTAAAGATGAATGTCGGGTTACTCAGACGAAATAAAAAAAATGTTTATCGGGTCACCTTGATGCGATAAAAAGAAAAACTCTGTTTCGTTCTTTAATCGATGAACCAGAAAGCTAAGACACGAAAGATTCTTGACCAAAAGATCTAGCGTAACAAAGTTATCTAGTCTTCTAAGAAAAAGAACAGCTAAGCTCTTGTGTTTCGGTTTTCTCAATTAAGGTCACTTGCGAAAAAGAATGGCAAAAGTAATGTTAAAATAAGCAAAAGTAGTTTTTGCAAGTTGACTAAAAACAAATTTAAAAAAATTTGAAGTTTTATCGGATGCTTAAGGTGGGACAACTCTTTAAAAACACAGACTTTGAGTTAATGTCGGATACTAAGGACACGATAACTATTCATATGGTGATATAAAGAAAATCGATAAAAGTTTTTGGATTTGATGAACTTCGAAAAAAAACCAGTATGAATCGAGAAGAATAAATTAAATGGATTGTCGATTGAAACAGAAAAAAAATAAGAACAGTTATCGATTCTAATGAAGGTACTCATGATGCGATAAAAAATCAACAGATAGGGTGCTTGGGGTTTTTTTCGGGTAAGCCTATGCGATAAAACACCAACACAGCAGTAACGAGAATTTTACCTTTTGTTTCGAGAATTCGATCAGAATCAGTCCAAAACTCAGATCGTTTGGCTCTGATACCACTTGTTGATCCCAGAATATCAAGTACCAAAAAAAACGAGATTAATGCAGTAAAAACATAAAGCAATTAAACAACAATGATAAAGAACTTCATAATTCATATATCTTACTTGTAGATTTGATTACAATGTAAGCTCAAGAATGATCGTTCTCTCTCTCTATATATATATATATATATGAAGTACAAAACAAAACAATGACCCTAAGATCTCTATATATACTAGAGAGACTAAACTATATAAGGAAGCAAAAGAGTTCAAGGTCAACTATAATTGCCTTAATTACAAAAGCTTATCTTTTCCTTATTTTACACTTTTGGCACAATCTTTCATAAATCCTACAAACTAGGATTCCTAACAATAAACTTGCTAAGTTGTATGTAGATGAGATTGTCTCAAGGAACGGCGTGCCTTTCACTATCGTATCGGATCGAGATAGTCGTTTCACTTCAAATTTTTGGAATGGTTTGCAAAAAGGGTTAGCCACCAAGATTCATTTAAGTACCGCGTACCATCCTCAAACTGATGGTCAAAGCGAGAGGACTATTCAAACTCTTGAGGAGATGCTTAGATCATGTGTTATCGGTTTTGGTGGAAGTTGGGACTCGAATCTACCGCTTGTAGAATTTGCATACAATAATTGTTACCATTCTAGTATTGGAATGGCACCGTTCGAAGCTTTGTATGAGCGAAAATGTAGAACACCGGTGTGTTGGTTAGAAGCGGGTGAGAAGCAGTTTGCCGGTCCCAAAATTTTACAAGACACGGCCGACAAAGTGAAATGTATTCGTGAACGGCTAAAGGCGGCTCAAGACCGTCAAAAGAGTTATGCCGATAAGAAAAGGAGACCCATGGAATTCTAAGTAGGGGAGGGTGCGATGCTAAAGGTATCCCCTTGGAAGGGTATTATAAGGTTTGGGAAGCGTGGGAAGCTTAGTCCTCGCTTCCTTGGGCCATTCAAAATTTTGGAAAGAGTGGGACGACAAGCGTATAAATTAGAATTCCACCCGAAATGGCCGGCATACACAACACGTTCCATGTGTGTTATTTAAGGGAATGTTTGGGGAAAGAAGAGAGTGTGATACCTCTCTCGGAAATTCGAGTCGACAATAGTCGTTGTGTGGAAGAACCGGAAACAATTTTAGAAAGAAAGTCAAAGATGCTTCGTCACAAAGAATCGTCATGGTTAAAGTCTAATCGAAGCACCATCGAGGTTCCAATGTGACATGGGAAGCGGAAGAGGACATGAAGAGAAGATATCCTAGTTTGTTTGGTTAATTTGTAAAATTTCGAGGACGAAATTAAATTCAAGGGTGGGAAGATTGTAACAGCCAGAAATTTTAGTTAAGGTTATGAAACTTTGGAAAAGACTGATACAAGAAATCTGGTATTTCAGGCCTTTTTTCAAGTGATTATATCATATCTGGTTGGAGAATTAAAGAAGGAGTCCAACGATATTTTTTGGAGTCAATTTGGAGCTAAGACGAAGCAAATATGGGCAAAACATCGTCTAAGGCTAGTTTTCACGTGGGTTAGGATGGAAGCTAGTTACGAGGTGAGTTTCAGAGTTGAAACTAGCTTGATAACTAGCCTAGGAACTTTTGCACTCAATTATGCTTAGCGTGAGTTACAAAGCTAGTTAGCAAATCGTAACTAACTTCACAACTAGCCCTAAGCTCTTTTTACTTGATTTGTGCTTAGCGTGAGTTACAATGCCAGTTACGAAAACGTAACTAACTTCACAACTAGCGTCAGGCACTTTTGCTCCGCGTGGGTTACGGCGCCAGTTACAACTAGCGCCCACAACTTGCGTCCAACACACTGATCAGTTTTTATAACATCCGTTTTTCTTGGCTTCATACTCATTTTTTCACCAAAAACCTTCTCCTCCACATTAATGGCGATTTTAATGCTTTGAACCACCATTCTAACCAACTTGGGAGCATTTCTTGAGCATCTAGCTTGAGGATTTCGGTTTGGAGCTCAAGTGTTCGAGTTCTTCTCCTACTTCATCTTCTCCACCAAGTTCCACCCTTTTCATCCATTTTAGAAGATTTTCTAGGGGTTACCTAACCTTAGCCTCGTGAGTTCATTTCTAAACCTTTACAAACCTAATACTTGTTCTAAATGCTATTGTGTACTCTTTTTAAGTTATTTCAAGTATTATTGCTTTTAGTTAAGTTTTGGTATTTTAGGTCAAAATGAGGATTTTGATCTTGGTTATGAAATGGGTAATTTAAATGGTTTTATCTTACTTGGAAATGTCTCTAGATGAGAAAATCTTTGATTATGGAACTAAAACCATTTGACCTAATTTTCGATAAAGTTCATATTTCAAAGGGAAACATTTATATAAAGGTTTATCGGTAAATGGAAAACTATCACTATGTCTTGTTTGATGTAGTTGATTTATAGATTAGAACGTAATGGATCTATTGGCATATAAGTCGGTCTTTAATCGGGATTGTTGTCCCCTTTCGGTCAACGTATAGGATCATCGAGTGTCGTACATAAATTGTATTATTGGTTGACATCAATAGCCTTTGATCCTTGCGTGGGTGCTAACTAAGATCATCGAGAGCTGTACAATATTGTATTATTGGTTGTCACCAATAGCCTTTGATCTTTAACACGAGCTCTAAGACTGGAATCATCGAGAGTCGTACATTAATTGTATTATTGGTCGTTACCAATAGCCTTTGATTCCTAGGGAAAGCTCTTAACATGAATAGTGACTTATTTTATATCTGTCACTAAGAATGGTATTATCGGGTCTCCCCCGGTTACTTCTAAAAGAACCTTGTTCACCAAGAGTAAGCTTTCAAGTTGAGTTAATTGGGATAAAGTCTTTCATTCTTTTAATTAAATATTTTATGGCTTTATCCATTTAACTGTTTGTTCTCACTAGGCGTAAGCCTAACACTTGTTTCTTAAATGCCATGTTTAGCAGGTTTTCGAGATAGTCGGGCTTCTTAGTGAGGAGCGTAGTGACGTGCCGGTGAAGGCACTCTTTTTGGGATTACACCGTAGTGTGTAAATATTGGAGAAGATAGATACATTATTTTGAGGATATTAGTGACTCCCGAATGTAATCTACGTTCCTGATTTGTATAGATTATTAGGTTGTCATTTAGTATCCTAATTTCAGATGTAAACTCCTATACTCTATCCCCATTTAGTGGGTGATTTTATATATTCCGCATTTTACTTCCAGTTTAAATTTGCTCTAAATTTTAAGGTGTTACAAGGAGAACAAAAAGTTGCCTTATAAGGGACTTAGATACCTCCTCTATCAGACGCATTTTAAAACCTTGAGTGTAGGTGGGTGGACAAAGCAGACAATATCTGATACGGTTGGCCTGGGATGTTACTGATGGTATCAGAGCTGGGAACCGGACTGGTGTGCCAGCGAGGACGCTGGGCTTGGATACCTCCTCTATCAGACGCGTTTTAAAACCGTGAGTCTAGGTGGGGTGACAAAGCGGACAATATCTAGTACGGTTGGCCTGGGATGTTACCCTCTCTTTCTCTCTCTCTCTCTCTCTCTATATATATATATATATAGAGAGAGAGAGAGTGGTTCCTGCAAATGCAAACCATACGAAGGTACAAACTTACAAATCAAGGGTATTTGGGTCTTTTTCCGAAATTCGTATTTTTAGGAACAATTTTTTTTTATAAATTATTAATTCCATTTATATCGTATTCGATTATCATATGTAACCGATTTCGTATTTTTAGGAACAATTCATATTCTTCTCTAAATTAATAATTCCTTAAATTCATAAAAATAAACTCCTAATAATTCATACGAAATGCATAATAAATTCATAATCATACCTAAGAAATTCATATACATAAGACACTCATAAGAACTTCATAACTATTCGTAAGAAATTAACAAGAAATCCATTACCATTCATAATAAATTCATAAGACATTCATAAGAAAATCATAACCATTCGTAAGAAATTAACAAGAAATTCATGACCATTCATAAGAGATGCATACGAAATTCATAACCATTCATAAGAAATTAACAAGAAATTCATAAGAGATTCCGTGGAACTCGGCCGCTATGAAATGAAAGAAGATGTTTTCCGGATAGGTAGTGTGGTGGAAGACAGAGTGTACGACGACGATTGATCCATGGAGATCAGGTGTTATATTTCTATTCTCTAGTACTCTATATCGTATTATTTGTTTAAGAATTAAGTATGTTTCCTCGATGACAACCCTCGGGTGCTGAAAATAGAAAAAGAAAAAAAAAGACAAGAATAAATTGCTCAAAAGTTGCAAGGATCTCTAAATAAGGTTATTGTTAGACAACTAAATGTTTCTGAAAATGTGTGTGATAAAAATGAAAATGCTTGTGATGCAAATGTTTATGATCAAAATGCAAATGCTAGTGATCAAAATGCTTGTGATGTGAATGAAAATGCTTGTGATGAAAATATTTGTGATGTGAATGAAAATGTTTCTAATGATATTGGTTTTAATATATTTGATCCAAGAATTTGTGATATGTTAAATTCTAACATGAAAGATTTGCTTGTTGAAAAATGACCTATTAGGGAAACTAACATCAATTTCCCTAAAGATAATATAGGTACACTTTTCTGAAGAATTTTATGTTCCTAAGTTACGCAATGGTGAATGTCTTGATAGAAAGTGGTTAGTGTATTCAAAAGAGTTAGATAAAGTCTTTTGTTTTTGTTGCAAACTTTTTAAATAGGGTTAGTCAAAAAGCCAATTAGCAAGTGTTGGATTGAATGATTGGAAACATCTTGGTCAACGACTAATTGGTCATGAAAATAGTCCCGAGCATTTTACTAGTTTTGGAATTTGGTCCGAGTTGCGATTGAGATTGTGTAAGAATGAAGCACTTGGTAAAGATTTTCAAGATTTAATAAAAAAAAGATACCGACCATTGGAAAGAAGTTTTGATCAGAATAATTGTCGTTGTTAAATGTCTAGCAAAGAACAACATCGCCTTTCCTGGGAGAAATGAAAAACTTTATAAAGAATCAAATGGCAAATTTTTAGGCTTAATTGAAATGCTTGTTGAGTTTGATCCCGTTATGAAACAATATTTTGAACGTATCAAAGAAAAAAAAACCCATTATCATTATCTTAGCCACAAAATTCAAAATGATTTAATTGAAATGTTGGCATCCGATGTTAAGAGTGCAATTATTAAAAAGATCAAAGAGGCAAAATATTTTTCGGTGATTCTTGATTGTACTCTGGATGTAAGTCATCAAGAACAAATACCTTTAATTATAAGATGTGTTGATGTGTCTACTTCTCCTATAAAAGTAGAAGAGTTCTTTTTAGAGTTTTTGGTGGTAGAAGATACATCCGCTGTAGGACTTTTTAATGCGTTACAAGATTTTTTGATATCACTTGATTTAAATATTAGTTATGTGCGGGGACAGGGTATGACAATGGGGCTAATATGAAAGGGAAGCATCAAGGTGTGCAAAAAAAGATTACTTGATATAAATCCTAGAGCCTTCTATATGCCGTGTGGTTGTCATAGTCTTAATTTAGTTTTATGTGATATGGCAAACTCTTGTCACAAAGCAAGAACTTTTTTTGGTACTTGTCAAGCAATATACAAAGTTTTTTCTAATTCTACAAAGAGATGGAATGTTTTATTATAACATATTGATAATTTGACTTTAAAATCTTTATGTACTACTCGATGAGTTTTTTGTTGAAAAAGAATGGCAAAAGTAATGTTAAAATAAGCAAGAGTAGTTTTTGCAAGTTGATTGAAAACAGATTTAAAAATTTTGAAGTTTTATCGGATGCTTAAGGTGCGACAAGTCTTTAAAAACACAGATTTTGAGTTAATATCGGATACTAAGGACACGATAACTATTCATATGGTGATATAAAGAAAATCGACAAAAGTTTTTGGATTTGATGAACTTCGAAAAAAAAAAGTGTGAATCGAGAAGAATAAATTAAATGGATTGTCGATTGAAACAGAAAAAAAATAAGAACAGTTATCGATTCTAATGAAGGCACTCATGATGCGATAAAAAATCAACAGATAGGGTGCTTGGGTTTTATCGGGTAAGCCTATGCGATAAAACACCCACACAGCAGTAACGAGAATTTTACCTTTTGTTTCGCGAATTTGATCAGAATCGGTCCAAAACTCAGATCGTTTGGCTCTGATACCACTTGTTGATCCCAGAATATCAAGTACAAAACAGAAACGAGATTAATGCAGTAAAAACATAAAGCAATAAAAAACAATGATAAAGAACTTCATAATTCATATATCTTACTTGTAGATTTGATTACAATGTAAGCTCGAGAATGATCTTTCTCTCCCTCTCTCTCTCTCTCTCTCTATATATATATATATATATATATGTATATATATATATATGAAGTACAAAAGAAAACAATGACCCTAAGGTCTCTATATATACTAGAGAGACTAAACTATATAAGGAAGCAAAAGAGTTTAAGGTCAACTATAATTGCCTTAATTACAAAAGCTTATCTTTTCCTTATTTTACACTTTTGGCACAATCTTTCATAAATCCTACAAACTAGGATTCCTAACAATAAACGTGCTAAGTTGTATGTAGATGAGATTGTCTCAAGGAACGGCGTGCCTTTCACTATCGTATCTGATCGAGATAGTCGTTACACTTCAAATTTTTGGAATGGTTTGCAAAAAGGGTTAGGCACCAAGATTCATTTAAGTACCGCGTACCATCCTCAAACTGATGGTCAAAGCAAGAGGACTATTCAAACTCTCGAGGACATGCTTAAATCATGTGTTATCGGTTTTGGTGGAAGTTGGGACTCGAATCTACCGCTTGTAGAATTTGCTTACAATAATTGCTACCATTCTAGTATTGGAATGGCACCGTTCGAAGCTTTGTATGGGCGAAAATGTAGAACACCGGTGTGTTGGTTAGAAGCGGGTGAGAAGAAGTTTGTCGGTCCCGAAATTTTACAAGAGACGGCCGACAATGTGAAATGTATTCGTGAACGCCTAAAGGCGGCTCAAGACCGTCAAAAGAGTTATGCCGATAAGAAAAGGAGACCGATGGAATTCCAAGTGGGGGAGGGTGTGATGCTAAAGGTATCCCCTTGGAAGGGTATTATAAGGTTTGGGAAGCGTGGGAAGCTTAGTCCTCGCTTCCTTGGGCCATTCAAAATTTTGGAAAGAGTGGGACGACAAGCGTATAAATTAGAATTCCACCCGAAATGGCCGGCATACACAACACGTTCCATGTGTGTTATTTAAGGGAATGTTTGGGGAAAGAAGAGAGTGTGATACCTCTCTCGGAAATTCGAGTCGAATAGTCGTTGTGTGGAAGAACCGGAAACAATTTTAGAAAGAAAGTCAAAGATGCTTCGTCACAAAGAATCGTCATGGTTAAAGTCTAATCGAAGCACCATCGAGGTTCCAATGTGACATGGGAAGCGGAAGAGGACATGAAGAGAAGATATCCTAGTTTGTTTGGTTAATTTGTAAAACTTCGAGGACGAAATTAAATTCAAGGGTGGGAGGATTGTAACACCCAGAAATTTTAGTTAAGGTTATTAATCTTTGGAAAAGACTGATACAAGAAATCTGGTATTTCAGGCCTATTTTCAAGTGTTTATATCATATCTGGTTGGAGAATTAAAGAAGGAGTCCAACGATATTTTTTGGAGTCAATTTGGAGCTAAGACGAAGCAAATATGGGCAAAACATCGTCTAAGGCTAGTTTTCACGTGGGTTAGGATGGAAGCTAGTTACGAGGTGAGTTTCAGAGTTGAAACTAGCTTGATAACTAGCCTAGGCACTTTTGCATTCAATTATGCTTAGCGTGAGTTACAAAGTCAGTTAGCAAATCGTAACTAACTTCACAACTAGCCCTAAGCTCTTTTTACTTGATTTGTGCTTAGCGTGAGTTACAATGCCAGTTACGAAAACGTAACTAACTTCACAACTAGTGTCAGGCACTTTTGCTCCGCGTGGGTTACGGCGCCAGTTACAACTAGCGCCCACATCTGGCGTCCAACACACTGATCAGTTTTTATAACATCCGTTTTTCTTGGCTTTCATACTAATTTTTCACCAAAAACCTTCTCCTCCACATTAATGGCGATTTTAATGCTTTGAACCACCATTCTAACCAACTTGGGAGCATTTCTTGAATTTCTAGCTTGAGGATTTCGGTTTGGAGCTCAAGTGTTCGAGTTCTTCTTCTACTTCATCTTCTCCACCAAGTTCCACCCTTTTCATCCATTCTAGGAGATTTTCTAGGGTTTACCTAACCTTAGCCTCGTGAGTTCATTTCTAAACCTTTACAAACCTAATACTTGTTCTAAATGCTATTGTGTACTCTTTTTAAGTTATTTCAAGTATTATTGCTTTTAGTTAAGTTTTGGTATTTTAGGTCAAAATGAGGATTTTGATCTTGGTTATGAAATGGGTAATTTAAATGGTTTTATCTTACTTGGAAATGTCTCTTGAAGAGAAAATCTTTGATTATGGAACTAAAACCATTTGACCTAATTTTCGGTAAAGTTCATATTTCAAATGGAAACATTTATATAAAGGTTTATCAGTAAATGGAAAACTATCACTATGTCTTGTTTGATGTAGTTGATTTATAGACTAGAATATAATATATTCATTGGCATATAAGTCGGTCATTAATCGAGATTGTTGTCCCCTTTCGGTCAACGTAGAGTGTTGTACATAAATTGTATTATTGGTTGACAATAATAGCCTTTGATCCTTGCGTGGGTGCTAACTAAGATCATCGAGAGCCGTACAGTATTGTATTATTGGTTGTCACCAATAGCCTTTGATCTTTAATACGACCTCTAAGACTGGAACCATCGAGAGTCGTACATTAATTATATTATTGGTCGTTACCAATAGCCTTTGATTCCTAGGGAAAGCTCTTAACATGAATAGTGACTTATTTTATATCCGTCACTAAGAATGGTATTATCGGGTCTCCCCCGGTTACTTCTAAAAGAACCTTGCTCACCAAGAGTAAGATTTCAAGTTGAGTTAATTGGGATAAAGTCTTTCATTCTTTTAATTAAATATTTTATGGCTTTATCCATTTAACTGTTTGTTCTCACTAAGCGTAAGCCTAACACTTGTTTCTTAAATGCCATGTTTAGCAGGTTTTCGAGATAGCGGGGCTTCTTAGTGAGGAGCGTAGTGACGTGCCGGTGAAGGCACTCTTTTTGGAATTACACCGTTGTGTGTAAATATTGGAGAAGATAGATACATTATTTTAAGGATATTAGTGACACCCGAATGTAATCTACGTTCCTGATTTGTATAGATTATTAGGTTGTCATTTAGTATCCTAATTTCAATTGTAAACTCTTATACTCTATCCCCATTTAGTGGATGATTTTATATATTCCGCATTTTACTTCTAGTTTAAATTTGCTCTAAATTTTAAGGTGTTACAAGGAGAACAAAAAGTTGCCTTATAAGGGACTTGGATACCTCCTCTATCAGACGCATTTTAAAACCTTGAGTGTAGGTGGGTGGACAAAGCAGACAATATCTGATACGGTTGGCCTGGGATGTTACTGATGGTATCAGAGTTGGGAACCGGACTGGTGTGCCAGCGAGGACGCTGGTCTCCCAGGGGGTGGATTATAATATCCCACATTGGTTAGGGACGAAAACAAAAAGTTGCCTTATAAGGGACTTGGATACCTCCTCTATCAGACGCGTTTTAAAACCGTGAGTCTAGGTGGGGTGACAAAGCGGACAATATCTGGTACGGTTGGCCTGGGATGTTACCCTCTCTTTCTCTTTATATATATATATATATATATATATATATAGAGAGAGAGAGAGAGAGAGAGGTTCCTGCAAATGCAAACCATACGAAGGTACAAACTTACAAAAAGGAATTTAGCGAACAAGTTATAGCACTCTCCTGAGAATTAAGAGGGGGTTTTCTTCGGGGCTCGAGAGATGGAATAGATAGGGCCCCACAAGTTTCAAGGGTATTTGGGTCTTTTTCCGAAATTCGTACTTTTAGGAACAATTTTTTTTATATAAATTATTAATTCCATAAATATCGTATTCGATTATCATATGTAACAGATTTCGTATTTTTAGGAACAATTCATATTCTTCTTAAAATTAATAATTCCTTAAATTCATAAAAATAAACTCATAATAATTCATACGAAATGGACAATAAATTCATAATCATCCCTAAGAAATTCATATACATTCATAAGACACTCATAAGAACTTCATAACTATTCGTAAGAAATTTACAAGAAATCCATTATCATTCATAATAGATACATAAGACATTCATAAGATATTCATAAGAAAATCATAACCATTCGTAAGAAATTAACAAGAAATTCATGACCATTCATAAGAGATGCATACGAAATTCATAACCATTCATAAGAAATTAACAAGAAATTCATAAGAGGTTCCGTGGAACTCGGCCGCTATGAAATGAAAGAAGATGTTTTCCGGATAGGTAGTGTGGTGGAAGACGGAGTGTACGACGGCGATTGATCCATGGAGATCAGGTGTTATATTTCTATTCTCTATTACTCTATATCGTATTATTTGTTTAAGAATTAAGTATGTTTCCTCGATGACAACCCTCGGGTGCTCAAAATAGAAAAAGAAAAAAAAGACAAGAATAAATTGCTCAAAAGTTGCAAGGATCTCTAAATAAGGTTATTGTTAGACAACTAAATGTTTCTAAAAATGTGTGTGATAAAAATGAAAATGCTTGTGATGCAAATGTTTATGATCAAAAATCAAATGCTAGTGATCAAAATGCTTATGATCAAGATGCAAATGCTAGTGATGAAAATGCTTGTGATGTGAATGAAAATGCTTGTGATGAAAATATTTGTGATGTGAATGAAAATGTTTCTAATGATATTGGTTTTAATATATTTGATCCAAGAATTTGTGATATGTTAAATTCTAACATGAAAGATTTGCGTGTTGAAAAATGACCTATTAGGGAAACTAACATCAATTTCCCTAAAGATAATATAGGTACACTTTTCTGAAGAATTTTATGTTCCTAAGTTACGCAATGGTGAATGTCTTGATAGAAAGTGGTTAGTGTATTCAAAAGAGTTAGATAAAGTCTTTTGTTTTTGTTGCAAACTTTTTAAATAGGGTTAGTCAAAAAGCCAGTTAGCAAGTGCTGGATTGAATGATTGGAAACATCTTGGTCAACGACTAATTTGTCATGAAAATAGTCCCGAGCATTTCACTAGTTTTGGAATTTGGTCCGAGTTGCGATTGAGATTGTGTAAGAATGAAACACTTGGTAAAGATTTTCAAGATTTAATAAAAAAAGATACCGACCATTGGAAAAGAAGTTTTGGTCAGAATAATTGCCGTTGTTAAATGTCTAGCAAAGAACAACATCGCCTTTCGTGGGAGAAATGAAAAACTTTATAAGGAATCAAATGGTAAATTTTTAGGCTTAATTGAAATGCTTGTTGAGTTTGATCCCGTTATGAAATTGAACGTATCAAAGGAAAAAAAAACTCATTATCATTATCTTCGCCACAAAATTCAAAATGATTTAATTGAAATGTTGGCATCCGATGTTAAGAGTGCAATTATCAAAAAGAACAAAGAGGCAAAATATTTTTCGGTGATTCTTGATTTTACTCTGGATGTAAGTCATCAAGAACAAATACCTTTAATTATAAGATGTGTTGATGTGTCTGCTTCTCCTATAAAAGTAGAAGAGTACTTTTTAGAGTTTTTGGTGGTAGAAGATACATCCGATGTAGGACTTTTTAATGCGTTACAAAATGTTTTGATATCACTTGATTTAAATATTAGTTATGTGCGGGGACAGGGTATGACAATGGGGCTAATATAAAAGGGAAGCATCAAGGTGTGCAAAAAAAGATTACTTGATATAAATCCTAGAGCCTTCTATATGCCATGTGGTTGTCATAGTCTTAATTTAGTTTTATGTGATATGGCAAACTCTTGTCACAAAGCAAGAACTTTTTTTGGTACTCTTCAAGCAATATACAAAGTTTTTCCTAATTCTACAAAGAGATGGAATGTTTTATTATAACATATTGATAATTTGACTTTAAAATCTTTATGTACTACTCGATGGGAAAGTCACATTGAAAGTGTTAAAGCTATCAAAACTCAAGTTGGCCCAATCATAGATGCTTTAATCGAATTGGCTCAAATAAGTGAGGATGGAAGTGTGACTAGGGAGGCCGATTCTTTGGTAAATGGTGAACTTTCAAGTTTTGAGTTTCTTGTAAGTTTGGTTATTTGGTATGAAATTCTATATAGAATTAATTTAGTTATCAAAAAATTACAATCTAAAGATATGCTTCTTGATATTGCCTTACAAAATCTGAATGGATTAGTTGACTTTTTTGAAAAAATATAGAGAAAATGGGTTTACACATGCTATTAGTGAAACTAAAGAAATCGCAAATGATATTGGAGTTGAGCCCGAGTTTGTAGTAAAACGTTCTTCTAGAAAAAAGCAATTTGATGAAATTCCAAATACGGAGAGAGCACAACAATCCGCTCAAGAGACATTTAGAACCGATTACTTTCTTGTTTTAGTTGATATGGCTCTTTTGCGATTACGAATTAGATTTTAACAAATGCAAGAATTTGAATCTATGTTTGGCTTCTTGTTTGATGGAAGAAAGTTGGTTACTTTACATGATGATGAGTTAAAAATATGTTGTTTGAATCTTGAACTTGTATCAACAAAATGATGATGATTCTGATATTGATGGGGGATATTTGTATTTGGAGTTGTAAATGTTGCAGGGAATGTTACCAGAAGAGGCATCAAAGAGTGGAAATCCTTGGACATCCAGACAAATAATGGAGTTTGCAATGAAGTTGGAGATGTTTCCACATGTCTTGATTGCTTACAGGATTTTGTTGACCGTACCAGTGACCGTAGCATCTGCGGAACGAAGTTTTTCGAAATTAAAGTTGTTGAAGTCATATCTACGGCCTACCATGGGTCAAGAAAGATTGAATGGGTTAGCAATTTTTAGTATTGAGGGTAAGTTTTTAGCTAATATTGACTATAATAAAATGATTGATACTTTCGCTTCAAAAAATGCAAGAAGGCATCGTTTTAGGTGAAATACTTTATATTTTGTTACACAGGGTTTTGGTTTATGTCCCCCCTGTTGCATTATTTTTGTTATATTTAATAAAATCAGCGTGGGGATGAGCCGCCTTGATGTTTTAGGGGTATTTTTTTTTACTTTTCGCCATGGCATCATAAATCTCAGGGCCGGCCCTGATTAGAGGACTAGGATTAATTTGCATAGTTTACAACCTTCGTAGTGTTAGTATTTGAAGCGCTCTCTCTCTATCTCTCTCTCTCTCTATATATATATATATATAGGGGCGGGTTTATACAAGAACGGTACATATTTAAAAAAATAAAAGAACCGTACAAAATCATTTATGATTTTGCACTAACGGGGAGTCAACAGGATGTCCAAGAGACACATGCGGGTTTGAAACCGTGGGGCAAGTCGCGGGAATCATTGATGATTTTGGTCGTCATGTTTGTATAAAATCATTAATGATTGGGTCGTTCTCGTGTTTCTATAAATCCAAGAAGTTCTCGCTTGAACCTCCCTCCCTCTCTCTCCCTCTCTCTCTCTATCTCTCTCTCTCTCTCTCTATATATATATATATATATATACTAGGAGTGTGTCCGCGCAATGCTGTGGGAGGTAAAATTATTTATGTTGTAAATATGGAAACTCATTGAAGCATCAAAACGCCAAAACTACATTCCTAAATTTGCAACCGAAATTCAAAATTTTTTGCAGCTTTACAAATCAAAAGCACATAGGATTTTCCTCTACTCATTCTAAAACATAAGCACACAAGACTATAAAAATTAAGCACCATGGACAAATTTTAAAATAAAATTCAGCAGCAAAAATAGTTCTTTGCACATCAATACCAAAGAAACTTCTAAAAAATAAGAACAAGAGCAACACTAATCAAGAAGAATCAAGAAAAATAAATATCCCAAAAGCATAATGGAAAGCAACACAATGCACACACTTAAGCCAAGAATACCAAAAAAAGGAAACCAAGTAGCAAAAAAAAGACATGTTTGCTTAAGTAAATGCAGTCACTCTTTCGGGAAAAAAAAAGTTGAGGGCATCCTTCGGAGTGATGCAACCAGCTTGTCGTGAACGCAACTAAGATAAGCAAAAACTAAAGGATATAGGGGTCAAAAGATGATGAAATTCTCCAAATTTTAGTCAACCAAACAATCTTGAAGGTAACATTAAAAGCTTTGAACCTGAACAAAAGAAATTAATTACTCTTAGGATTTGGAAAAAGGATAGTTCAAATTTTAACTACAATCAATAGAGAACAAAATAGAGCTAAATGCTATGAGTAAAACCAGAAAAGGGAAGTACATATTAAAGGGAAAAGATTCTCCAAGGTAAACATATTGGATGGACCAATAACCTTTGATGTAGGTGCAGTGCTTTCGTATAACCTTTGATGTAGGTGCAGTGCTTTCGTATAACCTTTGATGTAGGTGCATTGTTTTCCCTCATTTTCCCAAAGCTTTATCCCAATCTGCAAATTATGCCATAAGAAATTAGAAAGAATAAAAGGATTAAAATAAACAACAATTTATGGGATGATACACAAAACATATATGAGCCCATGTGCAAATAAACTACAAAAAAAAACAGCTGAAGTCATCAACTGATGCAACTACCAAATTTCAGATTTCTCCACAGTGTGAAGAAAAAAACCACATATCTCGGTTAGTTGATTAAACTTACAGTTAACAAAATCGACCTAAAACCTAGCAGGAAAGTTAACATAAATACGATAAATAGGAGAAAATTACTTCAAATTGAACATTAAGAAAGGAAATGATTTACTTGTCAAAAACCTCAAATCAGATCGTCAACTTCAGATATAAAAATATAACCAAATACACACTCAAAGAGAAAGAGAGAGAGAGATAGAGAGAGAGTTTCAAATTTGAATCTACGGCTAATTTAACAAATCAAAACTTCAAAACCCTAAAATCTTCAAAAACACCAAATTGAGCAAGAAAATATGGTAAGCTTTGTGAAAAAAGGATTGGAAATCAAAAAGATTTCCTAAAATCTTCAAGAAAATAGAAATGGAAGCAGGCCCAAATGGTAAATTGATGATATTAAACCTCTTTTTTGTGTTTGTTTGTTTGAAATCAGATGGAGGATACAAAATAGGGATGAGCTCGGTACCGGACCGGTACCGGACCGGTACCGAACCGGTATCGAAACCGGGTAGTACCGAAACCGAGAGTGGAAAAAATCAATACCGAATACCGAACCGATAAGAGAAATTCGGTACCGGTTCGGTACCGGGATTTTCGGGACTAGAACCGTTTGGTACCATTTTTTTTGGACGACAACCGTTTTTCACCGTTGACCATTAAACACAATAACAAAAACCAAAATCACTTAAGCGGAAACCGGATTGGAGGAGCCGGTTGTGCAAGAACCGGGTTTTGGATAAATTACGGAATCGATTTTAGAGAATTGCAATAACCGAAATATGAAGAATTGCAAGAAAAAATCGGTATTTGAGTGGAAAATACAAGAAACGAAAATTGTACTATATTTAGGAGGATTTTCTATAAAAAAAATGAAAGAGTTTGTTACCAATTCAAATAAAAAAATGACTTTTTAAATTATCCGGTTCGGTTCAGGATTTACCGGGACTAGTACCGGTACCGAAAGTACCGAATCCCGAATATGGAAAATCTTAGTACCGAATACCGAACCGTTAATGATATTCGGTATCGGTACCGGTACCGATTCGTTTTCGGGATCGGTCCGTATGCTCATCCTTAATACAAAACCTCAATTTCTGAATGGAGGATACAAAACCTCAAAATGGACAATAGAAAACCTCAAATTCCAAATTTGAATTCTTGGGAGGAGGGAACAAATCTACGTTGGGAAGAAACCATTCAGAAACAAAGCAAGTTTTTGAACAATGTTCAAGAAAGGGAATTCTGAAATTTTTTCAATAACTGACTAATGCAGATGGAAAGTCAAACATTTTTTCATGGTTACTTGGAAAGTCATGTTTTAGGATGAGAAAAGTGGAAAGTCAGGTTTATAGGAGAGAAAGAAGAAAAGTCATAGACATAAAAGGAGAAGGTTAGAAGAGTTGTATTGAGAAGTTGTACATTATGCTTAAAGACTTGTCCTCACGTTCACAACTATATTTGAGTTTACATTTGAACTTTCCTCTCTCTCTCTATATATATATGTATATATATGTATATATATATATATGTATATAGATATATATATATATATGTGTGTGTATATATAAGAAAGATAGATGGGTTCATACGAGAATGATACATATTTAAGAAAATAAAATAACAGTCCAAAATCATTAATGATTTTACATTAACGGTGAGTCAACTGGGTGTCCAAAGGACACAGGCGACTTTGAACCCGCGGAGCAAATCGCGGGAAATTATTAGTGATTTTGTTCGTCATATTAGTATAAAATCATTAATGATTTGGTCATTTTCGTATTTTCACGAATAAGATTCATTCTCGTTTAAACTTAAGTGTGTGTATATATATATATCACTTTTTAAATAGTAAAAGATCTCTTTTACTAGAATATGCCTAGTTCTTTATGTTGCATCCATTTTCCCACTATGAAAATACTTCAAAAAAATTTAGCTAAGAGCATATTGCTTTATTTCAGTTTTCAAAAAGCATTTTCTATGACTTATTTTTTGTGTTTTTACTTTTCTATTTTTTTTTCTTTAATTTTTTTCATCTTGTATAAATTAAATCGGTCGTAGTTCAAAGTGAAAAAAAAAACAATTTAGACGTTGCTCTAATTCAATTTAACCAGTAGAATCGGTCTTCATTGCCGTTTTCAGATCCAATCGATTTTTCCGATACGAAAAACCATACTGGGCTCATTTCATTTTCAAATCAGAACATATTTGAACTGTATCGACTTATTTTTCAATCAAAATCATTAAAATCGAACCGAATTTTAACTGATCCGATTTTAAGATTAGATGGTTTGGATTTACATGTAGCAAAAAGTATATGACAAAAAGAAAAAGGGTAAAAAAGGAAGACAGCCTTTATTATAAATGACAAAAATCAATCACAAGATAACAAGCTACAACCTCTCCTTCTAACAAAATTACAATTCTGCCCCTCAATAATTATCACTCAAATTACAATTTTAAAGCTTATGATTTCTTTTTTAAATCTCAAATATCGAAAAATAGAAATAATCAACCGTCACAAAAGGTCATATATAAACCGTCATAAATATATTTAGAGACACTTTCCTCCATATCCTGCGTTCCTAAATAACGCTTGTTTTATATCCTCTGAATTTAAAATTACTCTTTGCTCCATTTCCTGTAATTAGAAATAAAAAATCACCATTTAAAATAATTTTAAAAAAAATCCATTTCATTTTACAAAAAGTACAACAATTTTTTTTATTTCAAAAACTAAAGAGCATTTTTTGGTATTTAATTGTTACTAATTAATACATGTTTACAATGTAATCAATATTTTGTAAAAATTAATAAGCGCAGAAAAAGATTATTAGTACATTTTTTTTAATATAAAACAAGAAAAGACATGTGAGAAAGTACTAAAGTATAATGAAATGAAATGACTCTAAAATAATTTAATTTGTTTTCAAACGTACGCCACAATAAAATTGAGTTTATAGAATGTTTGGTTAAAAATTAAGTCAATCTAAAAGTGTTATAATAACTTTGCAGGTCGTTTTTGGATATTGTAACAAGTTTTTTGGAACATTTTTTTAGATAAAGTGTCATATTAACTAATTTATAAGACATTATTTTCTACACAACATAAATGTTCTATAAAAATGGATTTATAGGACAGTTCTAAAAAAATGTCCTATAAATAGTTAATAGTACACGTTTTGCTCCAATAGTTAATGGTACACTTTATTTTAAAAATGTTCTAAAACTTGTTACAATGTTCAAAAGTATCATATAAACTTATTACAACACTTTTAGATAAGACACTCTATTAGAACAATTTAAGCGTTTGGATTTGTTGTAGTAATAGTTTTCGAACGCTTTAAAAAATCCATGATTAACTGATATATCGATAGAAAACAAATAACAGGAATATGTAGTCACCTCAGAGCAAGAAGCGTGCATCATGAAGTCGTTGAAACAACTGATAACACATTGATGAATCTCGAGTCCTAGTGCTTCAAGCGTAGTCATTGTCGATATCAACAACTCGGGTTTACTTGTACAACATACTTGTACGTGTGTATCTGTATTTCTCCTCTCCACGTCGAACTAAAATAAAAACACCATAAATTAATTAACAGGTAAACATTATTCATATAATAATATTATTTTACAGGAAAGTTTAAATACGAACTCAAATTTGTTTGTGAAAGTGAGGACAAATTAGAGCGCGACACGTGTCTGAATATAGATTATTCAGACTGAATAATTAACAGTCTGAATAATGCTTATTCAGTCTCAATATATAGGCATTATTCAGACCGAATAAACACTGTATTCAGTTTTATTCAGTCTGAATATTTTTTTTTATTATTCGACACATGTCGCGCTCTCATTTGTCCTCACGTTCACAACCAAAATTTGAGTTCTCATATAAACCCGTCTCTATTTTAATATGCATAAATATAAAATATAAAATAAAAAATAAAAAAAAGGAAATATATACCTTGGGTGAATTTCTGATAAATATTTCTTTGGGCTTTGAAGTCATTAACTTTAATTGATCGGAGGAAACGTCCATTTCTTCTTGCATTTGATTGATCTTCTCAATCAACTCCTTCATGTAATCTATTGTGTCTCCAAGTATTGATGTTCTATCCATCTTTTTTATTTCAAAAATTAAAATTAATATTAGAATATAAATAAAATAATCATACATAAATTCTCGACTTCAATGTACAAGTTTTAATGCATAATGTACACATTGTTATACCATCATTTTTTCCTTAATCAAAACATCGAGTCACTACAACAAAATCAAATTTATATGACAACAAAAATGTCTGATCATAACTGGTTTTTTCATAATAATTAAGTTAATAGGACCAAATAATTACACTCCCTTTATAAAAGCGTCACAATAAGTTACATGACTTTTGCCTTCTTTGAAAGTTTTTTCAGAATATATTTGAAATAAAATGTCTTGCACATTTTCTTGTATGACACTTCCAAATAATGTTATATAACAAATATATAGGATGTCTTATACTAAAATTGTCCTACAAAACATTTTTTTTCCACAAAACTTATTGTAACACTTTTATATATAAGGATGGTCTTTGAGGATGCTATTCATAGGTCAACGATTCAAATTCTGCAAGGGTACTGAGGATTTTCCTGACTATTCTCTAGGGCTTCTGAGATTAGTAGAGGTGTAAACTGGGTTCGAACATCCATGATTAATAAAAAGAAAACATTTTTATATAAGACATACAAGTGTTTGATCCTATAAAACAATATATTAAATCATTTAGACATTTTTAACATTATATAAACTAAATTTTATCATAACGAAATTTTTCTATGTTTTCAAGCTTATGGTAAAAAGTATCATTTAGAATTGATAAAATAAAGAAAAATGGGTGTGTTCACATTCATCAAAATATCTGATATATATATATCTGATCGTTAAATTAGAACCGTCATGGTCGGTCACTTTTCTGCGTCGAGATCGATAAGTGGAATGGAAGTCATAAAAAAATATCTTAATTTTTGGATTATAAACTCACGAGAGCCGATAAAAAAAATTTGCATATGTTTACATCAAAATGTATGATTTAAAATATTATTTCACATATTTTTGTATTCATCATGTGAAAAAAAATTGGTTTAGCCGATGAAATAAAAAATACACGTAAAAAATATTCACTTGATCAAACTATCATATTATGAAACAAATATATGTTAAAAATCTTTTATATCCTAGTATTTAATGAAAAATATCACATAAAAAATATTTTCGTATCATTTTTCATATATTTGTAATATATTTATGATTCTCATTTAATTTAACCCTTATATATTTACCAAACCTATTTTTATATACATGTATTAATACACATTCTCTCTCTTCATCGACATATTCTAATTTAGTAAAGAACAAACTGATTGTTACATATTTGTTTTAAATTATATATCCAGCCAAACGTTATATTAATTATTTTTGGATGGTATAGATTACGACAAATTAACACTTAGAAAACCGTAACCATCAAATAGAATTTTTGACGCCATTTTATGTATTGTAAACGCAACTTTTCTTATATTTGTAGTATAACATTTCTGCAATTTCTAATACAATTTTTAATGTGTTAACGTCAGTTCTGAAAATTATCTAGAAAATATTTCGTTTGTAGGTATTACACGTTTTAAACAAAATATGGGAATTTAATATTTTTTTCAAAATTAAAACTAAAATGAACCATTATAATAAAACCAAGTTTATGGAATACAAAAAAAATTTACCCATCTTAATAGACTGATTTATAAAATTATATTAATAGTACAAAATAACGGTATTGCAATGTAAAAAATGTCACAATAAGTTCATATATGTAATATTTTCAAGTGTTATAACAAAAACAATTTAGAAAACTTTCAAATAAAATCATATAAAGAATGCGAGAAAAATACTTTCTTTTCTGGTCTCTTATTCATTGTTCTATTAGTTTTTTATAGAACAATTTTGAGAACTGTCATGTGAATACATATTGTTATATGACACTTATTTTTATAAAATATCTTCTAAAATAATATCATTAATTGTTGGCTAGAACATCCAAAAACGTTATATAAACTTATTGCAATGTTTTCACGTATAATGACTCACAATTGAACATTTTTTGAAGTCATACAAATCCAATTTTATTGTAGCGAAAAGCGTTAAGATCTAGGGTTTGCTTTTAAAACATCGTCAAAAATTTGTCAAACTGTTAACTTTAACTTTATACAGTTCAAAAAGAAAAGGTGAAATGGACAGTAAAAATGAGAGTTGTACCTTGCTGATTTTGGGTACAACCGATCTAAGCATGGAAAGTCTATCATTCAACCTTTTTCTCCTCCTTCTTTCTGCCATTAGATTCTTTGATGGTTGCCCTTCAACTTTACAGCTTTTACCACTCTTACCCATATTGAATCCGGATCCGGATCCGGACCCGGATCTTGTTTCCTCTTCCACCTCATGCACTTTCGGGTCGGGCATTACCCGATTACCCACATGATGATCATGTGTAAAATGACAGTTTTGGACATCATCCAACAATGAAGAAAGCACAGAATAATCATCTTGATCAAACAATGGAGATGATTCCACCTTGATGTTGCTAGTAGTTGTAGTAGTAGTAGTGTGGTCATAAGGAGAAAATAGTAATTTGTCATGATGGTCCATGAAAGGGTTAAGGAAATGTTGTTGACCAAATGATGAACAATTTAGGGTTTGTTGGTCAAAAATGAATGGCAATGAGGAGGAGAAATCTTCAAAAGAAGAAGAGGTTTGGGAGGCGATGGAAAGGGTATTTTGGTCAAATTGATCAATATCAATATCATTCATTCCAAAAGGAATAATATTATTGTTTGAATCAAATAATATTTCTTCATCCAAGAATCCATGGCCATGGTGGTATTCCATGATGATGATCACTTGAAGGTTTCTCTCTCTAGATTTTATTTCACTTTCTCTCTCTAGGATTTATGAATGATTTGATAATAAACATGAAGTTGCACCAAGTGGAGGAGAAGCATGAATATATAGGGGAAAGAGAAGGTGGCTCTTTGAAACCTTGGATTACTATCATAATTAATTAATTTGTTAAATTATTAATTTTCAATCATAAAAAAGTATACAATCTTTTATTAAAAAAATACACTTTCTTGGATCTTATGATAAAATTATAATTATAATTTTGCTTTTCACTTTTAAGTAATCATTACATGGAAGTAGAAGTGTACTCAACAAAATGGTTACCATTACATACAATTTCTAACATAATTTTTAAAGGAGAGTCTTAATGGCATCCCTTAAGAGTTAAGAGGGGTGTGTACGAAATTTTCTATACTTAGTAGGGGTTTGATGTATATGAGTGTAAGGAGTAATTCATTTGTAGGGGTGCCATTAGCAACATTTAGAGGTGCCATTAACCTCCTACTTTTTAAAATGTTACGCCAGCTTTAAAAATTGTCTTTCACTAAAATGATTTCTAACCCATTGATCACTACTAAATGAAAGAGTTTTGTCTACGGACCTTTCCCTGGTAAATCTGTTGCTAAAGGGTAAATCCTCACAAAACTGTCACAAAATTTGGTGGGTAAATTGCTGGTGGGTAATTCAAATTAGTGAAAGATTACACAGAGATTCTCTGGATGTGCGTTGGTATTTTTGCGAAAACCATCGGATTTTACCGAACCACTAGTATGTTCTAGGTGATTCGTGGGTAATCACCGATGGAAATTTTCCTGGGTAATTTTTGTGGGTGAAAGTCATTTGTTTTGTAGTGTCCTATTAAAAGATCATACTTACAATCAACACAATTTCTTATGGTCGAGTAGAAAACCATACACGGATTCATCATAGATAATTTGAACTTATAGGACATCACGATATTATAATACTTAAACTTATAGTATCAAATCTATATATATCCTATATAATATGTTTATAAGATGTTTTTGGGCATCATAAATAAAACGCTTTTAAAATAGGGTATGATACTAGTCTTTTTTATAGGACATTTATGAGAAATATTTTATAAACACATCATTTCATAGGATACTTGTATTTAAAGAACTTTTTTTTTCAATTAATGCCTTATAATTTTTTAGTGTGACTATTTATTTCAAAAACGTCCTAAAAACTATTTATGACGTCTTATATATGATACACATTTGTTTGGTTCTTAAACTTATGTCTTGTAAAGTGGTCTATTACGACACTTACACAGTGCTCTCGAGTCCTTTTCACTACCAAAATGGAAGGCTTTCACCTACAGACATTTCCCTGGGAAATCCATCGCTAAAAGGAAATCCGTCATAAAACCGCCACAAAAGTTGGTGTCTAATTTGTTGGTGGGTAAATCAAATCAGTGACAGATTACCCATGAAATTCCTGGGAAATCCGTTGGTATTTTCTTGAAAACATCGGATTTCGTCGGAACCATTAGTATTTCCTGGGTGATCCGTGGTAATGACCCAGAGAAATTTCCCTGAGTGTTTTTTTGTGGGTAAAAGTCATTTTTTTGGTAGTGTTTTTACGTTGGAAAGAGGGAAAGAAATTTTTTTGTTGTGATTTTGAGTTTTTTGAGGGAAAGAAAATAAAAATAATGTTGATTCTCCTCCTTATAAAACTTTCCTCCCACAAGAGGAAAATGCAGGAAATAAAATGAAAGAAAAATCACAATTATTAATATTTGTAAAATTACACATCTATTCATCAATTATAACCCGTTGTAAAATAAATATTTATAAAAATCACATGTTTTGTTTCACTTCTCTCCTACTCAAGAACATAAAATTTTAGTTTGTTTTTTTCCCTTCCTTTCGTCTCCTTTCCTCTCAATAAAACAAATAAAAAAATCTTTTTTTCCTTTATTTTATTTTCTTTTCTAATTCATATGTTTCTTTTATTTTTATTTCTTCACATATTCGAGAATACAACGTTAGAGTTTTTTTGACATCTTATAAACCCGATTTTTTTGTAACTCTTAACGATACAACCTAGCTTTTCAGGAGGTTAATGTTCAAAATTATATCAAGTTTAAGAAGTATGCATCATGATTCTAAAGCCGGATTAATGTTTTGTTTTATCAATTCTCTCTTGATCTATTTTATAGTATGTATGATTTTGAGAGGGTGAGATTGTCTTCGGTTGATTATCACTTTTACGAGTATGTCTTCATATTAGTATAGGTCAATGTTTATCATGTATTTTTAACCTAATTAGTTCTATTAAGTTCAAACAAAAGCTTTAAAAAGTTATACATATGCAAAAATAAGTTGTAACACATTATAATATAACCAGAATATTAATATCAATATAGTTGCATGTAATTATAGTTGTAATAAAAAATATAAAAATTAGATAAAATAATAATAATTTAATCTCATTGACAGAATTAATAAAAAATCATTTCTTTTATCATGTTTCTATCAAAACTCATTTTTATTTATTTATTTATTAATATTGGATTCAAAAACTTAAACTTTACAATGTACAATCATAATTGTGACAATTGTATTTCACATTAATATAAAATAGATTTATAATCTCTTTGATTATGATATTTAAATTGTAAGTTAAAAATATATTTTTTTGATCTACAGAAATGGATTATTTGAAATATGCATTTATTAAAAAGGAAAAAAAAATTGGAGTGTTTGTGTGTCTTTTTCACAAAAAGCCGGTGTGAAAAACAAAAATAAAATAAAAATAGAGTCTAAAAAGTCTGAAACTTTGACCCCTCACTTTGTGTTTTAATCGAAAAGGATCAAATTAGCTCCAATAGACCTACTCTTAGGTTCCATGCATTTCACATTAAAACTATTCATATATTTACAAACTACTAATACTTACTAATTTTTATTATAAAATTATATTAGGTAATTTTACATAAATTATAAACATAAAAAATGCTAAAAAGCAGTCGCATTTAACATTTTTTGATTGAAGATTGTGTTTTTTTATAGAAATATATCAAAGCTTTTTTTCAAAAAAGAACCATGTAATAAAATCATATGGGTTTTAATTTACATTTTTGTATATAACTATCACACACACACACACATATATCTATATAGAGAAAAGTTCAAATGCAAAATCAAATTTAGTTGCAAACATAAAGACAAATGAGAACAATGAGAGCACGACACGTGTCACATTCAGTCAGAATGATGAAGAACATTTGTTATAAATAACGAAATTGAAGTTCATACATTATTTCAATATTTGTTACCAACCAAATCATATAATAAGTTTGCTTTTAAGTCATATATATAATACATATTATTTCATATATTTTGTTTCATATATCAAATCATCAAACAATACAAAGTTTGTAAGTTTGTAACAAATATTAGGTTCATATTTGATATGATATGATATAGGGAGGTTCAAGGGGAAATCTAAAAAAACTGAAGAAACACCTTGAGAGCCCTCCATTATGCATAGACGGTAAATGCATACAAACGTTTTTTTTTCTATGCACGAATGCATGTTAGAAATTACCAGTATGCATTTGTGCATACTGTCGAGATACAGAGCTTCCAAGGTGTTCTTCAGTTTTTTTTAAGGTATTTCTCTGAATCTGGACCTAACCCTGATATGGTATATATATATATATAGAGAGAGAGAGAGAGAGAGGAAAGTTCAAATGTGAACTCAAATTTGGTTGTGAACGTGAGGACAAATGAGAGCGCGACACGTGTTTGAATTTGTATTATTCAGACTGAATAATGAAGAAAATATTCAGACTGCATAATAGTATTATTCAGTCTGAATAATACAACATTCAGTCTGAATATTTTCTTCATTATTCAGTCTGAATATGACACGTGTCTAGCTCTCATGTGTCCTCACGTTCACAACCAAATTTGAGTTCTCATTTGAATCCGCTTATATATATATATACACACACACACAGAGAGAGAGAGAGAGAGACATCTTCAAATACAAACCACACAAAAGTTACAAACTCGTACACGGGAATATAAAAATAATTTTTTTTCCATCAAATACTATGATTTAAGATGTTATTTCACATATGTTTGTTTCATAATGTAAAAGATTTACATGTATTTGTTTTCATAAGGTAAAAGTTTCACATATATTTGTTAAATAATGTAAAAGTTTCACATTGAATTTTTTCACAAATTAAATAAAACATATATGTAATAATATTTTAAATCATAACATTTGATGAAAAAAAATAATTAAAAAAAATACTTTTATATTAATTTATACGAGTTTGTATTTTTTAATTAATTTGTATTCAAAAATTTTCCCCTATATATTTTCTGTGTGTGATTTTTCTTACATAATTTAATTCATGTTTTTATCAACAATTAATTCTAGGTTGTGGGTGTGATTTGTTGCTACTTTTCACTTGTCCTAGGTATAGAAATAGAAATATTTTGTCTTTTATTAATTAACTACTTTTTTTTTAATTTGAACATATCCACTACAACAATGTGATTTTTAAAAAAAATTATGATTAGTGTTTTAAATAAAAAAAACCATCCGATCAAAATTTGATTTTTATAGTTCGTTTATTAACACTTTTTCTTTTTGAGAAACTAACAATGTTGATGTGCATAATTTGAATTCTAGCCAGACTTTATATTATCTAGAAATAATCTCAACCATTTAACCAAGTATATGGCCCTTTTATTTTTTTACTCTAATTGTTACCCTTTTTTTGTTATAAAGATAATGTATTTGTAACTCAAAATTTTCCGACCAAATTAATAATTCTATTAATTATAAATTTAGAACTTCGATTAAAGAGATAAATACGTATAAAATTGAAGTAATAAATTTGAATTGTCAGGTAGATCTAATTCCACCTAGAATACCTTTTACAACTCAAAGAAAGAAATATATAAGTTTAACTCATTTAAAATTAAATATAAAATAACTTATTTAATCATGACACTATTAACTTAAATATTAAATTAATATATCTTTTTGTTGTGCATACATTTTTTGAAATTTAAGTAAGAACAATTTCCTATATTTTAATTTAAAAAAAATTACACTAGCAGAAAACACATCATTATTCGTATAAAATGCCCATTAATGAGATTGTAAATTTTTTTTAAAATACAAAATACCTCTATTTGATAATATAACTTATCAAAATATCTATCGAGCCATGAAAAAGATTCAAGAAAAGACGGAAACAAATCCATTATCTGTTAATCGTTCATCATGCAACAAAATTAGTTATTTAGAATGTTTACAACCATTCTAATAAAGTGTTTTGTTTGACTTTTAAGGTTATAAAATCAACGGTTATCTGTTTTATATAAGTGTATCATACCATACTGTTATAACAAAATCGTATAATTAAACAAATCATATTTTTATAATACATTAATAACTTTAAAAGTAAACTTGAACAATCCAATAGAAGTTAAAGGAAATAATTGATCTTATTAGAGTTTTTTGTTACATTTTAAAATTGTCTTGTCATGAAAACGTTTTTAAAATTTGTTTTTTAAAATTTGTTTTACTGTAGTGGGCTAATATAATTATTTTAAAGAAATTGTTTAGGACATTAAATAATAATATAACAAGAATAATTATTTACCCAATAAGTTTGTACCACATGTCATTCTCCATTCCACATGTATTTAACACACACACTCTCACTATTTTATTTACTTTCAATTTAATATTATAATAGAAGATTTATACTTCCTCCTTTAATAAAAAATAAAATAATTTTTATTATCTTTAAAACTTAATTTTTAATAAGATTTGAATCAAAATTTACTTATTTAATTTTTAATTATGATCTAACATTTTCTTTTATAAAATATATATGCGCGCACATACACATATATATATGTATGTACGTACACAACATACATACATACATACACACATAATAATGGATCTCGGATGAGAACTTACATTTTATGTAAGAACCACTTCATGTCCCTCAATCGAATCTTTTTTGCACTTCATCCAACGATGAAAATAGCACACCCTTTTTGTGGATGAAGGGAAAAATGGTTTTTCGCGATTCCACATTTGGGCACGTAACGTACATTAACATGATTGTTTTAATGTTAAGTTATGTAAGTATATATTCATATGGGTTTTCGAAGAAGAAATTTATTTAAAATTTCATATGTGAACCGACGTTACAAATTATTAATAGTATATATGAGTTCACATGTGGATCTTATGATTTTTTTTTAATTATTCACACATGAATTTTCGCTTAGGCTTTAACCGTTTATTCTCATTTTCTTACGATATTTAGTCTATTTACTTGAACCTCCACACACACACACACACACACACACACATATATAGATACATATATATATATAAAATAATGCGAGAAGTTAATCATTTTGCAAGACAAGCACGCGTAATCATATATGATTAAACACACCCAAAAAAGACACAAGTCACTTGGTGAAATTATGTGTTGTCAATTGAATACGTGTTTAATCATAGATGATTAAACGTAAATGGAAATTTCTCGCCTTTTAGTTAATTGACCATTTTCTCATTTAAACCTGACCGTATATTATATATACATATATGTATATAATTTTGTTAAATCTTGACCATATCTTTTTCTATTTTAATATAAATTTTGAACGACAATTTGTGTTCTATCTCTTTCAAAGCCGATTATTCTTTCATTTAAAGATACAAATTGTAACAATTTCTTTTAATAAATAAAAAAAGCACATGAAAAGCTTGTTTTTGTATTTATTTAAAACAAATAGAAGGATTGATTAATTTACATATATACAAATACACATATTTATTATCAAAAATCATTTATTGTTCGCTTTGTGTTTATAAAGGAACCTCAATCATAACCCTAAGATTTAATATTATTTTCCATTTGATTAGTTGTTTAATGTTATTGTAAGAACTACTTATAATTGCACCATAGATCTGATAAATATTTAAAACCTAAAATACAAATTAAGAATAATTTTATATGTTAATAGTAATAAAAATACGGTTTTAACTTTGTTAATTAAGAATATAATGTTAACTTTCTGAAATTATTGGACTAATAAGATGGAAAAAAAAATCGTCTATCCCACTCTTCCTATACCCTCCCTATCCCTCCACTAATATGTTGACACATCATCAATATTTAACTAATCAATTAATTAAATTTTAAATAATTTAATTATATTTAACTAATCAATTAATTAAATTAAAATTTAAAATTTAATTAATTGATTAGTTAAATATTGATGATGTATCAATATATTAGTGGAGGAATAGAGAAGGTATAGGGAGAGCGGGATAAACAATTTTTTTTTCCAAATAAGATTCATTCTTTAGTAGAGTGACTTCAAATGTTTGAAGGTCAAATAAGTAATTTTTATATGTAAGTTATTTTTATGCTATTTAATGAAATGTTATAAATGAGATTAATTTTTGTAAGTTACTTGCATGTTTTTAGGGTCATAATCATATCATCATGTTTTAAGATTCTAGAATGATTATGTTAATTTTAATGTGAATAATGGTTAATCAAAGTACATATATTACTGATTCATATGTGAAATGTTCCCAAAACACACTCAACTTACTTACCATATTAATCTGAATTGCATGAGTAAATTATATTCATAGCTGTTCATAAGAATATGTTCATAACCACAAGTTCTTCATAAGAATGTGCACGTATGTGTTTATAAAGTGTTCATAGGTGTTCATAACCATAAGACGTCATAAGATCGCGTTCATAACCGTATCATGTTCATAGGTGTTCATAAGATTGTTCCTAGGTGTTTATATGTCATGATCTTTTCCACAAATACCCTTGTTCAAGAATGTTCACCAATGTTTATTTCTCTTCAGTTTTTCATTTATCATAAATATGTCATGACTAATTTAATCCATAGATTTCAAGGATTAAGGGCTAAATTTGGTTCACATAATTAATACCAATTATTAGGTTAACAAGAGAACTGGCCCCTATGTAAGTAAGTGTGTGTATGCATATATATATATATGCATATATACACACACATCTATAATACATTCATTTCCACCATTAAGATTGAGGGCTATTCGATTGTGCCTTAATGGACTTAATAGGATGCAGAACTTATTCTGGTAGTCATACATATGTGTTTGGTTGTTGAATGACTCAAATAAGAGCTTATTCGGTCAGTCATCAACAAAATCATACACCTCATGTACATACTCCTCTATGGCCCTTAAATAACAACCACAAATATTCTACCAAAAATAATAATCTTATATAGTCCATGTAACACCCGAAACTTTCTACAAACGGTCGATGAATGTCCGAGAAAAACTCTCGGAAGAACTATCGAGAAACGGCCAAAAACGGTCGAGAAATTGTCGGGCTACCTGGAAAGGGCCAGGCGACCTAGAGAGGGGTCGAGCGACCTTTTGGTGCCACTTTGTGGATTAAATCTGGGATCAGGTAACGATGTAATAAACACGAACAATATCAATGATCTCACTATGTCATATATCTCACATGTATAATCGTGGTTACAATGAATAGAATGGAACATTTAGCTCACGACTATTCTCTAGAATGATATGACTGAATGACCAACTCTTGTTGTAACCCTAAGCCTCTATTTATATGTAGAATATTATCATAATAAGGAAACAATGATAAAAGACAATATAAACTTGCCTTATTTACAATGAGATATTTTTCTATAATTAAGCATTCCTAATCCTTTGTTGACTAATAATTAAACCTTCCATTTTGATGACTTTGTTGACTTTACGTTTTGGCGCTTCATGTCTTCAATATTTGTGATTTCGAATACAACATTTTCAGACATAACACACTTAAATCGCCACAAAATTCGTCCCGTACGCGCAGATCAGTTTTAACCCAATTTTCGGGCCGTTTCTTCAGTTGATCATATCTCACTCGTTTTTCATCCATTTTAGCGATTTTTTCTATGGTTCCTGTTAGTCCCCAAGGAGAGATGGCTAACTAAGAGAGGGTTTTGTAGAAGGGGGGGGGGGGGGTTGAATATAAAACACACATAATATACTCTTTTTAAGAATTTTAATATAAATATTAAAAATTTACACACAGATAGTTTGATGCGGAAAAGAACAGGCACACTATTCTATCAAACTAAACACACAGATAACAATAATTAACTTATACACTAAGGAAGTTAAAACAATACTGTAATAGCACACAGCTTTGCCACAGTCACACAAATAATCACTCTGAAGATTTGTTGAAAGCGTGAGATTTCTGGGAAGGACTTCATCTCCTTTTATAGTGCCCATGCATGGGATGCATGTGGACAGCTGTCAAGGTTTCATTAGCTGGAAGTTTATCTGCTGGACAAAGGAAGACACTACTTCCTTTGTACTAGAATAATGGATGAACCATTCCTTGTAGCACGTAATGTCAGATAACATTATCTTCTTTTCTTCATGCTCTGTGAAGTCCCATCAAACCTTTTAGCTAAAAGACAAATATTCCTTTTATAAGAATAAAAGAGAATGTCTTTATTTAAGGCTTGATGCCCAAGTTCTTGTTGGCTCACGTGTCTTGCAATTGATGTGAGTCAAGAACTTATCTCTTTGAAATTGCTAAGTGATACATCACACTATGTATCACATCGGTGGATACCTTGTAAGGCTGGAATTGATAAGTGTACACTTTGCTTGATAAACTTCATCTTTCACTAAATGCCAAAAGTGTACACCCTTGAACTTGTGACTTGATATCACAGCCTTAGAAAATATACCTGCAATTTCGGTGACCAAGATTATAGTGTCGGTGACCATGACATCAAACTTGATGACCTCATCTTATTTGATGTCCTTAGTACTTTTGATGACTTTTGAGTGTACCATCGGTGACCCACTATATTGGTGACCCAATCTTGACTTGGCAAAATGATCTGAATATTGAAGTTGGTTGATACATCCAAAATTCCACTTTTTAATGTACAACCCTTGATTGAATAGTCTTTGACTCTTCAATACTTGAAGCATATTTCAGACCTTCAAAAGAACCTGTAAAAAATCATACAAAGGAAGGTGGTTCATCACCAAATCATCGGTGACCCAACAATCTCCCCCTATTTGATGATGATACCTGTAAGTTAGAAAAGAATTCTTTTTGACCCTTTCTATTTTTCTTTTGGGTTCTTTTGACTCAGATTTTTTTTTTGATTTTTTTTAACTGAGTATGTACAGTATAAGTATAAGAATAAATGTAAGTATAAGTATGTGCAAGAAAAAAAATAAAAATATTAACAAGAATTTTTAAGGAAGAAGAGTATGAACTTTTATTAATCAACACACAGCTTTGAAAAATAAAGTTCACACTATATGAAAACTATTCAAGGAGTGGGTTCTCTTCTTTTTAGCTCATCCAAGATAAGCCTAGTGATCTCATGGTCTTCAACCGGAGGTACTCCTAGAATAGCAGAGAGGAAGGAGCTGTGAGCCCTTGGGATGTCAGAAGCTCTGAAGAAACCGATGTTTCCAAAAATGTCTTCAAAGAAAACCCCAAGTTCAGGAGTAGTCAGCATGGTTTGCTCCGGGTAAGCAATAGGAGTAGGAATGGAAAGATCTATACCCGAAGCATTTATCTGGATGCCTCTTTCATGAAGCATAACAAAGTGTCCCTTCTTCTTGTTTTTAGGAGATGTGATGACCTCTCCTTTAAGACCCTGTTGTATGAAGTACATTTGTTGTGCTTCAAGATATGTTACAAGAATATCATTCTCCTTTTGGGTGTTGAGCATCTTGATGAAGAGTTTTCTGAGAATATTAAGTACCAGCTCCTTGTACTAGCTTTTGCTCTTGGAGATGCATTTACCAACTTCCATCCACTCAGTCATCCCAAGAACTTCCAACCATTCAGCTTCATATACCTTTGAGAGAGTGTCAGCTCTCTTAAGGGTGACAAGTAACTTTGGAGAATTTTTGGTTGGAGGTTGAATGGTGGCACTGATAATCTTGGAATCATCCTTCCTGTTCTTCAATCTCCTTTTAAACCACTCCACTTCCTTTGCCTTCTTGGCTTCATCAAGCATCTTTGCAGCTTCAGATTTCTTCTTTATATTTTCAAGCTCATCTTTTTGAGCTTGAATTGCATCGATGACTTTGGCATGAACAGCTTCATCATGAGCTAGCTTGAGTACATTAGTCTGATCAAATTCAAGCTGAGCCCTGATTGCTTCTTCTTTTTCAGCTTCAGTTAGAATTACCCCAAGAGGGTCGGTCAGTGTGGGGGCAGGCTGAAGTCTGAGAGTATCTGCTTGAGGACTTCTCATCCTTTTCCTTCTCCTTTTCTCTTCCTGTTGATCTTCAAAGGAAACTGGTTTCTTTCCCTTGGCTTTTTCTTTTCTTTTCTTCTCTTCTTCAGTTTCAAGGGGTTGAGCACTGATACTCTCCCCTTCAACAGCTGCTTCGGTGGCTGTAAGAGCCACGTCGGTGGCTGCCACGTCGGTGGCTGCCACGTCGGTGGCTGGGATGGTGGTGGTGATCAGATCGGTGGCTGCAGGGGCAGTGTCGGTGTCGGTGGCTGCTGTTTTGTCGGCGGCTGTGGAGGTGGTAGCATTGGTCTTCTTATTTTTCTCCCCCTCAGTGGTTGAACCCTTGAAACCCACTGAAGAGAGAAAATTCTTGATTTTTTCTATATCAGAAGCCATGGAATTTATTTTTCTTTCAATTCTCTGAAGAACAAATCTGTCTTGTTCCTGAAAGAAGGATCCATCCACATCAAGCTCAATAGTTGGAGGAGAAATTGGAATCTTGTCAATTTTGATGAGAATAGTGGCAAGAGACTCCATAATGTTCCCTTGAGTAGTAGAAAGAGAAGCCAGTCTTTCCAAGTCCTTGGCTGCTTGGTCTTCCAAAGTTTCTACCCGACGTATAGTGTCACGGGTAAAGCTGGTGAAAGCTTGGAGAAGATCATCTCCTTGTTTGGAAGACATGGGAGCAGAAGGTTGAGGCTATGGTGGTTGATCAGCATCATCATCACTGGAGGAAGAGTAATCCACCAAACCTGTAGGTTTTCTTGGGGGAGATTTAGGAGATGTGGGGGAGACACGTTTAGGAGAGTGTCTATGAGGGGATTCCTCAGTAATGGGTTCTTTCACAACCTTGGTACGTACGGGAGACGTATGTGTCCAAGGTGTAGTGTCAGAAAATAGAAAGTCAGTAAATTGGGATGCTCCATCAAATGCATCTGGTTGTGATGCACTCTCATGTGGAGTAAGGAAATGGAGCTGTGAGAGCTCACGGGGTGGAGAAGAGGCAGCTTGGATGGGAGAGTCCAAGTCTTCTTCATCAACTAAAGAGAAAGTTGATGAAGGAATAATAGGGATGTCCCTTTTTACAACCATGTCCTTTTGGGAGGGCATGGAGGAGTTAGGTTGGGTTAACTGGTCCTTGGGTCGGGTAGGAATCTTTTCAACACTTACTAACGTTTGGGAGTTAGTAGGTGGCTTGTGAGGTGAGACCCTTTGGGTACCCTTAGACTTCTTTGAGGAAGTCTTTGGGGGGCTTTTGGAGTGTCTCCGCTTTTGGAACTTAGATGCTTGGGTAGAAGCCAAAGGTTCTTTTGGCTTCGTAGCATCGGTGGGTGCGGAGGTAGATGTGCCCGACGCTTTGGATCTCTTACGAGATTTGGGCACATCAGTTACTCTAGGTGCAGAAGGAGTAGAAGACATACCTGAGGTCCTTTGCAGACGGGGCTCATTTTCTCCCCAAGATAGAGTTGCATTCCTTGCAAACTCAACCATAGATGGTCGGAGAGGGTTGTCTGATGCTAAGACAACCTTTTTCATAATCTGATTTCCCACTTGATGAAGAGGGAGATCGTATATGATGTCATCTCTTTTCTCTAATTTATTTGCCAACTTTGCATGAATAATAAGAGAGAAAAGTCGCTGAAATGGTACCTGAGGACGTCGGATGGTAGAGAAGGAGGAGATCATTTCATTAAAGAAATAGCTTGCAAAGTCTATCCTCCTTTGAAAAATTAAAGCATGTGCCAATTCTGTCACTTGGGAAGGTGACTGATCCGGGCCACCTGTCTTCTTGCTCAGGCACAGAATCAGATGAGCAAAAAGGAAGTTCCATATGTTTCCCATATTCTTGCGCAGTAAAATACCTGGACCCTTTGACTTTGAGCCCTTCTTCTCTTCCAAATAGTTCAACACATCAACCACCATTTGATGTTCATTACCCAGAGGAAAAGGTTCATAGGAATCATAAACAGGAAGCTTGAGAATGCTTCTAACATCTTCCACATTGAAGATCACATCATGTTCATCGTTACTTAGAACAGATGCAAGAATTTGATCCGATGAGGCATCAAATGTGCAAGTTAACCAAAAGTTTCCAAGAAGAAACTTACTCATTTTGGGTTTTGCTATGATTGCATATTGTAGAGGGCATCTCTGAAGAAATCAGCAAACATCATTGTACTCTGGATGAGCATTGTCAACTCCTATTCTTCCAAAGTTATTGCATGCAGGAAAGGAGAGGGATCCAAAAGTCATGGTCTGTTCTTCAGAGGTCTTTGAGGGAGAAGCCATTGAAGAGGATGAGAAAGAATGGGTGCGAGAAAGGTGGTGAAGTAGTGGGGGAAGAGGTTATATATGAGAGGGAAATTTCAATTTTCAAAAATGATGATTACTTTTGGTGATTGAAAGGTCAGAATTCTAAGGGTTTTAGGGTTGAATTCGGCGCATGTACTGACATTGATGATGTCATTAGGGATAAGAACAAAGAATCTTGCTTATCAAGAGTGGTAAGTCAAGAGTTATCTTTAAGGGGTTAGGAATGTGAAAGGTTTGTAACGGTTACCTCGGTGAGTGTTTATCGTCGGTGGATGAGATGATAAAACGTCGGTGGATGACTGTGGTGTAGATGAGACGTCGGTGGATGAAGGGTGACGTCGGTGGGTTGTCTGAAACTTAAGACAACCGTCGGTGGCTTCGAACAAGGGTGCAACGTCGGTAGGTGATGACGTCAGCAAATGAGACGTTGGTGTGTTGTCGGAAAGTGACGTCATCAATCAAGACGTCGGTGGGTTTGGCTCGTCGGCGGCTTTGGCTCGTGATGGTGGTTCCGTCGGTGGTTGACCGTCGGTGGCTTGTGGTGGTGGTTTATGGTTGTTTTTCGGTGGGTCTCGATGGCCGGAGAGAGAAGCGGCGGTGGATAGGGTTAGGGTTTAGGTTAGAATAAGGAGAAGAGAGAGAGAACACGTCGGTGACTAAGTCACCGACTTTATACATATATATATATATTTTTATTTTCTTTTTCTTTTTATATGATTTTCTTATATGTATAAATATAATATAATTTATAAATATATATAATATATATATAAAACTTATAACATATATAAGTTATAAATATATAAATGTATATAGTATATATATATATATGGAATATATATATATATATATATATAAAACATACATTATATATAAATATAAAATATATTAGTCTATGTTTACCATACCTAACTCACCAATGAGGAATTTGAACCTTGCTTCATCAAGGGGCTTTGTGAACAGATCAGCTAATTGATAGTCGGTGGGAATGAAATGTAACTCCACATCACCTTTAGAGACATGGTCTCTTATAAAGTGATATCTGATATCAATGTGCTTGGATCTTGAATGAAGCACAGGGTTGTTGGCAATGGCTATTGCACTTCAGTTGTCACACATTATTGGGATTATTGAGAAAATTTGATTATAATCACACAACTGATTTTTCATCCACAATATTTGTGCACAACAACTTCCAGCAGCCATGTACTCTGCTTCAGCAGTAGATGTAGACACCGAATGTTGTTTCTTACTTGACCAGCTTACAAGCTTTCCACCAAGTAACTGACAACTTCCGGTTGTACTTTTTCTGTCTATTTTTGAGCCTGCAAAATCAGAATCAGAGTACCCGATGAGATCGAAACCTGAGTCTTTGGGATACCAAAGACCCAGATTTATGGTACCTTTCAGATACCGAAAAATTCTTTTCACAAAGAAATTGCATGTGATTCTTTAGGATTTGCTTGGTATCGGGCACACGGACAAGTAGCAAACATAATGTCGTGTCTACTTGCAGTTAGATAAAGAAGGGATCCTATCGTGGCTCTATAATTTGTAATATTAACAGAAATGCCATCAGGATCATAAAAGAGTCTAAGAGGAGGAGCCATAGGAGTTTTCATGGTAGAGCAAGTATCAAATTGAAACTTTTTCAGAAGATCTTTAATGTGTTTACTTTGATTTATGAAAATACCTTCTGGAGACTGTTTTACTTGCAAACCAAGAAAGAAAGTTAACTCCCCCATCATGCTCATTTCATACTCTTTTTGCATGAGGGAGCTAAACTCATCACACAAGGATTCATTGGTGGCTCCAAAAATAATATCATCAACATAGATTTGAACAAGAATGATATTACCTTGTGATTTCTTGAAGAAGAGAGTGTTGTCAACCTTGCCTCGTATATACTTATTTCTAAGTAGATATTCTGAGAGAGTGTCATACTGTGCACGAGGAGCTTGCTTCGTCCATACAAAGCTTTATCCACCTATACACATGATATGGATGGACTGGATCTTCAAACCCAGGAGGCTGCTTCACATACACTTCTTCAGCTAATTCACCATTCAGGAAGGCACTTTTGACATCCATTTGGAATACCCGAAAATTCTTGTAAGATGCATGGGCAAGAAATATTCGGATAGCTTCCAATCTGGCAACAGGAGCAAAAGTTTCATCATAATCAATTCCTTCCTCTTGCCGATATCCTTGAGCAACCAGCCTTGCTTTGTTCCTTATGACAGTTCCTTCTTCGTCCATCTTGTTTCGAAACACCCATTTTGTTCCAATAATAGTTTTGTTGGATGGACGAGGAACTAACTTCCAGACTTTGTTTCTCTCAAATTGTGAGAGTTCTTCTTGCATGGCAATTACCCAGCTAGGATCAGCTAGGGCTTCATTTATCAGCTTTGGCTCAACAATGGAAACAAAGTTGACATATAAGCACAGATTGCTTATGCCTCTTCTGGTTTTTACACCAACTTGTGGATCACCTATAACCAGCTCCTTGTTGGAGAGTTTGTTCAAGGTTTTAAAGTTTAGATGAGAGAACCTTTTATGCCACAGCCAACTTTGTTTGGCTAGTTCTTAAGAGAGGAGACACACAGCTTCTCCTATTGCACTTTCCTTCATGTTGATTATGTATACGTCATTCAGTCGGGTTCCTGCTAGTACAATCTTGTTCTGTACATCAAAGACTAAGCACACACATAGCTGGAACATGACCTTATAGCCCAAATCACATATTTGGCTGATGCTTAGAAGATTATACATTAGCCCTTCAACATGAGCTACTCTGGAGAAAGTGATGGTTCCATTTGAAATGGTACCATATCCTTTGGTGACCCCTTTTCCATTTCCTCCAAAGGAAACAGTGGGTCCCTTTTATTTTGAGAAGTTAGAGAGAAGAAGTTTGTTTCCGGTCATGTGTCTTGAACACCCACTGTCCATGTACCATATGTGATCTTTATTTGGTACCTGCACCCAAAAACAAATTTAGACTTTTGGTACCCATTTTGAGGTGGGTCCTTTGGGATTAGAAGGCATTTTAGTTTTGCAAGGATCCAAATCTTTTGGGCAATTTTTAGCAAGATGAAGAGTGTTGCCACAATTATAACATTTCTTTAAAGAAAAGGCCTTTTTAAAATCCCTATCATCAAAACTTTGGACAGAGGTTGACGACTGAGAAGAAGAGGGGTGACCGACACCTGGTCTTGGTCCAAGGATACCTTTACCAGGATTTCTTGATTTCTTCAAGTTTACTGACCGAGGAATAAAATCAGTAACTATTTGAGATTTCCTTTTAGATGAAAAATTTGATTTAGAAAATTTTTTCTTTTGAGGAGAAAATCTTTTTGGAGAGGGATACTCAGCAACACCAGATGGTTGCTCCTGGGAGTACCTTGACTCATGCAGACTTAAGGAGTTTAAAAGTCTTTGGATAGGTTTGGGAGAAGAAGAAGAGTTTGGAAGAGTTGAAACTTTTGAAGACTCAGAAGAGATTTCTTTAGCTTTAACAAAGACTCCAAACTTCTTAGAGCCAGATTCTACTTTGAGCATGTCAAGTAGATCTATAGAGTGAACAGAGGTAGAATCCTCAGATGAGTAACCGAAGAGATCATCATCGTCATCGGAAAGGAAACCAGCAGGAAAACCTTGACACTCAGAAGAAGGAAGTGGAAGGTCAAAAGGTTGAGGAACATCTTTTCCATAACCAAGGCCAGACTTATCCTTGCTGGTGATTTGATCTTGAAGGATCCTTTCAAGATTCTTAGAGGATTTAGTCCATTTAGACAGAACCTCTTGTTCCTTTTCAAGAGTGGAAGAGATTTTTGATTTTTCCTCAGAAAGACTGTCGTTTAAGTACCGTAGGTTTTCCAGATCAGCTTTCATTTTATCAAAATCTTTTAGTTTTGAAAAGCAAGAGAGAAGTTGATCATTTAGACATTTTATGTGCATATCAGCCTTTTTCTTTTGAATCTTTAAGTCACAGAAGTCAACAGTTAAAGAATCAAAGGCATCAGCCTTTTGATCATCAGAGAGAAAGGTAAAAGGATGTACCTGAGGTTTTGTTCCTGAAGTGGATCCCTCAGCAGATACAAGGGTAGTGTAGAGTGACTTCTCCATGTCTTCTAGCTCATCGATTTTGGCCATGAGGCATTTAGTGACATACTCATTCTCACTCTCAGAGGTTTGCTCACCCTCCCAGCAATGAGCCTCAGCAACCAAAGTTTTATTTTTACTTTGGTTTCTCTCTTTTTCTCTCTTGTATTTGGCTTTGTACTTCTTATACCTGGAGGTTTCTTTTGATTCAGAATTTTCTTTAGAGGATTGGCTATTTCTCTCTTCATGCTTCCTAGAAGCTGATTTTGAGAAGTCATGGCCATAAGAAGAAGAAGGTTTGACAGAAGAGGAAGCTTTTGATCTGCATTCAGAAGCAAAATGACCTTTCTTTCCACAATTGAAGCATTCTTCATTTGCTTTATCAGAAGAGGATTTTTGAGAAAAAGGTTTTCTATTAAATTTAGAGCGATTTAAAGAAATTTTTTTATTCTTAAGGTTTCCAGCAAGCATTGCCATACTATCAGAAAGTATGTCAATGGCTGATTCTTCTCCTTCATCATCAGCAGCACTATAGTATGCATCTGACAGATGAGAAGAGTCTTCCTTAATATCTTTTTCAGAATCAGAAGAAGGATAGGTGATTCTAGGAATACAAGAAGAAGATTTTGAATCACCTATCAAAGCAATAGAAGAGGATTTGATATCCTTTATAAGAGATTTTCTCTGGTTCTTAGTTTGTTCATAGTGAAGAAGAGTTCCATAGAGAGCAGTTAAAGGCATTATTTCTAAGTCCTTGGTTTGCTTGATGCAAGTACAGATGGTTTCCCAGAAGTCTGGGAGACAATCCATGAACTTTCAGAGAACTTCTTCATTATCATAAACTCGTCCAAGAACTTTGAGATCATTGAGAAGACAGTTAAAGCGATTAAAGTAGGTAGAAAGAGATTCTCCCTTTTCATGGGAGAAGAGTTCATACTTTCTAACAAGACAGATCCTGTTAGATTTCTTGACTTCTTTGGTGCCTTCATATAAGACACTCAAAGTATCCCACATTTCTTTAGCAGTGGGAAGGTTAAGAAGAGAGTGATACACTTCATCAGGAAGGGATACAGCAAGAGCAGATTTGACTTTAGTGTCTAAAGCAACTAGGCGTTTATCATCTTTACTAAATTTGTTAGAAGGTTTGATGATATATCTACCAGTTTTCTCACTTCTTTCATCATCTGACTCTATGTCCTTTCCTTCAGCGTCCTTTTGAGGGCCAAAGCGAGCCCATATTTTAGGAACAATAGGTCCCTCACTGAGAATGTTGGGATACCTGCAATCGATCCCTTCCAAGAATAATAACATGCGATTTTTCCATAACCCAAAGTTATTTGGGTTGAACCTTGGAGGTTTAGCCAAAGATCCTAAATCATATGTATTACTGGAAGAGGTCTGCAAGGTACCATCAACATTTGAGGTAGTAGCCATCACAGATCTGGTTTATTGAATTAAACCAACTGCTCTGATACCACTTGTTAGTCCCCAAAGAGAGATGGCTAACTAAGAGAGGGTTTTGTAGAAGGGGGGGGGGAGGGTTGAATATAAAACACACAGAATATACCTGCAATTTCGGTGACCAAGATTATAGTGTCGGTGACCATGACATCAAACTTGATGACCTCATCTTATTTGATGTCCTTAGTACTTTTGATGACTTTTGAGTGTACCATCGGTGACCCACTATATTGGTGACCCAATCTTGACTTGGCAAAATGATCTGAATATTGAAGTTGGTTGATACATCCAAAATTCCACTTTTTGATGTACAACCCTTGATTGAATAGTCTTTGACTCTTCAATATTTGAAGCATTTTTCAGACCTTCAAAAGAACCTGTAAAAAATCATTCATACAAAGGAAGGTGGTTCATCACCAAATCATCGGTGACCCAACAGTTCCAATTTTTGAATCTCTTCAAAGTGGAAATAAAGAGGGTTAAAGTTTCCTTGAAGATTTTGGGGTTCCTCTAAGTCAAGAGGTTTGTTTTGTGATCTAGATAAAAGGTTCTAGTGATGAATGTGGTGGATTTAAAATATTCACCAAAGGAAGCTCAAGATTAGGGTAAAACCTAGATTTAACATAAATCTAGCAAGTGACTTCAGGTTACATTGTGAAAACTATGTACATGCCAAAAATGTCCATTTTGAAGTTTTAACATGTTTTACTTGTTATTTATCAAATGTGTGGGTATTTGATGAGTTTTGCATATCTGATATATTTGGTTTTATAGATCATGTAAAATGCTTATACTTGAGTTATTTGGTTTTAGACATCTTAATAAATAAAACATAAGTGTGGGTTATTTTGATATCTTATCTCATAAATGGAGATCATTTGGTGTTATAGGAATATTTGATTTTATAAACCGTTCAGAAAATACATGTTATTGCATTATGAGACATTCTGGAAATAATGGTGTATGATTTCATTTGGAAAATGGTTTGTCTCAATCAATGATGTTTGTTTTGAGTAATCACATACGTGTTGAGTTATAGAGCTTTTGCTCGGTTTTGACTAAAATGAGTTTTAGGGACACTTATCCGGTTTAAATTACTCTACGTCGAGCTTTTACAAGTTATATGTAATTAAGACATATTTATCATGAAATTACACATTTTAAGTGTGTTGGTCATTTAATTGGTATGGTGTAGTTTTATAGGGTAATGCAATGAATCCATAGGCATAGAACTCGATTTTGGCTTGGATATCATTCCCATGTCATTGTTTGTGGTAGGTAACGGGTCTTCATAGGTTGTGGGCTCTTGTAGTCGGGCATCGGTCATTGACGATTAAGATGTAACCTCTTGAGATAGGCATTAAATCTTCATAGGCATTAAAGAGTGGGTTCTTGTAGTCAGACATCGCCCATTGACCATTAAGATTTAATCTCTAGTAATTGTAGTTTAAAAAGCACCGGGTCTTCATAGGCATTAAGGTGTAGGCTATTGTAGTCGGGGCATCAACCATTGACCATTATGGTGTAATTTCTCACGAACGGGTTTGGTTAATTCTAGCCCATACAACATTGAATGATGACCACTTACGTGCACCGTCACTATTAATGGTAACGCGGGTCTCCTCCATTATCTTCGGATACTTTATGCCCTTCCAAGAGTAAGCATGAGTAAATCGTGTAAATAAGTTGATTAAAACTATGTCTTCCATTTTAATGTTTTATAACTTTATTCTTGGTCGTGTGAGTATTTGGATTTGGTTGCATATGATTGAACATTTAGATTTAATTATTTTTCATAAAGAAGACGTTGTCTTTTCATAAAGATGTTGCTTTTACGTTAAACATATTCCTTTGTAAAATTATGATTTAAATCCACGGTCTTTCTATTTTACCCTTTTACAATTATGATGAAAACTGCTTGAACTCGGTAGGTGTAAGTCTAACCCTTTTTATTAGTCGACATGTGCATCAAGTCCTTGTTGGAGTTTGTACTAGCGACAAGTTGCTCAGAGTGCTAGATAGTTGCACGTGAAGGTTTAGCTTATCATTGACATCTTCCGCATTTTGAGATAATGACCATTGCTGGGTTTTAGTAACACCCAACCTTGTCCTAGTCTTTATGTAAAGCTTGGTTTATCCTTTATTGATGTTAAATCTAGAATTTCTATTCGGGTTAATTTAAGTATTAATTTGTAGTAAGAGATTTATTCTTTATTCAATTTATTATTAGTTTTTTTTAAATTAATCGCTTTTTCTAGATTTAAGGGTGTCACAGTCCAATTATTATAATTCAATATAATGCATAAAAGTACTTCATTTAGTCTTATACTAGATTAATACTAGATTAAGACATATAATAATAAACAAGTATTCTAAGTACATACTCTAATACATCATAAACAAAGATTGATAACAAGTTTAATAAATTTAGATCTAACTCTCCTCTTTTTCTACTATCGACAATCTCACTCCTTAGATTTATACAACCAATCAGTTATAAAATAACTTAGTGGGTTTGAAATTTTTTCGTACAAACAATATCACATACCCGCATGCATCTTGTATATAACTAGGGGTGACAATTTTGTACCAAATCAAACCAACTAATATGTGTACCAACCGTACCAATTAAGTTGGTACCGACTTAATTGGTACCGATTACAATCGGCTGGTAGTACCGTACCAAGTATGCAAACTTGGTTGGTACACGGTATTAGAAATCGCGTACCACGGTAGTACCATGGTACTGACTTATATAACTATTTAATAACTATTTGTATTTTTTATGCATTGAATATCAAACATTGTAACTTTACCTATTATGTTTGAACATTTGAATGTTTGAAAATCTTATTCTTTGTAATTAAATCCCCTTATACATCAAATGTGTTAATTAAAACTTAAAATGTCACTCAAAATTTTGAACAAAATTCAAGTTTTTATATTTGTAACGTGAAGTTGGTACAAAACAGGTTCCAACATTTACCAACCGAAAAAAGTTTGTACCAATTATGTTGGTACCAAGTGTAGTTGGTTGGTACATAGTATTAGAATTTACGTACCAATTATAATTGGTTAGTACACGGTATGGTTGGTACACGGTATTGGGGGAAAAAACTTGGTACCGTACCAAGTCCACCCCTTTATATAACTAACCATGCACGGAACATGCACCTTTGTTTACTTAAAACATTTTGGCATCATGAAATCTCAAAAATTCTTGTAATGGTACGGAATTCTGATTCGACTTATAGCATGCATGGTTGGGAAGTTTCCTACCCAAAATTTGTTGGTCGCATCTATAGGAACCCCATGCCTGGCTACGATAACAGGGTTCTTGTTGGTAAGCACATACAGCTGAAACATATTTTGTGCAAAGTAACAATAATCAACTCCTTATTCTTCATACTAACACGAATTAAACACATGGCATATAACAACATATATAACACCATACAAACGTCATGAACTAACAAGTATTTCTTAAATGATGTACGAAAAAAAATGATGCATGTAGGTATGTCTTTATTTTAGTGAAGCATGAACATTGTTTATAATTGTGCATTAGATATATATATATATATATATATGGGAAGGATCAAATGAGAACCACACATTTTTAAAGGAACAAATGAACAAATTGTGGACCACATATGATGTGGGTCCCACATAATATTAAATCATTTATGATTTAATATTAAATAATATTAAATCATAAATAATTTAATATTATATGGGACCCACATCATATTGATCCACAAGTGTTCCTTTGTTCCTTTAAAAATACAAAGTTCTCATTTGAACCTTCCTCTATATATATATATATATATGTTGATGTGTTGTTGACTCACACAATGGAAGTGGAGTTTCATAGAACTATGATGGTTCATATGGTAATTGTCGGAGAGGAAGGACATGTATATGTTCTTGGGATTGTGAGAGTTTATTTGTAAAAGCATGACAAGTGTGTCGTGCCGGGAGGATTTAGTCAAGTAGAGCATACTCGCTTCACGACCGCTATGAGCAGTTAATGAAGTCAAAGATCATTTGTTATTAATGCGTACGTATTTATAAAAGTTGCACATCCAATATTTTTGGTGTTACTTGATGTGATTGACTTTCCAATTACTTGATGTGATTGGCATTGCATAAAACCGTGATTCTCGCTAAGCCTTAAACTCACACAACGCTTACAAAATTATACACCCCAGTGTATTGAACTAGAAGGAGCAGTACAAAATAGTTGAAGTGTAGATCAAGACACGTTTACACATACATTTAGTTTGATATTCTAATATATGTTATGTAATTTATGAGCAGTTTATTTTAACCTTATGGAACTTTAATTTTATTTTTGCTACTAATGTAAGATTCGATTTTGGGATTCATTTTTTTGGTATATTGTAATCATCATCCCGAAGATAACAAAATGAACTCTTTATACCCAATTATTATGAACGCTTATATTGAACCGAGAGCAGATAACAACTGGCACGATATAGATACATCACGTTTGACATTTTGAAAATTAATATAAAATACTAATAATAGTGATGAAACAGAGACAGGTGAAAGATTACATGGACATATTTTCTTTAAATTCATCATTAGCAATAAAATTTAATTAAAGCTTAAGATTGAAAGTAACCCGTGCATGTACCTAATTATCAAATCCAGCTGTTTAATCATCATTGAAATAATATTTGATTTTTTTTCCTATTTATGGGGATGTGTACCCTTCCAACATTTCTTTTATTTATATATATTTTACAATAATATTGGAACTTAGCCATATTATATATATAGAAAGAGAGAGATCAAACGAGAATAATAAGCGAATAAAAAAAATTCAAAGTTATTTAACTAAAGTAATATTTTAAATGTAAATTTCTTTTTTTTTAAATGACATAAACGCAATTTATATTTATAAGATTATTTAATTAAATTAAATAAATACATCCCTAAAATTAAGTTAATCGTACTCTTTATCCCATGATTTTCTTGAACCTTACTAATTTAATTCGTTTTTTCGTTTGGAATATTGGTCACCATCCGTTATGGTTACCTAAAACTTTCTTATTGATGTAATTAAAAATTTAATATCTATATATTTCTTGATTTAATCATTTTTGACGGTGAAATTAAATATTCAATATCATATTTACTTAGTTCTTATTATATTCATGTTTTTAAAACCAAACACATAACAAAAAAATTCTTTGGCCTATAATATATTTTAATAATATGTACTTTTTGGTGGATTATTGCCTTATTGGAAAGTAAATTATTTTATGTTGAGAAATGTATTACACAAGTAATGCATGTATGGCTTTATAGGATCATATATGATTCATTACATTAAAATTATTATAGTAGTCCTGTAGTCATTTACATGATCATATGTGATTGTATATATGATCATAATATTGGTATATAATTCTATACATGATCACACGTGATTGTGTATAATGTGACATATATGTTATGTGTATCATATATTAGATCACATGTGATTTAATAAATTAAATGAATATAATAGTTGTGTCCTCATTTACTGGTTCACATGTGATTATGCATATGATCATAATATTGGTATATGGTCATATACGTGACCACATGTGATTATGCATAAAATGACATTTGCGGGTATCCTATACAAGATTATATGTGATTATGTATGTTGATTTCATACATGATGGCATGTGATCATACATAAAACCTCTTTTGATCATGCCACAATCACTTTTGATCCTACAAAACTTGGACCATATGTGATTTCTATTTTTTCTGAAATGTATGAATGGTTTTAATTTACATTCCTTTCATTTGTCATTATTTATTTATTAAATTATTTTGCATTATGTTCATTAACTAATATACATTCATGATGAGAGGTGATTTAGATGGTCGGTTGTGAGTAAGATCTTGCACAATTGTAGTGGGTGCCATGAGACAATTGAAGTCTCATAAGAATGATTTTTTCCTTGTGCCTTGAATTGAATGTGTTTCTTGTGCACAATGTGTTGGCATCTATCAGGGGGCCATACATGTGAAGTCACGAGTGGGTGACATATATGTTTGTAAACGTTGTGCATAGTGCCAAATGGGATGTAGTCCTTCAAGTATGCATTTGTTTAGACGTGTTTTATAAATATGTACTGAATCTACCTTTATCCACTTTTGTGGTAACAAGGAGATATAATCCTCATTTTTTAAAACTAAAAATTTTCAAACAAATATTAGTTTGAGAGTGCTAGCATAAAGGGAATGGTAAGTTGTGAGCCTCGATGTTAGGTCGCTCAGTTACCGGATGCTAGCTCTTTGGGATGGATATTTGTTACGTTAGACTCACTTACAAAATATTGTGATAGATTTCAGTTGTGGTTGTTATAACAACCCATATTTCCACATAACATATAAGATGGGATTTATACATAACACGTCATATTGGTGAAACAGTTTGGGTACATTCTACAAAACTCTACACCTGTCTGAAATCTACTACAAACTTTTTTCTAACAAGATCTTCATACCAAAAAGGTATAACATTATAATAAGAAGATCAAAAGCAGACTTTGTAAAATTCATCGACAAGCTTCACACAAAAAACTGCAAATAAATCCGCCACATACTTTTCCTTTACCTCCAAAACGTTGTTGCCTGAAATGCATATGCTTGAAAACAAAATGAAGGTTAAGCCATACGGTTTAGTGAGTAAATCCTTGTCACTAAAATAATGCAATAATACCGGTCTGTAACGACCCAAATTCCATAAAGACATATTTACTTATGTATCGACCAACAACCTTACGAATAAGTCTAATATACAATACATTCTCGAAGTATTCGCAGCGGATAAAAAAACGACCACGACTGAGAATTATCTAACTAAATCAAACTCTAAGCCATCCAATCCTTCTCTAGTGATCGACTCAAAGCTTCCTCTTGCTCCTAGAAGAGCTCGCAACAAATCCCTTACCTGAAATTGGTTTTTAGTTTTGAAAAGCGAGGGTTAGACCAAAAGGTCTAGTGAATTCCCAAATAAACCGCAATTATAGAACTTAATTCCATAAGAGATAAGTTTTACAAATATGGAAGCCAAAAAAACCAAACAATGGACCATGTACAAGGATCGTAGAAAAAGGCAAAGCTCGTCACACAATTCCACATGTGACACGAAGTTCGTGCTCCGCACAATTCCTATCTAATCCCACATGTGGATACACTAAATGGTCCCAAGAAGGGTACCTATCTAACGTACACCCAAAACGGATTCGAGATGTAGGGGATATAACTTTCAACAGATTTGCACTATCTCAAGGTACAATAGTCACCTATGTACATGTCCTTTTCAGCAGACATGTCGCAATATTTAAGCCAATACAACAACCAACATTTATATAAACCCAAGAGGGATATAAATCATTTAACATGCTTCCAAGTTTGAATACCATAATTAGTGGAGTAGGTAAAACCTTTGGCATAAATGTAGGTTAAAGTCAAGGGAACTAACATGCAATATGACACACAACTTTCTACGCTAAAACGACTATTTAATCCAAACCGAACACCTGAATTGGACATCATAAAAATGATGTTAAAACCATCTAAAACATCCTAAAAACCATCCCTTATAATCCCTAAGACAAACTCCCAAGCCATGCCTCACATCTAGCCCTTAACGACAAACAAAACAAAAACCGGAAATTTCCCAAACAGAGGGGAAAAAGGGTTGGAAGTCACATGAAACCTACTTTCGTGTCTGGTTCAGCTATACAAGTTCTGCCCTCAAATTTTTCAAAGCCAAACCCATCCAAACTTCTTATACACATATTTTAAGGTCCAAAAACCCTAGAATTGGTGAACTCAACCATCTAATCCATAACCAACATCAAATTCCAATTTAAGAGGAATTAATACACCCTTTTTGAATCAAGAAAACCAACATTAAGAACCCTAACTTGAAACCTTTGATTATTGATTGAAAACACTAACAATAGTGGGTTTCTAGATAGGAACCATTGATTGAATACATCTAAAACATTGGAGAAACCAAACCCAACCATATATTTTGTCCAAGAACTTCATATACGAAAATACAAACCCCAAATGAACATGAAAACTCCATTAATGGAGACTTCAAGCTTAAGGAAAAAGATTACTACCTTTGAGTTGATGATTTCTTCACCTTCACACCTCCAATCTTCATTTGAATCAATGGAATTCATCTTTTTCTCCAAATTTTCCTCTCCTCTCTAGGTTTTTCTTCCAAGCCGCCAGGAACACAAATGGGGCTAAAGATGGGGTTTACTTCCATATATTCCTATATTTACTCATCTAGTCCTTGCAGAAAGAAGGTATTGACTCCCAAAACTTCAAACTTGTAAAATCCACATATCTAAGTAAGGCAAGGGTTATTACATGTTCATATAAAATCTTTCAAGCACTACATGCCATTCAGTTATAAGGTTGGCACCTAGGCACACAATCACTGTTAGTTATTACGCTGACACCTAGGTACAACATGGCTGTTAGTTAATATGTTGGCACCCAGGCACAACCAGTAAGGTATATCATATCGTAGTAATAATCATTTGATAACATATGCATTTCAGTTCGAAAAGGTTTTAAGAAATCTCACCTCGATGACGATAAACGAGGAAATAAACTTTAACCGATACAAACGATCAAAACTGAACGCGAATTTGAATAAAGCTAGCATGGATAAAAACTAAGCAATTAAACTCATTCCTCAACTATAGTAAACTTATCAGGCTCTTAAACGATACCCCGAAAAACCCCAAAACGACTCAAAGCGAGAAAAAGAACAAAACCTCAATGACTTACGTGACCTAGGTCCGGAGACTAGTTTCACAACTCACTGGCCGATCTAAAACTTCCCTTGTTTTTTACTAGCTTCACCAACTTTCAATACATGATTCAAACACACATTTTTAATGCTTTAAATACCGAAACTTAACCATAAAAATCCTTTTGGTGACCACAAATAAAGGATGATTCCACTTTTTACCAACAATTCTTTGAAATAAAAAATATAAGTACCCAACCAAACTCAAATCTTGAATGAAACCCAAATATCACTATAGAAGAGTTTTTCTTTCCATATAAAGCTAAGAACAAAAGAACCACAACAAACTCCAAACCTCAACTAAGGTTTTAATATGAACCCTAGTTCTAAAAAAAATAAAAGAATATATTTCATACCTAGAAAAGATTTCAAGATACAAAACAAACTTTTACTTCGTCAATGGACACCAAATTTTTGAAAGAAAACTCATAAAGATTTTACTTAGGTGAAAATTTCCAGCCAGTGGGGGGACTGGCTGGTGCTGAGCCACATCTACCCCCCCCCCCTCCCCCAACATTTAGGATATAAAAGAGTTAAACATTGTACAAGAGACATGTGTAATGTGTTAGCTCAAATATTGAGAGCTCTATGTTGTTATTGAGAATACCTAGGTTCGAATCTTCTCAACATTTTTGTTCTATATTCTTTTTTTTTTTCAAGTTTCCACTTCCACCAATTTTTCAAATTTTGGTTTTATTCGTTAAATTCTTTTAATTTTTGTTCCACCACCGTACCTCTTAACGGACCAGACATACGAGGCTATTAAGAGCTTTTTTTGAAAAAACAAACAAGGACTAAATGTATGCCATTTTTGTTTGTAGAATTAAGAACAACTTTTTTAATTGTTTTTTTCATTTATAAAAAGGATAATTACATCAAAAACCAAAATAAACTACCTCAATTTATATTAATATGATTGTACAAATTTTATAAATATATGAATCATTTGTTTTATAAAATTATATTTTTTGCTATAGATTTTAATAACAATATTTTTTCTCTTTTGGGTTATGAAGTCTATTTTTCATATATATATATATATATATATAATACTATGTAATATAGATTTTCATATTGATGTCATTTATGATATATTAATAAATTAATGAAAGTAATGAAAACTCACTTAATGATACAAAAATGGTTCTCACATCTATTAACAGTATAATATATGTAATACCCTAAAAATAAAAAACAAATTAAACCGAAATGGAATCTACTAAAATTAGATTGATGGCATAAAGATCACCCAACTAAAGTGGAAATTGTAATGGAGTTTACAATAATAAATGGATACTAAAACAACAACCTAATAATCTATACTATTTTGAAACATAAGTTACATTCGAATGTTGCTAATATCCTCAAAAGAAATTATATAGTAACTCCAAAGATACACATGAAAGTGTATTCCCAAAAATGCCTCAGCCGTCAGCACGCTCCACTCAACCCTTGGTATCCCCACCGCTAAGAAAACCTGATATACATGTTATTTGAGAAAAATGTTAGGCTTAAAGCCTAGTGAGAACAAACAGTTATACGAATAAAGCTATAAACTTTCAAATAGAAAACATAGGTTTATACAATGGTATTTACAATTAAGTCGTAATTGCCAAGACCCTTGGGAAGGTGTACGACATTTAAGAATAACGGGAGAGACCCATGTTACTGTTGACGGTGGTGGAACACATAAGTATGCCATAATCAACTTTATCGAGCTTCAATCAAAGCATATTGGTCATTGAGATCAACCACCCACGGTCTATAGTTCGGGTCTCCAATAAGTAAGACATGCTCTCTAGTTAGAAGAAACATATCACGGGACACACGGTCATCGAGATCAACCATCCACGGTCTATAGTTCGAGTCTTCAGGTGATATAACTTCAGTGTCTAACTACAAGATTTAAACAACCATTCCCAACCATTATCTCTAAAATTGACTTATATGCATATGGATCCATTACGTTCTAGCCATGAGTTTTAATATATCTACCAAGACATATTAAACATTAATCAAACCCAAAACATGGTGTATAAGTTTTCATTAAGGAAATGAGTCTCAAATTTTACCAACAAAGTCTCATATATGAGACACGAAGACTTTTGAGTTCCAAAAGCCACAATACTTTGAAATATTCATCTATCAAGTGTTAAAATCATCCCCATGCTTATATTGTCTCTATAAACAAAATCTCCAAATTTCTAAATTTTGATCTAATTTGTCAAAATCATCAAAATGTCTAAATACTTGAAATGCAAACATAGAGGAAGTAAAATACATCATTTTAACATGTATATAGTTTTATAAAATCATAGAATGAACTCACAATATTAGGATTTGAGAAACCCTAGAAAAATCCCAAAAACTTGTTGGGGAAGAACACAAATTTTTTGAAACTAGGATCTTGAATTTCTAATGCCAATGGATAATAAATTATTTGAGTGGGGTAGATTTGAGTAATAAATACTCAAGAAATCGGCCTTGGGAGAAAACTTGGAGAGAAAACCGTGTTTGAAATGTTTGTGTGATAAAATGAGGGTAAAAACCAAAAATCAGATCTTAATAAGTTGATCAAGGGGTGTTCGCTAGTTATAAGAAGAGAACTAACTAGTCCGGGAAAACATAAGTGTTGGCTAGTTATCAAGCTAGTTTCAGCTCAGAAAGTAAATTCGTAACTAACTTGACCCACTATTTCCTCCATAACTGATCAGTTCCTTGAGTTTTGAAGCGCCAACACCAAAACACATTCAAAATGGCTTAATTTAAGCCTTTGAGAGCTAAATTTATAGATGAACTCAAAATACGAGATAGTAGCATAAATTCCTGGTATTACAATATGGTATATTTATCTCTCTTCTAAACACAAACAAAAGTCATGATATTCATTTTTTTTTTGTTTTTCTATCTACACAGGTTACAAATCAAATTTTCTCTCAAAACCTCACCACTGAAGCGAACCAACATGAATTTCATATTTTACATTAATCTTTTGTTTAAATAACTTCATCATCAAGCTAAATTTAAGATTTTCTAGTCGCCCCCTAAATTAAAATTCTGCCTACGCCTCTGTCCAGGGAAGCAAAATGCATACACACACATACTTTGCAAACCCACCATCTAGAAGCAACATGAAGGAGGTGGGTTTAATACCACCACATTTCCAAAGCAAACTTCCAAAAAATCCAAATAACACACCTACCCCTAGACTTTCAAACCTTCTAAAACTAAATACCCCTATGGTATTATTGTTAGTTTATATGTCCAAAAGCAAATTGTTGAATGATTCTGTTTTGACATTGTCATAATATTTAGTATTTATTAATGAAAAATATTGCCCAATTATTATGTTTATGGATTATTCTACGTTATATCTGGAAGTAATAATAACCTTAGAATAATGTATTCTAAAATGTCCTAGTCAAATATTAATTTGGATTTAGGTTGAATTAATAGTCTACGACTAGTATATGCGGTGATTTGTATAAAGGTACAGAATCTACATATGGGTACAAGATGGGATATTATGTACCAGACGTGGCTCACTAAGAAAGCGTTCTATTGGATGTCATATGAGTGTCATAGATGTTTCTCATATGATCATTGTACAGTTAGTCATTTGACTTGAGATCCTGGAGTTTGCTTTGTGTGAGTAGTGTACCTTGATAACTGATTCTAGTCATTCCGTAATTGGGTGACAAAATGGTTGTTGGGTATAATTTTATATCGCTTAGTAGTACTATCATGAATCAAGATAGAATTGTTCATCTTGTATGATGAGAGGGGTATCCCGGGGCCCCTCGATTGAATAATATTGAGAAAGTGCATGTATGCTTAGATGATCAGTATAAGATATCAATACCTGTATTATCATTATATTCTGGAATCGAGAAACTAAGGATCATGCATAACGAGGATGACACATTTATGCCTCGTGTTCAATTTAAATATCTGAACTAAGGGACATTAGTGTGTACACTGATAATGATCACATAGTTTGCTGATTAGTTGAATCAACAAACTTTATCATTTGGCTAATGATGATGTATTGCTAGATGTCACTTTTCGTTTATAATTATAAATAGGATTTATCATTATTTCCAACGTGATAAAGTCCCAATAGGTCAGACACATAAAATGTATATTTGAATGAAGAGAATAAACAATTAAATAAAGTATTTAATTATCATATCTTATTCCAGCTGATGGAATGAGATTTTGGTGGGACATAATTGACAAGTAGAGACTTGTCAATATGATGTTCATGTAAGGGACAAGAAATTCTTTAGAAGATATGAGATCTCCTAAAAGGATGTATCACTCTTCCTGCAACGTATTTATGAGATAGATACCATAATTACACGTGTATGTATATATATATATATATAGAGAGAGAGAGAGACCATTGTGAGACAATGGCATGCACATATGAGATGCTAAGGAAATGATTGTAACATAACAAATCCTTTTTCTCTCATCTCTCTCTATCTATATCTCTCTCTCTTTCCCACAAGTTGTTTTTTCCTCGAAGGAGTTGGAGATTGTATCTAGCATTCGGGAAGACAAATGAACTCCTCTCTTGGCGTAGTATGTCAAGTGGTATCGTAACATTTGCATGGATACCATTAAAGCGACGATCTGATTTTGTTGCTAAGATTCATATATGACCACCAAAGGGTTGCTGCTCGTACTAGTAAAATTTTGAAACCCCTATCCTGCTCCGTTTCGTATGGATTCTTGGAGGAATATGGTTAATTTTTGCTGATTGGTGTCAAATTAGATAACTAAACTTAAACTTGTGGGAGTGGTGATCTGAATGTTGCACTAGAAGTCTTAAGTTAGGAATGTTTTATGTTGTTGGATACTAAATTGTTGAGAATCATGATGATTGTAGTAAAGCCCTCATGTAAGGTAAATTCAAAATGCATCTAACCAATGTCAGTATGAATTTACAGGTTCATAAGTGTACTTGATTACTGTTATTGAGATGATCGATGAATGTGATAATATGTATTAATTTTAATCCTTGCAAAGAATTAACATGGGTTTCAGTTCTTGATTAAAGTTGTTTATAGTGTAATTAGATAGAGGCAGAATTTATGAGTTTCGAACATGGAATTATGACTATTTAAGAGTATACTTCTAGAGAAGTCTCCATTAACAACATTGTATTAGATAGAGGCAGAAATTATGACCAACAGTGCTCGATCAAGAAAAAGTTTTGTCTAAGGGTAGCATTGAATTAGATAGAGGCAGAATTTATGAGTTTCGAACATGGAATTATGACTATTTAAGAGTATACTTCTAGAGAAGTCTCCATTAACAACATTGTATGTATCGATTGAAAGGGATAGGATGGAGAGGTACATTTGGGGGTTTGAAAGCTTCAACTAGAGAGGTGGTAGTGACAATTAATCCCTATGACTTTTCAGTCAAGTAGTAGATGCAGTGAAGATTATTGCGGAAAGAGAGAATCGTTAATTCGGGGAGAAAGGTAGGAATAAGAAAAAATGGAAAAGACTAACTAAAGACCAAAAGTTTTTAGAACCGGATAACCAACAAGCCAATGATCACAATATAAACCGTGTAATAAGGGTAATTGAGTATGTTAGGGGGAACATGTACGAAAAGTTGCTGCAAGAGTGGGAAAATGGATCATTTGGCCAATAGCAGTGAGTCGCTGAGAATTTGATGCTAAAGCAAAACCTCTGACTCTGTTATAGTAAATTTTCTCAACTATAAGACGAGCTTCATGCATAATTTTTTTAAACGGGTTGCATGAGTCTCTCCATATATAAATATATGTGTGTGTGTGTGTGTGTGTGCATGTATGTGTGTGCATGTTGAGTTTAATGTTTTGAAGAACAAATTTCCACGTATAAGCATGTAGTCTACGTTTTGAAATACATGAACTTATTTTTGTTTCATATTGGATTTTATGGAGAAAAATCTCTCTCACTATTAAATTCTCTGAAATGTACGAATGGTTTCAACTATATTCCTTCCATTGGGCACTAATTTCATGATTAAATTCTCTTACATAATGTGCGTTAAGTGATATGTATTCATGATGAGAGATGGGGAACATGGTTGATTGCGAGTCAGACTTGCATAGAAGGAGTATGGTACCATGGGATAATTAAAGTCTCATGACAATGATTGTTCCCTTATGACCTAATGTATCTCTTGTACCTGACATGTTTACATTTGATAGGGCCATATATGTGAAGTCACGGGTGGGTGATATGTGCGCCTATAGATGTTGTGCATAGTTCCGGGTGGGATGTAGTATTTCGAGTATGCATTCGTTAGGCATGTGGTCTATAAATATGTGTTGGAACTACCATTATTCACTTTTGTGGTAACAACGAATTTGTTGGACCTTTCGGTCTAGCCCTCATTTTAAAACTAAAATATTTCAAGCAAATATCAGGTTGAGAGTTCTAGCATAAAAGGAAAGGTACGATGTGTGCCTTGGTGAGGTTGCTCAGTTACTAGATGCTAACTCTTTGGGATGAGTATTTGTTACGTTAGACTCATTTATTGTATTTTGTAATAGATTTCAGATATGGTTATTTAATTATGCTACCAACTCATAGGATGTCTTTGGATATCTGTTATGATGTTTGAGAGTTCTAGCATAAAGAGAATGATAAATTGTGTGCCTTGGTGTAAGGCTGCTCAGTTACTAGATGCTAACTCTTTGGGTTGAGTATTTGTTACATGACACTTAGTTATAAAGTTTTGTAATATATTTCAGCTGTGGTTATTGAAAATTCTGTTGCCAACTCATGGTATGTGTTTGGATATTAGTTATGATGCTTGAACCTGGATTCCTGTTTTACGTAACTCTATGCCATTTATGTCATATTGAAATTGAGGTTGTTATTCAATATTAATCATACTTCAAATTAAACTCACCAATTGGCTTTGGTTGATGTTTATGCATTTTATTTTCAGATGTGTTGTTTTATCAATGAAACAATATATGAAATTTTGTAGTTGTCAACTTTTAGACGGTTTCTGATAGGAGATACATCAAATCATATCTCTTGATCACCAAAATCATATGTCTTGATCTACTCCCAATTCACATCTCAAGTAATTAAGTTTGAAATATCTAGAATAGAGTAATTAATTTTGTAATCTCTAGTATAGAGTTTTTGTTTCTCAAATTGTGTATACATACTCCATAGTGGTTGATGTAATAAGCAAGTCAAGTCAATTCAATTACAAATTAAATGTTTGTTAATATGTCATCAATATCATAAAAGATCCATATTTTTCTTGTTTCTTTCTTTTCCTTTGCTACCTACGATACTGCTCACTTCCTTCCCCTTTTCCTTCCTATTCCACCTTATTCAATGTCACCGAGGAACTTATCAATAGAAATGGATTGGGCTTAGATACCTTTCACATCGGTTCAACTTCTCTTCTTACTCCTACTAATAAATTTAATCTTTCTAATATTCTTCATGTACCTTTCGTTTCTCGAATATTATTTCTATTTCTAAAATTTTCCATGATAATAACACTTCTATCACTTTCTTACCTACTTCATATATTGTGAAAGATCTGCGTACGGGGGAACTTCTACTTCAAGGACAACCTAAATTTGGCATTTATTAAGGGCATCTTACTCGTCATGTTGTCCAATCTACAACAGAGTGCCATCAACGATTAGGCCACCCATCTTATTCTATTCTATTTCATATTGGTAATGCTTTTAATTTAAACATTCAAGCACGTTTCTTTTCATTGCAACTCATGAGATTTCAATAAAAACCATAAATTACCATTATATCAAAATATTATCGAATCCAAAGGTCCACTTGATGTTATTTATAGCGATGTTTGGATTTCTTCCAACATTTCTTATAATGGTCACAAATATAATCTTATATTTGTTGACCACTACACAAGATATGTGTGGCTTTAACACTTGACACACAAAAAGGATCCCACTAATGTTTTTCAGAAATTCAAACTTTTGGTTGAAAAACACTTTCAATGCCACATAATTACCATTTTTAATGATAATGGTGGCGAATATATTGGTTTACATCTAATCCTTAAGTCTCATGGCATCAATCATTTAACTTTCCCTCCCCGTACGCCTAAACACAATAGTTATTTGGAGCATCATCACCACCACATTATTTAAACCGATCTTTCCCTCTTTACTCACACTTTTATGCCACATAAATATTGGCCACTTGCTTTTGCTACCGCTTGCTATCTAATCAATTATATGCCCACTCCGGCACTCCAACTATAATCACCATACTAAAAACTAGGAGTACTCACGGGTTGGGTTGATCGGGTTGAAGGCATTTCAACAATCCAACCCAATGCTTGTGGTTTGAAAAATCTCAACCCAACCCAACCCAAGCGAAAGTGCAACCCAACCCAACCCAACCCGTACGGGTTGGTCGGGTTGGTCGGTTTGATACTTTGGTACAACAAAATATTCTCCTAACCCTACATATGTTGTTTTTCTAGTCTACTCGTAATTCTTTTTCATCATCAGCCATTTGGTACACAGTTACTAATATATAAAAATGAATTATATATGTTCACAGTTACTAATATACTAATGGTACATCAGTTTATATATATATATATGTTCACAGTTACTAATATATAAAAATGAATTATATAGAGATAGATAATAGATTGAAATTACATGTATATGAAAAGAGTACTTGATGGGTGTAATTATTTGATTTACATATTAATAGAGACTCGATAATCATATTAAATCCATAATATAAAAGGATATCGGGTTGGTCGGGTTGGGTTGGGTTCAAATAAACATAACCCGATATCAACCCAATACCTAGGGTTTGAAGATTTTACAACTTGGTTAGACATCGGCTTGCTTCGGGTTGAGTTATTTTACATAGGGTTGGGTTGATCGGGTTGGTCGGTTTGGTCGGGTTTTTGAGCACCCCTACTAAAAACTCCATTGCCATGTAACTAACTATCATAAACTACATAGTTTTGGATGTCTTTGTTATCCACGGTTACGTCCCTATACTTCAAATAAACTGATCCCCGCTCCTCTCCTTGTGTTTGTTTTGGCTATTCCGCGACCCAAGTGCTTAGTATTATGTTGATTCTTCCTCCAACGAGATTTATGTTTCTCGTCATGTCAAGTTCATAGACCACGAATTTCTTTTTTCAACCACTTCCAAGTCCTCACCGCCCTACACAACTAGTGAAATACACCACCAACTGAAACCGTTGTCCTTCTTAAACCACGCCAAAAATATCTCTCCTGGCTCTCCTTCCTCAGTTCCTCATATCCTATCCCATGCTCCATCCTCAACTGTCCCTTCCCCGCCACGTCTACACCTGCCTATAACTCGCATACAAAAAAATATCTGAAAACCCATTAATAAAATGAATCTACATGTTTCTTTCCGATCTTCCTCTACAGATACCACTACCACACTCAAGCATTCAAAAAGACCAGTTTAGCGTGACACCGTGCAAACAAAATATGTTGCTTTACTCGAAAATAAAATGTGGATCTGATTCCTCCTTCTTCATCACAAAACCTAATTGGTTGTAAGTGGGTTTGTAGGAAGAATTATAACCTAGATGGATCCATCGATCGCTACAAGGACCGTTTAGTAGTCGAAGGATTCCACCAATGTCCAAACCTAGATTACACTAAAACCTTTAGTTCCATAGTCAAACCAACCATTGTTCGTCCTGTTCTGTCTATTGTCATAATATATGGTTGGTCCTTCATCAAGTTGACTAATAATGTCTTACTCCAAAGGTGTCTTAAGGATGATGTTTATATGGTCCAACCTACTGGCTTTCTTAGTCAGTCTCATCCTACCTATGTTTGCAAATTTTTCCAAACACTCAATGGTTTTAAATAAACTCCAAGAGCTTGGTATAACAAACTCAAAACCTATCTTCTTTATCTTAGGATCAATGATGTTATCTCTGATACGTCATTATTTATTCTTCTTCACAATTCCGATCTTATCTACTCCTTATCTATGTTCATGATATTATCATCATTGGCTTTAATTCCACCTTCTTAAACACATTCATATCTCAATTCTCCTCTTGTTTCTCACCCAAAGATCTTGGCCATCTCTCTTACTTTATTGGTGTGGAAGTGCTACCCCATCTTAAAGGAATCTTTCTTAGCCAACACAAATATACCGAGACCTTTTAACTCGTGCTCATATGTCAAATTCCAAACTCGCACCAACTTCAATGGCCACCCAACCCTACCTTATCCACCCATACCAGAACTAGTCTAACCAACCTATAAAATACCAGTCAATTGTGGGAATTCTCCAATATCTTTTGTTAACTACAATTGACATCTCTTTTGTTGTGAACAGGTTATCTCAATACATGCACAAGCGTACAGAAGATCATTGGCCGCTCTTAAACAGCCATTACGCTATCTTGCAGGAATTACCACTCAAGGTTTACTACTTCTCCAAGCCTCCCCCACTACTCTCCATTCCTTTTCATATGATGATTAGGTCGGTGATAAAGATAACTATATTTCTACAACTCGCTACATTGTTTATTTTGGGTTTTAATCCTATCTCTTTCTCTTGGAGTTCTCGTAAATAACGAACCCTTGCTTGATGATCAACAGAAGCCAAGAATGGAGTCGTTGATGCAACTACTGACGAGGTCCTATGAGTCAAAAACTTACTTCGTGAGTTGGGACGTTGTCCAACAAACAGGCCAATCATCTATTCTAACAACATGGAGCTACATATGTTGCCACAAATCCAAAATTCCACTCCAAAATGGAACACTTGACACTTGACTATCATTTTGTTCGTGAAAGTGTTCAAAACCAACAACTTCGTGTGTCATATATTTCTGGCAGCAATCAGCTTGTCAAAACTCTCACTTAGCCTCTTGCTTAGACATGACTCCTTTAGCTCACGTCCAAGATTGGTCTCTGTAATAACCCTAATTTTTAGACTAATTAACAATTGGTATTAAATAAATCAGTTGGGCTGGATTAGTATATGAGATGGGCTAGGGTTATTGGAATCAGGGCCCAAGGTATTTAAACAAAGCAAAGGGAGGAAAATCTCCACATTTCTCTAATTTACTCTCATATCAGTATGTGGTGAGTGTGTGTGTGTTTTGAGTGACGTGAAGAGCAAGAAGAAGAGAAGATAGAGCATTCTTGAAGGAAATCTCCATTAGCAGGTATATTACTTCTTCTTCATTCAATCTTGCTTTTATGGTGATGGTAATTGAAATCAAGGGTTCCAAATCCATAATCACTAGATGAACAAACCCTATATGGTTGGTTGAAATCCTTTCTTTTCAAGTATTGAGGGTTTAGAGATTCTATTATTGAGCTACTGATCTTTGAATCATTCTTTGGAGATTTCTTATGAAAACCTCCATTGAAGCTCAATCTCAAGGTTCCAATAGAATGATTAATTTGGGTAAATCATGCTCTTATGATTCCATATGGTTAAATGTTGGTTTGGAGCTTAATATATGCATTATATATGATTTGGGAATGGTTGGAATCAGTTTTTGGAGTAATGTGGGGTTTTGGGGCTGTTTCCTTGTTGCTGGTTCGAACCAGCTGAAACAGTAGGTCCCGCGGGTTGAGGCCACGGCATAAGCCGCGTAACTCACTGAGTTTCTGTGAGTTTATCCGTTTGGTTTTCCGCTTCGAGCTGGAGTTTGGATCTATGGATTAGGGGTTTACCTTAGTTCTTTATTAGAAGACTTTTGGGATAATTCGTTAGGGTTAACACCCATTTTATGACTTTTAATTTAGGCGTTCAGTTTGGAGGTTGAGACCGTATAAGCTTCGGACAGGTTGTGTCTAAATCAGGTGAGTTCCCTATCCCTCTAAAAATGCAATGTGTGTATTCAAATGCTTATTTGTTGATTATGGTCTTTTAAATTACTTTCTTTATATGCAAAACTACCATGATCACTTTTAAAGCTTTTGGGGTTCGATGTGTGCACTATTTGTCTTAATTGGAGTAATATAGCGAGGCCTTGATTATTATTGTCCTAGACCACTAGGGGTTTGTGGTTGTATGGATTTGGTCTTAGGGGACTGATTCGTCGGTAGGGGTTTGCGATGGTGTTTGCCTTTGCCATATTTCTTCAATACGTGTTTTTGTTCCTGTTTAGGGGATGAGTTTAATTGTTTTGGAAACCATTGCATGTTTTGATAATTTATAAACTGCTGGAAATATTAACTGTTTTCATGGGAATTCACTAGACCTTTTGGTCTAACCCTCTCTTTTCAAATTAATTTTTTTTCAGGCAGGTACACTGCTGGGAGAGAGGATAAGGTAAAAGGGAAGATGTAGAGAGAGACATCCTAGTCTTAGACTGTAGTGCTAGGAGTCACAGCTGAATTAGGGTAATCTCGACAGGGGTAATGATAATGGGGTAGGGGGAGGAACCTCATGTGCGGTAATTTGGGAATTACACTTGGCCACAATAATTGCGAATTTACAGGTGCATGTGTGTGCTTACATTACCTTATTATTTTTGAACTGTCATTGGAATTAAGTTGTGTTGTTCGCAGAAAAGAACCATGTCAGCTCGAGTTATGAGGAGTCAACCCATACCTATTGCTAGGACGGATTCATCAGAACCCCAGGGAGAGGAACCGTTGGAACTGGGAGGTTCTGTAAGTGCACCAGCTAGAGGAAGGTGCCGTAAGTGCACCATTTAGAGGAAGATGCCGAGGAAGAGGCCGTGGAAGAAGTGCGAGTCATGCACCCATCCCTACTGTTGGGGGAACTAGAGGTCGTGGTCGAGGACGTGGTCACAGAAGGATTGGACAAGCTAGTGCACCGAAGGTGTCCGTGCAAGAGAGTTCAGTGAGTGCAAGGGGTCGAGCTCGAGGCAGAGGGTGGAGCCAAGGCACCACACCCGCCATTGGAGTACAAGAGGCACTTGTCACTGAATTGGGAAAGATCCAATCCTCACTTCAAACTCTGTTGACTAATCGAGAAAGGTCGGAACCTGTGAGTCGGGAGAAGAGTGAAGAAATAGAGCCTTCCGTGCATTCCAGTCTACCCAAGACCATTGTGGGTGGTCATTCTATGGAAACATCATTGGTAACTGATTCTTCTACGGTATCCAAGGGGTGTAGCTACAAGACTTTTGCATCCTGCAAGCCTCCTACTTATGAGGGAGCGTGTGATCCGGTGTTAGCTTTGCGTTGGATGCGAGAAATGGAATTGGCATTTGAGACTTGCCAATATGCTGATGAGGATAAAGTGATTAATCCCATCTCTATGTTGAGATCTGAAGCGATCAATTGGTGGGATGTTGAGTCGGGAGAGAAAGGGGCGAAGACCGCTAGGACCATGACTTGGGAAATGTTTTTGGAAAGATTCCATTTGCAATTTTTTCCTGCGGCTACGATGAGGCGACTTGAGGAAGAGTTCATGGCTCTAGTGCAAGGGGATATGACAGTCGATGAGTATGCTGCTAAGTTCAATGAGAAAACACGTTTTCCCAAGATTTATGTACCGAACGAGGCCCGTCGAATTGAGCGGTTCATTTGGGGTCTGAATGCTCACACTCGGGAATTGGTTATTAATCTTCATCATTCTAGCTTTTAAGCGGCTGTGGATGCGACTAGGAAAACGGGGAGAGAAAAATCCCGTCAAGTGGATGAGAAGGTGGGAGAAAAACGGAAATGGGAAAGTTCGGGAATGGACACTAAAAAGTCTGATTTTTCAGATCGGACCACAAAGGGAATCAAAGTAGAAATGGAAAGCCGTGTGGGAAATGTCATCGGGTTCATCGTGGAGAGTGTACATCCAAAGACTAGAGGTTGTTATCGTTGCGGATCCATGGCTTACTATTCTAGAGAGTGTACGACTGCAAAGAAGTGTTATCAGTGTGGTTCGCCGGATCATATCAAACCAGATTGCCCTCAACTGAAGAAAGGGGGATCCAACTTCGCTGGGTATCGTCATGGGGATAAAGGGGCGGAGAGAAGAGCTGAACCGGCTAAGGCGAAGGGGAGAGCATTTCAGATGACCACCGCTGAGGCAGAAGAGACTCCGGATGTGGTGACAGGTACCTTTTTGGTAAACTCTTTATTTGCCAAGGTGTTGTTTGATTCTGGTGCTACCTATTCTTTTGTGTCGCCTTTATTTGTAAAATGTTTAGGAGTTAAATCCAAGAGACTTGATCATGCTATCGAGGTAGAGACGGCCAATGACGACTGCGTTTTAGTCAAAGAAGTGTTTGATGGATGTACGATAGAAATAGAAGGAAACCGAATACCATTGCTACTCCACCCTATATCTATGGGAGAGTTCGATATTATTGTGGGAATGGACTAGTTGGCTAGGAACAACGCCCACATAGTGTGTAATAAGAAGTTAATCCTGGTGAGTGTTCCGGATAAGGGGACAGTTGTTATCTATGGAAATCGTAAAGACCGGAGAACTAGTTTGATCTCGATGGTGAAAGCTAATAGGTGTTTAAGGAAAGGGTGTCGTGGGTTCTTAGCGTACGTGGTGGATGCTAAGAAGGAAAAAGGGAGTGTGAAAGATGTTCCGGTTGTGAGTGATTATCCCGAGGTGTTCCCGGATGATTTGACGGGACTACCTCCGGATCGTCAGGTTGAATTTCGGATAGACTTAATATCTAGAGCTGCTCCTATAGCTAGAGCTCCGTATCGCCTAGCGCTGTCAAAAATGAAAGAGATGATGTCTCAACTGCAAGAGTTATTGGATAAAGATTTTATCCGACCGAGTACTTCTTTGTGGGGAGCACCGGTTCTGTTCGTTAAGAAGAAGGATGGGACTATGCGTATGCGCATAGACTGTCATGAGCTTAATAAGGTCTCAATCAAGAATAAATATCCACTTCCAAGGATAGACGATTTGTTTGACCAACTTCAAGGGGCAAGTTATTTCTCGAAGATTGATCTTTGTTCGGGTACCATCAACTCAAGATGCGAGAGGAGGATGTACCTAAAACCGCGTTCCGAACTCGGAATGGGCACTACGAGTTCCTAGTATGCCTTTTGGATTGACTAATGCTCCCGTGGCATTCATAGATTTGATGAACCAGGTTTGTCAACCGTTTCTGGATAAGTTTGTCATAGTGTTCATCAATGATATACTTATCTATTCTCGATCGGAAGAGGATCACGTGAAGCACCTCCGTTTAGTGTTGGATTTATTGAAACAAGAGAAACTCTATGCGAAGTTTTCTAAGTGTGAGTTTTGGCTTCGGGAAGTGCAATTTCTTGGTCATGTTGTGTCAAGTGAAGGGATAAAAGTTGATCCATCAAAGATTGATGCTATAAAGAATTGGGAGTCTCCTAGGACTCCTTCGGAGGTAAGAAGTTTCTTGGGATTACTGGGATACTATCGGAAGTTCATTAAAGACTTCTCTAGCATCTCTACCCCGCTAACCTCATTAACCAAGAAGAGTGTCAAGTTTTCGTGGACGGAAAAGCAAGAGGAAGCATTCCGGATTTTAAAGGAAAGTTTGAGTAGGGCACCAATCTTAGATTACCCAACGAAAACGACGATTTCGTTGTATTTAGTGACGCGTCTAAAATGGGATTGGGGTGCGTCTTGATGCAACGTGGAAAGGTGATTGCCTACGCATCAAGACAACTGAAAGATCATGAAAGACGTTATCCTACACACGACCTCGAGTTAGCCGTTGTGGTGTTTGCTTTAAATATTTGGAGACACTATTTCTACGGGACCCAGTGTCAGGTTTTCACTGATCACAAGAGTCTTCGTCATCTGTTCGATCAGAAGGAACTCAATATGAGGCAAAGAAGATGGATAGAGTTGTTATTGGATTACGATTGCGAGATCGAGTATCATCCGGGGAAAGCTAATGTGGTAGCCGATGCCTTGAGCAAAAAGGAAAGGGGTGAGGCCTCGAAGATTGTTGCCATGAAAATCGTGGTGAATTTCAACTTGCTTGCTGGAATCAAGAAATGCCAGTTTGAGGCATTGCAACCGGAGAATCTTAACAAGGAACGAATGGTAGGCGTTGTATCTACTTTGCTAGAGAATGATCGGGGATTAAAATGCTATGACAACCGTGTTTGGGTTCCGAGATTTGGAGACATTCGGAAAAGATTGTTGGATGAGGCGCATAAATCCAAATATTCTATTCATCCGGGTACGAATAAGATGTATAGAGATCTTCAGCAATTCTATTGGTGGCCAGGTATGAAGAAGGATGTGGCATACTTCGTGGAAAGGTGTTTGACTTGTTTACAAGTGAAGGTAGAACATCAAAGGCCTTATGGCAAGCTTCAACCGTTGGATATTCCCGTTTGGAAATGGAATCACATTACTATGGATTTTGTGACTGGGTTGCCTAAATCTCCAAAAGGGTTTGACGCGATTTGGGTGATTGTGGATCGACTCACCAAGTCGGCTCACTTCCTCCCAATGCGTAAAACTTATGTTATGGAGAGGTTGGCAAAGATTTATATTGATTAGGTTGTGCCAAGGCACGGGGTGCCATTGTCTATTGCGTCAGACCGTGACACTCGTCTTACGTCTATGTTTTGGTTACGCTTTCAGAAAGAGTTGGGGTCGCAACTCAACTTCAGTACAGCTTATCATCCTCAAACGAATGGGCAAAGTGAGCGAACGATTCAAACGTTGGAAGAAATTTTGAGGGCTTGTGCTATTGACTTCAGTGGATCATGGGAGATTCATTTGCCTTTAATTGAATTTGCATATAACAATAGTTATCATGTGAGTATTCAGGCAGCACCTTATGAGGTTTTGTATGGGAGAAAATGTAGAACTCCTATATGTTGGAATGAAGTTGGGGAGAAGCAATTGGTAGGGCCGGAAATTGTTCAAATGACGGCCGATAAGATCGATCAAATACGTGAAAGGCTTAAAGCTGCTCAAGATCGACAGAAGAGCTATGCCGACAAGAGAAGGAAAGCACTTGAGTTTCAAGTGGGTGATCTCGTGATGCTTAAGGTATCACCTTGGAAAGGTGTAATGCCTTTCGGAAAGAAAGAAAAATTAAGTCCGCGCTATATCGAACCCTTCCCTATGATTGAACGAGTTGGGGAAGTTGCGTACAAGTTGGAACTACCGAAAAATTTCAAGGTTATCATAGCACCTTTCATATCTCTAATTTGAGAAAATGCCTAGCGGAGGTAGAAATGACAGTGTCGTTGCAAGAGGTTCAGATTGACAAGAAGTTGAACTTTGTGGAAGAACCCGAGGCGATTATTGATCGGAAGATCAAGAGTTTGAGGAGCAAAGAAATTCCAATGGTGAAAGTGCAGTGGCGATTTCACAAGAGTCAAGAGGCAACTTGGGAGTTAGAGTCCAAGATGAAGGAGTTGTATCCATATCTCTTTGATGAAGGAATTCCGGGGACAGAATTTTTTTAAGGGGGAGGTGTTGTAATAACCCTAATTTTTAGACTAATTAATTATTGGTATTAAATAAATCAGTTGGGCTGGATTAGTAGATGAGATGGGCTAGGGTTATTGGAATCAGGGCCCAAGGTATTTAAACAAAGAAAAGGGAGGAAAATCTCCACATTTCTCTCATTTACTCTCATATCAGTATGTGGAGTGTGTATGTGTTTTGAGTGACGTGAAGAGCAAGAAGAAGAGAAGATAGAGCATTCTTGAAGGAAATCTCCATTAGCAGGTATATTACTTCTTCTTCATTCAATCTTGCTTTTATGGTGATGGTATTTGAAATCAAGGGTTCCAAATCCCTAAGCTCTAGATGAACAAATCCTATATGGTTGGTTGAAATCCTTTCATTTCAAGTATTGAGGGTTTAGAGATTCTATTGTTGAGCTACTGATCTTTGAATCATTCTTTGGAGATTTCTTATGAAAACCTCCATTGAAGCTCAATCTCAAGGTTCCAATAGAATGATTAATTTGGATAAATCATGCTCTTATGATTCCATATGGTTAAATGTTGGTTTGGAGCTTAATATATTCATTATATATGATTTGGAAATGGTTGGAATCCGATTTTGGAGTAATGTGGGGTTTTGGGGCTGTTTCCTTGTTGCTGGTTCGAACCAGCTGAAACAGTAGGTCCCGCGGGTTGAGGCCGCTGCATAAGCCGAGTAACTCATTGAGTTTCGGTGAGTTTATCCGTTTGGTTTTCCGCTTCGAGCTGGATTTGGATCTACGGATTAGGGGTTTACCTTAGATCTTTATTAAAAGATTTTTGAGATAATTCGTTAGGGTTAACACCCATTTTATGACTTTGAATTTAGGCGTTCGGTTTGGAGGTTGAGACTGTATAAGCTTCGGACAGGTTGTGTCCAAATCAGGTGAGTTCCCTATCCCTCTAAAAATGCAATGTGTGTATTCAAATCCTTATTTGTTAATTATGGCCTTTTAAATTACTTTCTTTATATGCAAAACTACCATGATCACTTTTAAAGCTTTTGGGGGTCGATATGTGCACTATCTGTCTTAATTGGAGTAATATAGCCAAGGCCTTAATTATTATTGTCCTAGACCACTAGGGGTTTGTGGTTGTATGGATTTGGTCTTACGAGACTGATTCTCGCTAGGGATTTGTGATGGTGTTTGCCTTTACCATATTTCTTCAATACGTGTTTTTGTTCCTGTTTAGGCGATGAGTTGAATTGTTTTGGAAACCATTGCATGTTTTGATAATTTATAAACTGCTGGAAATATTAACTGTTTTCATGGGAATTCACTAGGCCTTTTGGTCTAACCCTCGCTTTTCAAATTAAAAGTTTTTCAGGCAGGTACACTGCTGGGAGAGAGGATAAGGGAAAAAGGGAAGATGTAGAGAGAGACTTCCGAAGAGTTAATTAGTTTTTCCGCGTTGTTAGTATTCAGTTGTTGACATCCTTAAACTTTTCGCTGCCTTGATTTATTTAATTTGAGAATTGTAAAGAATTATTTCCGTGGTTGATTAATCTTATGGTTGAACTTTGAATTCTATTTCAAATGTTGGTAATAGATTTTGGGGTGTTACAGTCTCACTAATAGATCGTCCATCTCAAACATGGTAGAAATACATCAAATCATATCCCTTGATTACCAAAATCATATCCCATGATTTATTCACCATTCACATCTCATATAATTAATTTGATAATCTCTAAAATAAAATAATTAATTTTGTAATCTTTAAGATAGAGTTTCTATTTCTCAAATAGTGTATATATACTCCATAGATGTTGATGTAATAAATAAGTCAACTAAATTACGAATTATAATGTTTGTTGATAGTTTCTACATTATTTGTAGTATATATGTATATGTGTGTGTATGTACGAGGTTAAAGCTTTAATTTTTCAAGTATACAAATGTTAAGAATTATGTATAAATTAATAATGCATACAATTTCTTTCAATTTTTTTAATGTTCATATTTTAGTTCTATTGTACATTAAAAACGGAAGCTTCAAGTGTTTTTAAAAACTAAAATTACCTTTTTATACGAACAATTAAATTTTTGAAAACCTAGAAATTTGTCTTAATTAATAAAATACTTTTTTATATATAATTAATTTTTTAATATCTTTAATTTGATACCCATATTGACACATTTTTTTTTAATTTTTTAACCTAATTTTCAAAATTTCAATCACGGATATATTCACATACGGATATATTCAATTATTCATACAATATATTTACTATATTATACGACACTTGCATCTTAATATTACACATACAATTTATTATTACACACATACTTATTAATAGTTTGAACATTATAAACTAACATTAATAAAATGTTTAAATACGAGATAATCGTGAGTGTTGCTAATACAATAAAATGCTATAGAACATTGATAACCAACAGAAGAGTCTCTCACATCATCTAAACCTCATGAACTTATACAATAAAACTGAGAAAGACAAAATAAAGATTTATCAAGTATACATGTGTAACTTTCTTTTTGGTTCACAAGATTTTTATTCACTTCCTTACAAACCGTATGATTTATTGTTTAATTGGATAAAATTGTTTGATGAAATGTTTAATATGATGAAAATGATTCATATAATTATTTTTTCTTCATGAAATTATTTAATATATGTTTGTTTCTACATGAAAATGAAATCGTTTAATGAAATTCCCATTTTGATTAAACTTGTTTCACATATTCTTAATTAATCAACTCTCATGTATTGTTGATGAAATTTTTTATATATTATTAACTAATTAACCCTCATAACTAAGAAAAAGTGAAAAAAAAATTAAAAAAATGATTGGTTGAATACGGTTTGTAAGAATTATTTGGTTTGTAACACAACTCAACCCATATGTATATATATATATAGACGTAGAACCGTGTGAAGCGTGAGAAGAGATCAGGACCCTTGACCACTTTTAATCTCAAACTCACCCATGAATTGCGCTTAATATGGGGATTGATCTGGTGCATCTCAGTGCATCTCATTTCGGTGCACCCATCCTAATGTAAATCCAATAGTGAAGATCTTTTTTTACACTTCTCACCGTACCTCTCATTTTCACCGGAATCCGGCCTATATATATATATATATATATATATATAGAGAGAGAGAGAGAGAGAGAGAGAGAGGGAGGGAAAAGTTCAAATGCGAACTCAAATTTGGTTGTGAATGTGAGGACAAATGAGAGCGCGACACATGTCTGAATGTAGATTATTCAGACTGAATATATTATTTATTCGGTCCGAATAATGTTTATTCAGACTGAAAAAATACTATATTCAGTCTGAATATTTCTTTGATTATTCAGTCTGAATTTGACACGTGTCGCTCTTTCAGTCTGAATATTTCTTTGATTATTCAGGTTCAAGGAAAAACGCCAAAAAAGATAAAACTGAAAAACACCTTGAGAGCCTTTCATCCGGATGGTATGCACTAATGTATACCGGTAATTTGTAACATGCATTTGTGAATATCCATCAATGCATATGTAATGATAGAAGCATGGGTGTATATGAGCAAAAAACGTTTGTATACATTAGTGCATACTGTCCGGATGGAGAGCTCCCAGGGTGCTTCGGTTTTTCTTTATAGTGTTTTCCCTTGAACCGCCCTATATATATATGTATATATATATATAGGAGAGCTCCCAGGGTGCTTCGGTTTTCTTTATAGTGTTTTTCCTTAATATATATATATATATATATACATATAGATACATATATATAGGAGAGCTCCCAGGGTGCTTCGGTTTTTCTTTATAGTGTTTTCCCTTGAACCGTCCTATATGTATATATATATATATATAAGATTTTTTAATCAATAGTTATATGATTAAGCGTATAAATTAAATGGCAAATCATACGTTTTTTTAATGACGTCGTCTTTCAAGTGAACATAATAATGTAACTATGGAAATTTAAGTACACCTTCCACAAATCTTAGGAGTGTTTGGATGGAGATATTAAACGGTAATCAATAAAAAATAATAATAAAAGAAACTGTTTGGTTTTATATAATATAATAGGCCCATTATCTCAGAAACCAAATTCTCATTCCTGATTAAACTGGAGAGAATAAAAGGTCATTCTCATTATCATTTTCGTTCACATTTTCATTTCTCAACCTTACCCAAACAATCTCTTATTGATAATAAAATGTCGTATTACTTATTTTATTGAACAGTTTTAATAAGTGTTCTATGAACTCATTGTTTTATACGACACTTGTGTTTATAAGAGACTTTTTTTTCAAATAACATCTTTTATAATAACTAATATGACATTTTATTTTTAAAATATTTTGAAATTAAAACATTGCACATGTCGTACTATAAACTACTATAACATTTTTAGATACGATATTTAGACATTTTAAGCATCATATAAACCTAATTTTATTATAATAATAACAACTAGTCGTAATTTACTGAAGAATACGAAAACAAAGGTGGACCGAAAACCTCTATTTTATTATGAAAAAATCGTAACTAACAAAACAAATCGTAGGAAAGAAGTGGTCCATTTCAGATTTTTGTGTTTGAAGAAGCCATAAATATATTTGTGGAACAAAATCTTGCAATTTGATTTTTGTTGAATGAATCCATTTAATTTAATAATTCAATTGCAGTTTTTTTATATATTAACCAAACAATTTGAGATTTAAATTTTTTGCAGTTGATCTCGTGAAGGTGATATATATAATTAAGATTTTTAAGCATGATAATCGAATAAATAATTTTTGATTTAATTTACATGACGATGAATATTTATAATTATCATATATAATTTTGTATCTATTAAAAAGGCAACAGTATTTAAGATTCAATTTCTAAGTTTTTTGAGTCTTTTTCATGCGACATTAGTGTAACAATTCAAAAATCTCAAAATATCTTTATTATAATAAAACTTTTTCTAACTTTTTCATAGTTTTTTTTCAAAATAGAGTTTCCGGACATGTTTAATGTATATAATTTATATTTTTTTAATAAAAAGCAATATATTAAAATTTGTACAAATACATATTTATTTATATCGAGAAAATATTATTAGTTTAATTAATATATATATATAGTCGGTTTCATACAAGAATGTTATTTATTTAAGAAAAATAAGAGAATGACCGAATCACATATGATTTTATACTAACATCAAAAACAAAATTACATGTAATGCATGCGTGCAACCTTGACACGCGGCCATATGGTCGCCCACACACTTTTTTGGCCATTAATGTAAAATCACATGTGATTTTTGTACATAATTTAACCATTCTAGCATATTTTTTTTTAAATATGTATCATTCTCGTATGAACTTGCTTCTATATATATACAATATGAACATGTTTCCAATACCACCTATCACATTTGTATAACAAATACAACTCTGATCTAAACCTTTTATTTTTTTCACTTTTTTTAGTTGACAATTTGTAACTATTTTTTTCACCTCATCAATTGTGTTGGTTGTACAAATAGAATAGATTGCAAAATGAACCACTATATATATATATATACTACAGAGAGGGAGAGGGGGGGGGGAGGTTCATGCGAGGACGGTAACAATTGACGAGAATGCGAGAACAATCCTCAGCCAATCATTTTTGTACATGAAAATTTTCATGTACAAAATCATATTTGACTTTGTGAAAATCATAAATGATGCGGGCGACTTTCTACGCGGCTTAAGTGGCCCCAAAAGTCGCCCATTACAGTTAGTGCAAAATCACATGTGATCTTGTACATGAGAAAAACTCCTCGTATTCTCGTAAATTGTTACCGTCCTCGTATGAACCCGCTTCTATATATATATGTGTGTATGTATTAATACAATACATAATATATATGTATATATAATTTTTTTGTAATAACATATTCAACCAGTTAAATAATTTTCATTTCATGAGCAAAAACTTACATTACAGCGAAAAGACAATATAATTTTCATAATTAACATTAACTACTAATCTTAAATAAAATCGACAAGTAGATTTAAGACTATGTATCAATGCCTTGATTTGCTAATTTTCTTTTTTCAGGTGTCGGTTCTTATTTTATCCATAAAAACATAAGTGTGATCATGTCAGAAAAATATGAGAATTGCTTGAGTACTAGATTAGAAGTTATGTAAGAGCACGACAAAGTGGGTCACGTTATATAGATCACAACGACTGTAATAAGTTAATGATGACTTGTGATTAATACATATGTATCCATGAAAAGTTGCATTTATTATCATTGAAGTATTATTTGAAATGAATAATGCCAATCTTGCATAAATAATGGACTTATCAGGTCACGGGCTTACCTGAATTTTTTTAAGCCTCTTCCAACAGACCGTAGTATTTGACCAGAAAGAGAAACGTGAGAAAATAAAGATCCAAGGTATGACATGTGAAGAAGACGAATAGCAAATCAAGACACTGATACATTGTCCAGAAGTTCGCTTGTCGAAATTTTAAGGTTAGTTGTTTAATTATATTATGAAAGTGTAATTATTTTTCCGCTACAACGAAAGTGTTTGATCTATCTTGGGATGAATTTCTAACATATTGTGTTGTGAAATTAACTTTTGGGATGTTAAGGAGCCTACTAGTACCACAAAAAGCATCATTTTAGAATTTTCTTTTCTAAAAGAAATTGTATTAATCTCTTCATTGTTGATTTACAATAAAATTTTACATCTCCTTGAATTGCATTGACACTCAATTATTTAGTTATAAAAAATATGCCGACAAATAAATGTCTAAATGAAATGATTATTAAAATAAGAGTAACTTACTAATTTGGTCCTTGTGGTTATTATGAAATTGGTCTATTAACTTCTTTTGCTACAGAAAACTATCATGGTTTGCATTATATTTTGAAGTTGGCCTCTGGCCTGATCGTCATTTAGAGCATCTATAATGGAGGTTCTTAGTGAGGTTTTGTTTTTGGGTTTTCACAAGAATCTCTATTATAGGATAAAGATTCTTGTCCAATCATAGGTTCTTATTAGAATCCAGGTGCTTGAACAAGAACTCGGGTTCTTCAGTACTTTCTTTTTCTGTAATTATTTGATTTACTATTTTAATTATTTTTTAATCATTTTATTTAATAAATCTATAAAACTTATAAGTTAAAATTTATACAAAAAAAATATAAAACAATTATTATAAAATATTTTTTTCGTTTATTGTAAAATTTTATACAAGCTTTTTTAACTATCTCATTATATTATTCACTTTGATTCGACTTGGTTGAACATATTTGATCGAATTGAGATTATAAGTGATCTATATTATTATTCGTTATTTATTGTTACTTTTTATAAAAATTAATATTTTTAATTTTACAAAAAATTTAATTGATGTATAAAATTATGTTTATGTTTTAATTGTTTTTCAAACATGTTAAACAAATATATAAATTAACAAATTAAAATTAATACAAAAAAGTAAAAGTTAATAAGTTTTTTTTTGATATAGAGGGGGGGCGACCCCTCAATCAAGAAAAAAATTATTCATTAAAGATACGTTTTTTTGTGTTTTAGGATTTTACGTTTTTTAGGAATTTTGGGGCCACTTAAGAAAGCAATAACACGAGCCAAGCACACAGAGAAAGAAGAGGGAAGAAAAGAGGAGAAGAGAGGAGAGGGAAGGAGAAGGAAACAATCCTTGGGAAGATTCCAGACAAGCCTGGCCTGAACAACGTTCGGACAAGTCTTAAGGTTAAGGCTAAGAAGCCTGGACCGGACATCATCAAAGATGGTCTTGATCACCATATCATACGATCTTCTCTTATCATTGAAGATGCGATCATTATGTTCAGACGAGATGTGGTAGACGGTTCCAGCAAGCACTAATATACGAATAATAGACCAGATGGTCTTGCCTTTGGTGGCTTGCTGGAGGACTTTAATGATATCATCCCAGTTGTTCGGGACAACAGAAAGATTCAGCTTGGGCTTAATCTCATTCCAAACCTGATTGAGGAATGGGCACTCAAAGAAAAGGTGCTGATGAGAATCAGGTCCGTTATGACAAAAGCCACAAGACAAATTAGGATAGGCTTCCCAAAACCGAAGTTTATCATGCATCTTAAGACGCTGCTTCATGGCAACCCAAAGAACGAATGCATGTATGGGTGACTGCAAAACCCCCTACATGCTATTTCTGTAATGTAACTGTTTTCTAGCATCTTGCTAGTTTTAATAAAACTGTTGCCATTAAAAAAAAACAAGATTATAGTTGAAGAGACCCTAAGAACTAATTGAAATTATTTCCATGCTTGAATAGAAAAATTGCTCAATACACAATAATTAAACTTGACAATCATTAACGACTAAACTTGGTTTCACATTTAAATCACCTCCAACACTTGTAAATTAGAATACATGAGTTTTTTTTCTTTTGGGAGGAAAAACCAGATACTAATTAGAATATGTGAGTTTTTATTAACTATTAATGAACAAATGTAATCAAACTCTAAATTAAAATACAATCAAAACCCTAACTGGAATAATCTAAATTAAAAAAAATAATCCATATGCATGCAATTCGTATAAGGAGAGTCCCACAATTATGCAGAAAGAACGATGCTGGCAAAGTTCATGAAGTCAGTGAAGATACAGTTGGCACAATTCATACAAGGAATGCATGTACACAAGCTACAGTTATTTGGTGTTACCTTCGTTATCGAAGTATTCATAATTGTTTCCTTCATTAACCACCATGACATGCAAATCCATTCTGGTGGCGTTTGAATGTAAAGACGGTCGTCGAAGATGAGAGAATGTGTAATACCTAAAAGAATTTTGGACTTTTTCGTTGCATTTGTTTTCCGCTTGTTATTTTAACTTTAAATATATTTATCAAGTTTAATCGTTGGGAAATGTTATGGAGTGAATTTTATGGTAAGTTCTAAGAAAGAGGCGACTGGAGTCAAAGCAGTGAACAATATGGGTTAGCATGTGTGTTTCGTCACACAACAACCCACTATGTTTACCCACGATTTCGAGTAAGGGAGACTTTTATCCAGGTTAGCCGCCTGACAATCCACATTCGTGCCTAGATGAGTTTTAAAGCTTGTTGGGATTTAAATGCCCATATTTTATGACAGTTATAGATTTTTGTAAGTTTCGATTTTCATCTATTTTAAGGATGTTACATACAGAGACAGAAGCATAAACTACAAATGCAGTCTTACTCTTGAACACATATGTTGATGAACACATATGAGAAAAGTAGAAAATGCAAATTCAGCTCATTCAAACATCTTATTGTAGATGAACCCAGACGAAAGAGGTTTTCATGGCTTGGGAAAAAGTAAGAGAAGAGAAAGATTTGAGCAAAGAGAGTGGTTTTTCGGTTTTTGTTTGTTTATTTTCTTAAAATTACGATTATTCCCTTATATTTAAACGGAAAGCATAAAAACCCCTAAACATAAAAACCAAATCCATAATTTACTTATTAAAATTAAAATCAATTCCACAACAAAATGCAAAAGTTCAAAGATTTTTCTATAATACATAAAGTTGAGGGACCGATTGCATAATAAACCCCTAAACATAAAAACCAAATCCATAATTTACTTATTAAAATTAAAATAAAAATAAAGTTGGGGCCATCATTAATTTGCTATCTTTGTGTTAATGCCAATCAAGGAAACAAGCCAATCATGTTTAGATTAGACCAGATCTTGCAACTTAATGGGAATAATTTGCCTATTATTTTTATTTATTATAAAAATATCTTTTTTTATCAATTTGTATTTTATTTTTATATGAACAAACATAGTGTATTTTAACGTTGTTTTGATTCGCAAACAGAATAATTTGACTGCAGTTTCATGCTCTATGATAACATGAATCTCATGAACTAATCTATTTTGTTTTTTAAACCAACTTGTTCGATATTTGAGAAGTTTATATTTTTTTCTTGTGGTTTTGATTCGAACGCGTAAAATAATAACAAATAAATAAAAAAAAGATGTCAATTTATGTGTGTGTATATATATATATATTTAAGACTTTGGATCACATAAATTTTTTGTTGAATTATTTGTCGATGTATTTTTCATATCCAAACACATTTAAAAGAAAAAAAATCGAAGAGTCTATAAAAACGGGGGTAAAAATACAAAAAAAAAATTATTAGGGGAGAGGACAAAAACATTTTAATTAAATCATTTTGGTTGTGACGCAGTAGTTAAACTTTAGCAGGATGTACTGTAAAATTTTATCTATTACATGTTCGAATCTAAGTGCTACCAAAGTCCTTATGACCATGGAGGTTCACATGCGATAACTCTAGACCATTTGTGGTCGTCTAGAGGATTAGTTGGTGTGTATTAACTGATCCAAAGACCCATGGTTACCAAAAATGATTTAATTAATTATTATATACAATTATCTTTAAATCTCTAGTAACTATATAAATTAAAGGGATTGCAAGTTATTTAGAGAAAGTATTTATTTATTTATTTTTAATTACCACTACAAATTGTTGCTAAAAATAATTTTGATGCGTAGATTTGGTTTTGAGACCACAAAACATATAATCTAGTTTTTAATTATGCATTATGGTGGAATATAGTTTTCATGAATGGGTTGGTAGTCTCCCCTAATCTAGGAGTTAGGTTTATTATTTAATCCAATTAATTATTTTAATTGGTCTCTACTATACATTGTTAATTAAAAAAATTAAATATTAATACAACTTGAATTTAAATTTCAAACGATATTTTCCACTTGATTTGAGTTATATAAATCACGCAAAACATGCTGAATGAGCTAACATCAACGTTTTCAACGATCAACTATAGTAGACATGACAGTAAGCCGTGATATGTAGGTTAATTCAACTTGTGAATACGCGTGAATGTACAACAATGCCCACAAGCTAGTTTTAAATATTATGTCGCGTATTCGATATATACAACTAATTATATACAAAAGTTCTTATAATTTGTTGACGCATTCATAATTAGTATCGTCCAGTATCTATATTTTCTTAAAAACATCATTAGTTATATACATAAATTTTATTAATTTTTTGTTTTAATTAATATTTAAATTTGTATTTTTATATCTTATGTTACTATAATATTTTTTTATATTAATTAGTTTTATTAAATTATTTAACATTTTACTTTTATATCTTATTATTTAATATATTGTCGGATATTTAGTTTTAAAACTTTTTTTTTATTTTCAACTAATTAAAAAAATAATTATCAAAATTATGTTCTATTTGAATTGAAAGATTTTATGAAAGTAGTGTTTTTTTAAAAGATAAAACATTTCGTCGAAAAATCTAAACTTCAAATTTTGCTTAATTATTTTGCTAACTATATTTTAGAAATTATATATTTCTGCCATCAAATTTTATTGATTAAATGGATAGAGCAAATTCTAAAAATTAAACTTGAAGGATCAAATATGTTATAAAAAAAATAGTTTGAGTGACTAAAAATGTTATAATAATGTAAATTAGTTTGAGGGACTAAATGTGTTACAAAATGAGAAGTAGTTGGGGGACCAAATTTGTTAATGAAAATTGAAGTTGAGGAAAGAGGAGGGTGAATAGACAATAATGCTCACACTAACAAAGACTTAACTGAAGGTGTTAGATGAAGGACCATATCCGTTATAAGAATGAAACTATAGGAATGTTCCTCATTGATAATTTTTTTTCACGGACCTTACTTGTTAATTTATGTAAACCAAAGGGACCAAAATTTATATTTAACTCTAATTCATATTTATAAGTAAAAAAGAATTAAATGTTTGTTATAGTAATTAAGGAAAAATTGATTGTAACATTACATAAAATTTAAGTCAAACTTTATTACATTTTGATGTATGTTATTTTAGATATTAATACAAATCAAACATCTAGTTGTTCGGTAACGACTTAATTGGTTGTAGATATGTGTGAAATTTTTGAAAACCCATATATACATGTTGGAAAATGCTTTTATGGATAAGAAAACGGCTTATTCGCTCAACCAATAGGAAGAGTCATTTCCATTAAGGTGAACACTTTCCCATCACTAGGCTTGAAGAAAAATGCCTATCTCAAACACCCACAACCAAACTCGCCCCCTTTCTTCTTCCCTTCTTCTTCCTACACTTGTCGTCAGTCATCATCTCTTCCACCTATTACACAACATGCAACCATTCCAATCCAGAAAAATCAATAGAAAATAAAAATCTCTTATGATACACCAGATCCTTCTAGGTTATTGACAAAGTAAATATATCCATCATTTCTTGAAATCTCTCTTATGGTTCAAAATCATGAAGATCAGAATGCCTTCCTTGGTTTGTTGTATTAGTTGCTTTTCGGGTTATTTAGGTTCTTTCTTCTTTCACCTTCCTTAGCCTGTGTTGATAACTTCATGCAACAAGCTAAGGTGATTAGTAGGTCGATGGGGTCCTTGGACAACAAAATTAGGGTTGGACGAGGGTTTTGTCGAGTTATAAAATTGAGACGATGTTTGAAGTGGGGTGTTTTTTATGGGTTTTTGAAGAGGGAGTCATCAAACCAGGCTGGTTTGATTTAGCGAAAGGCGTAGGAGCCACTTGAGACAAGTGTGAAGAAAAAATGATGGTTTTTCTTGAAAGAGGGAGAGAGTTGTTGATTGATGGATTAGAGAAGATGTTCTTTAGTGTAAAAATACCAATGTTTTTTTTTGGTTGACGAATAAGTTGTAATTTTTTTGAGGGACACGCTTGGTTGTAATAATTGTAAATTGAGGGGTAAGATAGTCATTTCTATCTCTCAGACTGTTTATTTAAGAAAATATCGAAACACCATTTTAGCCTAATCAATATTGACAACTAAACCCCTATAAATAACTTAACCCATATAGGATTTAATGGGAAAACAACATAATAACCCCTTAGCTACATAGATATTCATCCAATTTCAACAAAACTTTATGCTTCATCCGATCTAATTGATTTCCATGAAGTATCATGCTTAACAAGCAATTGTCATTTTAATGATGGACAACAATAATATTTAAAGATACACCCGATCAACTTGCAAATATAATGTATAGATGAATTGTTCTATAGTCATAGATGAATTGTTCTGTAGTCAGTTCCACCAACTGGATCTATCCATCTTTCCCCAGAAAAATAACATATTTCATTAATTTAAAGATCGATGGAGAAAATAAGACTCCCCAACACCAAAATATGAATAAAAATATATGAAATAGAAATAAAAACATTTTTTTTCTTTAAAACTTCTAAAAAAATTTAGTAGATAGAATAATTATTCATTTAGAAATCTTAGAAGATCAAGATTGAAAAACTAGTCTATTTCACTTCAACTATAATTGTGACTTCTAATTGTATATTTTATAATTAATATATTACACAATTGGATTTTCGAATATAATCTGTACATGTTATTTCGGTTTAACCACTAGCTATAAACTTTATGTACTCTATACGATCATCTGTTATTTGTAACCAAAGAATATACCAATATTCCTTAATTTAAGAGTGAATTACACCGGTGGTTCCTGTGGATTGTTCAAATTTTGGATTTGGTCCTTAAAACAAACTATCTCCCTAATTTTTCATTTTCATTGCACCTATGATCCCTCCACTTGACAATGTTAACTAGCAACCATTAGGTAGGACTAACCGGTCTTTAAATATACTATAGAGACCAAAAGTGTAATCTCTATAAAACCACAAGGGTGGTGCCTCAATGGTTTAAGTTTGTGCTCCAAATGTCAAAAGTACCAGGAGGTCACAATTTTGAATCCATGGAGGAATAAAAATCCTCTTGTTGGCCACAGAGGTTCAAATTCGGTGACACTGGGCTACCCGCGAAGCAGGTGGTCACCCTAGGATTAGTCGGCTTGTATAATGGTTTGATATCCAGGTTAATAAAAACGTATAATCTACTCTAAAATTTAGTTTTATTCACCATTTTTTAATTTTTTTTATTCAAAAAATAATTTTTATATCCAATTATAAATCAAATTTCTTAATTGTTTTTATATATTTTTTACATATCCAATTATAAATCAATTTTCTTAATTGCCTTATATATTTTTAATATATCCAATTATAAACTTAAGATTTATAAATGTTAAGTTTATAATTGGATATATAAAAAAAATTATAATTGGTTATATAATGTTTTTTGATAAAAAGTATTAAAAAAGGGTGAACAAAAACAATTAGATTTTAGAGTAAATTACACTTTTAGTCTTTATAGTATGTTTTAAGATTGGTTTGTCCTTCCTAACGGTTACTAATTAACATTGTTAAGTGGAGGGACTATGGGTGCAATGACAATGAAAAATTAGGGATCACTGATGTAGATAGTTGGTTTTAGGGACCAAATCCAAAATTTGAACAAACCACAGGGGACATCGGTATAATTTACTCATAAATTATTTGAAAATAAGATAGAAATAAAAGCACAAAGGCAGGTTCATGCGAGTACGGTAACAATTTACGAGAATGCGAGGACAGTCATCAACCAATCATTTTGTACATGAAAAATTTTTCATGGTGATTTTGTAGTAGCATAAAAAATGAACGACTTTTGCTGCGGAAAAAGTCTCGGCTAATCATATATGATTTTGTATGTGAATCATATGTGATTTTGTACATAAAAATTTTCATGTATAAAACGATTGGCTGAAGATTGTTTTCGCATTCTCGTAAGCACTAAGTTGTTACCGTTTTCGCATAAACCTCTTGCTAAAAACATAATCTCAATATGATTTTGGTGATTAAGGATTATTTAATGTCCCAAAATAAATGTTTACTGTTCTTAATTATTATCTAGGTGAATAAGTCACTTTTTTATTGGTTGTAGAGGGTATTTACTTGAAGTTGGCAAATGGAATATTTTGAATTAATTAATTACAAAAATAAATTAATAAAAGCATCTTTTTCGCCCCAAGGTTACATGGATTGTTCTAATAATTGTGACATGTTAATTTTATAATTATCATTAAGTTTATTATTACATTTATCATTTTTTCATAAAACAAAAAATCTAATTATAAAGATAAATAACATAAAAATTATTTTCTAAATCAAAATTTAATGTTTATATATAATATGCATTTGTATGTGTATGGAAATCTAAAACCAAACCAATAAGAGAAAAAGTTATTTCATGATTTATCAAATAAATGTATAATTAGATTTGGTTAACTAAATAAAAAGTGTACCATTCGATAGTTTAAAAAAGCATACTCTAGAGTGTACCTATGAAGGTTCGAGTAGGGTCCTAAATATCCCGTGTATCTGTTCAATCGGTTTTTCATAACTATATTCTTGTTGAGGTAAATGTGTATCTGTTAAACATAAAAATATTATTGAAGGATATTAGGAAATAGAAGGAACATCAAGCCAAAAACAGAACAAGCCTCTCAAAATCATAAAGGAAAACTAAAAAAAAAATCGAAATTGTAATATCCCACATTGGTTGAGGAGGAGAACAAAAGTTGTCTTATAAGAGACTTGGATACCTCCACTATCAGACGCGTTTTAAAACAGTGAGTCCAGGTGTGCGGACTATCCGGACAATATCTGATACGGTTGGCCTGAGATATTACAAATGATATCATAACTGGGAACCGGACTGGTGTGCAAGTGAGGACGCTGGGGTCCCATTGGGGGGGGGGGGGGGGGGATTATAATATCCCACAATGGTTGGGGAGGAAAACAAAAGTTGACTTATAAGGGACTTGGTTACCTTCTTTACCAGACGCGTTTTAAATCCGTAAGTCCAGGTGTGTGGACAAAGCGGATAATATCTGGCACGGTCGCCTGCGATATTACAGAAATCAACCAAAAAGCTTAAAAATCTCTTCTAAAATAGATGGAGTTCAGCTAAAAACACATCAGAGAACATTACAAGGCTTTGATCCACCTTTAGGTGCAACTGCTCAGAAAACATCTTGAATTCATCGTTGACAGACTGACCAAAAATATAGCTCTTATTTCAACTTAATACTATGTTGTAAAGTTATTGATAAACTTTAAGGGGGTGTTTGGTTATAATAGGGAAATGAAAATGAAGATGACAGGACATGAAAATGAGAATGAATTTTCTTTCCTCTTGATTTAACCTCAAATAAAAATTTGAGATTCGAAAAGAAACGACCCATTATATTACATAAAAATCAAACTGCTTTTTTTATTTTTATTTTCATTAATTATTGCTTAATTACTTAAACCAAATACTCGCTAAACTTGTATAGAAGTCATAAAATCTAAAATTTTATCCATATAAAACAAATTGTTACAAGAAGTTGCTCTAAAATAACTAATTATAGATATTAATATAAAATTACTCGACTAGCATTATCTTTAAGCAACAAATTCCAACTTTTTAAGTGATCGTACACATTTTTTTTAATAAAAAAATGCCATTTAGTTGCATTTGTGAAAGAAAGAATTTAAGAATATATACGAAGAACGTGAATCACATTGCATTGTCGAGTACACATCTCTAATACATTTTTCATAATTTATTAAAAAATAAATGAATCAAAAATTAAAATATGTAAAATATTATACTCAATATTAAATATTTTAGTAAATTAATAATATGTTCTATTGTATTTGAGGAAATAATTAAAAATCATTTATCGCTGTTTACATCAAACTTTTTTTCTCTAAATTTAAAGAATTCTATCTTTGTTTTAGTTTTAATTTATAAAACTATCTAAAGAATTAGTTTTTTTTTTTGAAGTCGATTTAAAGAATTAGTTAGAACACAAATATCAAGCATATATGATTAGAGGTAATAAATAATAATTAATGAAAATGATTTTTTTTGATCTTATATAATATAATATACTTATTCTCGCAACTCTGAATTTTATTTCAGCTTAAAATCACTCCAAAAAATGACTTTTACATACAAAAATCATCAAAAACAATTTTCGTTGGTGATTACACCCAGAAAATACCAATGATTCGATGGAATCCGATATTTTACGTACTAATGAATTATCACAGAAATCCCTAGATAATCTGTCACTGATTTGAATTACCGATCAACAATTTATCCATCATCTTTTGTTTAAAAAAAGTTTATAGATAAAAGTATTTCATAACTTTCATTCAGTGTAATTTTTTTTTTCATTGTTAGCCTGAATTAAACAATCTATTACAGTATTAATTTTTATTTTATTTTATCTATTTTAAAGAATTGGTTTTAAAAAAATGATGTAAGAATGTTTAAAAAGATATACTAATAAGTAATTAATATGAAAATAGAAATGAATTTATTATAACGAGGGAGGAAAGTGACATTTGGAAGAAAACAAACGACCCTCAAAACCACGGCGCCTTGGGGGGTTGGTTGGTTGTATGATGATTGTGTGCTGCCCACAATATTTTCTTTTCTCATCCAAACCACTCTTTTTCAACATACAACAAACAATCTCATGTTGTCATTTGTTTGCTAGTTATTTGTTTCTTTTACCCTATCTATGCTACTAGTACTCATCACCTTCTCATATCATATATATACTCCCCCCTCTCTCTCTCTATATATATATATATACATATATATACATATATATATATATACATATATATATATAGGGGAGAGATCAAATGAGAACCACTCCTCCTTAAAGGAACAAATTGTGGACCACATATGATGTGGGTAGCACATAATATTAAATCATAAATGATTTAATATTATGTGGGACTCAAATCATACGTGATCCACAAGTGTCCATTTGTTCCTTTAAAAATGCAAAGTTCTCATTTGAACCTTCCTCTCTCTCTCTCTCTCTATATATATATATATACATATATAGAGGCATCTTAAAATATAAACCAGTCAAATGTTACAAACTCGTACAAACCAATATAAAAATAAATTTTTTCATAATTTTTTTTCATCAAATGCTATGATTTAAGATGTCATTACACATATGTTTGTTTCACCTTGTGAAAAAATTACATGTGAAACTTTTACCTTATGAAATAAATATATGTAAAACTTTCAACTTATGAAAACAAACACATGTGAAACTTTTACATTATGAAACAAACATATGTGAAATAACATCTTAAATCATAGCATTTGATGAAAAAAAATCATTACAAAAATTATTTATATATTGGTTTGTACGAGTTTATAACCTTTGACTGATTTGTATTTTAAAGATGTGTCTATATATATAGAGGGAGATTCAAATGAGAACTTTGCATATTTAAAGGAACACCCTTAAAACCACATATGATGTGGGTCCCACACAATATAAAATCATATATGATTCAACGGTGGGCTCCTTGAATCAGATATGTTTTTATATTGTGTAGGACCCATATCATATGTGATTTTAAGAGTTTCCTTTGTTTCTTTAAATAAAGGGTGTTCTTATATGAACCTGCCCCTATATATATGTGTATATATATAGGGGAAGGATCAAATAAGAATCACCCCTTCTTAAAGGAACAAAGGAACAAATTGTGGACGACATATGATGTGTGTGTCACATAATATTAAATCATTTATAATTTAATATTAAATCATAAATAATTTAATATTATGTGGGACTCGTATCATATGTGATCCACAAGTGTCATTTTGTTCATTTAAAAATGCAAAGTTCTCATTTGAATCTTCCTTCACACACACACACACACATATATATATATATATAGATACATATGGGTTATTAGAGTAGAGGAAAGTTCAAATGCGAACTCAAATTTGGTTGTGAACATGAGGACAAATGAGAGTGCGACACGTGTTTGAATATAGATTATTCAGACTGAATATACAAAGAAATATTCAGACTGAATAAACATTATTCAGACTGAATATATACTATAAATAACGAACTTTATAAGTTGTTCATTATTTATAGTAGTAGTCTAAAAAATTAATACACTAAAAAAAAACTAAAACTATTGTAATATAATGAAGGATAAAAAGAATTTAGTAGGTAGGGACCCAAAAATATTAACTAATTACAATGATGAAGAAAAAAAATTACATTTAATTATATGTTATTGTTTATTGTTTCTCTAACCCATTGCTATTGGCTATTGCTATTTCTATTTCTATATGTTTGACTATTTTCATGCTTAACAATTATAACAACTTTAAGCTCGTATGTTTGTTATTGTTATATTGTTTGTATTGACTATTGCGTACTATTTGTTTATGTTGTTTGCTTAATTGATTTTGTTGGCTATTGTTATCTATTTGTTTACACAGATGATATTGTACTATTGGTTGATTAACTGTTTATTGTTTTAATGAGTTATGCCACGTTTCATGGTTTCATGATTAATCAATAATATTTTCAGACTAAATGTATTCAATAATGTCTCAAATATATGTCATGTTTTACAAAACTTTTAATATTCAATAATGTCTCAAATATATGTCATGTTTTATAAACTTTTAATCATAACATTTTATTTAGTAGAACAAGAAAAAAAAAAGAAATAGGAAATTCAAATATTTTCATCAATTGTACATTTGACTTTTTCATCTTTCATTGGCGATTTTACTGCACATTAGAATATTCTATTTAAGTTCTCAATCAACCACTCATTAAGTTTGTAAATTATAGGTCTCATTCCATATTTAATTATTCTTATTGATTATTAATAAATTATCTTTTCTTCCACATTCTTGGTAATCCTTATTTGTCTAAAAAAACTTTGATAACTTTTTTGTATCATTAATCTCTTTTCCTCCGCATGACTTCTTTTTTGTATTAAAATAACACATCTTTTTGTTATGAACTAAGAAAATTTCTACATTTAAAAAAAACCTAACAACCATAGTAGATGATCAAACTCATATCTATATTTTAGGATTTAAAACTATCCTTGTCTTCTAATACATTATACTCTTGGATGTTAATTATCTAATAATTACGTAATACATAAATCATAAGTACTCTCTTATCTATAATAGAGAAGAATAAAATTTCATCTCTCAATGAATTAATTATTAACATTTATTATATTCAATTTCTTTAGTAATGAAAAACATTCATTAAAAAAATACCGTAATTATCGAGGGCCCAAAAAATGTCAGGAACGGGCTTGTCGAGAGCATAACAAACAATCAACCAAAGATTTGCGAAAACACACAAAACACAAAGATTTATATGGTTCCATACAGCATGGTGAATTGGCGATGTACGTCCATAAGGAAAAGGATGAACTTTTATAAATGAAGAACACCCAAATATCAAAAAGAAATTACAAACTGAAACACTAAATTGTGTATAATTTCTCTCAATATTTTCTCTACTCAAACTAGGGTTTCTAAGCTATCAATTTCGTGCTCTACTTGATGGAACTCAAGGAGGTATTTATACTAGTCCATAGATGGAATCCCAATTTGATCCAATGCTAAAAATTAAGGAAAACACAATTATCGTCGTGCACGGCCGAATCTGATTACAAGGTGCGACCATGCCTGAACACCCAAATGTTTCTGTTTCACCAAATAACACCACTCCCGCCCCATTCTATATAATGTAACATTACGCATGCCCGTGCTTGAATATAATGTGAGGCTGTGTCTAAACATCCAAAACTTTTTGTTTGGCAAATTACATTACACACACCCGTGCATGAATATAAGGTGCGGTCGTGCTAGAAACTCTAGAACTTTCTCTTTTACATTCCCTTGTTTGGTATCACACCTTTTCAACACTACACCTTGATACAAAACAATTATCTTGTTATCAAGACGAGGTTTATATGAGCCTCGAAACAAGTTTGGCTTGACTAAAGTGAGTTTCGGCTTGGTCATCACCCATTTTCAACAAATCATCAACTTTATATACCAAGACCTTAACTTGTTGTTCTCTTTGGTTCCGTTGTCCTCCTCTTCACGAAATGCCTGAAGGTATCAAACACATCATTAGCTGCATTAGGTTTGAGCAATGCTCAAACTTATTTGTCAGTAATTATTTGGTGAACATGTTGGCGACTTTGTCATTTATGTGGATCTTCTTCAAAACTACCTCCTTTTCTTTATGCAGCACCGCAAAAAATGACTCTCTTACTTGAATTTGCTTGGTTCTTGAACTAAAGGCCAAGTTTCCAGCCAAGTGAATGATACTTTGACCATCACATTGGATCTCCACACTTTTTTGCTTCAATCCCAAATCTTCTAAGATATGCTTCAAGTATAAGGCTTCTCTAGCGGCCTCTACTATTGCGATTAACTAGACTTTCATGGTGCACAATGCCACTACTGTTTGTAGTCATGATCTCCAACTAATTGTTGCTCCACCAAGAACGAATATGTAGCCAGAGGTTGACTTCCAATTGACTCGATCTCTAGCATAGTCCAAGTCACAAAATCCTCCGCGTCTGCAGCCTTGATCTTTTCCTCCAATGTAGACTCCATGCCTAGGGAGTTCCTTTCAAACATCTCATGATTATATTTATTGCTTCCTAACGTGATTTGCCTTAATTTGAAATGAACCGGCTCACCACACCTAATAAATGTGCAAGATCAGGCCATGTGCACACCATTGCGTACATGAGGCTTCCAACGATGCTTGCATAAAAGATTTTTGACATCTTCTTCCTTAACTTCATCATTATTTGGACAATCTTCGTTTTAGAGCTTGAGGTGCATATGCACTGGTGTGCTAATCGGTTTTGCACCTTCCATGATAAAAGGGTTGAAGTACCTTTAAAATGCAATCACTTTCAGTGAGATTCTATCCTGAGTGTTTTCCATGCCAAGATCTTGATTGCTTGTCTTAAGACCTTAATCTCAAATTCAAACTTCAATTTTTATTTCAAGCTATTAATTTCTGAAACATCTTTGCAAGTTATTAGCATGTCTTCAAATTTAAGTAGTAATTAGATCCAAACACCATCATTACAATAAAAGTAGACACGTGGATCTTTCATACTTCGATTGAAACAAATACTTAACGTAAATAAATCAAATCTTTTATACAACTATCGTGGTTGCTTCTATCCATATAGGAATGCTTCATTTTGTACACTAACTCGACCGTACCTTCTTTCATAAAGTCCTCCGGTTGTTTCATATAAATGATTTCTTCTAGATCACCATGTAGGATGTCCTTCTTGACATCAATTTTTTCTAACTCCAAGTCTTGTGAAGTAACTATGAAAATCAATACTCTTATAGAGGCGTGTTTCAGCACCAGTGCAAATATGTCATAGTATTCAATGCATTTTCTTTGAGCAAAACCCTTTGCCACTAGTCATGCTTTCTGTCTTTCATCATTCTTAACCTTGAACACCCACTTGCATCCAATGGTCGGATTTCCCTTGGGTAGTGGAACAAGATCCCAAGTTTAGTTCTTTGTCAAAGAATCCATCTCTTCTTGGATCACATTAAGCCATTTGGTATTGTTTGGTTATATTAGCACATCATCAAGGTCACAAGGCTCATCTTGCACTACGTGTAGTGCATAGTCCAACTGATCACTAAATCTCATCTTGGCATATAGCCGATCCCCGTGTCGTTTGGGAGGTTTGATAATGCGCTTACCAGTCCAAACAAGATGGTTTGTCGCATCATCAAGTGTTCCACCTTGATGTGAAGTTTTGGATACGTTTTCAGATTTATTAGGAGGATGAGAAGTTCATGAAATGATCTCCTTACCTTTGTCTTTAGCGGTGTTCTTGAAGGGTGATAACGCCTATTTTAGGCATAGTTTTATAACCGCATCCGCATAAAATCGCTTGATTCTCAAGTAAATAAGTGTGTTATTTAATAGTCATCGCAAGATGTGCAGATATCGAGCTTTTCTAGAGAAAAGGGGAAAACCCAACAAGAATGATGAGAAAAACAAGAGGAAAACCCAAACGATGATTCATAATAAAAAGCCAAGTCACAAGATCAAGTATTGGGACTAAAGTCAAAGATGCTTGAAGTTAAACAGTGGAAAAAGTGAGTTGCATGCGAGTTGAGGGGATAACCGCGGGTAATCTGGCATCCGGACGGGTTTCATGTGGGTACAAACCTGCCGACAACCTGTTTTCATCTCTGTTTCACCCTTTTCTGCCAGAAACTGTTACCGAAAATGGAATTTGCATTCTATTCTTTTCTAAGGTTACTTGGAGGCGATTTTGCAGTGCACATACGATACTTCCGGAGCATTTAAAGTGGAGAAACATCAAGGGATCGAAGATCTGAAGCCATACCCATACATCACGGAAAAGGGGTTTTTGTTCTTGTTTAAATTTTTGTCTTTAAGATTCATGTCTAGATTAGTGATTTCTTTCTTTTCAATTGTGTTTTCTACCACCACCAACATGTACTAATCTTTTGATGTTGGGGGTTGGATTACTTTTGGTTTTAAGCATATGAACACGTAAAGTTGTGATTTTTATTGGGGTTCTTTTTAATTAATGAAGCATATGAGTTTATGTTTAAAGCTTTTGTAAGCCTGATCAACTTGAAAATTGATTCCAATGTTATGAATTAGTTTGAGAAAAATAATTTATAATCAGATGTATGATTTATGTGTCTAAGGTGAGAACCTGGATACAGATATACCAGTTAAACCTTAGTACCTTTTTACAATCTTGTTCTTTATAAATTTCTGGGTTTATTTATTGAGATCGAGAGATAAAATACGGATTTTTCAGAGATAAATCTGTTATAACTCGAGAGAGAGAGAGAGAGAGAGAGAGTATAACAATGACTTTTGTGATTGTGTATTCATTTAATCGGAAAATACCTAATAATTATTACGGCTGAAGCGTTCTATGTGAAAACCATTAGGACCCCAACTCCCAACTGCTTTTCTTCCATAATGTTTCCAACTTTTCCGCATTTCCGGATTGTTAAGATTTCCTTTAGGTAATTAGTTATTTAATTACTCAACCAAACAAATTTCGATCGTTCATTTAATGTTAATTATAATCATTGTGTTACTTAGTCCTTAGTTCCTTTGGTTCGATACTCGTACTTCGATACTTTATTACTTGATTCGACCCGTACACTTGCGGTTAGATTTAGAGGGTGTAAACCCGCCTATCAAAAGGGTGCAGTAGATCAACCTCTTGCTCCTTCTTTGTTGTGCCATCTTCAATGGGGTTTGATGGAGTATCTTCCTTGGGGCTTATTGGAGAGGATTCATGTCTAGATTGTATTACCTTTCCTTGCCATCTTTAATGGGGTTTGATGGATTGTGTTCAAAAAACTTTAGGGAAACTAGCTGTTAACCTCATACATCTTGCTTTCTCTAGAAGTGTCTGACTCATCCATTCTGCTACTCCATTCAAATGTAGATCATGTGAGTAGTAAAGTGTCAATGGTCCCCTTTTATTTGCAAAATGAGAGAAATTCACCACTTTTGAATTCTCCACTATTATATGATTTGAAGACCTTAAACTTCCTTTCGGTATGACTTTCCACTAAGGAAAACCATTTTTAAACTTCTTAAACAATTCTGAATTATGTTTCATGTTAAAGATAAAAAGTCTATGAGAATAATTATCAATGATGGAGACGAAGTACTTACCTCCACTATGGGATTTAGTGCTAGTAGGTCCCAAACATCCATGTGTACATAATCAAGAATTCCCATGGTGTTGTGTTTGGAAACACAAAAGAGACCTTTGTTTGCTTTTCAAGGAAGCATTCCTTATAGAAATATAGGCTCCTAAATTTCTTATCCTTGACAAGGCTCCGATTATGTAGGACCTCCACATTTTTCGTCGAAGTGTAGCCAAGTCTTTTAGATTCCATAGTTTGGACACATCTACCTTCTTTGCATAGTTTTCACCTACACATGCACTTGCACCCAACATTTTTCCATCCAGAAAATAGAGTTTATTTGAAGCTTTTGTATCTTTGATTATTTGGCACCCAACAAGAGTCGCTCAAGAGATCCTTAAGGAATCGCCTTGCATAAAAATCTTGCATCCAAGATTTTCCAACTGACCAAGGGAGATGAGATATTAGGTCATAGAGGGAACATACCTTACTTCTAAAATAGTTCGTATAATACCATCAAACATCTTCATCTTGATAGTACCAATTCTTAAGCTTTTGCACACTGCATTATTTCCATGAGGATGTTCCTTTCTCCTTTTTCTTGATGTGAATTGAGGAGTTCCTTATGTGGCGTCATGTGGAAAGGATCCCCTGAATCCAAGATCAACTGGTCCTTGATAGTGTCACTCCGGCTGATGCGATTAGAGCATCATCAAAATCATTAACAGCAACAGGTGAAGATGAACCTTCCTTGTCAATCTTGATTTTGAGGCTTGGACATTCTTTAGTGTAATGTCCGGATTAATGAGAATAATGGTTGTAGGGTTTTAAACCAGTTTTGTAACCTTTTAAAGCGCAACCAAAAATATTTTAGATTAATTTATTTGGAAAACTTTTTTAGAAAGAAACCCTAACTCGGATCTAATGATATATAAAACAAATCTAAAACAAACCCATAAGGTGTTTTAAAGAATACCTTTTAGATCTAATGAGGTTCTGACAAAGCACTTAGAAATCAAAACAAACTTTCTCTATCGAATATCCACACACGAACACGCCTTGGGATCTTCCCCGGATGCTAGGCCAAAACCCTAATCTAGTATGTGTTTATAGAAAAGAAAGAAAAAGTTTATTTTCTTTCTATATTTTTGGTAATCATTAAATTTAAAGATGATTTGATTAATCTCTTAGGCTTAGGGTTATCTCTTTATTTAAAGTTAGTTTATTTGAGTTATAAACCAACTATTGAACCCAATCATAGGTTTGGCTTGTGATTATCCTTAAGCCCATAAATAAAATAAGACCATAAAGTTTTTATTTAATTTTATTAATAATTATAAAATTAATATGTAAAATATATTTTACAAATACAACCTTGTGATTATCTTAATTACTATTTTAACACATACTTTAATTATTCTACAAGAATAACTATATAATTGTCAGCTTGACATAATTAGGGTTTTTGTTTATAGAAACATATGTAGTCATTGTGTGCGACAAGGTTTAAATACTCATTGGAAATGATTCCGCGTGACACATGTCGTGGGAAAATAAAAATTTACAGTGGCAATTACCACTCTTCTTGTATGCCTCTAAATTCTGGCTTGCTTGACCTTGAACGACCTCTTGAGTTATCTTTTTTTTCCCCACGAATAATCCATCATTGTTGTTTCTGTCATCTTCGTCAACATTCAAGTCTCACATTTGATCTCTTAAATCCTAACTTAAGAGGGCCATTTTCACATCTGCCATAGTTATAGTATCTCCACCATAAAGTAATTTACAAATCTAGTGTACGTTTCATGAAGGGAGCTGTTAGTCCCCAAGGAGAGATGGCTAACTAAGAGAGGGTTTTGTAGAAGGGGGGGTTGAATATAAAACACACAGAATATACTCTTTTTAAATTTTTTAATATAAATATTAAAAATTTACACACAGATAGTTTGATGCGGAAAAGAACAGGCAGACTATTTTATCAAACTAAACACACAGATAACAGTAATTAACTTATACACTAAGGAAGTTAAAACAATACTGTTATAGCACACAGCTTTGCCACAGTCACACAAATAATCACTCTGAAGATTTGTTGAAAGCGTGAGATTTCTGGGAAGGACTTCATCTCCTTTTATAGTGCCCATGCATGGGATGCAAGTGGACAGCTGTCAAGGTTTCATTAGCTGGAAGATTATCTGCTGGACAAAGGAAGAGACCACTTCCTTTGTACTAGAATAATGGATGAACCATTCCTTGTAGCACGTAATGTCAGATAACTTTATCTTCTTTTCTTCATGCTTTGTGAAGTCCCATCAAACCTTTTAGCTAAAAGACAAATATTCCTTTTATAAGAATAAAAGAGAATGTCTTTATTTAAGGCTTGGTGCCCAAGTTCTTGCTGGCTCACGTGTCTTGCAATTGATGTGAGTCAAGAACTTATCTCTTTGAAATTGCTAAGTGATACATCACACTATGTATCACATTGGTGGATACCTTGTAAGGCTGGAGTTGATAAGTGTACACTTTGCTTGATAAACTTTATCTTTCATTAAATGACAAAAGTGTACACCCTTGAACTTGTGACTTGATATCACAGCCTTAGAAAATATACCTGCAATTTCGGTGACCAAGATTATAGTGTCGGTGACCATGACATCAACTTGATGACCTCATCTTATTTGATGTCCTTAGTACTTTTGATGACTTTTGAGTGTACCATCGGTGACCCACTATATTGGTCTTGACTTGGCAAAATAATCTGAATATTGAAGTTGGTTGATACATCCAAAATTCCACTTTTTGATGTACAACCCCTTGATTGAATAGTCTTTGACTCTTCAATACTTGAAGCATATTTCAGACCTTCAAAAGAACCTGTAAAAGTTCATTCATACAAAGGAAGGTGGTTCATCACCAAATCATCGGTGACCCAACAATCTCCCCCTATTTGATGATGATACCTGTAGGTTAGAAAAGAATTCTTTTTGACCCTTTCTATTTTTCTTTTGGGTTCTTTTGACTCAGATTTTTCTTTTTCATTTTTTTTTATTTTTTTTATTTTTTTTATTTTTTTTATTTTTTTTTTAAACTGAGTATGTACAGTATAGAGTATAAACTGAATGAAAGAATAAGTATAAGTTTAACTATGTGCAAAACATGAAAAAATATAAACAAGAAATGAGATGAAAGAAAAGTATGAACTTTTATTAATCAACACATAGATTGATCAAAGTACATGATTAATAAAGTTCACACTATACTATGCCTGTAGGATCAAGGATCTGAGGAGGGTTCTCTTCTTTTAAGTTAATCCAAGATCATTCTTGTGATGCCATGGTCTTCAATAGGAGGCACTCCAAGAATAGCAGACAAAAAGGAGTTGTGAGCCCTTGGAATGTCACAGGCTCTGAAGAAACCTATGCTGCCATAGATATCCTCAAAGAATACTCCAATTTCAGGCTCAGTCACCATGGTTTGCTCTGGATAAGCAATAGGAGTGGGAATAAAAGTATTTATACCTGAAGCATCAATCTTTATGCCACGTTCATGAAGCATCACAAAATGTCCCTTCTTTTTAGATTTGGGAGGATTGATTATTTCCCCCGAAAGCCCTCGTTGGATAAAGTACATTTGTTGTGCTTCAATAGTTGTTACCAAGATATTGTGCTCCTTCTGAATTTTCACCATTTTGATGAAAAATTTTCTAAGTGTATTTAGTACATGCTCCTTGTACTTTCCTCTACTCTTTGAGACACAATTTCCAACTTCCAACCATTCAGTTATCCCAAGAACTTCAAGCCATTCTAATTCATAAACTTTCAAGAGTGAGTCAGCTCTTTTAATTGTGACAAGAAGTTTGGGAGAATTCTTTGTTGGAGGATGGATGGTAGCACCAATGATTTTTGAGTCATCCTTTCTATTCTTCAACCTTCTTTTAAACCATTCAACTTCCTTTGTTTTCTTTGCTTCTTCAAGCATCTTTGCAGCTTCAGATTTTTTCTTTATATTCTCAAGCTCATCTTTCTGAGCTTGAAGAGCATCGGCTACCTGTGCATGAATAGCTTCATCATGAGCTAGCTTGAGTACATTAGTCTGATCAAATTCAAGCTGAGCCCTGATGGCTTCTTCTCTTTCAGCCTCAGAGAGAATTACCCCAAGAGGATCGGTGAGTGCTGGGGCAGACTGAAGTCTCAGAGTGTCTGCTTGAGAATCTCTCATCCTTTTCCTTTTCTTTTTCTCTTCCTTCTGCTCTTCAAAGGAAAGAGGCTTCTTTCCTTTGGCTTTTTCTTTTCTCCTCTTTTCTTCTTCAGTTTCAAGGGGTTGAGCACTGACACTCTCCCCCTCAACAGCTGCTTCGGGTACCAAGGGAACAAGGACCACCTCTGTGACCACACCACCATCGGTGGCTGTAAGAGCCACGTCGGTGGCTGCCACGTCGGTGGCTGGCAAGATGCTGGCGTCGGCGGCTGTTTTGGCAGTGTCGGCGTCGGCGGCTTTGGTAGCAGGTTGAGTGGTCTTCTTATTTTTCTCCCCCTCAGTGGTTGAACCCTTGAAACCCACTGAAGAGAGAAATTCCTTTACCCTTTCCATATCAGAGCAGAGAGCACCAATTTTCTTCTCAACTCTTTGAAGGACAAATCTATCAATGTCCTTGAAGAATGACTCACCAATATCTAATTCAACCGTTGGAGCAGAGGTTGGAACTTTATCAACTTTGGTGTGAAGACTGATAAGAGAGTCCATAATTGCCTGTTGATTGGCAATGAGAGAAGAAATATCTGTGACTTGACTTGAAGAGGAACTCCGAAGTTCCTGTATGGAAGAAAGTACAGATGTCTGACTTGAAGAAAACCCTTGCTGAAGATCAAGGATGTCCCAGTGTAGGAGATCTAAACATGTCATTAGAGTTGGGTGACTCACCGACAACTCCTCAATGTTAGATCTAAGAGATGAGGAAAGGGAATCCATTCTTTCCTTTTCCTTAGCAGCATGATCTTCTAGAGCTTCTACCCTGCGTAAAGTAGTACTGGTAAAGTTTGTAAAAGCTGTGAGAAGATCATCTCCTTGTTTGGAAGTCATGGGAGCTGAAGGTTGAGGCTTTGGTGGTTGATCAGCATCATCATCATTATTGGAAGAATAATCCACCAAACCTGTAGGTTTTCTTGGGGGGGATTTAGGAGATGTGGGGGAGACACGTGGAGAAGAGTGTCTATGAGGGGATTCCTCAGTAATGGGTTCCTCCACAACCTTTTCATGTACGGGAGACGTGCTCGAAAAAGGTTCGGTGTCGGACACGGTGGGGTCGGTAAAGGGATGTTCCATCAAATGCACCTGGTTGTGATGCACCCTCATGTGGAATGTGGAATAGGAGCTGTGAGAGCTCAGGGGGTGAGGAGATACCTTGGATGGGATACTCCAAGTCATCTTCATCAACTAGTAATAAAGTTGATGAAGGAATAGTACGGGTGTCCCTATTTACAACCATGTCCTTTTGAGAGGGCCTGGAGGAGCTGGGTATGGATGAGTGTTCCTTGGGTTTAGTGAAGATCTTTTCAACATCTACTGTCTTTTGGGAGGCAGTAGATGGATTATGCGTTTTAACCCTTTGGGTACCCTTGGACTTCTTTGAGGAAGTCTTTGGGGGGCTTTTAGAGTGTCTCCGCTTATGGGATTTAGATGCTTGGGTGGAAGCCAAAGGTTCTTTTGGCTTCGTAGCATCGGTGGGTGCGGAGGTAGAAGTGCCCGACGCTTTGGATCTCTTAAGAGATTTGGGCACCTCAGTTACTCTAGGAGTAGAAGAGATAGAGGACATACCTGAGGTTCTATGAAGGCGCGGTTCATTCTCTCCCCAAGTAAGAGTTGCATTCCTTGCAAACTCAACCATAGAGGGTCGGAGAGGGTTGTCTGATGCTAAGACAGCCTTTTTCATAACTTGGTTTCCCACTTGATGAAGAGGGAGATCATATATGATGTCATCCCTTTTCTCAAGTTTATCACCCAATTTAGCATTAATGATAAGAGAGAAGAGGCGTTGAAATGGTACCTGAGGACGTCGGAGAGTAGAGAAGGAGGAGATCATTTCATTGAAAAAATAACTTGCAAAGTCTATTTTCCTCTGAAATATTAGAGCATGTGCCAGCTCAGTTACTTGGGAAGGTGACTGATCTGGACCACCTGTCTTCTTGCTAAGGCACAGAATCAGATGTGCAAATAGAAAGTTCCAAATACTTCCCATATTCTTTCGCAGTAAAGTACCTGGACCCTTTGACTTTGATCCCTTCTTTTCTTCCAAGTAGTTCAAAGCAGCAACCACCATTTGGTGTTCATTTCCCAAAGGAAATGTCTCATATGAATCATAAGCAGGAAGCCTTAGGATTCTTCGAACATCCTCAACATCAAAAACCACATCATGTTCTTCATTGGTAAGAACAGATGCAAGGATTTGATCTGTGGAAGCATCATATGTACAAGAAAGCCAAAAGTTTCCAAGAAGAAACTTACTCATCTTAGGTTTTGCAGTGAGTGCATATTGTAGAGGACACCTCTGAAGAAACCAGCAAATATCATTATACTCAGGATGAGTATTATCAGTTCCAATACGTCCATAGTAGTTGCATGCAGGGAAGGATAAGGATCCAAAGGTGATTGTTTGTTCTTCAGAAATTCTTGATGGAGATGCCATTGAAGAAGAAATGAAGTTGCAGGTTTGAAGTTCTTGCAAATGAAAGAGAAGGAAAGTGGGTGCGAGAAAGGTGGTGAAGTAGTGGGAAGGAAGTTTATATATGGGAGGGAAAATTCAACTTTCAAAGGTAATTATTACTTTTGGTGATTGAAAGGTCAGAAATTCTAAGGGTTTTGACTTGGGAATCGGCGCATGTTCTGACATTTATGATGTCATTTGGGATAAGAACAAGAATTCTAAGAGTTATCTTTTAAGGGTTAAGAAGGTGAAGGGATTGTAACGGTTACCTCGGTGAGTGGACAACGTCGGTGGCTAGAGACTAAGGGTAAACGTCGGTGGCTCAAAAGAAAGGTCGACGTCGGTGGCTCAAAAGAGAAGTCGACGTCGGTGGCTGACCTAAGGAATGACGTTGGTGGGGGAGAAAGATGACATCAGCGTCGGTGGCTTAGGGAGTTCGTCGGAAAGTGGATAACCGTCGGTGGGTGGCTTCGAGGTACGACGTCGGTGGCTCAAGACGTCGGAAAGCTGACGTCAAGTGATGACGTCGGCGAGTGGTTGTCGGAAAGTGAAGCGTCGGAAAGAGATGGATGGTGTCGGTGGCTTGGTGGTGAGAGAAAGGGGGGTTTCGTCGGTGACTGGGGTGCCGCCGATGGTGTACCACGATGGTTCGAACGTTGGTGGTGTATGGTTGGTTTTCGGTGGGTATCGGTGGCCGGAGAGTGGAACGGCGATGGATGGTATGGTTTTGTGGTGGTGTGGTTTTAGGGTTAGGGAAAAAGAGAGGAGAGAGAGAGGAAACTCGTCGGTGACTAAGTCACCGACTTTATACATATATATATTTTTATTTTTCTTTTTATATTATTTTCATATAAATATATAAATATAATATAATATATAATATATATAATATATATAATATATATATAAAATATATATATAAAACATTTAACATATATAAATTATAAATATATAAATGTATATAGTATATATATATATGGAATATATATATAAAACATACATTATATATAAATATAGAATATATTAGTCTATGTTTATCATACCTAATTCATCAATGAGGAACTTGAACCTTGCTTCATCAAGGGGCTTTGTGAACAGATCGGCTATTTGATAATCAGTGGGAATGAAATGAAGCTCCACATCACCTTTAGAGACATGATCTCTTATAAAGTGATACCTGATATCAATGTGCTTTGAACTTGAATGAAGCACAGGGTTGTTGGCAATGGCTATTGCACTTGAGTTGTCACACATTATTGGGATTTTTGAGAAAAATTGATTATAATCGCACAACTGATTTTTCATCCACAATATCTGTGCACAACAACTTCCAGCAGCCACGTACTCTGCTTCAGCAGTAGATGTAGACACCGAATGTTGTTTCTTACTTGACCAGCTTACAAGCTTTCCACCAAGTAACTGACAACTTCCGGTTGTACTTTTTCTGTCTATTTTTGAGCCTGCAAAATCAGAATCAGAGTACCCGATGAGATCGAAACCTGAGTCTTTGGGATACCAAAGACCCAGATTTATGGTACCTTTCAGATACCGAAAAATTCTTTTCACAGCAGCCAGATGTGATTCTTTAGGATTTGCTTGGTATCGGGCACACAGACAAGTAGCAAACATAATGTCAGGTCTACTTGCAGTTAGATAAAGAAGGGATCCTATCATGGCTCTATAATTTGTAATATTAACAGAAATGCCATCAGGATCATAAAAAAGTCTAAGAGGAGGAGCCATAGGAGTTTTCATGGTAGAGCAAGTATCAAATTGAAACTTTTTCAGAAGATCTTTAATGTATTTACTTTGATTTATGAAAATACCTTCTGGAGACTGTTTTACTTGCAAACCAAGAAAGAAAGTTAACTCCCCCATCATGCTCATTTCATACTCTTTTTGCATGAGGGAGCTAAACTCATCACACAGGGATTCATCGGTGGCTCCAAAAATAATATCATCAACATAGATTTGAAAAAGAATGATATTACCTTGTGATTTCTTGAAGAAGAGAGTGTTGTCAACCTTGCCTCGTATATACTTATTTCTAAATAGATATTCTGAGAGAGTGTCATACCAGGCACGAGGAGCTTGCTTCAGTCCATACAGAGCTTTATCCAAATTTATACACATGATATGGATGAACTGGATCTTCAAACCCAGGAGGTTGCTTCACATACACTTCTTCAGCTAATTCACCATTCAGGAAGGCACTTTTGACATCCATTTGGAATACCCGAAAATTCTTGTAAGCTGCATGAGCAAGAAATATTCAGATAGCTTCCAATCTGGCAACAGGAGCAAAAGTTTCATCATAATCAATTCCTTCCTCTTGCCGATATCCTTGAGCAACCAGCCTTGCTTTGTTCCTTATGACAGTTCCTTCTTCGTCCATCTTGTTTCGAAACACCCATTTTGTTCCAATAATAGTTTTGTTGGATGGACGAGGAACTAACTTCCAGACTTTGTCTCTCAAATTGTGAGAGCTCTTCTTGCATGGCAATTATCCAGCTAGGATCAGCTAGGGCTTCATTTATCAGCTTAGGCTCAATAATGGAAACAAAGTTGACATATAAGCACTGATTGCTTATGCCTCTTCTGGTTTTTACACCAACTTGTGGATCACCTATGATTTGATCTATTGGATGATCCATGGTCCACTTTAGTGCAGGAGGTAAGGAAGGAGATAGAGAAGAGGATGAGGTAGGAATTTGAGATGGTGAAGAAAGGTTTAAGGGAGATATGGTGTTTTGGTGGGTAAGGTCTTCTGAGGAGTTAGTTTCAGGAGGTGGAGAAGAAAGAGAAGGTTCTGAAGGTAAGGTGGTGTTTATGGGAGGCTGAGAAGAGTTGCTATCTGGAGGATTGGATTGAGAGGAGGATGGAATTTCACCAACACATGAATTTATCCATAGGTTTAATTCTTCTTCATCACAAGATAATGAAGAAGTTTCAAACTCATCAAACTTTACATGCATGGATTCATCTATGCATTGTCTTCTTAGGTTGAAAATTCTGAAGGCTCTTGAGGAGAGAAAATAGCCCATGAAAATTCCATCATCAGACTTCGGATCAAACTTTCCAAGTTGTTCCCTGTTATTTAGCATGTGACATGCACAGCCAAACACATGGAAGAAGTCAACTGCAGGTTTTCTACCATGGAAAACTTCATACGGGGTCTTGTCATGCCTTTTGACTATGATAGACCTATTTTGAGTAAAGCATGCAGTGTTAACTGCTTCTGCCCAAAAATAGGTTGGCAACTTGGATTCACTCAGCATAGACCTTGCGGCTTCACATAGTGTTCTATTCTTTCTCTCAACAACACCATTTTGCTTTGAGGAGTGCGTACGGCGAGAGAAGTTACGAGAGATTCCTTTTAGGTCAAAGAAATTTTCCGGAGCGACATTCTTGAATTCCGTGCCATTATCACTTCGAAGGACTTCACCGGTTACCATTCAAATTTTCAATCTTTCTTGTAAACCCGATGATTTCTTGACGACATCACTCTTGTGTTTCAGAAAGAACACCCAAGTATATCTAGAGAATTCATCGACGATTACTAGCATATACTTTTTACCACCCAGATCGGGTGTGCTTCTTGGACCGCATAGATCCATGTGAAGCATTTGAAGAGGTTGAGGGATAGAAGAGCATTGTTTTGTTTTAAAGGAAGTTACGGTGAGTTTTCCTTTTTCACATGCTCCACATGCCTTTTCTTTTTCAAAAACTATTTTTGGCATTCCAACAACCAGTTCCTTGTTGGAGAATTTGTTCAAGGTTTTAAAGTTTAGATGAGAGAACCTTTTATGCCACAGCCAACTTTGTTTGGCTGGTTCTTGAGAGAGGAGACACACAGCTTCTCCTATTGCACTTTCCTTCATGTTGATTATGTACACGTCATTCAGTCGGGTTCCTGCTAGTACAATCTTGTTCTGTACATCAAAGACCAAGCACACACACAGCTGGAACATGACCTTATAGCCCAAATCACATATTTGGCTGATGCTTAGAAGATTGTACATTAGCCCTTCAACATGAGCAACTCTGGAGAAAGTGATGGTTCCATTTGAAATGGTACCATATCCTTTGGTGACCCCTTTTCCATTTCCTCCAAAGGAAACAGTGGGTCCCTTTTCTTTTGAGAAGTTAGAGAGAAGAAGTTTGTTTCCAGTCATGTGTCTTGAACACCCACTATCCATGTACCATATGTGATCTTTATTTGGTACCTGCACCCAGAAACAAATTTAGACTTTTGGTACCCATTTTGAGGTGGGTCCTTTGGGATTAGAAGGCATTTTAGTTTTGCAAGGAACCAAGTCTTTTGGGAAATTTTTAGCAAGATGAAGAGTGTTGCAACAATTATAGCACTTCTTTAAAGGAAAGGCCTTTTTAAAATCCCTATTATCAAAAGTTTGGACAAAGGTCGACGACTGAGAAGAAGAGGGGTGTCCAACACCTGGTCTTGGTCCAAGAATACCTTTACCAGGATTTCTTGATTTCTTCAAGTTTACTGACCGAGGAATAAAGTCAGTAACTATTTGAGATTTCCTTTTAGATGAAAAATTTGATTTAGAAAATTTTTTCTTTTGAGGAGAAAATCTTTTTGGAGAAGGATACTCAGCAACTTCAGAAGAGATTTCTTTAGCTTTAACAAAGACTCCAAACTTTTTAGAACCAGATTCTACTTTGAGCATGTCAAGTAGATCTATAGAGTGAACGGAGGTAGAATCCTCAGATGAGTAACCGAAGAGATCATCATCGTCATCGGAAAGGAAACCAGCAGGAAAACCTTGACACTCAGAAGAAGGGAGTGGAAGGTCAAAAGGTTGAGGAACATCTTTTCCATAACCAAGGCCAGACTTATCCTTGCTGGTGATTTGATCTTGAAGGATCCTTTCTAGATTCTTAGAAGATTTAGTCCATTTTGACAGAACCTCTTGTTCCTTTTCAAAAGTGGAAGAGATCTTTGATTTTTCCTCAGAAAGACTGTCGTTTAAGTACCGAAGGTTTTCCAGATCAGCTTTCATTTTGTCAAAATCTTTTAGTTTTGAAAAGCAAGAGAGAATTTAATCATTTAGACATTTTATGTGCATATCAGCCTTTTTCTTTTGAATCTTTAAGTCACAGAAGTCAACAGTTAAAGAATCAAAGGCATCAGCCTTTTGATCATCAGAGAGAAAGGTAAAAGGATGTAGCTGAGGTTTTGTCCCTGAAGTGGATCCCTCAGCAGATACAAGAGTGGTGTAGAGTGACTTCTCCATGTCTTCTATTTCATCGATTTTGGCCATGAGGCATTTAGTGACATACTCACTCTCACTCTCAGAGGTTTGCTCATCTTCCCAGCAATGAGCCTCAGCAACCAAGGTTTTATTTTTACCTTGGTTTCTCTCTTTTTCTCTCTTGTATTTGGCTTTGTATTTCTTATACCTGGAGGTTTCTTTTGATTCAGAATTTTCTTTAGAGGATTGGCTATTTCTCTCTTCATGCTTCCTAGAAGCTGATTTTGAGAAGTCATGGCCATAAGAAGAAGAAGGTTTGACAAAAGAGGAAGCTTTTGATCTGCATTCAGAAGCAAAATGACCTTTCTTTCCACAATTGAAGCATTCTTCATTTGCTTTATCAGAAGAGGATTTTTGAGAAAAAGGTTTTCTATTAAATTTGGAGCGGTTTGAAGAAAATCTTTTATTCTTAAGGTTTCCAGCAAGCATTGCCATACTATCAGAAAGTATGTCAATGGCTGATTCTTCTCCTTCATCATCAGCAGCACTATAATATGCATCTGACAGATGAGAAGTGTCTTCCTTAATATCTTTTTCAGAATCAGAAGAAGGATAGGTGATTCTAGGAATACAAGAAGAAGATTTTGAATCACCTATCAAAGCAATAGAAGAGGATTTGATATCTTTTATAAGAGATTTTCTCTGGTTCTTAGTTTGTTCATAGTGAAGAAGAGTTCCATAGAGAGCAGTTAAAGGCATTATTTCTAAGTCCTTGGTTTGCTTGATGCAAGTACAGATAGTTTCCCAGAAATCTGGAAGACAATCCATGAACTTGCAGATAACTTCTTCATTATCATAAACTCGTCCAAGAACTTTGAGATCATTGAGAAGACAGTTAAAGCGATTAAAGTAGGTAGAAAGAGATTCTCCCTTTTCATGGAAGAAGAGTTCATACTTTCTAACAAGACAAATCCTGTTAGATTTCTTTACTTCTTTGGTGCCTTCATATAAGACACTCAAAGTATCCCACATCTCTTTAGCAGGTGGAAAGTTAAGAAGAGAATGATACACATCATCAGGAAGGGATACAGCAAGAGCAGACTTGACTTTAGTGTCTAAAGCAACTAGGCGTTTATCATCTTCACTAAATTTGTTAGAAGGTTTGATGATATATCTAACAGTTTTCTCACTTCTTTCGTCATCTGACTCTATGTCCTTTCCTTCAGCGTCCTTTTGAGGGCCAAAGCGAGCCCATATTTTAGGAACAATAGGTCCCTCACTGAGAATGTTGGGATACCTGCAATCGATCCCTTCCAAGAATAATAACATGCGATTTTTCCATAACCCAAAGTTGTTTGGGTTGAATCTTGGGGGTTTAGCCAAAGATCCTAAATCATATGTATTACTGGAAGAGGTCTGCAAGGTACCATCAACATTTGAGGTAGTAGCCATCACAGATCTGGTTTATGAGATTAAACCAACTGCTCTGATACCACTTGTTAGTCCCCAAGGAGAGATGGCTAACTAAGAGAGGGTTTTGTAGAAGGGGGGGTTGAATATAAAACACACAGAATATACTCTTTTTAAATTTTTTAATATAAATATTAAAAATTTACACACAGATAGTTTGATGCGGAAAAGAACAGGCAGACTATTCTATCAAACTAAACACACAGATAACAATAATTAACTTATACACTAAGGAAGTTAAAACAATACTGTTATAGCACACAGCTTTGCCACAGTCACACAAATAATCACTCTGAAGATTTGTTGAAAGCTGAGATTTCTGGGAAGGACTTCATCTCCTTTTATAGTGCCCATGCATGGGATGCAAGTGGACAGCTGTCAAGGTTTCATTAGCTGGAAGATTATCTGCTGGACAAAGGAAGAGACCACTTTCTTTGTACTAGAATAATGGATGAACCATTCCTTGTAGCACGTAATGTCAGATAACTTTATCTTCTTTTCTTCATGCTCTATGAAGTCCCATCAAACCTTTTAGCTAAAAGACAAATATTCCTTTTATAAGAATAAAAAAGAATGTCTTTATTTAAGGCTTGGTGCCCAAGTTCTTGCTGGCTCACGTGTCTTGCAATTGATGTGAGTCAAGAACTTATCTCTTTGAAATTGCTAAGTGATACATCACACTATGTATCACATCGGTGGATACCTTGTAAGGCTGGAGTTGATAAGTGTACACTTTGCTTGATAAACTTCATCTTTCATTAAATGACAAAAGTGTACACCCTTGAACTTGTGACTTGATATCACAGCCTTAGAAAATATACCTGCAATTTCGGTGACCAAGATTATAGTGTCGGTGACCATGACATCAACTTGATGACCTCATCTTGTTTGATGTCCTTAGTACTTTTGATGACTTTTGAGTGTACCATCGGTGACCCACTATATTGGTCTTGACTTGGCAAAATGATCTGAATATTGAAGTTGGTTGATACATCCAAAATTCCACTTTTTGATGTACAACCCCTTGATTGAATAGTCTTTGACTCTTCAATACTTGAAGCATATTTCAGACCTTCAAAAGAACCTGTAAAAGTTCATTCATACAAAGGAAGGTGGTTCATCACCAAATCATCGGTGACCCAACAGGAGCATAGAACGATCATTACCATTTGTTCCTCATTATCTGTAAGTTCATTTATATAAATAAAATAAACATATTAGAAACAAAAAGACGGAATAAATTAAATTATAATGAAACGTAGTTTATTTTAAGCCAAATATTCCACGATGGATAATAGCTACAAAGTGCATTTCTATCTTCTATTAATACAAACTAAAGCACATTCTAAAACCAAATATACAAACCAAAACAATCACAAGGGTGGTGCCTCAATGGTTTGAGCTTGGACTCCAAAGGTCAACAGTACCAGGAGGTCCCAGGTTCAAATCCAGGGAGGGGTAAAAAAAATCCCCTTGTGGCCACAGAGGTTCAAATGCGGTGACTCTGGGCTACCCGCGAAGCGGGTAGTCCCCCTAAGATTAGTCAGCTCGCATAGCGGGTTGGATATCCAGGTTAATCCAAAAAAAAAAAAAAACAACACCAGGTTGGACTGTGAAATGTAGCTTTAGATAATTTCTTCCAGACTCCCTTTTCACCTCTCAAGTAGTCCTATCCATAATGAAATGTGAAATGTTGTTAAAGTAGCCTTTTCACCGAACTGGACTGTGAAATGTTGTTAAGTTTGTGCTTGAGATTGCAATAAAAGGAGAGTAAAGAAACAATAATAAGACTTTCTATTTATACAAAACGTTGAGGAAAAGGCTAGTTACCACTTGATGTGTCCTCCTCCCAAGCACCACATGCCACCATAGAACATCTCATCACTAGTTTTCATCCCTTTCCAACACATTTTTCGTCTTAACATCCTAAAATAACTATTTCTTACGGTCCCTTTTTTTTGTTAGTACTATATTATTATTTAACAACTCTATTTTATTTTAATGCTTAATAACACTTTTTTTGTTTATTTATATTTTGCAACCCCTTTTATTCTCTGTCAGTCTTTCTTTTTGTTTTCAACGATCTAGTGCTTGGTCCTTCAAATTACAAATGAAGATTGCGTTACCATTTAAAATGGTTCGTGGGTCTTCAGTGAGACTAAGGAGAAATATGAAAGGGACAGTGAGTTTGAAGGTAGGACGACGACAGTTTCTTTGTAAGAGGAAGACATGGGTTGGGGGGGGGGGGGGTTGGGTAATTAACATAATTTTGTTCTTTTAATAATGTAAAATATTTAAAATAATATATGTTCTTATTCATTTGATGAGAAAATGGTAAGAATTGCAAAAAGACCAAAATGTCGAACACTTAACGGTTAGGAGTTAACATCCGTTAGTAACGGGGACTAATGTTACAAAAATGCAAACTCTAGAGGCTATCTTTGAATTAAAAAACCTTTAGGGACTAAATTTAAGAAAAAGTAAAAACCAATGGAACCAATACCTAATTTACTCTCTTAAGAATCTTTTATAAGAATCGTTAAGAGGTTGAAAAGTGTTGTATAAACTTATTGTAACATTTTTAGGTAAGATGTTTTATTGTTTGGTTCTGTAAACTTAAACTTTATAAAACAGTTCATTAAGACATTTAAACATTTTTATATCTTGAAGCATTTAATTTACAACAACTATGTTTTTTTTAATGACAAGTTATTAGTTAGTAGTTAGTGATTCGGACCCACAGTGACATCCATATGGGCAGTATGTGGGACCCGAACCTTCACCTTAGGGGATAAACCCCCACTCCTCCACCATTTTTAGGAAAACCACCACTCCCAAGGCTCGAACCCGAGACCTTGTGGATGATGTAAAAACCCGGTACCGCTAGGCCAGAGGCTCTTTGGTACAATAACTATGTTATAATAGAAATTTTGGTGATTTAGGAGAATTTTCGCTCAAACAGTCATGCTATACTGTATATGGTAAAACAGAAAAAAGAAGAAAGTGAACCTAAAAAGATCTAAAACTCTATATAGAAGAGAGAAATAGTTTTTTAATTTTTATATCAATACGAGACATTGAAAACAAATGTTTATAGGAGAGAAATAATATTTTATTAAATGTTTTAAATATTTTAATATAATAATTAATGTTAAAATTGCTAAATAAAATAGATGTTAAGTCAAATACATTTTTTAACGGTTTTATCTATCGATACTTTTTAAAAAAAATATTATAGTATAAGGACGGGTTCAAATGAAAACTCAAATTTGGTTGTGAACGTGAGAACAAATAAGAGCACGACACGTGTCGAATAATCGAAGAAATATTCAGACTGAATAAAACTGAATATAATGTTTATTCAGTCTTAATAATGCCTATTGAGACTGAATAAGCATTATTCAGACCGATTAAACACTATATTCAGTTTTATTCAGTGTGGATATTTATTTGATTATTCAGTCTGAATAATCTACATTCAGACACGTCTTGCGCTCTTATTTGTTCTCACATTCACAATCAAATTTGAGTTGGTATGTAAACTTTCCTCTTATAGCATAACTCTTAAATATATTTAAGATATGATTATGGAAGTGATAATGTAATAAAAACAATCCATGTATGCTTCTTGATCATGACAAGGGAGGGTGAGTCACATGGAAGTGGTTTCACCTTCCATTGTTGACCCTTTCTACTTTAAATTTTCCTCCATCTTGTGACCAATCTATAATACAAACAAACCACTCAATGTTGAATAGAATAAATAATGAATGGCCCATTGCCAAAAGTGGCCTTGTTAAATTGTTCAAATTTAAATCTAATATTAATAACAATTTTGCTAGATTACTTTACAAAATATTTGAGGGAGAGAGTAAAGAGTGGTTATTACAATAGAATCTATTTTATAGAACATCAGAATCTGTTATATAGAATATCAAGAATGTTTGTGTATCATAAAAGATTAAGTTGTAAGACCAAACATTCATGTGCTTGTTTAAACTTGTTGTAATCATTTGCGGATTCAAGATTTTTGTCTACTGAGGTTCCTTTAAGGTAGATTAAAAGCGAATAAAGTCATCCGACGTGTTTCAGGAAAAATTTCAAGTTTTTTAGTTGATTTCAAGGGATTTTCTTAGGCCTTGTTTGTTTTTTCATTTTAAGCTCTTAATCACCACTTATATTTGATTCGTTTAGACGTTTCATAATCATTTCATAACTGAAATCAGACTTCAGACTTCAGCAACTCTTAAAAAACAAACGCCACCTTAGTGTTTTTGTCGATTTCGATTTTTTTTTGTTTTTTTATTGATTTAAAAGACTTTTTTAGTGTTTTTGTCAATCGCCGGCAAGTTAGGGTCCCTTAGAAAATTTTACTGGAAGGAACTAGGGCTAAATTTAGTATTTTTAATATTTTTTAGTCTGTATAATTTTTTTTTAACAATTCACTGGGGTCCTTGGGGGCCCCCCCCCCCCCCCTCTTTCTATGTTGCATCCGCCCCTGGTTGTAACAAGTTAAAATGATGTTTTTGGATGTTTTAAATATTTTTTTTAAATTATGAAACAAAGTTTACTATTAGTATTTTTATATGACACTCTTTAAAAAGTGTCTTACATAAAAAGATATATTTATAGAGCACTTCTTATGATTGTCCTATAAAAGTGTTATAATTTTTTTATTAAGACACTAAAAAATGTCATATAAATTTATTACAACACTTTAGATATGACATACAAATGTTTGGTCTTATAAATTTTAGTTCCAAAATGTAGTCTATCAAGACATTTAAACAATTTTAACGTCCTGTAAGCTTGAGTTTGTTGTAGCAAGTACACCAAAGTTTGATTTATAGGGTGCCAGGGATATAGAAATACCTTAACAAATTGTTTTATATGATTTAAATTTATAGGATCTAACACATAATCATCCTATGTTAAAGCATTGTAATAAAGCTATAGAACGATTTTGACGGTCTTTAATAGTGTTTTATGATACTTTTGGAATGAAATGTCATATTAGCAGGTCATTTTTAAAACTATTTTTCTTTAAAATTGTCAGAGATTAGTCTAGGCAAATGTCTAAGATACCCTTTAAAAAAAGATGTTTCTATAGAAAATTTCTTATAAATGTCTTATTATAAAAACATAACACTTTATTTCACAAGTGTCCTAAAAAGTTACTTAAAATGTCTAAAAGCATCGTATAACCTTATTGCAATTTTTTTAGATAAGAAGTATTATCTATTTGGTCATATAAACTTAATTTCTATAAATTAGTCTACTTAGATAATAGATATTTGTTCTCTCGTTTTTTTGGGTGTATAATAGGAGTAGGCATTTTAAAGTTAACTGGGTAGGTTGGCTGCAAAATCCCACTCTTGCTATTTCAGCTTTGTAATGTTATATTAGCTTCTTGCAAGTGTTTTTGTTCTTACGTGTTTAATAAAACTGCCGCTGTTAAAAGAAAAAAGATAATAGATATTTGTGACGTCCTATAGATCATTTTTTTTCAATGAAAGGTTTCAATATTGGGATGATATACTACAATAAAATTGAGTTTATAGGACGTTTAAATGATTAAGTGTTCTTATAGCCTACTTTATAGGATTTAAGTTTATAAACGTAGAGGCGGATTCATACGAGAACGCTAACTATTTACGAGAATACGAGAAAAAAAATTCACGTACAAAATCATATGTGATTTTGCACTAATGGGTTGCGGACGACTTTTGAGGCCACTTAAGTCGCATTGAAAGTTGCCCAGATCATATATGATTTGTACATGAAAAACATTTCATGTATAAATGATTGGATGAGGATTGTCCTCATATTTTCTTAAATTGTTACCGTTCTTGCATGAACCTCTCTCTATAAAAGTATGTCCTATAATATTTTTTTATTAACATCCTTAAACATTTTAAACGTCTTATAAACGTGATAGGTAGCGTGATTGTTCTAAAAACCGAATTATTCCCTTTTTTTATTTTATTTAAAAGCTTCAACTTAACTTGGGTTTTTCTAACCCAATATATTAATTTGGATATAAAGTGTTGGGAATAAAGTTTGAATCTTTTGAATATATCACAAGCAAAGTCCTTTAATTTCTAGGGTAAATATTTTCACTTATTTCTATTTCCCTTTTGTTGCTTTGAATAGATAAGGTGAGAAAAATGAAATATCGGAATTATTTCTTTTTGTTACCTTAGAATTTAGATACTCTAAATTTTTTTTAATTTCTATTTTGAGTAAATTCCATATATAAGTCCTGTGGTTACACATGATAGAATAAGTCCTTCAAATAAAATAATTATATCTATAGTTATCGTGATTTTTTTATATTTACAGCTTGGGTCTATTAGTCTATTACCATAACTACTCACAGTTGTTCAGTTAAATCATGATTTTTTTACTTATTTATTTCATATATATTTAATAATAATGATGACGAGAAAAGTTCAAATGAGAACTCAAATTTGGTTGTAAATGTGATAACAAATGAGAGCGTGACACGTGTTCGAATATAGATTATTCAGTCTGAATATTTTTTTGTATATTCAGACTGAATAAATACTCTATTCAGTCTGAATATTTCTTTGAATGAGACACATGTCGTACTCTCATTTGTCCTTACGTTGACAGTCAAATTTGAGTTCTCATTTGAACCCGTCTTTAATGATAATAAAATTATATAGTTTATACTAAATAATGAATTATTTATATATAACTTTCGATTTTTTAAAAAGAAAAAAGGTTAAAATATTCTTAATTTAACGAATGTTTTTTAATATATTTTCAACATAAGCTTATAATTTTGTTATGATCTTTTAATATATTTCACTCGATCTTAATGTTTAGATATCTGTTTGCTGGCCGTGGGTGTATAAGCTAGTATTTGTAAACCTTCATTATTTTTAAAGAACAACTAAAATTTTTATCAAAGACCTTTAAGGAACTTGAAACGGTGACTTCTAATAGAGGTGGATTCTAATTTGTTGTTAGTGGTATTACAAAATAATTAGTGTAGTGTAAAATAAAATAAAAATTGATTATAAAATAATTGTTAATCAACTTATGTACTAAGTTTACTTCTTAAAAAATTATATATTAAAATTAATTGATTGTTAATGTACTAGCTACCACTTAAGAACTTACACAGTCGGATCCAAATTCCACATATTAACATAGTATAGACATATATAATATTTTTAAAGTCAAAAGGATTACCCAAATACATAAGGAGATTAACCCTAAGGAGTTAATATCATACTTAACCCTAAAATCTATAGAGTTAAGATCAAATATACACTAATTTATCCTCAAAAGTTAACCCCAAATTTAACATGTCCTTATGTTGAAATTGATATAAACAAATTAATTATGAAGAGTTAGCTCTAAATATAATTAAATAAACCCTAAACACAAATAATATTCAATTAACCTTAAAACCTAATTATTAATTGGGTTTATCATAGCTAATTTTTTTTGATTCATAATTTGTCAAGATTAGTCCAGACATCGCCTGGGACACCCTTCCAAGAAATTTTTTACCCTAAATATTAATAAAAATTAATATATGTTGGTCTCAACCATTAGATTTATAAATAATATATTTAACATCTTATCGAACATTGAGAAAGAAATTCTTATCTACCTGTCTTACAATGAGTATAAGAGGATGGGATGGAATAACAAATGTATCCAACAACTACAAAGGCTGAAATGAAGAGCACAAACATCCATGGATCAACAAATCAGATAAAAACACACATGTTGGACATAACATTTAATACAATTATACAATGGTGGCTTTAAAAGGGCACATTTGTCATTCAATGCTACTCACTCATTTTGAAAGAATTTCCATGTGATAGTTTCTTAAGCAAAATCAGCATCAATATTTGAAGAACTATTTTAGTCATTCAGATCTGAAAGATCACCTTCTTCTCTTACTCTTTCAATGTTGACAAATTTGTCAGTAATCAGATTATTTAGTCTCACTTGAAGAAAAATATGATTGCTCCGTTAAGCAGCTAAAGTTATTGACACTACACGACAATAAATTAATGGCTCACATGAAACAAATACCCAAAGGGTGAGTCCACCCGTGGTAACGGCAGGTCTATAATTTTTTAGAGCAGATGCACTAAAATACAAGAACCCGGTTGGATGTCGTCAAATAAGTGGTTGCAACCCTTGTGGGGTCTTAGCGGCAACACCCCTAGAAGGGTCAAGGGGCATATTCCCTTGCGATTATCCAACTGATGATTTTAGTTTTTGATAATTTAGTGTTATAGTTCAATGTTAATGGAAATCCACATCAATAATTAACATATAAAATTAATAACTTCTTACGAGATCCAAATCCCGTATATTTAACAAACTGAAGAAACTAAAACGATATTATTAATATATTAACAAACATAAAGATAGCTAGGGGTGTTCAAAGACCCGACCAACCTGATCAACCCAACCCAACGCGAAATAACTTAACCCGAAGCAACCCGATTGTAATGTTTGGGTTTATATTTCATTTATAAGTTTATGGTTCTGTTGGTTTCGGGTTTATATCGGGATTCTGACCGGTATATTATTTTATGGTTCAGTAGTACGTTTCGTATCTCAATCATTACCAGTTAGAAGTTTCGGTGAGATCGTGGATAAGTGAGTTTTTATTATAAACCATTTTCGAAATGAAATGCACATGTTATTAAAAGGTTTTTATTTAGATAATATGTCGAATTGATAAAACTGGATTATTATCGTTATATAGGTTGCAGGGTTCGATTATGATTATTGTGAGAATTAACACATATGAGATTTGTATGTGAATTGTCATTTAATGATTATTTTTTTATAGGATGTGTTAATTGATGGGGTAAACGGGAGTTCTACAAATCTTTTGTAAAATATTAGTATTAGGGTACATGGACCTTTAATTGGATACATGAAATTATGTGACGTTAATTGTTGATATGTTACATATATCCAGACCTAAATGGTTGATAGTGAAAGAATGAAATTTAGTTGATCACGAGAGATGTATTCGAAATTTAATTGGCCACAAGAGTTGACTAGGATTATGGGACATAATAGAGGCGGTGTACTCGCGATATTGAGGCGGTGTAAACCGCTATAGAGGTGGTGTAGCTGTGATATTGAGGCGGTGTAAACCTCTAGAGGCGGTGTAACTGCAATACATGGCGGTATTGACTGCGATGAGAGTTATGGCGGTATAGAACCCATTGAGCACCGCGATGAGAGATATAACGGTAAAACCGCGATGAGAGAAAGGCCAAGAGAAACTAGCACTTTTGTGTATGGGTATAGTCATGCGAACCCTCGCACAGTATTGTGCGAGCCTCGCATAGAGTTATGCGAAGGAGGTCAAGTCTCACACCTTTACCATGCGAAGGAATGCGAACCTCGTACCTTGTCATGCGAAGACGAGTAAGCCTTGCACCCTTATTCTGTGAAGGCTGACTTATACGAAGGAGGCCAACCTCGCACCTGCTTTGTGCGAAGGGGAGTAAGCCTCGCACCGCCGTTGTGCAAGACCTGAGAGATGAAAAGTATTTGGTATGTTTCGATTTGATAAAATACTATTTTAAATGATATGAGGCATCGGTTGACTTTCAAATATGTTTTGAAGATTTTAGTCAAATATTGCTAAGAGGGATTCACTCACTAGACCTATGGTCTAACCATCATTTTGTTTTAAAAAATATGCATTTCAGGATAACAACTGACAATATTATTTGCAGGTTAAAGAGTTGAATTATTTCGAGCATGCTATGGAGTTTAATTTTCATCTTCATGATTATTAGATCATTTATATGAAAATTATTAATGAAAATTTGTTGTCACTTTTTGGCAACTTGTATAGAAGGAGACTCAAATCGTAGCCCCAATATGGCATCTTAATTTTATACTTTGCAGTATTTGTTATATGAGAATGCAGGTTGTTACACCAATGTCTAATCGAGTTGTAAAATCTTCAAGCTCTAGGTATTGGGATGATATTGGTTACTTTTATTTAAACCCAACCCAACCCGATGAACCCGATATCCTTTTGTTGGAACCTAGATCTCAATTAACGCTCAAACAATATTGATCAATAAGAGTAGTTATCAGTAGCGGAAGTAGTTCAATGATCAATATAGTAAACTAGAATGGTTGTTTGATAAGGATGAACAAAATCAAATGAGTAATGCGAATTGTATTTCACTCCAAGTAATAACTATTACAATACTGAAGAAATACTACTAAGCTCTTGTAATCTCTCCAAATCAATCGACCATTCTAGTTTACTATATTGATCATTGAACTGCTTCCACTACTGATAATTACTCTTATTGGTCAATATTGTTTGAGTGTTAATTGGGATCTGGGTTCCAACAATTGGTATCGGAGCCTACTAATTAAGCTTTTGATTAGTCGATCCTTCTACACATAAGATTTCAGGTAATTGATGATATTTACGAACAGTGGGTTTTTCTCAAAGAACAATGTTTTCGGTCTCAATTTTTGGTGATTTGATCCAACTTTGATAGTATTTCATGTTTAAATTTACTCCGTGATCTTAGATTACAAGTATGGATCAATTATTGTTCAAAAATTTGGATTAATTTGAGCATATTCAATCAGATCTGAAAAGGTTTTGAGAGAACTCTTATACGAACTACTTTTGATCATTTATGGAAATTCTCAATGATTTATTGTGTTCTAATTCAAGCTCAAGGGTTTCATCTTATATATTTCTAAACATAATATAATCACCAATTTGAAGTTTCATTGGGCAGATTTGAGTTTCTACTATTTTGAGATCGAACAATCGGAAACTATCGGATTTAGAAATCCTCTGATATGGAACCTATCGGATTTAGAAATCCTCTGATTTGGAGTTTCTAAAAGTTTGGAACTATATTACCATCTATTTTATTTCAGATAAACCCTCTGATTGATGATACTCGACATTAGTAGTTATCGGCTTTTCTTTGATAGTACTGATTTCCCATTATCCGATACCCAAGTCCAAATCAGTTTCAATAGATTTTTAGTGCTTATTGGATTTTCAGTGTTTATCGGATTTGTCCAATTTCCGATCCCATGATCGGATTCTTGGCTGATTTTGCTCAATTTCTCCATTACCTAACGAGTTATCAGATTCTATCGGATTTTATCAAATTTTCATATTTTCCGATCCCATGATCAGATTTTCGGTGTGTGCGGGATTATTAGCGGATTCTCTTTCAGTATTGGGAACTATCGGATTTTCCATATATCGAATTTGGAACTATCGGATTTTGAACTTCCTTGGACTTCCAGGTTCTGCCTTATCCAAACTTGGCACTTTCGAGTATTGGTGCATCCAATATTTGATGCGTCCGAGTAAGGGGTGTGTTATGCATTTTAGTAGGACCCCCGTGCTAAGTCGTAGGAGGGGGACATTATTCTGAGCTTTTTGCCTAAAGCAAGTGTGGCATCACTCTGATTTATAGTTTGCCACATATATGTTCGAGAAATCACTGGTTCGTTATTTCTATACCCAATACAACCTCGTGCTATATTGGTCTGTTCATAGCCATGCGGTATCATTCCTTGCATATCTTGTATCGCGTATCAAGCCCTCCAGCTGCTGTTCGTGAATTGACTTGTTAAAGTCAAATGTTTGATTTTCTGGGTTAAATTTCCAGCTTGTGAAATTTGAAGAGTGAAATTTGAAAAGTTTCCAGAACTGGTGACCGGTTCAGTATTTGGTTGGATTGATTAGAAGTTTGAGTTTCAACAATCATTTCTCTATTCTTGAGGCAAGACCGCTGAGTGCTTGCAATCTGTGTTCTGACTTGATCACTTAGAGTATAGAGTGCTTGCAATCATTGTTCTGCACCGTTTTCTCAAGATGCTAGACTGTCGAGTGTCTTCAATCATCTTTCTGTCCTGATCAAGAAGAAGGTTGAGTGTCTACAATCAGTGTTTTGGAAACTTTATTTTGTGTTAGAGACTTAAGTGCCGATAATCATTCATCTGATTGTGAAGATTGGATCTGGATTTGGTTGGTCAGTCTTCTGAAAGTTATCAGGAAATCGGCTTATCTTCCCAGTTTGAATAGTTATTGATCAAGAAGCTATGCTTTTCATGCTAATTCTCTTCAAAATGGTGTTTGTTATGATTATCCAAGCTGTTGATGAAGTATTTCGAAACCCCATCCTTTGAAGATTATCTAAACAAATCCTTTGTTATTAGACTGATTCTGCACAACATTATCACGCAACTCACACTTTATCTATCCACATTTGGATGAATCAATATGCTATGGGGTTGGTTGAGATTCTGAGGCTAATAGTTGTGTTGAGTTTCTATAAGTTAAAGCTGTATTTGGTGCAATCAGTGGCGTTTATGGCACATTGAATCTGATTTTAAAAAATAAAAGCTTGATTCAAGGGGAGGCTTGGAAAGTTTTGAAGACCAGCAGCGCCACTAAAGTTTTCTAAAAGAAAGCAAGGGAGAGATTTATATGAAGATGCTTATTGAAGACAATGATGCTTCATTTATAAAACTTTAGGGGGAGATTGTTAGATCTAATTAACCCCAATTAGATGGAATGTTTTATAAAGTTAGCTAGTTAATTGTAGCTTATTTAATTGTATTTTTACAATCTTAATATTTGGGGGTGGGCTTGGGCTTTAAATATAATGGGCCATGTATAAAGAGTCTTAGGATTGAGAGGAAGACTGATGAAAGTCGACTCCTAAATTTCGTGTGTGTTTTCCACGGTGTTCTTGGTGTAAGATGCATTTTACACCAAGAACACCGTGGAAAACACACACGAAATTTAGGAGTCGACTCTCATCACTCTTCCTCTCAACCCTAAGACTCTTTATATATGGCCCATTACATTCAAAGCCCAAGCTCAAGCCCAAATATTAAAATTGTAAAATACAATTAAATAGACTACAAATAATTAGCTAAGTTTAAAAAACTTTCCATCTAATTGGGGCTAATTAGATCTAACACCTTTTATTTCTTGGATCTAATGTGATTGTTGAGTTTCTATTAATATGTATCTTAGATAATCACATCATCACGTATCCATACAATTAATTTTCAATATTTTCTTCGTTTCCATATAACTCTTTTGTATATATGTTCAGTAACTGTGGACATATACAAGCAAATTGAGAAAATTAATTGAATGTGATATACTGAAGGTTTAAGAAGTATGAATAAGTTGTACCAAATTATTGTTGATGAAAAATAAATTATGAGTAGACTAAAAAAAATAACATATTCAACGTTAGAAGAATATTTTGATGTACCAAGCATCAACTCGACCAATCCGACCAACCCAACCAACCTGTAAGGTTTAGGTTGGGTTATTTGGGTTGGGATTTTTCAAATCTCAAGCATAGAGTTGGGTTGTTCAAATGTATTCAACCCGATCAACCCAACCAATGAGAACCCCTAAAGAAATCTAACAAATTGGTTATTCCAACGCAAAGAAAGCTAACAAATTTGTTATTCCAACAATCAACAAATTCTTATTATGTTATTCCAGCAAATTGTTATTATAAATTTATCACCAAACATACCAACAAACAACAAATTTATAACCCAATAAACTAAATGAAAGAAATAACTATTATACTAAGACTACTATATAGTAAGTTAGCGGTTTAAGGGTGATCAATGAAACAATACTTAAATAAGAATCCAACGATATCAAGTTAGAAGAAAAGACACAAATTTTGATTTGTGACTTTTAGTTCGGGTATACATTGGGAAATATATACCAGATTTGGTGATATGCTATTGGAAGAAGGGTCGTACTACTGGACTCAGAGAAAGGAACGATGAGTACTGCTCGGAATTGGAGGCCTACAATGCTGACGACAATGAATGTTGTAGGTAGTGTAGTAGTCTTGTCAAGTCAAGAGGGAAATCCCGATTTTTTTGATTGTAGCTGGCGTTTGAATTAAACTTTGAATCCGTGTAAAGAAAGATTCATTCGCGTTTTTTGTTTGTTTTATGAACATATTATGTCATGTCATTTTATTTTTAAAATATTTTAGAGCATCCATTAGACTTATAAAATTTTCAAGGGTACACCTCGAACTTAACGGATGCAACTTAAAGAACCGTAAAAAAACTCTACTAGCAAGACGTCGATCCGCCCCTATATATATATATATATATATGTCAACCCACTATTGTTTAGTCGTTTAGAAAATAATAATTTACGTCAAGGCTTGAGATCTTATGAGAAATTTTTTTCTAGTGAGAAGCATAATTAGTGATGAAAGTATCATTATTGTGTAAATGCAATGTGATTATTATGATGTAGCTTCATATGTATTATATAAAGGTTACATTTTATTATGTCACTGTAAAGGTTCAATTTCTTACACTTATCAGGAAAAAGGATAATTTTCACAAGATCCAACCTTTTAAATAAATTCATAAAAACCCTTTTAAGAACTCATTTGAACGTTTGAATGTTTGATCAAGTTACCAAAAATACAAACTTAATGGTTCATCGTTTTACTTTAAAGTATGAATGTTTCAATGTATTTCAAATAATCATGATATACATTTTCTTTTATTTTGATATATCACATAAACAAATTGATATTAATATATAAAGTAAAATACAAATGCATGTGATTCCTGTGGTTTGTCGAAAATAACAACTTTCATTCATAGAGATAGAGTTTTGCAATTACGAAGTGGTTATTGTTGTTTTTAAAAATGTCCATATTTTGGTACCTTACTCTAACGACCATTAAAATAATTATGTTAAATGAGTGGCATTATCTTTCTTTTATCGATTTTTTTTCGTCTTTTTCCCAATCAAAATCGGTTTTATGTTTTTGGTCCTCTGAATTTTGATTGGGTAAAAGAAAAAAAATTCAATAAATTAATGAAAATATTAGGGGTGAGCAAAAACAGAACCGAAACCGAAAAAACCGAAAAAACACCTAAAAACCAAACCGAAAACCAAAAATCCAAATGGTTCGGTTTTGGTTCCCATATCGACCGAAAAAACCGAACCGAATCGAACCGAACATCCTCGATTTCTCCAAAAACCGAACCGAACCGAAAAAATTAATTATTTTTAATTTTTATTATATATATATATATAGAGTTAAATACAAATTTGGTCACTGTGGTTTACAAATATTAACATATAAGGTCCCTCAAAAATTTTTTTAACATATAAGGTCTCTCAAAAAAAAATTTAACATTCAACGTCCCTGTGGTTTCCATTTTATAACAGCTAAGGTCCTCCATCCAACTTTTTCGTTAAATATTAACATTTTAGCATGTTTTCTTTATTTTACAAACCGCATGGACCAAATTTGTAATTTACTCTAAACTATATAATTATATTTGTATATTATTAAGTATATAATTTTTATATTTTATAAGTTATATTATATATTTATATGTACCTAATATTTTTATTTAAAAATTATTTATATATTTATTTTTTACAAAATGTATTTTATATTTATATATAAAATATAAATAATTTTGTAAAATATATGGAAGGTTCAATTTATATTACAAACAGTTGATTATACAAATTGCATATATGGAAGCTACAAAATTCAAATACATAAACAATAAATTAGACCACCATATAAATTACATAAATATAAGATTCAAAATTCAGATACATAAAATACATATAAATATAAATATAAGTACAAAATAAATTTCATAAAATATAAATATAATATAATCTTAAATTTATAAGAATTAATAATTTATGATATAAATATATACAAAATATGTATAGATGGAAGGTTCAATTACATAAAATATATAAAAATACAAAATATAAATACAAATATAAAATAAATTTAATAACATATAAATATAATATAATCATAAATATACAAAAAATTAATAATATGTAGATCATTGTTCTAAAAAGCTCGCCGCGGCAGCTGTAACACCTTAGGCAGATCCCATATCGGCCGTGGACAGGAGTGATGCTGGGTTCATAAGTAAACTTTGTCCTTCCTAAACACAACGCGTTTTGTTTAGGAAGGCCAATGTTTACTTATGAACCCAGCATCACTCCTGTCCACGGCCTTGCGTGTGGCCCCAAAACGCGTTGTGTTTAGGAAGGCCAAGATTTACTTATGAACCTAGCATCACTTCTGTCCACGGCCGATATGGGATCTACCTAAGGTGTTATATAAGTAATAAAATACAAATATAATTATATAGTTTAAAGTAAATTACAGATTTGGTCCATGTTGTTTGAAAAATAAAAAAAAACATGCTAAAATGTTAATATTTAACGGAAAGGTTGGATGGGGAACCCTAGCTGTTATAAAATGAAAACCACAAGGACGTTGAATGTTAAAAAAATCTTTAAAGGACCTTATATGTTAATATTTGTAAACCACAGTGACCAAATTTGTATTTAACTCGTATATATATAAATAATACTATGAAATGTTTTTAATTTAAACATATATGAAATTAGGTTTTTAATTTAAACATATATGAACCTAATTTTTTTAATTAGGTTTATATATATATACATATAGACTTGGGATCACGTGAGATCACCCTGTTTCCGTGAGACCCGTGAGACCACTCTTTTACAGTTGAAATTTCATAGGAAAAACACTATAAAGGTAAAAAATATGAATCTTGACGCAGCGTAGGTTTGCGGAAGGATCGACAAGCGTCTAAACCCTTTAGGGTTGAGAATTACAAACAGTAAAACTCAAGAAATTAAGAGGAACTCTTAAAAAACTCTCAAGGAGAAGAAATTGAATCAATAAAATAATGTGTATAATAATGAAAACAATGAATCCTATTTATAGCTAAACTAAATAAGATAATATGGAAACTAGCAAATCCTAATTCTAATCTAGCTAGGAAACTCTTTTTAAAGGAAACTAATAATAATTACTAAAACCAATAACCTTATCAAACTAGGAAAAGAAAATAAAATAGATAATTATTAAACAATTAAAGAAAGGAATACGTATGGTGGGACGGTGTGTGATAAGGAAACCATTTTGAGAAAAGGTATGCATGGTAGGCGCCAAAAACAAAAGCAACTTCCAGGGAAACAGTGGCTTAGGTGCCTTTCATGCAGGTATGTAGCCGTGTGGTACTCACTTTGGTCTCTGTTTGATTTTATCAATTTGTTCTTCAATTTCTATTGCAACTCTCTCTATATCAGTCTCCTCCACTTCGAAAGAGCTCGACCCCGAGTTCTCATCTAAAATAATTGAATCATCCTTGTGGTATTCATATATGTCGGCGACATTAAAGGTATTCGATATATGCAACGAATCGGGTAGAGAGACGACATAAGCATTGTCGTTAATCTTTTTTGTGATTGTAAACGGTCCATATTTTCTGGGTTGGAGTTTTCCGTAAGTACCGACGGGAAATCGCTCCTTTCGGAGGAACACCATCACTTCGTCTCCCATATGGAAAATCTTTTTCCGACGATGCTTATCGGCCGCTGCTTTATTCTTTAAACCGGTTGCTTCGAGTTGAGCTTTGACGGCCTCTTTTGTCGCTTGAACTTCTTTCGCCATATTTCCAGCCGCGATGCTAACTCCGGGATCTCGAGGTAGTTTAACCAAGTCGACCACGTGTCTCGGAGTTGAAGTATAGACTAACGAAAAAGGAGAGCGACCGGTGGCGGTGTGAACGGCACTATTGTAAGCGAACTCAATCTGTGCTAAGGCTACGTCCCATTGTTTTGGCTTGTCACCACACACGCTTCGAAGCATATTTCCCAACGTTCGGTTAGTAACTTCGGTTTGGCCATCAGTTTGGGGGTGAGCGGTGCTACTTTTCTTGAGAGTTGTTCCAAACAGTCGCCAAAGTGTGATCCAAAAATGGCTAAGAAATTTAGTGTCTCGATCGGAAGTGATCGATTTCGGAACACCATGTAAACGTAATACCTCTTTGAAGAAAAGTCTTGCGATATTACTTGCATCGGCGGTCTTCTTACAAGCGATAAAATGACTCATCTTTGATAAACGATCAACCACAACAAATATCGAATCTACTCCTCTTTGAGTACGAGGAAGACCCAATACAAAGTCCATCGAAAGGTCTTGCCAAATGTCTTCGGGAATGGGTAGAGGTGTGTAGAGACCGGTGTTTTGCGCTCGTCCCTTTGCGGTTTGGCAAGTGTAACACTTCCTCATGATCGAACCGGCATCCCTCCTAAGGTGTGGCCAATATCTTTCTTCTAAGCTAGTGAAAGTCTTGTCTCGACCAAGGTGACCGCTTAATCCTCCTCCATGCAAGTCACGAATCAATTTTTCCCGTAGGGAAGAATCGGGGATACATAATTGGTTGCCTTTAAAAAGGTAACCGTCCCGGACATAGAAATCACCATTAGGGGTGCCGTTACTACACTTTTCCCATATGTCTCCAAAGTCATGATCTTTCTCATAGAGTTCTTTCAATACTTCGAAACCCACAATTTCATGTGACAAAGTCACAAGTAAGGTTTCTCTCCGACTAAGGGCATCGGCAACTTTGTTCAAGGCGCCGGATTTATGCTTGATCACAAAAGGGAACTTTTGTAAAAAACTTACCCAACGAGCATGCATCTTGTTGATCGTTTTCTGGCTATTGATGAACTTCAAAGCTTGGTGATCGGTGAACAAGACAAACTCTTTTTGAACCAAGTAATGCTCCCATTGCCGTAAAGCTCGAACCACCGCATAGAATTCTTGGTCGTATGTGCTCCACTTTTGTCGGGCCTCACTTAATTTTTCACTAAAGTAGGCGACCGGTCTTTTCTCTTGAGATAAGACTGCACCGATTCCAATGCCACTCGCGTCACATTCTACTTCAAAAACCTTGTCAAAATCGGGCAATGCTAGAACGGGTGCGGTACTAAGCTTTTCTTTGATCAAGGCAAAGCTTGCATCTTGTTCGGGACCCCATTGAAATTTGCCTTTCTTTAGACATTCCGTGATCGAAGCGGTGACGGTACTGAAATTCCGGACAAATCTCCGATAGAAGGTAGCTAAACCATGGAAACTACGGACATCGGTGACTGTCTTTGGTGTCGGCCACTCTCGAATCGCTTTCACTTTCTCTTCATCCACCTCGATTCCGTTTTCCCCAACTATGAAACCAAGGAACAAAAGCTTGTCCGTACAAAAAGTACACTTCTTTAGATTGACATAGAGTTTGTTCTCTTGTAGGGCCGTTAGGACTTGGCGAAGATGATCGAGGTGATCAGTCTTCTCTTGGCTATAGATGAGAATGTCGTCAAAGTAAACGACCACAAAAGTTCCAATGAAAGGGCGTAGTACCTGATTCATAGTCCTCATGAAGGTGCTTGGTGCATTAGATGTACCGAACGAAATGACCAACCATTCATAGAGTCCGAACGGTGTCTTGAACGCAGTTTTCCACTCATCGCCCGGTCGAATACGAATCTGATGATAGCCGCTCCTAAGATCGATCTTGGAGAATATGGTGGAACCGGATAGCTCGTCAAGCATGTCTTCCAATCGCGGGATGGGGAATCGGTACTTGATGGTGATCTTATTAATAGCTCTACTATCGATGCACATCCTCCATTGATTATTCTTCTTTGGCACTAAGAGTACGGGTACGGCACACGGACTCATGCTTTCTCGTATGAAGCCTTTCTTGAGCAAGTCTTCAACTTGTTCTCTAAGGATCTCGTTCTCCTTAGGACTCATCCGGTAATGAGGCAAATTCGGTAGACTAGCTCCCGGAATCAAATCGATTTGATGTTGAATGTCCCTCATGGGTGGTATCTCGGGAGGTAAGTCATCGGCAACTAACTCTTTGAAATCTTCAAGTATCTCTTCTACTTCTTTTGGAGTTTCGGCCTCGACTTTTTCCGCGTTCATTAATCCTTTAATGACGATTGGACAAAAGATTTCGGCTTTCCTTGCGTCTTCTTCCATCTCTTGCTCACTAGTAGTTAGAATGAGAAGGTTGTCGCTTTTCTTTTCGGGTGCCTTCTCAAAGCTACTAACGGGTGCCATGGCGATTTTTCGGTCGCCCCATCGAAACAACATGACATTGTCTCGCCCCTTGTAGGTGACGTCATTATCAAATTGCCAAGGACGGCCCTATAGGATGTGACTTGCATCCATGTCAAGAACGTCACATAAAACTTCTTCTCGATAATGCTTTCCAATCGAGATAGGTACCCGACAAGTTTGTGTGACTCTAACTTGTGGGCCTTTCTTAACCCATCCAAGAGAGTAAGGAGCCTCATGGGGTTGAGTGGGTAGGTTAAGATGTTCGACCAACTTTCGGGAAACTAGGTTTTCACAACTCCTGTTGTCGATGATGAGATTACATACCTTTTTGTGGACGGAGCAATGGGATCGAAAAAGGTTTTTTCTTTGGCCTTCTTCTTTTGATGAAAAGAGTACTCTTTGGAGTACGATATTGATCTTTTCTTTGTATTCTTCTTCGGCGAACTCGGCACTATCATAGTCCAAATCTTCTCCACTTGTTTCACTATCTACTAACCCGACCGTCTTTCGGTTAGTACATTAATTGGATCGATGCCCCGGTTGACCGCATCGGTAGCACTTTAGACCCGTGGGTTTGGCGTACGGATTGTTGGTCTTTGGAGGAACCGTCTTTCCTTGCGGGCCGCTACTAGAACTTCCGGTGTTGGCTTGAGAAGGTTGATTGGTGTTTCGTGAGCTTGTAACTACTTTTCCTTTATCGGCAATAGGAGTTTGGATTTTGGTAGCTCTTTGATATTGACGATAAGATGAGGAACGCGCCGACTTTTCCATCAACTCGGCTTTTAGTGCCAAGCTTGAAGCTTCTGTTACGGTCCACACGGTTTGTAGTCCGATTTTATCTTGGATCGTCGACTTTAAACCGTTGATATAACGAGCAACTCTTTGGCCTTCCGTTTCTCCGATTTCATTCCGTTCGGATAACCATAGGAATTCCGTGGTATAATCAGTGACGGATCTTGTACCTTGATTGCATTCGAGGTACATCTTGTATAGAATTTGCTCATAATCTTCCGGCATGAAACGTTCTAACATGAGCTGCTTCATTCTTCTCCATGATCGCACTGGTCCTTTTCTTTGCCGTTGTCTTTGTACTACGAGTTTATCCCACCAAACGGCGGCGGTGCTTTTAAGACGAAAAGCAACCATTTTTATTTGCTTATGATCGGGAACTTCCATGACTTCGAAGAATCTATCAACTTCGATTTGCCAGTCTAAAAATTCTTCCACTCCCATAGTTCCATAGAAGAACGGGATATCTACTTTCATTCGGTAATCATGGACGTTTCTTCTCGGATCGTTTGGTACTTCTTCTTCCTCCTCCTCTTCGGATTCGGAACTGGATGGATCGATTCGGTGACGGTTTCCGCGGGGCAGAACCCTAATCGGTTCTACAGGTCTCTCCCTCCTCGGTCGACGACCGTTGGTAAGTTGGGTGAGAACTTGGTTCACAGCCGTCGTCAGATTGTCTAGAGATGCGGTGATGTCCGCAGTCATCTGAGCGAAATCTGCTTTGGTGGACGGTTGTTGATCTGCCATGGTTAGTGAAAAGGACAGGCGAATCCTGCTCTGATACCAACTGACGCAGCGTAGGTTTGCGGAAGGATCGACAAGCGTCTAAACCCTTAGGGTTGAGAATTACAAACAGTAAAACTCAAGAAATTAAGAGGAACTCTTAAAAAACTCTCAAGGAGAAGAAATTGAATCAATAAAATAATGTGTATAATAATGAAAACAATGAATCCTATTTATCGCTAAACTAAATAAGATAATATGGAAACTAGCAAATCCTAATTCTAATCTAGCTAGGAAACTCTTTTTAAAGGAAACTAATAATAATTACTAAAACCAATAACCTTATCAAACTAGGAAAAGAAAATAAAATAGATAATTATTAAACAATTAAAGAAAGGAATACGTATGGTGGGACGGTGTGTGATAAGGAAACCATTTTGAGAAAAGGTATGCATGGTAGGCGCCAAAAACAAAAGCAACTTCCAGGGAAACAGTGGCTTAGGTGCCTTTCATGCAGGTATGTAGCCGCGTGGTATTCACTTTGGTCTCTGTTTGATTTTATCAATTTGTTCTTCAATTTCTATTGCAACTCTCTCTATATCAAATCTTTAAAGTATTTTTGCTATGAAAGTAACCTACATAGTGTTTTTGCAATGAAGGTAATCTTCACAGTGTTTTTGCTGTGAAGGTTCAGATTTTTTTTTATCTTCACAGTGTTTTTGCTGTGAAATTTTCAATAGTAAAAAAGTGGTTTCACGGGTCTCCAACGTGTCTCACGGAAACAGGCTGATCTCACGTGAACCCATCATATTTTTTTACCTTCACAGTGTTTTTGCTGTGAAGTTTCAAGCGTAAAAGTCTGGGCTTTTTTGTAAACCCAGATGACGATTTATAATTTTAAAACTAAAAGGACGAAAAGTGTTACTTTTGATAAACAATAGAGACTAAATTTGTAGTTTACTCTAAAATATATTTGAGATGATCATATGTACTATGGCAAAGACCCAAAGTCAAGAGGCCACCAACCAGTTCAAGAATGGGTAACAGGTGCAGGTGGTCACACCAACTCCAAATCCAACTTCAAAAGATTCACAAGAAAGGAATCTCCATATATTAAGGGATTAGATATCATATAAGTAGAATACATATAAAATTTTATTTATCTGTTTTATCAATTACGTGGAGATACATCATTAATTTGTTAAATAAAAAGAAAAAAATTAAATTTGTTTATATTAAATAAAATAATGACATGACTTTACATTATTGGTGAAACAGAATCGAGATGGTGAAGTTTGAGATAACAAATTTTTATCCATTTTTTTGGACAACATTTTAACACATTCACACATCCCAGAGGTATCCGAATCCAAACGGGTATCGACTAATCCCCTGCGTCCATGATCCAGCCTATAGACTGGCCCATGAACTCGCCCAAAGGACCGGCCCAAGAGTTGGATACCTCAGAATTGTTTGCCGCATGGTTCGAATCCTCGCCATCCAGAAATACCATCCACTGGTGACTTAGGATGTTACCTAATACACGCTAGGCCAGACAACCTTTGGTAAAAGTTTTATCCATTTACTAAACCAATTTTCTAAAAGATGTTTTTATTAGTCATGAAAAACAATGTTGAAAGTTGAAACAAAATCAAACAATAATCACAACAAAATATTAAGTAATTGAAAAAACCAAGTGCACAACCAAACAATCAATACACAAGAAGTTTGCGTTGTTCCACCACATGTCTTGTGTTGTACCTTCATAATGAGAAAAAAGGTTTTTTCGATTTTATTATCGGAAGTCCAGTTCAGTTGATGAACTCTTATTGATGGAGTGTACCGAGAACTGAAAAAGAAGTTACAAAAATGAAACCACAAATTGTGATTGACCTCCTCGATAATAATTCTCACATATTACACTATTAAAATGAAAGGCTTTCACCTACAAACTTTTCCCTTGGAAATCCGTCGCTAAAGAGTGATTCATCACAAAATCGTCACAAAAGTTGGTGGTTAATTTTTTGGTGGATGAACCAAATCAGTAACAAATTACCCAGGAAATTTTTTGGTAATCCGTTGGTATTTTTTTGAAAACATCGGATTTTACCGGAACTATTAGTATTTCCTGGGTGATCCATAGTAATCACCCAAGGAAATTTCCCTGGGTGATTTTTTGTGGGTGAAAGTCATTTTTTGTAATCGACAAGAAGAAGCACAACTCCATTTGAATGCCAAAAAGTTGGAACTTTGATTTTATCTTCTATCCTGGCGTGAAAAAAATCCTGCACAATCCTGAAAGACATTTCTTTGCCATTCTCCATCCTCAAAGGACACAAAGCTGAACTTCACAGGAGTTAAACGATTTTTTAAAGTCGTGAACCAACCTCAAGTGGCTCATAAACACCTATTAGTTGACCACCCTTCACAAATCAGTGCTTCACTGACTAATGGTTGAAAAGCGAGTGAATCACTTCTAGTTAATTACATATCATTGTTTTCATCAATTCTTTAGTCCATCAATAAATAACATTTTAGGTTAAAAAACAGTTTTACAAAACAGTTTTATCGTCATTTTTGATGTTTTGTTGTTTGTCAAATTTACGAAGGTTGTTAATAAGTTTGTTATATTTATAGTTCCCTTTGTTGTTTGCTTCTTAGTAAATTACTTTCTAATCATGATTTTTGTTGATCTAAATTTAAGGTAAGAAAGTTTCATGCGTTAAAATTACTTTTATTAAAGTATATTTTAGATTTTTAATGTGCAATTAAATGTTTTTTTGTTTCATGCCTAAACCGCCTAAACCGGTCAGATCAGACCGTTTTTTTGTGGTCCAATTTGACCAGTTTTGTCCATTGATGTCAAACCGTTCGGTTTGAAAATTTTCTAAACCGCCAATAGAGGTCTGGATTGTGGTTTTGAAAGAATAAAAAATTCGAAATATGGATGAGCGAAATGAGAGAAGGAAGAATAAATAAACTACAAAAGAAGAGGTTGAAAAAATGCAACATTTCAACATATTTTTCAAAAAGTACAAGATCGGAGCAAAATAAACCAAGTACCCAAAAGATTATCCAACTAAAATTTATAATAATCTTAAGTTGTTTTTAAACAAAAGATAATTTGTATTTAACTCTTTCTTAAAATTCATATAAAACATCTTTTTTTCATATCTCAATTTGTTTTTGGAAATACAATCTACAAACAAACATGATCCCAAGTAGAGATGACCAAAAATCGGTCCTGGGTCGGGCCCAAATCGGTCCCGGGCCCAAAATCCAAATAGTGTTAAGCCGGACCAGTCCCGACTAAAATACATTGGCCCGGTTAAGCTTAATGAGGCCAGGTTATGAAAACCGGTCTCGGACCAGACCAAAATCGGTCCTATACTTTTATAAAAAAACTTTTTTTTTGATAAATTTTTAACGTTATTTTAACATACACTTAAAAATACACCTTAAAATTACGTTTTATTATAGTTTTATAATTTGTTTTCAATCAAATACATTTAAAAAATACGTTTATTATAGTTTTTTAATTGATTTTCAATTAAATACACTTAAAAATACATTTTATTATAAATTTATAATTAGTTTTTAAACAAATACAGTTAGAAAGTTAGAAATACATTTAAAATACATATAAAAATAATTTTTCTGGTAAAAATCATGTCGGGCTACCAAATCTCTCCAAAAGTGTAACCGGTCCCAGATTTCGGCCATATAACAGGTTCTGGGCCGGGCTGGACCTCAATCGGATTCGGTCTCAGGCCTCCGCCGGTCCCAGGCTGGACCGGGCCTAAATGGCCATTTCTAATCCCAAGCACATAAAATTGAACATAAGACATACAAAAATCGTTAGCTTAATGGATTTACCACTAGAGCAACATCTTGGTGTTTTTATTTATTTATTTAACTTTTGACCTTTTTATGATACTTTATAGTGATTAATATTTAAATCCATATCATATACTCATATAGTGAATATCTATCATGTTTGTTAGACTTTCTTTCATCATTTGAAGGGTCTTGTTTTTAATTGTATTACTTTTTAGTGGTAGAACTTGATACGAAGGTGATTTTAGAGTTATCAACTATATCAAACGGTAACAAAGCAATTATCGTTCAATTAATAGTGGGAACATTAGGGCTGTAAACGAACCGAACGAACACGAACGTAGGCTTGTTCGTGTTCGTTCATTTAACTTAACCGAACAAATGAATTAATACGAACGATAAATGAACGAAATTTTTTGTGTTCGTGTTCGTTCGTTTAACTTAACCGAACAAACGAACGAACACAAACGGTAAACGAACGAAATTTTTTGTGTTCATTAAGAAAATTTGTTTGTTCATGTTCGTTTGTTAAACTGTTAAACTAACGTAAATGGACAAACATAAATGAACGTGAATGAAGATAAACGAACGTAAACGAACATAGATGAACATAAACGGACAAACACAAATATAGAATAAAACCACCATTACTTATTATTTTGTTCCTAAAAAGTAACATAACAAAATAAAAAACCGGGTAAACTTAAGAGCCATAAAAAAGAAATTCTAAAAATTTAATTTAATTACTGATTTTACATACTAATGTCATAATATATAAATATATTTATATATATAAACAAATGTAAACGAACGAACGTCCACGAACGTAAACGAACGAACGAGACCATCGTTCATGTTCATTCATTTAACTAAAAGAACAAAAAAATGTGTTCATGTTCGTTCGTTTATTAAATAAATGAACATAAACGAACTTCCCGCCGAACAGTTCATGAACGGTTCGGTGAACGTTCGGTTCGTTTACAGCCCTAGGGAACATACTCATATATCGCATCAGAAACGATGATTAAGGGCTTTGTTTTTCTAATTATATAGCGGCATCAGATATTTGTAACATTTGTTCACACGGTAGTTATGAATTCAAATTTTTTAACAGAAAGTTATTTTTATTAGTCCGTCGATGTGTGATATTACACAAACCAAGTAAATTGGACCATAATTGTTAATTTTGTTTTCATTATATGAACAGAATGCTTGACATACAAGTGTTGGAGAAAACGAATAAATAGTACTTTTATTGATGCATTTGGAATCCTTTTCCAGTACAAGCTCGTAACCTTTAACTCCGTTGTACAATTTTACAGAGTTATCGGTTGGAAGATTGCGAATTGCTCGAATCTTATTATTTTAACTCTGTAAAACTTAGTTCAATATGATTAAAATGTCTTGAATTTAAATCTTACATTTACATCTCACTAATAAATGATTTACAATACGTCAACAAACATATGATAAAAGTTACTTGTATTTGTTTAACTTTTATTCAAATATATTATTTCTTGTGCTTTTTTTTTCTTTATACAAGGGTACGATTCATTTTTCTTCTGAAACAAAAAGTAATGAGTATGTGACATTATGAATTTTAAGATCTCGATACTATCCTATTGTACTAGAGATAGCCATCGGAGTTGTCCAACAAGAGTTAGTATTTGGAAGGTTGTGATGGATTCACGAGTTGGTGTTGTGCAGTGCCGACTAATCTCAGGACGATCAGCCACTTTGCAGGTAGTCAGGAGTCACTGCATTTGAACCTCTGTGGCAGACCCAGTTAAAGAAAGGAGGGGGGAAAGGACCCCATTAAAAAGATAAAAATAAACCTTTTATAAGGGTTAAAACTAATTTATTTTAACTTCTCACTTAGTTTCCCAAGTAAAACTTTGTGAGGGACCCCACAACCTTAGTCGACCATCGTTGATTCCGAAAAATTCTCTTGAAAATCAACCAATAAACCAAAAAAGTTAATTGAAAATCAATAAAAAACTGAAAAGGTCATTCGAAATCGACAAAAATACTAAGAACATTCCCACGAAATCAACCAAAAAAGTTTAAAAATCTCTCAAAACGGTGTAATTAGGCTAAAAACGTGTTGGAAGACTTTACGTGCTTTTAGTCTACCTAAAAGAGACCCCAGTAGAAAAAAAATTTGTATACGCCACTGACCACAAAACAATTTTTATTCCTTTCTTCGATAATTTGTTTTTAAGAATATGTAACATCCCATCACACATTCTTATCCTCCTATCTTCTCCATTATCATATATCTCCAATTACAACCAAATCCTTCACTAATTTTCATAAATCTCTTTTCGCCATTGAAGGACACAACCACACTTGCATTTTTCTCAATTTGTAGGAAGCTAAGGTCAACCAAAAGGAGAAGGAAACAAAACCAAATCTAATAATTGTTAGAAGTTAGTTTGGCAGTTGCTAAATGGTTTGGTGCAGAATGATTAAGTGGTCAGAATGATTAAGAGACTCTTATGATATTGTGTAAAATGAAATATAATTATTTGGTAATTGTTCAGGATGTAATCATGCCTCTTAATGGTTAAGGGAGGTTCAGGATACAATATGTAAAAAAAAGGATCAATAACAAAATGAGAAGATTAGATAGATGAAGGAAACAATCTAAACCCTAATTTGTAGAAAAACACTCAAGTTGTATAAAAAATACAATCTCTTCAAATAGATTTAGAAAAGTAAACATAGCGAAATACTTGATTAAATAGACCATTATTTTAAGTTTGTGGATAAATAATTAAATATGTTTATTTGATTAAATATTTTTAGAAGATTATGAACTCAAATTACGAAAGAATTAAAAAAAGTACATAAATGATAAAACTGCCCAAGGAATATAAAAGCTAAATTATAAAGAAAAACTCTTAATTTATATTTTGAAAAAAAAATCAATGCATGCCCCAGGAATCGAGCAAGGGATGTTTATTGTATATAGATTCGAACATACTATCAGAGGCCCCTCAAGATCGGAGGCCTCGTGTGGCGCACCTTCGGCACATCCCCAGGGCTGCCCTGGTTGACGAGAAGCACGTTGGATTGGAAGGCTGAATTAGATGAAACAAAGAAAGCGCATAGCAACAACGAATATGGATGTCACAATATATTGACGAAAACTGTGTTTGATTTACTCGAGCTCAAGAGTCGAGTCTATCTTAAACACAAAGTAGAACTCGTTTAACTCAATGAACCAGATTTTATAACACAAAAATATATTTTTTAAGCCAAACATGCTCATTTACTTATTAACCATACAATAAAAATATAAAATTTATCGAGTTCAATCCGAAAAACAAGTTAATCGATCGCAAGACTGAACCCATAAACGAGCATCGAGCTCGATAACTTAAAAACCATTCAAGCTCAAGCTTGATAACTCAAAAAGTATTCATGCTTGAGCTCGATAACTCAAAAATCTTAATTTGCTCAAAATAGGGGCTTTCCGCCCCTGAATTGTGGGTGCTTTGAATATTGAAAAGTTAATCGAGCTGAGACCAGTGTTAATTTTTGCAAGATCGTCTTGATTAACCTTCTACTCGACTGGAGTCGGGTCGTTTACACCCACGGATTCACATACGAACTATTTAATTGATTCCCAAGTTAATCTTAGATTCACCTATAGCATTATAGTTTTATGATCAAAATCAACATCATGCTCAAGATCACTTTCTGGATTCTGATTCATATTGAAAGAATATGAGATTTTATCGAGAAAGAATTAAAAAGATTTTGATAATTTTGATAGCTTAGAATTGCAATATATGATAGAGTAAGAATCGGAAAAAAATCGATAATACAGTTGCCATAAAACCGCATTTGATTTACGATATATGGTTGATGATCGAATTGCGATGCATGCGAGAAATAATTGATCGAGAAAAAATCGATGATAGGTTTGAAATTTTTATTTAGTGTTTCAAATTTTAACCTCTCCCAATAAATATATATATATATATATATATATATATATATATATATTATGCAAATCCCATTTAACCAATCGTAATTTTTCTTCCTCAATTTTTAATTATGAGGATTGCTTAATTATTTTATTGTGAAGGAGTTAATTATAGACATCATCATTTTTATTGTATTTTCAGATATATTAAATTAAAACCGCTTAATTTTAGAAAACAGATTTTGTGATTATGTTTGTAAACGATAAATTTATTATCATTGTATTTTGGGTATATTAAATTAAAACTGCTTAATCTTAGAAAACGTATATTATTATTATTATTATTATTATTATTATTATTTACTCTAATACGTATACTAATTTCATGAAGCATATTCATGAAATAATTCCATCAAAATGAAAATATATGAAATAATTTTATTTTAAAATATAAATATAAATACATATGTAAGATCCCACATTAAGTGGGGAAGGAACAAAAGTTTTCTTACAAGGGACTTGATACCTCCTCTATCAGACACATTTTATAACAGCGAGTCTCAGTGTGTGAACAAAACGAACAATATATGGTACAGTCAGTCTGGAATGTTATAGATGGTATCAGAGTCGGGAACCGGACTGGTATGCCAGCGAGGACATAAGATAGTTGATTGGGTAGGGGAACAAATGATGTCTTATAAGGGTATTGATACATCCTCTATCAGACGCGTTTTAAAATTGTGAGTCTCAGCGGCGTGTGGACAAAGGAGACAATATCTGGTACGGTTAGGCTCGAATGTTACAGATCAGAGCCAGGTTCTGAAGGGATGTGCTATCGAGGACGTTGGGCTCCTAAAGGGGTGGATTGTAAGATACCACATTGGCTGGGAAGGAGAATAAAGATTGCCTTATAAGGGACTTGATATCTATTCTATCAGACGCGTTTTAAAACCGTGAGTCCCGATGTGTGGACAAATCAGACGATATCTCATACAGTTAGTCTGGGATATCACAGATGGTATTAGAGCCAGGAGCCGGACTGGTATGCCAGCGAGGACATTAGGCTCCCAAGGGGTGGATTGTAAGATCCCACATTGGTTTGGGAAAGAAACAAAGGTTGACTTATAAGAACTTGATACCTCCTCTATCAGACGTGTTTTAAAACCCTGAGTCCTGATGGGTGGACAAAACGAACAATATCTTGTACTGTTAGCCTGAGATGTTACAACATAATTTTATTAAGAAAAAGAATTACATGAAACAATTTCCTGAGATTTAACAATTTCATCAAATTAAAAAAAATTATGAAATAGTTTCTTCAAATTAAACAATTTCATGAAACAAATTAATGAAAGAATTTCATCAAGATGAGAAATACATGAAACAAATGTATTTTCACATAAATTAAAAAGGGAATGCTAATGGCACCCCTAAGTAGGGGTGTTAACTCCCTTGAAAATTGAAAAAAAATCACATCCATCAAATCTTATATAAATCCATCAAATATCAATGATTAGGTTAATAATACAATATATTTAATTTTATTATTACTATTAATTATTATTAAACAAATAAATATTATAACTTTTATTAAATATATAATTATTATATTTTATTACTATTATATATATAAATATTTATCCTTTATTTATATTATTTATATTATCATATTTTTTTTTGAATCAACAAGTTGAAAAATATAATTAAAAAGATAGAAATATATAAATATTATCTAAATATTTTGTTGAAAATAAAGAAGATAGAAATATATCTAAAGATAAAATATATAATTTAAAATATATTATATTGGATATTTAAATAAATGAAATATATATATTGATATTTTAGTATTAAATCTATTTAAAAGGTTTTATCATTACTCAAATAAGTTGGTCTTATTGATTTTTATGAAATGCGAATTTATTACTTTTTAGATCAACAATTTATAACAATCTCAATGAAACTTTCAAATTTGAAAACTAACAATGTTTTACTTATAAGACTGATTTGATATTAAATACATTGTTTTATCATTTTCAGTGTTCAAAAAGATTTAGAAGTTATACAATGCGTATATATTTGGACTCAACGATTCATATAAATCGTAATAACGTTTTCAGAGTCGAAAAAGAATAAAGTTTTTATTTTAAGGTTATTTGATCAAAACGATAAAATATGTCTTTCGATTTTTAATTAATTATATAAATATTTAATATGTTTTTATTTTAGGGTCATTCTCTATATATATTTCGATTTTAATTAATTATATAAATATTATTACATATTATTAATAAAATAGAAAAATAAAATAAGTTAGTTTGTAGTTTATATATTATTAAATATAAATATTATTATATAATAATATAATAAAATAGAAAAACAAAATAAGTTAGTTATTAATTAAAATTTAATATAAATATTTAAATAATAACAAAAATAGAAAAATAAAAGACAACTAAAAAACAAAAACTACAAAAAAACAAAAAAAACAATGATTAAACTATGAGTTAGGGGTGCCATTAGCCTCCCTCAAAATAAAAATAATTGCCATGATTTATCATTGATGAAAAGAATTAAAAAAAAATACAAGAACACATTAATAAAATAGAAAAAAAACATAACTAAACGGGTACCAATAGTAAGACCCCAATAAATTAGGAAAGGGTAATTAGCATAATTATCAGTTAACCAAATCGATATGGTAACACTATTTTCACGATTTAATCCACTTTTGCAAATAGGATTATAACTTTTTTGACGTTTTCCCCTTCTAACCTTTTGTAATTAATGAACCCTATTTAATGTTTTTTTGTTAAAATAAATGTTCTTCTTTAATCATAGTCATTGATTAATGAAATCGACGGATGATAATAGTTTGTATGGTTTAGACAAATGGTTTGATTTGCAAACTAAACCACCTATATATACTTTCGATTAAAAAATGTTTTTTTATTTACTTAATGAGCTAGATATATGAAAAACTCATTAAAGTAACAACCTTTCACATTTTATTTTGTTAATCAAATCTCATTAATAAATGCGCTTTCAACTTACCATCTAATTCATAACATATAGAAATATCATTAACTTTCACGATCATAGATCAAATACAATTGATGGGCTAGATCGGCTATCACTTTTCCCAATCTTTTAATGTTTCATTTGATTTAGCCCTATATATAACAACATATGACATCATTCAATTTTCATGAGACCTGTGAAACAACATATGAGCCCTTGGATGAGTTTATTTCATATCCTGTCAAACCACAACCAGCCTTCTAATGAGAAACATATCGAATTATGACATGAAAAATATACCAAACCTTCACAATGCTTATTAAACCTTCATGTAACACCCCAAAGCACAAAGCAATAGACTGACCTAATAACTTCGAATCCAATTTAAAACCATGGTGAAAGTTTTTGGTAGCCCACTATTTGAGGCTTATAAGGAGCTTCCAAATCCCTTAATCTATCAATGTGGGACGAGTTGTTACACTTCATATTTGGTCTCACGAGTTACATGAAAACTAGATGGTCTCAATTCAACTTAACCCTATATATGATATAAAAATATCCAAGACAGCGTAGTTTAAACCACAATTTGATAATTTAAAACTGCAAACGACACCATAAAGTTTGAAAACTACATTGTACGATGCGCTTTGAACGGTTTATTCTATCTAACGATGTAAATAAACAATGAGATTAACATAACCACACACTCTTTAATTATTTAAGAGATCTTAAAACAACTAAATGATCTTACGTTATCTCAAGTCTTGAACGAAGCCCTCTTGTTAAATTTGAAGACTTTGATTCACACCACCAAATTCATGCAAAGCATGTGGATGTGGAATCTTTATGGGCAAATAGGGGCCAAAATTGTACATGGATATCATGATAACTTTAACATCAATGACACCAAGTACCATCTTATTCCTTTCTCAACCCCAAACGTTAACTTCAACTTCAACTTATGTTTTTTTTTTCTTTTTTTTCTAAATACATTCATTTTGGATTCTATATGGTTGAACAAGACAACCTTAAACAACTATTATATTGATTTTTATTAAATAAAACTCCAATTATATATAAAGTAAAATAAATTCTTTTCACATAACATATGACAATCATGATCTAGTTCAGTACTCTTGTCTAAGCCATCTACTTCAATTATCTTATTGAAAAAACAAACGACAATAATACCGTAAAGCTCTTTTCGCACATGCGGCTCCCCAATTTGTATGAAAAGGCAAATCTGTAATGATTTGTTCGTATGATGCAAAATGAATACTGATAAAAAAAATTAAGTGTACGAAAGTTAATTTTTGTATACCATTAGTTTATAAAAAAAACAAGGTATTTAAACAATATCTTTTAAGAAAGCAAATGATCATTTGATGGTCATGTTTGGTACAATATCATGACATAGTTTCCTCATAAGCTATCACTAGAAGATATTTAAGTATCATAACATGATACTCAAATATAGAATTCAGTCTTTTGGTTTTTCAAAAATTATCTTACAGTTCGATTAGATTCTTGAAACGAATGACAAAATACCATTTTGTTTCAACTGAGAGATCTTAGACAAATGACAGTCGAGTTCAGGTCTTATTCTTATGGTGCGGGAGAAATTTGATTAGGTTTTCTAACGCACTAACAAATAAAAAAAATTATTCACAAAATGAAAAACGAAAACAGATATAAAGCAAGTACTTAGGGATAGAGTCAGAACAACTATATGACATGAAACATAAAAAACAAGTCGTGATCATATAAATTTTAATCAATCAAATTTTGAACGAAAAAACAGTATAAAAATAGTAATTGTGTTTTAATTTTCCTAAAGCACCATAAAAATAACTAGTTGGGCCGAATATATTTTTGAGAGGCCCAAGCCCAATCTTCTTCAATATCTAAAAATCAAAACGTTAATAAATGAAAATTTTAATTATTTAATAAATTTATACATAACATATTCAAAAGAAACATTGTTGTGAGGAAAAAAAATATGTCTTGTGGAAGGAGTAATAGTCTTTAAAATACTTTAAAAGAAGGGACAAAAATGTAATTTTTTTTTGTAGTTTGATTTGGTTCAGTTGTCGTTTTTATTTGATTTGATTCAGTTGTTATAAATCTAATATCAAAAGAATCTGAAGTTCTTAATAATCAGATAAACAAATCATACTTGTGGAGGTGACATTTTTCTTAATTGATTTAAGTTTAAAAAAAATTGGATACATGGTTGACACTTTACTATTAAACTTGTATATTTTGTCTCTATAATTGATATTTAACCATTAATTTCTTACTACTAAATTGATGCTACTATTAAGGTTCACTAAAACAAAAATGCAAGAAAATGCAAGTTTTGATCTGATACTAATACTAGGACACGTGTAATGTGAAAGATATTTTTTTCAATAGAATTAAAAATGCGTTTTTTTCATCTTCTATTTTAATGTATGTGTTATTCATGTTGAAAGACATAAGATATAAAACAAAAATAAATTATGTCAAGTTTTGTATTGAAATGTTGGCAAAACAAATTAGGAGAAATATGTTAATAAAAGAATTATCATTCCTTTCCACCGCAACGTTAAGCCAATGTTTTAAAACCCGAGTTAATTCGGTCAGTCGAACCGATTGGATTGGGACTCGGGGTAGTGACCGGATTAATTAATGCTGGGTTAATGTATATGACCGACCTGTTTCAACCCGGCCGGGCCGGGTTTCTCAGGAGCCCGGTTAAACCGGTGGTAAACCTGTTTCTCAAACCCGGTTATTCCGTTTTTATATTAAAATTAAAAAACAATGTGTGTTATATGTGTTTTTTAATGTATTTGGATTGATGTAAAACTTGTTGTTTGTGTATTTTTAATGTTGGAACTTGTGGACATCAAATTATTACTTTATATATATATGTATGTATGTATGCAGGAAAATAAAAAAATACAAGGGATTAAGTAAGTTATTGAAACCGGTTGAACCAGTTAACCTGGGACCCGGTCACCACACCGGGTCAACTAAAAACTCAGGTTTTAAAACATTGCGTTAAACTAGTGTTAAGGGTCTTTTTGTTTTTTACTTAGGTGGCGTTTGTTTTTTAAGAGGTGCTGAAGTCTGAAATCTGAAAATAAAAGAAAAACAAACAATTTGGATGTGAGAATGCCTGATCAATTCAGACATAAAAGGTAATTAAGAGTTGAAAAAGAAAAAAACAAATAAAGCTTTAATCAACTTAAAAGACATAATGTGTTTGTCGCTTAACCAACAGAGTCTGTTTGTTTACAGTTTAAAAAACTAAGATGATAGTTTTTTTTAGTATATAATATTTATATATGACAAATGAAACGCACTCACACTATTAACATATTATTGTCTTCGGTCCACGTTGCCACATCATCACTAGAATGACAAACAACATTTGGCTCTCCTCTATTGCTAGCTCCACGCATTACTTCGTCATATTTTATCTTCTATGTTATGTTGTAGTTCTCTTTTGTTATTCTGGGTATTTAACGATTTCTTTAATAATGATAAAATTTGATACATACTAGCTATTTGTTGATTTGTTTCACTCGACTCTCGGTTTTTTGATGATTTTCCTGACCCTTTTTTCTTCCACGAGCACTAGTTATTCGATCAAATTCCTTAATGAAGATATAATTCAACATTAAGGTTTTCATATGATTAAACAATTCTTTCTTGAATTGACAATATTTTTTGCTATATATAGCATCTTTGATTAATTGACATCAAGGGAACATATTTTTGTATAACTATACAAAGTTTCTCATTATGCATAAAATTCGCAGGCGAAACTCAACTAAGCCCAAAGCAGACAAGACGACATTAATTAAACAGGTACTTCAGAAGGCACAAAGGGCTAGTTAAATCTTTCTTCAATTGTCTAGTCTGCGATGAAAAACTAGTCAAGGATGATGTAAGTCCATATTTGGATAGAATTATTTTTATTAGACACTTTTTTTTAAATGATAATATGAGGTTTAGTTTAAAGTGTACCTAAAAAGTTTGTTAAGACCTATAAAAGTAAGTCTTATAAAATGGTAATATAAACTTATTGTAACGCCTTTATAAATGTTATGTAATTGTTTTGACCTATAAAAGTAAGTCTTATAAAACAATTTATTAAAACATTTAAACATTTTTTAATGTCATATGAACCCGATGTTGTTATAAAATTGTTCAAAAAGTGTTGTCTTCAAAGTTCTGTTGGTTCTGAATTTCCACGACTATCTATCCTATATTATAAAGCATTTGATAAAAATCCTTAAAACCTATTTTTATGTATATTAATAAATATTACTTAAAATTCAGAATTATAAGTAAATTGTGCGTAAATACAACTTATTAAAGCTCCATGTTTGAATACTTGTAACTAACAAATAAACATAATCAAATAAATGATAAACATCTCATTTTAAATATAAAAAATTTAAAATATAATTAGAATAATTATTAAATTATAACAGAATACTTAATTATTATCTTTATAAAAAATTATTTTATTTAAACTAAAAATAAATTACATCGTTATTAAATTCGAATTAAATTATAATAAAAAATGAACTAAAAAAATTATAAAAAAAACTAGAAATTTTAAATAGTTAATTTCATACTAATATCGATATGTTTTTTTAAATATATATTTTATTAAAAAATATATCGCTTTCTCAAACAAAAAAAACCATAATATAACATTTACATAGATAAAGAATAAACTCACTGCATTATACAAGTACTTTCTACTTACTTTTTAATTCAAATGTCGACTATACAATTTTATGCTTCACTTTTCACATTGGTTAATTGCAATTCAACGGGACATGGAAAATGCAAAAAAAAAAAAAGTAACAAGCAAAAATCGGTTTAACCCCATAATTTAGTTATTGTTATGGAAATAGATAAATATGGAATGGATGTCAATCTCTTTATTATTGGTAAATATATGTACTAGATAGGTATTATGATTTTTGGAGACTAATCCATCTATGACTATAAATATGTATTCATATGGAATAAGAATTAAAGCTTTTGACCCTCATATTCTTTCTCTCAAATCCGTTATTCTATAACATGTTATCAGCACGATTCGCTTAAAGAAAAGGGAGAAACCAGGGTGACACTAAGAAGAAACAAGCAACGAATCAAGAATTCAAGAACAAAGATATGAATCTCGATTTCCGGTTTTATCGATTCAAACTTACTGTTTTATCGATTCAAGTTTACTGCTTTATACCCGATAAATCTTTTTCGATCAAACCCAGATCTCTTAAATTTTCATCCTTCCTCTCGATTTAATCTATATTGTGAAATTTGGATTTTTTTTGAATCTCTCATTCGTTAGTATCTCTCGATAAGATTAGCATAATCCAATTCTATCTATTACTGTTTCCAAAATGATATTATTTTTGTTTATTCTGAGGTGCTTTTGCTTCCCTTTTACCTGAGAAAACTCAGGAACTAGTAACTCTTGCAGCTTTTCTGGTTTAAAGGGATCTCAAGTACACACCATAAACATTAATAATCTTTCTTTCTTAAATTGACCTAACTAGAAACTTGTTTGTCGACATAAACCCATCAGCCAAAATTTTTGACTTATCATCGGGTCCTTGTTAGTTGACATAAACCCCTGAACTAACCCTTTAACTTTTTATCGAGTTAATAGAACTCGACATCTTTTCTTGTCGGGTCTTCAAGACCCGATATAAAATATTATCGAACCTTGCAACTTTTGTCGAGCCTTCTTACTCGACATAATTTTTTGTCGAATCCTTCTTACTCGACAATTTTTTGTCGAGACCTCCTTACTCAACATTATTGTTATTTAAAATATTAATTTAAAATTAAATTTTATATTTTATGATAGTTAAAAATGGCAAATCTTGCAAAACTTGAGTTTTTGGCTTTGGATATCACTGGGAAAAACTACTTGTCTTGGGTATTGGATGCTGAAATACATCTAGATGCTAAGGACCTCGGAAAAACTATAAAAGAAAGAAACCAAGAAACTACCCAGGATAGGGCAAAGGCGATGATTTTCTTATGCCATCATCTACATGAAGCCCTAAAAACCGAATACCTCACTATAAAAGATCCACTCATTTTCTAAAAAAATATAAAAGACCGCTATGATCACCAACGAACGTGGAATTGCCAAAGGCACATTATGAATGGGTTCATCTGAGATTTCAAGACTTCAAGTCAGTAAGCGAGTATAACTCAGCTATGTTCAGAATTACCTCTCAATTAACCCTATGTGGGGAAAAGATCAAGGATGAGGAGATGTTAGAAAAAAACATTCTCCACCTTTCACGCTTCTAGTATGCTCTTGCAGCAATAATATCGTGAAAGGGGATTTAAAAATACTGTGACTTGATCTCATGCTTACTGGTTGCTGAGCAAAACAATGAATTCCTAATGAAAAACCATGAGAACCGTCCTACCAACACTACCCCATTCCCAGAAGCGAATGGCAACATATAATGATCAAAACAAAATTAGAGGACGCGGTCGAGGTCATGGTTATGGTCGTGGTCGTGGTAGAGACCGGGGTCGGGGTCGCGGTCGAGGAAGTGGTCGTGGAGGATATCCTGGTGTCCAATTTAATCCTCCAAAACAACATAACCATGAAAAGAGAAACACATATGAAAAGAAAGAAAAACCGATAAGTAGTACATATAATCGCCGTGGCATGGAAAATCATTGGGCCCGAACATGTCGAACAACAAAACATCTAGTTGAACTTTATCAGAAATCTCTCAAGAATTAGAGGAAAGGGGCGGAAGTAAACTATACTTATGAGCAAAACAAGAGCCCTGATGGTCTTGAAGACCACAACAAAACAACTCACTTGGATGTTGGGGATTTCCTTATCAATGAATGATCACTATCCTAGTATTAAGCAATATGTCAAGTTTTCGTATTTTCTGTTTTTAGTAAACGAGCGAAACTTGTTTCTATGAAATTTATGTTGGTCCCAATAAGGATCTACAAGAGTTATATATTAAGTAAACAGTTTGTAGAAAAGGGGGGGGGGTTGAATACAAACACACAGATTTTAGTTTTTAAATGAGTTTATTGAAAATAAACAAATTTACAGTTACAAGCGGAATTAGAACAAGTTAAAAACCTAATCTATTGTAACTAAAGAAACACACAGTTTGATGCACAAGAAGATGAAAGAAAGAATACAGAAGGTATAGGCTAGAAGGAAGCATGCATGAAGATGAAGAAGATATCTTCATCTATTTATACCCGCTTGCATTTAATGCAAAGCAAAAGGTACATGCCACGTGTCAAGCTTGGATAGGAAGCTTGTCCTTGTAAATAAGACAACCATGCTTTTGGCCGAATATGAACAGTACCATATCAGATATGATGGGGACATAAGAGACAAGTCATATGTCCTTTTCTGACATGGTTCTAGGTTTGACTTTTGTGCATCGAGGATAAGATCAAACTTTAATCTTGCAGAGGAAGCTTCATTTGATCGCTGACACTGAATGTTCAAGGATGAATTTCAGTGTTGCTGAGGCTTCACAAGACTTCACACTTTGAGTAGATAATCGCTGCTATCGTTGAACCGCTTCAGGTCACTTAGCTGATTATCTCTTTCTTCAGCTTTGGTCTTCGACTGTCGCTGAATGGTCTTCTGGTGTGATAGTTGATCTTCAGGTCTTCAGAGATAAGCTTGTTGATCCTTGACCTTCAGCGATCGCTGATAGCAATCAGCGTATGCTATCGCTGAATTTGAACAGAAGCTTATCTAAGGAATTTCACTAAGTATAGTAAAGGAATCATATTCAAATCACTGAGAGGAGTTATGATAAACAATCTCCCCCTATTTGATTATGATTAAGCAACATAGGAAAATTGCTTTTAAACGATTAGCAGGGACTTATAAAATTTAAAATAAATTTTCTAAGTACTAATCTGTAAGATCTTTTTCAACTAATCTATTATCTGGATTGAGTTTCATTTATAAGGATATGAAATCACAATTTTTACAAGTAGAAGAGCTTAAAGTACATTCACTGATTGAACTTTCAGAGTGAAAGTTCAGTGAGCTAAGAAAAGTTAAGAAGATAGAACTCTTATGTTCATTGTCCCTTTTACTTTTTTTCAGGGATCTTTTCAGTACGAGATGGAGTAAAGTACTCGAGTGTATTTCATTAATTATAATCTGAAGATATTACATAGAAATGAAATTACTATCATTAAAGTGAAAGTACATTTACACTGAAGAAAATATTACAAAGGAATAAAAAGCTACTACCAATCAGAGAGGCTCACATTTCTTCTTTGTAACTCATGTTCAAAAAGCATCTTCTGTCTGACTACCAGAGGGTCATTAGACCAGCAGTAACAGTATAAGATTTTTATGAAGCGAGTAGGGGCCTTATGAAGTTCCTTGTTTCTGAAGAGACGAAGCTGTCTTTCATTATCCAAGAAAATCATGCCAAATTCAGGGAGCGAGATGACTTCACTTTCTTCATATAATCAATTCATAGGAAGAGAGGTATCCAGCATAGATATATCAGGGAGCGTCATATGACTGATGATGCTTTCAAGATTAAATTTGACACTATGTTCATTTCTTAAGCTTGGGCCTTCTTCAGAGGTTGATCTTCTTTTCTTAGATGATTCAGGGAGAGAGGGAACTTGTACATGTTGTGACATTCTCTGCAAAGAATCGATTCGACTCATCTTCTACCACATTCTTGAACTTGGATTTGGAACCCTGAATGGCATCTCTGATTTCGAGCCATTCAGTGTATCCATATAACCTTAAGAATTTTGATTCTTCTCTCTCTGTTCTGGATGGCCTAGTCATTCTTACATATACCTTTGGACACCTCTGTTGGAGTGTCACCCTTGGATAGTTGCGTGAATGATTTTGGAATCAGATCTTCGAAAGTTCAGCATCTCTGTGCACCAATCCAGTTCTTTGTCTTTCCGAGTTGTGGCTTCAGTGGTTAGTGCAGTGAGAATCTTCCGTTGAGCGAGAATGGGATCTACATTCAGGTTTTCTTGTACAAGTTCTTTCTGAGCCAGAGCTGCAGCGAGCCGTTCGCTCTTTTCTAATTGTTCTTTTGCTGCTTTGTCTCTTGCTGAGTCTTCCCTGAGAATCTTCCTTGCTAAGGCAAGATCATTCTCAGTTTGCTTTATTTCTTCATCTCTGATCCTCTGAGCTTCCATAGCTTGTTCTCTCTCTTCCTTGGATAACAAGTAGAATTCATCTACCATCCTGATTGGTACAGCGTTTATTGGGTCTTCATGGGGTACCCTTATTCTTTTGGATTCGAATTCCCTTAGGAATTTTATTCGCCTTTCTTCCTCTTCAGGCTCGCTTATAATCTTCTTCTGAACGCGACGTCGAGGAATGAGGCCTTCTTCTTCCTCAGAGTCAGTTTTCACTATGTACATAAACTGCTCTTTAGAAGAAGGTTCCCTCCTTGTGGATGAGTCCTTTGGGGGACAGGGATCACTGAGGGAATGAGAGAAAGGAGATTTATCAGAGAGAGGGTTTGAAGGAGGAAGGGTTATATATGGGGATTCAGAGAGAGGAGTAATATAAGGGATAAGCTGAAGTGATACCTTATCAGCGGTCTCCCCCTCTGATATAGGGATGGTGGCCTCAAGATCGACCATTCTGGTTGAAGGTCCATCTCCGTCCCCCAAGGGCTCTAGCTGAGATGTGCTTGGTCTGGATAATCTGAAATGCTCCATTGCAAATCCCAAGTCATCATCATCATCATCATCATCACCTCCAAAGTGAGGGATGAGTTCCTCTTCTTCTTCATCATCATCCTCTTCTTCATCATCACCAACAAACCTTGCAGAAGGTTCTGGTCTCTGAATGTAAGGAGAGATCCTTTCATCTGGAAACCATCGATTGTGCTCGCCGATAAGTTCGTCAGCGAACTCTTTGGCCACCTTCTCCCCCTCAATGTTATCATGGGGCAGAACGTGGACCATCAGAGTGCGAACATTCGTGTGCACGGCCTCAAGCATGGTCTGATCAGCAGCAGCAAAGGAGGGACCAGTCCCACTGAGCCTTGAGAGAGCCTGCAATATGTCAGACTGAGTCTTTTGAATAGACTCGAGGACAGTGGCCTGAGCATCAACCTTTTGCTCAATGTTGATGAGGGATTGGTGAAGATCCTTGTGGTCGTCCTTCAGAGTCTGAACATCAGACACCAAGTTGCTGATGTTCGTCTTCATTCCTGGAGTGCCAGCGACCTGCCAGAAGATCAACTCCGTAGAAGTTTGCAGTGTGTCCAGCCTGGCTCTGGTGAGAGCACACTCATTGACCAGATGGTCAATGGCAGGGAATGTGGGAGCAGGCAGTGACACAGGAGGCAACTCAGTGACCCTGGGAGGGAGCTTGGGGGCAAGGTGTTCCATCTTGACATCCCTGAGCTTTTTGGCACTGGGAGGGCGCTGAGGAAATTTCATTGCTATCTTCGAAGTGGTGGTGGTGGTCGCTGTTGCCAAGTGGACAGCAGTAGCGGCAGCAGCTGATGACATTGACAAAGAGGCGAGAAAAGAATCTGGATCAGATTATGGATGAAAAATAGCATTATTTTCCTTGAGAATATCATGAGGATTATTCTCAGGGACTACTTTTCCAGAGGTAGTGTCCTGAGGATCACTGACCAGTGTCTTAGAGTATCTGAAAGAGATACTCTGAGGTCCTTTTAAATTGGCTTTCCAAAACTCAGATTGCCTAAACAATTTTGAGGTTTGGACTGCGTGCATTTCAGCATTATCAGAGATAGGGATGGTCTATTGAGAGAGGATGGTCTATTGAGAGACCACCTTCTTAGGTTTCTTTGAGGCGATGGTCTTCTTATGACCATCAGTGGGGGTTTTCCTCTTTGCAGCAGTAGTGCCTTGGGTACTCACTGAGGGGATGGGCAGTGAGGAGGTCACTAAAAGAGGTGCTCCTATAATTTGTAGCATATAGGGAGTGAGAGGAGCATCACCTGGACATTCTTCCAGGTCCAGGGACTTCTTCCCTACCATTGAGAAGGCAAAGTCACCGACTTTCGGGTAGCTCTCCCCGAAAGCCTCTTCAAGGATGGTGGAGAAGAAATGGGGGTAAGGGATTACATGATGTCTGGTGGAGGCGTTAAGGCGGCTGCACATATCGCTGAAGATGTAGTCAGCGTAGTTCAGAGGGTGACCCGTGCAGAGAGAAAAGGTAAGGTCTTGAAAATGTTTGCTCGCCTGATCGTGGGAGCCAACCTTAGATCCTAGGCACTGAATGACCTGGGTGAAAACATACTGCCAGCGAGCAGGGAGACGCTTCTTTTCCAGCTTTGACCCCACCGTCTTCACTAAGGGGTTCTCCCATTTGTAGCCAATGGATTCCAAGAAAGCATCTATCTGTTGCTTTGTTGGTTCAGCACCCCATTGCTCATTCTTCTTTCGCTGAGGAAGTCTTAGCGCCTTGCGCACAAACCCCGCAAAGAACGCGAAGAAGCCAAGTTCAGGGATTGTGAAGGAGATAGCAGGAAGGACAGTGCCTTTGTCTGTTTTTAGCGTGGTATATTGCGCCGTGTACCAGAGAGCCTGAAGGTGAGAGGCAATGCCCACTGGGTTGTGGACGAAGGCATACATCAGAGGGCACGCCATGAGGAAAGTTGCAGCGCCCTTGAACTGAGGGCGTTCAGAGGGAATGTCCACCAATGCAATGTAATTGCATGGCTTGAAAGTTGATTTTTCCAGCTCAAATTGACATGTTGGTGCGGCGACCAACTGGTTAGCAGCAGCAGTTTCAGCGACGTTGGAAGCAGAGGCCATTTCTGTAGGAAAAATGGCAACACCGAAGAGATAAATCATGGTTTTAATACATGAATGTTTAAACCAGAGTTTTGGTATAAAAAGTACCAAATGTAAGATCAAAGAAACAAGTATTTTGATGAACAATATCAAAATGCTTGTTGGCAATAAAAATTTAAAGGTAAATAAAAAAAATAAAACTTAAAAAAAAAATTGTTCTAAGAACAGGGTTTTGAAAGTGAAAAAGATTTTCACTTTAAAAACAAGATTTTATTAATTTTACGAATGAAGAATAGATAAGAAAGGTGAAACAAGTTGTTTCCAGTTCTTGATATAAGGTTTAGATCAAACCTTAAACGTGTGAAGAAGAAAAACGCACAAGTGCGTGTTCTTGGTGTTCTTGGAGAAAGCTTGAAGAATCGAAGTTTTCCTTTGCCTTTAGGGAAGTTATGAAAGCGGAAGGAACAAAGTAAGGCAAAAAGAATGCTTAAATAGCATGAGGAGAGAGAAAGAAAGGATTGCTAAACGACGGTTTTAGCTTTTTGAAAAAGAAATGATGACCTAGCGCACGTTCCAAGAAAGGAGATGGAATGGAAACATCGTGGTCCGTCGTGTGTCAGAAAAAGGTCTGACGTGTCCTTTTCTTTTATTTTTAAAATATTATAATGATGGTTATCCATAAGGAAGGTTTATCATTAATAATTTTAGAACAATCTTCATTATTAATAATAAAGGATTGTCAATGAGGAGTTTTAAAATAAGAGAGACATTCGATAATCAAAGAGTGTCGAGAGATTAGAAGATAATACCTGAGGAGATGGCCTAGATATCGCTGAATCAGAGTTCAGAGAATGGAAAGTTTGAAGGCTTTATTTGTGATCCTTTGTTGGTCACTGATTAATAAATTATTCAGCGTTCAACATACCAAGTTCGCTGATGAGTAGATTGAATCTAGTTTCATCAAGAGGCTTGGTGAAAAGATCAGCGAGCTAATATTCAGTAGGAACAAAATGGAGCTCAACTTCACCATTCATCACATGATCTCTGATAAAGTGATATCGGATCTCAATGTGCTTGGTTTTGGAGTGAAGTACAGGGTTGTTAGCAATTGCTATAGCACTTGTGCTATCACAGTATATAGGAATTTTAGAGAGCTTTAAATCGTAGTCTCTGAGTTGATTTTTCATCCAAAGGATTTGAGGACAACAACTACCAGCTGCTACGTACTCAGCTTCAGCGGTGGAAGTGGACACTGAGTTTTGCTTTTTACTTGTCCAACTTATTAACTTTCCACCTAGCAGCTGACACCCACCAGTGGTGCTTTTCCTATCAATCTTACAACCTGCAAAGTCACTGTCAGAGTAACCAATAAGATCAAATCCTGAGCCTTTGGGATACCAGAGACCAAGATTTGGAGTTCCTTTCAGGTATCTGAAGATTCACTTTACAGCGATTAGATGGGATTCCTTCGGTTCAGCTTGATACCGAGCACAGAGACAGGTAGCGTACATGATGTCTGGTCTACTCGCTGTAAAATACAGCAGAGACCCAATCATTCCTCGATAGGCAGTGACATTGACTGGTTTTCCATTTGGATCCTTGTTTAATGTCAGAGGAGGCGCCATAGGAGTCTTCATCGCTTGAGCATTGATTCATGTCAAATTTATTCAGCATGTCTTTAACATATTTGCTTTGACAAATAAAAATTCCTTTGTCAGATTGCTTAATCTGCAAACCTAGAAAATATGTTAGTTCACCCATCATACTCATTTTATATTGTTTTTGCATTCTTGCAGCGAAACGAGTGCATAGTTTGGGTCTTGTGGAACCAAAGATAATGTCATCAACATATATCTGAGCGAGAATCGTATGACCTTTATATTTTCTTAAAAACAAAGTTTGGTCAATTTTTCCACGAACAAGTTTTTCTTTAAGAAGAAATTTAGAGAGGGTATCATACGAAGCTCTAGGAGCTTGTTTTAACCCGTAAAGAGCTTTTTCAAGTTTAAAAACATAACCAGGGTGGTTAGGGTCTGAGAAACCAGGGGGTTGTTCAACATAAACTAGTCCAGGTATAGCCTAGGACACCGTTCCAAAAAAATGTCCATACCAACCTCAACTTGAATGAATAGTACCCTAAAAATCACTTGGAACTTGAAATAACTTCCATAGTACTAATTAACAAACAAGAAATCATCTAATCGCCAAGAATGATTTAACCTAATTCATAAATGGTGACTCCTAAAACTCAATAAAATCAGGGAAGAACACCAACCGTAAAATGATAGTAAACAGATATCTTAAAACAAGAAAGTTTTCAACCACCATGGTTAATTTATTTAAGAACCAACAACATAAAATCCCAGTGAAAAACCTAATCCAAAACCTTAAACTAAAGATGAAAGAGATTCATACCTTATTGAAGAATCCCAAGCTAAAATCACCTAATATTGGTTCTTCTCCTTATTTACTCAAACCAAAACTCTATAGAGAACTCAAAACACCCACATATACATAGAAGATGATATTAGCTTTTGGAAAAGAAAAGAGATGAAGATGACCCATTTAAATGGGTTTTCCTAAATTTCAGGATAAGACCCTCTAGAATGAATATGCAACACAAACCACCCTTGGACTTCTAAATTAAATAATCACGGTTATCACAAACATCCCTCCCTTAAAAGAATTTTGTCCCAGAGTTCATTCGTTCGAATAAACCAAGGTAATTGAATCTCAATTCTGATTTCGGTTCCTAGGTAGCTTCTTAACCCTTGTGATTACGCCACTAAACCATTACTAAATCGGTCTCTTTGTTTCTCAAAGTTTTAACCTTATAATAGATAATAGCTTTTCGGCTCTTTGATGAAATTCTTTTTCTTATCCACTTACACTTCTAGCAATGGTATTGCCTTTTCAGTATAAACTAAACACTTTCTCGGGTTGGACACATGAAATTCTTTTTCTCATCCACTTACACCTCTAGCAATGGTATTGCCTTTTGAGTATCAACTAAACACTTTCTCTGACATGAAAGGTACTATGAATGTCACTCAATTCTTCTGGAAGTTCCAGCCTGTAGGCTACCTCACCAACCCAATCACTAATCACATAAGATTCGATATATTGAAGAATCATCTTTCCTCTCTTACCGAAATGAACTATTCCTTTCCACAATGATACTTTCAATATTACACTATCCACACTTGAAACTATATTGGTTTACGGTGCTTTTCAACATAGCTTTTTTATCGGTCTTGATCCATCTTAGACCGTTCGTGAATCTGACCGATCTTATATGTCGTTAACTAAATAATTTCAGGTCATACTAACAATTTCTCTCCCAATTCATTCCAACACAACGGTGTTCTACATTTTATAACCTAAAGAACCTTAGAGGGTATCACTTGAATAATGGAGTGAAAACTATTGTTGTACATAAGTTTTATCAAAGGGAAAAGCCTTCTCACGATCCTCCAAAATCAACAATAAAATCGCGCAAATATCTTTGAGAGTCTGAATCGTTCTCTCATTATGTTTGTCAGTCTATGGCTGGTAAGTTGTGCTCAACTTTATCTAAAAAACCTTTTTCCAAAACATAAAAGTAAATCGACTGTTTCTATCCGATATAATTGATAGAGGAACTCCTTCCCAAGTTTCCACTTCATCAATATACAACTTTGCTAATATTTCCATTGAATAGGATTTTGATCGATAAAAGGTGAGTTTTTTTATAAAGTCGGTCCACTATATCCCAGATCGCATCGAAACCTCGTGGCATTCTCAGTAACTTCGTAACAAAATACATCGTAATATGATCTCATTTCCATACCGGAATATCTAACAACTGCATATTACCTTAAGGTCATTGATGCTCTACCTTAACTTGTAGACAAGCCAAAGATCTTTCTAAATAATGTACGATATCTTTCTCCATATCCGGCCACCAATAGAATTGAAGAAGATCTCAATACATGATATTAGTACCAGGATCAACTGCATAACGGCACTGGTAAGCTTCTTTCAAAACCCTTTCACGGTTATCAGCAAGACGAAGTACCCAAACTCCGCTTTCAAAATATTTCAATCCTTGACTGTCTTCTTTCAAAAAGGGATGTTATACTAACGAATCGTTTCCTCTTTTGATTTTCATCCTTCAAAGCTTCAATCTAACACTTCTCAAGGATACTTGGTATTTACTCGGCTCGTAATGCTAACACTTTGATTGTTCCATTCATTTTATTTATGACATAAAGTTTCGGCTACCACATTTGCTTTTCTTGGGTGATACATAATCTCGCAATCATAATCATTCACCAATTTTAACCACCGTATTTGTCTCATATTCTGTTCCTGTTGATTAAACAAACTTTGGAGACTTTTATGATTAGTAAAACCTGACATTTAGTGTCATACAAATGTTGCATCCAAATATTCAAAGCAAATACAATGGTCGCTAATTCCACATCATGAGTGGGATATTGCTTTTCATGATCTTTCAATTCATGTAAACATAGGAAATTACTTTCCCTCGTTGCATTAACACACATCACAAGCCCAACACGGAAGCATTACTTTAAGCAATAAAATTCTTTGAACTATCGGGTGAGGATAAAACGGCGCACTACACAATATTTTTTTCAATGTTTGTAAAGCCTCAACTCGCGCCTCTTTCCATTCAAGATTCACATTCTTCTTTCGTTAATATTGTTAAATATGTCTCTATATTAGAGAAACCATGTATGAACTTATGGTAGTAACCTGTTAATCCCAGAAAACTTCTCACTTTGGTCGGGGTTCTCGGTGTTTTCCATTTCTCAATTGCTTCAATCTTAACTAGATGTACTTTGATGCCATTTCCTAATGTGGCCAAAGAAATGAACTTCCCGAAGCCAAAACTTGCACTTGGATAGTTTAACAAAAAAACTTTTCTCGTTTCAAAAGTTCTAATACCAATCGGAGATGATTAGCATGTTCCTATTATGATCGAGGATAGATAATAATATTAAAGTTGTCACGACATTGATTATATACCCGCTAAACATATCCATAAATGATGTCGGTTCGTTGGTCAATCCAAACGACATCACTAAGAACTCGTAATGCATATACCTAGTATGAAACACAATCTTTGGGACATCTTCTTCCCAAATATTAAGTTTATGTTAACCGGGTCGTAAATCTATTTTCGAGAAATAGGTAGCCCCAAACAACTGATCGAAGGTTGTTCATTCAAGGAAGTGGACACTTACTCTTTATTGTTAACTTATTGAGTTCCTGATAATCGATACACATTCTCATAGACTTGTCTTTCTGCTTTACAAATAGAACCGGTACGCCATAGGGAGACGTAATAGATCTGATAAAACCTTTCTCGAGCAAATCTTGCAGCTGAGATATCATTGCTTTCATTTCTGATTGAGCTAATCGGTATGGTACATGAGCTAAGTGTGGCCCTTGTATCAAATATACTCTAAAAACTCAATCAATCAATCTGGTGAAAGACTAGTCAAATCCTCTAGAAAGACCTCTAGGAAATCTCTAACTATCAGTATGCTTTTAACTTTACACTTTTCTTTCTTTGCATCAATAACATATGCCAATAAACTCTTACACCCTTTCTTTACTACTTTCAATCCATTAACATTGAAATTAAACTCGTTTTAATTTCTATCTGAACGTCATCCTAAATCACAATTGGTCCTTTCTCGGGTAAGTCAATGTGAATAATCTTTTTATTACACACAATACTGTCCTTATTTCTCCCCAACCAATAAATTCCTACTATCACATCAAATTCTTTCAAAATTACAGGGAATAGCAAAATTGGTACTGCACACCCATCCATATCTATACTACAATCATCAAATACCTTACAAGTTGGTTACCGTTAGCAGTTTCCACTACTAAACCATAATCCAAAGACTTAGGGCCTCTTTGTTTTTTGAAAATCAGCACTTAACCACCTCTGAAGTCTGATTCGGTCAGACATTTACTGATTCAGAGTGTTTGTTTTTCCCCCCAAAATAAGAGCTTAAAGGCTCTTATTTTGGTAAAAAAACCTTTGAATCCAAAGACTTAAAGGCTCTTATTTTGGTAAAAAAACCTCTGAATCCAAAGACTTATTTTGTTTTTCCCTCTGAATTCTTAAGTGGTAAAAAAACCTCTTAATGTCTCTTAAGTTGTGAATGTTTCTAGCCTACAGATCTTGCTTTCAATCTTTCGATCTCTGCTCATGGTCTCAATCTCTCCTCAAGCTCTCGATCTCTCGACGAGATACATGGTCGTCAAGTTTGTCGAATCTGACATGGTTCTCGACCTTGGAACAGATCAACGCCCAAATACCCAGATGTGATTTTAGCCATCGATGGAGAAGATGAAGTCGACCCAGATGTCATTTTGTCCATCGATGGAGAAGATGAAGTGATTTTGTCCATCGATGGAGGAGATGAAGCCCACCAAGATGTGATTTTGGCCAACGATGGAGAAGATGAAGTCCACCAAATGTGATTTTGGCCGTCGATGGAGAAGATGAAGTCCACCCAGATGTGTTTGTGGCTATCGATGGAGAAGATGAAGTCCACCCAGATGTGTTTTTGGCCATCGATAGAGAAGATGAAGCCGAACCAGATGTGAATTTCGTCAAAGGCTGTGGCGGATCGTTGTTTAGTCAAAAAATCATCGAGGGTTCTTGCAAGAATTTTGTGGTGATTGTCGATGAAACGAAGCCAGTGGATTACATATGTGGAAGTAGGTTAGCTATGCCGGTGGAAATTGTGTCGTTTTGCTGAAACTTTACAGAAATAATTGTTTGAAGAAGCCGATTGTGTTGCAAAGTTTCGTGCTTGGCTGGAAAATTGTATGGCTTATGTTACCAATGATGGGAATTTCATAATCGATATGTATTTCAAGAAAGATATTGGGCATTTGAAGGTTTCCGGTGATGCAATATTGAGACTCGCCATTGGAGATGGTGATTTCTAGCTAACTGAATTAGGATATATTAATTTTGTTTATTAATTCTGACTTCAGACGTTGTCAGTTTAAAAAAGCAAACACTCTCATTTATTCAGAATTCAGACTTCAGCACCACCTCTTATAAATCAAAAGTGAAATCAGACTTCAGACTTCAACACCTTTTAAAAAACAAACGTCGCCTTAGATTTTTCATGCAAACACCCAATAAGTGAAAGAGAAATGTATGAATGATTTATACCTGAATCGAGTAACACTTTAGCATAGACTGAAATGTACTAAAAATATACTTGTCACCATATTCGGTGCCTCATCGGCCTCCACCATGATCATCTAAAACGCACTTCCCTTATCTTTAAACTGGTCGGACTTCCAGGCTTATCCTCAACTTCCATGACTAGTCCTAAAATAATTCATTCTTCGATCTGTATTTCAAGAAAGATATTGGGCATTTGAAGGTTTCCGGTGATGCAATATTGAGACTCGCCATCGGAGATGGTGATTTCTAGCTAACTGAATTAGGATATATTAATTTTGTTTATTAATTCTGACTTCAGACGTTGTCAGTTTAAAAAAGCAAACACTCTCATTTATTCAGAATTCAGACTTCAGCACCACCTCTTATAAATCAAAAGTGAAATCAGACTTCAGATTTCAACACCTTTTAAAAAATAAACGCCGCCTTAGATTTTTCATGCAAACACCCAATAAGTGAAAGAGAAATGTATGAACGATTTATACCTGAATCGAGTAACACTTTAGCATAGACTGAAATGTACCAAAAATATACTTGTCACCATATTTGGTGCCTCATCGGCTTCCACCATGATCATCTAAAACGCACTTCCCTTATCTTTAAAATGGTCGGACTTCCAGGCTTATCCTCGACTTCCATGACTAGTCCTAAAATAATTCATTCTTCGACCCCTTTATTGTGGAGATTCAGGTTTGAGATGAACCGGAGAATTATAGTGACAACAAAACCTAATTACTAAACAAGCATTTGCAACATGACCCGTTTTTCACATTTATAACAATTCTTTATTTCTATATTACAGTCACCCCTATGCATTATGTGACATTTCGGGCATGGTCTCCCAACAAATCTTTGATTCGGGAGGTTTTCAAATCTAGCAAACTTTGGTCTTCACAAATCATTTGATGGTCCATCCCATTTTCTTTTCTCATTATCTCTTTCAGCAAATCCCCAATAATTTTATCCTGTCATTTTAATGGCATCAACTGCAGGTTAAAATGTAACCAGACTCATTGCCATAACCGATTCTCTAAAAGAATTTATTTAGTCTCCAAATATACCTCTCTACCCTGCAAGCTTTAGTAGACACATATAATCCTGCAAATCGGGACAAGATTGTCTGACTGCTGCTTTTGGACAAAATTGATCTTTAAACTCCATCGTAAAATATTCCCATGGCATTATTTTTTCAATAACGTAGCCCTTGGAAGATTTCAGTACAACAACAACAAATCATATCATCATTCAAAGACTTGGTAGTATCAAAAAATTGCTTCCATCTCTCTCAACCACCGCATAGCCTTAAGAGGATCCCGCTCACGAGAATAAGTTGGATGCTTGCAAGATAAAAACATTTTATGGTCACACCCCTTTAGAACAAATGTAGAAAATGGCGTTGGGACATGCTAACTATCTAAAAGAGTAGTAATCGTTCTATTCACTTCGCTTCCCTTACTACGTTTGGGATTCACGGTATTTTCAGTTTTAGAATTTTTAGGGTGCCCCAACAAAGATTGCAAATATAGCCTGAAGTTACCTATCTCGGCGGCCTAATTTGTAACACCCCACCTATGCAGCCTGAGACGGGAGGTGTACAATCCGGTAATTAGATCAAAACTCAAAACACCACAATTCATAGTTATACTAAGCTTCCCAAAATAACATTTAACTAAAAAACAAAACTTAAATATATTACGAACCCAAAATGCTCGAGTCTAAAGTGATCCCAAAAGGTTATACAAACCCGATATACAAAAGTTGTTACTAAGTCCTTTTACTTCCAATGATATCTCGATCTCTCAACCCGTCCCTGGAGTGGAACCTGAACCTGCCGAGGAAACAGAAAACACCTCGGCTGACCAAAAGCGCTCGGTGGACATATAATGTGCCTAACGGTGTATATATAATATACGTTCAAATAAAAGTAATGCAAAACAGTCATAGTGAAACCATTCTAAACATAAATAAAGAATGTATAAATCATTTGTAAAATCCAAAACAAGTCACTCGAATTGTAATAGATTGTCTAATCGGATGATCAGTCTAATCAGAATTAGAATGTTAGTGTCGTGCACAACACCACCAATTCCTCGGTACCCAATTTAGTTCCGGTAATCGGTTCTATCCGGTAACAAAACATTTTCTAGTATTCGGCTCTTGGATGCATCCTATGTCCCCTATTCGGCTTGACCTTTGTCTTTACAAGAACGTCATGGTCATTAATAGCCCCCACGGAAGGCATATCAACACCCGTGACCAAAGTGTTGAGTCTAATTCAAAATCAAGAAAACTTGTGTCGTTAAAATCAATGTTTCAAGACATCATAAAACCACATTTCATAATAATCTAAACAACCTGAAACAGATTTGTTAAAAATATTCAAATCAACCGGAAACGGATCGTATCTCTAAAACTAACAAATTCATTTTGGAATCATACAACTTTCATAAAATATGAAGTCAATAATCAAAAAGTCAAACTCTTTCAACAATATGTTCAAATTATGAAACGTATTTAAATGAATAACATAACCTGGTCTTTGAAACAAAAGAATTATCTCTTATAAAAGTACACGAAACCGTAAGGTTTGGAGTCAAGTCTTTCAAGATAAATGGGATGTCTGGGTGCAACCGGTAATCCACGAGTCAAATAATAGGATATTCTCACCTTAGTTAGCTCTTTCCTTACTTCCGATTGCCTACAATCATTTAATAAGACACTTAACTAATGCTTAACAGAATTATTAAGATCCTAAGCAACATCTCCAAAATATCATTTTTGACTTCAAAACAGAAATTGATAACTTATATATGCCTTAAGTTAGGAAATATTTCTCCCTTTTAGAAGCCAAATTGGACACTACAATATAAAGTAAAGTTGTAGACTGATATTTTAGGATTCTAAAGAAACTGAATTCGTGCAATTTGGAACTATGAGCAGATCGGTAAAACCTTAACAAAAACAATATGCAGATTCTTTTGTACACTGTGAGCTGATTTAAAAGCTCAATGTTGTGACACATTTAAACTCATAACTAGGACTTTTGCTCTTGATAACAGTTCTAGAGGACCTTTCAAGCTTTCCAACGGTATATCATACACTCATTGGACCAACGGTTCATTTTATTAGAATTTTTTAAGAACGGGATAGAAACTTTTAAACTACAAATATCTCTCAAATATTTCATCAAGAATTTGTTGAGCAACCTAAATTTGAACCTCCAATTCGTTTTTAATAGCTCTATTCCTTAAGCCATTACCTTATTAAAGTATTCTAACCATAACTTAATCAATAAATATCCAAAATCAATCATAAAATGTTTTTTTCATCAAAGAATTTTAATCAAACATACTCAAACCATAATATTTTCAAGAACCCTAAAAATTAACCAACAAATAAAGAAACCTTGGATATAAAAAGTTAGGAAGAAGTTCATACCTTTGAGAGTAAAATAATCTAAACCAAGTTCTTCAAATCTTTAACCAATTTTAATCATCAACAATTCTTCTTCTTCTTCTTTTCATCGAACTAACTCTCTCAAGACATACATACATGAAAATGAATAAAGAAGAAAAACTAAGGAGGAGAAACTGAAGTCGTCAGAAAGAAAAGCCTTATTTATACTCCCATTTTACCACATTAATTATCAAAGTTAACCCTCAACTTTCAATTTTGCCAAAAACTAAGATTAGTGGGTTATTATAAAATCTTCCCGTGTAACATAATTTGGATTCTGAGCCTAACCCCGACCTTTAATTCGACCTCCACCTTGGCCACTAGCGGAACTTTTGTGAACTGAGGTTTTCGATTCGATTGGTAACCCCTGATTTACACCTCACCCCTGCTCCCTCCCACGACCTCGGGACTTGACAGTTGTTGTGGTTTCAGATTTTAATTCAGGATCTCGAGTTTCCCTTCCACGCCCTCTACCTCTACCATGGGCGTTTGAGGATCTTCCCAAATTATTTTCAAGCGGAGAATCTGCCCCATCTGGAATAGGGATGAAAATGGGCGGGTATTGTTCAGGTAATGCATTCCCCCGTCCTCGTCCCCGTTTAAGGCCCCCATCTGGAATAGGGATGAAAATGGGCGGGTATTGTTCAGGTAATGCATCCCCCCGTCCTCGTCCCCGTTTAAGGCCCCCATCTATGATCTCGTCTCGATTAATCACCGCCAGGTTTGGGGAATCCGACGGGTATTTAGTTAAAAATAATAATAAAAACAATGTAATTTAAAATTAAATTATATGAATCGTCATTACATTAATTACCAATATTGAAAGTTAAATATATTTGTCATTTAATACTAAATGTTTACATACACACACACACACACACACACATATATATATATATATACACACACACTATACACATGTATTTAACAAAGAAAATTAATCGAGGCCGAATTAGGGGCGAGTAATGCCATCTTCCGAGTCCGCTTCGGGTATACAAATAAACCCTCCATCCCCTCCCCGTTACTCGTTACAGTGGGGAATCCTCACCCCCGTTACCCATTAAAGTGGGGAATCCCCGCCCTGTTAGGGGCGGGTACCCGTGCGAATAAAATTTCCATCTCTAATCTGGAATAACCGATACAATTTTTACTGAATGACGAGACTGGCTTGCTATCTAATAAATCAGAAAATGAATAAACTTTAATCACATACCCAAATATAATAAAGTATTTAAGAACAATATTCACATGCAAACACACAAATACATTGGCCATATGTAATTTAATTTTACCTTACATGCCATTCTTCTACCTCCATTATATTTAATACTTCGTAGGTTCTAAAATGGTAGGGACATCTTAACATTCAATAAACCATCTAGTTTAAATCTAGGCATCATACTGAATACCTAAATCCCTTATACTCAAGCTCTGGTACCAACTGTAACAACTCGCAAATTTCAAATAACATATAACAAGAATTTTTACAAACAAACCATATTGAAGATATAGATTTGGTCGATCATTGCAAAACTACACAAAGGTCTGAAAGTTACCAAAAAAAAAATTTGCTAATAAAATTTTCATACAAAAGGATCTAGATAACAAGAAGATCAAAAGCATACTTCATATTTTTCCTCGATTAGCTTCACACATGAAAATCCAACTAAGACAGTGTAACATTTACCACTTTATTTACCTTCTAAACGATGTGGCCCTGAAATGCATATTTTGAAAACAAAATGAGGGTAGACCATGAGGTCTAAACAAAAATCCTTGTTAGTGGAATAATTCGGTAAGAATCACTTTAATATAAAGCCATTAATCAAATAGTCACCAAGTAGGGTCGCTCTACATCCCTCACGAGAAAACTATCCACATTAGTCGCTTTTCTATAAATACACACTCTGATAGGATTACAATCAATATCTGCAGTGGAACCACACAAAACACGTATGTGGCTAAAGTAACCCCCCCCCATGCAGAGGAAACCACATGTATTAATAATATCCGACAACATGTATTAATATCCAATAACATGTATTAAATATTGTATGCCAAAATGGTATAACATTAGAATACTAATCATTTGATCACATATACATTTCAGTTTGAAATTCTTGTAAGAAAACTCACCTTGATACGATAAACAATGAAATAAACTTTAAATGATACGAAAGTTCAATATCAAACGCGAGAACCTAAATTAAGAAAGCAAGGATCACAATCTAAAAGGGTAAACCCAACCTTGTCTCTAAACAACCCCTAAGGTACGTAAACGATACCCCGAAAGACCCCAACCAGAAGATCATTGTAAACAGAGATCTTAAAACAATTTTTTAACGCCATGGTCGATTTCTTTAATAACCAACAACATAAAATTCCGATGAAAAACCTAATCCGAATATATAAACTAAAGATGAAAGAGACTTGCACCTTGTTCAAAGAATCCAAGCTAAAGTCTCCTAATATTGCTTCTTCTGCTTATCAACCCAAACAAAAACTCCATAGAAAACTCTAAACACCCACATACACATAGAAGATGATATTAGCTTATGGAAAAGAAAAGAGATGAACATGACCCATTTAAATAGGTTTTCCCAAATTTTAGGATAAGACCCTCTAGAGTGAATATATAACATAAATCATCCTTGGACTTCTAAATTAAATAATTATATATGATTTATAATTTATTATTCTTTCCGTCCTTATGAGAGACAATTCCTTTTTTTTCGTCCCTCGTTCTTAAAAGTAGGAGTTAGCTTCATGACCAAAAATAATAATAAACTGCAAATCAGATATATAAAAACCGAAAATTTAAAACCACAAAAGACCAAAGTCCCAGTTGTTAACAAACCACGTGAACAAAAAATATAACTTACTCAAATAAAAAAATGGTTCATCAACAACACCTTACTATCTAAATCTACTATTCATTTGAGAAACACAAATTTGATCATGTTTATAAAAGCATTGGGGTACCTAGTTGGTGTAGCCTACATTATTGATATGCCCCTTGGGGGTGGGGGTTGTATGGGTTGGGGTCACATAGCATGGGCAATGAGGACATTGCCATCCTTTATTTATATGACATTAACATTTCTTGAGGTATAGTAGATTGGTTTGCCTTATATTCTTGTCCTTTTTTTATCAGATTATCACTCTTTTGTATGATATATTAAAAGTTTTCATTAATATATTGTCTGGAAACCCTAACTTTGAAAATTATCACAAGAGTTTGAACTTACGGTTGTATGTTTGGTCATAAGCTCTTTTTCATCGAGAACAATACCGAAATAATAACTTGTAATCATGAATTAAAATGTATACTGTTTCGAGTTTAGGTAGTTATGAAATTGCAGAATTAGGATGTGGCCTATAAACTTCAACGTAAAGTCATTTGATTCATAGATGACATAAATTTTAAAATTTAAAATAATATTATAAAATTTAACATAGACATTTAACACCGAAAGATTGTACATTAATCTGTATTTAAAAATCTATATGGCGCAACCAATAATCTTGAATTCAATGTTTCTTGTAGTGTAGAATTTTCAAAATCTATAAACAATATTATCACGTCAATATGTTACTTTTTCATTAAAACAAAAAAAAATATACATTATACATCAAAAGTTTATACATTTGAATTTAAGAATCTTTAAATGTAACCCATAACTAGGGCTGTAAACGAACCGAACGTTCACCGAACCGTTCGTGAACCGTTCGGCGGGAAGTTCGTTTATTTAATAAACGAAGAACATGAACACATTTTTTTGTTCGTTTAGTTAAATGAACGAACATGAACAATGGTCTCGTTCGTTCGTTTACGTTCGTGAACGTTCGTTTACATCGTTCGTTTATGTTCGTTTATTTTCGTTCGTTTATGTTCGTTTATGTTTGTTTATATATAAAAATATATTTATATATTATGACATTAATATGTAAAATCAGTAATTAAATTAAATTTATAGAATTTCTTTCTTATGGCTCCTAAGTTTACCCGGTTTTTTATTTTGTTATGTTATTTTTTGGAACAAAATAATAAGCAATGGTGGTTTTATTCTATATTTGTGTTTGTTCGTTAATGTTCATCTATGTTCGTTTACGTTCGTTTATCTTCATTCACGTTCGTTTAACAGCTTAATGAATGAACATGAGCAAACAAACTTTCTTAATGAACACAAAAAAATTCGTTCGTTTACCGTTCGTGTTCGTTCGTTTGTTCGGTTAAGTTAAACGAACGAACACGAACACAAAAAGTTTCGTTCGTTTACCGTTCGTGTTCGTTCGTTTGTTCGGTTAAGTTAAATGAACGAACACGAACAAGCCTCCGTTCGTGTTCGTTCGGTTCGTTTACAGCCCTACCCATAACCATGAATTCAATGTTTCTTGTGTGTTGGTAATTCGAAATCTAAAACAATAACATAATAATAACTTAAAAACTATACATTAAAAAGTAATATATTGTTACCAAATCGATATATACTTATAATAAATGAAAAGTACACGCATATGTTGATTAAATATTTGGCTTCCATACCTAAAGATGGGAAAAAAACATCCAAGCATTTATTTCATAATAAGAAAATGATTTCATTATGCAATTTATTTAATGCGGATTGATTTTCGTTCAAAAAATCATATATTAATATGGTATCAGAGTCATTCGTATATTTTAACTTATTCAATGAAAAAATAGATACGTCTAAATAGAAACAGGTCTATAAAGTTTTTTTCCCAGATATGATATAAAACAATTAACGTAATATAAAACGAAAAACAATTATAGTTATCAAATACAGTACAAAACATTAGAAAATCAAATCAATTTTTAACAATTTACGGTTAAGGTTTTTGTGTCCTATGATTGTTAATCATCAAAATTCAAACTTAAGTTTTGATATGTTATTTGTTTTTATTGTGTAGTGGTATGAAACTGTCCTAGCCTTTACATAGACCGATCAATGGGTTTGTGGAAATACTGATTGTGATTTGATAACTCAAATTGTTATATAATGTACTTCTTTCATCCCAAAAGAAATATACATAATTTAACTGATACACAATTTTAGGCATATATAATTATTACATTTTTTGGTTAACTAAATGACATTTTTCCCTTGTTTAATTTCTCTTATTTCACAACTTTTATATTTTTGTGCATTAATTAATGGTAAATTTGAGAATTTTATTATGTACTTTTGAAAGTGTACACTTATTTTGGAACAAATATAAAAATAGAAATATATATTTTTTTATCTTTTTTTTTAATTTGGATATTTTTCCATTCCCTCATGGTTTTTTATTGGAGAAACTTTCTAAAAGAACATAGATTTTTTAAAATGCTCAAATTTATACAGTAGTATAAAGCATGGTAAACGATTATTGTTGAAAATTAAGAGGTACAACTTATTATATTAAATGTATAAAATTTAAAGCTATACTAATTTCCACTACTCTCCTGCGATCCAATTAGTATTAAAAATCAAAGCATTTTTAAAAGATAAATTTAAAGCTATACTAATTTCCACTACTCTCCTGCGATCCAATTAGTATTAAAAATTAAAGCATTTTTAAAAGATAACAAGTTATCTATTGCTATATTGGATGAAATTTTCAAAATACAATATATTAATAAAAAATAATTTAAAAAAATATTGTTGTAATAAAAAACTAAAAATACAATATTATAATAAAAAATTATAAAAATATATTGTTATTTCATGTATTTAACTCATTTAACCCTATTATAAAAGATAACATTGTTGGTTTGGGCCATTGGGGTGAGGGATATACGTAAATTGGGCTTCTAAAAGGATTATTGGGCTCCCTATATGAGAAGGCAGATGCAAATCACAATGTGAGGCCCATTATTTTATATGAAAAATATTTGGTGGGCCAATGAGTCAATGACAATTATGCCCTTTCATTTTAGAAGCTGAATTCACATCAAATTAGAAAGTTATATTTATAATAAATGCTTTGTCTTCATAATTTTTTAGGGGTCCGTTTGGTTGGAGGGATTTGGAGGGATTGGGATTTCAATCCAATCCATTATATTGGGGATAGTTCTCATATTACTGACATGACTGTGTGGCATAAATATTAAGATATAGTACAGTATAATTTCAAGAAAATCACCAGAGTTCGCACTGGGAATGACTTATTTGAAATCCCAATCCCTCCAAATCCTTTCAAATCCCTCCAACCAAACGGGCCCTAGTTGTTGAGACTTTGGAGATACATAAAATTCATATGTAATAAGAACCATGATCTTTAAATATCGTCTAATATGATATTTTTTTTTGGTTTAAGTAAGGTATTGATTAATATATATGTTTATAATATATGTTTTATTTAAGATATTGTTTTATATATACGTTTTTTTGCATTTAACGTTAGAATATAAGGTATTTATTAACATATGTTTGCTTATAATATGTGTTTTTTTATGTTTACGTGTATTGTTTGTTTCACAAACATAAAAAATAAATTTAGATTATAAATAAAAAAATATATTGTGAAACAAATATATGTTAATCAAGAAGGTTGACCCTAATGTTGACGGACCAGTGATGGCTCAAAACAGCACAAACCCGAATGAATCAACTCATGGATTTGACTTCAACATTGCTTGAGCAAATAATTACCATGTTACTCTTCATACAATGAATATTTAATTTAATGTTGTTTTAGCATGAACATGTGTCATGTTTTACTGTATGTTACATGTAGTTTATTTTCGATTTATTACAAATGGTTTCTAGACCATATGGTTGTTACCTTGCATTTACATATATTATTAAAAGTTAGATGTCATTGAACAAAAAAAATTATGTTTTTATGTTAACATCGTTTCAACATTGTTAAGAATAACGAAATAATTTGTATGTTATCTTTCAAATGAGAGCACTTCAAATTATTTTTACCCAGGAGACCAAAAATTTCGTGATGGGTCATGTTAATCAATACACTATAGGGGCGTTTGGTTCAGCCAACAGAATAAAAATGAAAATGACAGGATTTTCATTCCCCCTTAATTTAATCAGGAATGAAAATTTGGCTTCAATAAATTTTGAAGGATTGAGTTCATTAAACCAAACAATTTTTTTTATTTTTATTCCCATTAACTGTTGCTTAATACCTCCAACCAAACAGTTTTTATTTTTATTTTTATTTTTATTCCCATTAATTATTGTTTAATCCCTCCAAGTTCAACTAAACACCCTCTAAATCCCAGTCTTAGGTAAAAAAAAATACAAATAATGTGAAATAACACATGATGACTAGTTCTCAATTTTACGGGTTTTCAAATGATTGACGCCACATGTATATAGAGAGTTGGGTTCTCGTGAGAAATGCTCGATTTTGAGAGTAGGTGGGAAATGTAAACATTCACATGATATAATTTATAACTATTGTGAAACTTGTGAATATTCAGGGGCGGGCTCACCCTATGGGGAGGGGGTCCCGTGCTACCGCTCAAATGTGTTTGTATAATTATAAGCTAAAATTATATGTTTCTATAATTGTAGTTTATATTCAGTCTGAATATAAACATAAAATGTTATGCTTATATTCAGACTGAATATAAGCTACAATTATGTGTTTGTATAATTGTAGCTTATATTCAGACTGAATATAAATTAAAATTATGTGTTTGTATAATTGTAGCTTATATTCAGTCTGAATATAAGCATAACATTGTAGTATCACAATGTCATTTTATATTCAGTCTGAATATAAGCTACAATTATGAGTTTGTATAATTGTAGCTTATATTCAGTCTGAATATAAGCTAAAATTATAGGTTTGTATGATTGTAGCTTATATTCAGTCTGAATATAAACTAAAATTATGTGTTTGTATAATTGTAGCTTATATTCAGTTTGAATATAAGCATAAAATGTTATGCTTATATTCAGAATGAATATAAGCTGCAATTATGAGTTTGTATAATTGTAGTTTATATTCAGTCTGAATATAAGCTAAAATTATGTGTTTGTATAATTGTAGCTTATATTCAGTCTGAATATAAGCATAACATTTTAGTATCACAATGTCATGTTTATATTCAGTCTGAATATAAGTTATAATTATGGGTTTGTAAAATTTTAGCTTATATTCAGTCTGAATATAAGCTAAAATTATGTGTTTGTATAATTGTAGTTTATATTCCGTCTGAATATAAGCATAAAATGTTATGATTATATTCAGACTGAATATAAGCTACAATTATGTGTTTGTACAATTGTAGCTTATATTCAGACTGAATATAAGCATAACATTGTAGTATCACAATATCATGTTTATATTCAGTCTGAATATAAGCTACAATTATGGGTTTGTATAATTGTAGCTTATATTCAGTCTGAATATAAGATAAAATTATGGGTTTGTATAATTGTAGCTTATATTCGGTCTGAATATAACCTAAAATTATGTGTTTGTATAATTGTAGCTTATATTCAGTCTGAATATAAGCATAACATTGTTCCTGATGAAGAAGCAGGCTCCATTGAAAAAACAGAATTAACAATTTAGTTTCAGAAATCGAAAATCCGATTACTAAAGTTCTTCACAGCAATGAATACGATTAACAGAGAAGAATTCGATTTCTAGAGAGAGTTCGATTTACAGAGAAAATTTCGATTAACAAAGGATGAGAGAATTAAGCGGGAGTGATAAACTTGCCTAATTTACCCCTCAAGCCACATTTAAAGAACGGCTTCAATTTGGCTCAGATCAAGGGCTGAGATCTGTCCTTAGGTTCACAACCAAAGATAGGTTCACATTTGAACTTTCCTCTATATATACATATATATATATAGGGGAGGGATCATGTGAGAATATGGTATGTTTAAAAAAACAAATGAATTGTTTCTACCCACATAATTTGGTAAATTAATTAATATTATATTAAATGGCATTAAAGTAATTAATGGTGGGTGAAATTTACTTTCCACCAAGGGTAAAGTCTTTTAGGGGTAAAATTGGTAGAATCAAAAATTATAATATAATATATGAATGATTTAACAATAATCTAGTATAATATATCAAAAACTATATTATCTGTTATATCACATAATTATCTCAAAATTATATTGTATTATAATGCATCAAAAATAACATAATTGACATTGTAATCATGTGTAGATAACATTTGTATAAAATCATATATGATTTTACATTCACCTTTGTACAAAATCACAAATGATTTTACATTAACATTTGTACAAAATCATATATGATATTGAAATCATATATGATTTTGTTGACATACTTGGCATTGTAATCATGTGTTTATCATTTGTACAAAATCATATATAATTTTACATTTACATTTGTACAAAATCACATATGATTTTAAATTAATATTTGTACAAAATCATATATGATACTGAAATCATATGTGATTTTGTTGATATAATTGACATTGTAATAAACTTTTAAAAAATATTAATTTCAATTTTTAAAGATATTTTTAAAAATAATAAACTTTTTCAATTTTTTTACGGGTGTAATCGAGCCGAGTCGAGCCGTCACAGTGCCAAGCTCGAGCTCGGCTCGACTCTCAAACTTGCAGCTCGATACTCGACTCAAACTCGGTCGAGCCTAAATTTTCAAGCTCGAGCTCGTGACAGGTATCGACGCTTTCGAGCTCGACTCGCTCGTGTCTTAAAAAACGCATAACAACATAAATATTAATTGTAATTTTATAGAAGCTCGATAAGGCTCGACTCGACTCGCTCGATAATTTAATATATACACATATATGGGATATAATTGTAATTTTATAGAAGCTAGATAAGGCTCGCGAGCCGCTCGAGCCGAGTAATTTATAGGTCGAACTCGATTCGATTATCAACTCGAGTAGCTCGAGCTCGAGCTCGAGCTCGATTCGACAATTCACGAGTCGATTTCGAATACTTTCCGAGTCGATCTCGAGTATCTCATGAGTTGTTTCGACTCGATTATACTCCTAAAATTTTCAACTTTTAAAAATAATAAACTTTTCTTTAAAAATATTTCAATTTTCAATTTTTAAAAATATTAAATTATATATGTGGTTAGAAGGAGGTTCCTTTGTTTCTTTAATATATTTATGATTTAATATTATGTAAGACCCACATTATATGTGATCCACAAATGTCCCTTTGTTTCTTTAAAAATACAAAGTTCTCATTTGAACCTTCCTCTCTATATATATAGGGGCGGGTTCAAATGCAAACTCAAATTTGGTTATGAACGTGAGGACAAAGGGGACCGTGACACGTGTCCCATCTAGTCTGAATATATTCAGACTGAATGTTATGTTATTTACTCTGAATGTGTGTTATTCATACTGAATAATGTATGAACTTCACCTTCGTTATATATCGAATACCTTTGATTATCAGACTTAATGAGACACGTGTCGCACTCTTCTTTATCCTCATGTTCGCAACAAAATTTTGGTTCACATTTGAGTCTTCCTCTATCTCTCTCTCTCTCTCTCTCTCTCTCTCTATATATATATATATATACACACACACACACACACCGTAATTAATGAATCATGAAAAATATCTCAGTTATTTCCTAATATAATGGTTTGCAAAGTTTGTTGGAATTGTTGGGTTTGCAATTGAATGGATTCCGGTGAGAAAAGAAGTTATTGTGAAAAAGGTAAGAAGATATCTTCACCATTTGATCAATACTAATTGAAGATCGACACTAATGAGGCGCACAGAGATGCATCCAACCAATTCTCGTGAAAAGCGCAATTCATGGGGTGGGTGTGAGATTAAAAGAGATCAAAGTTCCAGATCTCTTCTTACGCTTTTCACCTTAACTCCTTTTCTCACACGATATATAGATGAAGGATCGTGTGAGAAAATGTGTTAAGGTGAAAAAACATAAAAAGAGATTTGGACCTTTGATCACTTTTAATCTCACACCCGCACATGAATTACGTTTCTCACGAGAATTGATTGGTGCATCTTCGTGCACCTTATTACAATCAATCTTCAATTATGATAGTGATCCAAGGTCCAGATCCTTTATTAGTTTTTTTGACCATAACATCCATTCTCAACAGAACCCAACCCTATATGTTGTGTGTGTATATATATATATATATATAGAGAGAGAGAGAGAGAGATAAAGGTAGGTTCAAACGAATAGAGTAACTAAATAAGAGAATACGAAAACAACAAAATCACATATGATTTTTAATAGAATTGGAATTCCTTGATTCCTCTCATTAGCTTTCAATCCTTTAAATAGGCTCACAATATACAAATATGGTAAAAGAATAATGCAAAAGGATATATACAATAATTCTCATATTTATCTAATTCTATAATTATCTCTAATAATTCCATATTTATCTAATTCTATAATTATCACTAATACGCCCCCTCAGTCTAAGGGGGAGGGCCACGAACACTTAGACTGGACCGGAAATCATCAAAAAGATACTTTGGTAAGCCTTTAGTAAAGATATCGGCATACTTATACCGGGATGGTACATGAAGCACCCGAACACGCCCCCGGGCTACTTGTTCGCGAACGAAATGAATATCAATCTCCACATGCTTTGTACGCTGATGTTGCACAGGATTACCGGATAAGTAAACTGCACTAACATTGTCACAATAAACAGTCGTTGCTTTCATCACCGGATTGTGTAGCTCAAGCAGTAGATTACGGATCCAACATATTTCCGCAACAACGTTTGCTACCCCACGATATTCAGCCTCGGCGCTGGATCTCGATATAATGGCTTGGCGTTTTGAGGACCATGATAGTAAGTTAGCCCCTAGAAAAACACAGTATCCGGAAGTGGACCGTCGGGTGTCCGGGCAACCACCCCAATCAGCATCGGTGTAGGACACAAGACCCGATGTCGATGAAGGATGCAAGTGTAGGCCAAGGTCTAAGGTACCACGTAAGTACCTTAAAATTCGTTTTAACGCATGAAGATGAGGCTCGCGAGGGTCGTGCATAAAGAGACATATTTGTTGTACCGCATATGAGATGTCTGGGCGTGTAAAAGTCAAGTACTGTAAGGCCCCGGCAAGGCTGCGATAAAATTTCGAATCACTAACCGGCGGGCCGGTGGTAGCGTTGAGCTTCGAGGTGGTCTCAACGGGAGTGGCAGCCGGTTTGCAAGAAGCCATGTTGGCCCGGGTAAGAATCTCGGACGCATACTTTTTCTGAGAGAGAAAGAGACCATCAGAATTGCGGTTGACCGAAATACCCAAAAAATAATGAAGGGGACCCAGGTCCTTCATTGCGAATTCGGAACTAAGCTGCCGTATGATCTGGGTACGAAGCGTCTCGGACGAGGCGGTGAGAATAATATCGTCCACGTATAATAACAAATACGCGGTGTCCCGACCACGGTGATAAATAAACAGAGAGGTGTCACACTTGCTATTCCGAAAACCAACCGTGGATACAAAATTGGCGAAACGAGTGTACCAGGCCCTTGGGGCCTGTTTCAAGCCATATAAAGATTTCTTGAGATAACACACATGATCCGGGAATTCAGCACTCCGAAAACCCGGTGGTTGATGCATAAGGACGGTCTCGTGTAGGTGGCCGTGTAAAAAGGCGTTCTTGACGTCTAGCTGATGAATTCCCCAATTTCTTGATAGGGCTAAACTGAGCACGGTGCGGATCGTGGCCGGTTTGACAACCGGACTAAATGTCTCATAACAATCCACCCCAACTTGCTGTGACCTGCCATTAACAACCAAGCGAGCCTTATGGCGCTCGAGAGACCCATCAGAACGATATTTGTGAGTAAATACCCACATGCACCTAATTATATTGGCGTTACGAGGCCTAGGAATAAGTTCCCACGTATGGTTTTTAATTAAAGCATCATATTCGTCGTTCATAGCTCGCCCCCAGTTACGGTCACGAATAGCCTCAAGATAGGAAGAAGGAAGAGGAGAAATAAGAGGAGAAGGTGGAGGTGTATAAGAGTGAAACAACGCGTATTTAGGATTAGGTTTTGTGATGCCCTGTTTTCCACGGGTAGTCATTGGATGGGTGGGTTGGGGTGCGGTGTGTGGTTGGGTCGGGTTGGGTAGTGGTGTAGTGGGTGGGGGGTTATCTGGAGCCGACGGTAGTGGGATGGATGGTGGTGTATGGGTGGGTGATGGTGGAGGGGTGGTTGATGGTGTAGGCGGTGTATGGAACAAAGTTCATATAATTGGGTGGGGAGTATCATCGAGGAATGTGTAATCCTCGGGGGAGGATGTAGAAGGTGAGGCGAAAGGGAAAGTTGTCTCATCAAATGTCACATGGCGAGAAATAATGAGTTTATTGGTGGTGAGATCAAAACACTTATAACCACGGTGATTTGGTGGAAACCCGAGAAAAACCGCAGGAGTTGATCTTGGTTGTAGTTTATGTATTAATGTAGGTGGATTGTGTGGAAAACATAGGCATCCAAAAACATGGAGATGTGTGTATGTGGGTGTGCGACGGTAGAGAAGTTGGGTAGGCGACCGATATGAAAGACCTTTATTTGGAAGGATATTGTGAAGATACGATGCCATAGATAGAGCATATGGCCAAAAAACGGACGGGACAGAAGAATGCAAGAGAAGTGTACGGGTCATTTTATTTAAAGTTTGTAGCTTGCGTTCGGCTTTACCGTTTTGAGCGGAAGTATAGGGACATGAAAAACGCATTTGAATGCCATTGGATGCGCAAAAATTAGTGAAAGAAAGGTTATCGAATTCCCGTCCATTATCACATTGGAAGCATTTAAGTTTTCTTTCAAATTGGGTTTGAATATAGGCACAAAATTGCTTAAAGATATGAAACGTTTGAGATTTATTAGCGAGCGGAAAAACCCAAACAAAATTGGTATAATCATCCAATAATAATAGATAATAACGGTGCCCCGTGGAGCTCATAACAGGAGATGTCCAAATATCACTATGAATTAAATCAAACGGTGCAACAGAAAAAGAACTAGAAGGATAAAACGGTAAACGATTGTGTTTTCCTAATTGACATGAATTGCAAAAACAACCAGATCTAGGGTGATTACATGAAATAAAATTTCTTGATAAAAGTTGTTGAAGGATAGGGTCGCCCGGATGTCCAAGGCGGTTGTGCCACAAGGAAGAGGAAAGAGCAGCAAAAGCGGAGGAAGTGATGGCTGTTGAAACGGGATAGAGGTCGCCATGGCTTTCACATCGGAGGATACGTGTTCCCGTCTTCAAATCCTTCACAGAGAAGCCAGAGGGATCAAATTCGAGTGAGACTGAATTGTCTCGTGTGAATTTTCGAACCGAGATTAAATTTTTGATTAAACTCGGGACGACGAGGACATTATTTAAGGTAAGAGGGGAAGAAGGAGACGGAATGTGAGATTGACCCGTACCCGTAACCGGAAGGGTTTCACCATTCCCGACGAGAATATGATTTTTAGTGCTTGAATTAACGTGAGAAATTATACCTGGGTTCGTAGCCATGTGAGAAGTCGCGTCTGTGTCCATGTACCAACGCTCGTCGGGAGGATGTAACGACATTGTATGCATAGCCGAGTCTATGTTGGTGGGAACTTGGCTAGCATAGTGGGCTTGAGCCGGATGTGGGCCGAGAATGTCGGGGCTGCTGGAATTGGGCCTGTATGAAGGCGTTCCCCAAGGTGAAACGGGCATTGTCGGATATGGGCAGGGAGGAACTGCCCATTGTGGCTGCCATGGTGATGGTGTTCGGTTATATGGTGGCGGCGAGGGATACCACGACTGCTGCTGGCTCCGGCCGGTTCCGCCACCCCGAGGAAATTGCCGCCCTCGGTGGCGACCGCGTCCCCGTCCTCGGGAGGACCTGTCACGAGTGTCCGATTGGCGGTCGTCGTACCTATGGCGATTTTCCGACGAGAATGATTGATGAAAATCGGGAGGTGGACGACGGTCATACCTTGAATTTGATGGTTGTGGTTGTGGTTGTGCGTCGGAAACTAACGCGGCATTATCACCGCCGGCGAGTGATGCTTGCTTTGCCTTTCGGGATTCCTCCAAGGTCAACATGCTCCGAGCACGAGTAAAATCGGGAAGGGGATCTGATTGTTGGATGATCGTAGCCACACCATCATAGGCTTCGGACAGCCCAACCACCAATTGTAGAACCATACGACTGTTGTTAACCGGAGAACCAATATCGGCGAGTTCATCAGAAACGGTCTTGATTTTGCGACAGTAGGCCTCGATATTGGGAAAATCAGCAAGCTTGATGTTAGAAAACGTTTGTTCAAGGAGAACGACTCTTGATCCTTTATTATCTTGGAACAAGCTTTTGAGGTGTTCCCATGCTTTTAAAGCAGTGGAGTTTGGAACAAGAATTGTCTGAAGAAGGTCGATAGAGATTGTACCGTAGATCCATTGTAGGACGACAAAGATTCAAACGTTTCCACAAGGCTTCATCGACGGTGGTATCTTGTGGGGGAATGATGTGATCAGCAACCTGGTAAGCTTGGACATGAATTTTAAACAATTCAGCCCAAGATGTATATTGGACTTTTGCAATGTCTAAAGTAATTGTAATGAATGTCCTGATGTTGGTGACGGTTAGAGCTGGGTGATAAGGAAAATCCTTATGTTTATCGGCGGGTTTTTCACCCATTGTTTAGGACGAGAGTAATGAGAAGGAGAGGGATCGAAGAGAAAGAACAAAGAGAAAAAAAAAAGTGGTGTTTAGGGTTTGGGCTCTGATACCATAATAGAATTGGAATTCCTTGATTTCTCTCATTAGCTTTCAATCCTTTAAATAGGCTCACAATATACAAATATGGTAAAAGAATAATGCAAAGGGATATATACAATAATTCTCATATTTATCTAATTCTATAATTATCTCTAACAATTCCATATTTATCTAATTCTATAATTATCTCTAATAATTCCATATTTATCTAATTCTATAATTATCTCTAATAATTTTCACTAATGGTCCATGCAAATGTGTCGGGGCGATGTGGTCCTTGACCTTAGGTCGCGGTCAAATTACGTGTTAATAAAGTGATTTCACACATAATTTTAGTATAAAATCACATATAATTCAACCACTTTATTATCTTTTTATTTAATTACTGTTTTTGTAGGAGTTTAAATGCGCTTTCTCTCTCTTCATATATATATATATATATTTGTATATAATTATGTGAAAAGCAATGAGTACTGAATTCGGGTCAAAGAGTTGTGTGTGATGCATGAATGTATGTAGTAAAATCAAGATTCTTCGTCACCTGTCCATTCTGCATGTTTCTTGGAAACGTGAATGTTGCAGAGATTTTTAATGCATTTGAAATATTATTATATTATATATTAATTAAAAATCTAATTCTATTTTTATTTTTATTTTTGCTTAAAGAATTCCATGAGCTAGCCGGTTCTGACCACATATCATTCGTGCAACCGCATTAGAACCCTAGGGACATCTAGTTTTTTTTTTACTGATGTTAACTTTGTGTAAACAACCAACTAAAGTTGTTATACATTAACTAAGCAACTAATCTAATTAAATAAGTGCAATTTAAATATGGTCATCAAACAATATTAATGAAGATTATTTTAATAATTTTGTGTAAACAACTGACCCTGTATATAAACCAAACAAATTTTGATGTACCAATCGTATCATAATAATAATATTAATGAAGATTATTTTAATAATTGAATTATGATGTGATAAATTTATTTAAAAATATATATCTATAATTTGTGTCTTATATAAATGATAAAAAAATATTTTATTGAAACTAAAATGATTTGTGTTTGACTTTTGATGGATAATTTAATAGAAGTTTTATTTAATCACAAAGCCATTATTAGCATATGAAAACAAAGAAATATTCAAATCTTTAAAATTTCAGTATTTCATAAATACTACATAGGTTAGAAGACTTTTATTAATTTATTATTTGAGAAAAGTTTAAAAAAATTTAATAATTTATTTTATTTTAAATGGTTAAGTTGTTAAACTATTTTTTTGAATAAAAAATCTATTAAACTTTCTAATTTTAAATTATTAAGTCTCTGAACTATTTATTTGGATCAAAAAACATAAAACATTCTCATTTGAATGAAAAAAACCATCAAGTTTTCTTATTTTTTAATTATTATGTACCTGAATCTTTTTTCAAGAAAAATTAAACCATCGAATTTCTAAAAATTGGTTACTTACATTTTTTTAACCTAAATAAATTACATTTAACCGGTTATCTTTTGATTCTCCCTTTTATGATGGATAAAAAAATAGATCGAAAAGATAAGAGGGATAAAAAAAATAGATCGAAAAGAGGGAGATCGATGGCAGGGGCCAACAACGTGTTAGGCGAAATGGAGAACGGATAACGTTGGGATAATGGGAGTGACGAAGGGGAGCAAGATCGTTGTTTGCTAAGGGTTTTATTCCGTAGGATTTTTGGATAGGTAAAACCAATTTAAGTTTATTTTTATTTTAAAACTCTTTTAGTGAGTTATATGTAGCTTATTTTAAAAAAAAGATGTAGGTAACTAATTTTTAAAAGATCAATGGTTTATTTATTTAGAAAAAATGTTTAGAGACTTAATCATTCAAAATGAGAAAGTTTAATGATTTTTCTTCAAATCAATATTTTCAAGGACTTAATAATTCTAAATGATAAAGTTTAATGGTTTTTTCATTCAAAAAAATAGTTAAGGGACTTAACATTCAAAATGGAATAGTTTGTTGGGTTTTTTGAAGTTTTCCCTAATTATTCTCGTGATTCATGTATTTTCCACTATTTTTTTTGATACGGGATGAGTTCCTTTGATTAAAGAAGTTATGATGAGAAACGTAATAAGCGATCTCCACTTTTAAATCAATCATAATTGAATGTCAACACTAATGAGGTACATCAAGATGTACCAAATCAATTCCCTTCTGAAGAACAATTCATGGGGTGAGCTTGAGATTAAAAGTCATCAAGGGTTCAAATCCCTTCTTACACTTCTTACCTTAACTCTTCTTCTCACACGATCTTTCGCCTTTTCAACACACACACACACACACACACACACATATATATATATATATATATACATATGTCTGTAAATATATATGTATTTATGCATAAGGGGACGTTTCAATTACAAACGCAACAATTCTAATAAACTTTACAAATCAATTTTAGCCGTCCATCTAGTCTAATAAATATTTTATTTCAGTTTTTTTCTAATTCAAATCTATGATCATAATTAATGATTAATGAACCTATCATCTTCTATATATATATATATATATATATATATATATATATATAGGCCCCTTCAAGTGTTAACTCAATTAATTGTGTTAACTTTATTAACCGATCTAAGTCATTCATTATTTTAATCAACGGTTGTGATTAAATGGAGATTATAATATGATAAAAAAAGGAAATGAAATAAATGATATTAAATGAAGGGCAACTTTGGAATAATTTATCATATTTTATTTTAGAAAGATAATCAATAATATGTTTATATTATTTTGGAATAAATCATATTTTATTTTTGGAAAATAATTAATATTTTAATAATATTTATATGATTTTTGTTTAAAGATAAAATTAAAAACTTCATAGGTGAATTTGAAAGTGAATTACTGATTTTTGTTTAAAATTCACAGATGAACCCAGAAAAATGAGACAATAATTTTTATTTAAAGTATATAGAAAAACCATATAATCAAAGTTCATTAATGAAATCAATAAATGAAACAATGATTTTTATTTAAAGTTCATAAGTGAAACCATATAATCAAATTTTCTAGGTGAAACCTTAAAGTGAAAAAATGTTTTTTATTTATAGTTATAGGTGAAACCAGAAACATAATAAGATAACTAAGAAAGTTTAAACAAGTTCATTGGTGAAATCAAAAATTTCTGTAACGACCCAAAAACCAAGGCCTAAGATGGATATAAAACAAAATCCAAATTCATCAAATGATTAACCAACCAACGATTAATTCATTACATTCTCAATTCGAATAAAGATAAATGCAGCGGATTTCTAAATGTCTAATGTCAACAGCTGAATATAAAACAACTATAATAAGAGATAAGCTAGGGCACCCTCTAGCCTTCACATCCTTCCCTTAGCCTTTTCACCTCTATCAATAGATCCCTTACCTGAAAAAGGTTAGTTTTGAAAACGTGGCTTAGACCATAAGGTCTAGTGAATTCCCCATAAAATAGAAAACAGTTCCACAGTTCAAAATCAGATAAAAACATGCAATGGTTTACGAATAAGTCATCCCATTCCCTTAAAGAGAACATTCATTATTTTAAAAAGATGACAATTGATAGTCACACCCAACTATCGGGTTTATCCCACCTATAATTAGAAGTGTACCTATCTGTAGGATTTATCCCACCTAGACATATGATTTTATATATATGACCCTATACGTAGGATTTATCCCACCTAGATATAGGAATTAAAACAGGTAATGCGCATACCGACCCCAAAGCTCATAAAAGTGATCATGGCAATTTTACGTGTAAATAAACATTTAGAAAAAAACAACAATCAACAAGTAAGCATTTAAAATATTCCACATTGCATTTTTAAGTGATAGGGAACTCACCTGGATGGGACACAATCGGTCTGAAGCTTAAACGGTCCAATCCTTCAAACCGAAAGCCTAAATTCAACATGAAGAAATGGGTGTTAACCCCAACGTATTACCTCAAAATCCTTCTAATAGAGACTTAAGATAAACCCCTAAAGCATAGGTCCAAACTCTAGCTCGAAGCGGAAAGTCAAACGGACGAACTCACCATCTCGCGACTTATGTCGCGATTTCAACCCACGTGGCAAACCGCGGGACTTACTGTTTCAGCTGGTTCGAACCAGCAACCAAGAAACAGTCCCAAAACCCCACAATACACCAAAGACTAATTCCAAAGAATTCCAAATCATATATAATGAATATATTAAGCTCCAAACCAACATTTAACCTTATTGAGACATAAGAGCATGATTTACCCAATTTAATCATCTATTGAAACCTTGAGATTGAGCTCCAATGGAGGTATTTATAGAAAGCTCCAAGAAATGAATAACAAACCAATAACTCAGCATAAAAACCTCTAAATCCTCAATCCCCATGAAATGAAAGGATCGAATCAACCATGGATGGTTTGCTCATCTAGAGCTTAGGGTTTAAGACCCATTGATTCTATCATTGAACTCCATTGATGAAATAAAGAAAGAAGGAAGATGCAATATACCTGAAATGATGATTCCCTTCAAAGAAGATGATGATTTTAAGCTTTCTTCTTCTCTTTCTCGTCTTCCTTGTCTCCCAAGAACACACACACACACACACACTTGGTTACTGATTTGAGAATGAAGAGATGAATGAGGAACCCTTCTCTCATTCCTTTATATACATATGGGCTTTTCCCAAAAATCCCTAGCCCATAGAAAATCATATCCACATTAAGACAAAGCCCAACAGCTTAAATTAATAACCCAAGGATTAGCATTAATTACCTTTTATATTTTTGGGTTATTACAATTTCATAGGTTAACAATTAAGTAAATGAGATGATCAAGGAATGTAGTATTTAAACAATGTAATAATTAAGTGAACAAGATACTTAAGGAATGTGGTATTTAAATAATATAATAATTAATTGAACAAGATATTTAAGGAATGTGGCATCAATAATCAAAAACACGAAAATGCCCGGTTAACAAAGTTAACACAATTAATTGAGTTAACACTTGAAGGAGCCTCTCTCTCTCTCTCTCTATATATATATATATGTATATATATGTAGAGAGAGAGAGAGAGAAAGGTTCAAATGAGAACTTTGTATTTCTAAAGGAACAAAGGGACAACTGTGGATCACATATGATGTGGGTCCCACATAATATTAAATCATTTCTGATTTAATATGATTTAATAGTAAATCAGAAATGATCTAATATTATGTGGGACCCACATCATATGTGGTCCATAAATTGTTCCTTTGTTCCTTTAAAGAGGGGTGGTTCTCATATGATCCCTCCCCTATATATATATATATATAGAGAGAGAGAGAGAGAGAAAGTAGATTCAAACGAAAATAATATTTTTTTACGAGAATACGATAAACAATTTTTATGTACAAAATCAAACATACATGATCCGGACGACTTTTACCATGCGACTTAAGTCGCTCCAAAAGCCATCTTCTCCAGTTAGTGCAAAATCACATATGATTTTGTACATAAAAAATGTTTCATGTATTCTCGTACATACTTAGCGTTCTCGTATAAAACTGCCCCTATATATACGATTGGGTTTCGGTGAAAAGAGGAGTTAAGGTGAGAAACGTAAGAAGGGATCGATCTCCATCCTTGGATGCACATTACGATGAGATGCACCAATATGAGATCCATCAAGATGCACCAAATCAATTCTCTTCTAAAGAGCAATTTCATGGGCAGGCATGAGATTTAAAGTGATCAAGGGTTCATATCTCTTCTCACGCTTCTCACGCTTCTCACGTTAACTCTTTTTCTGAAACGATCCCAAGCCTATATATATACATATATGTGTGTGTGTGGGGGGGGGGAGTTCATTTGAGAAATGGTAAATATTTGAGAAGTAAAAAAGTGATCCTAGCACTTCATTTGGTCAACATTTACGGCTTTGACTGTGAAGCACCAGATAATTTCCTCGCGTTGGTACATGGAAGATAGAGGGTAGTTTCATAACTTTTGCAAATAGGCGACACACAGGTTCATATGCGAAAATCAGTTAAATAGTTCATATGTGAATCACACGGGATTCACATGTGAATCAACTAACATAGTTCATATGTGAATTACACAGGTTCATATACGAATATATAGTTCATATGTGAATCATACGGGTTCACATATGAATCCGTTTGCCGTTTATTTGTAAAAGTTACAAAACTACCCCTCTATTTTTTGCAGAACCACAAATTTTGACTAGTCGAATCCGATATTGAGCGTATGAAGGGCTAGAATCACTTCTTTACTTTTCAAATATTTACCACTTATCCAAATAACTTGTGACATATACACACACACACATACAGAGTTGGGTTTTGGTGAGAATGAAAGTTGTGGTAAGAAGGATAAAAAAAGATCTTCACCCTTGGATGAATCACAATAAAATAGAACTACTAGATCAACAATGAGATACATTAGATCACTTCCCTTCTAAAGCACAATCAAAGTTCATTTTGGGATTTAAAGTGATCAATGGTTTATATCCATTCTTACACTTCTCACTTTAACTCTTATTCTCACATGATTCATCGTCTACACATATATATGTGTATATATGTAGACAAAGGATCTGTGAGAACAAAAGTTAAAGTGAGAAACGTACAAATAGATCTGAACCATTGATCACTTTTAATCTCACCCCTACCTTATGAATTACGCTTATCACGAGAATTAATTCGGTGCATCTTGGTGCACCAGATAAGTGTTGATCTTCAGTTAGGATTGATCCAGGGATGGAGATTACTTCTTACCCGTCTTAGAACTTTCATTCTAACCGAAATCCAACCATACACACACATACATACATACACACACACACACACATATATATATATATAGAGAGAGAGAGAGAGAGAAAGAAAGAGAGAGAGAGAGAGAGAGAGAGAGAGAGAGGAAAGTTCAAATGCGAATTCAAATTTGGTTGCAAACACGAGGACAAAGGAGAGTGCGACACGTGTCCCATTCAGTCTGAATAACGAAGGCATTCGGTATAATAATAAAGGTGAAGTTCATACATTATTCAGTATTAATAACACGCATTCAGTGTGAATAACACAATATTCAGAGTGAATGAATAATGCCCTTCGTTATTCAGACTGAATGGTACACATGTCGGGCTCTCCTTTTTCTCATGTTTGCAACCATTTGAGTTCGCATTTGAACCCGCCCCTATATATATATATATCTAATAATAATAACTCAAATAAGATGACAAAACAACGTGAGAAGATAAGAAGAGAAGGTTCACATGTGAATATTGAAAAAAAATCACTTGAAAATGTATATGCGAACTCATATGAATAACTTGTCGTGTCGGTTCACATATGTATCTTCAAACATTTCAATTTTACCTTCTCACAATACTTAGACTTCTTTTTTAATCCTTACACACACACGCACATATAACTGTAAAAAAGGTTGAGGACCGTGAGGACTAATCTCAACCATTATAGAGTTTAATCAAAGGTTACTAATCATAGTGACATTTTGGTAATATTAATAAAACGAGAAGGGGTAATAGTGATTTTATTACAGGTGTCATATTTGACTTTTCTAATTCATCGTTGACTACACCTAGATTCATATGGTGAATATGGTGAATTAATATGTGTTCTGAATTTGTATGGTGAATTAGTATGTATTTTACATACCCAGACATTTTAAGTATTCTATATTCCCGATTTTATTGTAATATGACATTCAGAATAATAAATACTCAAATATTTAATACTTGAAACAGTAAACAAAGATCAAATTATAATCTTCAAACAAATCTGTTTAGCTCAATCTTAAGGATTTTTAAATGGTTCAATATTTTTGTTCAATTACATTTTTTGTATTTTTTTCATCATATATAAATATATATATATATATATAGGCGGGTTCATACGAGAATGCTAACTATTTATGAAAAACAATTTTCATGTACAAAATCATATATGATTTCGTACTAACATCAAAAAAATGACACGTGCAACTTTTGCTGCGGGCTAAGTCGCGGCAAAAGTTGTGGCTAATCATATGTGATTCTGTACATGAAAAAAATTTCATGTACAAAATGATTGACTGAGGATTGTTCTCGTATTTTCTTAAATTGTTATCATTCTTGCATGAACCTCTCTCTCTCTCTCTCTCTCTATATATATATATATATAGGGATGGAGGTTCAAATGAGAATGGAGCCTATTCGCGAGAATACGAGAATGGTCGTTCATGTACAAAATCATATACGATTTTGTACTAAATCACCCACAATCCAGGAGACTTTCAATGCCATTTAAGTGGCCCCAAAAGTCGTCCGCTACCCATTACTGCAAAATCATATATATCAAAAACAACAAACCATCCTCAAAGATTCATTGATATATTACAAAGATTTTGATTTGGATTTGTAAAACCATATATAAAAGTAATAAAATAACAAACTACAACAAAATGTTACAAATTTTTAAATTTCATAATAGGTTACTTTATGTATCCACGTAACACTGTTGTAATAGATATATACTAAATAGTGTGCTTTTGGGTGTTTTAAGTAGTTTTTTTTTAATAACAGCATTATATTAAAAAAAATTATGACATTATTTGAAAACATGTCTTATAAATACACGTCCTATAAGAAAGACTTCTTTAATAGACACATCGTGAAACTTTCATACAAAAACTTATAGGACACTTTTTTAAAAGTCATAAAAACTATTTAAAGCCCCCAAAAGTGTTTCATAAACCTACCGTAACGATCTTACATATGATGCATAGTTGTTTGGCCATATACACTTAGGCTTGTTTGACAAACTAGTTATTAGTTGATAAGCTAACTAATGATTAATAAGCTAGCTGGTGGATGATAAACTATTTTGTAGCTGATAAGTTAGTTGATAAACTGATAAGCTAATAGATGAACTAAATATGTTTCGTAAAAATAGTTGATAAACTAGTTAAAAAATGAAAAACGACTAAAAAGAACAAACTTAAATATCAATAAATTTTAACATTTCATAACATATCTAAAACAAACTATTAATAATATAATTTATGAAACAAAAGAAATTAAATATTTTATTCAAATATTTATTATTTATGAAAAAAAAAACGTATAACTTTAACTATTAAAAAAATTAAATTATTATATTTGTGTTTTGCCGACTATATATTAAATAATAATATAAAAATAATTGATAAAAATTAGTAATAATTCTAAATAATCAATAGAGTAAATTATGGATTTAGCCTTTAAAATTTTTGAAATATTACGGATTTGATCCCTTAACTTCTGTTTATTACAAAAGAAACCTCCAAGTATGCAATTTCTTATGAATTTGGTCCCTGAGGCTAACGGTCGTCCATTTTCTCCGTTAAGTTCAAGGCTATTTCCGTCCTTTTATCATTTTCTTCTTTTTACCGATTTTATTTAATTTTTGTTGTTCCCTAGGAAGGTCCAAGAAGGAACACCAAAAACATCAAACATCAAACATTACCAAAGGAAAATGTTGTTTTGTTTTTCCTTTTTTCATCTATCATCCAAGAAACATGAACATTTAAAACTGTGATTTAAATCAAATTTATTCACCAATATCAAGTACAAAACAATCACAACCAAAATGAAACCCTAAATCAAATCAAACCTAAAATCAAAATTTGAAAGTAAAAAACCGAAATCAAACCTTAAAAATTAATAACATAAGATGATCTCTTTTCAGAAGCAACAACTATGAAGAGAAGCATATGCATATCTTGTGAAGGTTGTAAGATCTCGTGAACCATCCCTACCATCAACGCCCTGTACTCAACCACTGTCAGGTTCTTTGCTTCTCTAGGTTTATTTTCACGAGATTTGGTTGTGGGTTCTAGATCTGGGTTCCAGAGGAGATTTAGAGGTTGTTTGTCGCTGGAGACGGAGGTGTAAAGCTTGATTTTGGACGCGAAAGGAGCTCAAACTCTAGGAACAGATCTGCAATATATAGAGAGAGAATGACCGAGATGGAGAGCAGTAGAGAGCCAACAATGTTGGAAATCAATGGTCGCTAGTGTGAAGTTCCAGGGAAGAAATAATGGTCGCATGTGTAATGGTTCATGGAAGAAATAAGTAGTTGTCGGTGTAATGGTTTGGGAAAGAAATAAATATTTGCCGACGTTGTTTCAGGGACAATAAGCGGGTTGTTGGGACAAACAAATAGGAAAACCCAAATGTGAGTCATCTCAAGTTTACAGTCGTACGTCAGATCTGAAGGGGGGAAATCGATTGTCGCTGACATGAGGTTTCAGGTACGGAATAAATGGTTGCGGGTGTAACATTTAAGAGAATATATAAATGGTTTAAAGGGACAAAGGCGTCATCAAGAAGAAGGCAACATTCAGGGGTTTTGGTTTTATATTTCTGATTTATGGTTTTTGGTTTTATATTTCTGATTTATGGTTTTTGACTTTGGAATTGGGGTTTCTTCAAATTTTCTTTTTGATGATAAATATGGATTCTTGTTATTTGGATTACGATTTTCGATATTGATTTTATACAAGTTCTTTCATTGTTCTTGATCTTCAAAGTGAAGAAGACAAAGGTTCAAGAAAAACAAAAACTTTAAACGAAAAAAAATATTAGAATAGATGAAACTGATAAAACCACATAAATACCCTTCAACTTAACGGAGAAAATGGACAGTCGTTAGTCTCAGAGACTAAATCCATACGAAAATGCATACCTGGAGGTTTATTTTGTAATAAATAAAGTTAAGGAACCAAATCCACAATTTTTGACAAACCTTAAGGACCAAATCCGTAATTTTCACTGTAATCAATAATTAATATTAATGAACCATTTACAACTAAAATTAATTAAGATTTAAAATTAATATTAACTAATGATTAATAATTAAATAATAATTTGAAATTTATATTAATAATTAAAAATAATTATTAATTAAAACTAAATAATAATAAATTAATATTAATCAGAGTTATAATTGAAGACAATCTTAAGTTTTATAAAATATTTCTTAACAAGTTTATAAAAAAGATATTTCAACTAACTTTTCAATAAATTAACTTATCTTTGTTCTTAAGTCGTATAAAATATTTCTTAAAGGATATATAACATTTGAATTATATTATGATGATATAATTATTTTATACAAAATCTAGATAAGTATTAATAAAAAAAGGATTGACCATTTGATCTGTTTTATTGTTAAAAAATAATAATTATATTGATGAAGGTAGAAGAACATGCAACAAAAACCTATATTAATGGAATATTAATTAAAAAAATGATGTGAAAATGATTGTTTTAGTTGGCATTTATTATTGAGTTAAATTATTAAAAATAATAAGGTAGTTGATAGATTCTAAACAGGGTTAGCAGTTAACATGTGCTCCAATAATGTCATTTACATGTTTATGACTACCTTTTTTTAATATTTCCTCCACCAAATATATATATATATAGGATTAAATTAAATAAAAATTATAAATATGTTACAAATTCGTGAGAACTGATATGAAAATGTTTTCTTACATGATATTTTTTATCAAATGTTAGAATTTAAGATATTATTTCACATATATTTACACTACAAAACATATGACTTTCACGCACAAAAATTATCCAGAGAAATTTCCGTCGGTGATTATCCACGGATCACCCAGAAAATACCAGTGGTTCGGTCAAATCCGATGTGTTTCGAGAAAATACCAACGAATCACCCAAAGAATCCCTGGGTAATCTGTCACTAATTAGAGTTACCCACCAGCAATTTAGCAACCAAATTTTGTGACTTTTGTGAGGAATCACTCTTTAGCAACAGATTTTCCAAGGAATGGACCGTAGGTAAAAGTCTTTCGTTTAGTAGTGTTGTTTCATAATATGATTGTTTCACATGTATTTATTTTAGTACATGAATATTTTTTACATAGTATTTTTTATTTCACCGGGTGAACCAAATTTTTTTCCACTTGTAATATTTTTACAAGGTAACACAAACATGTGTTAAACAATATCTTAAATCATAGGTTTTGATGTAAAAAAATTACATAAAAAATCCGTTCTTATGGATTTGTAACATATTTGTGGTCTCATTTGATTATCATCCTATATCTAGATCACATATATAACCATTCGAGAACTTTAAAATTTGTAAAATCCGTAAGATTCATCTTAAGTCAATAATTTAAGATAATTATTGTTATTAATTAATAAGATCATTATTGTTATTTATTTCAAAAAATTAAGGAATTTTCATACATATTTCTTGTCTTTCCTCTCTTCTCTTCATAACCTACACATTCATAATTAAATGTCCATATAAAAGTGAACATATTATGAACACAATGTACACAAAGTTAATTTTTTATTAGAATGTTCACAATGTATTCACAAGGTACACCTGGTGTTCATAAATGATATATTTAGATTTAATTGGTGTTTGTGAGGCTAAGTTACGATCATTCATAATGGTGGTCTAATAAATGTAATATATATAGGAGAATTACAAGAGAAGAATAACCATAAAGATATACACAAATACTATATACAAAGAAAAGTTAATCAAATGAAATCAGGACATCTATTCAGCTGATTACTATTAATGCCAATAATTAGTTTACAGAAAATCATCTTAAGATGCGGTTTGGAAGTCAATCAACCAAAGATTGTACCCTTTGAGAAACGCAAGAAAGAAATATAAAAAAGAGACATTGGGAATTGATGTCACGGAAAACCTCTTTTGAGAGTAAAAACCGTGGATGATGATTAAGATAATCGATACACTAGTGAAAAGTGATGTCACACACGGACGTCGTCCATAGGAAGAACGATCGTAAGTAAAAGCAGTGTAATCGTAAATAAATTGTTGTTGTCGTGAGTTATTGTCGCTGTCGAGAGATTTCTTGAGAGCTTTTAGAACTTGATAACTCTGTTAATCGCCGCTTCTTTAAGGGCCTCTGGCCTAGCGGTATCATAGCACTTGCCCTCCTAAAAGGTCATGGATTCAAACCTCACCAAAGGTGAGGAGGGTATGTAAGTTTATTTGTTGCATTTATCATATATAAATATTATATACTTCAAAAAAAACTTTGTATATCGCATCTTTGAGACGTGGCAATCTTTTTCCGCACATCAATTAGACGCGACAATCTTTTTCATCGCATCTATTTGACCCGATAAACTTTTTCATCGCATTCCTTTGACGCCACAAAATTTGTTCATGCGACGAACCCTTTGCGAAAAACCTTATTCATAAAAAAATTCTCAGGGCTCTGCCCCTTGATCCCACCCGCTAACCGGGCAGCGGAACCCCGTGTTAAGTCGCAGTAGGGAGACATTGTTTATTGGAGGAAAACAACTGTGTGTGACAAAGTGTTTTTCAAAGTTAATTCAAACCGTTGATCTACGATCATTTCGAAAGGTATCAAGTGCTTACAATTTTTTTATACAAGAACTATTTTTGTGTGTTTGAGTTCTACATGATTTATTTCACGATGACTTCTCAACACTATGAAACATAGATTTCTGATCTCAATCCTGAAATTGCAAAACTTGAAGCAAGACACATGAATAACATGAAAGTTCTTAATAATGTTTTAGGGGATTAGGGTTGTCTTAAAGATGAATTTCGTGAATTCAAAAAGAAAAGAAATATTTTGGAAAAGACAATCAATAATTGATAGCGTTACAATATGCTTTTGAACAAGATTTTCAAGAAAATTTAAAACAAGTTGTTCAAAAGAGATTTGAATTAGAAAGATAAATGTTGAGAAAGATACTAATAGTGTTGAACTTTCAAGTAAAATATCTGAACTTGAAAAGGTTTCGAATTCTGAAAGAACGGATTTTGAGAAAGAAAGAAAGTTCTTTTCTAATGAGGAAAACAAGTTTGAGATTGAACGAATTTTTTTTGAAAGCAAAGTCAAAACTTATGGTTTGGCCATTAGAAAACTTTCAAAACAAGTGTCAGATTTTGAGAAAATTGTGGTTTTAGAGCGAAAATATTTTGAAACAAAAAGTCTGGAGCTATCAAAGCAAATCTGAGCTTCAAATAATTGTAGAGGGTGAAAGAAAAGTTTTTGAGACTGATAAGAAGAATGTAATGAAGAAAGATGTTTTTGTTTTTAAAGAAATATTTGATAAAAGTAAAAGTTTGGAAAAAGATTTTAAAAGCGAGAGGAAAGCTTTTGAAGAGGAAATTTGTAAACATTCAAAAAAATTGTCTGGATTACAGTCAGATTTTATGACTGAAAGGAATTGGAGATCTGAATTTAAAAAGAAACATGATTGATTATGGAAGAAATAATTTTTCTTTTGTCTAACAAACTCAAGAAACTTGAAATGGTTCTTGAAACTGAAACGGTTATAAATTTTAGTTTGTCTGATGAAGAAAGAAATCATCTTCCGAGCAAAATCAAAGAACCTGAAGATATAATTTCAAAAATCAAATGGTTAAATAAAATCCAGTTAAAGTTGAAACATTCAAACAACTTAGTCCCGATACTACCGTTCTTTCTCCGTACAATGATTCAACTGATATTGATTTTGTCTTTCATATAAAATTACCTCAAGTTCAATTCATAAGATGGATCCTCTTTCTCCAATAAATGTCTGTAAGTATAACTATTATTCAAGTGTTAAATCAAACAGTTACTCTAACAGCTCCAAATCATATGGTTTTTCATCATAGCAGACTCATAATTCTAATCTATTTCATAATGATTTTGTTGCTAATTCAGATAATCCTTATAAAAATTTTAAAATTGTTAGGAGGAAGAAATCAACTACAGAGGACAATGATGGAAAAAGGCTACATACATCTCTTGTCGTTGATGCAAAATCACTTGTTTCCAAGACTGATTTGTCTTGTTTTGTCAGGTCAATCAATTAGTTGATCAGTTTAAGCGCTGAAAAGATTTGTTGTTCAACATGCGAACCAAATGACTTTATTAGTCAAATGTATGTTAATATAAGGTATGGTACTTACAGTATCCTCAATTCCCCATTTGATGTTTCTGAAGCTAACCTCCAAGGACCCAATAAAGTTTGGGTACGAAAATCTTTTTAAACTGTTTTGCAGGAATGTTATGTTAGTTCTAATACAGAATATTCACATCACATGACATGATTATTTAAAAGGTTATGTTGTTTTTTAGGGGGAGTGCCATATTTTATGTACTTCACTTGTTAGCTTCATAGTACATTAGCTATAAAAGTGTGCCATTTTTTGGCTTCTGAATACCTCAGTTCAAAACCCATGATATATGGAATTTTGACTTCTAAACAATTCAGTTTAGAACTCGAACAAAATATTTTAGCTGCATAAACCATCAATTCAGACTCATATGAAACATGTGTGTGATAGGTTATAGAAGTTTCAATGGTCAATCCAGAGCCGGAAGGACCGACCCATGAAACACATCCCTAGATTAGATATTTTGAAAGAAAGTGACTAAGGTAAAATGACGACAGATTGAGTGCTTGCGAGTTAAAAGAAAATTTGGTCCTTAGCAAACTGATACAGTTATCGGGGATTCCGGGTTGCCACACAATCTATTCACTCTCGTTCTTTAGAGATGAATATTGAAAAAGACATTGAACCAATGTCGACTACTCGTGTCGCCCCGCCTAACTACTCAAGTATCTCACAAAAAGTGTTTGGTTCATATATCACAGAGATTAAATACATCATCTATATATTCTTCACTCGAAGATTTAGATATTGAAACAAGAAGACACACCTCCGGTCTCTGAACTTCATGTATGTGCATTATGATTCAATTTTTGAGCCAAATATATACAAATATTTCCTTTTTCTACACTTGCACGAGTCTTTATGATTCCACTAGTATATCTTTGTGATATTGCCGGAACAGTCTAAGAAGTTAGTTCTATGACTTTACTTCAGTGATGTCTGAAAGTCCTATCAGTGCTACCCCGATGTCAACACTGAAAATAGGCCACTTAAATTGAATTTGTTTTGATTTAAGTGATAATTGTTGCTCATTGTGCTTCTATGTTAGCTTATTACCTGTTGTACCAGTAGAAATATTTTTCTAACATACGTGTTTAATCTAACTACTTTTCTTAGTCTTTGATTGATAATAATGCTCAGAATTCTCCTAATCATTATGAGGGGAAGAAACAATATATTTAAGACACACACAAACACATGAAGACATGCAAAGAGATAACGAGGAGAAACAAGAAAAGATATTGCTCAATATCATGTGATATTGCATGAATAGTAAATTCATCGCATCATATTGCGGATAAAATGAGATGTCGCATCAGACTCATGCAACAACATGTTGTCTATTTCCTCTTTGATGCGACATTCTTCCATGTCTGGTGCCATGGGACAACTTTCTCTGCGTGACGCGACAAGTTCTACACTTGAAGAAAGATTTCACCCTAGACATCACTGTTCCTTCGACATTGTAAGTTAATGTTGAGGGGGAGCTAACGGAGCTTATCAAGTGTTCGTACTCGTAGGGGAGCAAAATTTTCAAGATTGTTTGATGAACATTTGTTGACAAAGCTTGATCGTCTTCAAAAGAGGAGATTGTTAGAGTGCTGATTTGCTGATATGTAATCCCGAATACAAAGTTGGAGATTGTTAGGTATGAAAATATTGTATCGGAAATCACAAATATTGAAGACATGAAGAGTCAAAGCTTAAATTCAAGAAAGTCAACAAAGTCAACCAAAGTCAAACAAGGAAGGATTATTTGTTACCTTATTGTAATAGGTCAAGAGTATAAATATCTTTTAATAGCTAGGGTTTATGAAACATTTCTCATAGGTCATTCATTCATATTGTTGTAGAGAGAATCTTGTAGAGAAAGATTAATCAATACACATGATGATTGAGAACTATTAATTGTGTTCTTATTAATTTACATTGTTACGTGATCGAACCAGAATTCACAAAGAAGTTGATAATTACTGATGAATCAAACCAAAAACGATGTGCAATTTAAATCTTTCAGACTTTAGGTGGATCTAGTTTTGATGTATTCTCGTTCTGGCATCCATAAACAATTATTTGATGATAATGTCATATAACCTTGGGGAAAGGGTGGGGTGGCAATCGTGTCGTGTTCGGTTGGCGGGCCAAGAAAGCTCAACCGGACATGACCCATATAACTAACCATGTCGCATTGATTAACCCTAACCCGTATACAACCCGCATAACCCGTTTAGCTATACGAGTTCGTAGGTCATAAATGGGCCGGCAGGTCATAAACGAGTCGGCAGGTCATAATTGGATTGGCGGGTTAAATGCTATTACAACCAAGTTCAAATGTCCAAATTCAAATACTAATACAAATAAAAACTTGAAATAAAATAGGTTAGGACATTAGGCATACGCATACGACATTAGAAATGATAATCGGGTTGGTGGGTCAACCCGCGAACCAATATATCAACCCGAACACGACCCGTATAATAAACAGGTTGGTGGGTCAAAAAATTCAAACCAAACCTGTTTATTTTCATGTCGGATTCATGTCGTGTTTTGTGTCATGTCGAGAATTGTCGCCCCTAAGAAAGAGTGTATTGCACAAATTCATTTTCAGTTTTCTTAAATCTGATGGTTTAATAATACGTTTGAACAACACAAGTACAAATAGAAACACACATGTCGAAAAGAGATCAAACAGTGGATTTAGAATGGTTTACCAACTTGACTATTCCACTTTTCTCAAGTCGACATTGAAGACACCTCGATCCACTATTGAATCCTCTAATATATCAGTCATAACTACCACCTCCATCATTGTCTACTGCCACTATCTTCACGTCCTGTGCAACTATCATCGACCACTGACCACCATCGTTCATTACCCCCACCACAAGTACCGTCGGCCACCACCATCATAACCACCACCACCACCACCACCACCACCACCTCCACCACCACCATTATACATGTATGTATTTATGTATATGAAAATTATATAAAAAAATTTATAAATTAAATTATTTAATTATTACTTATTTATCTATGTTAACTCTAACTATTATATGATATATAGAATTATCAAATAACTTTTGGGGCAACTTGTCTAGTTCTGTTATGTAAGTCCTAGACTCCTAGTCATACCAAACACCAGACATGCACTTGGTTTGTCCAGTCATGTCCTGTCCTATCCAATCCTACCATGTTGTCCTGTCCGGTCCTGTTCTGTACAGTCATGTCTAGTACAGTACTATCATGTCATGTCTGCATACTAGACGCTACCTTATGGTAGAATAAAATCATTGTATAAACATTATTGTTGCACACTTTGCTTTTGCAAAAGGTTATGGATCATTCAGCCTCAAACTTCACTACGTAATATATTGTGATTCTTAACTATAAACGAAAGCGATTCAGGATTATTAAATATAAAGTTGTAAGATCTTATATTTTAATAGAGAATACTGTTTAAAATTGTTCCAAGAGACATGAAAATGTGGGAAAATGCAACTTAATTATACTCTCACAAAAAATCACCATATTACAATTACGAGCGTCTGTAACCAACAAATAAAACGTGTAGATTTTAAGAAGGGAAAAATGCACCAAAATGTAACAAAGTTTGAGTTAGTTTTTATTTACTGTAACGAACTTTTTTTCTTCTCAATTAATATAACAAAGTTTCATATTTTCCTATCTTATACATATTTTACCTTTTAAATAAGTTATTAGCTTATGTGGCACACAAGTTTATATTTGCATGACATTTTTTTCTTTTTAATTCCAAATGAGCTATGACATGACATTTTTCTATTTTATGTTGTTTTTCTTTCATTCCTAATCCTCCCCCAACACATTTCCTTCCATTTTCAAACCTTTTTTTTAAGGCTTGTAACATTTATTTGATCCACTTTTTTTCCCTTGCTTGTAACTTCTTTCGGTGTCAAAACAAAACTTTCTTTTATATTTATACTTTGGATGTTGGAGATTTTAAGGAATTAAATTTATATAGTTTGGTACGTTAATTATTTTTTAAGGAATTTGATTTATATAGTTTGGTACGTTAATTAATTTTAAGGAATTTGATTTTAAGGTACCGAAACAAAACTTTCTCCTTATTATTGCTCTTATGGAGTAAGATTTTTTTGCCCTTGTCGTGCTTATCGGGTAAGGTAAATGATCAGGATGATTACCGGAACATGTTTAGTAAATGGTCTAGAATTTGTATGATTAGTTCTGTTACATGTAAAATGAATGGAAAAATAAAATAACCTCCAGGAAAAAAGAGGGGTTTGAATGGAAGGAAATGTGTGGGGGAAGAATTAGGAATGAAAGAAAAATAACATAAAATCGAAAATGCCATGTCATAGCTCATTTGGAATTAAAAAGAAAAAAAAATGCCATGTAGATATAAACTTGTGTGCCACATAAGCTAATAACTTATTTAAAAAGTAAAATATGTATAAAATAGGAAAAGATGAAACTTTGTTGTATTAATTGAGAAGAAAAAAAGTTTGTTACATTAAATAAGAATTAACTCAAACTTTGAAAAAGAATTCAATCTAAAAGTCCAATAAAAACAACTAAACTCTAGTTTGTGTTCTACATGTTTTCATTTTCAAATTGTCACCAACATAGTTTAAAAAAACGTTTGTGGTTTATATATTTGACAACATTAGGTTTATTCTTTAGTTTGAATTTTGTTTGTATTTAATCACATAAAAAGTAAATTTTGATCTTTGAAACAAATGTTAGGATTCTTTTTTCACCAAAATGGTTAAAGTAAACTTGCACAAAAGTCATTTATATAAGTAACCTAATTTGTTTGAAAAACATATCTTTTTAATGATATCAACCAAAAAGTACACATTTCTTAGAAAAGCGTTGTTGTTTGAATACCCAACATATTTATGTCTTTTAAAATTCAAAAAAAAAATTATAAGGTTAAGTTGATTTTAGACTAAGTTACATTTATCGTTCATTTGGTTATATAAAAGCTATGGAATATGTCCCTCAAAGTGACTAATTACGAGTGTCACTATGGTTTCACTTTAGTTATGGCCCGGACATTCCTACCTTCATTAAATGTCCCTCACAGGAGAGAATTTTGGTCATTTTATCATTTTGTTTTAAGTATATTTTACAAGTTTAGACTACACACATGTTCAAAGTATACACCAATTAAGAAACTAAATTGAACACCCATGATTATCGCTCCATCTTCCTCCCTATAAACCCTTTTTGTCCCTGTTCGATCATCTTCTAAAGCATAGACTAAGATCTCATGTAATGATCCCCTTCTCTGTCATGTACTTTCTTTGGTCACTGCCACTAGCCACTAGCCACCTTCTTCATCCACTTTCTTTCTATTCTCACAATTCTCTATATTGTTCTTTTAAATACCTCACTTTAATTTTTCAATTTTATGTATGTATAATATTTAGTTGATTGTGAAAGATCTTGGTCGGGTGATTTAGAATTTAGATTTAGTCTATTTCTTTCCCTTCCATCCATCTCCGACATCATAGAGAAGAGATTTACAACCCCAAAATTGTGTCTTCGTTCCTTTTGTGGCAGCTTTTTCCTTGTGTTTTGCAAATTGATTTTATTTTGTTAATAACGGTGGAAGGTTGGAATATATATGTTAGGGGGTAGGGGAGAGGAAGGGTTTGTTTAGAGGCGGAGGTAGGGATGAGAGTTATGGTAGATGTTGGTGGTGAGGTCAGGTGTGGAGGAGAGCTATAGAGGTGTGACAACTATTGTTCTAGTGAAGCATGGTAGAGGGATGAAAATGTTGTGGAGATGGTGGCAATGACGACTAATCTAATGAAGCATGGTAGAGGGCTGAAGATGTGGTGGAGGTAGTGGTAACGACAACTATTCTAGTGAAGCATTCTAGAGGGCCGAAGATATGGTGGAATAGGTTACAACAATGAGTGTTTAGACAAGTTAGCTTACATGACAATAAGTTTTGGAATGACCATCACCCATTGTTAATTGAGCTCAAACTTTATAGCTTGAGTGTCTTAACATTGCTCAATTGGCTTCTGAAGTGTTACATGATACTTAGCACCTCTTAAGTTGATGTAGGTTCAGGCAATGCTCGAACTTGGTTAAGCTTTGCTGAACATATTGGTGAAGTCATTCGTATGAATCTTCTTCAAAACTGCCTATTTTTCTTCATGTAGAACCATCGAGAATGACACCCTTACTTAGATATGTTTGAGTCTTGGACTAAAAACAAAGTTTTTGGCCAAGTGAATGGTATTCTAGCTATCACAATAAATATCCACACTTTCTTGTTTAACTCCAAATCTTCCAAAAGATGCTTCAAACACAAATCCACCTTTGCCACTTCTATCGCCACGAAGTGGATTGAGCTACTAATGTTTACTACCTTGACGTTCATCTGATGTCCCCACCGTTAAGGGTGAAAACATAATCATAAGTGGATTTCCGCTTATCACATTCTATGACATATTTGAATCATAATAACCGTTTTTGGGGTATCAACTAACATCCTTACCTCTAAACAAAACCCCACGGTTATATATTCTCTAGAAATACCTAAGAATGGTCTTGATAGCTCCTAGTGTAATCTCCACAAGTTTAACATAAACCGGCTTACACATCCACCAATTGAGCAGATTTTGATGTGTACACATCATTGTATACACAGGGCTTCCGATTGTGTTTATATAAAGAATCCATGACAATTTAATCTTAACCTTATAATGAATTTGACAATGTCTTTTTAGAACTGTAGATGAAAAATATAACAATTTACATATCAAATGAAATAAAGAGTCGTATAATGAGAAGAAGTACGTGTTCGTGTGATTAATCACTCAACTCAATCAATTAGTCGTAAACCAACATATATGTATGATAGAACGAACAATTCACTGTTTCTTTTAGCATCGTATTAAATCTGACAATTATTTGATTAAAAAAAGCAAAATAAAAACAAAAGGTGTATTTGAAATTGGTGAATGTTTTAAAAGATTTTGACTAAAATTTTAATAATATATTTTGTATTTTACGTAATATGTGAGAAAACTTTATTAATACGGATATTAGGCCAAAAGGAGAGTGGATCCCATTCAATCACAATATGGGGTCGATAGAAAGTGGGGCCATGTGTGCCTTCCCACCTCTATAATTTGCGTTGACTGCCACGTTCAAAATCATATGATATCAAGGTTTCTCTATTGAAGAACTTGAAACTTCATATGTTATAATTTTTTTTTAAATTTAGTATTAAAAATTTTAAAAATTATATTTAGTTTTAGCAGTTATATTATTTTAGCAATTCTAATACTAATCATATTATTTCTTTCTCCTAAATATTTATTTTTAATACATCTTATTGGTGGAAAATAAATAAAATACACTTTCTCTATTCTGTATAGAGGTTTTAAAAATTTCTTTAAATTTAGAGAGGTCTTTCTCATCTTTTTTTCTATTTTAGCATACAAGAGAGTATAATTGTTGGAGTAAAAAATTGATAAAATCTCATTTTTCTCCCTTTTTAGAACGCGTGCTACCTCGGTTTGGTGGGTAAGAGGGCGGAGATGAGAATTTAGTTCCATATCTAAAGTGGGGTCAGAGTACGGTCAGGTATACGGACCTACCTTGGTCATATAGCCGATAGGGGGAACGTGTCACCGTATTATTCTTCCGTCGAAAGGTAAAAAAAGTTAGGTTCGTGAAAGTTGTAACCATATTAGTTTTTTGTATGCCACCGTATGTATCTTGAAACTACGATGAGAACAAGTTTTTTTTTTGTAGAGTTGGTTTGCAAGCCTTTTCTTCCACCCCAGACCCGAATTCGAATTCTATTAGTGTCATTTTTTTAGTCAAATGGTGTCATCATTTGAAAAAAAATCATCTATTTGTTTCTTATAATCAAATGGTGTCATCATTAAAAAGGTTATGGGTTTGTCCCTAATATCAGGGATAGTATTATCGGCTCCTAATTTGATTCGAATTTTGTTAGTATACATTTGCATACATTTGTTATTAAATGACAAATATATTTTATTTTCAATATTACTAATTAATGTAATGACAAGACTTTATAATTTTAATTTTAAAATACATTGTATTATTACCAAACGAGTACCGAACGGACTCTCTGAATCCTTTGGGGATTCCTTCCCCCGAACCCGTGGTAGAGGAGCACATAGTAAATCTAATAAATTTATACTTTAATAATAGAATTAATATTAACATCTGTAAAATAAAGAATTTGTTGAACATGTTCTGACTTGAAAAAATAATAAAAAACAAATATGTTTAAGATAAAAAGATAAACTATATCAAAATACAAAAAAATGTTTAGTGTAGTTCTTATTTTTAGTGTAACGATTTTTTTCTCGGTCAATACAAGAAAATGTTATAAAAAATTATTTTGAATCTATTTTGATCAGATTTGTTAATCTTGTAGCCAGGGCGGACCCATTTTAATAGATGCAGTGGCACGGATAACTGTTTCGTTTCTCCGTCGTAGTATAAAAAATTATAGAGTCGTGAAAGGTGCTACTTTATCATTTTGTTTTGTGCATCTGTTTATATTTCGAAACTCCGATGATAACACAAGTTTCCTTTAGTAGAGTTGTTTTGTTACTTTTGTATGACTTTTCTCCCAATCCAGATCCGGTTCAAATCCCTTATTTTTGGTCATTTCCTTAGTTTTTAATTTTTAATTTTTAATTTTATTTTTTAACTTTTAATTTTTAATTGATTATGTTTCTATCTTTATTTTTTTGCAATAAACATAGGACCTCATATATAAAAAGTAAAGAACTAACCAATAGAGAAAATATTATTTTACGCAAAAAAAAAAAGGGTATTCACTCTTATCACATTGATTGAGAGAAACATTTTTGTTACACTGAATAAGGACTAGTCAACCTTCTTTTTTTAATTTTCAAACTATGAATTGGTCATGATTTGATTTAAAAGAGGGTCTTATTTAATAACATCCTTCAATAATTTTTGATAATTTGATTCACGAAATATAATGAAATTCGAATGACAAATTTATTTGATCAAATTCCTTGCTCTGACCTGATTGGTTCGCGATTGAATTGATTGGATTCAATTTAATTATGGGGTTGAGAAATTTGATAATTCATTGACATTAGTCAAGGACTTTGAATTTCAAATGTAATGGATTTCATAATTTTATTTATAAAACACAAAATAAAGTTCCAATTTAACTAGGGGAAAATTATTAAAATATTTAGTTAACAAATTTTTATATCTAAAATATTCAAAATCTCTCATAATTTAAGAAAATAATCAAAGTTTTTATGGATACGTTTGGTATCTTATATAATCCACATTGCATCCACACCATTTCGTATGGAATCACAACACACACCGCATTCTTGTGTGCATACGGAATCACAACACGAAATATATTTTCACGGAATCATATTATATAATTTACGAAATGCAATTTTAACGAAATGGGGGGGGGGAGTGATTCACAAAATGCAATTTACAATTCTCAATTTATATTTTTTTACCTCTATAACTAGTAAATTGCATTTCGTAAATTACATAATGTGATTCCATATGCACACGGAATGTGGTGAGTGTGTGTTGTGATTCCATACGGAATAGTGTGTGTGCAATGTGGATTCACTGAGATACTAAATGAGTAAATGTATCCACGTAGACTTTGATTATTTGGTAAGTTGGGAGAGATTTTGAATATTTTGGGTATATACAAAATTTGATAATTGGGTATTTTAATAGTTTTCCTTTTAACTACCCCACCCCCACCCCACCCTCACTATCGTCGCTGGCAGCACCGTGACCGCTAGCATCCATTAAACACAATGTAGATTTCAACAAAACATGTGGTCAGACTCAATTAATTTCATTTCAACTCATTTAGATTCTAATTCTTTTGATAAATTACAGTTCCACCATATTTTATTATGTAAATCAAACATCGCCCTAATATTAGTTTATGTTCGAATATATAATAGAAAGATTAGAAAATGTACAAATATATTTTCCATCATTTGTGCCCGTTTATCAAAAAGCTTATTAAGCCTTTGCTTATAAAAGACTCGGAGCCATGACAAGACCATATCTTTAACCCTACGGGATGAACTTACAATCATGCTAATTCTATTGGTTGAATTTAGAGTTGAATTAAAATAACAAATTATGTAATGAATATTTAATGATAACATTTATTTTTATGATAAATATTTAATGATTATTTTATTTATAAGATAACATTTACTCTTACCATAAAGATTTATGAATTATGTAAATCAATACAAATATAGATACAAGTTTGGAGTTACGTGAGACCGGTCTGTTTTTGTGAGATCAAATTTTTATATTTGAAACTTTACAGCAAAACATTTTGAAGGTAAGAAAAACTGAATCTTTATAGCAAAAACACTGTAAAGGTTACTTTCATAGTGTGTGTGAAGTTTTAAGTATAAAAAAAATGGTCTCGGCGGTCTCACGAAAACAGACTGGTCTCACGTGATCCCAAGTCTAAGAATACATGTAGGAAGTAAATTAAAATAATCAAAAAAGGTAAACCGAAAATTAAAGTTTCAAAAAAATGAAAAGTAGTGTTACTTTAAATTTAAGGAATTCTGGTAAAAATTATGTAAATAGTCTCTATTTAGAGACAGTTTAAAAGCCAAAGTTGGAAAAGTACTTATATAAGCCATATCAGAGCCCGATAGAGATGGCCAAATGGGCCCGGCCCGGCCCAGGACCGACGGAGGACCGGGACCGGGTCAGATAAAAGCCCGACCCGGGACCGGTAAGGACCGGTTATAGGACCGAAAATCGGGACCGTTTACACTTTTGAAGCGATTTGTAGGACCGGCCCGGCCCGGCCCGGGACCGTTCATGGGACCGGTTATGGGACCGGCCCGATTTTTACAAAAAAATTGTATTTTTATATATTTTTTATATGTATTTCTAACTTTCTAAGTGTATTTGATTGAAAACTAATTACAATTTATAATAAAATGTATTTTTAAATGTATTTGACTAAAAACCAAATATAAAACTATAATAAACGTATTTTTTAAGTGTATTTGTTTGAAAAACAATTATAAAACTACAATAAAACATGTTTTAGGTGTATTTGAGTGACCCAATTGCATATATATAATGATTATATATATATATAATATATTAAATTAATAAATAGAATTAATGTTTTTATAAAAATAATTTTTTATTGAAGGTCCGGATTGGGAGCGGTTTGGGCCCGGGACAGGGACCGGTTTTCGGGACCGGTTATGAAAACACACTAAACGGGCCGGCTTGAAATCGTTAGGACCAGGACCGGTCCCAAAAATCCCGGTCCGAAAATTACTGTTAAGGCCCGGTCCAAGCCCGGTTTTTGGCCATCTCTAGAGCCCGAGCATTTTATACTTAAATCCAAGTTATTTTTAACGAGCCGATCAGAGTTGGTTATGTTCGACTAAAATTAAGTTACAACTAAGTTATATTTGAAAAATTAGCTGATAAACTAGTTGCTGGCTAATAAGTTAACAGTTAAACTAAAAATAACTTTGTGGATACATGATAAACTATATGATAATTTAAAATAATTTAAAAAGGTATAAGTGACGTTTTTATATGAGATATGAAGAGCATAAACATATTTGGATATAAAGTGAACAAAGCACCAATAAATTATTTGATTTAACTTTTCAAAAAGCCACCTTGTATGGTTTAACAAATAAAGTTTTTTTAACAACTTCCAAACAATAGGCTATTGTTATTTTTAACAAATTAGTTGAAAAGCTATTTGATGGTTAATAAGTTAGTTGTTAGCTGATAAATTAATCGGAAACTAATCATTTTTAATAGTAATTAGCCGGTAAGTTAATTAATCAATGTAAAATAACCTAAAATGATATGTTAAAAGTTAATTGAAGAAATAAAATAAGCTTGGTCAATATAAAAATAAAAATAAAAATAAAATAGGCATAACAGAAAGAAAAAAAGGTGGAAAACTAACTAGAGCTTAATGAAATGCTATTTGAATTTTTTTTTGAAAAAAATAACTAAAACCAGGACTTTACAATAAATAGTTTAAAACGGTCAAACATTTTCTAAATTTTATTGCATCATCATAAATATATATATATATATATATATATATATATATAGAGAGAGAGATGGAAGTTCATGCGAGGACGGTAACAATTTACGAGAATGTGAGGACAATTTTCAGCAATCATTTTCGCATATTAAAATTTTTATGTACAAAATCAAATATGATTCATATACAAAATCATAAATGATGCGGACGACTTTCCATACGACTTAAGTGACTCAAAAGTCGTCCGCTACAGTTAGTGCAAAATCACATGTGATCTTGCTCATGAAAAAAACTCCTTGTATTCTTGTAATTGTTATTATCCTCATATTAACCCGTCCTCTATATACATATATGCACTAACTGTAGTATTCTTGTAAATTGTTATTATCCTCATATGTACCCGTCCTATATATATATATATGTATATATATATGTATGTATATATATATATATATTCGGTGCGGACACAGCAATTTTGACTTGCAAAATGGATCAAGTGCAAACAAAGTGGTCTGATGTGTTTTGAGTTAAATTACATCGTTACAATAAACTTTTTTTAAGTTTTTGATTAGTTTCGAGAGATTCTGTAAAGTTATTTTTGTTGATTTTGAGAGATTTTTTTAAAAAAATTATTGATTTCGAAAGACTTTTTTGATTATTTTTTATTGATTTCAAAAGATTTTTCAGGTTTTGTTGATTTTCAAGACATTTTTTATTTATTCTTTGCTTTATGTTTCTTGTATTTTTTTTATATTCATGAGCACCCACGAAATTCAAAGAATGCACTTTTTATACCAAAAACATTTTATTTTTAAAATCGATTGAAAAGATACACAAGACCCCGCTCAGCAACTTATAGGTCCCACCTTTGCATATATATATATATATATATATATATATATAGGAAAGTTCAAATGTAAACTCATTTTTGGTTGTGAACGTGAGGACGAATCTCAGCCACTTACCCGGTCAATAAAGGCAGCTTTGACCTGGTTCCCCTCCTTTAATAATCTCCACCCTCCCATGAATCGCGTCAATCCTCCGTGATCGCGTCTACCATAACCGAAGATGTGTGGCTGAGATTCGTCCTCACGTTCACAACCAAACTTGAGTTCACATTTGAACCTAACCCTATATATATATATATATATATATATATATATAGAGGAAGGTTCAAATGAGAACTTTGTAAATTTAAAGAAATAAATGAACACTTTATGAACCACATATGATGTGGGTCCCATATAATATTAAATCATTTCTGTTTTGATATGATTTAATATTAAATCAAAAATGATTTAATATTATATAGGACTCACATCATATATGGTCCATAAATGTTCCTTTATTTCTTTAAAAATGAGTGGTTCTCGTATGATTCCTCTTATATATATTGTTGAGTTCTGGTTCAAAGTCGTTACAAATAAATGTATTTAACACTTTCTAATATATATAAATAAATCAATTTTTATGGATTAAATATTTAAGAAAATATCAACTTTTGTGGAATAAATATAAATATAAATAAAATAATGTATGGAAAGTGTGTTGACCATGACATTACATGTGAGATGGGTCCAATCGTCAAGGGATCCTACATGGCCGGTGCTCACATGGCATGTTAATAGATGCCACGTGGACAAAGACAAACGAGCCACGATAATAACATTCCGACGTGGCGTTAATCACCATCCATTTCATTATCATACTTACTTTTTCAAAAACGCGTTTACAAAAAAAACATATCATATAACCTTAGTTTTAATGACCTTTACATGTTAACTACTTTTCCATTTATTAAAATTAAAGGATTATGGCTCCCCATGTCTCTATGCCCTCTTATTTATTTATTTATTTATTTATGAAAAGGGAGAAGTTTAAATGAAAATTAATTTTTTTTTATTGTGTATGTGAGTACAAATAAGAGGATACGTGTTCCATTTAATATAAATAATGAAGATATTTTAATATGAATAACGAAGGTGAACTTCATACAATTATTACAATAAATGATACAACATTCAGTATGAATAGAACAATATTCAATATGAATAATACATGACCATTATCTATTCAGAATGAATAACTCTTGGACGCATGAAACACGTGTCGCGCTTTCCTCTGTTCTCACATGCACGATGAAAATGAGTTTTTATATCAACCTGTCCTTATATATATAGCATAGGATCGTATGAGAAGTAGAGTTAACGTGAGAAGCGTAAGAAGAGATCTGAGCCCTTGATCACGTTAAATCTCATATCCACCCATGAATTGCGTCTTAGAAGGGAGTTGATTCGATGCATCTCGGTGCATCTCATTCTAATGTGCATCCAAAGGTGGAAATCTCTTCTTACGCTTCTCACCATAACTCTCATTCTCACCGGAACCCAACCTTATATATATAGCTATATATACCTATATATATATATATATATTTAGGTATATATATATAGGGAGGTTCAAGGAAAAACACTAAAAAAACAGAAAACTGAAGAACACCCTAGGAGCCTTCCATCTGGACGATATGCACTAACTAGGGGTGCTCATGGGTTGGGTTGATCGGGTTCGAGGTGTTTTAACTAATCAACCCAATGTTGTCGGTTTGAGAATTTTTCAACCCAACCCAACCCGTTCAGGTTGATCGGGTTAATCGGGTTAATAGTTTGGCACAACAAAATATTCTGCTAACATTGAATAACTCACAATTTATTTTTCATCATCTATCATGCGAATTTCAAGCTGCTACTGCTCCGATAGCTGCTTTAGAGGTTGCTTAGCCGGGGAGATGCTGGCAAGTCCTAACTAACTTATTAAAAAGGGTGTGAGCCTTTGAAGAACCTCGCAGGTGAGGGGTAGGTACAACTGTAATCAAGCAAGAACAAACAATCATCGGGGGGAGCATGGATTTCCTGTCTGGCAGGTATGTGCTCCTTTAATACAATTGATTGTCTCTTTTGAACAGGTAGAGATGAACACACCATTCCAACAACTGGAGAAGGAATAGGATAGACAGTCGAACACGACACACCCTCTGCACGATCCTTTGAGCTGTTGTTCCGGGGTTTGATAGCTAAGTGTGCTTGAATGCTTTGAGGCTCAACGAAGTCAAAGCACGTTGACAATGGAGTTATCTCTGTCCTGTAGTTAAGTTGAACTCATCTCTTTCTGTACTGAAAAGGTATTTGGCTTCATTTGGTACAACTTATCTATACTTCTTGAATTTGAAATATATTACATCCAATTAATTTTTCTCAATATATATACACAAATGATTTATGTAAAGATAGATAATAGATTGAAAATATATGTATACGAGGAGACTGCGTGATGGGTGTAATTGTTTAATGTACATATTAATAGAGATTCAATAATTATATTAACCCAAAATATAAAAGTATATCGGGTTCATCGGGTTGGTCGGGTCGGGTTGGGTTCAAATAAAAGTTACCCGATATCAACCCAATGCCTAAGGTTTGAAGATTTTACAACTCGATTAGGCATCGGGTTGCTTCGGGTTGAGTTATTTTGCATCGGGTTGGGTTGGGTTTAGCGGGTTGGTCGGTTTGGTTGGTTTTTAGAGCACCTCTAGCACTAACACATACAAGCGTTTTTTGTTCCTATACACCAATGCTTCTATCATTACATGTGTATTGATGCATATTCACAAATGCATGTTACAAATTACCGGTATTCATTAGTGCATACCGTCCACATGAAAGGCTCCCAGTGTGTTCTTCAGTTTTCTCCTTTTTGGCGTTTTCCCTTGAACCTGACCTTATATATGTGTGTATATATATATATATATATATATATATATATATATATATAGGGGCAGGTTTATACGAGAACGCGAACTTTTTACGAGAACGCGAAAAGCTTTTTCAAGTACAACATCATATATGATTCACGTAGTGACTTTGATTCACATACAAAATAATATGTGATTTTGATGTTAGTACAAAATCACATGTGATTTTTTGATGTTGGTACAAAATCACATGTGATTTTGTACATGAAAAAAGCTTCTCGCGTTCTCGTAAAAAGATATCGTCCTCGCATGAGCCTCCCTCTCTCTCTCTCTCTCTATATATATATAGGAGAGGTTCAAATGAGAATTTTGCATATTTAAATGAACAAATGAACATCTTAAGAACCACATATGATGTGGGTTCCACACAATAAAAAATCATATATGATTCAATGGTGGGCCCCATATATGTGTTATATTCATTATGAATCTTTATGTACGTTCAATTGTGTACGGCAACCGTAAGTCTGTAACTCAACATCACCTTCTTCAACACTTCTTTCAACGTCGTAAGGTACCGCGTTCTTTATCACCATAACCCAACACATGTCAAGACCGATCGAGACCGAGCGAGAACATATCGAGACTAATCGAGAACCCGTCGAGAATCCATTCATTGACTTGGTGTGTGTTTATGTGTGTTAAACCATAGGCTATCACTTTCAACTTTTATCTGGATGGCTTGGGAACCCATCGAGACCAATCAAGAACACATCAAGATCGATCGACAACCCATCGAGACCAATCAAGACTAATCAGAAATCCATCCATCGACTTGGTGTGTGGTTGTGTGTTAAAATCATAACATAGCAGCTTCATTTTTCATCGAGACCTATTGAAAACCTATTGATTAAATTATTATATGTTTCTTAGTGTATAACCATAACACACTACTTTTAAATCTTATCGAGATGGATCGAGAGCTCATCCAAATCATTCGAGAACCCAATTAAAAAACTAAAGCATGTAGAGTTGAAAGTGTTGTATATTCATGGTGAATAATATGTATATACATGGTGAATAATGTGTATATGTAAGATGATTAGTATGGTGACAATTAATTTTTATGATAAATATCTTACAAATATAAATACTAGAGGGTTATTGTATACATATGATCATACATAAATATTCATGATGAATAGTAAGTATATTCATGATGAATGTTATGTATATTCATAATGAATGTTACAGCGAAAATTATATTCATGACGGATATCATACTGATGTATGAATATTGAACTATAATGAGACGCGTGTCGTGCTCTCCTTTATCCTCATGTGCACAATGAAAGATGAGTTTTTGAACTCACCCTTTGTAACACCCTAAAAATTAAGAGTAAATTGAAACCGAAATATAAGCGGAAAATGGATTAAATAAGATAAAGATCACCCATAAGATGGGGAAAGGTTATAAAATTTACATCAATGATTGGATACTACAACAACAACCTACTAATCTACATGCATCTAGAACATAGATTATGTTTGGGTGTTGCTAATATCCTCAAAATAATGGTACTAGTATCTCCAACATTTACACTAGAAGGTGTAATCCCAAAAAGGTGCCTCTACCGGCACAACGCTCCGCTTTGCTCTAGGGATCCCCACTAACACGATCACCTGCTAAACATGGTATTTAAGAAAAAGTGTTAGGCTTAACGCCTACTGAGAAACAACAGTTAAATAGGTAAAGCCGTAAAATATTTAAAGAAGAACGACAGTCTTTATCCTATTTAATTTAACTTGACATCTTACTCTTCATGAGTAAGGTTCTTTTCAAAACAACCAGGGGAGACCCGGTATTACCATCCTTAGTGATGAATACAAAAGTAAGTCACTACTCGATGTTAAGCTTATGAAAGGAATCAATGGCTATTGGCAACAACCAATAATACAATAAATGTACGGGCCCCGATTACTCAAATCAAAGCTCGTGCTAAAGGTCAAAAGCTATTGGCAACAACCAATAATACAATAAATGTACGGCCCCCGATGACTCAAATCAAAGCTCGTGCTAAAGGTCAATGGTTATTGGCAACAACCAATAATACAATAATCGTACGACCCCCGATGACTATAGTTAGCACTTACGTAAGGGTCAATGGCTATTAGCAACAACCAATAATACAATAAGTGTACGGCCCACGATGACCCTAAACGTGACCGAAATGGGACAATAATTCCGCATTAAAACCGACTTAATGCCTATGGATCCATTCTAGTCTATTAATCAAATACATTAACCAATAGATACTGATAGTTTTCCAAGTACCAAATCCTTTATATAAATGTTTTCCTTTGAGATCGTGACTTAATGGAGGGTTGGACATTCCAGGCTGTTAGTCCCAATTTTATTGTTGAAAGTGTAAAAAGTAAAACCTATGATTAAAGTATGAAAGACCAGAGATCGTTATCCAGAGCCGCAACCAGTGGTGGTTACCGAGGAACTAGAGCCCGTGTATAAAGATCAAGAGACGAAGTATAGCGTGCTGAATGTTCAAGTTTCCAGAGGTCCATCCTCTGGACTATACATCAAAAGATTCAGCCTCGGGGCTATACATCAAAAGGTTCAGCCTCTGGACGATACATCAAGAGGTTCAGCCTCTGGACCATACATCAAGAGGCTCAGCCTCTGGACTATGCTTCTGGTTCAATCCTTGTTAGATCTTCAAATGGTTGTTCTCTCTATCATAGCCCGACACCTCATGTAGTAGTTGTCATTCCACCTTTACACGTGGAGCTTCTACATTGGAGGATACTTTGACTTTTCTTATTTTAGGCTATAAATAGGAATCCCCTTCCCCATTTGTAAGTGTGAATGTGAGATTGTTTCTTTGAAACTCTCCATCTCTAAATACCCACAATCCAATCATGTAAGATATATGATCATGATTAATCATATGACTACGCTTCTATTTTCATATTGTTCATCATTTTGATTAACCGTTCTTCCATTTATAACCGTTTGATCTATAATTGCTTCCGCTTTATATCTTTTGTTTAGATCATTGATTCAATATGAGATCTGGGTTCCTAAACGGGCGATTGGGATATAGGCGATTGTGACATGTCACTATCGCCGGTCACAATCGCCGAAAGTGTAGAAAGAGTTTGCGATTTTGATCAGGTTTTGTGTCTCTGCGATAGTGCCCCACGATTGTGACATGGCATTATAGCCTGTCACAATCGCCTAAAATGTACCGAGAGTTGGGATTTTCATCAAATTTATGGCTTCCTGCGATTGTGCCCTGCGATTGTGACATGACACTATAGCCTATCACAATCGCCTAAATGGTACCGAGAGTGATTTCGTTTCCGGTCTTATTTCCTTTCCTCCAATCCATTGCAACACTCAACATAATTCTCAACTTTGCATACAAAATTTCCGGGTGTTACAATCCTCCCACACTTGAAATTGATTTTGACCTCGAAATCTCGAACTAAGTGAACAAATGCGGGTACCTTCTATTTAGGTTTTCTTCCGCTTCCCACGTTATGTTGGATCCTCGATAATGTTTCCATTGCACCTTAACCATGACGATTTCTTTGTGACGAAGGTTTTTTTGACTTTCTTTCTAAGATTGTTTCCGGTTCTTCTACACATCGGTTGTCGTCAACGCGAATCTCCGAGAGAGAAATCACACTCTCTTCTTCCGCCAAATATTTCCTTAAATAACACACATGGAATGTATTGTGTATCCCGGCCATCTCGGGTGGCAACTCTAACCTATAGGCTTGACATCCCACTCTTTCCAAAAAATTTAACGGTCCAAGGAAACGAGGTCAAAGCTTCCCACGTTTTCCGAATCGTATAATACCCTTCTATGGGCATACTTTTAGCATGACACGTTCCCCCACTTGGAACTCCATTGCTCTCCTCTTCTTGTCGGCGTAACTCTTTTGACGGTCTTGAGCCGCTTTTAGCCGCTCACGAATATTCTTCACTTTATCGGCCGTCTTCTGCACGATCTCGGGACCAACGAATTGTTTCTCACCCGCCTCTAACCTACACACCGGAGTTCTACATTTCCTACCATACAAGGCTTAGAACGGTGCCATACCAATGCTAGAATGGTACCTATTATTGTAGGCAAACTCCACTAGTGGTAGGTGCGAGTCCCAATTCCCACCAAAATCGATGACGCACGATCTAAGCATGTCTTCTAGAGTTTGAATGGTACTCTTACTTTGGCCATCGGTTTGGGGATGGTACGCGGTACTCAGATGTATCTTCGTGCCCAACCCTTTTTGCAATCCTTTCCAAAAGTTGGAAGTGAAACGGTTATCTTAGTCGGACACGATAGTCAAAGGTACATCATGCCTCGAAACGATTTCATCCACATATAACTTAGCAAGTTTGTCAACTGGTTCGGCCCCCCGCATTGCTAGGAAGTGAGCACTCTTCGTCAATCTATCCACCCATATGGCATCGTGACCTTCAATGTCTTAGTCACGAAATCCATAGTGATGTCTTCTCATTTACACTCCGGTATCTCCAAGGATTGGAGACTCTCGTATGGTCGTTGATGCTCTGCCTTCACTTGCAAGCACGTCACACATCTTTCTACATAGTTGGCCACACCCAACTTCATAACGCGCCACCGATATGTCAACTTCAAGTCTCTATACATCTTGGTGCCACCTGGATGAATGGAATATTTTGACGTGTGCGCGTCTTCTAGTAGTAGTTCGCGGTTGCCCCCGATCTTGGGCTCTTCGATTATGGAAGATTACTTGAACAAGCTCTTGTGCTGAATGTCCACTCAACTCATGGTTTACAGACAGATTCTTTGTTATTAGACTGATTCTGCACGACATTGTCATGCAACTCACACTTTATCTGTCCACGTTTGGATGAATCAATATGCTATGGGGTTGGCTGAGATTATGAGGCTAACAGTTGTGTTGAGTTTTACAGGTTAAAGCTGTATTTGGTGCAATCAGTGGTGTTTATGGCACATTGAATCTGATTTTAAACTTGAAATGAAGAATAAGAGCTTAATTTAAGGGGGAGCTTGAATTTATTGGAATGAGGTTACTACATCAAGGGGCAGCTACATGTTTATCTAAGGGGATCTTCAAGCTTCTAAAGCTTAATGGGAAGACGGCTAACGACGTTCAACTGGTTTTCCTTTTATTGTTTTCTTTTTAACACTTAGGGGAGATTGTTAGTCCCAACTTTATTGTTGAAAGTGTAAAAAGGACGTGGTTAAAGTATGAAAAACCAGAGATCGTTATCCAGAGCCGCAACCAGAGGTCGTTACCGAGGAACCAGAGCCTGTGTATAAAGATCAATAGACGGAGTATAGCGTGTTGAATGTTCAAGTTTCCAGAGGTCCAGCCTCTGGACTATACATCAAGAGATTCAGCCTCTGGGCTATACATCAAGAAGTTCAGCCTTTGGACGATACATCAAGAGGTTCAGCCTCTGGACGATACATCAAGAGGTTCAGCCTCTGGACCATACATCAAGAGGCTCAACATCTGGACTATGCTTCTGGTTCAATCCTAGTCAGATCTTCAAATGGTTGTTCTCCCTATCCTTGTCAGATCTTCAAATCCTTGTCAGATCTTCCGTTAGCAACAAGTGTTGTTTCACCATAACCTCCTCTTTTAAATCTTCCACAAGTAGTGTCTCCACTTGGGAAGTCTTGATCCGACCGATCAAGCTTGACACTAATTAAATCTTCGTAAGCACGGCTCGTGTTCCACCACCATACTCCTTTCGACTTAGAACATCCGTTACTATATTTGTATAATTCGGGTGGCATAGTAACACACAACCATAATCCTTAAGCAATTCAAATCAAGGTCGTTGCCTCATGTTTAACTCCTTTTAATCAAAACATACTTCAAACTTATACGATCGGTGTAGAGTGTACACTTAGTTCCGTAAGGACAATGTTGCCATAAATTTAATGCAATTACCACCGCTGCTAACTCTAAGTCGTGGGTTGGGTATTTCTTCTCGTGTTCCTTGAGTTGCCTTGACGCATATGCAATCACCTTGCCTCTTTGTATTAATACACAACCCAAACCCATCCTTGACGCATCAATTTAGACCACATAATCTTCAGATCCTTCTGGCAAGGATAAGATCGGTGTTCCACACAATTTTCCTTTGAAGAGTTTGGAAGTCTCTTCTTGTTTGTCGGTCCAAGTAAACTTCTCATTTTTCCTCGTTAAAGCTGTCAAAGGTGTTGCAACCTTTGAGAAATCATGAATAAACCTTCGATAATAGCCCGCCAATCCTAAGAAGCTTCTAATTTCGGATGGATTCCAAGGCGATTCCCAATTCATCTTTGCTTCAATACGGATGGATCCACCTTCGCTCCGTCTTTAGTGACGACATGCCCCAAAATTGTACTTTCTTCAACCAACAGCTGCACTTAGAGAATTTGGTGTGTAACTTTTCCTTCCTTAACTCGAGGACTTCTCGAAGGTGTTGCTCATGGTCTAACTCGTTCTTAGAGTAGACAATGATATCATCAAATAATACTATCACCGATTGATCCAGAAACGGCCGACAAACTTGATTTCATCAAATCCATAAAAATTTCTGACGCGTTTGTCAACCCAAACGGCTTAAGAACTCGTAATGACTGTACCGTGCCCTAAACACCGTATTTGCTACATTATCCTCCTTCACCTCCACTAGATGATAAACCGAACGTAAATCGATCTTTGAGAAGCAACCCGCTCCTTGTAGTTGATTAAAGAGATCATCGATTCTCAGAAGGGAATACTCATTCTTCACGGTTGTTTTATTCAACTTCCTATAGTCATTACACATCCTCATCGTGTCATCTTTCTTCTACACAAATAAGACTGGAGCTCCCCCGTCACCATATCTATGCGAAGCTCCACTAGTCTATCGGGTGGCAAACCGGGTAAGTCTTCGGGGAACACATCGGGAGGTTCACTAACGACCCGAACATCATCTAACTTCCTCTTCTCTAACTTCGCATCTAGAACATAGGCTATATACGAAAGACATCCCTTGGCTAAACACTTTGCACGACTTTGCCAAGGTTAACCAAGCTAACTCGCCTTTCCTTCCTTCCCCGTAGATTATCACCACACTGCCATCCGATAACGGAGTCCGGATTTACTTCTTAGAACATTGAATTTCGGCTTGGTTCTCGGATAACCAATCCCTTCCTATCATAATATCAAACCCTCCTATCGACATAGGCATGAAATTTACCCCAAACTTACTTCCCTCAACTTCCAACATACAATCCTTAAGATTGGTCCAAACTAGAACTTACTTGCCATCGGCTATTTCAACAATACAGGCATCTTCCAAAGTACTCACAGGTACGTGTAGATTTGAGTAGAAAGAAGTGGTCACAAAAGAAAAGTGGCACTAGAATCAAAAGGACATAAGTGAGTATACTCTCTCACCGTCTCGTTCCCTTTCTTGAGAACCCGAACATTGATCCATGATACGACCGAAAATTTTCTCATTGCAATACTCTTCCAAAACTTCTGCTTTTAATAATGCCAAGGTGAGCATAGAGATTATGATAGGCCCAAAGGTAGCCGTGGTGATGCTCCACCATGCTGAAACCTCGCCCCTAAGCATCTATGAAGAGATCTTCACTCTTTCCTTCTCTTCAAATTCACTCGAGCCAACAGCTTGCTCGATCTCTTGAAACTAATTCACACAAACTATCCCGATCATCTGATCTGGAGAACTTGGGTGATTTAGAGCATAAGAAAGTCTCGTACGATCAACCCTTTCCCGTTCTCCTTACTTGCGTCACATATGCCTCTTCGGTAATGGAACATGTCCCGTTGCTCCCGGAACCCATTACTATGTTCTGTGTAGTTGCCTCATGCCTTCGGTTATTGGCACCCCTTTCCTAGAACATCTTGAGCACAGTTTCATGTTGTCGTGCTATAACGAAATTAACCGCCTGCAACATACTGAGTTAGAACTCAACTCGTAAGCCTGCTTCTACCATTAAAGGATTACCCCGATTCAAGGTTGACTGCACGCAGGCGACCCATTCTGGCACATCTCTTGATGGAACAAGAGGGATCATAGGTGATTGAGTGACTTCCAATGTCACTTGTAGATTCGGAGTAGAAATACTATCGTTCGTGCCCTTAGCTTCGTTACACGATCTAGTACGTGTATTAATCATCTCGGTCGGCCACAAACATAGAATAGGAGTAAGACAAGTGTAACATAATTACGTATAACACATTCACCAATCATCGTAACCATAGTAAGTAAACATACTCACATAACAATATACCCAAGATAGCATTAGCTACGTGATATCTTGAATATATCACTCGTATAAGAATTCTTATTAGGACAGTCACGTTTCATAGTGAGTGCATTTATGTCGACTCTAAAGCTCTACTATCTCAAGAGTGTATACCCATTGTCACACAACATCACTTAAAGTCTCAGCTTAAGCCTAGGCATCTTAGGTTCATACCTAGTTCGCTTAAACTAGAGCTCTGATACCAACTTGTAACACCCCTAAAAAATGGGAGTTAATTTTAAACAAATAAACTGCGGAATTCAACTTCAAAAAAAGAAACATCACCCGTAAAGATGGGGAGAAGGTTACTAAGTTTACAACTTCAAGGGGATACTAGACGACAACCTATTAATCTATACAATTATAAGATACATATTAAGTTCGGGTGTCTCTAAATCCTCAAAATACACTTCTATGTAACTTCCTCCATACACACGAAGGTGCACTTCCAAAGGATGCCATTACCGGCATCTAGCTCCACTCGTCCCATCAAGCCCCACCAACTTGATCACCTGTTATACATGTCATTTTAAGATAAAGTGTTAGTCTTAAAGCCTAGTGAGAACAAACAGTTCAAAAGATAGAAAAGCCATTTAAACTTCGAAAGCGGTAAATATACATTTAACCAAAAGCTTTTCCAAAACATCTCTTTTTCTTTTGTTCCGTGATTTACACCTGAAAGATACGCTTCACTTCTTTTTGAGAAAAAACTTTCTTTTTTTTACTTCCGCGATTTACACCTGAAAGATACCCTTTACTTCTTTTTTAGAAAAACTTCCTTTTTCTTTACTTCCGTGATTTACACCTAAAAGAAACGCTTTACATCTTTTGAGGGAAACTTCTACGGGAATGACCCGCCATCACATCTATTACTCTTCCGCACAAGTTCAACCCCAAACCGGGATCCATTACAAGTGTCATCCTCAAATACTTCTGACTATATGTGCCTGTGGATCCATTTACACTAGTCTAACTTCCGAATACAATTGTTTACGATGTATTAACTTCCTTTCACAAAATCATTGTGAAGATTAACTTCCGAATACCTTCGCTTCCAATGTATTAACTTCCCTTCACAAAATCTTTGTGAAGATTACCTTCCATGTTTCCAAAACTTTCCTTCATGAAAACTTTGTATTATAAACTTCATATTTACAAAAACTTCCTTCCCAAAATTAGGTCAAAATTACATGTAGGTTTATACATCATATTTCTCGTCAAAAACCCATAAGGGTGTTTTAAAACCGTTCTTCGTACTCATTTCATCATTTCAAAGAAAAACCATAAATGACACATTTTGACCTAGTTTTACCAAAATCTTCCAAGTATAGAAATACTTATTTTCAACATCACATTAAGGTAAAATACTTCATTTTGACATGTATAAAGTTTTAAAGGTAAGAATGACCTCACAATACTAGAGTTTGACGAAACCCTAGAAAACTTCCAACTAGCTCTTGCATCCTAGATTAGAAGAACACCTAAGGTTCAATAAAAATGCTTGATCTTGAGGTTGGTTTGCCAAGAGGAGTCATTGCTCCTACAAATCGCCCTTTTTAGGGATTTTAACTTCAGAGGAAAGCTATGAGAGAATATCTGATATTTGCAATAAAATGATATTCAGCTAAAAGACTTCTTTTTATACTTCAGACATAAATTGCAACCACGAACTGCGACGCGGGCACATGGACAGGTCGCAGTAGCTTGGTCGCACCTTCCCAAACCAACTCACGGTATATAAATTGCGACCTACGATTGCGATGTTGACACTTGGTCAGGTCACAGTTTCTGGTTGCACATCCCTTGGTCGACTTACGGTACAACAAATGCGACCACCAATTGCGATGATGACACTGTTTTGGTCGCAGGTCTTGGTCGCACTTTTCCAAGACAACCTACGGTACACTTCTTGCGACGATGGTACTGCGACAATGGCCTTGGACAGGTCGCACCTTGAGGTCGCACTTTCCATCTGGAAGTCCCAAATGATTTTAACACCCATCCTAACAAATGCCAAACTTGTATTTATTAAAAGAAGATCAAGAGACACGAAATTCAGGGTGTTACAAAAGATCCTCCACTTGGTATACCTTGATCCGATCGATCAAACTAGACACTATGTCGATTCGCGTAAGCACGACACACATCCACTACCGTACTCTTTTAAACTTAACGCATCCGCTACCACGTTGGCTTTACCCGGGTGGTAAAGCAACTCACAGTCATAATCTTTGAGTAACTCGAGCCAACGCCACTACCTCATGTTTAGCTCCTTTTGATCAAATACATACTTTAGGCTTTTGTGATCGGTGTAAAGTGTGCATTTAGTATTGTAGAGATAGTGCCGCTGTTGGGCCACCGATGATTTGGTGACGAACCTTCTTTCTTATATGGAAAATCAAAGACTATCCAATCAAGGGTGGTACATCAAAATGTGGAATTTTTGATGTATAAACTAACACTAAAATTCAGACTACTTGACGAAATCAAGTGTGGTCGACCTTGCAAGTGGTCACCGATGTTGGATTGGGTCACCGATCCAAGATGTGGTCACCGATGTTACTGAGGTCACCGACACATGCAAGTGTGGTCACTGACTATGCTGTTGCCGATCCTATAAGCTAATATGCAAGTTGCCAATTCAAAGCTTAGGAAGCACTAACCAATGTGATACATCCTTGTATGTATCACTTAGCATTTTCGAAGATCAGTTCTTATGACACAATAAATGCAAGATATGTGTGCAGCAAGAACTTGGGTAGCAAACCTTAAATTCGGACATTCTCTTTTTACTCACCTAAAAAGGATGTTTGTCTTTAAGCTAAAAGGTTTGATAGGACTTCACAAAGAAAAAGAGATAAAGTTATCTGACATTACGTGCTACAAAGAATGGTTCATCCATTTATCCAGTACAAAGGAAGTGGCATCTTCCTTTGTCCATCAGATAAACTTCAAACTAATGAATCTTTGACAGTTTTCCACATGCATCCCATTCATGGGCACTATAAAAGGAGATGGAGTCCTTCCTATAATCTTTATGCTTTCAAAAATTCCTCTGAGTGATCTTTTGTTTGATTCCGGCAATCCTGAGTGTTTTAACAGTTTTATTTTAGCTTTCTTAGTGCATAAGTTAATTATTGTCTCATGTGTTTCATGTGTTTAGTTTGTTAGAATAGTGTGTCTATTCTTTTCCGCAACAAACTTCTGTTTTATAAATTTTTAATATTTATATTAAAAAATTTAAAAGGGTAAAATTTTGTGTGTTTGTATTCAACCCCCCTCCCCCCTCTTCTACAAACCTTCATTTATATAGCCATCTCTAAACAGGGACTAACAAGTGGTATCAGAGCAGTTAGTTTAATTCAATAAACTAGATCTGTGAGTGCTACTACTCCTCCAACTCTTGAAGGTACTCTAAAAAATCCTTTCACTGGTACATACGACTTAGGCTCTTTAGCCAAACCCCCAAGGTTTAATCCAAATAACTTTGGGTTATGGAAAAATCGTATGTTACTGTTCTTGGAAGGGATTGATTGTCGGTATCCTAAAATTCTGTGTGAGGGACCTATCATTCCAAAGGTATGGGCTCGCTTTGGACCACAAAAGGATACGGAAGGAAAAGATATAGAGTCTGATGACGACAAGAGTGATGCAACCGGCAGATATATCATCAAACAACCAAACAAATATAATGAAGATGATAAACGTCTGGTTGCATTAGACACCAAAGTAAAATCAACTCTAGCCATATCTCTTCCTGATGAAGTATATCATTCTCTTCTAAATCTTTCTACTGCAAAAGAGATGTGGGACACTCTACAAAAGATATGTCTTATTAGAAAGTATGAACTATTCTCTCATGAAAAAAGAGAATCCCTCTCTGTCTATTTTAATCGCTTTAATTGTCTTTTAAATGACCTCAAGGTTCTAGGAAAAGTTTATGATAATGAAGAGGTTATATGCAAGTTTATGGACTGCCTCCCAGACTTCTGGGAAACCATATGTACTTGCATTAAGAAAACCATGGATCTTGAAATCATGCCTTTAACTGCTCTTTGTGGGACTCTTCTTCATTATGAACAAACCAAGAACCAAAGAAAATCTCTCATAAAAGACATTAAGTCTGCCTCTGTTGCTTTAATAGATGATTCTTAATCTTCTTCATGTGTTCCTAGAATCACCTATCCCTCCTCTGAATCTGAAAATGAAATTAAGGAGGATTCACCTCATCAATCGGATGCTTACTATAGTGCTACTGATGATGAGGGAGAAGAATCCGCCATTGACATACTGTCTGATAGTATGGCAATCGTTCTAAATTTCAAAGAAAACATTTTTCTCAAAAACCCTCTTTTGACAAAGCAAATGAAGAATGCTTCAGTTGTGGAAAGAAGGGTCACTTTGCCTCTGAGTGCAGATCCAAATTTTTCTCTAAACTCAACTCTCCTTCTTCTTCTGACCATGACTTCTCCAAATCAGCTTCTAGGAAGTCTGAAGAGAGAAATAGTCGTTTTTCTAAGGAAAGTCCTGAATCCTCTAACTCAAAAGTAATCTCTGGATATAAGAAATACAAAGCTAAGTATAAGAGGGAAAAGGAAAAGAACCAAAGTAAAGGAAAAACTTTGGTTGCTGAGACCCATTGTTGGGAAGATGAGCAAACTTCTGAAAGTGAGAGTGAATATGTCACAAAGTGCCTTATGGCCAAAATTGATGAGTTGGAAGATATGGAAAAGTCACTCTACACTACTCTCGTCTCTACCGAGGGATCAACTTCGGGAACCAAGCCCCAGGTACATCCCTTTACCTTTATCTCTGATGATCAAAAAGTTGATGTCTTTGATTCTTTAACTATTGACTTCTGTAACTTAAAGGATCAAAAGAAAAAGGCTGACTTGCATAAAAAATGTTTAAATGATTAACTTCTATCTTGCTTTTCTAAACTCAAAGACTTTGATAAAATGAAAGTTGATCTAGAAAACCTAAGGTATTTAAATGACAGTCTTTCTGAAGAGAAAACAAAGATCTCAAGTACTCTTGAAAAGGAACAAGAGGTTCTCTCTAAATGGACTAAATCTTCTAAAAATCTTGAAAGATTCTTCTAGATCAAATCTCTTGCAATGATAAGTTTGGACTTGGATATGGAAAAGATGATCCTCAACCTTCTGACCTTCACTTCCATCATCTCAATGTCAAGGCTTTCCTGCTGGTTTCTTCTCCAATGACGATGATGATCTTTTATATTACTCATCTGAGGATTCCACTTCTGTCCATTCAATAGACTTGTTTGATATGCTAAAAGTAGAGTCTAATGCGAAGAAGTTTGGAGTTTTTGTAAAACCTAAAGAATCCTTTCTTGAGCCTGCAAAAGTTTCAACTCTTCCAAGCTCTTCTTCTTCCTCTCCCAAAGCCATTCAAAGACTTCTAAATTCTCTAAGTCTTCATGAGTCAAGGTACTCTCATGAGTCATCGAATGTTCCTGAGTACCCTGCTACAAAAATATTTTCTCCTTTTCAAAAGAAAAATATTTCTAAATCAAAATTTTCATCCAAAAGGAAATCTCAAATAGTTACTGATTTCATTCTTCGATCAGTTAACTTGAAGAAATCAAAAAATCCTGGTAAAGGTATTCTTGGACCAAGACCAGGTGTTGGTCACCCCTCCTCTTCTCAGTCACCAACTTCTGCTCAAAGTTTTGATAGTATGGATTTCAAAAGGGCCTTTACCATAAAGAAATGCTACAATTGTGGTAACACTCTCCATCTTGCTAAAGATTGCCCAAAAGATATTGACCTCCGAAGAAACAAAATGCCTTCTAATCTCAAAGGACCCACCTCAAAATGGGTACCAAAAGTCTAAATTTGTTTATGGGTGCAGGTACCAAACAAAGATCATATATGGTACATGGACAGCGGCTGTTCAAGGCACATGACTGGAAACAAGTTTCTTCTCTCTAACTTCTCAAAAGAAAAAGGACCCATTGTTTCCTTTGGAGGAAATGGGAAAGGTATCACCAGAGGTTATGGTATCATATCAAATGGAACCATCATTTTCTCTAAAGTAGCTCATGTTGAGGGGCTAATGTACAACTTACTGAGCATCAGCCAAATATGTGATTTGGGATATAAGTTCATGTTTCAACTGTGTGTTTTCTTGGTCTTTGATGTGCAGAATAAAGTTGTACTGGCAGGTACCCGAATGAACGATGTATACGTAATCAACATGAAGTAAAGTGTTATTGGAGAAGCTATGTGTCTCCTCTCTCAAGAACTAGCCAAACAAAGTTGGCTATGGTATAAACGGGTTTCTCATCTAAACTTTAAAACCTTGAATAAACTTTCCAACAAAGATCTTGTTGTTGGCATGCCAAAAATAATTTTTGAAAAGGAAAAGTTCTGTGGAGCATGTGAAAAAGAAAAGCTTACCAAAACTTCCTTTAAAACAAAACAATGTTCATCTATCTCTCATCCCCTTCAAATGCTTCACATGGATCTGTGTGGACCAGTGAGCACTCCTAGTTTAGGTGGTAAAAAGTATATTTTAGTAATTGTTGATGAATTCTCTAGATATACTAGGGTGTTCTTTCTAAAATACAAAAGTGATGCTGCTGAAGAAATCATCAAGTTTATTAGAAAGATTGAAAATATGAATGGTCAATTGTTGAAGTCTATCAAAAGTGACAATGGCACTGAATTCAAAAATGTTGTTCTGGAAGATTTCTTTAACTTAAAAGGAATTTCTCAAAATTCTCTGCGGTAAGCACTCCTCAGCAAAATGGTGTTGTTGAAAGAGAGAATCGGACGCTGTGTGAAGCTGCAAGATCAATACTGAGTGAATCCAAGTTGCCAACCTATTTTTGGGCTGAAGCAATTAACACTGCATGCTTTACTCAAAATAGGTCTATCATAGTTAAAAGGCATGACAAGACTGCTTATGAAGTTTTCCATGGTCGGAAACCTGCAGTCGACTTCTTATATGTATTTGGTTGTGCTTGTCACATGCTAAATGACAGGGAACAACTTGGAAAATTTGATCCAAAGTCTGATGATGAAATTTTCATGGGATATTCTCTCTCCTCAAGAGCCTTCAGAATCTTCAATCTCAGAAGACAATGCATAGACGAATCTATGCATGTGAACTTTGATGATTTCGAAACATCTTCATTATCTTGTAATGAAGAAGAACTGAATCAATGGATAAACTCATGTGTTGGGGAAATTCCATCTCATTCTACTCAACAAACTTCTCAACCAAGTCAAGAAGATAACAATCCTTCTCAGCCTCCAAATAATACTACCGTATCTCTTAAACCCATTCTTTCTTCTCCATCTCCTGAAATTGACTCTTCAGGAGAACACTCTCATCTAAACACCATATCTCCCACTAACCTACCTTCAACCTCTCAAATCCCAACTTCATCTCCTTCTATACCTCCTCCCTTGCCTCCTGCATTAAAATGGACCATGGATCATCCAATAGATCAAATCATAGGTGATCCTCAAGTTGGTGTAAAAACAAGAAGAGGCATCAGCAACCTGTGCTTATATGTCAACTTTGTTTCTATTGTTGAGCCTAAACTGATTAATGAAGCCCTAGCTGATCCTAGCTGGGTAATTGCCATGCAAGAAGAACTCTCACAATTTTAGAGAAACAAAGTCTGGAAGTTATTTCCTCGTCCATCTAACAAAACTATTACTGGAACAAAGTGGGTGTTCCGAAACAAGATGGATGAAGAAGGAACTGTCATAAGAAATAAAGCAAGATTGGTTGCTCAAGCATATTGGCAAAAGGAAGGAATTGACTATGATGAAACTTATGCTCCTATTGCCAGATTGGAAGCTATCCTAATATTTCTTGCCCATGAAGCTTACAAGCACTTTCGGGTTTTCCAAATGGATGTCAAAAGTGCCTTCCTAAATGGTGAGCTAGCTGAAGAAGTGCATGTGAAGCAACCACCTGGGTTTGAAGATCCAGTCCATCCATATCATATGTATCGGCTAGATAAAGCTCTATATGGACTGAAGCAAGCTCCTCGTGCCTGGTATGATACTCTCTCAGACTATCTTCTTAAAAATGAGTATATACGAGGAAAAGTTGACAACACTCTTTTCTTCAAGAAATCAAAAGGTAAATATCATTCTTGTTCAAATCTATGTTGATGATATTATTTTTGGAGCCACCGATGAATCCCTGTGTGATGAATTTAGCTCCCTCATGCAAAAAGAGTATGAAATGAGCATGATGGGGGAGTTAACTTTCTTTCTTGGTTTGCAAGTAAAACAATCTCCAGAAGGTATTTTCATTAATCAAAGTAAATACATTAAAGACCTTCTGAAAAAGGTTCAAGTTAATATTTGCTCTACCATTAAAACTCCTATGGCTCCTCCTCTTAGACTTCATTCTGATCCTGATGGTGTGTTTGTTAATATTACAAATTATAGAAGCATGATAGGATATCTTCTTTATCTTACTACAAGTAGACTTGATATAATAATGTTTGCTACTTGTCTGTGTGCTCGATATCAAGCAAATCCTAAGGAATCACATCTAGCTACTGTAAAAAGGATTTTTAGGTATCTGAAAGGTACCATAAATCTGGGTCTTTGGTATCCCAAAGACTCAGGTTTCGATCTCATCGGGTACTCTGATTCTGATTTTGCAGGATAAAAAATAGATAGAAAAAGTACAACAGGAAGTTGCCAACTTCTTGGTGGAAAGCTTGTGAGTTGGTCAAGCAAGAAACAACACTCGGTGTCTACTTCTACGGCTAAAGCAGAATATGTGGCTGTTGGAAGTTGTTGTGCACAAATATTGTGGATGAAAAATTAACTGTGTGATTACAATCAAATTTTCTCAAAGATCCCAATACTTTGTGACAACTCAAGTGCAATAGCCATTGCCAACAATCCGGTGTTTCATTTAAGATATAAGCACATTGATATCAGGTATCACTTTATAAGAGATCATGTCTCCAAAGGTGATGTAGAACTGCACTTTATTCCTACTGATTATCAATTAGTTGATCTGTTCACAAAGCCTCTTGATGAAGCAAGGTTCAAGTTCCTCATCGGTGAATTAGGTATGATTAATATAGACTAATATATATATATGAATAAATATATATATAGTCGGTGAGTCACTCACCGACCTTCCCTTTTCAAAATACCACTCACCGATGATCAACCCAAAAACCACCACTACCCGACGTTTGTACTCACCGACGTTCCTCCCCACAGTCACCGTTCTCTCTCCCACTCACCGATGAAACTCCAGATATACACACTCACCGACGTCGCTCTAAACCACACTCACCGACGTTCGTCTCACCTCACTTCCCTCTCACCGACGTCTTCACTCACCGACGTTATTCACCAACATCATCTCTAAAACCCTTCGTATTCTTTATCCCTTAAAAGATAACCCTTAGGTTACCAATCTTAGTGACTAAGATTCATCGATCCTATCCATAATGACATCATCAACATCATTAATGTCAGAAGCATGTGCCGGTTTGAACCTAAAACCCTTAGAATTATGACCTTCAATCAAATTAAGTCATCATTGTTTTTGTAAATTGACACTTTCCCTCCTCTCATATAAATAACCGTTCCTCACTTCCTTCTCCTTCTTTATCGCATCCATCATCTCCATCTTCTCTCTCTCATATTTATTCAAAGAACACACCTGCAACTTTCCAGATCATCAATGGCCTCCTCCACCAATGCTCCATCGAATTCTCCCAAGGTCTCTGAGGAACAAACCCTAACTCTTGACTCACTCACCTTCCCTGCATGCAACTATTTCGGTCGCATTGGCATTGATGAAGCTCACTCAGAATACAATGACATTTGTTGGTTTCTTCAAAGGTGTCCTCTACAATATGCTCTTACTGCTAAACTCAAAACGAGTAAGTTTCTTCTGGATAACTTCTGGCTTACCTGCAAATTTTATGCTTCTTCGGATCAAATACTAGCTTCTGTCCTCAGTGAAGATGAACCTGATGTAATATTCGATGTTGAAGATGTACGCACCATTCTCCACCTTCCTTCATATGATTCATATGAAACCTTTCCCCTTGGAAATGAGCACCAACAGGTGGTGTCAACTCTGAACTACATTGAAGAGAAAAGACGTCCAAAATCCAAGGGTCCAGGTACCTTGGTAAGGAAAAGTATGGGTAATGTCTGGAATTTCTTCTTTGCTCATCTTATCTTGTGTCTAAGCAAGAAAACTGGAGGTCCGGATCAAGCACCATCTCAGGTCACCGAGCTGGCTCATGCATTAATGTTTCAAAGAAGAATAGATTTTGCAGACTATTTCTTTAATGAAATGATTTCATCCTTCTCTACCTATCGGCGACCTCAGGTACCTTTCCAACGCCTTTTCTCCCTTTTATTAATGCCAAGCTTGCTAAAAAGCTTGAAAAGAGAGATGATATCAAATATGATCTCCCCTTCATCAAGTTGACAAGCAACTCATGCAAAAGGGAGTCTTGGCCATCGATAACCCTCTTAGACCCAATATGATTGAGTTTGCAAGAAATGCAACTCTAGCCTGGGGTGAAAATGAACCCAGACTTCGGGGACCTTCAGTCACCGATTCCTCTCCCTCTGAACCACGAGTCACCGATGTGCCCAAATCTCGAAAGAGATCCAAGGCGTCGGGCACATCCACCTCCGCACCCACCGATGCCACGAAACCAAAAGAGCCTTTGGCTTCTACCCAGGCACCGGAATCCCAAAAGCGGAGACACTCGAAAAGCCCCCCGAGGACTTCCTCAAAGAAGTCTAAGGGAACCAAAAGGGTCCTAACACAAAAACCACCCACCGACTCCCAAAAGCCGGTGAAAAAAATCACCCTTCCTAACAAAAACCACCCACCGAAAAAATCCTCACTAGACCCAAGGAACACTCAACCTTTCCTAGCTCCTCCATGCCCTCCCAAAAGGACATGGTTGTAAAAACGGTTACCCCATTAAAACCTTCATCAACTTTTTCCTTAGTTGATGAAGATGACTTGGACACTCCCATCCAAAGCGCATCTTCACCGCCCCCTGAGCTCTCACAGCCCCTTTTCCACACTCCAAATGAGAGTGCATCACAACCAGGTACATTTGATGCAGCATCCCACTTTACCGACTTTCTATTCTCCGACACTACACCTTGGACACGTACGTCTCCCACACATGACAAGGTTCTTGAGGAACCCATTATTGAGGACTCCCCTCATCGACACTCTCCTAAAAGTGTCTCCCGCACATCTCCTCACTCTCCGAAATCTCCCCAAATAAACCTACAGGTTTGGTGGATTACTCCTCTTCAAGTGATGATGATGATCAGCCACCAAAGCCTCAACAAACCGCCCCTGTGACTTCTCAACAGGGGGATGATCTTCTCACGGCTTTCAATAATTTCTCTAGTAACACTGTTCGGCGGGTGGAAATTTTGGAAGATCATGCTAATAAAGAGATGGAAAGGATGGCTTCCCTTGTAAATACAACAACCAATCTCTATACTACTCTAAGGTCCAGCATTGAATAGTTGTCGGTAACTCACCCAACTCTTATGACATGTTTGGATCTCCTTCATCTGGATATCCTTGGTCTTCAGCAAGGGTTACTTACAAGTCAAGAATCGGTGACTTCTTCAATAAGGGAACTTTAAGATGATTCTAAGAAGCAAGCCTCCGACATTGCTTCTATCCTTAAAAATCAGGAAGCAATTTTGGAGTCATTTGCTTCCCTTCTCACTAAAGTTGACAAGGTACCCACCTCTCCTCCAACCATTGAACTCGATATCGGTCATGCAATTTTTACGAATGAAGACAGATTCATGGTTCAACGGATTGAAAATAAGTTGGGAGGATTGGGCTCCAATGTCGATCAGATAAAGTGGTTTCTCACTTCAGTTGGTTTCAAGGGATCAACCACTGAGGGGGAGAAAAACAAGAAGGCAGCAGCAACACCACCACCAGTCACCAACATGGTCACCGAGGCAGCAACAACACCACCACTAGTCACCGAAACCACGGTCACCGAGGTGACTCCTCCCTTGGTCACCGATGAATAGGTTGTCACCGACCCCTAGGTCACCGAGGTAACTGGAGCAACAATTGAGGGGGAGGGTGTCAGTGCTCGATCCCATGAAGAAATTGAAGAGGAGAAAGAAAAGAAAGAAAATAAAAAGCTAAAGGAAAGAAGCCTCTTTCTCTAATCTAGACATGAATCTTAAACACAAAAAATCTAAACAAGAATAAAAACCCCTTTTTTCGTGATGAATCTCCAAAGGTGTATGAATATGGCTTCCGATCTTTGATCCCTTGTTGTTTCTCTACTTTAGTCGCTCCGAAATTGTCGTATCTGCTCTGAAAAATCGCCTCCTAAGAACCCTAAATCGAGAATAATGCAGAACCCCCAATTCGTGTGGTAGTTGTGGGTTAAAAGAAGGAAACAGGGACGAAATTGGTTCATTCGGCTTTTACCCGCCTGGAAATCGCCCGCTTGCACCAGTAGCCGCGGGTGGCTTTCAAAGTCGCCCATAAACCACTTTTCCTACTGTTCAGATTCAAACATGTCGGATTTTAGGCCCAGTACTTGATCTTTTGATTTGGGCTTTCCTTCATCTTTTTTTAATAAATATTCTCGGTTAAGTCCTTTTCTCCTAAAGGCTCGACATCTATACAAACTTGCGGTAACTGTTAAATATTACGTTTATCTACTTGAAAACAAAGCAGTTTTGCACGGATGTGGCTATGAAATAACGCCTAAAATTGGCGTTATCACGTTCCCACTTTCTCTTATCCCCTACCGACGCTCTTCCTTGCCTAGCTGGTAGGTATCGTCCAGCATTTGAGCTTGATCGATGGCCTCCTTTAGAGTAGAGGCCTTTGAAATTTGAACCATTGCCATCATGTCAGATGGCAATCCCTTGATATAGGCTTTCTCCCTCTCTTTCTCATTTGGGGCCGCATGCCCCACCAGATTCAACTTCTCCACGAATAACCGCGTGTATTCCCTCACAGTTTTGCTACCTTTCTTGAGAGCACAAAACTCACCCACAATGCGGTCAATGGCTCTCTCATTACAATATTCTTCCAAAATCTTTGCTTTGAACGTCTTCCAAGTAAGAATGGAGATGATGACCGGTCCAAGAGTAGTTGTGGTGATGTTCCACCACGCCAAAGCCTCGCCCTAAGCATTTGTGAGGCAAACTTTACACTTTGCTTCTCCTCGCACTCACTCGAGCTAAAAGATTGCTCGATCTCTCGCAACCAATTCATGCGAATTACCGGATTGTCTGACCCAGAAAACTCGGGAGGTTTGGAGCACAAAAAGGTCTTGTATGTGCAACCTTTTCCTGTTCTCCTTACTTCCACTATAGGTATTGGGACCAGTTCCATTTCCTCCGGAACCCCCTATGAGATTTTCAGCAGTCGCTTCATGCCTTCGGTGACTGGCATCCATTTCTTCGGACATCTTGAGAAAAGTCTCATGTTATTGAGCTATGATGGAGTTAACCGCCTGCATCATACTGATCCTGAATTCATCTTGTGAGCTCGCTTCCACCATTAAAGGACCGCCCGGGTTAAGGTTGACTTCCGGCATGCGCTTTATTCTAGGTGCAATCCCTCTAGGAATGATAGGGAACAGAGGTGGTTGAGTGACATCACCGTTGCTTACGGATCCGGGGTCGAAATACTGTTAGCCACACCTTCAATTTTGTTCCGCGATCATGTACGAGTGTTCACCGTCTTAGTATGTTAAGAGCATAGGACATGAGTAAGACAAGGCTAACATAAATACGTATAATACATTCATCATTCATCGCAACAATAGTAGGGTAAGCATACTCACATAACAATATACCCAAAATAGCATTAATTACGTAATATTTTGAATATATCATACATATAAGAATTCTTTTTACGAAAGTCACATTTCATGATTACTGTATTTTCGTAGACTCTAAAGCTCTCCTATCTCAAAAGTGTCTACCCATAACTCACGATTCAAAACTTAAGTCTAGGCATCTTAATTTCATACCTAGTTCGCTTAAACTAGAGCTCTGATACCAGCTTGTAACACCTTAAAAATTAGGAGTAAATTGAAACCGAAATATAAGCGGAAAATGGATTAAATATAATAAATTAAGATCAGCCATAAGATGGGGAAAGATTATAGAGTTTACATCAATGTTGGATACTACAACAACAACCTGCTAATCTACATGCATCTAGAACATATATTATGTTTGGGTGTTGCTAAGATCCTTAAATAATGGTACTAGTATCTCCAACATTTACACTCGAAGGTTTAATCCCAAAAAGGTGCCTCTACCGGCATAACGCTTGACTTTGCTCTAGGGAGCCCCGCTAATACGATCACCTGCTAAACATCGCATTTAAGAAAAAATGTTAGGCTTAACGACTTGTGAGAAACAATAGTTAAATAGGTAAAGTCATAAAATATTTAAAGAAGAACGACAGTCTTTATACCATTTAATTTAACTTGACAACTTATTCTTGATGAGTAAGGTTCTTTTCAAAACAACCAGGAGAGACCCGATATTACCAACCTTAGTGACAGATACAAAAGTAAGTCACTACTCGATGTTAAGCTTATGAAAGGAATCAATGACAATTGGCAACAACCAATAATACAATAAATGGACGGCCCCCGATGACTCAAATCAAAGCTCGTGCTAAAGGTCAATGGCTATTGGCAACAACCAATAATACAATAAACGTACGGCCCCCAATGACTCTAGTTAGCACTTACGTAAGGGTCAATGGCTATTGCAACAACCAATAATACAATAACTGTACAGCCCCCGATGACCCTAAACGTGACAGAAATGGGACAATAATCCCGCCTTAAAACTGACTATTGACCCATTACATTCTAGTCTATAAATCAAATACATCAATCAAGACATATTGACAGTTTTCCAAGTACCAAATCCTTTATAAAAATGTTTTCCTTTGAGATATGAACTTTTACAGTTTGAGTTTTAAAATCAAAGATTCCTTCCTCATAAGACATTTCCAAGTAAATAAAGTCATTTATTATGCTCATCTCATAACCAAGACCAAAACCCCCCATTATCTCATTTTTGACCTAGATTATCCAAACTTAACCAAATGCATAAATATTTGAATTATAAACTTTAAAGAAGTAATTATAACATTTAAAACATGTATTAAGTTTATAAAAAGGGGTTAAAGTTAAACTCACTAGCTAGGGTTTGGAGAAAACCCTAGAAACTCCAAAAATGGTGGAAGATGATGGAAGCTTGTTGTAGGAGATGAAGAACACTAAGAAATTTGGAGAGGAGCCTGGACTCTTCAACTACTAAGGAGTAATAAGTGGTTGGGATGAGGTAGATTGAAGTAATAAATGCCCTAATATCGGCCTTGGGAGAAGACTTGGAGAGAAAAACGAGTGTGGGTTGAGAATGAGAAACTGATAGCTGAAATCGTGACTTAATGGATGTCTGGACATTCCGGTCGATTGGGACATAGGCGATTGTGACATGTCATTATCGTCGGTCACAATCGCCGAAAGTGTATCGAGAGTTTGCGATTTTGATCAGGTTTTGTGTCTCTGCGATAGTTCCCCGCGATTGTGACATGGCACTATAGCCTGTCACAATCGCCTAAAATGTACCGAGAGTGATTTCGTTTCCGGTCTTGTTTCCTTTCCTTCAATCCATTACAACCCAACATAATTCACTTGGAACACTCAAGATAGCTAATCTATATCTATATAAAAGGAAGTCCTCCAAGAATGACATGGCGCATTCTTAGAGCAGCATTCTCCATAGAAATTTTCTGTTTTTTTAAATTTTTAAAAAATACTTATTAAGTTAATAACATTTGTTGCCCTTATATGAAAGTTATATATACAATTATAAGTAGGGTTTCTTTGGTAATTTTGTTTCCAATCTATATATATATATATATATATATATAGGGGAAGGATCATACGAGAACACTACCAATTTAAAGGAACTCATTTGGGACCACATATGATGTGGGTCCCACATAATATTAAATCATAAATGATTTAATATTATGTGGGACCCACATCATATGTGATCCACAATAGTCCCTTTGTTCCTTTAAAAATGTAAAGTTCTCATTTGAACCTTCCTCTATATATATATATATATATATATATATTAAAGGAGGAACCAAACATAATGATGTGTCCTTCTCTAAGCATTAGAAAACTATTTTTCTTTTTTCTTAAATTTTTTATTTTTTAAAATATTTGATATATAAAAGACTATTTTGTCCTTATATTTAAAACATGAAATTCATTAAAATAGGGTTGTTTTTGTAATTTTAAGATTTTTATCCTCCAACCTTTTTATCTTCATTTTGGAGATGAAACCGCGAAACCTTTTCATGTGCTTCTCCATGATTTATCAATTAATAAATCTCTTCTTCTTCCTCTCTATAAATTGATGGATTCTTCATTTCACAAATCATTATTATTCAGCAAAATATTTGTTCAGGTAAAGTTTGCTCTCTCCCTCACTTGATTTGTTTCTTTCATTTTTTTAATTTGTTATTATTATCAATTAATAAACCTCTTCTTCTTCCTCTCTATAAATTGATGGATTATTTATTTAATAAATCATTATTATGCAACAAAATATTTGTTTAGCTAAAGTTTTTTCTCTCTCACTTGATTTGTTTCTTTCATTTTTTTTAATTTGTTATTATTCAACAAGATCGTTTTTCAGCTTTAACATGAGAATACAATTAAGGTATTATTCTTCCTCTCTATCGCTTATGTATTATTCATTTTACAAACCCTTATTTTTCAACAAAATCTCTAACAACAACTCCAATAATATGAAAAAGAAGAAATATGTAATAACAAATAACATTTTTATAAACATATAATTTCTACATACCTGTTTAAAATAATTCATGTCTTCATCAACTCTCATTTTCTTCATCCTCCACCAATAGAATTTTCTAAAATTTCATCAAAATTTTATCTTAATCTATATTATTCAAACGCAAACACAATCATATACTATTACAACAACAAATCCAACAATATGAAAATTGAAATAATATTTTTTTGACAAAGAAATTAAAATAATATAATTACAACATACCTGTTTAAAATCTTCCATGAGTTCTTCAACTTTCATCTTCTTCATCCCCTCCATCAAAGAAATTTATAGGATTACATTTTATTTATAAGTATGTTGTAATTATATTGTTTCAATTTCCATATTGTTGGATTTGTTGTTGTAGTAGGATATGATTGTGTTTATGTGTGAATAATATTCGATTAAGATAAAATTTTGATGAAATTTTAGAAAATTTTATTGATGGAGGATGAAGAATATGAGAGTTGATGAAGACATGGATGATTTTAAATAGGCATGTAGAAATTATATGTTTATAAAAATGTTCTTTGTTATTACGTATTTCTTCTTTTTCATATTATTGGAGTTGTTATAGATTCGAATTTTTTTTTGATATTTTGTGATTACAAGATCTGATGATTCTTTTTTAAATTTAACTCGCATTGATAATAACCATATAAATGGGTTGTAATAGGATATGATTGTGTTTACATTTGAATAATATAGATTCAGATAAATTTTTGATGAAATTTTAGATATTCTATTGGTGGAGATGAAAAAAATGAGAGTTGAAGAAGACATGGAAGATTTTTAATAGGTATATAAAAATTATATGTTTATAAAAATGTTATTTGTTATTATATTTTTCTTCTTTTCCATATTGTTGGATTTGTTTTTATAGATTCCAATAAAATTTTGATCTTTTATGATTACAAGATCTGATGATTTAACAAAAAAATAAGTCGTATTGACAATAGCAATATAAAAAAGTGATTGATAATTACTATAAACATTGTCATTGTTGTGAGAATTTACGATGTCTATGACTTCATCTTTAAAAATTTGTTAAATCTTAGTGAAAATTGTGACATCTGTCAAATTTAAGCTTCTAGATTAGTATTTATTAAGCCCTTGTTAGTGTTATTTTAGATAAGTTATAAAAATAGGAGTTAGTTAGATTTGATTGGCCGAAAAATTTCTAGAGTTCCCGGTAGTTGCTTAGAAAGTCCAGTTCGGACCCGTAATTATCTGAAACGTCCTATATAGTGCCAAATGCTCTAATTTATATCCAAATTACATAAAATATATAGTTTTAGTGTTTTAAATATAAAACTTTTATTTTTATAGAATTTAACCACTTTTGGGCTTGCATTTTGAGGAAAAATGTCAAAATTGAGAAAAATGACATTTTAAAACATTTTGGGCCTTACATTTATTTAATTTAATAAAAAAATATATGAAACACCATGGTTTTGGGCCCCCATGGCCGGCCTCCCCCCATACCCCACATATAAATACAATTTTTTTTTCTAAAATCCCTCATTTTTACATTTCAAAATCAAGATTTTCCCTTCTCTCTCTCTAAAAACTCAAGGGACACCCAAGAGCATCTCCTTCTTCCAAACTCCAGCCAAATGTAAACTCATTTCATCATCAAAAATCAATATTCATCAAAGCCTTGAAGCTCTAGTCATCAATTAAACAAGGTAACAACTTTACCCTCATCATTTCTTACAATTTTTGTTGAAAACCCTATTTTTTTTTGTGTTCTTTGTTGTTTTTCAACCATCCACGAATTTGTTAATTCTAAGGGGAGATTATACACCAAGATATATGAAACATATCTATGATAGTGATAATCTATGACCCAAACACATAGAACACAATAAATCTAAGCAAAAACACATTTGCATGGTGGATTGGTTCATAAAAATACATTTTTGGTGCTAAAAGATTATACATCAGTGATTATGTCGCCCATTTCTTGTAAAATTTCTTGTTCAAAAGACATGATTTTTCTTCTAAAAGTTTATTTATTGAGTTGGGGTTTTAATCCATGTGGTCTCACTCAAAAACATTGAGTTTTGACCCCCCAAACACTCAAAACAAGTTGGATGTGCATCTGGGAGTTTTTCAGTAGGTAAACCCTACTTTAAACAACCATAACTCTCTAAATAATCATCCAAATCACTTGATTTTTCTTCTGGAACTCAATATACTGAGTTAGCTTTCAAATACATTTGGTCTCATTCAAAAATATGAAGATTTGACCATTTGAAACCTTGAAACAAATTTGTTGTGCAAAGAATACAATCTGGACAGATTGTTGCATGTGTATTAAAAATGCTATAACTCCCTCAAAACTCTATGAAAAAGGATGATTTTTCTTTTGAGAGTTATTTTTATGAGTTATCATTACAACCAAAGTTGTTTCACTCAAAAATATGAAGTTTTGAACCTCCAAACATCCAAAACATTTTGGTTGTGCAATAGTGAACTCACCAGTAATTGAACCTTACTTTGCATGTTTGTATCTCTTTGATTATTTAGTCAAATTGCATGATTCTTCTTCTAAAGTTTTCTTTTATGAGTTAGGGTTCATATGAATCTGGTTTCATTAAAAAATATGAAGTTTTGAGGTATTAACCAACTTATTTAAGTTGAAAGTGCACTCTGTCAATCAAAGACAGATGTGTGCATGCAACTTTGAGGTGTCATATCTCCTTCATAACTCATCCAAATTGAGTGATTCTTCTTTTATAAGTTCCCTCTATGTGTTATGTTTACATTCCAACTGGAATTTCTCAAAAACATTTAGTAGAACTCCTCAAATGGTTGTTTTACTTACAGTGTGTAATCTGCCATATCTGCTGTGTCACATAGTTTTGTGTAAAGTATTTGAACCTTTTTTACATCTTTTTAGAGCATGAAATTTGGTCAAAATGACCTTAACTCAGTAAGGTATCATATATAAAAATATGGGAAATTTTATCATTTTGGATATTACTCTAAACTAACCATTTTTAAGATCTATAGTTTCTGTCAGAAAATGAAAATGCTTAAATGTTTGATTTTATGAATTTTATTCCTTTGAAGGACTATAATGTTACATTTTCGGTATAAATTATCATATTAAAGAGCATATGTGCATTATGTATAACGGGACTATAGATAATCAAGTTGGACATATAAGGACTTATAAGCATTCTCTTAGCAATCGTTAGTCATATAAGTGGTCATTTGGGTATTTTGCTTTGATAGGAAAGCGTTAGGCGTCAAGCGGATGTCTCTTGTATTTAATTGGAAGCATTTGCTAAAAGGTGAGTATTCACAGCCCCTCTTTTAATGTTTTATATGTTTTGGGGTGAAAAGCATGTTTAAAGTTGAATCTTGATTTGATTTACGTAAAAGAATGTGAAATTGTTGATATGAGCACTAAGGCGTGTACACTAGTAGTTTGTATTTGAGTAAAATGTAACATAAAAGTTTGTACACTACTATTAACTCAAGTGAGGAGCCGAGGGTATTTGTGGATAGCGCTATTTGGACGGACAATCCCACCTAAAAACCGAAAAGTAGGGGTGTGGATAGCAATCCCACCTAGAAACTACAGGTAGGGGTGCACTATACCTATAAAAACGGAGGTTCTACATATGTGGGGTTTTAGTCTCACCGCTAAGGTAGAATTATAAAAAGATATTTTTGTGTGGTCGAAAGGTTTAGTGGTGGCTCGATACTTGCTATGAACTAGAGTACATTATGCCTTGACACGTTTCTCAATACAAGGATTAATTAAATGCTCATAAATTTCACTATTTTATACTTGGTGTGAACGTTCGTTCCACAAGAATTGAAAACTGCATAAAAACTGTTTTGTGCATATGAAAACTTGTGAACTCACCAACTCTTTGTAGTTGACCTTGTTTTTATCATGCTTTTCAGGGGTAATAAGTAAGCTTCTGTAGATAAAGCTTAGTAAGGATCCAAAAGTGTACTGCGTGAAGACTTGAACGTTTTTGCAAAGACTTCTTTTAATTATGGGTTATTGTAATTTTACTTAAAGAACAATATATAAAACTTCTATTATATTCTAAATGTCTATGGTTGTTTATCTAAATCTGTGGCTGTGTCATCATTAGAGCTGTCGCGCCTCGTGTTTCCGCTTTAGCGGGGTGTGACAAAAATATTCTTTTTATGATCAAATATCGATATATTTTTTGTCGAAAAATTTCATATATTTGGTTTGTAACGAGCTAAAAGTTATTTATTTCTATGTTTTCATTTTATTTTATGCGCTATTTATTTATAAGTCTTTTAAAAATAGTTCTACGTTTTATTTTTTTCAAAAGATGATATTGTATTTTTGAAAGAATTACCTAATGGGTTGAAGACCATATCAACAAGTCTTCCCTCTTGTAAATAAGGCATATCTTGTCTAGGCAAAATTTTTGGTCTCATTTAACATATAATAATAGTAAAATACTTTTGAAACATTATTTACTATTTTTTCAATTTATGAATTAATTTAAAATAAAAGTATATTATTAAGTGAATGTACCTTTCATTTTTTAAATTCAACAATCAATTACGAACATTTATTTTTATTTTTTATTTACATAACAATCAATTGAATAATTTTTTATTGTCTTTTACTTTATTGGTGTAACATTTAATGTTTATTTCCTTTAGTTTTTATTTACAAAAACAATTAATATAATTAAAAACTATTTTTTATTTTACGTTTCATTTTTTTTATTTTACAAAAGCCTATTTATTTACCACTTATTTTATTAGTTTAACAATCAATGATGTAATAAAAACTTTTAAATTTATTTACTATTCATTTTCTATTTTACACATATGTAATAAATATCAATATATTATTTATAGAAAATGCCAAAATAATGTAGGTTGATATTTTGACACAACTTGGATGATTTTTTAATTATTATTTATCCAATTAATTTTGTAAAATGTATATCTCATTAATTGGTTAAATATTTCACGTATTTTTGCAATTATTATAAATCAATATACCTCATTAGAGCATCTCCAAAAGCTTTACCAAAATGAAGAAAAAGGGGAATATGGGGTTTTTGGACAAAATTTTTGCTCCAAGAGCTTTCCCAAAACTTTCTCCAAAATGGAGAAATTAGGAGAGATAATGAATTTTTTTTTTCAAATATGAAGTTAACTCCAAAAATGATTACCAAATGAATTGACCAATAAATTTTTTTGAAAAATAAATATTTAATGAGAGAAATAATATTTTAATACTATTTTGGAGAAATTATAGGGAATTTGTTGGAGATGAATACAATTTTTTTTAGAGATTTTGTTATTTCCATCTTCATTTTAAAGAAATTATAGGAAAATTGTTGGAGATGCTCTTAATTGTCTAACCCTTGTATTGTTTTTTTTAATTATTATAAATAAATGTATATAAATTAAATAGTTATCACAATTCATTACATTTAAATACTAATTTTAAAAAAATTAATAGAAGTTTCAATCGTATTTATATTTTGATTTATTTTTAATCTAAACTTGACGTATTAATTTCTTAACCTTTCAATTTAATTTTTTTTATTGAGTCAAAATCAGTACATTATTATTTTATTTCTACGACAATCAATGTAATGAAAACTATTAATATTGTGATAAATATATTTTTAGATTATTTCTTTCATTAATTTGAAAAACCTATTATTAATTCAATAAATCATTTTATTTTTTATTGATTATAATATATAAAGCGAAGTTAAGTACATCTATCTATCTATCTATCTATCTATCTCTCTCTCTCTCTCTCTCACACACACATATATATATATACATGACAATTTAATAAAACTGAAATTTTATTTAGAATGTAATAATAAACACTATTTTTAATATTTGTTTTATACTAAAGTAACAATCATAAGTAACAAGATGATATCACGAGAATGAAATACTTATTAAATCTTAAAATGTCGTTAGTTTGGTTTTCCCACATTAGTAAGAAGATGTGATGAACAAGAGAAGGTTAGTTTTAGTTCTTCTGATTAAAGGTTAGTTTTAGTTATGGACAACCATTATTCGAATGTAAAAAGAGTTTGTCTTCTCATGCAATGTTGATTTATTAGATTTATAACAAAGTTAGGTTACCCTTTTTACAATTCTGATATAAACACCGAAAATAATTATGTGTGTTTGATATTCTAATAATGAATTTAACTTTTCTATGTTAGGTATTAGAAAGTTTTTTATTTCACTTTGTTGGGGATTCAAAATATATGGATTTACAATGGTTAACGATTTAAGATGAATTAAGAGATTGAATATGAATCAAAAAGAGCATTCCAAAGTGGTTGAACAAAAATATATGACACTCGGTGAGAAGCATCATTGACTACAAACTCTATCCCTTTTTATTGATTGAAATCAAAACACAAAAGAACATTTCTATTTATTTGTAGGTAACAATTTAGAACAACTTTTAAGTAAAATACTTATTTAATATTTATCTTTTTTTCTTTATAATTTTAATTTTTTAAATAATTTCAATACGTTAAATACTAAAACCTTTTAAGTATCATTATCTTTTTTTTAATTTAAGTATCATTTGGTAATATTACTTCCAATCTAATATGTTATAACCTCCAAACTACCCAACTTTCTATAGACATTCTTTTTATTCTATTCATCTTTCCATCTATTAATATCTCAAAAATTAAGTAGGATGACAATAGGCATGAAAATTTTCTTTGGGTCCAAAATGGTAGAAAAAAAAATTACAAGTTAGATATCTCCTAGGTTATTTTTTTTACTTTACCCTACCAACAAAGTTTGATGTATTTCTCATTTAATTTAAGTGCACATTTCATTATTTTGTGGACATGTATTTATAAATAAAAAAATTCTTACATTATATTGTTTTTATGTATGGAATTGTTTTTCTATCTTCAATTAAGTATATTTATATGGTTGATAATTGTACTTAATTTATAAGTGCAACCTATTTCAGAATATGTTAATAATTAAGTTGCAAAACATGCATTATAAGCTAAAATGCAAAATTAGGAAGACTAATTTTGTGTAGACTCATCATAACAATTAATATTGCACGTACATTTGCAACTAATCATTTTTATACAATTTTTAACTTTAATGTCAAAATATTATTTTGCAACAAAAAGATAAGAACATGTATGAACTTCTCTTCATTATAAAAAACAATATCAACGAAAATATATAATTTACATTTAAACAACCCCCAATAAATTTATTATCTTATATTACACCTAATTAGTTATGAATTATCAAAATGTGTTTTATCTTAACTCAATACAGATTTTATAAACATATAAGTAAAGGTTATATGGTATTAACATGGAGAATAAGAATTTGGTATTCTCAAATTCAAATTCTGATTGAATTTGGTATTCTCAAATTCTGATTGAATTTGGTTATCCCATATTGATGAAACGCTAAATATTGGAAAATATAGTTGAATATATAAAAGGAGGGGGATGGCATGAAAATCAATATTAATATTATAAATATATAAAGGTTTCCTACGGGACTTTCGTTATTGAGCCATGCATTTCACATACTTTCAGTAATTCACATGGCATCATCAGATGATACAAATATTGAAAAGAGTTAGTTATACATATGAAATGAGGGAGGTTGTGGTAAAGATTTAAAAAGTTGGTTGGCTAAAAACGCGCACTTGCCATCCAGATTTTGGATTAAATGGTAATCTTGAAGTTGTGATAAAAATATTTTATTAAAAAATAACACATTTCATTTTCGATTTAGTTAAATGTAAAATGTTCATTAGAATCGAATCAATACAAGCATGAATATAAATACAAATACAATAAACTGAATTCAAAATCGAGTCATTTGGTTTTTGGAAAACCAAACCCTTCGGTTTTTGGTGTTTTTCCTCGGTTCGATTTTTTCCCGGTTCGGTTCGGTTTAAAACCGAATGGTAAAAAAATGTTTTGGTTTTCAGTTTTCGGTTTTTTTTCTATAATTCTTCCTTATTTCCAACTTGTAAATTTATTTTAATTTGATCAAAATCATGTTTACAAAAAATATCAATATATCTATCATAATATCATATATCGCAATCATAATACAAATATGATGTTCAAAATCATATTTACGAAAATACAAAATATCTTATATCATAATACAAATCTCATGTTCAAAATCATGTTTGCAAAAATATAAAATACAAATACAAATCCAAATCCAAAATATCAAATATCATAATACAAATCCCATGTATAAGTTTATGAAACCGACAATCATAATAAATGAACAATCTTCAAGCTTCAAATCCTCAATCCTTCGATGTATTTTGTTCATCTACAAAAAAAGAAGATAAAATATTAGTATATCTATAAATTCTAAAATATTAATTTAAAAAAATGAAAGGAAACGTTACCAATTTCTATATCCGCTGCAGAAGATCTTATCCAATCTTACGTACAAACTAACGCTTCCGCGGTATTTGGGTTAAGTAAACTCCTATATTCATCAATAACTCTACCACCCGTGCTAAATGCCGACTCCGATGCAACTATGGAGATCGGCTTTGCCAAGACATGCCTAGCTAGTTGTGAAAGTATAGGAAACTTTAACGAATTTGCTTTCCACCAACTTAAAATATAAAATCTCTCATCTCTTTTCTCCCTTCCATCGGCCAAATAAATCTCAACCTCGCTCTTGCAATCTTCAACTTCATCATCATATCTGTCGAGTTCACGCTCCAAATCAAATTTTGTATCACCAAATCAACTTCATCACTAGAAGAACTATCATGTGTATTTGGCACGTTTGTTTTCTACGCTTTCTTCTCATAGTGGCTGAACAAATCTTTCAAAGTTTTCTTCACCTTTCCTAAAATCTCTTTCGTTTTGTTGGTCCCTTTACCGTATATCATTTCTATACAAAAGGTGACATAACGAAGCTTGTTGCATGGATCCAAAGCAGCGACAACATATAACAAAAAGTTCATAGTTTCTATGTTGTCCCAATATTTGTCATATTTTGTCTTCATTGACTTCGCCATTTTTTGATTTTCTTCATCAACACTAATGCACATTCTTGTGATTGTTGCTTGCATCGTCAGAAGCTCAGAGAAAAGAAGATTTGATGTTACATACTTTGAAATAGAAATTTTGGTTGTAACTTCAGAAAAAATTCGCAAATATTCGATAAAATTCCTATATTAAATTAAAATAATCATGCATTAGTATCTAAAAGACTAAAAGAAAATTATAAGATAGATAAATTAAAAAACTAAAACCAAACCTAGCTTTCTCGCAATCTTGCGAGCTTGGAGCACCGGTTGCTCCATCATGTCTTTTTCATTTCCTTGTGCTCCCTTCACAGTCGCCATCGATGTCACCGCGAAAGTAAGCTCTATAATTCAAATATATCGTGAAAAGCCTATTGACGACATAAAAATTATTAATAAAAAACACATAAATATTAATATATGTTAATTAAGTAATAAAACATACCTATCAAACGCATCTTGAAATTTCACAGCTATTTCCAACATTAAAAACTTGGGATTCCACCTTGTATCGACATCAAGACATGGTTTTTGCTTACACTTTATTTCCACTCGCTCAACACTGTCTTGAAAGCTTGAATATCTAGCAGGTGATGATCGCACGTACCTTACTGCATTTCGAACTTTAGAAATCGAATCACACTGCTCTTCTAATCCATCTCTGACCACAAGATTGATAATATGTGCACAACATCGTAAATGCATGTAATAACCCGAAATCTTATTTTGTAAAGATATTTGCATTCAGGATGGTTGGAATCTAACTTCTTAAACTTCAGGGGCTGAAGTTGTGAATCTGGTAAAGTGAACCAATAAGGGTTAGAAACCCTTATTTTAGAATCCGTCGGCTGAAAATACAAGTGTGTGTACTTGAGATGTTTTTGGAGAAGAAGATAGGAGGAGAGGAGATGTTAGGAATTTAATTAATTGTATCAAAATAAGGTAAGGATATGCTTATTTGTAAAAGGAAAGTTTGTAATTCCTTAAACTCTACCTTCCTTATATAGTTTAGTCCTAGCAATATAAATAGGGTCTCAGGGTCATTCATTAGGTGCGTGTGATTCAATATTGAGAGCTAATCAGAGAGAGCCGACATCTTGATTTTCATATTGTAATCGACAATATATACAAGTGAGATATCCGACTTCGGATCTTCATCATATTCTTATGTTCTTCGTGTTCTTTGCAGATTTATACGTACTTGATCATTATCTGGGATCCACAATTGGTATCAGAGCCTCACGATATGAGTTTTGATCTAATTCTAATCGAATTCGAAAAATCAAAGGTATTTATCTCGAATTGTGTTACTGTCCAAACTTATCGATCCAAGCTTCCAAAGCCTGGATCGTCAAGTCTTGTTTTATCGCCACATATATCTCGACAAAGATTTTTTTATCGCTCCTTATATATCGGACAAGTATTCATAACTTCTTGTTTTATCAAATTCTTAAATCAAAACAATTACTTTAGTTTATTCTGCGATACTTTTGCTTCTCTTTCACAAAAGAAAACTCAGGAACGCTGACTCCTGCAGCTTTTCTAGTTATTATCTTTACTTTTATTCTGAAATTATTGGAGATTCGGGAACTTACTTCTTCTCTTCCATAAAAAGACTTGATCTTTTTTGTCGAGAAGTCTTCGTTCTTGCTCTTCGATTTTTCAAAGTAAAAGACAAAACAGAATTTCGATAAAACTAATCTTTCAAAATTTTCGATTTTTATCGAGTTCTTAAGACCCGATAAGAATTCTTGTCGATTCACCTTGTCCCGACATAAAATCGTGTCGATCCTTCTTCACCCGATAAAAATTCTTGTCGAGTTAGCTTAACCCGACATAAAATCTTATCGCATCCTTTTCTCTCGATATTTTTTGTGTTCATCGAGATATTTTTTATAAAGAACTCTTAGAATTTTTTCAAAACTCGTCGATCGAGATCACTCTGTCAAGTACAATGACCACACAGCGAAGCTATGGCCATCGGTTCGGACACAAAACCCCAAATTCTTTTCCAAGGAGAATACTCACAGTGGAAGGATAGGTTTCTAGACTTCGTTGCATGCCATGATTACGCGGGTGAAATCATGAGCTCCATTACTAAAGGTCCTCCACCCGTCTTCTATCAAGACCTTCCTGCTAGGCCAAATGATGATCCTCCTGTTCCAGCACGAAAAGGGACCAAGCCCAAGTCAGCCTATGATGATAATGAGAAGAGAATTACAAAAGGTGATCAACTTGCATGATCATACCTCCTTATGAGCATCCCGAATGAGATCTACATGAGCATAGATAGCCACAAAAGAACTGCCAAAGAGATGTGGGAAGAAATTGAAAAATTCATGCTCGGCACAAAGATCGGGACTCAACTAAAGATCACCAATTGTATCTCACAATATGAAGAATTTAAGGCAAAAGAGGGTGAAAGTCTTACGAATACTTACACTCGTTTTGTTCAATTAGTAAACGAGCTAAGCAAAAATGATATTCGTAAGACAAAGATTGAGAACAACGTGAAGTTTGTAAGTAATCTTCAACCGGAATGGCGTCGCTTTGCCAACCAAATCAAACACGACAAATTTCTCGCTGAACTCGATCTTCACGAAGTGTACGAAAACCTACAACAAGACAAAGAGGAAGTACTTGAAGCTATGGGGGCAAACAACAAGACAAAAAGACTTCCGATCCAATCGCTCTAGTAGCAAAAGAAAGCTCAACTTTATCCTGAAGAGCACCACAAGACGCCTTTCCTGAATTAGAGGACGAAGAGTTCGACTATGATCCGGAGATTACCCAAGTCCAACAACAATTGATTCTACTCACAAAAACATTTCAACAAAAGTTCTCTCGTCGCTCAAATCCCAATCAACAACGTTATGCTTCGGGACCAAAGAATCATGTGCGTAAAGCAATGTTTGAGCCAAAACCAAGGAGAGAAGAAAAACGTCCGCCAACTAAACCGGAAGACAAATTCAAAGGCGAAATGAGTTTGTGCTACAACTGCAGAAAATCCGGCCACTATGCTCGTGAATGCAAGAAGCCAATTGTCAAATACTCCAACTATTTTACTTACAAGTTGATGTTGGCTAAACAAAAGGTGGCCGGAAAAGTACTTATGGCGGAAGATGAACACTGGCTCAATCATGGTAACGAAGATGGTGACACGGAAAACGAGATCCAAGCACATTTCAGTTTGATGGCTTATTCCGACCCTTCTGATGATTCCACTTCCAACGCTTCCGACTACACACCGAGGTAAGCCATTCTGACTATGATAGTTTTGTTTCTCAAATGCATGACTTGATGAGCCAATTGCAAGAATTACAATCAAAATTGAAAACCGAGAAACTTTTGGTTTCCAAATTAGAAGCACGTCTAGAAAATAATTACAACCAACTTCTAATTGTCACGTCCGAACTTGCTACTTCTCAAAGTATTGCGCAAAACTTTCAAAAGGAGAAAACCACCTTTCAAAATGAAAATTTGGATTTAAAACAACAAATCTCGGATCTCACAAATCAACTTACCAAATCTAAACGTGAGATCGAAGAATTTTCATCAAAATATGAGTTTGTCACTATTCAAAGTCAAGATCTTTTAGAAAAACTCAAGGATTTGGAACTCAAACTTTACAAGATTGGTCAAACTGAACAAACGATTCACTTGAACACTCCAAAGGATTTATGTTCAAAAGCTGGATTAGGTTTTGATAATCCAAAAACGCTTAGAAAAGGCCATTTACAATACACCGATCTTTATAAATTTGAATATCTAGGCCTTGGTCCGGAATATAAAATTCAATTTATGAAGTCACATCACAAAATCGAGAGTAAGGATGATTGGAATAGGAAGAACAAGCAATATCACCAAATTCCATTCTGCTATCCTATGCAAGTGGAAAAAGAATCTTCAAAAGAAACTCTTCCAAACGACTATTTTCCATCCTACATCGACGAATAACTTCAAAATCAAACTCCAGAATTTAAACCATACATTCACACCTTATTTTTAGAAAAGAAAATTGTTCAACTTGAAGAGGTGTTGGAATCTGAACGTTCTTCGTCAGAAAAGGTAAAAGGAATCTTTAATCTCTAAAATTCAAAAACTTGAAAACAAAGCTTTACAATCCAACAAAAACCTTGAAACTGATACAACTTCAAATATTTCTTCGTGTAAAGCTTTCGTTGGCGCTTCTTTAGATGATTGTGAAGAGATGTTCAAATTTGATCCAAATTATTGCCCTCCTAAATACCAAACTTCCCTTACTCCCGACCAAATTAATGTGGAACTGGATGGCCTTGAGAAAATGATTTTTCCGGATGAAAATTCTAATCCTTCTCAACTTAAAACCGACGAATGTTTACATGAGTCGAATGCTAACTTTGACTTCAATCCTAAACTTCCATGAGGATAAAATGAATGTTCCACTAGTAAAACTAAAACCACTCATTCTAACCAAACGAATCAAACTAATTTTTTTCTCAAAAGGTGCTAACCGTGGTCCTGTTGATTTTCAGCACTTCATACTTTAAAGTCAAAGCAAGTTTGTGTTGAAAAAGGCAAAAGCACTCCAAAGTCGTCATCCCGCAATAAAGTCAATCTTACTTTTTCGAATTCTACAAATGTCAAAAGAACCAATCGTCATTTTCTATTTCCGTATACTATTCGTTCGTTTCGACATTTAATTCAATTTTATCATAATCAAATTTGTTGCTCAAATTGCGGTGTGAATGACTTTATGCGCTTAAATTCATTTGATTATGGTTATGATTATTATTCGGACATGCCTTACTCTTTCAATTATCATCAAGTCAATTCTTTTCAAAACTATCCTGTTTATAAATGGGTTCCTAAAAAGACCATGACTTCTGCACCTAAGTCCCACTTCAGATGGGTACCCAAAGGTGCCAAGTCAAATAACCCCGAATGACCCATTTACAAATGGGTACCTAAATCTACCTGATTTTATGCAGGCCGGTCATGTGTGGTACTTAGATTCTGGATGCTCCAAACACATGATTGGACAAAAGGAGCTGTTTGCCAACTACAAGGAGAAAAAGGGTGGATTTGTACGATTTGGCAATGATCACTTAGCACCTATCAAAGGCCAAGGAGACATTATTCAAAATAACATCACAATTATTGACGTCTCATATGTTCAAGGCCTAAGCCACAATTTACTAAGCATTGGCAAATTCTATGACAAAGAATTGGAAGTCAACTTATGACCCGAACGATGTTGTGAACTTATGAAGGAAAGGAGTTATTAGCCGGCACTCGCAAGTCCAATCTAAACACCATCGACCTTTCCCAAGTTCAACCACCCACAAATGTGTGTCTGCTCTCGAAAGTGACTAATGCCAAGAACTGGCTTTGGCATCGACGATTATCTCATCTGAACTTCAAACATATAAGTCGACTCTCCATTGTAGGATTAGTCACCGGTTTACCATATATCAAGTTTGACAAGCCCCACTTACGTGATGCATGCGAGATGGGAAAAATGAAGAAAGTTTCGCACAAACCCAAGGTAGAATACAACACCACAAGACCTCTATAACTCATCCATATGGATTTGTACGGCCCAATGCGGACTCAAAGCATACATGGAAAGAAATATGTCCTAGTTATGTTCGATGACTTCTCACGATTTACTTGGATCAAATTCCTTCGCACAAAGGACGAAGCTCCCGAATGAATCATCAATTTCTTGAAAGCCATTCAAGTTAAATTGGAGCTTACCGCCTAAACCATTCGCACTGATAATGGAACCGAGTTCAACAACTGCACTCTTGACAACTTTCTCGAATCTGTTGGCATCACGCATACATTCTCTGCGGCTCGACTCCTAAGCAAAATGGTGTGGTCGAACGACGTAATCGTACGTTGGTCGAAGTTTCCCGCACTATGCCCGCCTATTCCAAACTACCACACTACTTTTGGGCCGAAGCAATTAATACAGCTTGTTACACTCAAAACCGTTCCATCATCAACAAGCGATTCAATAAAACGCCTTATCAGTTGGTCTATAACCGCATCCCATCTATCCATCACCTTTGCACCTTTGGTGATCGCTGTTTTATTCTTAATGAAAAAGAAGATCGTGGGAAACTCAAGCCAAAAGCTGATGAAGCATACTGTCTTGTCTATTCTCCAAACGCCGCAGCTTATCGGATCTACATGAAGAATACCCGTTGTGTCAAGGAAAGTGTCAATGTCCAATTTGATACAACGGCCGAAATGGCTCCTGAACAAGACAATTCTGACCCGCACACACCGGTATATTAGCTTTCAGACAACTCAGTTCGGAACCTGCTCCAAACCCCGCTCATTAAAATTAAGCGTCCACTTCGAAAACCGCTACATCAGATCTGGATGATTTATTCGAGCACTTTTACTCAGATTATTTTGGCCCCTACACTGAAATTCCTATAAGCATCACCCCGCCTACCTTGGAGGTTGCCGAGACCACAAATCTTTCTGGACCGCCAATAACTATGGAAAATGTCTCATCTGCTGCAACTCCAAGCTCATCTTTAACTGCTGCCTTAGTCTCTTCTGCAAATCAAACTCATTCAGAACCTGCAAACCAAATTACCCCCATCGTTTCAAACACACCGGACCCACTTCCTGCAAACCCAACAATTTCACCCATGAGTCCGGAACCTACATCCACTCCCCCACATACATCTTCAAATCCAAATGATGGTTCAAGTTCCACTCGTCCTTCCGAAGTGGCTCCTGCATTAGAAACAGTTCAAGATCTTCCTCTTGGCACTTATGTAGACGACAATCCTGACCTAACCGCAATTCAGCCTCTTCCTCATACCAAGAAATGGGTCCAATGTCACCCACTCGATCTGATTATTGGCGACCCATCTAAACAGGTCACAACAAGAGCTGCTTCCGTCAACGATTGCCTCTTCTCGTCATTCCTAAGTCGGATCGAACCTAAAACCATTAACGAAGCTATGACTGATCCTGACTAGATTATCGCCAGGCAAGAAGAGCTCAACCAGTTTGAAAGTCAGAAAGTTGGCGTCTCGTTCCATGACCTCGCAACAAAACCATCATTGGCACCAAATGGATCTTCAAGAATAAACAAGATGAAGATGGCAGTGTCATACGCAACAAAGCACGGCTTGTCGCAAAAGGCTACCGTCAGCAAGAAGGTATTGACTACGAGGAAACATTCGCCCCGGTAGCACGCATTGAAGCCATTTGCATGTTTTTGGCTTATGCGGCTTACAAGAACTTCGTTGTTTTCCAAATGGACGTTAAGACTGCCTTTCTAAATGGTATTCTCCGCGAAGAAGTATATGTTTCTTAGCCCGATGGGTTTGTCGATCCTTCAAAGCCGAATCATGTTTACATTCTCGACAAAGCACTCTACGGCCTCAAACAAGCCCCACGTGCATGGTATGATAGCCTATCTGAATATTTGGTTAAAAACGGGCACTCCAAAGGTAAGATCGATCCTACATTGTTCATTAAGAAGGAAGAGGGTGATATCATGCTTATTCAAATCTACGTAGATGACATCATTTTCGGTTCGACTAACCAACAACACTGTAAGAACTTCTCCGAACTCATGATTGCCAACTTCAATATGAGTATAATGAGAGTGATGAATTTTTTCCTAGGACTTAAAGTAAAACAATTTTCAATGGGAATATTCATCAACCAATCGAAACACATCTCGAATATGTTACATAAATATAACATGACGACCTGTACACCGATTGGAACCCCCATGTACAGGTTCAAAACTTCACGTTGATCCTTTGGGCAAAGTGGTCGATTCTAAAACCTATCGGGGAATGGTCGGTTTTCTAATGTATTTAACGGCTAGTCGTCCGGACATAATGTTTGCTACCTGCCTTTGCGCTAGATATCAAGTATCTCCCAAAGAATCTCATTTTAGTGCCATTAAGCGTATTTTTCGTTATTTAAAAGATACTACTGATCTTGGCCTATGGTATCCCAAGGATATGGGTTTCGAGTTAACTGCTTTTTCAGATGCTGATCACGCCGGATGCATGCTTGATCAAAAAAGCACGATGGGCCACATTCAATTCTTGGGAGACAAATTAGTTAGCTGGTCCTCGAAGAAGCAAACGTGTATCAACTTCCACTGCGGAGGCCGAATACATCGTTGCCGCTAGCTGCTGCTCACAAGTCATTTGGACACCATTAGCTGCTGCTCACAAGTCATTTAGTTTTTTCTCTCGTACAATTTTCGTCATGATTGTGTCTTTTCTGTTTTAAACTGTCTTGATGTTTGTTCTTGTCTAACCGTTTAATATTCAACGGGGAGCAATCAGGTAATTTTTTCTTAAACTCACATTTTTAGGGGGAGCTAAGTTTTCTTACTTTTAGGAACAAATTCAAGGGGAGCAATTAGAATTTTTTTCAAAAACTTCACATTTTTTTTAAAGTTGTTCCACACTTGTCGGCCCAGTATCACCCGACAAGATTTATTGTCGCACACCAAAGGCCCGACAAGCTCTCTCTCGACATCTTTTTTGATGATGACAGATGCCCGATAACAACTTCTCACGTGTCATCCTCTAATGACCCCAATATTTAAACTCGGGCCCCCACATGCACTATTCACTCTTTCAAAATCTGTTCCCTCTTTTTCTCTCTCAAACTCACCCGAGCATATACTGTTGCAAGTTTTTTTCTCAAATCTTCGAATTTCACAAAATCGAAAGCATCACCAGGTTTGCCTTCTATCTCTCTTCAACTTTAATTCTTGTGATTTGTTATTTTAACCATTGCAAGCCTGTCAATTTATACTTTAACTGTTTGGATTCCAAAACCCTTGGATTTCCATTTTTCATGATTTCTGCATGTTTTTGGGATTATTTGCACTTAGGTTTAGTGTTAAACATGTTAGGCGACTCCCATCGATCCTAGATCTAGGCATAAAACCCTTTTGAAATCAATTTTGATCTGGGTAGATTTTTGGACTTATCGGTACTAAAGAACACTTAGAAATTTTTCTAAGTTTTTTTGTTGAATACTTGTCACGTCCTTACAACCTGGCATACTTTCTTATCGGGTGATAAAGGCTCGACAAGTTAGCCTTCAAATTTTCCTAAGTGTTCTTATTGCATCTTGTTTACCCGACATGTTTTCTTGTCGCATATCACACCTCGATAAGAATGTCTTCATAAAACTCTAAGTGTTTTTATCGCGTCTTCATAGCCCGACAAGTTTATTTGTCGCATTCTAAAGACTCAATATGTTTACTTATTTCTTAATATATTTATCTCGAGCATGTTTCAATCGACAAGTTTGTTGTCGGCAAACACAGATTTCGTCCTTAAATTTTTCCCAAGTCTTTTTGTCGAGCCAGTTTCACTCGACATAAAAGTTTGTCGATACCTAGGCACCCGATATCTTTCCTTGTAATTCTTAGAAATTTCTAAGTGTTTATGTCGATCCCCTTCAACTCGACATCTTTCTAATTGACATCCTCACTTACACTTTTCTTACAACTACAAGTCTTGATATTGATCCTTATAGACTCGAAATCTTTCTAAGTCTATTCCTGTAATAACTCAAAATTTCCTAATACTGATTTGGGTTTATTACTTTGGGTTCTAAATTATTATTTTGGACTTGGACTCTTAATAAGTTGGGCTAGGGCTAGGTTTTGAACCTAAGCCCAATATATATATATATATAAGGAATGGAAGAGAAGAATTCTCTCATTTGTATTCATTCTCAAGAATCAGTAAGGTGTTTTCTGTGTATGCGTGAAGAGCAAGAAAAGAGAAGAGAGGAGCAAGCATCCTTGGAGAGGAAGAAATAGGGGATCTTCAATCTCATGTATTGTTCATCTCCTCTAGTTGTAGCTCATCTCTTATGGTTGGTGATTTCAATGGTAATTCTAAGAATTAGATATTCTTGTTGGGTTTTGGTAATGAAAGGAATCAAGGACGCAATTGTTTTATTATATGAAAAATAAAGTTATCACCATTGAATAAGAGGTATCTTGTGTTCATTAATGGAGTTCTTGGGTTTTGGAATCTCAAAATGAAACACCATTGATGAACTCTTAATTTGGGATATGAGAAATAGTTGGGTAATCTTGTTCATATGATTCCATATGTTTAGATATTGGTTTTGAGGCTTATAATTTCATTGTTATTGATTTAGGAGATTAGAAATCAGTATTGTAATGTGTTGGATTAAGAATTTGAGGTCTTGAGCTGCAGAAATGAAGAAAACCTAAAACAGAAATCTGTGCGGGTTGCTGGGCGGGTTTACCCGCATTCGTACCCGCACAGTCCGCTGTTTGGCTCAACTTGTCTTTTTCGGTGTGTTTCGATTCGGGTTTTGAACCTTTGAGTTAGGGATTTATTTTAAGGCTATTTTAGAATACTTTTGCGGTATTTCTTTGGGGTTAACACCCATTTTATGATTTCGATTTTAGGCTTTCGGATTGGAGGTTGAGACCGTATAAGCTTGGACAAGGTGTGAGTCCAAATCAGGTGAGTTCCCTATCACTTAAAATGCAATGTGGAATGTTTTAAATGCTAAACTGTTGATTATGGTTTTGTTTAAATATTTCTTATAGATGCAAAATGCCATGATCACTTTTATAAGCTTTGGGGTTCGGTATGCGCGTTACCTGTTTTACTTGGGGTTCAACTAGCAAGTTCTTTTATAATTCCTATCTAGGTGTGGTTAAATCCTACGTATAGGTGTAATTAAAATCCTACATATAGGTGTGGTTAAAATCCTATGTCTAGGTGTGTTTTTGACTTGCCATGTTTCTCCACTATATAAATCAATCTCTTATGAGAATATGATTCTTCATTCGTAAACCATTGCATGTTTTTAACTGATTTTGAACTGTGGAACTGTTTACTGTTTTTATGGGAATTCAATAGACCTTATGGTCTAACCCACGTTTTCAAAACCAACCTTTTTCAGGCATGAGAAAGGTAGATAGGGGAGAGAAGGCAAATGGCCGAATGTGAAGGCTATAGGATGGTCTAGCTAGCTATCCTATGTTTTGCTTACTAAATTCAGCTGTTGACTAGACTTCATATTTTTCCGCTGCTTTAGTTTATTCGGATTCAATGGTTGTAATGAATTAATCTTTTATTTGGGTTAATCATTCGAATGATTTGGACTTCGACTTTATATCCATCTTGGGCCTTAGTTTTTGGGTCGTTACAAATTGGTATCAGAGGCTTAGTTTAAGTGAATTAGGTGACCGTGTGGCACCTAGTCTTAGACTATAGGGCTAGGAGTCACAGCTGAATTAGGAGAATCTCGACAGGGATAGTGATAATGGGGTAGGGAGAGGACTCTCTTGTACGGTAAATTAAGAATTACACTTGGCCACTGTAATTGCGAATTTACAGGTGCATGTGTGATGTATGTGCTTGCATTACCTTGTTATTGTTGAAATGTCAATTAAGTTAAGCTTGTTTTTCGCTAGAAAGAATCATATCAGCTCGAGTTACAAGAAGTCAATCCATACCTATTGCTAGGTCAGATTCGTCTGAACGCCGGGAAGAGGAACCGGTAGATTTGGGAGGTGTCGTAGGCGCACCAGCTAGAGGAAGGGGCCGAAGCAGAGGTCGTCGAAGAAGTGCGAGTCATGCACCCATCCCTAATGTTGGGGGAACTAGGGGTCGTGGTCGAGGACGTGGCCATGGGAGGATTGGACAAGCTAGTGCACCGGAGGTGTCCGTGCAAGAGAGTTCGGTAAGTGCAAGGGGTCGAGCCTGATGTGGAAGGCGGGGTCGAGGCACCACGCCCGCCATTGGAGTACAAGAAGCACTTGTCACTGAATTGGGAAAGATCCAATCCGCACTTCAAACTTTATTGATTAATCGGGAATGGTCCGAACCTGTAAGTCGGAAGAAGAATGAAGAATTAGAGCATTCCGTGCATTCTAGTCTACCCAAGACGGTTGTTAGTGGTCATTCTATGGAAACACCATTGGTGCCTAATTCTTCTAAGGTATCCAAGGGGTGTAGCTACAAGACTTTTGCATCCTGTAAGCCTCCTACTTATGAAAGAGCGTGTGATCCGGTGATAGCATTGTGTTGGGTGCGGGAAATGGAATTGGCATTTGAGACTTGCCATTGTGTTGATGAGGATAAAGTGACTTATGCCATCTCTATGTTGAGGTCCGATGCAATCAATTGGTGGGATGTTGAGTCGGGAGAGAAAGGGGCAAAGACTGCTAGAACCATGACTTGGGAGAAATTTGTGGAAAGATTCCATTCGCAATTTTGTCCTCCGGCTACGATGAGGCGACTTGAGGAAGAGTTCATGGCCCTAGTGCAAGGGGATATGATAGTCGACGACTATGCGGCTAAGTTCAATGAGAAGGCACGTTTTGCCAAGATTTATGTACCGAACGAGGCCCGTCGAATTGAGCGGTTCATTTTGGGCTTGAATGCTAATATTCGGGAATTGGTGATTAACCTTCATCACTCTAGCTTTCAAGCGGCGGTGGATGCGGCTAGGAAGTCCGAGAGAGAGAAATCCCGCCAAGTGGATGAGAAAGTGGGGAAAAAGAGGAAATGGGAAAGTTCGGAGATGGAATCTAAGAAGTCCAAGTTTGTCAAATCGAATCACAAAGGAACTCAAAGTGGAAATGGAAAACCTTGTGGGAAATGTCATCGAGTGCATCGTGGTGAGTGTGCATCCGGGGTGAAGAGTTGCTCTCGTTGTGGGTCTGCAGGCCATTATGCTAGAAAATGCAATGCACGCAGAGGTGTTTTCAGTGTGGGTCGCCAGATCATATCAGACCGGATTGCCCACAGTTGAAGAAAGGGGGATCCGACTACTCTGGGTATCGTCAAGGAGATAAAGGAGCGGAAAAAAGGACCAAGCTGGCAAAAGCTAAGGGGGTAGCATTTCAGATGACTACCGCTGAGGCAGAGGAGACTCCTGATGTGGTGACAGGTACCTTTTTGGTAAACTCTTTATTTGCCAAGGTGTTATTTGATTCTGGTGCTTCTTACTCTTTTGTGTCTCCTTTATTTGTGAAAATGGGAGTAAAGTCCAAGAGACTTGATCATGCTATAGAGGTAGAAACGGCCAATGATGGTTGAGTTTTAGTCAAAGAAGTGTTTGACGGATGTACGATAGAAATAGAAGGAAACCGAATACCGTTACTACTCCACCCTATGTCTATGGGAGAGTTCGATATTATTGTGGGAATGGACTGGTTGGCAAGGAACAACGCCCACATAGTGTATAATAAGAAGTTAATCCTTGTGAGTGTTCCGGATAAGGGGACAGTGGTTATCTATGGGAATCGTAGAGACCGGAAAACCAGCTTGATCTTGATGATGAAAGCCAATAGGTGTTTGAGGAAAGGGTGTCGTGGGTTCTTGGCATACGTAGTGGATGCTAATAAGGAAAAAGAGAGTGTGAAATATGTTCCTGTTGTGAGTGATGATTTGACGGGACTACCATTGGATCGTCAGGTAGACTTCCGGATAGACTTGATACCGGGAGTTGCTCTTATAGCTAGAGCTCCGTATCGCTTAGCACCGTCAGAAATGAAAGAGATGATGTCTCAACTGCAAGAGTTGTTGGATAAAGGTTTTATCCAACCGAGTACTTCTTCGTGGGGAGCGCCGGTGCTTTTTGTAAAGAAAAAGGATGGGACTATACGGATGTGCATAGACTATCGTGAGCTTAATAAGGTCACAATCAAGAATAAATATCCACTTCCAAGGATAGACGATTTGTTCGATCAACTTCAATGGGCAAGTTACTTCTCGAAGATTGATCTTCGTTCAGGGTACCATCAACTCAAGGTACGAGAGGATGATGTTCCGAAAACCGCGTTCCGAACTCGTTATGGTCACTACGAGTTTCTAGTGATGCCTTTTGGATTGACCAATGCCCCCGCGGCATTCATGGATTTGATGAACCAGGCTTGTCAACTGTTTCTAGATAAGTTTGTCATTGTGTTCATTGATGATATACTTATCTATTCTCGATCGGAAAGAGATCATGTGAAGCATCTCCGTTTAGTGTTGGATTTATTGAAGCAAGAGAAACTTTATGCAAAGTTTTCTAAGTGCGAGTTTTGGCTCCGAGAAGTGCAGTTTCTTGGTCATGTGGTATCGAGTGAAGGGATAAAGGTTGATCGGTCTAAGATTGAAGCTATCAAGAGTTGGGAGCCGCCTAGGACTCATTCGGAGGTTAGAAGTTTCTTGGGTTAGCGGGGTACTACTGGAAGTTCATTAAAGACTTCTCTAGTATCGCTACCCCACTAACCTCATTAACCAAGAAAAGTGTCAAGTTTTCGTGGACGGAAAAGCAAGAAGAAGCATTCCGGATTTTAAAGGAAAGTTTGAGTAGTGCATCGATTTTGGCATTACCCGACAGCAATGATGATTTCGTCGTGTTTAGTGATGCGTCCAAATTGGGATTAGGGTGCGTTTTGATGCAACGTGGAAAGGTGATTGCCTATGCATCAAGACAACTCAAGGACCATGAAAGACGTTATCCTACACACGACCTCGAATTAGCCGCCGTGGTGTTTGCCTTAAAGATCTGGAGGCACTATCTGTATGGAACCAAGTGTCAAGTTTTCACCAATCATAAGAGTCTTCATCATCTGTTCGACCAGAAGGAACTCACTATGAGGCAAGGCAGATGGATGGAGTTTTTATCGGATTACGATTGTGAGATCGAGTATCATCCGGGTAAGGCTAATGTGGTAGCCGATGCCTTGAGCCGAAAGGAAAGAGGTGAAGCCTCAAAAGTTACTGCGATGAAGATCGTAGTGAGTTTCAATTTGCTGGATGAAATCAAGAAATGTCAGTTTTGAGGCATTGCAACCAGAGAATCTTAAAGAGGAACGAATGGTAGGCGTTGTGTCTACATTGCTAGAGAATGATCGGGGTTTGAAATGTTACAACAAGCGAGTTTGGGTTCCGAGATTTGGGGACATTCGTAAGAGATTGTTGAATGAGGCGCATAAATCTAAGTACTCTATTCATCCTGGTACGAATAAGATGTATAGAGATCTTCGGCAATTTTATTGGTGGTCGGGTTTGAAGAAAGATGTGGCATACTATGTGGAAAGATATCTGACATGTCTACTGGTGAAGGTAGAACATCAAAGGCCTTATGGCAAGCTTCAACCATTGGATATTCCCGTTTGGAAATGGGATCACATTACTATGGATTTTGTGACCGGGTTGCCTAAATCTCCGAAAGGGTTTGATGCCATTTGGGTGATTGTGGATCGACTCACCAAGTCGGCTCATTTCCTCCCAATGCGTAAAACTTATTCTATGGAGAGGTTGGCAAAGATTTATATTGATGAGATTGTGACAAGGCACGAGGTGCCATTGTCTATTGTGTCGGACCGCGACACATGTCTTTCGTCTATGTTTTGGTCAAGCTTCCAGAAAGATTTAGGGTCGCAACTCAATTTCAGTATTGCGTATCATCCTCAGACGGATGGACAAAGCGAGAGGATGATTCAGACTTTGGAAGACATGTTGAGAGCTTGTGCTATTGACTTTAGTGGATCATGGGAGAGCCATCTACCTTTGATTGAATTCGCATATAACAATAGTTACCATGTGAGTATTCAGGCAGCACCCTATGAGGTTTTGTATGGCAGAAAATGTAGAACTCCTCTATGCTAGAATGAAGTTGGGGAAAAGCAATTGGCAGGGCCGAAAATTGTATAAATGACGGCCGATAAGATCGATCAGATCCGGGAAGGGCTTAAAGTTGCTTAAGATAGGCAAAAGATCTATGCCGACAAGAGAAGAAAGGCGCTTGAGTTTCAAGTGGGTGATCTCGTGATGCTTAAGGTATCACCTTGGAAGGGTGTAATGCGTTTCGGAAATAAAGGAAAGTTGAGTCCGCGTTATATTGGACCCTTTCCTATAATTGAACGAATTGGAGAGGTTGCGTATAAGTTGGAATTACCGGAAAAGTTGCAAGGAATTCATAATACCTTTCATATCTCTAATCTGAGGAAATGTTTGGCAGGGGCCGAAATGACTATACCATTGCAAGAGGTACAGATTGATAAAAAAGTTCTACTTTGTGGAAGAGCCCGAGGCAATTGTTGATCGAAAGGTCAAGAGTCTGAAGAACAAAGATATTCCAATGGTAAAGGTGCAGTGGCGGTTTCACAAGGGGAAAGAAGCAACTTGGGAGTTAGAGTCCAAAATGAAGGTGTTGTATCCATATCTCTTCGATGAAGGAGTTCCGGGGACGGAATTCTGTTAAGGGGAAGGAGTTGTAATAACTCAAAATTTTCTAATACTGATTTGGGTTTATTACTTTGGGTTCTAATTTATTATTTTGGACTTGGACTCTTAATAAGTTGAGCTAGGGTAGGTTTTGAACCTAAGCCCAATATATATATAAGGAATGAAAAAGAAGAACTTTCTCATTTGTATTCATTCTCAAGAATCAGTAAGGTGTTTTGTGTGTGTGTGAAGAGCAAGAAAAGAGAAGAGAGGAGCAAGCATCCTTGGAGAGGAAGCAATAGAAGATCTTCAATCTCAGGTATTGTTCATCTACTCTAGTTGTAGCTCATCTCTTATTGTTGGTGATTTCAATGGTGATTCTAAGAATTAGATATTCTTGTTGGGTTTTGGTAATGAAAGGATCCAATTGTTTTATTATATGAAAAAAAAAAGTTATCACCATTGAATAAGAGGTATCTTGTGTTCATTAATGGAGTTCTTGGGTTTTGGAATCTCAAATTTAAACACCATTGATGAACTCTTAATTTGGGATGTGAGAAATAGTTGGGTAATCTTGTTCATATGATTCCATATGTTTAGATATTGGTTTTGAGGCTTATAATTTCATTATTATTGGTTTAGGAGATTAGAAATCACTATTGTAATGTGTTGGATTAAGAATTTGAGGTCTTGAGCTGCAGAAATGAACAAAACCCAAAACAGAAATCCATGCGGGTTGTTGGGCGGGTTTACCCGCATTCATACCCGCTCAGTTGGCTATTGGTAAAATCTGTGCGGGTTGCTGGGCGGGTTTACCCGCATTCGTACCCGCACAGTCCGCATTCGTACCCGCTCGTCTTTTTCGGTGTGTTTCGAGTCAGGTTTTGAACCTTTGAGTTAGGGGTTTATTTTATGGCTATTTTAGAAGACTTTTGGGGTATTTCTTAGTGGCTAACACCCATTTTATGATTTCGATTTTAAGCTTTCGGTTTGGAGGTTGAGACCGTATAAGCTTGGACAAGGTGTGAGTCCAAATCAGGTGAGTTCCCTATCACTTAAAATGCAATGTGGAATGTTTTAAATGCTAAATTGTTGATTATGGTTTTGTTTAAATATTTCTTATAGATGCAAAATGCCATGATCACTTTTATAAGCTTTGGGGTTCGGTATGCGCATTACCTGTTTTACTTATGGTTCAACTAGCAAGTTCTTTTATAAATCCTATCTAGGTGTGGTTCAAATCCTACGTATAGGTGTAATTAAAATCCTACATATAGGTGTGGTTAAAATCCTATGTCTAGGTGTGTTTTTGACTTGCCATGTTTCTCCACTATATAAATCAATCTCTTGTGAGAATATGATTCTTCATTCGTAAACCATTGCATGTTTTTAACTGATTTTGAACTGTGGAACTGTTTACTATTTTTATGGGAATTCAATAGACCTTATGGTCTAACCCACGTTTCCAAAACCAACCTTTTTCAGGCATGAGAAAGGTAGATAGGGGAGAGAAGGCAAAGGGCTGAATGTGAAGGCTAGAGGATGTTCTAGCTAGCTATCCTATGTTTTGCTTGGTAAATTCAGTTGTTGACTAGACTTCATATTTTTTCGCTGCTTTAGTTTATTCGGATTCAATGGTTGTAATGAATTAATCTTTTATTTGGGTTAATCATTTAAATGATTTGGACTTCGACTTTATATCCATCTTAGGCCTTAGTTTTTGGGTCGTTACAATTCCCTTACACTCGACATCCAGACTTAGCATCTTTCTATACCCGACTTTCGTACTTAGAATTTTTCTCTATCCTTGACGAAGTCTAACTTGTCATCTTCATTTTCCTAACACTGTGTTTTCAGTTTCAATGGTGGCTATTAATGATCCAAATGTGTCTGATGATGAGAACCCAATGTCTTCCGAAAGATCTACTGCACCGAGCATTAACGCGAAAAACAGAGATGACATCCTCATGCCCCCGGGTGACAAACGGACGTTCAAGCCTAACAACCACCGTCTCAACCTGGATATGAGGTTGGAACACCACATCATCATGGAGATACTACGACACCATCCACTTCGGTTTGCATTCACATTGAAACACCGAGTCTCGGCTTCTACCTACATAAATTCTGGCACACTTTGACTTATCATCCAGTAGAGGGCGACTACCACTTCACAGCTCAAATCGATGAGTTTGTGACCAAGCCCACACCGTCAAGACTTCGCCGCATTCTTCGACTCCCCGCTGCTAATGTCGTTCCCGGCCGTACTACTTTTAAAGATCCACCCTCCAAGGAGGAACTTTGTCGTAACTTCAGAGCGTTAGGATATGACGATGACCTCACCTCCACGGACCAATTCAAGATAATGCATCTTCCTTAGCTCTATTTCACGCTATTTTCTCTTGTTAATCATTGTCTTACAGGAAAACATACGGGCATGGACATCGTAAGCTATGCGGTTTTTCGCATCTTCCACGGGATCGTTTACAGTCGTCAGTACGACTACGCCACTCTAATCTGGACCGATCTCGTTGAATATGACTCCGACAAAGGTAAGAACCGAGACCATGAGTTCCTTCCTTACCAACGCTTTCTTCAACTCACTATCCATAGCATGATGAATACGCGCGAGGAAATTCCGAGACGCGCTGGCACGCCCCTTGGCCCCTCTTATGCTCGGAAGTATTTGAAACTTCGTTATTACCGCTTTCCATACACCATGCCGATCCCTGAAGCCTTATTATCCCTAGCTGATCAAAATGCACCAAGTGTGATAGCCTATAGGGAGAGCATCGGCTTAGTGGCTCACCAACAACCGGATAAGCCTGCCCAAGAGCCAAACCATGAGGAACACATTGAGTTGGGAGAGGGTCCTAGATTAAACGAGCAGGTTCAGGATCAAGGGGATCTTGAACAGGGTGTTGAGAGAACAGTTGGTGTGAGGAGAAATGTCGAGGGTGGTGCATCTGATCAGCTTATCCTTACTACTTCTGCACCTACCATTCCCATTCCACCTCCAACCGGTACTACAACTGCCTCTACCTCTCAACCCACGGCACACATTCCACGCTTGAAACTCCTCGTAAATCGTCGTCGCGTACGTCGTCGCCCGTTGTCCTTTGAATCCGAAGACAGCCCGGAGGATCAACCTTTACATCGCCGAAGGAGAATTTCTCCCGCCGAAGTGGCATATAGAAGAATCGGTCCTCAACCCTCAATACAAGACTCCTCAACAGAAGGTACTGATTCCGATGACCTTTATAACCTCTACAACTTTGATCCTATCACCGAACCACTATCTAGCCCACTACCTGAACCAAATATTGGAGTGATAAGGAGAACGGAGGGAGTATCAGTTGAAAATACGAATGTGAGCATGAGTGCAGGTGAGAAAAATATGAATGAGAGTGAGATACCTACAGACTCTAGCCGGGTAACCGCGTTCCTTGTTGATAATCATCCGTTGAGCACCAACATTGGACAAGTCGTTGTCAACCCAACAACGCAAATGCACGCCCATCTAGCCACTCTATAGACTCACAACAGCCTACAGTTTCAGAAATTCTTGTGAGTTTAGCTCCTCGTCTAGTTGCCCTCTCTTCGGGAGGCACAGCTATTGAACCAAGAAGTAGTATCTCACCTACTTCGACTTCGTTTCTGAGTATTTCGAGTCTAGAACCTTCTAGAGAACACGTGTCTTTACACACTGAGAGCCTTCTTGGCCCAGTCGGAAATTCCATAGTGATGTCCATTCCGGGCATTCCACGAGGATTGGAAGGAAATCATACCAGCGCTACATCAATGCCAATGCTGAAGGTAGGTCACACAGTTGATTCAACTGTGATATCAACGGGTAATCTATGTGATCCCAGTGTTTCCCTTTCAGGTACAACTTCGCCAACTTTCACAGTCAATCCTGCAACTCAGGTGTATATTGAAGCTCAATATAAGAGAGCTCAAGATTCCTTATTAACTCACGAAGAACGCATGCGAGAAATGATCCGTCAAATGTCTGAAGCTTCTGGCTCCCGAACATCCAATGCTAATCAAGCTAGTCTTTCCCGGCCTAGCACAAGTCGTTCTTCGCCCCCGTCACCTCATAGATCTGATGATCCAAATCTTCCTCCAACACCGTAACGATATCAGTACGACAATGATGAGCTTATGTCTATACTCTATGCCAATCTGCTTGCCGAAGCTACAGCTAGAGGTCTGCCTGAACACGAGCTTATGGGTCTTCTACGACGCAATCTTGTGATCCCCACTATCACTCGCCATGAATTCGATCTTTTCAAGGCTGATATGGAAATGAAGCTTAAAGATATGGCGACTCAACAAAAGAAATATGCTGATGAAATTCTTGGTGCGATAACTGCTCTCCGCACAGAAATTCAACAATCTTGTCGCCCAGCTGCTTCTGTTCAACGTCGTCGACCTGATCAGGATGATCCGGACTCCGTTCCTAATCGTCCTGAGGGGGAGACACGTCGTCGGGTTACAAGAGCTCAAGCTCAAATTCGACCATCTACTACAACAACTTCAGCTCCATCTTCTACAGCTCCGCCATCTCGTCAATGACAGCAAACTGCTCCACCTCCCATGCAACAACAAGTTAATCCACCAACGGTTGAAAAGCCCACGGTAGATTTTGATATTGGGAGTGAATCGCAAGCTGTTGAACCGGAACCAGAAAATGAAGAAGTGATCAATGTTCAGAACTTGAGGAATTCTGTCAAAAATTGGTTTAGAGATCCGTATGAACCTGTTTTGAGAGAAGAAGATTATGTGAATTTAAGGCACGCTGAAAGGAACTATGCTCCGGGAACTTTGAATGAAACACCTTTACTGCCTCACCAGATTCGTTGGGAAAGAATTCTATCAGATAGCAAATGGATAAATCCACAGGTCAGGACTCCTTATCTAGAAGAAACAATGCGAAAGATATTCGTGGAGAAAAAGAAACCAGATTATATGTCTCGTATTCATTTGATCATGGAAATGAATTCATTACAAGTAACTAAATACGTGAGCATATTGAAAACGAAAGCAAAGGAACCTAAGGAAGTTATTTCAAGACACAGGATCGTCGCTATCATGGAGATTGGATATGATAGAGATTTTCGAGTGGAGTTTCCAACATTCAAAGTTAGAAGATATGATGGAAAGGTTTACTGCTTCTCGGAGGCAGATTTTGCTAACATTGATGTAACAGATATGGAGACACTGTAAACAGAGCTAAAAGACAAGACAAGAAGATAAATTGATGAACAAAGAGCACTTAGAGCGGTCGTACGACACATTCAAAAAGAGCTAAGGTACAGTTACCTTCATGATCTTCAAAGAGGAATTGAAAGTGAACAAAAGAAGGTTTATCTGCCTAAACCTGATCAAAGTGTTCCTGATCTGGATAAACTGAAAGTTACTACAGTTCTGACCATACCAGCACACGGGGTCGTTTACATGAAGATGACAGGGGAGAAGAGGTTTTTACGATTTAGTGAGATAGCTGCTTATTCAGATGGAACTTTATGGGGAGTTCGAAACAGATTATCTGCTGAGGTAAGTGCTGACATGAAGAAAGAGAAGAAAAAGCCACTCAAGTCTGATGAAAGAGAAAGACTTTTGAACGCCATTGAAATATTGACAAACGCCTGATCTACCGTCAGACCTTATGGAAACTTGAAGGCATGTTCGAGCTTAAAAGATGATATTCTTATTTTGCCCCAAAGGGGGAGATTGTTAGGACTTTAATTAATTGTGTCAAAATAAGGTAAGGATATGCTTATTTGTAAAAGGAAAGTTTGTAATTTCTTAAACTCTACCTTCCTTATATAATTTAATCCTAACAATATAAATAGGGTCTTAGGGTCATTCATTTGGTGCGTGTGATTCAGTATTGAGAGCTAATCTGAGAGAGCCGACATCTTGATTTTCATATTGTAATCGACAATATATACAAGTGAGATATCCGACTTCGGATCTTCATCATATTCTTATGTTCTTCGTGTTCTTTGCATATCCATACGTACTTGATCATTATCTGGGATCCACAGGAGAAATCCCCAAGAAGTAAGGGCTCAACAAGCAATTTCAGGTATAAAACTCTACCTTCTTCATCTTCTTTAATGGTTGAGTCATTTGGAGGATTCATAGTTGGGGTTTATGTATTGAGTTGTTGATTCTTGGTTGATGAAAGTCTCAAAAATAAGTGTTTGTTGGATTAATGGTTTGGTATTGAAGTATTCTTCAAGTTTGGGATTCATATTTCATTCCAAGGGTTTGAAATCAATGAAAAACCTCCATGGATGACAATGTGTCCACCCATGTGAGAGTCAATCCATCAATTAATGGATGAAATGGATTAGTTGTTGTTAAGGGCCGATTGATAAGTGTTTTGGTCAAGTTTTATATCATTTTTTGGGTGGAAATCAGTAGAAATGTGGAATTGGGGTTTTAATGTCCCGCGGCTTCAAGTCGCGCGGAAAATCGCGCAACTCACTGCTTTGTTGATTTTCGGTTTTTGATGAAAAGTCCTTTAAGGGTGTTAAGTGATGTCCTAGCCTACAGGGTTAATAGGTAGGATGTGTGTAAGTATAATTGGGTCATTAACTCGTAGTTAATTGATCTAAATTCGGTGTTCGGTTGGTGAGATCGTAGTTGAAAAGTGAGCTAAGTGGCTCGGCGATTCAGGTGAGATCCCTTTCGTATGCTTCTTTTATAAAATGAATGTTTTAGATTGAAATGTTTTAAACCATTCAAATTGGGCGGCGTGCGCCCGGCTTTTAGGGCGGTGTGGGCCCGTTAAAGGTCACGATGTGTGTGACCAGCACTAGTCACGGTGTGTGTGACGAAGGTGTGATGTACTGTTGCAACAGGTACGGTAAAGGTGTTTTAAAGTGTGAGTTGATATTCATGGCTAACCGTTTTCTCTTATAACTGTCATGCATATTAACTGTTGTTTTGGGGAATTCACTAGACCTTTCGGTCTACCCCTCTCTTTTATAAACTGAAACCATTTTCAGGAAGGCAATGATAGAAAGTACAAGTAAAGAGAAGGGAAAGTTGTGAGCTCGAGGAGCATAGAAGTGAGGCGCTACTAGTATAGTTAGTTGCCTAGTTAGAGTTTGCATTGTAATAAATCTCAGTAGTTATTTATTTTCGTTGCAAACTTTGAGATTAAGTTTATATTTGGGACCATTTATGTTTCAGAATTGGCATCATTTAAAGCAATAGTATGATATACCTTGTTTTAGAATCGTGGTTGTTAAAATGCAAATACTTACAATCCAACACATCATTAGGTCCCCTTAGCATCGTCTTCAAAAATCTAATAACCCCGTCATTAAAAGAAACATTATCAACTGTGACAGTAAATACCATCTCAAATCCTCAATTCTGTAAACAACTGTATACAAGTTTCCCTAAGTTGTCTCCCCTATGATTGACTATCGGACAAAAGTTTAGAATCTTTTTTATAAAACTCAATCATCATCAATCCAATGTGCCGTAAGACACATATAATTGAAATTCTAAACCGAAGACCAAGTGTCAGTGGTAAGAGACATTGTTTGGCATTTTAAAAGATCCTTGAGTTTTTTAGTTTCTTCTTTATGAATAGACAAACAATCTCGCGCGACAGTCCATCTTGATGGAATCTTAAACAACGGATTCAACACCCATATAAAGTCATCATCAACCATGCTAAAAGACCGATTATCTTTAATACAGAATTTCCCCAAAGTTTCTCTACATCTTTCTTGGCTAAATGAATGAGTAGCTAAAGAACCACTCTCAGACCCCTCTTTGCTTGTGGGGGCTTAAAACTCAAAGTTGATTGCTTTTTTAAAACAGATTTTTTATAAAGTGGCGATATCCGGCATACGTTATATAAATGATTCGACAATGCGTTTGTACCATTTTTTGGGTTACAAATCATTACTTTCCTACAGTAAGGACATTATACTTCAGTCGCTCCTTGTACATATGTAAAGTGATCCCAAACAAATGATCTCCTACTTCTCTTGTCTTCTTTCTTATTAGTTTCATTGGTTGGTTGTTGCTCTTCCTCTTTATTATTATCAACATCAATTACCGGTTCATCACTGGCCATTGCTACAAAAAGGAAGTTTACAATAATCATGTTCATGTAAACTAAATTAATAAACTATGTACATATCAAAAATTAATTACATGTCTAGTCCCACTATGTTAATAAACTAGTCCATATCTATCAAAAATTAATTACATGTCTAGTTCCATAGTTCCACTATGTAGAAACGATGCAAAAACTGTGAAAAAAACGATGCATAAACGTTAAAAAAAACAATGCAGAAACAATTTAAAAAACGGTGTAGAAAGAGAAAAGTGTGATCTTTTAGAGGGTTTTTTTTAGCTCTCTTGCTTCATATATCCGGTAGTTTCTTTAAAATTTTCTCCAAAATAGCAGAAGGAAATGGAGAAAATACATATATTTTCTCCCAATTTATATATCTTTTTAAAAAACTTCATTTTGTTATTCTCATTAGAGTTGCATATAAGTCGGGTTGATAGGGTTGAAGATATTTGAAAAACCTAACATGATATTTACGGTTTGAAAAATCTTAATTCAACCCAGCCCATACGAATTGAGTTGGTCGGGTTGAAACTTTGATTCATCGTTTTTTGATATAGCTAAACAATTATGTTTAAATGAAGTAAAATGAAAATCAGAATATAAAAATATATTTAACAATCATATAAGAGATTTTAAAAGATATTTACATGAGAGTTTCTATTAATGCTTAAACTTACATATATTAATTAATGACTTAACAATCATACGAAATTCATAGTATCGAAAGTCATTACTTTTTTTAGGATAAAGCTATGTTTGGCAAACTAGCTGATAAGCCAGTGGGTAACTGATAAGCTAGCGGATGATTGATTAGCTAGCTGATAGTTGATAAACTAGTTGATGAAAAAAATCATGTTTGGCAAAACTAGCGTATCAGAATCCAAAATGACCAAAAAGGGCATATTGAAAAATAGTAATAATTAATAATTAATATTAATGAGGGTTATAATTGAAAAAAATGACAATAAGCTCCCAAAATGTTACTCCAAGTAGCGTTTTAATAAGCTAGATTATAAGCTAACTTATGATTTGTCAAACGTGTACACTAAAAATAAGCTAGCTTATTTTTGCCAAACATAGTCTAAATAGAGTTCAAATGATCATAACCCAATTTCAGCTCAATATCAACCGTAATATAATTTGCATTGGTCGAGTTGAATCGGATGCTTAGCACCTCTAATTCTTATTGTTAACTCGTCCAAACACTCACTGAAATGAACGGGAAAGGAAGCTGAAAAAAAATCTTATATTATATTATTAAATTTTTTAATGATATAATTAATTTTAAATTTTTTTATAAAATAAATAAACTCTTGGAGTTAAAAATAAATTTTCTTTAAAACTTTACTAAAAATTTATGAAAAGGTTGAAGATGCATTGAACGAAATAATAAATAAGCAATTAGTTATAAGTATATTTTAGATAAAGTAAGATTAGGTTTAAAGATTTGGATAAATTTTAAATTATAGAAAGGGGAAAGACTTTTTTTTTGACAAAAATGGTTTTCCGTAATTACACGTCTATCACAACTTCCAATCTTAAATTATCAGATTAATTAATATCTTAAAGTATCATTAATAATCTTATTTGATTTAATGTATACCTATTATCTACTCTATGGTATATAATTTTTGATAAAAACTTTTAAAGATAACTTATTAGATAGATTTTGTTTATTAATACATAACTTTAAAAAATTGAAGTTTATAATTGTGTTATTTTAGATGAATTACTTCCTATATATAAGAAAGTTTAAATGTAAATTCAAATTTGATTGCAAATATGAGGATAAAGAAGAATGTGAAATGTGTCTATTCAGTCTAAATAATGAAGTCATTCAGTATGAATAATAAAGGTGAAATTCATACATTATTCAGTATTGAATATGAATAACACGCATTCAGAGTGAATAACATTATATTAAGTATGTATAGAATACATGTCACGCTTTCATTTGTCCTCGGGTTTACAAACAAATTTGAGTTTGCATTTGAATCCGTCTTATATATATATAGGGACGGGTTCATACGAGAACGGTAACAATTTACGAGAATGCGAGAATCTTTTTTCATGTACAAGATCATATGTGATTTTGCACTAACTGTAGCGGACGACTTTATGATTTTTCACTTAAGTAGCATGGAAAGTCTCCCGCGTAATTTATGATTTTGTACATGAAAAATTTCATGTACAAAAATGATTGATTAAGAATTGTCCTTGCATTCTCGTAAATTGTTAGCGTTTTCGCATTAATCTTTCTCTCTCTCTCTCTCTCTCTCTATATATATATATATATATGTATATATATATATATATATACAGAGAGAGAGAGAGAGATATATAGATAAAGAAAAAGTTCAAATGCAAACTCAAATTTAATTGTAAACACGAGAACAAAAAAAACGTGATACGTGTCATATTCAACTGACTAATAAAGAGAAATATTCAAAGTATTTATACGGTTATTCAGACCTAAGATAAAGGTCGAGTTATTATTAAAATGACTAGATACGCTATTTTTTTTAATTTTTGTATTGAACAATTACATAAACTTGATTTCTAATAAAATTTTACATTTCATTACATTGACAGCTATATACAGTATTAAAAGTCAAAATTCTTAAAAAGTATTATTTTCAATTTCAAACATTCAATAACTATAACTTAACAATTTTACCGTTCTCATATATAAATATTATATATTTTAAAAAAACTATAATTTAACAATTTTAATATTAATTATATAATTAAAACGGTATTTTTTATCTATCTTATTCAGAATTTTAGAGACTTTTTTAAATTTGAAAATTTCTGCTTTCTATCTATTCTAACAAATGTTTTTAACATAATTATCGGAGTAAAAAAGATTCAATGTTACCTATTTATATTTGTCTCAGAATAAGTGTCCACTTTTAAAAGTAGATAACCAAAATTCTTAAATTTACTCTTTAATTAAATTACAAATATTTACAAGTTGTAAAAGCAGAGAAATTAAATAACAGAAAAGATGATATTTAATAATTAAAAAATATAATAATTATGTATGTTTAAAATTATATGTATTTTAACCATAAAAAATTATTTTTACAGAGTGAAAATATTTATTTTAATATAGTTGGTTGAAAAAAATACTGTTACAAGATGCTTGAAAGAACCGATAATCTGAAGAAAAGAAGTCACATCTTTCAATAAGCATAAACCCTCTCTTAACTGTTACTTAAAAACAAACTAAACACGAATATCTATGCTAAGTTCTATAAATTCCCAATTAACCCTTCAACTATGAATATATTCAAATATCCTCCTTTTACTTTCCTTCAACTTCTACAGCAAGTCCTCCATGTTATCTTTACCATATATAACCAATGGGAGAATCGGGTTGGGTTCCAGTGAGAATTAGTTATTCACTGTTAGATGAGAAATGGACGCATACTAAGATGAGATGCATTCAGATGCACCGGATCAATTCCCTACACAATTTATGAGAAGACATGAGATTAAAAATGACCAGAGAGCATCTGCAACAGCTTATCTAGATTTTCTCTAAAATAAAGAAATGTAAAATCAAAATCTCTAACATTATGATCTTCTAACTCCAATAGCTTCTCTATTTTAGAGAATCTATTAAAAATTATATTATTAAAATATTTAATAAATTTATTATTTCAAAAATATCTAAAATTATAAGGATTGTTATTGGTTGGTGTTGGTCCCAATAAGGGTCTACAAGAGTTCAATAAATAGTAAACAGTTTGTAGAAAAGAGGGGGGGGGGGTTCAATATAAACACACAGATTTTGGTTTTTAAATGAGTTTATTTAACATAAACAAATTTACAGTTACAAGCGGAATAAGAACAAGTTTAAAACCTATTCTATTGTAACTCAGAAACACTAAGTTTGATGCACAAGAAGAACAGTACCGTATCATATATGATGGGGGACATAAGAGACAATTCGTACGTTCTTTTCTGACAAGGTATTAGGTTTGACTTTTGTGCATCGAGGATAAGATCAATCTTTAATTTTGTAAGGGAGGCTTCATTTGATCGCTGATTCTGAATCTTCAAGGAGGAATCTTCAGTATCGCTGAGGCTTCACAAGACTTCACACTTTGATTAGATAATCGCTGCTGTCGCTGAACCGCTTCAGTTCACTTAGCTGATTATCTCTTTCTTTAGCTAGGGTCTTCGACTTTCGCTGAATGGTCTTCTGGTGTGATAGCTGATCTTCAGAGATAAACTTTGTTCCTTGATCTTCAGCGATCGCTGATAGTAATCAGCGTATGCTATCGCTGAGTATTGACAGAAGCTTATACAGTGGAATTTCACTAAGTATACAAAAGGAATCATATTCAAATCATCGACGGGAGTTATGATCAACAGTTGGAAATCATTAAAATAATATTTCTATTTCTTACTTTTAGAGATATAGAGAAAAGAGATTTCTCTAAAAATCTCTATATTTAGAGATTTTTCTAAAAATCTCTATTTTAGATAATACTATAGAGATGTTGGAGGAGTTTAAAGAAAAAAAAATAGGTTTTTCACTATTTTAGAGAAGCTATTGGATATGCTTTTAATGGTTTAGATTCATTTTTTACCTTTATCACCATTTACTGAACTTCTCAGATGATCATACATCTAGGAAAATCTTGTTCAAATATCATTACTTCTATTTCTGGAAACTTTTGTGAATTTATTGATCAAATGCTTCCTTAGGTTTTTATAATGAGATTAAAAAAAAGGTTATGCTTTGGAAACTTGTTGATAATTTAACTTCTGGTATTGAAAGTAGGGACACAACTAGAAAATTTTCGAACGTTTGTCGTTATTTTGATTATTAGAAATAAATATGGGAAAAAAGTTTCAAATGCTGGTATAATTTAACTATAAGAAACACATATAGAGAAGTTTTTTAAAATTGTGACATCATCTAGTTAAGAAAATGACACTAACAAGAAACGAACTTGGGTCTGGGATGGAATAAAAGAGTTGCAAACCAACTCTATAAAAAGAAAAAATTATTCTCATTGTTGTTTCAAAATACATATGACGGTACACAACAAATTAATACGATCGTACATTTCAAGAACATAACTTTTTTTACCTTTAAACAGAGGAATAATACAGTGGCACCACTGTAACTCTGTCCCTAATTAAAAGGTCATTGGTCTAGTGATATATTGGTTATCGGTAGAGTCCAGCATCCCGTGAAGTCATATGTTTAAATCTCGCCAATAATTAGCATTGTGTATGTATTTCTATATTATGATTTTGACGTATATAAATATTACATATACTTTTAAAAAAGTTAACTATTGGATGATAAGGTAATTGATGTTAGCTAAAAAGATTAAGTGTTTGCTTAGAAACTAGTTGACAAACTAATCATACATATAAAAGAAATTAGCTACAAATGATCTATATGCTAACAAAGTAAAATAAACTATATATAGGAACCCAAAACCGCACACAACATATCAGTTGTCCTTATACAAGATGAATATTTATCATAAATAACATATTCACAATGAATAGTAACATGTTATTCATCATACCACATATGTATAATGAATAACATATCAATATTCTTGATTAATATATCATGTATCGTATTATACTATTATAGACACTCCCCTGTTATTAATGAAAATTAGGTTTTTAACCAAACCTACCCTACATAAAAAAATAAAAGCAAACAAATGAAAAGAAACTCCAATGAAGTACCTCAAGTAAACTTTCAAAAACTAGTTTATAACTTATCAAATATTTTTCAAATAAGCTAAAAAGACAAGGTAGTTTCAATTTTATAACAAACAAATCAAATAAAATTTTCATTCAAATATTAAAGCATTATTCAAAATTTTATGTAAAATGAAGAATCAAGAAATCAAAAATCAAAATCTTCCAAAAAAAATTATAATTAAATTTCAAATTCTCCATTTTAAAATATTACTTATTTCTTCTAAACTTTTAATTTCATGGATTATTAACTATAAAAATTCATCTCTATATGCTAAACAATTTATCTTAAGGGAGTTAAAGAATTTTACTACTTTTGTCCTAATTTCTTTTTTCTATTTTTGAGAAAGTTTTGAAAAAGTTGAAACAAAAAAAATGTATTCTAATTTTCTACAATCTTATTTTTTTTTTCACTCTAAGATAATTTATTGAAATTACTCTAAGATATGAAAAAAAATAAAAACAAGTTGTTTATAACTTATGGGTTGTTTGGATGATTTTCAATTAAATCTATAATGCAAAAACTTGTTTGTGTGGATTAATCTATCTGTATAAATCGGAAACATTTTTGTTTTAAAATGGATTTTTCATAAATTAAAGGAGCGTGTTTTTTTAACCGTGGATGACATGTAAGGAAAATACTTGGTTTTCTGTATAAAGCTCCCTTTAGAAACATATTGAATTAATCACTTTTTATATCATTAAGCTATTATCGAACAATCATGTATAACTGACTGAATAAACTGTTGGTTTTATTAAGCTGCTAACAATCAGACTCTTATATTATTATGGTTAAAAACTGACTTGGGTCTGAATTTTGAAATAAAATTCAAAGAAAGAATGTCGAAAATGGAAAAAACAAAAAGTTGTGGGGGCAAAAGTGAAATTGGATGAAAAAGTGTAAGGCTGAGTAGTAGGTTCTACACAGACTACATAGGACTGAGAGAAAGAGCATAGCTACAGAAACGCACGTGACCACTGCCTTCCTTTGACTTTTCCGATTCTTTTTTCTTTGACTTTTTTTTACATATCTTTTGCTTACCTAAATGTTTTTGTTTATAAAGCATTTTTGTCATTTTTAAAAAATTAATTAAAATGGTCTTTTAAGGGTAGGGATGCCCCAAACCACCACCCCCCCACCCCCAGTTCAACCCGTCAAAAAATAATTCAATTTGTAATAATTCGATATCTAATCAAGTTGTAAAATCTTTATACTGTAGGTATTAAGTTGATTATGAGAACCCGTCAAATCTTTGTATATATTAGTAATTGTGAGAACACACACACACATACATATATATATATATATATAAATTGAGAACATTAATTATAATGTGATATACTTAAAATTTAAGAAGTATGACTAAGTTGTACCTAATGAACGATGATCAAAACGAATTATAAGTAGAATAGAAAAAACACCATATTCAAGGCACTACAACAAAAGTGATTTTATAGGACGCCTAAAATGAAAAAGTTTCCTAAAATAATACATATTATGACACAAGTTTATAGGAACAAATCATAAATCGTTCTATTTAAAAGCGTTACAATAGGTTTATAAAACGTTTTAGGCGTTTCAACAAGTTTCTAACACAATTTAAAAAAGTGTCCTATTAGCTATTTTATAGAACACTTTTGAAAAGTGTCCTATAAACCCCTATTTTTATAGGACACTTTTCAAAAGTGTCATATAAAATAGCTAATAGGACACTTTATATTTTTAAAGCATGGTAAGAACTTGTTATCACGTCTAAAAGCGTTCAATAAACTATTGTAATGCTTTTAGATAGGACACTTTTTGGTTTGGTCATATAAACTTGTGTCCTATAAAATAGGTTTCTAGGATGTTTTTTCATTTTAGTCGTCCTATAAAATCATTTTTGTTGTAGTGAGGTTAGGAGAATATTTCGTAGTACCAAGGTATCAACCCGTATGGGTTATGTTGGGTTACACTTTGGTTTGGTTTGGGTTAGGTTGAGATTTTTCAAACCGCAAGCATTGGTTTGGGTTGTTGAAATACATTCTACCCGATCAACTCAACCTGTGAGTACCCCTAGTTTAGGGCATGTGGTTTTAATTCCTAGTTGTTTCTATTTTAAAATCATCAAAATAGTCATATGTCTAACAAGGACAAGTTCGTGATTTACAGAGAGATCAAAGTGTAAAAACGAAAGCTTCTAAACTAGTTTTGTAATTGCGGGGACCAAACATGTAAATTTGGTCTAAGTCTGCAAAAATATGTCAGCAAACTGCAGACCTGATTCAAAAAGTTCTTTTTTAAATACTTTGACCCGACTGCAAATATGGATCTGCCACTTGCATATCTATGTCTATTTTGGTGATTATGGAGAGAAAATAACATCTCCAACAACACTCTTTGAGATGCACTAAAAGATGAAAGTTTGTGGTCAAAATGACTATTTTAATTGATTGATCTTTCTTTTCTTAATTTGGAAATTACCTTATTTTTTCTATCTTAGGAGAAAGTTCAATATATTTATTAGGTATCATTTGGTACGCAGACATGATTGAGCAGGACATGACAGAACTGGACAGGACAGGACTACGCACCCTTAAAGCACAAAAATTCAGATCTTCAAAAAATTTAAACGTGCATAGCTGTTAGGCAGGCTTTTAAAGTATACTTTCAACAAATTCTATAAAATAGAGATAGTAAAATTTTGGGTAATTTCTTACTCCAACATATTTCTAATTTTTAACTGAAACAAAAAAAATAAGGGGGATATGTGTGAAATTCTAGTTCGAATCATTCTCGACAAATTATAGGTATGAGTCTGGGGTGAGCAAAAACCGAACCGATAAAAACCGAAAAACCGAAACCGAAAAAACCCCGAACCGAAACTGAAAACCGAAAAATCAAACGGTACGGTTTTGGTTTCCAAACCGCGCCGAAAAAACCGAGCCGCACCGTAAGCTATCGGTTTTTCCAAAAACCGAACCGAACCGAAATAAATATAATTATTTTTAATTTTTAATTTATATATATCTATATATATTATATTAGCAAGCCTCTGTTTAAAGAAACATTCTTTAAACAATTTCAAAGAAGTTAGCACTACATAAATGTTTCTATGTGTTAGATTTTTGATCTTATAGAGTTTTAACAAGTGAACACAATAAAAATACTTGAAAATTTCTATTTCTTTGGTTGATAATGAAGCAAGAAAATATTACCATTTACCATATTATGTTATATGAACCAAAACAAGCCAATTAAATTACACAATCTATATGTTTATATGAACAAATTAAAAGAAATTTATAAGATGGAAATAGGGAAGAATTGTAAAACCGAAAATCGAACCGAAAACCAAAAACTGAAAACCATTCGCTTTTAAAACCGAACCGAACCAAAAAAAAAATAAACCGAAAAAAACAAAAAACGAAAACCGAAAAACCGAAGAAAACCGAACAGTTTGGTTTTTCAGAAACCGAATGGCTCGGTTTTCAGTTCGGTTTTGGCCAAAAACTGCACCGTGCTCACCCCTAGTATGAGAAGAAAATACTTTGGGAATTTAATTTAAATAACTATTTTTTAAGTTACTAATTTAACCCATATCTCTTTAGATTTACCAAAATAACCAATATGTACACGATTTGATCCACGAATCCTGGCCTCTCTCCAACCAGGTTAGAGAATTCAACACTTTTGGTCCCTAGGTACGCGATCCACCCCACGAATCGTGGGTCTTGTGTTGAAAATGATTTTTTTTAAACATTTTTGGTCCCTGAGTACACGATTTGGTAACTGATTTTTGAAAAATTGTCATTTAAATCAAACTCCCAAATATTTTTTAGAGTAAATTACGGAATTGGTCTCTTTGATTTTAATTTTTTCTCAGATTTGGTCCTTAAAACTTGTTTTTTACAAAATCACCCCTAAAATTTACTTTTTCGTAACACATTGGTCGACGACACTAACAATCGTTAACTCCTATCCGTTAAGTGAGGGGCGATTTAGTTCTTTCAGATTTTCTTATTTTTATCATTTAAATAAATAAAAATATATTACATATACTAATATGTATTATACCAAAAAGACCCCCTCATCCCGCCGTTCTTGCTGAAACCCGGCCCACGTTGTTGACCTTCCTACCCACCTCTAAAAAACTCTGGTGAACACACCATTTGTTAAAGTCTTATGATTATCTGTATTGATCCAAGAACAAAAGGTTTTCAAAGAAATCGAAGACTAGTTGAACTGAAGCCAAAATAGCCACCAAAGCGGATTGTAGGATAAAGTCAAAAGTTGTCCGAAAAATACTACTTATGACAAGCCAATTTTGAACAACGTAAGTTCTAAAGTACTATTTAACTTAGTATCATACTTACTTTATTGTTCCATATGCATACAAAAGGATGAGCTGGATTAACAAATGTGTACATCACCTTTAAAGACTAAAATGATGAGTACAAACATCCACTTATCAGCAAATTATATGAATACACGCGTTAAAGTTGGATGGCAACATTTAATACAATGATAGCTATAAAGGTCATCCTTATCATATGACATATGTTGCAGACCACCCGTTTTGAAAGGAATTTTGAGTGATAATTTCTTAGACAAAATCGACATCAACAATCTGAATTTTTTAAAGACTATTACATTACTTCATATCTGAAAGAGTATATTCTTCTCTTACTCTTTCAGTCATTAGCAAATTTGTCACCGTCTAGATTTTTTAGGATCACGTCTTACTTCCCTAGCTTCCCAACAAATCTGTAATTCTTTGTTTCTAGTAAACAATAGAATTAAAATGAAAATCTATTGTGTTTGTATTCAACACCCCTCTTCTACAAACAATTATTGTTTTAGTCATTACCATTCCAGGACTTACAAGTAGTATCAGAGTAGTTTGTTTAATTTCCTAAACAAGATGTGTGATGACTTCCACAATTAATGACAACCCAAACTCCCATTTTCAAAAGCAAATTTCTCTCTTTTGAAAAAAAATGATGATTCTCTTTCTTGAAGGGGTCGACAATCAAATCCTAAATGTTCTAAAAATGGTACATATGTACCCACCACCTTCCTGCCTGGTGATCGAGATGAAAATGAAAAAGTTGTAGGACCAGGAAGACAAATAATCAAAGATCCAACTTATGGACAAATGACAATAAGAAACAAGTTCCAGTTGATAACAATGCTAGAACTATCATCGTAATGTCAATACATGATGATGTTTATAACTCTATCATGAATCTTACTTTTGCAAGAGGTATTTGGAACACTCTCACTATTCAATGTGAAGGGACTTCTGAAGTAAAGCAAATCCAAAGGATCAGCCTCATTAGACAGTACAAAACTATTTGATTGCAACCAAAAGGAATACTTCACCGATGTATATAACATGTTCAATTCTCTCCTAAATGATATCAAAGTGCATGACAAGATTTTTGATAACGCTAAGGTACTGTTTAAATTCAAGGACTGTCTACGAGACTTTTTGTAAAATATAAATGTGTGTTTAAAAACTTCTAAGGATCTTCATCATATGCCTCTTACTGCTATATATGGAACTTTATACAACTATGAGCAAACTAAGTTACTCAGGAAGAATGTCTTTCAAGAAACCAAAAGTACAAACATTGCATTTGTTTCTTCCGATTCTAAAAGATCGGGGTCTATGTCACATCCTATATATGACACAAATTCTAAAGATTCCTAGGAACACAATGATAATGTCACCATTAATCCCACTGTTGAATCTGACAACGGGACCGATGGACTATCCATGCAAGACATTTGTGACTCTATTTCCTTAGTTGCATTAAACTTCAATAAAGATTACAAAAAATGGTTTTCAAAGAAGATCAAAAGGAAAATTCTTAAAAATACCATCCTTCATAGATCAAAAGATGCTTTCCAACGACAAGTCTGAGGATGCATGCTATAATTATAGCAAAACGGTCATTTCGTCGATATAAAGAATCAAGAGATGATAAAAAAGTGAAAATCACAAAAGTGAGAAACGAAGAAGCTTTCAAAGAAAATAAAAAGGGATGATGGATGAAGAACATGATTGCACAAATTCCTCTTCCTCTACCTATGATAATAAGCAAAGAGATAAAGTAGACCGATGCTTAATGGCTCATCTAATTGAACTAGGTGTTGTACATAAAAGGACTGCTAGTGGCTCAACATCGTCTCCTATAGGTGTTACAATAAATTTTCCTAATCTCGAAGATTAGGTACATATTGTTTCTCCCTCATATATCTATTCTAGAAAGTGTTACAATTATGGAAAAGTCTTTCACTATGCTAAAGATTGTCCACATGGAAAGAAGCAAATACACTTTAGACACAGTTATTCTACTAATCTTAAATAACACATTATGAAATGGGTACCTAGACATTGATTCCTTTTTGTTGGTAGGGACCAACTCATACCCAAATTAGACAACATTGTTCAAGACATATGCATGGTTATATTTCCTTGCTTAAAGACTATGTGTTAGAAAAGGGACCATCAATACATTTATAGATAACCCCAGTGAGTCAACTCAAGGGTACGGTAAATGAGTCGGTAACGTTTAACAAAAATTAGCTTATGTAGATGGACTTAAGCACAATCTTTTGAACATAAGTCAACTCTATGTTAAGGGTTTCTATGTTAAGTTTGTAGAAGGAAAATGCCCTATACTCTCGCCTGACAACAAGGAAGTTCTCTCAGGGATTCGTAAAAATAATGTCTATGTAATTGACATATCCTTTACACGTTCCTCAACTTTTAAAAATGTTTGCTTTCTCTCTACAGCCACATCTGAATAGATGTGATTGTGGCATAGAAGACTTCCTCACCTGAATTTCAAAATGATCAATAATCTGTCTCTAAAAGAACTGGTGATAGGTGTTCCTTTTGTATCTTTTTCAAAAGAAAAACTATGTGAATCTTGTGAAAAAGGAAAACACTCAAAGTCAAGTTTCAAATCAAAAAACTGCTCATCCATCACCTTACCTCTTTATCTCCTTCATATGGATTTATGTGGACCAGTCAACATCGAGATCTTAGAATGAAAAAAATACACAATGGTCATTATAGATGAATTTTCAAGATATACTAAAGTATTCTTCCTCCATGCAAAAATCAATGCAACTGAAGAGATTATTAACTTCATTAGAAGGATTGAAGCTCTAAATAATGCTTTAGTCCGATTCTTAAGAAGTTATGATGTCATTGTATTAAAAAAATACCATCTAGAAAAATTTTGTTCTAACAAAGGAACTTCTTAGAACTTTTCCGCTGCTAGAACTCTACAACAAAATGGGTTGTTGAAAGAAGAAACATATATCTGTATGATACAACTAGATCCATGATTATTGAAGCTGGTCTTCCTACTTACTTTTAGGCTGAAGTTGTAAACACTACAAGCATCACTCAAAACAGATATACAATTGTGAAAAGACATTACAAGATCCCCTACGGGCTGTTTCGTGGAAGGAAACCAAATATTAATTTATTTCACTTATTCAGATGCATCTGTTATATCTTGAACGACATGTATCACCTTGGAAAATTCGACGAAAGGATTTTTATCGGTTATTTAGTTGTCTCGAAAGCCTTCAGGATCTACAACATAAGAAATAGTGGGTTGATGAATTCGTTCATGTTCATTTTGATGAATGTAGTTCAACACCCTCCCCATCTTCGATTACACTCACTAAAGGTGAACTTAATGAATGGATCTCATCTCATTTCATGGAATTGTTCAAAATTCTTCCGTCTAAATTCTACCTCTAACCCTCTTCCTTTCAGAACATGAACCAATTGACGAATAACCAAGTGTTTCTACATGCACCGGTATTAGTCAAATTGAAACTGATATTCCAATCCACACCATAACTTCTTCATATATTACACACTAATTCAAGATTACTCCTCCATCCTCCACAAATGTTGCATCTGAAACTTCAGATCCCTCATGTATGTGCATATATGTCCATGTATGTCAACTTCTTGTTCTCTCTTGAACCAAAAAGAGTTGAAGATGCCATGAAAAATCAATTTGGATCAATGCCATATAAAAAGAACTTGTACAATTTGAACGCAGCAAAGCTTAGAAACTTGTTCCTAAGCATGCCCATAAAATCATAATTGGCACCAAATGGATCTTCAAAAATAAGATGGATGAAAATGGCACAAACATTCAAAATAAGGCAAGACTCGTAGCTCAAGGTTATGGACAAAAAAAAGGGACTGATTGTGATGAGGCATTAGCTACAGTAACAAGACTTGAAGCCAACAAAATATTTTTGGCATATACTGCCTAAAAAAAATTCAAGGTTTACCAAATGGATGTCAAAAGTGCCTTATTAAACGGGAAACTCTCAGAAGAAGTATATGAGAAACAACCTCCATGATTTGAAGATTTAAAGCATCTTGAGTACGTATACAAACTTGATAAAACACTGCCTTCATTTCTTCTTGAAAATAAATTTTCACGTAGTAAGATTGACCATGCCTTCTTTCTTAAAAACTATAAAGGTGATGTCATTCTTGTACAAATCTATGTAGTTGACATAATTTTTGGAGCAACCAATATCTCTTTTTATGAGAATTATCAAAACTCATGCAAATCATATATGAATGGGAATGATGGGTGAATTAACCTTTTTTGTTAGGTTTACAAGTCAAACAAACAAATGATGGAATTTTCATAAATCAAAGTAAGTATGTTAAAGATTTTTTAAAGAAATTTAATTTCGATGCAAGTTGTCCGGATATTATGTTCTCTACATGTCTTTGTGCTAGATATAAATCAAATTTTAAAGAGTCTCACATACATGTTGTAAAAAGGATTCTCAGATACCTAAAAGATACTCCTAACCTAGGTCTCTGGTACCCCAAACACAATGTTTTGAACTAATTGGGTATTCAGATTCTGACTATGTAGGATGTCCACTAGACATGAAAAGTACTAATGGAAGTTTTCAACTTCTTGGTGGTAAACTTGTAAGTTCGTCACATAAGAAGCAGAAATCAGTTTCAACATTTACTGTTGAAGTTGAATATGTGGTCACTGGAAGCTGTACAACTCAAATTTTATGGATGAGAAATCAACTTAGTGACTATTACATAGAATTTTTAGTTATACCAATTATGTATGATAACTCTAGTGCCATAGAAATTGCCAACAATCATGTCTTCACTCTAGAACTAAACATCATGTCTTCGCTCTAGAACTAAACATATTGATATAATATACCACTTAGTCATTAGATCACACAACTAAGGGTGATATAGAACCTCATTTTATTCAAACAGATTATCAGTTAGCTGATTTATTTACCAAACCTATGGATGAAATAAGGTTCAAGTTTTTAATCACAATGTTAAATATTGAAAATTAAAAGTGTTATGAGTGAAAGTTATATATTAGCTTATCATATATCATCACATGTTATCTGATCAAATAAAAAACAAAATAGTTCCTATCCAACAAATCTCAAGTATTGTTTTCTTCCCTTCATCAAACTCCAAACCCAAAGTCATCTCTTCATCTATGAGTATAGATTTCCTTTTTCAAATCCCTACAGGTTAACCACCGGGTTTTCATTCATCCGAATTAACAATGATCTTTCGGATTTCATCCTTATCCGAAATAACAATCGGATCTTATTCCTCCAAAACAATGATCTTCAGATTTCATATCCGACTCTTCTAAAAAACCAACACGTTCGATTCAAGCTTCTCATATTCGATGGTGTCTCATATAAGTCATGTTCATGAGTAAAGCTCGGATACTAGTCAAAGGACATCACAATGTTACACATCTGATACTTCTTCATCATATATCTCTTTCTCATAATTTATGATTTGTTCATTCGGATTTTTCTTCATCCTAATGTATTCTCCATCTCATTCAAATATATCTTCTTTCATAACTAAACCTATCCATTAGATAAAACCAAGGGTTATTAGTCTGTTTTTAGGAACAATCATGACAAATTGTCATAATTTTAAAAGAACAACTATCAAGAATTTAAGATTAAAACGTCTAATCAACTGCCAGTTTTTCCATAATCCTATGAAATTTATGATTACATTTTCTCTATCTTCTACAAAAATCCCAAATAAATACTTTCTTTCTTCTTTAGAGTCACTTCACTGTTTTCAAATATTTCAATTTTCTTATGCATGTGTTTGAGCATTCATCTTCATCTTCTAGTCTCTACAGTCCTCATCTTCAATGGTTGACTTTTGATGCTTCTTCTGCACCCGAAACTTCCTTCTCCTCCTATGAATCCCAATTTAGGGGACGAACTACATTGCCTACCTTTCAAAAGAAGAAAGTTCATCACAACATCATGATATGATGTATTTTCTTGCAAAAAGTCCAACCTCTCATTCATTAACTACCACACCAAAGAAGAGCACTATAGTTTTGGGAAACTTCTAGTGCTTACGTGTCTACAATGACGAAACAAAAGAGGTCACTGCAAGCATTATCTTAAACTAAGACTTAATCATTATGCTGAAGATGTTACACATGTTCTTCACCTTCCTCTTCTCGGAATTATGGAGTTTGAAGATTTGACCTTTGATGAAGAACTTGATGAAGTACTCGCCATTCTATAGAGTACATGTCCATTGACTCATCGACAAAAGCTACTAGCATTCTTGAAGAAGTACTCACCATTCTAGAATACATGTTTTCGAAGGTTTTGAATTTTGGTTATCAATTTTTTTGGAGAATTTTTTGGAGATACTTTTATAGTTATTGGATTATTTATTGTTTTTTAAACATAAAAGATGTTTTTTTTTAAATAAAATGTGAAGTTGTTATAAAAGTATCCTTAAGATTTATAATTATTTTAATAATAATGTTGAAAGTGGAAACATAAGATTCTTAATTTGTTGAGTTAACAATAATATAACAGAAAAAATAAGGTTCATATAAATTACTGCATCAAAAAGTTCTTCAAACATAAACACAAACACAATAATGGTACTAAAAATATATGGTTAAGCGTTAACCGCTAGTTTTTCAGTTAACAGATATCCAAGCATAACCAAGGACCTTAAACATTGATTTGGCACAAACATGTTGGTACAGAACATGAAGGAGAAGTTAAATCTAAAAAAATGATCAAAAAACCTTCATATACAAGAAAACCGAGCTTTGGCCACGGGCCCTTAAGCGACGACTTATTTCAGCCACAAGCTATAAGCCTATAAGGCAACGGGTCATTGCTATAAACCGTTTATGATGATAAATAAACTTTTAGCAACGATAAAAATCACCCCTGTTTTTTGTAGCTGCTAAAATTCATCATCTGTTTAAAAAAATCCAGATAAATATCAAAATGGATGGTTTTTTTATTGTATTTGGAAATTTAACAATATGGTTAACCATTGGAACATGGATATATGCTTTTTGCCTAACTATTTTATTGATTTTTTTGTGGGGATGACACAAATTAAATGGCATCTTACTTGAAACTTTACCTAAAAAGCAAGAAATGGTAGTTCAATTTTTGGACCATTTGTGCTTGTATCAATTATAACACTATATATCAATTAATACGATATTTAATAATTTATACACCATGCCGAACTTTCACCAAAACGTTATCTTAAAATCACTTAAATTGCATTAAAAATCCGCTATTAAATTTATGGTAGTATAATATGAAAATTTTGTTTTAGAATTCAAAGCAAACCAAACAACGAATTTAATATATCTTATTTTATAAAATAGGGTCTACAAAATAGATATATATCTTTTAACAAAATAAATAAATGTTTCCAGTTAAAAATGGATTGTTTGTTTTGTTGTATTTATAAAATGGGAAAATTCCATAAAACTAAATGGGTTTCTTAATTAGAACGGTTGAGTTTTTGGAATTTTTTTTTTGAAAATAAGTCTATTTTTCTAAAGAGATTAACTTGTTAAATTAATGGAAGAAGTTTAAAAAGCTCACCAGATTTTATATTTTAAATGATTAAGTTTTTAAAACATCTTTTTTAAACGAATAATTTCTTATATTTATAAAATAAAATAATGTACTATTATCTCTTTATATATCAAATTATCATATCAAAAGCAAAACACAAGAAACTAACACAAAACTCTGGAATAATTGGAATATAAATAACAGAAAATAAATTGTTTTATTGAATAAAAGAAGGATGTTTTATTACTCCCTCATTCCAAAATAAAACTCTTCAATAAAACATTTAACTTTCAAAACACGAAACTATTATAGTTTTTAATCAATTAAATGAAAATTTCACTCTTAATTTTAAATAGAATACTTCGATCCACCTCGTAATTAAAGGTAAGATAGATGATTAAAAGCATTTCTAACAGCTTCTTTAAAATAGAGAAAACTCATTTTTCTTCTCTAAACTTCTCTAACAGCATCTCTATATCATTCTCAAAAATAGAGATTTTTGGAAAAATCTCTAAATATAGAGATTTTTATATATCTCTAAAATGATGAGAGAGAAATATTGTTCTAATGATTTCCCACAAAAAACAACCAATATAATTTTAGAGATTTTTAAAATAATAAATTTATTGAATATTTTAATAATATAACTTTTAATATATTCTCAAAAATAGAGAAACTGTTGGAGTTGCAAGATAATAATTTTAAAAATTTTGACTTTACATTCTCTATTTTAGAGAAAATTTAGAGAAACTCTTGGAGATGCTCTAAGAGCATCTCAAATGCAAGGTTCTTATAAGCAAAAAGTGCATTAGCTTATAAGTACCACCATTAGCTTATAAGACCATCTTCAACAACTTTTCCAAAATAGAGAAAATGGAGAAAAATGAGGTTTTTGAGCCAAAATGTGCTCCAACAGCTTCCCTAAAACCATCTTCAAAATGAAGAAAGTAAGAGAGAGCACATTTTTCTCCAAATATGGAGAACATCCCAAAAATGATTACAAAGTGAACTACTAATAGGAAAATTTGAAAACAAAACATTTGGAGAGAGATAATATTTTAATGAACGAGGGAATATTTTAATATTAGAGTGAATTGTGGATTTGGTCCCTGTGTTGATTAAGGTCCTTATACTATGTTTATTGTGGATTTGGTCCTTCTGGTATTTAATTTGTTTTTGTCATAGTCCCTTTAACTAACGCCTCCATTAACTCTGTTAAATTAATGACCATTTTTGTCTTTTATCAATTTTTTTGTCTTTTTCATATAAAAGCAATACTTTTATGTACATAAATATATATATATATATATATATATATAAAGAGAGAGAGAGAGGGAGGTTCAAATGAGAACTTTGTATATACATAATGATATAAAAATAAATAAAATAGAATATTATTGTAGATTTGTTTAAATTTTTTAAAATAAATAAAATAGAATATTATTGTAGATTAGTTCAATTTTTAAAAAAAATTAACTATATTAAATAAGATTTAATTATATTATTTTTATCAATTAATTATATTACATACAATTTAGGTATATTAATTATATTAAAATTTTCAAAAAAATTACTTATGCTAAAACTTTTGAAAGTAGGTTATAATAATTTATCGAAACAAAATATGTTTCGTGGTTTCAAGTTACATTTATCCTCATTAAAATCTTAACATATTTTATAATTTGATTTTTTTAATTAAAAAAGTAATTACATTAAATACCATTTAATTTTATTACTTTAACATTTTTGTCTATTTCAGTATGAAAGTCTGGCTAAATTTATATAGGGATTCGTTCAGTTTAAATTTACGAAAATAAGAGTATGTATGAATATTTCATTTGGTAAAAATCTGAATAGTTGATTTTGTGTTTTTGAATGAAAAATAATATAACAAAACCGGATACTCTAATTTTATAATGATAAAATCGGAGTTTATTTCTTAGTAGTTTTTAATAATTTTTGTGTTAAATATCGATAATAAGTTTGTTTATTGCAACGATAGAAAAAAATAAAATAAAATTAAATTCTCTTTAACATAATTGTTTTTTTAATCTTAACAAATCAATCATAAATACATATTTTATTTTATTCACCGTAGATAAAATAGGATATAGTTTTATGATTTGATTTATTTAATTTAAAATTTCAATTAAATTAAAACATTAAAACCTATTTAATAAAATTAATTTTTTGAAAATTTTAATGTAATTAATATTCTTAAATCATATGTAATATAATTAATTTTTTAGATAATATAATTAAATCGTATTTAATATAGTTGATTTTTTTAAAAAAATTAAACAAATCTATAATAATATCGTATTTTATTTATTTTGATATCATTATATATATTTATATATTTATGTGGATAAAAATATTGTTTTTATATGAAAAAGACAAAAGAATTGGTAAAAAACAAAAATGGTCATTGATTTAACAAAGTTAACAGATGCGTTAGTTAGAATGACCACGACCAAAACAAATTACATACCACAAGGACCAAATTCACAATAAACATAATATAGGGACCTTAGTCAAGAAAACTATCAAACCACAGGGACCAAATCCACAATTCACTCTTAATATTATAATCAATGTTAGATTCTACTAAATGGGGAATCTGTTGGAAATGAATACAAATATTTTTAGAGATTTTAAATTTTGGTTCTCCATTTTGAAGAATATTTGGGGCTGTTGGAGGTGAAAAATGTCAGTTCACTCATTTTTTATTTATTTCTTTGACTTATTTAATTATTAAAATATAATTTATTTAAATTATTGATGCTAAAAAAAATCAATGAGACCCACAAAAATGAGGTTCTTATAAGAACCTCTTGTGAAATTTTTGATGAGTTTCTAATTTCATGAGATGGGATTGATGTGGCAAAAAAATGCACAAAAAGGAAGTTATTATAAGAACCCCCATTGGAGATGCTCTAAGTAATTATTTTTTTTAAATAAACATTTATAAAGACAAAAGTATAAACACTTATTTTAAAATACTAGAAGGATACGCATGCGAAATGTGTGTGGGTTTTAATGTTTTATTTTATTTTTTTGTGTTTGTCGATTTTATAATACGGTTTTATGTGATTTTGAGAAAACAATAATGTTTTTATGTTTAAATAATATATCGTTATTAGTATCAAACTAATTTTTTAAAGTTATCGTTTTTTGTAATTTTTTTAATTCAACTTTTTACATTAATTTAATTTAGGTTTAATAAAAAAAGTAATTTGTTTTTGGTTTAATAATATAATTTTGGTTTTATAAATATAATAATTAAGTATTCCGTAAGGGAACGAGATGTTTATATTTTAGAATTTTTGTATTAAAAATAAATTTTTTATCTAGTATTTGATTATGTTTATTTATAGTTAATTACAAGAATTTAAAAATAAAATTTTAATAAATTGTATTTTTATAAAATTTACTGGTAATTTTGAATTGTAAGTAATAAATATATCAATAAACATTAAAGAGTATCTTCAACATATTTTCCAAAAATAATTCTAAAATAGAGAATCAAATGTTAAAATCTTCAAAAAAATTGCATTTATTTCCAACAGATTCCTCATTTTGGAGAAACCACCATTAATTATATTATTAACATATTACATCTATCTATCAAAATATTATTTTTCTCTTCAAATATTTGTTTTTAAATTTTTCTATTGGTTGTGCCAATTTGTAATCATTTTTGTGGTGCTCTCCAAATTTGGAGGAAAAACCTTTCTCTCTCATAATTTTCTCCATTTTAGAGATAGTTTTGGAAAAACTGTTGGAGCTAAAAATTAGCTTAAAATCCTTATTTTCTCCAATTTTTTCCTATTTTGGAAAGCTTTTGGAGATGCTCTAAACACTAATTATACGTAAAAAGTTTTTGCCAAAAAAAAAATTATACCTAAAAAGTGATTCTAAAAAATATTTGTCAAATATTTTATAATATATAACAAATCATGTCTAGCTCAGTTAGTTTTCCAAGGACGGTAACATCCTGGGAGATTGTGGATGGTATCCCAATCTATCCGGGTTCGAATCCCAGGGGAGTTAATTTGAGGGCATAAGAGTGGTCCTTGGCGGTCGTCTTTTTGAGCTTCCCCAATGATCCTTAAAGCCGTGGTTGGGTTCTAGGTTCGACGTGGGACCAAGACAACGACTGATTAGTGGGCTGCCACACAGATGCCCGTTCGTGATTGTCGTTTGTTGATTCGATGCCGCTATGTCTTCAAAATATACATATATATATATATATAATATACGTTGAAAAAATTAGTTTTGGAATTGGAAGTAGTAAAAAAGGGGAGGTTGGCAGATTGTGTTGTGGATAACAATGAAAATGGCGAGAGAGAAGACGCTGCGGTACGCAGTGTTTGTGGCTCCCAATTTTTGCTAACCCCGATAACCCTACCCCCCTATTTTTTAATTTACCATTTTACCCTTATCTATTATTTTAAAATTGATTGTTGACATTTTATATTTTTTTAAATAAATGTTTAGATTTTTAAGCTAACTTGCGAGATGAATAAAAAATTTGTCATCATTAAAGGTAAAATGTTATCAATTATTAGACATTGTTTTAAAAACATAAACTAGTTTTAAGTATATGTTAGGATAGATAGGGCTGTTTCTGACATTTTATAGGTCCTGAACGAATGTAAAATTATAAGTCCTTAATATATATGGGAAAAAATTCAATACATGTTTTTCATTAGGAAAAAATTGAATACAATATATGTTAATAATTTATTTAGGGAAGAATTTTTTTCTTTATTCTAGATAACAGAGTACTTAAGTTTTACACACTACTTGACCATTAGGTGATTAGGAACCAATTGTATAGTGTGTTAAAAGATAAAAATAGTTTTGGATCCTAAAATATAGATATGAGTTTGACCATCTACTATGGTTGATAAGTTTTTAAAATGTGGAAATTTTCTTAGTGTATAACAAGAAATATGTGTTATTTTAATATAAGAAGAGAACTCATGTGAAAGAAGCAATAAAGAAAGTCAACAAGAGATTAATGATACAAAAGATTATCAAAGTTTTCTAGAATCTAAACATATAGGTAGACGGGGATTAGTAAGACTGTCGAAGAAAATATGATGCATACAAATTTAATCAGAATAAAAATAGCCAACAAAAGTAATTATCCAAATAACATAAACAAATAGCAATAGTCAATAGAAGTAGAAGGAGATAAAAATATCCAGCAATAAACACTTAGCAATAAGAAACATATAAGCTTAAAGTTGTTATATGTTGAATTGTATAAGCATGGAAATAATTCAAGCATATAGAGATAGTAATAGCCTATAGTATTGAACCTTGGTATTAGATAAAAAAATTGAAACACAATAACATATAAAGAATGTCTAAATTTTTTTGGCTTTTTTCTTCATTGTAACTAGTTAATGAATTTGGTAAATTTCTTTTGTTTCTTATTATATGCTACAATTCTTTGGTCTGTTTAATTTATTAATTTTTTATATTTTTTAGGGAAAAAAAGGTTCGGCCCCTAATATTTTTGGGTCCTGGGCGCATGCCCGTGTCGCCCTCCAGGGACGACCCTGAGGATAGACAAAAACTAGTTGAAGTAACTTATGATGAGTTCTTTAATAATTTTTTGATTATAACCCTGATTAATATTAATTGTTATTAACTGATTAGCTAATTTTTATAAAAACGTATTTAATTCATCAACTATTTTATCAACCATCAATTAGCTTACCAGTAATTAGTTAGTTTGTCATGTACAATGTTAAATAAACGTACAATAATAATAATTTATTAAAAACCATGTTATTTTTATCATACATATTTATTTTATGATGGAAAGAGAGAGCAATATTTATAGAAAATAATAATCTCATACATAATTACAGGTTTAAAGTCTATGAAATAATATTCTTGAGACCATCAAATTTTATAAATTAATAATTGAGAATTAATTAGCCGTTAAATTCATAAGTATTTGTTAGTATTTTATTAATTTATAGATAAAGTTATAATTTTGTAATAATTTTTATATAAAGTATCCAATTATGAGAGCACTTTCCAAATCTTTGACTTTATTTATACAACTATATTCCACTTTTCAACATACTATAAGTTTATATTACGTAATATATAATAATTATTATTTTATGTTTATACTAGGTTATATGAGTAATCAAAAAAATATTTTTTTCCTCACAATTAAATGTCCATAACGAAAAAAAACACAATTTATAATTATGTAAATGTTATATTTTTTTATTAAAAAAAATGTTAATACTTTTTATTAACAAATGACCAATTTGATTTTGACAGCATTTGTAATTTTGATTTTGGTTTGATGATGAATGCCTTTTTAAAAAAAAACTCATAATTTATTTTTCATCTCCTAGTTAAGGGCATAATAAAAAATAGACATGAATTTTAAAAATAAATAACTATTATAAAATAAATTAAAATATTAATAAAGACACTTATGTTGGAACTATATAAATATTATTTTATAGTAATTTTATTATTAAAAATTGATACGCTATTCTTTGGTTGGAATAATCAAAATGTTATCTAAAAGATTATTAAAAAAATAGAATGTATATTATTAAATCATTTAAAGACAATAACTTAATGCTCCTTTTCATTTATTCTACATGGTACAACAAAAATAAAAGCAGACAGTAACCTCAATTCTGTTATGTTTTCGGTGTTTTAATTCTACCATTAAATCGTTACTACTTTTTTAATCAATTAATACTTTTCCAGTTCTCAAAATAAATAAGTAATTATTTATTTTGATAAATTAATTACCCCCATATTTAATTTTTCTTATGTGGCATGCTAATTGGAATATTATTAAAAAGGATGAGAGTCGCCGGAGATGAAAAGGTGGCAGTCGCCGGAGATGAAAAGGTGGCGACTTTCTTTGTTTCAAATGTGCGTGAAGGTACCAGGAAGAGCGAAATGAGAGCGGCATTCATCAAGTTCGGCAAAGTTGTAGCCATATTTATGGGCCTGAAGAAAGGAAAAGACGGAAAGTTCTTTGCCTTCGTCAGATTTTCCGGCATCCCAAACGCAGAAATCTTGGCGTCTCAGATGAATGGGACGAAGGTGAACGGGAGAGTTCTTGCGGTGAATGTAGCAAGGCACAAAAGAAAGGACTTCAGGAAGGAAGTGAACAACAAAGGTAACAGTTTTTTCGCCCCCAGAAAACTGTTCGCTAATAAAGTTCGTGATAACCGTAGCTTTGCGGAGGTTCTAAAACAAAAGAGACCGGGTGCTGGCTCTCAGCCTAGACGGGAGGAAGTTAGTACTCATGGTCACCGACACTATGTATCTTGGTCACCGAAATTGCAGGTATATTTTATAAGGCTGTGATATCAAGTCACAACTACAAGGGTGTACACTCTCAACACTTAGTGAGATTTGAAGTTCACTAAGTAATGTATACACTTATCAATTCCAGCCTTACAAGGTATCCACTGATGTGATACATAGGTTCATGTATCACTTAGCAATTTTCAAGAGATAAGTTCTTGACTCACAATAAATGCAAGACACGTGAGCAGCAAGAACTTGGGCATCAAGCCTTAAATAAAGACATTCTCTTTTATTCTTATAAAAGAAATATTTGTCTTTTAGCTAAAAGGTTTGATGGGACTTCACAGAGCATGAAGAAAAGAAGATAAAGTTATCTGACATTACGTGCTACAAAGAATGGTTCATCCATTATTCTAGTACAAAGGGAGTGGTCTCTTCCTTTGTCCAGCAGATACACTTCCAGCTAATGAAACCTTGACAGCTGTCCACTTGCATCCCATGCATGGGCACTATAAAAGGAGATGAAGTCCTTCCCAAAAATCTCACGCTTTCAACAAATCTTCAAAGTGATTATTTGTTTGACTCCGACAATCCTGTGTGTTATAACAGTCTTGTTTTAACTTCCTTAGTGTATAAGTTAATTACTGTTATCTGTGTGTTTAGTTTGATAGAATAGTGTGTCTATTCTTTTCCGCATCAAACTTCCTGTGTGTAAATTTTTGATATTTATATTAAATTTTTTTAAAAAGATTATATTCTGTGTGTTTTATATTCAACCCCCCCTTCTACAAAACCCTCACTTGGTTAGCCATCTCTCTTTGGGGACTAACAAGACTGTTGAGGCCCACGAGAGATCCGGGAGGGGGGGGGGCTTCTTAGTATGTGGAATCCCGAACTTTTTGAAGTGAAGGATGTTATTAAAAGCAGAAATTTCTTGATCACTTTTGCTAATTGGAAAGGTATTCCTGGTGAAACGGTGATTGCTAATGTCTACGGGCCTCATCAGGTTTCAGAAAAGAAGCAATTATGGGAGGACTTATGCCGAATTAAACTATCCAAAGGTGACTTCTGGATATTACTGGGAGATTTTAATTCGGTCAGATGCAAAGAAGAGAGATTATATTCCCATTTCTGTGAGGCGGATGCTTGGTGGTTTAACAATTTTATTAACGAAGCTGGACTTTGTGATATTGTTCCTAAAATATGGGCTCGCTTTGGCCCACAAAAAGACGCTGAAGGAAAAGACATAGAGTCAGATGATGAAAGGAGCGAGAAAACTGGTAGATATATCATCAAACCTTCAAACAAATTTAGTGAAGATGATAAACGCCTAGTTGCTCTAGACACTAAAGTCAAATCTGCTCTTGCTGTATCTCTTCCTGATGAAGTGTATCACTCTCTTCTTAACCTTCCCACTGCTAAAGAAATGTGGGATACTTTGAGTGTCTTATATGAAGGCACCAAAGAAGTCAAGGAATCTAACAGGATCTGTCTTGTTAGAAAGTATGAACTTTTCTCCCATGAAAAAGGAGAATCTCTCTCTACCTACTTCAATCGTTTTAACTGTCTTCTCAATGATCTCAAAGTTCTTGGACGAGTTTATGATAATGAAGAAGTTCTCTGCAAGTTCATGGATTGTCTCCCAGACTTCTGGGAAATTATCTGTACTTGCATAAAGCAAACCAAGGACTTAGAAATAATGCCTTTAACTGCTCTTTATGGAACTCTTCTACATTATGAACAGACCAAGAACCAGAGAAAATCTCTTATAAAGGATATCAAATCCTCTTCTGTTGCTTTGATAGGTGATTCAAAATCTTCTTCTTGTGTTCCTAGAATCACCTATCCTTCTTCTGATTCTGAAAACGATATTAAGAAAGACTCTTCTCATCTATCAGATGCATACTATAGTGCTGCTGATGATGACGGAGAAGAATCAGCCATTGACATACTTTCTGATAGTATGGCAATGATTGCTGGAAACCTTAAGAATAAAAGATTTTCTTCAAACCGCTCTAAATTTAATAGAAAACCTTTTTCTCAAAAATCCTCTTCTGATAAAGCAAATGAAGAATGCTTCAATTGCGGAAAGAAAGGTCATTTTGCTTCTAAGTGCAGATCAAAAGCTTCCTCTACTATCAAACCTTCTTCTTCTTATGGCCATGACTTCTCAAAATCAGCTTCTAGGAAGCATGAAGAGAGAAATAGCCACTCCTCTAAAGAAAACTCTGAATCAAAAGAAACCTCTAGATATAAGAAGTACAAAGCTAAATACAAGAGGGAAAAAGAAAGAAACCAAAGTAAAAGTAAAACTTTGGTTGCCGAGGCTCATTGTTGGGAGGATGAGCAAACCTCTGAGAGTGAGAGTGAGTATGTCACAAAATGCCTCATGGCCAAAATCGATGAGCTGGAAGACATGGAAAAGTCACTCTACACTACCCTTGTATCTGCTGAGGGATCTACTTCAGGAACAAAGCCCAGTATATCCCTTTACCTTTCTCTCTGATGATCAAAAGGTTGATGCCTTTGATTCTTTAACTATTGACTTTTGCAATTTAAAGGATCAAAAGAAAAAGACTGACATGCACATTAAATGTTTAAATGATCAACTTCTCTCCTGTTTTTCTAAACTCAAGGACTTTGACAAAATGAAAGCTGATATAGAAAACCTAAGGTATTTAAATGACAGTCTTTCTGAAGAGAAAACAAAGATTTCCAATACTCTTGAAAAGGAACAGGAGGTTCTTTCTAAGTGGACTAAATCTTCAAAAAATCTAGAAAAGATTCTTCTAGATCAAATCTCTTGGAAGGACAAGTCTGGACTTGGATATGGAAAAGATGATCCTCAACCTTCCGACCTTCCACTTCCATCATTCGAGTGTCAAGGCTTTCCTGCTGGTTTCTTTTCGGATGACGATGATGATCTTTTAGATTACTCATATGAGGATTCTACTTCTGTCCATTCGATAGATTTGTTAGATATGCTAAAAGTAGATTCCAATGCCAAAAAGTTTGGAGTCTTTGTTAAAGCTAAAGAACCCTCTCCTGAGTCTTCAAAAGTTTCAACTCTTCCAAGCTCCTCCTCTTCTTCTCCCAAACCTATTCAAAGACTTTTAAATTCTCTAAGTCTTCATGAGTCAAGATACTCCCAGGAGCAGCCGTCAAATGTTGCTGAGTATCCCTCTCCAAAAAGATTTTCTCCTCAAAAGAAAAAAATTTCTAAATCAAAATTTTCATCTAAAAGGAAATCTCAAATAGTTACTGATCTTATTCCTCGGTCAGTGAACTTGAAGAAATCAAGAAATCCTGGTAAAGGTATCCTTGGACCAAGACCAGGTGTCGGTCACCCCTCCTCTTCTCTGTCATCAACTTCTGTCCAAAGTTTTGATGATATGGATTTTAAAAGGGCATTTTCTTTAAAGAAGTGCTATAATTGTGGCAATACTCTTCACCTTGCTAAAAATTGCCCAAAGGATTTGGATCTTCGCAGAAATAAAATGCCTTCTAATCCCAAAGGACCCACCTCAAAATGGGTACCAAAAGTCTAAATTTGTTTCTGGGTGCAGGTACCAAACAAAGATCATATATGGTACATGGACAGCGGGTGTTCAAGACACGTGACAGGAAACAAACTTCTTCTCTCTAACTTCTCAAAAGAAAAGGGACCCACTGTTTCATTTGGAGGAAATGGAAAAGGGATCACCAAAGGATATGGTACCATATCAAATGGAACCATCACTTTCTCTAAAGTAGCTCATGTTGAAGGGCTAATGTACAATCTTCTAAGCATCAGCCAAATATGTGATTTGGGCTATAAGGTCATGTTTCAGCTGTGTGTGTGCTTGGTCTTTGATGTGCAGAATAAGATTGTACTGGCAGGAACCCGACTGAATGATGTATACATAATCAACATGAAGGAAAGGGCAATTGGAGAAGCTGTGTGTCTCCTCTCTCAAGAACTAGCCAAACAAAGTTGGCTGTGGCATAAAAGGTTCTCTCATCTAAACTTTAAAACCTTGAACAAACTTTCCAACAAAGAGCTGGTTGTTGGAATGCCAAAAATAGTTTTTGAAAACGAAAAGCTGTGTGGAGCATGTGAAAAAGGAAAACTCACCAGAACTTCCTTTAAAACAAAACAATGCTCATCTATCTCTCAACCTCTTCAAATGCTTCACATGGATCTGTGTGGTCCAGTAAGCACACCTAGTCTGGGTGGTAAAAAGTATATGCTAGTAATCGTCGATGAATTCTCTAGATATACTTGGGTATTCTTTCTAAAACACAAGAGTGATGCTGCTGAAGAAATCATCAGGTTTACACGAAAGATTGAAAATATGAATGGTAAACTGGTGAAGTCCTTCAGAAGTGACAATGGCACAGAATTCAAGAATGCTGCTCTGGAAGATTTCTTTGACCTAAAAGGAATCTCTCAGAACTTCTCTGCTGTTCGTACTCCTCAACAAAATGGTGTTGTTGAAAGAAAGAACCGGACGCTGTGTGAAGCTGCAAGATCAATGCTGAGTGAATCCAAGTTGCCAACCTATTTTTGGGCAGAAGCAGTTAACACTGCATGTTTTACTCAAAATAGGTCTATCATAGTCAAAAGGCATGACAAGACTCCTTATGAAGTTTTCCATGGTAGGAAACCTGCAGTTGACTTCTTCCATGTATTTGGCTGTGCGTGTCACATGCTAAATGACAGGGAACAACTTGGAAAATTTGATCCGAAGTCTGATGATGGATATTTCATGGGCTACTCTCTCTCCTCAAGAGCCTTCAGAATCTACAACCTAAGAAGGCAATGTATAGATGAATCCATGCATGTGAAGTTTGATGAGTTTGAAACATCTTCATTATCTTGTAATGAAGAAGAACTAAACCTATGGATAAACTCATGTGTTGGTGAAATTCCATCTTCCTCTCAACCCAATCCTCCAGATCAACAAGATATCAACCCTTCTCAGCCTCCCATAAACAACCCCTTATCTTTAGAACCCTCTCTTTCTTCTCCACCTCCTGAAACTAACTCTACAGAAGACCTTACCCACCAAAACACCATATCTCAACTAACCTACCTTCACCATCTCAAATTCCTACCTCATCCTCTTCTCTACCTCCTCCCTTACCTCCTGCACTAAAGTGGACCATGGATCATCCAATAGATCAAATCATAGGTGATCCACAATTTGGTGTAAAAACAAGAAGAGGAATAAGCAATCTGTGCTTATACGTCAACTTTGTTTCTATTGTTGAGTCTAAGCTGATAAACGAAGCCCTAGCTGATCCTAGCTGGGTAATTGCCATGCAAGAAGAACTCTCACAATTTGAGAGAAACAAAGTCTGGAAGTTAGTTCCTCGTCCATCCAACAAAACTATTATTGGAACAAAGTGGGTGTTTCGAAACAAGATGGATGAAGAAGGAACTGTCATAAAGAACAAAGCAAGGCTGGTTGCTCAAGGATATCGGCAAGAGGAAGGAATTGATTATGATGAAACTTTTGCTCCTGTTGCCAGATTGGAAGCTATCCGAATATTTCTTGCCCATGCAGCTTACAAGAATTTTCGGGTATTCCAAATGGATGTCAAAAGTGCCTTCCTGAATGGTGAACTAGCTGAAAAAGTGTATGTGAAGCAACCACCTGGGTTTGAAGATCCAGTCCATCCATATCATGTGTATCGGCTGGATAAAGCTTTGTATGGATTGAAGCAAGCTCCTCGTGCCTGGTATGATACTCTCTCAGAATATCTACTTAGAAATAAGTATATACGAGGCAAGGTTGACAACACCCTCTTCTTCAAGAAATCACAAGGTAATATCATTCTTGTTCAAATCTATGTTGATGATATTATTTTTGGAGCCACCGATGAATCCTTGTGTGATGAGTTTAGCTCCCTCATGCAAAAAGAGTATGGAATGAGCATGATGGGGGAGTTAACTTTCTTTCTTGGTTTGCAAGTAAAACAGTCTCTAGAAGGTATTTTCATAAATCAAAGTAAATACATTAAAGATCTTCTGAAAAAGTTTCAATTTGATACTTGCTCTACCATGAAAACTCCTATGGCTCCTCCTCTTAGACTCTTTTCTGATTCTGATGGAATTTCTGTCAATATTACAAATTATAGAGCCATGATAGGATCTCTTCTCTATCTTACTGCAAGTAGACCTGATATTATGTTTGCTACCTGTCTGTGTGCTCGATACCAAGCAAATCCTAAAGAATCACATCTGGCTGTTGTGAAAAGGATTTTTCGGTATCTCAAGGGTACCATAAATCTGGGTCTTTGGTATCCCAAAGACTCAGGTTTCGATCTCATCGGGTACTCTGATTCTGATTTTGCAGGTTCAAAAATAGACAGAAAAAGTACAACTGGAAGTTGTCAGTTACTTGGTGGAAAGCTTGTGAGCTGGTCAAGTAAGAAACAACATTCGGTGTCTACTTCTACTGCTGAAGCAGAATATATGGCTGCTGGAAGTTGTTGTGCACATATGTTTTGGATGAAAAATCAGCTGTGTGATTACAATCAGATCTTCTCAAAGATCCCAATAATGTGTGACAACTCAAGTGCAATAGCCATTGCCAACAACCCTGTGCTTCATTCAAGATCTAAGCACATTGATATCAGGTATCACTTTATAAGAGATCATGTCTCTAAAGGTGATGTGGAACTTCATTTCATTCCAACTGATTATCAATTAGCTGATCTGTTCACAAAGCTCATTGATGAAGCAAGGTTCAGGTTCCTCATCGGTGAATTAGGTATGATAAATATAGACTAACATATATATATATATATATATTTATATATTATGTGTATGTATATATGATATACATTTATGTATATTATATATATATATGTGTTATATATTTATGTATTTATATGTTTTATATATATTTATATATTATATGTATATATATTATATACATTTATGTATATTATATATTTATATATATATTATATATTTATATATATGTAAGTCATATATATATATAAATAATAATAATAAAAAAAATAAAAAAATATATATATATATAGAGTCGGTGAGAACCGACGTGGCACCCCCCTTCTCTCTCGTAAATCACCTCTTTCATCTCTCCCAATAAAACCCTAACCCTAAAACCATACACATCGATCGAAGCCACCGTCACCCTCAGCCACCGACATTAACCATCACCACTGCGTCACTTTCTGACGCCGCCACCCACCGACACCATCCTTTGACACACCGACTACCACCATCGAACCACCGTCCACTGACGTCTAACCACCGTGCAACTACCCATTCTCACGAGCCACCGACGTCGATCTCTCTATTAAGCCACCGACGTTTACTTCTCCTAGCCACCGACGTTGCACCATCACGTTTAAGCCACCGACAAGCCACCGACGAGACACTGATGTCACTTGACTTACCATTCTTGGTGAGCAAGATTCTTTGTTCTTATCCCTAATGACATCATCAACGTCATTAATGTCAGAGAGCATGCGCCGAATTCAACCCTAAAACCCTTAGAATTCTGACCTTTCAATCACCTAAAGTCATCATGATTTTTGAAAATTGAAATTCCCTGTCATATATAACCACTTCGCCCACTTCCTTACCACCTTTCTCGCATCCTCTCTCTTCTCATCTTACAACCTACAAACCTGCAACTTCTTATTCCTCTTCAATGGCATCTCCTTCAAAATCCTCAGAAGAACAAACAATGACCTTTGGATCTCTATCTTTTCCTGCATGCAACTACTTTGGACGAATTGGAATTGATAATGCTCATCCTGAGTACAATGACATCTGCTGGTTCCTTCAAAGGAGCCCTCTCCAGTATGCTCTTACAGCAAAACCCAAGATGAGTAAGTTTCTTCTTGGAAACTTTTGGTTATCATGCACATTTGATGCTTCTACAGATCAAATCTTGGCATCTGTTCTCAGCAATGATGAACATGATGTGGCTTTTGATGTTGAAGATGTTCGTAACATTCTAAGGCTTCCCACTTATGATACATATGAAACATTTCCTCTTGGAAATGAACACCAACAAGTGGTGTCTGTTATGAATTACTTGGAAGAGAAAAAGGGTCAAAAGTCAAAGGGTCCAGGTACTCTTCTAAGAAAGAATATGGGGAACATCTGGAACTTTTTGTTTGCTCATCTTATTCTGTGCCTAAGCAAAAAGACTGGAGGTCCTGATCAGTCACCATCACAGATAACGGAACTAGCTCATGCTTTGATATTTCAAAGAATGATAGACTTTGCAAGCTATTTCTTCAATGAAATGATCTCCTCTTTCTCTACTCTCCGACGTCCTCAGGTACCTTTCCAGCGCCTTTTCTCACTTATTATTAATGCAAAGTTGGCAGATAAACTTGAGAAAAGGGATGATATTCTATATGATCTCCCTCTTCGTCAAGTGGGAAATCAAATTATGAAAAAGGTAGTTCTAGCATCGGACAATCCTCTCCGACCTTCTATGGTTGAGTTTGCAAGAAATGCAACTCTCTCTTGGGGAGAAAATGAACCCCGTCTTCAAAGGACCTCAGGTATGTCCTCTATCTCTACTGCACCTCGAGTAACTGATGTGCCCAAATCTCGTAAGAGATCCAAAGCGTCAGGCACATCTACCTCCGCACCTACTGATGCTACGAAGCCAAAAAAACCTTAGGCTTCTACCCAAGCATCTAAAACCCAAAAGCGGAGACACTCAAAAAGCCCCCCAAAGACTTCCTTAAAGAAGTCTAAGGGTATCTAAAGCGTCTCAACTCACAATCCACCTACTAACTCCCAAAAGTTAGTAAGTGTTGAAAAGATTCCTACCCGACCCAAGGAGCAGTTAACCCAACCAAGCTCCTCCATGCCCTCTCAAAAGGACATGGTTGTACAAAGGGACATCCCTATTATTCCTTCATCAACTTTCTCTTTAGTTGATGAAGAAGACTTGGAGTCTCCCATCCAAGGTGCCTCTTCACCACCCCGTGAGCTCTCACAGCTCCCTTTCCACACTCCACATGAGAGTGCATCACAACCAGATGCACTTGATGGAGCATCCCATTTTACAGACTTTCTATTTTCCGATACTACACCATGGACACGTACGTCTCCCGTACAGGCCAAGGGTGTTGAGGAACCCATTACTGAGGAATCCCCTCATAGACACTCTCCTAAACGTGTCTCCCCCACATCTGCTAAATCCCCCCCCCCCCCCAAGTAAACCTACAGGTTTGGTGGATTATTCTTCTTCTAGTGATGATGATGCTGATCAACCACCAAAGCCTCAACCATCTGCTCCTATGTACTCTAAACAGGGAGATGATCTTCTCCAAGCTTTCACCAGTTTTACTCGTGACATTGTTAGCCGGGTGGAAGTTTTGGAAAAACAAGCAGCCAAAGAAATGGAAAGCATGGCCTCTCTTTCTTCTACTCATCAGAACATTATGGAGTCTCTTGCCACTATTATCACTAAAATTGACAAGATTCCCATCTCTTCTCCAACGGTTGAACTTGATATGGATGGTTCTTTCTTCCATGATCAGGAAAAATTTGTTCTTCAAAGGATTGAAAGAAAAGTTGATACTCTGGCTTCTTAGAAAGAATCAAGGCTTTTCTCTCTTCAGTGGGTTTCAAGGGTTCAACCACTGAGGGGGAGAAAAATAAGAATGCCAATGCTACCACCTCCACAGCCGCCGACGCCGACGTCCCAACCGCCGACGCCGACGTCCCAGCCGCCGACGTCCGCAAGACAGCCACCGACGTGGCAGCCACCGACATGGCAATTACAGCCACCAATGGTGGTGTGGTCACCGTGGCCACGGTCACCGACGTGACCCCTCTGGTCACCGAGGTGACTCCTCACGTGGTCACCACTGTCACTGAACCCTTGGTCACCGAGTTACCCGAAGCAGCTGTTGAGGGGGAGAGTATCAGTGCTCAACCCCTTGAAACTGAAGTAGAAAAGAAGAGAAAAGAGAAGGCCAAAGGAAAGAAGCCCCTTTTCTTTTGAAGAACAACAGGAAGAGAAAAAGAGAAGGAAAAGAATGAGAAGTCCTCAAGCAGATACTCTTAGACTTCAGCCTTCCTCTGCACTGACCGATCCTCTTGGGGTAATTTTGACTGAAGCTGAAAAAGAAGAAGCCATTAGAGCACAACTTGAGTATGATCAAACAAATGTACTCAAGTTGGCTCAAGATGAAGCCACTCATGCAATGGTAAAGGATGCACTTCAAGCTCAGAAAGATGAGCTTGAAAACATAAAGAAGAAATCTGAAGCAGCAAAAATGGTTGATGAGGCCAAGAAGACCAAGGAAATGGAGTGGTACAAAAGAAGGCTGAAAACAAGAAAGGATGAGTCCAAGATTATCAATGCCACCATCCAACCTCCAACCAAAAATTCTCCCAAGTTACTTGTCACCCTTAAGAGAGCTGACACTCTCTCAAAGGTTTATGAAGCTGAATGGTTGGAAGTTCTTGGGATAACTGAATGGATGGAAGTTGGTAAATGTATCTCAAAGAGCAAAAGCAAGTACAAGGAGTTGGTACTTAATATTCTCAGAAAACTCTTCATTAAGATGCTCAACATCCGAAAGGAGAATGATATTCTTGTGACTTGCCTTGAAGCACAACAAATGTACCTTATACAACAAGGTCTTAAAGGAGAGGTCATCACAACTCCTAAAATTAGAAAGAAGGGACATTTTGCCATGCTTCATGAAAGAGGCATCAAGATAAATGCCTCGGGTATAGATCTTTCCACTCCTACTCCTATTGCTTACCCGGAGCAAACTATGCTACTACTCCTGAGCTTGGGGTTTTCTTTGAGGACATCTTTGGAAACATCGGTTTCTTTAGAGCCTCTGATATCCCAAGGGCTCACAGCTCCTTCCTCTCTGCTATTCTAGGAGTACCTGCAGTTGAAGACCATGGAATCACAAGGGTTATCTTGGATGAGCTAAAAAGAAGGGAAACCCACTCCTTGAATAGTCTTCATATAGTGTGAACTTTATAAATCATGTACTCTATGTGTTGTACAATGCTGTGTGTTGATTAATAAAAGTTCATACTCTTCTTCTTTAAAAATTCTTGTTAATATCTTTATTTTTCTTGCACATATTTATACTTATACTGTATATACCCATACTCAGTTAAAAAAATTAAAAAAAAAATATAAATCTGAGTCAAAAGAACCCAAAAGAAATAGAAAGGGTCAAAAAGAATTCTTTTCTAACTTACAGGTATCATCATCAAATAGGGGGATATTGTTGGGTCACCGATGATTTGGTGATGAACCACCTTCCTTTGTATGATTGATTTTTTATAGGTTCTTTTGAAGGTCTGAAATATGCTTCAAGTATTGAAAAGTCAAAGACTATTCAATCAAGGGTTGTACATCAAAAAGTGAAATTTTGGATGTACCAACTAACTTCAATATTCAGATCATATTGCCAAAGTCAAGATTGGGTCACCAACATAGTGGGTCACCGATGGTACACATTTAAGTCATCAAAGTATTGGGTCATCAATACAAGATGAGGTCATCAAGTTTGTACCCATCCACCGACACTATGTATCTTGGTCACTGAAATTGCAGGTATATTTTCTAAGGCTGTGATATCAAGTCACAACTACAAGGGTGTACACTCTCAACACTTAGTGAGATTTGAGGATCACTAAGCAATGTGTACACTTATCAATTCTAGCCTTACAAGGTATCCACCGATGTGATACATAGGTTCATGTATCACTTAGCAATTTTCAAGAGATAAGTTCTTGACTCACATCAAATGCAAGATACGTGAGAAGCAAGAACTTGGGCATTAAACCTTAATTAAAGACATTCTCTTTTATTCTTATAAAATGAATATTTGTCTTTTAGCTAAAAGGTTTGATGGGACTTCACAGAGCATGAAGAAAAGAAGATAAAGTTATCTGACATTACGTGCTACAAAGAATGGTTCATCCATTATTCTAGTACAAAGGGAGTGGTCTCTTCCTTTGTCCAGCAGATACACTTCCAGCTAATGAAACCTTGACAGCTGTCCACATGCATCCCATGCATGGGCACTATAAATGGAGATGAAGTCCTTCCCATAAATCTCACGCTTTCAACAAATCTTCAAAGTGATTATTTGTTTGACTCCGACAATCCTGTGTGTTATAACAGTCTTGTTTTAACTTCCTTAGTGTATAAGTTAATTACTGTTATCTGTGTGTTTAGTTTGATAGAATAGTGTGTCTATTCTTTTCCGCATCAAACTTCCTCTGTGTAAATTTTTGGTATTTATATTAAAAAATTTAAAAAGAGTATATTCTGTGTGTTTTATATTCAACCCCCCCTTCTACAAAACCCTCACTTGGTTAGCCATCTCTCTTTGGGGACTAACAAGACTGTTGAGGCCCACGGGAGATCGGGGGGGGGGGGTTCTTAGTATGTGGAATCCCGAACTTTTTGAAGTGAAGGATGTTATTAAAAGCAGAAATTTCTTGATCACTTTTGCTAATTGGAAAGGTATTCCTGGTGAAATGGTGATTGCTAATGTCTACGGGCCTCATCAGGTTTCAGAAAAGAAGCAATTATGGGAGGACTTATGCCGAATTAAACTATCCAAAGGTGACTTCTGGATATTACTGGGAGACTTTAATTCGGTCAGATGCAAAGAAGAGAGATTATATTCCCATTTCTGTGAGGCGGATGCTTGGTGGTTTAACAATTTTATTAACGAAGTTGGACTTTGTGATATTAGAATGGGCGGGCATAGATTCACTTACGTTTGCGCTTCGGAACTCAAGCTTAGTAAACTGGACCATTTTCTTGTCTGCCGTAATTTTGTAAATCGGTTCCCGCACGTGATGGCAAAAGCTCTCCCTAAAGAGCTTTCGGACCATTGACCGATCATTCTTCGAACCGATTTTGTTGACTTTGGAAAAACTTCATTTCGTTTTTCAACTCTTGGATGTTTAGAGATGGCTTCGAGTCTATTGTTAATGAAGCGTGGTCCTCTTTCTCGGGGTACGGCAGCCCCAGAAGTTTCCTTGCGGCCAAGCTCAAATTTCTTAAGAATCAAATTAGACTATGGAGATCTAACTCTTTTTCGAAAGAACTGGAACAATTTGCAGACACAAAAAAGACTGTTCAAAACCTTTATCTTAGGGCCGAACACAATATTTTGTCCCAAAACGAGATTGAAAAAAGGCGTGATGGTCTCAAAGCGATGGCTGATTTGGAGAAAGCAATGGCTTTAAACTTAAAGCAAAAGGCTCGTGTGAAATGGGTGGTTGATGGAGACGAAAACTCAAGATTTTTCCATGGTTACCTAAACAACAGAGCCAGGAAAAACAGGATTCACGACATTTCTTTAGATGGTAACTGGGTGACGGGTGCGGAAGATCTGAAAAAGGCTTTCTTTGATTTCTTCAAACAAAAATTTCATGACAGATGGCCGGAGAGACCCAAACTAATCAGTCCTCTCTTTAAAAAACTTCCTTCTGGGATCAGCGCCTACCTGGATTCTGATTTTTCTGCTGCTGAAATAAAAGAGGCGGTTTGGGACTGTGGGGGAGAAAAGGCGCCTGGACCTGATGGCTTTTCCTTCGCCTTTATTAAAAAATTCTGGAAAGTGATTCACCTCGACTTCATCAAATTTGTTAAAGATTTTGAAAGAAGAAGGGGTACATTAGATCACAGATGCAATTCCTCCTTTATCACTCTCATTGCCAAAATAAACGATCCCATCAAAGTTGGTGATTTTAGACCTATAAGCCTCATTGGTTGTCTTTACAAAGTTATTGCCAAAATTCTCGCGAACAGACTTAAAAGGGTAATAGGGATAAATATTGGGGAGGAACAATCGACTTTCGTGGAGGGAAGCAGTATTCTTGACGGACCGCTAATCGTTAACGAGCTTTGCACTTGGGCTAAAAAGAAAAAGAAGAAGATTCTCTTCTTTAAAGTGGACTTTGAGAAGGCTTTCGACTCGATAAATTGGAGCTATTTGGATTCCATCATGGATCAAATAGGATACTGGGTCAAATGGAGAACATGGATCAAAGGACGCCTTACATCGGCAAAAACTTCGGTTTTGGTCAACGGCTCCCCTACTCTAGAATTCTCTCTTGGAAAAGGTGTTCGACAAGGGGATCCTCTCTCGCCATTTCTTTTTATAATGGCGATGGAAGGTCTAAATATTCTAATGAAGGATGCTTGCAACAAAGATATTTTTAAGGGTATCTCTCTGCCCAAGGACGGGACATGTCTATCTCACCTTTTCTACGCGGACGATGCCCTCTTCATGGGAGAATGGTGCTTATCAAATATTTAAAACCTTGCCCGTATCCTTAGATGCTTTTACGTAGTTTTGGGTCTTAAAGTTAATTTCCATAAATCCCGAGTGTTTGGTATTGGGGCCCAGGTCGATGAGGTTAATAGATGGGCCTCTCCCCTTGGATGTGAACCAGCTTCCCTCCCGTTCACATACCTCAGAATCCCGGTGGGAGCTAACATGAACCTCATAAAAAGCTGGAATTCTGTGGTTGACAAGTTCAAGTCCAAGCTCTCCAATTGGAAAGCCAAAGATCTCTCGTTCGGAGGTAGATTAACGCTCGTTAATTCCGTGTTAGGGAGCCTTCCCATATACTATTTCTCGCTATTTGTGGCTCCGGATGGGGTTCTGAATATTCTCGAAAAAATTAGGAGAAGATTCCTTTGGGGAGGAGATGACTATAAAAAGAAGATTCACTGGGTTTCTTGGGAAAAAGTTTGCGCCCCAAAAAATTTTAGAGGTCTTGGGGTCAGCTCGCTCAAATCTTTTATCATCTCCCTTATTGTTAAATGGTGGTGGAGATTACGGTCTAATAATAATAGCATTTGGAGTAAGGTGGTTAAAAGTTTTCATAATCATGATTCAAAACCGGACGATATTATTTCCACTAAATCATTAAACGGGGTTTGGAACAATGTGGCGGGAACTAAAGAGAGGATTTTAAAGTTTGGAATTGACATGGATACGATTTTCCGAAAACATGTCAAATCCGGAGACAAAACCAAATTTTGGCTCGATAGGTGGATCGGAGATTTCGCTCTCAAAGATCAATTTCCTGAGCTATATATCTTGGAGAAATTCAAAACATGTCCTGTCTCAGACATAATCCAAGTGGGTTCGTTTTCTTGGAATTGGATATCTCCAAGAGCTGTTTCTAATCACTCCTCCCAATTGCAGATTTTGACTTCGATGGTTGGTCGATTTCAACCTAGTACGGGATCTGATAAATGGAGCTGTCCCTTGAATTCTGAGGGGATGTTTACGGTGGCTTCGTTAAGACGTAAATTGGATAGCTTCACGACTCCTTTAATCGACAGCAAGATGAAATGGCTTCACGAGGTTCCCTTAAATATAGGATGCTTAATCTGGAAAATCTCGCTCTCCCGTATTCCGACAGCGAGAGCGCTCTCAGATAGAGGCTGCCACGTACCCTCGACAACATGCGTTTTATGCCAGGAGGAGGAGGAAGATTGTAACCACTTGTTGTTCCATTGCAACTTTGCAAAGACTATTTGTCTTTGGGTTAACAGATGGTGTAAGATTATCGATCCCAAGTTTGACAACTTCGATTCGATGATGGAGTTCGGTAGATGTTGGAATCCTTACGAAAAGAGGAAAAAGACTTACACCTGTATTTGCTTTGGTACGCTTTGGTGCATATGGAAGTCTCGATGCAATATGCTTTAACATCCCTAAAAATGGGAGTTAATTTAAACCAAATAAAATGCGGAATAACTTCTAATTAATAAAACATCACCCATAAGGATGGTGAGAAGGTTAGAGTGAGTTTACAACTTCTATAGGAATATTAAATGACAACCTAGTAATCTATACAATTCAAAATACAGATTAAGTTCGGGTGTCACTAAAATCCTCAAAATAATCTTCTATGAACTCCATCTATACACACGAGGTGTACTTCAAAAAGGATGCCACTACCGGCACCTAGCTTCTCTCACCTCATCAATCCCCATCCGCTTGATTACCTGTTATACATGTCATTTTAAGAAAAAGTGTTAGGCTTAAAGCCTAGTGAGAACAAACAGTTCAAAAATTATAGAAAAGCCATTTAAACTTCGAAAGCGGTAAATAAACATATAACCGAAAGCTTTTCCCAAACATCTCTTTTACTTTACATCTGCGATTTACACCTGAAAGATACGCTTTACTTATCTTGGGGGTAACTTCTACGGGAATGACCCATCATCTGGTCGATTACTCGACCACACAAGCTCAACCCCAAACCGGGATCTCTTACAAGTGCCTTCCCCAAGTACTTCTGACTATATGTGCCTATGGATCCATTACACTAGTCTAACATCTTAATACAATTCTTTCCAATGTATTAGCTTCTCTTCACAAACCTTTGTGAAGTATAACATCATGCTTCCAAAACTTTCCTTCCAAAATTAGGTCAAAACAACATTTAGGTTTATACATCATTTTTCTTGCATTTTAAAACTCATACGGGTATTCCAAAACCATTCTTGGCTTCCATTTCATCATTTCAAAGGAAACCCTAAATGATACATTTTGACCTTGTTTTATCAAAATCTTCCAAGTATAGAAATACTTATTTTGAACATCATATTGAGGTAAAATACTTCATTTTGACATGTATAAAATTTTAAAGGTAAGAATGAACTCACAAAGCTAAGGTTAGGTAAACCCTAGAAATCTCCCTAAAACGGTGGAAGAAGATGAAGTGGTGAAAGAGATGAACACTTGAAGCTTTAACCCAAAACTTGCCTTGAATCTTTACTTGAATGGAAGAATTAATGCTCTTGGAAGAGGTAGGTGAATGGAGTAAAACACTATTAATCGCCTCTGCCTTTTTGCTCTAAATGCTAAATTGATAACTGATAATAAATGAGGACTGAGCTGAGAAAATCGCGTCTTAAATGTGCACCCAGAACATTTCGGGCGATCATGCCCCGCGATCATGCCTTGGCATGATCGCCTGTCATCATGGCGAAGAGAGTACCTAGAGTTTGGCAAGGAAAAGGCTTCCAGGTGCGTTTCGGGCGACGATGCCACGCGATCATGACATGGCATGATCGCCAGATACGTACCGCGACTCTTCCTCTATTTTGCTCAACTTCCAGATCTGGTGGTTCCTCCGATGATGCCATGCGATTATGACATGGCATCCTAGCCTGTCATAATCGCCCAACGTGTACCGAAATTTAAATCGTGTTCGGTTCTTGCTCCTTTCTTCCAGAATTAATATAACCCAACATGAACTCTTAAAACACTCAAATTAACTAAAATAGGATTCCGTTAGGATGCAAAGTCCATTATCTTAAATACAACAATTCCGGATGTTACAATCCTCCCACCCTTGAATTTAATTTCATCCTCGAAATTAACAAACTAATCAAACAAACCCGGGTATCTTCTCTTCATGTCCTCTTCCGCTTCCCATGTCATGTTTGACCCTCGATGATGCTTCCATTGAACTTTCACCATGACGATTTCTTTATGTCGAAGCATTTTAGACTTTCTTTCTAAAATTGCTTCTGGTTCCTCCACACAACGACTATTATCAACTCGAATTTCCGAGAGAGGTATCACACTCTCTTCCTCTGCTAAGCACTTCCTCAAATAGCATATGTGGACCGTGGGATGTATCCCGGCCATTTCGGGTGGCAATTCCAACTTATAGGCTTGTCGCCCCACCTTTTCTAAAATCTTGAATGGTCCAAGGAAACGAGGACTAAGCTTCCCGCGTTTTCCGAACCGAATAATACCCTTCCATGGAGATACCTTGAGCATAACCCGCTCACCCACTTGGAACTCCATTGGTCTTCTCTTCTTGTCTGCATAACTCTTTTGACGGTCTTGTGCCGCTCTTAGTCGTTCTCGAATAATCTTCACCTTGTCCGCCGTCTCTTGCATAATCTCGGGTCCGGAGAATTGTTTCTCGCCCGCTTCTAACCAACATACCGGTGTCCTACATTTCCGTCCATAAAGTGCTTCGAAAGGTGCCATCCCAATACTAGAATGGTAACTATTGTTGTAGGCAAATTCTACCAGCGGTAGATGCGAATCCCAATTTCCACCGAAATCAATAACACATGATCTAAGCATGTCTTCAAGAGTCTAAATAGTCCTTTCACTTTGACCATCTGTTTGGGGATGAAACGCCGTACTTAAGTGTATCTTGGTGCCCAACCCCTCTTGCAAACCATTCCAAAAGTGAGAAGTGAACCGACTATCCCGATCCGACACGATGGTCAAAGGCACACCATGCCTTGCCACTATCTCGTCCACATACAATTTAGCCAGTTTTTCAACTGGGCCGGCTTCTCGCATTGCTAAGAAGTGAGCACTCTTCGTCAATCTATCCACCACTACCCATATGGTGTCGTGACCTCTCAAGGTCTTTGGTAGTTTCGTCACAAAGTCCATAGTGAGGTGTTCCCATTTTCATTCTGGAATTTCCAACGATTGAAGACTTCCATATGGCCGTTGATGCTCCGCTTTGACTTGCAAACAAGTCACACATCTCTCTACATAGCTAGCAACGTCCAACTTCATGACGGGCCACCAATAGGTTAACTTTAGATCCCTATACATCTTGGTACTACCCGGATGTATGGAGTACTTAGACTTATGAGCATCCTCCAATAGAAGTTTTTGGTTGCCCCAATCTTGGGCACCCAAACACGACCTCGGAACAGTTTCAGTCCACGACTATCTTCTGTTAACATCAAGTGCTGTTTCACCATAACTTCATCCTTTAAGTTTTCTTCAAGTAATGCCTCCGCTTGGGAAGTCTTGATTTGGTCGATCAGACTCGACACTGTGTCAATTCTTGTGAGCACGGCTCACATCCCGCTACCATACTCCTTCCTACTTAAAGCATCTGCTACTACATTTGCTTTACCCGGATGGTATAGCAACTCACAATCATAATCCTTAAGCAACTCTAGCCAACGACGTTGTCTCATGTTCAATTCCTTCTGATCAAAAATATGCTTCAAGATCTTGTGATCGGTGTAGAGCATACACTTAGTTCTGTAAAGATAATGTCGCCATAATTTCAATGCAAACACCACCGCTGCCAATTCCAAATCATGGGTTGGGTAATTCTTCTCATGTTCCTTGAGTTGCCTTGATGCATAAGCAATCACCTTGCCTCTTTGCATTAACACACACCCCAATCCCATGTTCGAAGCATCACTTTAAACCACAAAGTCTTCAGATCCTTCCGGCAAGGATAAAATTGGTGCCTCACATAATTTCCTTTGAAGAGTCCGGAAGGCCTCTTCTTGCTTGTCGGTCCAAATAAACTTCACATTCTTCCGCGTTAAAGCCATCAAGGATGATGCAACCTTGGAGAAGTCTTGAATAAACCTTGGATAATACCCCGCCAATCCTAAGAAGCTTCGAATCTTGGACGGGTTCTTAGGCGGTTCCTAATTCGTCATTGCCTCTATTTTGGATGGATCCACCTTCACTCCGTCTTGAGTGACAACGTGTCCTAATAATTGGACTTCCTTTAGCCAAAAGTCGCACTTAGAGAATTTGGCGTAGAGCTTCTCTTTTCTTAACACTTCGAGCACTTCCCGCAGATGTTGCTCATGGTCTAACTCGTTCTTAGAGTAGACAAGGATATCATCAATAAATACTATTACCGATTGGTCTAGAAACGATCGACACACCCGATTCAACAAATCCATAAACACCGCCGGCATGTTTGTTAAACCAAACGGCATCACCAAGAATTCGTAATGTCCATACCGTGTCCTAAATGCCGTCTTTGCTACGTCATCCTCCTTCACTTTCACTTGGTGGTAACCCGAACGCAAGTCGATCTTTGAGAAGCATCCCACTCCTTGTGGTTGATCAAAGAGGTTGTCGATCCTCGGGAGTGGATACTTGTTCTTCACGGTTACCTTGTTTAGTTCACGATAGTCAATGCACATTCTCATAGTGGCATCATTCTTCTTTACAAATAAACCGGAGCTCCCCACAGTGACGAGCTTGGTCTTACGAAACCCTTCTCAAGGAGATCTTGTAATTGCGTCATCATTTCTTGCATCTCGGATGGTGCCAACCGGTAGGGTGCTCTAGCAATCGAAGCGGCCCCCGGTACTAAATCTATTCGAAACTCCACTTGTCTATTGGGTGGCAAGTCGGGTAGATCTTCGGGGAACACATCTGAAAATTCATTAACAACTCGTACATCATCTAAAACATAGGCTAAATATGATAGGCATCCCTTGGCTAAACACTTGCATGCCTTTGCCAAGGTCAACAATGCAACTTCACCCTCCCTTCTTTCCCCGTAGACTATCACTATACTAACATCCGATAACGTAATTCGAATCAACTTCTTGGAACACAAAATCTCGGCTTGGTTCTTGGCCAACCAATCCATTCCAATTACCACATCAAGTCCTCCTATTGACATAGGCATAAGGTTTATCCCAAACTTGTTTCCTTCAATTACCACCACACAATCTCTAAGGACATCTCGAACTAGCACCTGTTTACCATCGGCTATTTCAACAATAAAAGCATCTTCCAAAGTACGAACAGGTACAAGCAGATTTGGGTAGAAAGAAGTGGATATAAAAGAGAAAGTAGCACCAGAATCAAAAAGAACATGAGCGGGTACGGAGTTAACAAGAAACGTACCCGACAACCACGTCCGCCAATGCCTTCGCTTCATCCGCCTTCATTTTGAAGGCTCTCCCCACCGCCTTCTGACCCCCACCAACTTTCACTTGAGAATTTCCTGTCTTCAACTTCGGGCAATCGCTCCTGTAATGGCCCGGTTCCTTGCATTCGAAACACGTCATTGACTTGACCGGGCAATCACGAATCCGGTGCCCACTCTTCCCACATCTAAAACAGTTACCCGGGATCGGACTACAAGCTCCAAAATGCTTGTTCCGGCATTTGGGGCACCAACTAGCTTCCCTCCTAGAATCAGTTCTTCGATTGTTGTTGTTGTTGCTTGCGGTATTGTAGTTTGACTTCTTGGAAGGTGCCGCTTGACCTTCCCACTTTCTTTTTTCTCCAACTACCATCCCTTCTTCTTTGCCCAAGATCTGAGCATCCTCATTATGTTGGGCTTCTTCGATCGCCTCTTCTTAAAGTAGAGGGCTTTGAGGCACGAACCATCTCCATCATGGCTGACGGCAAACCTTTGATATAGGCTTTTACCTTTTCTTTCTCGTTCGGGGCCACATGCCCCACCAAACTCAGCTTCTCTATATACAACCGAGTGTACTCTCTCACAGGCTTGTTCCCCTTCTTGAGAGCCCGAAATTCATCCACAATTCGGTCGACAGCTCTTTCATTACAGTATTCTTCCAGATCTTCGCCTTGAACATCTCCCAAGTCAGCATAGAGACGATCACAGACCCAAGGGTAGCCGTGGTAACGTCCCACCATGTCAGGGCGTCTCCCCTTAGCATCTGCGAAGCAAACTTCACCTTTTGCCTCTCTTCACAATCACTCGAGCTAAACGCTTGCTCGATTTCTCGCAACCACCGGGTGCACCTCACCGGATCATCCAAGCAAGAAAACTCGGGCGGTTTGGTACACATAAAGTCTTTGTATGAGAAATTTTTTCCCGTCGTTCTAACTTCCGTCACGGGTGTCTCCTCCGTGGCAAGTACGGATTCATTCCCTCCGGAACCCCCTACTGCGTTTTCAGCAGTCGCTTCATTCCTTCTTTGGCTGGCATCCCTTTCTTCAAACATTTTTAGCATCATCTCATGCTGTTGAGCAAACGCAGAGTTCATTTCTTGCACCATACTAAGCCGGAGCTCATCTTGTGAGCCCGCTACTACCATTGCGGGGCCAATCCCGACATTAAGGTCCACTTCCGGCAATCGGTCAACTCGGGGTGGTGATCTCCTAACAACATTAGGGTTCAGAGGTGGTTGAGTAGTTTCCGCTACCGTTCCTTGATTGGTAATACTAGCCGCTTCTGCCTCGTGATCGTTTCGCGACCTCGTACGAGTGTTCACCATCTTAGTCTCTCGAGATGATAGAACGAAAGTAAGACAAAGCTAACATAAGTACGTATAACACGTTCACCAATCATTGCAACCGTAGTAAAATAAGCATACTCAGAATACAATGCACCCAAAATAGCATTAGCTACGTGATATCTTGGATATATCATATACACAAGAATCCCTATTACCAAAGTCACATTTCATGATTAGCGTATTTCCATCGACTCTACCGCTCTCTTATCTCAAGAGTGTCTACCCATTCTCACAAAATATCACTTAAAGTCTCAGCTTAAGTCTAGGCATCTTAGGTTCATACCTAGTTCACTTAAACTACAACTCTGATACCAACTTGTAACACCCCTAAAAATGGGAGTTAATTTAAACCAAATAAAATGCGGAATAACTTCTAATTCATAAAACATCACCCATAAGGATGGGGAGAAGGTTAGAGTGAGTTTACAACTTCTATAGGAATATTAAATGACAACCTAGTAATCTATACAATTCAAAATACAGATTAAGTTCGGGTGTCACTAAAATCCTCAAAATAATCTTCTATGAACTCCCATCTATACACACGAGGTGTACTTCAAAAAGGATGCCACTACCGGCACCTAGCTTCTCTCACCCCATCAATCCCCATCCGCTTGATTACCTGTTATACATGTCATTTTAAGAAAAAATGTTAGGCTTAAAGCCTAGTGAGAACAAACAGTTCAAAAATTATAGAAAAGCCATTTAAACTTCGAAAGCGGTAAATAAACATATAACCGAAAGCTTTTCCCAAACATCTCTTTTTCTTTACTTCTGTGATTTACACCTGAAAGATATGTTTTACTTCTCTTGGGGGGAACTTCTACGGGAATGACCCATCATCTGGTCGATTACTCGACCACACAAGCTCAACCCAAACCGGGATCTCTTACAAGTGCCTTCCCCAAGTACTTCTGACTATATGTGCCTATGGATCCATTATACTAGTCTAACATCTTAATACAATTGTTTCCAATGTATTAGCTTCTCTTCACAAACCTTTGTGAAGTATAACGTCATGCTTCCAAAACTTTCCTTCCAAAATTAGGTCAAAACAACATTTAGGTTTATACATCATTTTTCTTGCATTTTAAAACTCATACGAGTATTCCAAAACCATTCTTGGCTTCCATTTCATCATTTCAAAGGAAACCCTAAATGATACATTTTGATCTAGTTTTATCAAAATCTTCCAAGTATAGAAATACTTATTTTGAACATCATATTGAGGTAAAATACTTCATTTTGACATTTATAAAGTTTTAAAGGTAAGAATGAACTCACAAAGCTAAGGTTAGGTAAACCCTAGAAATCTCCCTAAATGGTGGAAGAAGATGAAGTGGTGAAAGAGATGAACACTTGAAGCTTTAACCCAAAACTTGCCTTGAATCTTTACTTCAATGGAGGAATTAATGCTCTTGGAAGAGGTAGGTGAAGGGAGTAAAACACTAGAAATCGCCTCTGCCTTTTTGCTCTAAATTCTAAACTGATAACTGATAATAAATGAGGATTGAGCTGAGAAAATCGCGTCTTAAATGTGCACCCAGAACATTTGGGGCGATCATGCCCCGCGATCATGCCTTGGCATGATCGCCTGTCATCATGGCGAAGAGGGTACCGAGAGTTTGGCAAGGAAAAGGCTTCCAGGGGCGTTTCGGGCGACGATGCCACGTGATCATGATGGCATGATCGCCAGTCATGATCGCCAGATGCGTACCGCGACTCTTCCTCTATTTTGCTCGACTTCCAGATCTGGTGGTTCCTGCGATGATGCCATGCGATTATGACATGGCATCCTAGCCTGTCATAATCGCCCAACGTGTACCGAAATTCAATTCGTGTTTGGTTCTTGCTCCTTTCTTCCAGAATTAATGTAACCCAACATGAACTCTTAAAACACTCAAATTAACTAAAATAGGATTCCGTTAGGATGCAAAGTCCATTATCTTAAATACAACAATTCCGGGTGTTACATATGCTTTTCAGATCCGAGAATATTTCCGCGTTTAAGGTGATTAATTTGGTTAAAAATACGGTGTTCTTGTGGCTTAAGTATAGGAGATCTGATTTCTCTTTAAACTGGAGTGAATGGTGTATTGACCCGTTTATGGGCTTGTAATTTGTTTGCTCTTCCCCCTTGGCTGCTCTTGCGCCTTGGGTCGGTATTCTAATAATATGGCCGGTTCAAAAAAATTTTTTATTTATTTTGATATTTATATTATTTTTGTTAATAATCGTTGAGCATACTAGTATACACGCATTTCGTTCAGTGCCAAAGTCAATGAATGGGTAAGTCGCCAAGTAATTTCAGGGGCCTTGAGGAATAAAAAAAATATTCTCAGTAATTGTACAAAACTTGAATTGCTGACCTTTAAGAAATTTTCTCAAAGTCCCAACCTTTATCGTCAACCGAGTCCCAAAACTATTATTTTCAAAACCAAGGTTCTAAATGACGTGAGTCGTGGCGTGTCGGCGAGGTCAAGCCTCAAGCCATACGAGTTACGGCGAGCCATGACGTTTTTCATGGCGTGTCCTAAGGCGGCACATACACACACACACACACACACATATATATATATATATATAGGAAGGATTTCAAATACAAACCAAACAATTCGTACAAACCGTACAAACTCCATGGTTTTATTGTTTTTTTAAATAATTTTTTTTCGTAAAAGTGATTAATATAATGAAATTGTTTCATATAATTCTTTTATTCATGAAATTATTTCATATATATTTGTGTCTATATGAAAATGGAATTGTTTCATGTATTTCTGATTTTGATAAACCTTGTTTCATATATTTTTGATTAATCAACCCTCGTGTATTATTGATGAAATGTTTTCATAACTTTGTTGCTACTAAAATGAAAAAATTTCCCCTCGAGGGAGTGGATCCCCTTTTCCTCTCGACAAAACAAAAAAGTATCATAGTACGTCGTCCTTCCCTGAAATGGAACTTTCATGCTGGCCTACTCATCCGCCACCCAAAAGATTGATTAATCAACTCTTATAATTAAGAAAAAGTGAAAAAAAAATTTAATTTTACTTTGGTTGAATGGAGTTTGTACGGTTTGTACGAATTGACTGGTTTGTAATGGATATTTCCCCTATATATACACACACACACAACACCCTTGTATGTGTTAGTGTTTTGAATAATAATTTAAAACAATTTAAAATAATATAAAGTAGTAAAACCAAAAAATAAAGAAAACTCATAGATACCAAATATATAGAGCTTACAGAAAATTATATCAATATTGCAAAATTGGGATTAAATCTATTGAAATTCTACTCGTTACTTTTTTTCAGTTTTCAAAAAATTTGTGTTCGCCTTTTTGTGTACGTACGGGATGTGAGTAATATTTACCTATTTAAGGTTTTAGTTTTTAAATTTATTTTTTATGTTTATTTAAGTCCTAGGTTGTACATAATTACCATTTACCACTAAAATTATATATTTAAGTCGCAACTTATAAAATAAGGCGTCTGACGCGCCATAATAAATTACAGTGCCAGCTAAACCTTAAAGTGGAGCCATGGGGTTTAACCCGACGACGAACCCAAGCCTTGATATTATAACGAGGCCATAACGAGTTATTTAGAACCATATTCAAGACTAACTGTTTATTTTTTTCATTCCACTCTTAAATCTTAATTAAGAAACATAGGAAAATTCAATTTCTATTTTCAATAGTAAAATTGTGTTTTACTTAATTGAAAAGCATAATAATTACCTAATTTTAAAACTATATTTTTTTATTGTGCACATTTATTTTGAAACGAATACATATCAAATTTATTAATAAACAAATGACAATTTTATCTTAAAATAATAAATTTGTTCGTCTCATAACTAATGGTAGAAATAGAAAATAAATTTTCAAAATCAAAACTTATTTTGGTTACAAACTAAAGTAGAAGTATACATACTTGCTCCCTTCATTCCAAAATAAGTGCCCACAACAAAAATGATGCACAACATTTCTTTGCAAACTCAACTTAGCTTATTTTTGGCAAACATAATCTCATGTCCCGCTAAGAGGTTATCAGGAAATCCAGAATATTCTGGATAAATCAAGAGAATGGAGGAACCTTGGAGAAAATTCAAGAGGAGCCAAGAAAGGATCAAGAAGAGATAATCATATTCTAGAAGGTTCCATGCATTTATAATCTTTGTTTAGCTATAAGTTTCTTTGTAAATATCTAGTAGAATAGACTAGATAGAGTTCTATTAAGATCCATAGAGTAGTGTAAATAGAGGTATTCTTTCATTTGTAAGACACACTCCACAATCCACTTTCTACACTTTGACTAATAAAAGTATTTGAGTTCTCCCAATCTTCTTAACATTCTTGTTTGCTCATCATTGTTCGGTATTCTCGTAGTTTGGCTGACTTAGTCCGAGAACTAAGGCCGCACGCGAGCTTGTGAAAACAACTCCGTGACAAGTGGTATCAGCGCGAAGGTTCGAGGCGATGGCAAACAACGTGGTGTCAAATGTTACGATTGAGGAGGTGAGTCGAGGACGGGAAGAGTCTCGTCATGAAGGAGTCTAAACTCGAAGCAAGAGTCGGGGGAAATCAAAGCTTCTTTGTAAGCTTCTCTATAAATATCTAGTAGAATAGTCTAGATAGAGTTCTAGGAAGATCCATAGAGTAATATAAATAGAGGTAGTCTTTCATTTGTAAGACACACTCCACATTCCACTTTCTACACTTTTAGTAATATAAGTATTTGAGTTCTCCCAATCTTCTTAACATTCTTGTCTGCTCATCATTGTTCGGTATTCTCGTAGTTTGGTTGACTTAGTCCGAGAACTAAGGCCACACACGAGTTTGTGAAGACAACTCCATGACAAGTGGTATCAGAGCCAAGGTTCGAGGCGATGGCAAACAATGTGGTGTCAGATGTTACGACTGAGGCGGTGAGTCGAGGACGAGAAGAGTCTCGTCATGAAGGAGTCCAAACTCGAAGCAAAAGTCGGGGGCAATAAAAGGAGTTGATGGCCAGCCTGAATGCTAGAGTCGTTGATGTAGAGAAGTCCATCGGAGATTTGAAGATAAGGATTGATGATCTTGATCGCCACCTTGAAGACGTCCAACAACAACTTGGAGTCTTGGAAGCAGAAGACTCAGAAGTTTGAGAAGATGTCAAGGGTACCTTTGATATCTTGAAGTTGGAGTTTTGCCGAGAAGTTGAAGATCTTTGAGGCGTCATATGAAATGAGCTAACTACCCTGCGGGCACAAGTCGACAGGGTGGAAAGAGATCAATCCATCAGTCGTGACCAACTTGCAGAAATTCTGACCGACATAGGCGTTTGCAAATGAGCCGTAGTAAATGGGGTAAATACGAGTTCACTTACACCAAGGGTCGAAGTCCCGAAGCCTACAACCTTTGATGGAAAGAGAGAAGCTAGAGTAACTGATGATTTTCTTTGGGAGGTCACGAGATATCTCGAAGCTATGGGTTTAGAGGATGACGCCATAAAGATTCACACCACAACGATGTACCTGAAGGACACTGCGGCTTTATGGTGGCGTAGGAGACATGGAGACATCGAGAAAGCCATGTGTACTATGCACACTTTTGATGAGTTCATTTCCAATTTTAAGAGGTAATTCTACCCGGAGAACGCCATTCATGAGGCTAAGAGTCGAATCCGAAGACACAAACAATCAGGATCGATTCGTGACTATGTGAAGGAGTTCACTAATCTCATGCTTGAGATCCCGAATTTATCGGATGATAATGCTTTATTCTACTTCTTGGATGGGATCACTCCATGGGCAAAGATGGAGATACAAGGCCGCGGGGTACGTGACCTTGCCGGTGCAATAGCGGAAGCCGAGTCAATTACTGTCCATGAGGAGGCAAAGCATAAAGAAAAGTACGAAGGAAGGGGTGGGGGAGAGAAAAGAACTCACGAAGTCAAGAAGCCCTCTCCAGAGAAGTGGAAGGGAAAATAGATTGAAGGATCACCGAAGTCATCGATAAAGTGTTCTCAATGTGATGGGCCGCCCCGAGAACGAGAGTGTCCGAAAAAGGCTGGGTTCCATGCCTTGGAAGCATAAATGGAAGAGTATGAAGAGGACCCAAGAGACACGAGAATGGGATCCTTGAGTTTCTTGAACGCGGTCGAGACGAAGACGGAGCCACCAAAGTCGAGACCATACCTACAATTCGTGAACGTGAAGATAAAGGGATCGGATGTTCAAGCTCTGGTCGACACGGGTGCCACCCACAAGTTTATTATCGAAAGCGAAGCCAAGAGACTTGGAGTACGTATTAAGAAGGAAGGCAGATCCATACTCGAAGGCTCAACTTATACGAGGAGTCTCAAAGGGAGTGATAATCGAGATCGGTAGTTGGAGCGACACCGTGGACCTAACGGTTATCCCGATGGACGACTTCCAAATCGTTCTTGTGATATATTTATTCGACAAGGTACAAACCTTTCCCATACCATTCTCTCGTTCAATTTGTATTGTAGATGGAGGTCGGACGTGTTTAGTGAATACCATAAAACGTCGCAAGGCAAAGTCAGCATCGGCCATTCAACTCGTGGAAGAGGAAAAAGGACCTAACCTCGAGGAAGAAATGGCACGAGGCCTCGAAACGAATCAATGTTACACAACAACCTAAGAGTTAGGATGTTATAGCAAAGAACCGCAAGGGAAAGAGTCCCAAGTGAAGGAGAATGAACAAAAGAAGAGGTTTTCTCGAAGGAGGAAAAGACGACACGTCGAGACCAAGAAACTAAGAGAGCACAATTAGAGAAAGTCGAGGACACCCGACTAAGGAGCAACGAGGATGCAATGAGGGCGTCACAAGATTAGGTGGCGAAGGATGTCATATCCCGCTAAGAGGTTATCAGGAAATCCAGAATATTCCGGATAAATCAAGAGAATGGAGGAACCTTGGAGAAGATTCAAGAGGAGCCAAGAAAGGATCAAGAAGAGATAATCATATTCTAGAAGGTTCCATGCACTTCTAGTCTTTGTTTAGCTATAAGCCTCTTTATAAATATCTAGTATAATAGTCTAGATAGAGTTCTAGAAGATCTATAGAGTAGTATAAATAGAGGTAGTGTTTCATTTGTAAGACACACTCCACATGCCACTTTCTACACTTTGAGTAATAGAAGTATTGGAGTTCTCCCAATCTTCTTAACATTCTTGTTTGCTCATCATTGTTCAGTATTGTTGTAGTTTGACTGACTTAGTCCGATAACTAAGGTTGCACGTGACCTTGTGAAGACAACTCCGTGACAATAAGCTAGCTTATTTTTTGAATACACATTTAGATAGGTACAAGTTTTTTTTTTGAAAGGCACTTTATTATAAAACCAACATCAGACAATCCCTAACAAAACAATTAACCAAAACAACCCCCTGCACCAAGCCTGCGAGGAGTAAGCCATGGTGTAGAGGCCAAAAACCATTAACAACTGTATGGAAATATACAACAAAAGCCATACATGCTATGTCCCCCCGACCAAACAGCCGCTCGGTATACCAAATTTAGAAACGAAACCCAGCAACCCGGTTTGTAGTGTTAAATGCTACATAAAAAAGGATCCGAGAGCCGAGCATTCCAAGCCGCCCTAACATGTCGGTCCCTTTGTGTAATCCATTCGTAGGCTTTTCGTTGCAACTCGTGGAATTGCTCATTGATCCTTCTATTCTCTCCTCTAAAAATATTACTGTTTTTTTGCTTGACCACGTGAGATACAAAACATCGACACCGTTCCGGCCCATAGTTTCACCTTTTTCTCGACCCTTCTTTGAATTGGTTTCCAGTCGTTAATAAATCGTTCACAGCTCTTACATTCTCAGGATTAATTCGCCACCATTTGACCACAGGTTGCCAATTTTTAAACACTTGGTTACACTTTAAGAGTGCATGTTCCACTGATTCTTCAGCCGCATCACATCTTTGGCATGAAACCGAGTGTAAGTCCAGCCCCATCACGTCGAGATTAACTCTGCACGACAATGTTTCCAATCTTCCTCTCCAAGCGAAGATACACACCTTTTTTTGGGACGGATTTGATCCAGATCGTGCTCGGTGTCGTTCCTACAACCAAACATTCTTTATCGTGAATTAGATTTCTTCAAAATTTTCACCTCAAAGTAACCTTTCAGGTCTAACCTCCACACCACTAGGTCTCCTATCTCTAACCGACACATAATCTAAGAGTGTTTGCTCTAAAACTTCTAGTTCTCCCCTTTCCCTCCCTCTCGGCTCCCTTCTCCACGCCCACCTCCATTTCCAAGATGAAATATCTTATATTGATTCATGCTAGTACTACTAAGTGATATATGATATATCCAACGAATATTCTATCACCCAATTATCTAATGGTTAGAATCAACCATCAAAGTGCACCACCCATACAAAGTAAACTCCACGATATTGAGTCATAGAACTATATGTACAATGGTTACATGAGAAATGTCTATGACACTCATATGACATCTGATGAATTGTTCTTATAGCGAGTCACGTCCAGTACACAAGATCCCATCTTGTACCCATATTTGGTTTTTATATCTCACATATACTAGTCGTATCATATTAATTGAATATAAACCCAAACTAATACTTAACTAGGGATATTTTATAATACATTATACTAAGATTATTATTACGTTTAGATATAACATAGAATAATACATAAACATAATAATTGGGCAATGCGTTTCATTAATTAATAAACACGACGCAATGCCCAAACAAAGAGTACAATGATTGACTTTTGGGCATATACACTAACAGTTTTGTAACACCCGTAAACTTTATTTTATATAAAATTTTAGTTTATTTCTTAAGATTTTATTTCCTAAAATTTACTTCTAGATTGAGAAAAATTTTGGTCCAAACAAGAGGTTGAATTAGGCTGCTAGAACCTTTTTAGTGAACCGAGCAAGTTTGCGAGCGACTAAACCCGCATCAAAAGCCCAACTACGCTTTTTGTCGTTGCTGTTAAATTGTGCTAATAGGATATGCACCTAGTATCCAGGACGAGCTGTGGGGAGCCTAAACTCGTGCATGAAACCACCCACATGTTTGCATTATAACTAGGGTTTTGTAATGGATCTGGTTTTGGGGACGTTTTTGGGCATTTCTAGGTTGGTTGTGACCTAGGCAAAGTTTTTATCGTTAGTGATTGTGGATCTAAAGTCATCACCTTTTTGGAATCTAAAGATGGGTTTGGAACCTAGGTTTAACATAACCTAGCAAGGTGAGTTCAAGTTACTTTGTGAAAACTATGTATATTCCAAAATGTTAATTTTAGAGTCTCAAGATGCTTTATTAAAGTTTATCAAATGTATTGGTTGTTTGATGAGATTTGCATCTTTGGTACTTTTGATTTTATAAATCTTGTGAAACGTTATATTTGGGGTTGTGGACATGTATTAACTAAATCATAAAAGTTTGTCCTGTCGCTGATTTATTGTATAAATGGACATTATTTAGAGAAAATACACTCCTAGTGTAATTTGATTAATAAACCACTTGGAAATGCCTATTTTTATGTTATGATGCATTTTGAAAATATAAATAGTATGATTCCGTTTGGAAAATGCGAATGATAGATTTTTGAGTTAATTATACTTTGGGAACATGTGTTTCCATAACCATGGGTTAAATGCATTTTATTGCTTATGTTGACTTTTATTTGAGTTGTCAAATAGATGTGGAGTCATTAGGTTGCTTTTGGCTCATTTGAGTTATGGGGAACTTTGTCTAGTCTAATTTGCTCTATGTTGAACTTTGGATATGATATGATTTTATTGAGTTTTATTTGTGAATTACATGTTTGGAGTGCGTTAGTCATTTCGTTGGAGTCATGTAATTTGTGTTGTAATGCATTGGATCCATATGTAACTCAATTTTGTGATAGTGGTTGTGTCAATATTGCGAAGAGGGACCCATGAGGGGTTGGACTCCGGGACCGTGGGTATTATGGGAATGGACTCCGGGACCCTTGTTTTGAGGATTTTGGCCTAGACACTAATAACCGTGAGCCTTGAGGTGCTACCCGAAGTGGTACCCGAACTTGGGTCTTGGGGTGCTACCCGAAGTGGTAGACACTAATAACCATGAGCCTTGAGGTGTTACCAGATGGGATAGGCACTAAGGTTAAGATCTTTGAAGTGAAACTCCAAAGAGTAGGCACTAATTTTATTGAGTCCTAAGGTTCTACCTGAATTGGTAGGCATTAAGAACCATGCGCCTTGAAGTGCTACCCTTTGGGGTAGGCACTAAGGACATGAGCCTTGAGGTTCTACTCGAATGAATAGGCACTAAGGTCAATTAAATCTTGAGGTGCTACTTGATGACGTTGACGTATGTATTACTTTATGTTTGCCACATTCGATAGATACAGGACTTCGTTAGGTGTTATTCTTGGATATTATTATCCATGTTTTAGTGTCGTTTGGGTTTGGAGAGTAAACATAATTTATGGTTTTGGTATATTTAATATTCTCCATCTTTTAATGTTTTGGATGATAGAGTTTAATCCATTTTTTTGGCATTTAGATATTAATCCTTATTCGCATTTCGTGTGAATATGGGGTTTTGGTTTCATGTTTGATGGGTGTTTTGATTAATGGTTTTTTATCACGAAAATGGTGGGTTTTGGGAAAGATATTACTTTTATTCTAAATAAATTCCATCTTGGAAATTGCGATTTAAATAACATTATCTCCATTTTACTGTTTTATATAACCGATGAAAACTGTTTGAACTCACTAGCCGTTAAGGCAAACATTATTGTTTGTTGGCATGTAAATCAGGTCCTTGGGGGAATGGTACTAGCGACACTGTGATGAGATGAGTTCTAGTTAGAGGCACGAGAAGGAATTAGCTATACGGGGACATCTTTCATTCGTGGAGATAGTGACCATTTTTGGGTTATAGTAACCTTGTCCCTAAATATAGACTTGTGTAAGGTTGGAATATATTATTTTTATGTTAAATCTTAAATTTCCTTTAAAGGTAACTGAATGTTAACCTTTAAATATAAACTCTTATTTGATGTTTTATCGAAAATTTTAAGTTAGTCGTTCTTTTCATATTTGAGGGTATTACGAGTTTTGATAAAGTTCTTATGTATGTTATCGCTCATATAAGACCTTTAATCCTGCAACTTCTCCTTTTTCTTGAATCAGATGACTCAACACAAATGTCTTAAGTACTTGGTTCAACGTCCCTTGTAGTAAACATCATAGAAATATTGTGACTTTGTATTTAACAAACATTGATTCTTGAATGCCGATTCTTATATTAAAACCGAGAAGCAGAGATGAAAAAACGACTGGTAAGTTACGAGCATTTATGGGTTGAATGTTATTTGTGCTATATGAGCTGGAAGATCCAATCTTTACCACAATTATAAAGATTATCAGTCACTTTGTCTTTTAGGACAGAGGTAATGTTTGGCAACATCTTAAATCCCCCTCCCGTTCAGGGGACCATACCTCAAGTAGAATATACCGAGTTTTATGGTTTATAAAGATTATTTCCAATGAAGATTGGATATTTTCCATGGTTTTTAAGAGTTCATTATCTGTGAAATATGTGAACATAAAGAAGGGACATACAAAAGGAAGAAACTTATTGCCATCTGCCAGTTTTGAGCTATCAAGCTCGGGGTTGTCTGCCATCAAAAAAGTCTTATTCCGCTGCACCCCATTCAATTAAATGTTTTATATCAAGTATAAAGAAATCTTTACTTGACGATCAACAATAATAATACAGGTTATTGGACATATTTGTAACCATAGTTTTGTCGTTGGTTTGGATGGTTATATGGCTACTGTAACTATTGTAGGATTCTATAAGCAAATGACATTGTGGTGTTGTTCCAATAATGATAGGTTTCATTGTTCATTGTGTCTCCATTTGTCATCATTACAAATTGATCAATTTGTGATTTTATTACCAATTTGGAAACTTCTAGGTTGTGATGGTCGTGAAGGATTATGGTCATAATTTTAGGGCCATGATGATTGCAAACCACGTTTTCCATCCTACTACCATCGATATTAGAGGCAAAGTATATAAGCAGACCACTTTATCATGATTCTTGATTTATACCAAACTTATTTAAGATCTAGTACTTCAAGGTTGATGTTATCTGATTTTATGAGGTATTATGCATGTTGCTTAGAAAAAATGCCACCAAATTCTTGATGAATGATGTTTAAAGAAACTTGGGGCCTCTTGAGTTTGATGGTCTATGAGTTGATTCTAGGATGCTAAACTTGTATATTGTAGATATGGATTACTTGGTATGTATAAAAGAACTAAACGTATATCTTGACAAGATATATTCAACTCGCCATTATTTGGTTTTCACCCATCTTGGTGGTGGTCGGGTCTGAGGTCTATACACATCATACTCCTCAGACACTACTTTTGAGTGGGATGCACTGGATTTGTTTAGTTTATTGATTTTTGTGGTCATTTTAATAGAAAACCTTTACAAGGGTAACCCTGCATTCTAAATTGTTATACTTGTCTTGTACATGTTTCTATTTGTATGTTATGGCTTGTTTTACAAAACCTTATCATATATGAATTTCTCTATTTCTCACACTTTTTAGGAACCAGGGGTGGGGGGGGGGGGGGGGTTATGGAAATTGTTTATATACTCTTTGGCGATAAAAGTCATGTATGCTTATATCTTACCCTCCCAAGTCCCTACCTCTAGATTAGATGGGATACACTGAGTTCGTTTACTTTGGTTTGGTTTCCTTTGCGTTATAAAATTGTAAAAGTTGATATATATATATATATATCTATAGGTACGGAGCATTGTGAAACTGGGTTATTCTCAAGACATTTTGAAAGGCTTTGAGCATGTTTTTTGTGACCGACATTTTTTCTGTCATGTCACATCTCCTTCAAATGGTGACATTTGAAGTTCTTCGAATTTGCCTAAATCTTAGTGTAACCCAATTTGTATGATGAGCACCTTTAGCATCCTATTTATATATTATAATCATTTTTAAATCGTTTATAGGTTTTGTAAATGCATTAATTTGATTGTATTAAGTGTGTTTGAAATGTCTCCTCACATGTGGTTGATGGTTCAAACATGGATTTGAGAAAGTTAAGTATGAAATGTCTTACAATAAACAATACAATTGGAAAATTACATGATGGTGGAGATATTTTACCCGAAGTGGCTATGGCACCATACAACTCTACTTGAATTTTGTTTAAGATAATTTTTTTTTTAAAGATTATGTTTTGGTGTGTTCATGATCTAACAAGTATTGACACATAATGAAAAATGTTTTATATAGTCATTGCACCACTTTTTTCTACCGATTCTGACACTGAACATAAGATGTAAGCGATTGTGTTTTATTTTATAAGAACGTGTTTATATTTTTGCATTTTTACTTACCTGCATTTGAATACTGCATCCCACCATATTACGTGGGTACATAACTAGTTATCATTCAATATATTTAGTATAGGCAAAAGATTGTATGAGAAGAAGAGTTAAGATGAGAAAACGTAAGAAAGAATTTGGACCGTTAGAGCATCTCCAACAGCTTCCCTAAAATGGAGAAAATATTTTAATATTATAATTAATATTGGATTCTCCAAAATGGGGAGTATGTCGGAATGAATGTAATTTTTTTTGAATATTTTAACTTTTAGTTCTTCATTTTAGAGAAATTTTGGGAATCTTTTGGAGATGTTCTTAATAATTTTAAATTTCAAACACATTCATGAATCACGCTTGATAAATGGATTAATCTGATGCATCTCGATTCATCTCAACATATCTTATGGTTATGGTTATTACTTTAACTCTCTTTTTCACCGGACACAACACTTTAGTAGATTATGAAGAAGTCAAAAGTTATCAATTTATTTTTATATTATAAATTATATAAAGTTAAACATATATATTTTATTTGTTCCATAAATAATAACAATTCGATAAATATTTTAATAAAATATTATTTTTTTAAGAAATTATTAAGGTTGATCAACTTTGTTTTTATTTATATTATATGTGATGGTTAATTAAACTCACCATTTAATGTAGATATTTTTTAAATTTGGTATTTGGTTTTAGAAATCCAATTTTTTTATAATATATATATATATATAATCAAATTAGAATCTATAATTGACGTATGATATTATAAGTGAATTGGTTTTAATATATTATGAAATATACAGATTTATTTATTGTTCAAGATGTCCTTATCATCTTCCAGTTAATTTGTCAAAACGTTTGACGAACTAACTTATAAGCTAGCTGATAACTAAACTAGCTGGTAGTTGTTAAAAAAATTATGTTTATGAAAAACTAGTTGATAAGCTATATGAAAAATGTAAAATGACAAAAGAATATTTTAAAAAACTATTCAATTACAAAATTTCATAATATAATTAAAACAAATCCCTAATAATATAAATGTTAATGAATGCAAACTAGATTCTAAAGAAAAATTAAATAATATAATATGTTAACCAAAGAATTTTAAATTGATTATTATTATTTACATATATATATATATATATCTATATATAACTAATATTTATTATTAATTAGTATTAGTAATAATTAATTTTATTATTAATTATAGTTATAATTGAAATAAGTGACAACAATAAAAATATAAGTTATTTAGAGCATCCACAATGCATAACCTATCCAATAACTTATTGTTTTTGCCACGTCAGCTTTCTACTAACTTATTTTAACAAAAACTCATTTTTAAAAACCTTCTCCAATGCATTAACCTTTTGAAAAGCTTTTTATCATTTAAAATTTAATATTCAACTTCTTCTATTTAAATTGTATTTTACAATCCCCTCCTAAAAAAACCATCATAAATACATTGTATACAATTGTTACACAACATTTTATTATATGTTAGTTGTCCATTTGTCATGCTCATGATCATTCTTTACTCGTTAAATATGTAATTTAAATTTTAGGGTCATTTATAAATTGTTTAGAGTCTTTCATAAACGAAAGATGATAAAAATATAATGACAAAGATACAATATATTAATCGTCTTGACGTGAAATTTTTAATAATGTATTTTGTTATAAAATATTTTTAATTTTATTATAAATATATAATGAATTAGATTAATTAGATTAATTAATCAAAATAAATGAAAATTGAAGGAGGTAAAATGAAAATTAGTTGAATACAGTAAAAGGTTGGAGTTTTATGAGTCTTTGTATTAAAAGTCTTTAATTACCTATCATCTCCAATGGTAATAAGTTTTTCTCCAAAGACTTTTTACTTTCTAATAACCTATAACAACTAATGCATTGGAGATGCTCTTAGTAAGTTAACTTAAATCATCTTCAATCCAACCATTAAAAAATAAAACTAAAATTGTTAGGGTCCTTTGAACACTAAACTAAACTCCAATCATACAAAAAAAATATACTTAATATTATAATAATAATAAAATAATACATGTATTTATAAAAATTTAATATTATATATATAATTATAAAAATTTAATATAATAAAATATTTGATTTCTATATACCAACTTTTTTTCATGTAAATATAGAGTTTATGTTTGGAGATATCTATCTTTTTATTTTATAAAATATACTTATTTTATTTCATGTCACCTAAAATAGCATATTTTTTTATGAAAAAGTTAATGGTATTTGTATGTATTGCTAATACATTTTTATAAAATAAATCATCCGTTACACATATTAATATAAAAACCTTTTTTAACACTTTTAAAATTAAAAAAATACAAAAAAATTACATGCATAAAAATGTCAATAGGATTGTCCATAGATAAACATATAATTTTAACTTTATTTTCGGCAACAATTTAAAAAGAGAAAAAATATTTATTTACTTACTTTTTATATTAATGGGAAAGAAATTGATAAGTAGGTTTGAAAAGGGTAGACATGGAAATAATATAATTGAGGGGTGAAATTGTACTTTTACTGGTGTCTTCTGTACCCCCCTTGTTTTTTGAGGTACAATGTTTTACTTGAAATCATCAAACCATTTTTTTATAATTTTGTCCCATATTTTACTTCAAAATTAATAATTCTCATACTTATTATTTCATCATTATTAGCTTATAAATTCATCAAAATTCAACTTTTAAAAAAACATCCCAAAATTAATGAACACATAATCAAATTTATGCCTACCGTAATAAAATTGTTTTTATATAAGGAAAATAAAATTATTTAATTAATTAAATCTTTTTTTAATATTTACTGTTAAAGATCTTTTTACATATTTTTCTCAATCAATACGTTAAATAACATACAATAACTAGTCGAGTGAACGCAAGCTAAACCTCATGGACCATGTCACGATTGGTCAACAATGTTTTAAAACCCGGGTTAACCTGGTCGGTCGAACCGGTTGGATCCGGACCCGGGGTAGTGACCGCCGACCGGGTTAACTAACGTCGGGTTAACTAATGCCGGGTCAATGCATATGACCGGCTCGTTTCAACCCGGCCGAGTTTCTCAAAAACCCGGTTAAACTGGTGGTAAACCCGTTTCTTAAACCCGGTTAACCCGTTTTTATATTAAAATTCAAAGATTTAAAAAAATGTGTGTTATGTGTGTGTTTTAATGTATTTGGATTGATATAAAACTTGTTGTTTGTATATTTTTAATATTGGAACTTGTTGACATCAAGTTATTACTTTATATATATGTATGTACGCAGGAAAATGAAAAAACATACAAGGGATTAAGGAATTTATTGAAACCGATTAACCCGGTGGTTGAACTGGTTGAACCAGTTAACCCGGGACCCGGTCATCACACTGGGTCAACTAAAAACCTGAGTTTTAAAACATTGTTGGTCAATGCGAGGCTAGCCAGACAAGACAAATGGGTTGTTTGATTGGTTTTCCATCAAACCTATATAAATAAAGTTGTTTGTGTCGATTAACATCTCTATAGAGATTAAGAAGTTTTTTGTTTGAGAAAGATTTTTCATAGATGGAAGGAGCGTGCTTCTTAATTGGAAAGGGAAGTTTTGGAAAAAAAATCGACTTTTTGCATAAAGTTACTACTATAAGCTTACTGAATAAACTACTTTCTATAATAACATCAAGCAAGAAAGGTGAATGAAATAAAGAAATTGAAATATCAAAAAAAGGAAAGGAAACAATCGATACAGAAGAAAGAGTGAACATTATTGAAGGAGTGCACATTGGTGAAAAGGAGAATGGTTACCAAGAGATGGAACTAAATAAAAGAATACAGGGAGCAAGACACAAGAGAATATAGAAACGTCTGTTGGTCCCTAATTAGAGATGACTTAGTAAGTAAAAGTTTGTAGAAGGGGTGTGAAGGGGGGGGGGGGGGGTTGAATACAAACACACAATTTTTACTTTTTTAAATATAAATATTAAAAACTTTACACACAGAAGATTGTTGCAGAAAAGAATAGATAACATCACTCTATTCTAACAATCTTAACACATGAAACACATACTAACAGTAATTAACTTATAACACTAAGAAAGCTAAAATAAACTGTTAAAACACTCAGGATGCCGGAATCAAACAAAAGATCACTCAGAGATTTTGTTGAAAGCGTGAGATTTATGGGCATGGCTTCATCTCCTTTTATAGTGTCCATGCATTGGATACATGGGGACACCTGTCAAGATTCCATTTGCTTGAAGTATATTTGTTGGACAAAAGGTGATGCCACTCCCTTTTGTATTAGATAAATGGTTGAACCATACGCAATGTCAGATTACTGTAGCCCCTTTTCTCTATGCCCTCTGAAGTCACGTCAAACCTTTTAGCTAAAGACAAACAAACCTTTTATAAGAATAAAAGAGAATGTCCGAATTTAATGTTTGATCCCCACGTTCTTGCTGCACACGTTTTTTGCATTTATTGTGTCACAAGAACTTGTCTTCGAAAATGCTAAAGAATACACAACAGGATGTGATGAACACATCAGTTAGTGCACCTTTATACTTGACATCGGTAACTTGTATAGATGCTTAAATCGACAACTGTATTATCACTTGAATCAGAAATTGTACAAGAGCTTTAGACCGACAATTGTATGCCAACCTTAGGATCGGCAAGTGCACCTTTTTCGGAGACTTCAACTTCTTTGATTTCGACAAGTGGTCTAGATTTTAGTGTTGGTTGGTACATCATAATTTCCACATTTTGATATACTACCTTTGATTGGATAGTCTTCGATTCTCCAATACTTTAAGTATTTTCCAGACCTCAAAAGAACCTATAAAAGATCAACAATTAAAGAGAGAAGGTTCATCACCAAATCATCGGTGACCCAACAATCTCCCCCTATTTGATGATGATACATGTATGTTAGAAAGAAATACTTTTGACCCTTTCTATTTTTCTTTTGGGTTCTTTTCACTCATATATTTTTTTTTAACTAAGTATGTACAGTATAAGTATAAGTATAAGTGTAAGTATAAGTATGTGCAAAAATTTAAAATATGAACAAGTATAGAATGAAGATAATATGAACTTTTATTAATCATCACACAGGATAAGTACATTACACAGAGTACATGATTAAGAAAGTTCATACTAAGAGTAAGTGACTAGGAATCGGTGGGTCCTCTTCTTTTGAGTTCATCCAAGATGAGTCGGCACATTCCTTTGTCTTCTATAGGAGGCACACCCAGAATGGCAGTAAGAAAGGAAGAGTGAGCCCTTAGAATGTCGGAGGCTCTAAAGAACCCTATGTTTCCGAAGATGTCTTCAAAGAACACACCAAGCTCTGGTTCGGAAAGCATAGTTTGCTCCGGATAAGCAACCGAAGTCGGAATGGAGAAATTTATGCCTGAAGCATCTATCTTGATCCCTTTCTCATGGAGCGGAGCCAAATGACCATTTTTCTTGTTCTTTGGATCTGTAATGACTTCTCCTGTAAGGCCTTGCTGAATGAGAAACATTTGTTGCCCTTCTATCGCTGTAACCGCTATATTGTCCTCCTTTTGAATCTTAACCATTTTGATGAAAAGTTTTCTAAGAGTGTTGAGCACAAGATCTTTGTATTTGCTCTTCCTCTTGGAAATATGGTTACCAATCTCCATCCATTCGGTGATTCCCAGAACTTCCAACCACTCAATCTCATAATTTTTGTTAAAAGAATCAGCTCTTTTTATAGTGATAAGTAACTTAGGAGATTTCATGGTTGGAGGATGAATAGAAGCACCAATGATCTTTGAATCATCTTTCCGATTTTTGAGTCTTCTCTTGAACCAATCTACTTCCTTGGCCTTCTTTGCTTCTGCTACATTCTTCATTGCTTCAGACTGTTTCTTCAGATTTTCATGCTCATCCTGTTGAGCTTGAAGAGGATCGGCAACTTTGGCTAAGGTGGCTTCATCTTGAGCCAACTTGAGTACATTTGTTTGATCATACTCAAGTTGAGCCCTGATTGCATTTTCCCTTTCAGCTTCGGAAAGTACAATCCCAAGAGGATCTTCGGTGAGTTTGGAGGCAGGTTGCAATCGAAGAGAGTCAGCTTCAGGATCTCTATTTCTTTTCTTCTCTTTTTTTTCAGCTAACTGTTGTTCACAGTTATAGGTTTCTTTCCTTCAACTTTGGCTTTTCTTCTCTTTTACTCTTCAGATTCTTTAAGGGTTCGGGCACTGAATTCCTCCCCCGGGGTTGATGCTCCAGTTTCTCTTATAGCCTCATCTCTAGATGACCCAGTGTTAGCCGCTACTAGAGGTTCATTGGCAGTTGTATCGATTACTGGTGCATCTGGTGCATCGGAGACTGCGACCTTGGTGACCACAGGTGGTGGTTGAATTGACTGTTGATCGGTGACTGGTGGTGGTTGTTGTTGCTGTTCATCGGAAACCAAAGTCTCGGAGACCACAGTCACCGATTCGGTGACCACAGGAGGTGGTACCTCGGTGACTTTTGTTGCTCTCTTGGTTTTCTCCCCCTCAGTGGTTGAGCCCTTGAAACCAACTAAAGAGAGAAAAGACTTGATCCTTTCAACATCGGAACTCAAACTACCCAACTTGCGTTCAATCCGTTGAACCATAAAACGATCCTCATCTGTGAAAAAGGCATCACCAACATCAACTTCGAAAGTGGGTAGGGAAGTCGGTACCTTTTCAACCTTAGAGTGAAGAGAAGCAAGTGATTCCACAATTGCTTTTTGATTGTTCAGAATAGAAGCAATGTCGGAAGCTTGCTTGGCAAGGTCTGTTTGCAGATCAAGAATGGTTGTAATCATTGTCTTTGGAGGTGGTTGATTATTATCTTCACTTAGAGAGGAAGAAGACGAGTAGTCCACCATACCTGTTTTATTTACAGGGGAGACTTCGGGGAGTCCGAAAAATGAATGGGAGATGAAGGCTTTGTTTTGAGGGGAGACCTCATATGCTCCGAAGGTAGGGAGTTTGTGGGGGAGACATTGTGAGGAGAGTGTCTAGGAGGGGATTCCTCAATAATGGGTTCCTCAACTTCCCTGTGAATTTGTACGGGAGACGTACGCATACAAGGTGTAGTATCAGATAAAAGAAAATTGGTAAAGTGGGCTTCTCCTTCGGATGCACCTGGTAGTGATGCACCTTCATTTGGAGATAGGGAAATTAGTTGTGAGAACTCAAGAGGTGGAGTAGATGCACCTTAGATGGGAGACTCCAAATCATCTTCGTCAACTAAGGAGTAAGCTGGTGAAGGCATAGTTTTGGTATCCCTATGTACAACCATGTCCTTTTGTGAGGGCATGGAGGAGGTAGGATGGGTTTTAAGCTGTTCTTTGGGTCTACTGGGGATATCTTCAACACCCACCGACTTTTGGGAATCGGTGGGTGGTTTTTGTGTTGGGACCATTTTTGTGTTGGGACCATTTTTTTGCTGGGGTAGAAGCCAAAGGTTCTTTTGACTTCATGGCATCGGAAGGTGCGGAGGTAGATGTGCCTGACGCCTTGGATCTCTTGCGAGATTTGGGCACATTGGTTACTCTTGGTTGAGATGTGGCCAGAGGTGGTGGATTCGGTGACTATGGGTCCCCGAATCCTTGGCTCATTTTCACCCCAAGTTAAAGTTGCATTTCGGGAAAAATCGATCATACCTTGTCTAAGAGGGTTATCGGGGGCCAATGGTCCTTTGACATAAGTTGCTTGCCGACTTGGTGAAGGGGAAGATCATATGCAATATCATCCCGTTTTTCAAGCTTATCGGCAAGCTTGGCATTGATAATAAGAGAGAAGAGACGTTGGAACGGTACCTGAGGTCGCCGAATGGGAGAAAAAGGATGAGACCATTTCCTTCAAGAAATAAGCTACAAAGTCGATCCTTCTTTGAAATATCAATGCATGAGCCAACTCGGTGACCTGTGATGGGGATTGATTTGGACCACCTGTCTTCTTACTCAAACATAGAATGAGATGAGAGAAGAAGAAGTTCCAGATATTACCCATGAGAGAAGAGCAGTAACTACCTGTTGATGTTCATTCCCAAGAGGGAAGACTTCATATGAATCGTATGAAGGAATGTGAAGAATGGAACGAACATCATTTACATCAAAGATCACGCCTGGTTCATCATCACTCAAGACAGAAGCACATATACTTTTGGAGGAATCATCATAAAAAAATGTTAATCAGAAGTTTCCCAAAAGAAACTTACTCATCTTAGGCTTTGCAGTGATGGCGTACTGGAGAGGACATCTTTGAAGGAACCAACAAACTTCATTGTATTTGGGATTAGCAGCATTATCACCAATGCGACCATAGTGGTTGCATGCAGGGAAAGTGAGAGATCCAAAGGTGAGAGTTTGTTCTTCAGATACCTTGGATGATTTCGTGGGGGTGTTTGAGGATGCCATTGATGAACTTTGAGAGCTTTTGAGAGAGTTGGAGGTTTGAATCGTGAAAGAGAATAGTGGAGGCGGTTAAAGAAGAGAAAGTGGGGTTATGGTTGAGGTTTTATAGGAGGCAAATAAGGGAAATTTGAAAAATCAAAGGAATGATGAAAGAGGTGATTGAATGGTCAGAAGTTGAAAGCTTTGCAGGTGGAATTCGGCGCATGCTTCTGACATTAATGACGTTGCTGATTTCATATGGATAGAGACAAAGAATACTTAGTCACCAAGAATGGTAACTTAAGAGTTATCCGTGAAAAGAATAGAGAGTTTCGGAAACCATGATTATCGGAAAGTTGTGAATAAAGGGTAATCGGAAAGTGTGGGTTAGGGTTGTATAGAGATACAAGAGAGAGAGAGAGACGTCGGTGAGTGAGACGTCGGAAAGAGATTTGGGGTTAGGGTTAGAAAAGAGATATATGTGTCGGTGAGTGTGGTGTCGGAAAGTGTATAGAGAAGCGTCGGACACGTCGGATACGTGTTAGTGTGTGTGTCGGTGAGTGTGAGAGAAGAGAGAGGTCGGTGAGTGTATATAGAGATGTATGAGAGAGAGAGAGACGTCGGTGAGTGGGTAGGGTACCTGCTCACCGATTATATATATATATATACATATATTTTTTTTATTTACATAATATTATTTATCATACCTAGTTCATCGATTAGGAACTTGAATCTTGCTTCATCAAGAGGCTTTGTGAACAGATCAACTAATTGATAATCAGTGGGAATAAAGTGAAGTTCTACATCACCTTTAGAGACATGATCTCTTATAAAGTGATATCTGATATCAATGTGCTTAGATCTTGAATGAAGCACTGGATTATTTGCAATGGCTATTACACTTGAATTGTCACACAGTATTGGGATCTTTGAGAAATTCTGATTGTAATCTTGTAACTAAATTTTCATCCACAATATTTGAGCACAACAACTTCAAGCAACCACATATTCAGCTTCAGTTGTAGATGTAGACACCGAATGTTGCTTCTTACTTGACCAACTCACAAGCTTTCCACCAAGAAGTTGGCAACTTCCTGTTGTACTCTTTCTGTCTATTTTTGAACCCGCAAAATCAGAATCAGAGTACCCAATGAGATCAAAACCTGAGTCTTTGGGATACGAAAGACCCAGATTTATGGTACCTTTCAGATACCGAAAAATCCATTTCACAGCAACTAGATGTGATTCCTTAGGATTTGCTTGATATCGAGCACACAGACAAGTAGCAAACATTATATCAGGTCTACTTGCAGTAAGATAAAGAAGAGATCCTATCATGCCTCTATAACTTGTGATATTGAAAGCCACACTATCAGGATCATAATCAAGATTAAGAGGAGGAGCCATAGGGGTTTTCATGGTAGAGCAAGTATCAAGTTGAAACTTTTTCAGAAGGTCTTTAATGTATTTACTTTGGTTAATGAAAATACCTTCTGGAGATTGTTTTACATGTAAACCAAGAAAGAATGTAAGCTCCCCAATCATGCTCATTTCATACTTCAATGCATTAGAGAGCTAAACTCATCACACAGAGATTCATCGGTAGCACCAAAAATAATATCATCAACATAGATTTGGATAAGAATGATATTACCTTTAGACTTTTTGAAGAAGAGAGTATTGTCAACTTTTCCTCGGACATACTCATTTTTTAGAAGGTAATCGGAGAGAGTGTCATACCAGGCACGAGGAGCTTGCTTCAGTCCATACAAAGCTTTATCTAACCGATACACATGATATGGATGGACTGGATCTTCAAATCCAGGTGGTTACTTCACATATACTTCTTCAGCTAGCTCACCATTCAGAAAGGCACTTTTGACATCCATTTGAAATACCCGAAAGTTCTTGTAAGCAGCATGGGCAAGAAAAATTCGGATAGTTTCTAATCTGGAAACAGGAGCAAAAGTTTCATCGTAGTCAATACCTTCTTCTTGCCTATATCCTTGAGCAACCAGCCTTGACTTATTTCAAATGACAGTTTCTTCTTCATCCATCTTAATTCTGAACACCCAACTTTGTTCCAATAATGGTGTTATGGGATGGACGAGGAACTAACTTCCAGACTTTGTTTCTCTAAAATTGTGAGAGTTCTTCTTGCACGGCTATCACCCAGCTAGGATCAGCTAGGGCTTCTTCAATTAGTTTTGGTTCAACAATAGATACAAAGTTTACATATAAGCATAGATTGCTGATGCCTTTTCTTGTTCGGACACCAACTTGTGGGTCTTAAATGATTTGATCTATTGGGTGATCCATGGTCCATTTTAAAGCAGGATGTAAGGGAGGAGGTGTAGAGATGGGTGATGTTGGGATTTAAGATGGTTAGGGTAGATTAGTTGTGGAAGGTATAGTGTTTAGGTGAGTAAGTTCTCCTGAAAAGTCAATTTCAGGAGATGGGGAAGAAAGAATGAGTTCAGGAGATATGGTGGTATAATTTGGAGGCTGAGAACAGTTATTATCTTCTTGACTTTTTGAGAAGGTTCTTGAGTAGAATGAGATGGAATTTCCCCAACACATGAGTTTATCCATTGATTGAGTTCTTCTTCATTGCAAGATAATGAAGATGTTTCAAAATCATCAAACTTTACATGCATAGATTCATCAATGCATTTTCTTCTGAGATTGTGGATTCTGAAAGCTCTAGAGGAGAGAGAATAACCCATGGATATTCCATCATCAGACTTTGGATCAAATTTTCCAAGTTGTTCCCTGTCATTCAGCATATGACATGCACAGCCAAATACATGGAAAAAGTCAACTGCAGGTTTCCGACCATGAAACACTTCATAGGCAGTTTTGTTGTGCCTTTTGACAATAATAGAACTATTTTGAGTAAAACATGCAGTATTAACTGCTTCAGCCCAAAAATAGGTTGGCAACTTGGATTCACTCAGCATTGATCTTGCAGCTTCACACAGCGTCCGATTTTTTCTTTCAACAACACTGTTTTGCTGTGGAGTGCGTACGGCAGAAAAGTTCTAAGAGATTCCTTTGATATCAAAAAATTCTTCTAAAACAACATTCTTGAATTCAATGCCATTATCACTTCTGATAGACTTCACAAGTTGACCATTCATATTTTCAATCTTTCTGATAAATCGAATGATTTCTTTAGCAGCATCACTCTTGTATTTTAGAAAGAAAACCCAAATATATCTAGAATATTCACCAACAATTACTAGCATATACTTTTTACCACCTAGATTAGGAGTGCTTAATGGTCCATACATATCCATGTGAAGCATTTGAAAAGGTTGAGAGATAGATGAACATTCTTTTGTTTTAAAGGAGATTTTGGTAAGCTTTCCTTTTTCACATGCTCCACACAGCTTTTCTTTCTCAAAATATATTTTTGGCATACCAACAACTAGGTCTTTGCTTGAATGTCTATTTAAGGTTTTAAATTTAGATATGAAAACCTTTTATGCCATAGCCAACTTTGTTTAGCTAATTCTTGAGAGAGAAGATACATAGCTTCACCAATTGCACTTTCCTTCATGTTGATGATGTACACATCATTCATTCGGGTACCTTCCAGTACAACTTTATTCTGCACATCAAAGACCAAGCAAACACACAGTTGAACATTAGTCCCTCAACATGAGCCACTTTTGAGAAAGTGATGGTTCCATTTGATATGGTACCATAACCTTTTGTAACACCTTTTCCATTTCCTCCAAAGGAGACAATGGGTCATTTTTCTTTTGAGAAGTTTGATAGAAGAGATTTATTTCCAGTCATGTGCCTTGAACAGCCGCTGTCCATGTACCATATATGATCTTTGTTTGGTACCTGCACCCACAAACAAATTTAGACTTTTGGTACCCATTTTGAAGTGGGTCCTTTGGGATTAGAAGGCATTTTGTTGTTTCTACGAAGATCATTATCTTTTGGGCAGTTTTTCGCAAGATGAAGAGTATTGCCACAGTTGTAGCATTTCTTGATGGTGAAAGCCCTTTTGAAATCCATATTGTCAAAATTTTGTGACAACATCGGTGACTGGGAAGAGGAGTGACCGATTCCTGGTCTAGGACCAAGAATGCCTTTTTCAGGATTTCTAGATTTCTTCAGATTAACAGAACGAGGAACAAAATCGGTGACTATATGAGATTTTTGTTTGGAAGAGAAATTTGGTTTTGAAACATTTTTTTTTGAAAGGAAGGAGTTCTTTCTGGAACAGGAAGTTCAGGAGTCAGAGATCCAATAGAAGAACACCTTGACTCATGAAAACTTAAAGAATTTAAGAGATTTTGAATGGGTGTTGAAGAAGAGCTTGGAAGTGTTGAATCATTTGAAGGCTCAGGAGAGTGATCTTTAGCTTTCACAAAAACTCCAAACTTTTTAACATGAGACTCTATTTTAAGCATATCTAACAAGTCTATAGAGTGAACAGAAGTAGAATCTTCAGAAGAGTAGTCTAAGAGATCATCATTGGAGAGATGAAAGCCAGCTGGAAAACCTTGACATTCAAAAGATGGATTTTGAGATTCAGAAATTTGAGGATCATCTTTTCCATATCCTAGGCCAGTCTTATCATTACAATAAATTTGATCTTGAAGAATCTTTTCAAGATTTTTGGAAGACTTGGTCCATTTTGAGAGAACTTCTTGTTCCTATTCAAGAGTATTAGAAATCTTGTTTTTCTCCTCAGAAAGACTATCATTTAAGTACCTTAGATTTTCTAAGTCAGCTTTCATTTTATCAAAGTCTTTGAGTTTTGAGAAACAAGAGAGAAGTTGATCATTCAAGGATTTTATATGCAAGTCAGCCTTTTTCTTTTGTTCTTTTAAGTTACAGAAGTCAACAGTTAAAGAATCAAAGGCATCAATTTTTTGATTATCAGACAGAAAAGTAAAAGGATGTACCTGAGGTTTGGTTCCCGAAGTTGATCCCTCAGTATAGACAAGAGCAGTGATGTGGAGTGATCTCTCCATTTCTTCAAGTTCATCAATCTTGGTCATGAGAAAATTTGTCACATAGTCACTCTCACTCTTTGATGTTTGCTCATCTTCCCAACAATGAGCTTCAACAACCAAAGTTTTTCCTTTACTTAGATTTTTTCTCTTTTTCTCTCCTATACTTGGCTTTATACTTTTTATACCCTGAGATTTCTTTTGATTGAGAAGGTTTAAGACTTTCCTTAGAAGATCGGCTACTTCTCTCTTCAGGATTTTCTAGTAGCCGATTTAGAGAAGTCATGGCCAGAAGAAGAAGACTTGTGTTTTGAGAAAAATTTAGACCTACACTCAGAGGCAAAGTGACCTTTCTTTCCACAATTAAAGCATTCCGTATTTGCTTTATCGGAGAGAGGTTTTTGAGAAAAATGTTTTCTTTGAAACTTAGAAAGGTTAGAAGAGAATCTTTTATTTTTAAGGTTCCCTGCAATCATTGCCATACTATCAGACAGTATGTCAATGGCAGATTCTTCACCCTCATCATCAGCAGCACTGTAGTAAACTTCTGACAAATGAGATGAATCTTCCTTAGTTTCATTTTCAGATTCTAAGGAAGGATAAGTGATTCTAGGAACACATGAGGAAGATTTAGACTCACCTACTAAAGCAATAGAAGAGGTTTTAATGTCTTTAATGAGGGATTTTATTTGATTTTTAGTTTGCTCATAGTTCATAAGAGTCCCATACAAAGCAGTTAAAGGCATTTGCTCAAGATCCTTGGTCTGTTTAATGCAAGTGTATATGGTTTCCCAGAACTCTGGAAGGCTGTCCATAAACTTGCATAAAACTTCCTCATTGTCATATACTTTGCCTAGAACTTTGAGATCATTAAGAAGACAGTTAAAAGGATTGAAGTAAGCAAGAAGAGATTCTCCTTTCTCATGAGCGAAGAGTTCATATTTTCTCACAAGACAAATTTTGTTGGATTTTCTAACTTCGTTTGTCCCTTCATATAGAACACTCAGAGTATCCCACATTTCTTTAGCAGTAGAAATATTTAGAAGAGAATGGTACACTTCATCAGAAAGAGATACAGCAAGAGCAGATTTAACTTTAGTGTCTAGAGCAACTAGGCGTTTATCATACTCATTGTATTTATTTAAAGGTTTGATAATGTATCTGCAGTTTTATCACTCCTTTCATCATCTGACTCTATATCTTTTCCTTCAGCGTCTTTTTGTGGGCCAAAGTGAGCCCAGATTTTAGGAACAATAGGTCCCTCACTCAGAATGTTAGGATACCTGCTATCGATTCCTTCCAAGAATAGTAGCATACGATTTTTCCATAACCCAAAGTTACTTGGGTTGAACCTTGGAGGTTTGGCTAAAGCGCCAAATTCATATGTACTATTGAAAGGATTTTGCAGAGCACCATCAACATTTGGAGGAGTAGTAGCCATCACAGATCTAGTTTATTGGTTTAAAGCAACTGCTCTGATACCACTTGTTGGTCCCTAATTAGAGATGGCTTAGTAAGTAAAAGTTTGTAGAGGGGGGGGGGGGGGGGGTTGAATACAAACACACAATTTTTACTCTTTTTAAATTTTTTAATATAAATATTAAAAACTTTACACACAGAAGATTGTTGCGGAAAAGAATAGACAACACTCTATTCTAACAATCTTAACACATGAAACACATACTAACAATAATTAACTTATAACACTAAGAAAGCTAAAGTAAACTGTTAAAACACTCAAGATGCCGGAATCAAACAAAAGATCAGTCAGAGGTTTTGTTGAAAGCGTGAGATTTATGGGCAGGGCTTCATCTCCTTTTATAGTGTCCATGCATTGGATGCATGGGGACACCTGTCAAGATTTCATTTGCTTGGAGTATCTCTGTTGGACAAAAGGTGATGTCACTCCCTTTTGTATTAGATAAATGGTTGAACCATACGTAATGTCAGATTACTGTAGCCCCTTTTCTCCTTGCCCTCTGAAGTCATGATAAACCGTTTAGCTAAAGACAAACAAACCTTTCATAACAATAAAAGAGAATGTCCAAATTTAAGGTTTGATTTCCACGTTCTTGTTGCATACATTTTTTGCATTTACTGTGTCACAAGAACTTGTCTTCGAAAATATTAAGGAATACACAACAGGATGTGATGAACACATCGGTTAGTGCACCTTTATACTTGACATCGGCAACTTGTATAGATGCTTAAATCCGTGACTGTATTATCACTTGAATCGGCAATTGTACAAGAGCTTAAGATCGACAACTGTATGCCAACCTTAGGATCGCCAAGTGCACCTTTTTCAGAGACTTCAACTTCTTTGATTTTGGCATGTGGTCTAGATTTTAATATTGGTTGGTACATCATAATTTTCACATTTTGATATACTACCTTTGATTGGATAGTCTTCGATTCTCCAATACTTTAAGTATTTTCCAGACCTTCAAAAGAACCTATAAAAGATCAACAATTAAAGAGAGAAGGTTCATCACCAAATCATCAGTGACCATATTGCTCATACGTTAACGTTTGGTACGCATACATGATTGGACAAGATTGGACATGACAGGACAAGACAACGGGGTAGGGCTGGACGAGACTGGACGTAATATAACAGGTGTTTGTCTGAAGTTTGGTACAACTGGGACTGGACTGAACATAACTACACAAGTTAACCCCAAAAGTTATTTGATGATCCTATATACATCATATAATAGCTATAACACAAATAAAATAAATAATTTAATAAACATTTTTAAACAATATTCATGTACATGTATACATACATATATTTTTTTTGACAGGCAATTTTATTTTATTAACACAAAAACCCCAAGTTTACAACCAAGATAGCTTATAGCCACATGACAGTAGCATCAAGCGGATCCTTTAACCACTAAGCCAAACACAAACAATTTTCACCAACCAAGACTATGACTTTCTTCAACCAAAACTACCAACGCCGGTTTGCTAGGAGCAAACCAACAGTAGCAGCAGTCGACGTCCACAACCCCGATTAACCCAACAGTTGTGTCCTTTGATCGACTTTCTATAGTACCTGTGGAGCCCCTGTGTGCAGCCTCTGTGTTGAGATAACGACGGTCACCTTTGGTCACAGATCCTCATACGGGTCTGTGATCCATGAGGACCATTCCTTCTTCAACTCCTTTTCTTTTTTCGACACCCAATCATAAATTTTTAGTTAGTATTCGAACATTAGTCCCCCTACCGGTTTGTTTCTATAATAACCCGGAATCTAGTTTAGTAATAATATTTGCAGTTTGGATGGTTGGAGCCTAATTTCATAAACTTCAGGGACTGAAGATGTAAATAAGGGTCATTAAGGGTTGAAACCCTTCTCTTTTGGATGAAATGCGACTGAGGTGTATGTGTGTGTGTGTAAACCAAGGTGAGATTTTGGGGATTTAGAGGAGGAAGTAGATGAATCTTGAAGAATCAAGTGTTCAACAGTCAAACTCAGGCATAAAACTCATACCTTCATGTTCTTCTTCTTCATAAGAACCCAAGAGTGTGTCTAGGGTTCATGTTTTGATGTTTGGGATTGGTAAATGTTGGGTTTAAGTTATCGATCAGTAAAAATGGAGTGGGTGGGTATTATAGTAATGATTTCTTCATATTTGGTATTATCTCCATTCCATTTAGATTTGTATATCAATCGAAAACCACCATGGATGAAATATGGTTTTCTATATGGGAGTTAATCCATGGAATCAATGGTTTAAGTACGTTTTCTAATCTTCTGGGTTGATTTATATGAGTTTTGGATAAGTTCCATGCCTTTTGTTAAAAAAATTTGATAGAAAATGTGAATTTAGGGTTTTTGGTTCGAGTTGGTTTGTGCAGGTCAAACAGTAAGCCATGCGGGTAAGCCGCGCGGCAAGCTGCTTGAGCTACTGTTTTGTCAATTTCGAGTTTTCAGCTAAGGGTTATTTAAGGGTGCTATGTAGGGTCCTAGCCTTAGGGGTGTATTAGTGGGATGTGTGGAAGTATAATTGGGTCGTTAACTCGTAGTTAATTGATCAATTCAGGTGTTCGGTTGGTGAAACCTTAGGACATAAGTGTGCTTAGTGGCTTGGCAATTCAGGTGAGTTCCCTTTCATGTTCTAAATTTTACAAATGGATGTTTTAAATTTGCATATCTTTAAATCATTCAAATGCAGTAAGTGTGTAGCCGACTCTTTGGGCAAGTGTGGGCCCGTTTAATAGTCACGATGTGTGTGACTATCAGTATGGATTACCGTTGCAACAGATACATGAAAAGTGTTATAAAGTGTGAGTTAATATTCATGACTAACCTTTTTATCTTATAAATGTCATGCATGTTAACTGTTGTTTTTGGGGGAGTTCACTAGGCCTTGTGGTCTAACCCTCTCTTTTATAAAAATAAAAACCTTTTCATGGAAGCACATGGTTAAGAGCTCAAGTAAGGGCAAGGGAAAGTTGTGCGCTTAGAGAGCTTGAAGTGAGGCGTTATTTCGTTTAGATAGTTGCCTAGTTGATAGTTGGAATGTAATCAATCTCAGTAGTACTTTATTTCGCTGCAAACATTTGAGATCAAGTTTATACTTTAAGACCTATTGTTGTTCATTATTGCCACTTTTAGAGCAATACAATGAAATACCTTTATTTTAGAATTGTGGTTGTTACAAGTGGTATCAGAGCCTACTTTAAAAGAATTAGGTGTTATAGGAGCATCTAGACTTAGACTGAGGGATAGGTGGGACTGAGATTTAAGTAAAATTGGGTAGAGTGTGGTTTAACTGGTGAGAGTAATGATAGGGTAGAAAGGACTAACGTGTAAGGTAAATTCAAAATCGCATCTGGCCAATGTCATTGTGAATTTACAGGTACATGAAGGTGCTTGAATACCTTGTTATAATCTAACTGGTTTGTCTTTTGTTGTATCAATTCTAGTAGCAAGGAATATGGCACGTGGTTCTGTGAGATTGGCAACAGTGACACCCGTGGGAGGAGATCCTCCAATCGGGGACACTTAACCGGATCAAGTTGTGAGTGAAGGAGTTGTGAACACCCATGGAAGAGGTAGAGGAAGGGGTCGTGGAACCCGAGGAGGCGCAATTTTTGTAGGCGCCCTTGAGGGTGGGACTCGAGGCCGAGGTATGGGCCATGCGTGGTCGTGGGGTGGGAGCCGGTTGAGTCGATTCAAGAAAGTTCTGTGAGCGTACGGGGAAGGGGACATGGTAGAAGGGGAGGCTAAACCCAAGAGCGCGGGTTTGTGACCAAGGATGATTTCAATGCGGGAATGAGGAAACTTGAGGCGGCTATTGAAGCTTTGATGGGTAACCAACAATCTTCAAGTGCAACGATTCCATGTGAAGATGAAGGTGCGGAAGGGTCTATAGGGGATGGAGGCATTGGAAGCTCATCTCACAGACTACCCCTGAGGTAGCGAAACCAAGTGAAGTGACAAGAGGGTGCACTTATAAGACATTCCTAACATGCAAACCCGGTATTGGCTTTGCAATGGGTTAGAAAGATGGAGGTGGTGTTTGATACTAGTGAGTGTGCGGAAAAGGACAAGGTGTTATATGCTACTACTATGCTCAAGGCGGAGGCTCGTTGTTGGTGGAATTTAGAAAGTGGAAAGATTGGTTCAGGAGCGGCTAAGAAGACTTCATGGGAGAAATTTGTGGGCTTGTTCAAGAATACCTATTGTCCTAAAACCGCTATAAGATAACTTGAGGAAGAGTTCTTGCATTTAAAGCAAGGAGACATGACTGTTCAAGAATACACCGCAAAATTCTTAGAGAAATCTCGTTTTGCGGAAGCATATGTTTCAACCGAGGAACGAATGGTGGATCGGTACATTTGGGGTTTGAAGGCTTCGATAAGGGAATTGGTGATGACAATGAACACGTCAACTTTTCAATTGCGGTTGATGAGGCCGAGATGACCGAGAGGGAGAAGAACCGTCAAATAACTCAGAAACCGAATTTATCGCTTCCAGATCCACCCTCCACCAATCTCCCACTTGCCTCCAAAGATCTTTTACTTTTTCACATTTGAGAAAATCATGTTCAATGCTTTCCACCTCTAGCTCACATCTTGGACAAAGAATAGAGTCTTGATCGACCCACATCTTATCCAAGACCGTACGAGCCGGGATTCTTCTAAGCCTTAGTCGCCATACATATATAATGTTATCAAACTTGAAAGAATTATTTTATAAAATTGATGGTAGTTCGAAAAAAACCCGTTTCGAACAAAAAAAATTATATTTTATTCTATTTGGAAGGTCTTTATCAATTGGCGAAGGTATAGTGAAGATTGTTGCAACAACAATGGTTGTGGAGGTGGTGGTAGTCGATGGTGGGGGTGGTTTTGGTGGAGGTGGTGGTGGTGGTGGCCAATAGTACTAGTGGTGCTGGCGATGGGAGGTGATAGTCGGTGGCCGACGGTGGTTGTGGAGGTGGCGATGGACGGTCGTGGAGGTGATGATGGATAGTGGTGGTCAATGGTCGGTGGTGTAAGTGATGATGGACAGTGGTGGTCGATGGTCGATGGTGGTTGTAGAGGTGGCATGGGAGATTGTTGTAGTGGAAGAGGATGTAGAGGTGGCCAATAGTGGCTGTAACACCCTCAAATTTGGAAAGAGCGACTAATTTAAAATTTTCAATATTACAACACTTGAAGGATAAATCACTTCCTATAATTCGATACTTAAAGTTCCTCCAATCACAATTCTATAAAACAACCACAACAGTTTGGTCAAGTCTTATACTAAGACATAATTACAATCGGGTGTTACTAAACCCAAAAGAGTCGCTATCTCCGAATGCGGAAAATATCACCAAGAGTCTAATCTTTATCGTGTCACTTCCTAGCACTCAATTCCACACGTGACTCTAGTACCAGTGCCAACGATAACCTGATGCACATGCCGACAAAGAAAAAAGGTTAGGCTTAACGCCTAGTGAGCTCAAGAGTTTATAACATATTTATGACTGATTTGAAACCAAAAGATTTGCTTGATAAAAGATAATTCTCGAATGAAATAATTTTATTATAAAAACAACATCTTTCCCAAATTCATTATTTCTATAATAAAAGCTTTAGACCAAAATGACATTAGAAATGAAAGCTTTAAATAGAAATACTCATTTAACGTGATACCAATCTCAGTACTCACACGACCATGAATAAGTTTATAAACGTAAAGATAGAAACATAGCTTTGACCACATTTATAAACCATTAACCCACACTTATTTTTGAAAGGATTTAAAACATTCAAAGATGACGGGGGAGACCCGATTTACCACTGGTCATGACGAAACACAAGGTAGGCCATGAACCAATGTTATAGAGCGGCACATAAAGGTCTGGTAGCCATTGACATCAACCACAATACAGTCTTTAGTCATTTGTACACATAAGCTCTAGCCTCAAGAAACCAATGTTATAGAGCGGCACATAAAGGTCTGGTAGCCATTGACATCAACCACAATACAGTCTTTAGTCATTTGTACACATAAGCTCTAGCCTCAAGAATTGCACGCAAATTCCACAATGCAAATTCCGAGAAAGTGAAAGGATAGTTAGGAAATTACACAATTTATCACAATGCCTATTTCCAATTTAAAAGTGGGGTCATACTATCCTTCACGACATTAAAATACCGACTCTTATGCCTATGGATCCATAACATACTAGTCTAATTTACATGACTCCAAACGAATGACCAACGTACTCCAATGCATGTAAAATATTATTCAAATCGGACAAATGTCCATGAGACTCTTTTTAGTCAAAGTCGAGCAATTGCTCTATAACTCAACATTTATGTAACAACCGAAAACACTAGTTGAGACGCACCTTTTTCCAAATGAACTCATATTCATGTATTTTTACAAAATGTACCATAATTCCATTACATGTAAATTCCGTAGGTTTATAAATCCAATATCCTCAAAATATTGTTGACACCAAATAATCCCCATTTATAAATAAAACATCAAAACATCTCATGAAATATGCTTTATTCATCAAAGTGTCAAAATCCAAATATACCGTTTGTAAGATTTATAAAACCATTTATATCAAATAATTGCATATTATCAAAATACTAAAATACTTGACAAATAGCAAGTAAAACATGTTAATATATCAAAATGGACATTTTTGGCATGTACAAAGTTTTCACAAAGTATCTTGAACTCATCTTGCTAGATTATGGCTAAATCTAGGTTTACCCCAATACCGAGTTCCATTCGGTAAAGACTTTATATCCTCGAGCTACACCTCTAGATCCATTGTGTAAGTCTTTCAAGAACACCTATATAACCTCCAAAACATACACAAGAACGAACACAAGAGAGAATGAGAGTTGTTGGTGGAAGGACCCAAACCTTAGATTCAAGATTCAAGATTCAAGGATTAAGATTACTTCACTTCTATGAACTCCAAAATCAACCAATAGCCTCTAGCCATACTTGTTTCCATGTTGTAGAGCTTCAAGAGACGAATCCATGGCAACTTGAATCACCCAAATCGGAGCATTATTGAGAAAGATATGGTTCAAATGAGAAAGATCCCGATTTTTGGTCTTTAAAAACGCTGAACAGAGGCTGACGCTAGTTATGAAGTTGGTTAATTTTTCGTAACTGACGTTGTAACCCATGCGGCGAAAAATAGCTTAGGGCTAGTTATGAAGTTGGTTACAATTTCGTAACTGGCATTGCAACCCACGCGAAGCATAAAAGCTTAGGGCTAGTTATGAAGTTGGTTACATTTTCGTAACTGGCATTGCAACCCACGCGAAGCATAAAAGCTTAGGGCTAGTTATGAAGTTGGTTACGTTTTCGTAACTGGCATTGCAACCCACGCTAGCCTTTGTTGAGTGTAAAGTCCCTTAGGCTAGTTATCAAGCTAGTTTCAGTTCCTAACCCACTTCGTAACCAGCTTGACCCATTTTTTTCCTCCTTAACCAAACTTTACCTTGAGTTTTGAAACGCAAATACTACAACACTTAAGAGCATTCAAAGGGGCTCAATTTAAACCTTAAAGAACTAATATTTAAATACGGACCCACGATGAAAGATAGCAACGAAAATTCCGGTGTGTTACAATCCTCCCAACCTTAAAAGAGATTTCGTCCTCGAAATCTATAAACGACCAAACATCCAAATAACCTTATTTCAGAAACCCGAATGGCTCCCTTCACAAGAGAGTGCCACTAAAATGAATCAACTCTAAAAGGAGTTTAAAGATCTTTTATCGAGACTATAATGACGATTTACACGTTGATTCCCACATCTAGTCCTTGACTTAACATGCTACACCACCCTTAGGGTGAACCTTGAGCATTGTTGGAAAACTTTATAGCAATACGATCGTTGGCTCCCAACCTTAAGTGATTCATACTATCTCAAGGGTAACTATTGATTTCAACTTCTCAATTCCGCGAAAATTGCCATAAATGAATTTACTCTTAGCACTTTCTAACAACTATTGCCAACTAGAATACGCTTCCCATATGTAATCAACCCTTCGATAATATTCCCAAAACTTTATTTGAACAAAACCACACATACATCTTTCAAATTGGAGTACTCGTTACAACGTCGACCTTACCCGGGTGGTAAGAGAATCCTGCACGATATCCCAAAATATACCATCTATTGAATCCCACGGTAAATCTTATACCTCGACAATCAAAGTCTCCTCGATAAAGCGACTTCCACTCAATGATTGCCTTAACCTTCTTACTAAAATTCTCCAGTATTCAATATCATACAAGATTTATCATCCCTTCCATGACGAAACTCTTATTCAAAAATTCGGTCTAATTCAACGCAACCGTAAAATCCAGACCCAAACTTTCACCAAACACAAAACTCTAAAGTACTCTCACACTTTCTTAGTAACACCATTGGACAAATCCATTCGTCACTGGATACCAAATCTAACCTCCTCAAATTTACCACTTATAACTTGCAAAATTTTCCTGAGGTTCAACTAAAGCAACCTAGGTACTCTTATAGTCCTTGACCTCAGGACCAATAGTTGACTCCTATGATCTCAAAATGACTATACCACATAATCTTCTTTATTCATGTTGACTTATCAAGTTGTTACACCACTAATATTTAGAATGATGTCGCCCGACTCCCCACCAATACTAAACCAATCAGAAGCATGCCATCACACAAGACTTTAACCCGAAGATCGTTGAAACAAAATATCGTTACTTAAATGACTGGATGATTCATAAATCTAATACTTCAATCGATCATACTCGAACCGACCCTTTTTTTAGGGAACCCCAAAATCCAAAACGGGCCACAAGTCGGGTCACTCGACACTTCAATTCGCAAAGACTCCTTTAGTCTTTAAATACTACTCCCACCACCAAATTGTACTTACTTCCAAAGTTTCCTAATGAGTTCAATGTTTTACCAGCATATGTCTAAGCAAATATGCCAATTTTATTTATCAAAGATTTAACAAACATAAAATCTTTATAACCAATTGTACGCATGTCCAAAGATTTTGGTAATCGTGAAAAATGACTAGAACATCAATTTACAAATCAATTTAAAAGCTATGTATTCAAACTAATGATGACAACAATGATAATACAATTAGTAAACTTTTAAAATGAACCATGGTAGTCTTGACACACACTCAATGATGTTATGTATGTAAAATAAATTCAGGCACTAAAATCCTGTGCAACTAAATGTTACCGACCTTTCCAAAATTCCACTTTTGATCATAAAACGATATGGAGTAAAGTACCCCAATAAAGATAGCATGCATCAATTTATTTCCTCAAAATTTGCAATCGAGAAATGCATGTGATTTGATCATACCAAGATCTGATTCGGATTGGATGTAAACTTAAAGCCAAATAACAATGTATGTGTGCTCTTTATAAAATGTGGCTACACATTATAAAGAAAGTTACAACTAAAAAAATATGCAAATTCCATGCAACAAACGATCCAAAAAAAAATTAAAACAAGGACGAGGGAAACTCTATATTTGGACGCCATTAAAATATTTATGCCAAAATAAATGACGCAAAATAAAATTCTCAATAACCCTCATACGCAACACCAACAGTAAAACGAGTCTACAAAATTCCAAAACTCAAAATTAACTCATGAACACTATGCACCCAAAATTCCAATGGGACATGTAAACAACCGTAGGAGATACGGTAGTTCATGCATTTCCAACTGGACCAAAAACTCACGTACACCAAATAATTTCTCAAAACTCGTAAAAACGATATGTGTACATTTCTCGGAAACCACGAAACAGTTTAGGTTAGTTTCAAATTTAAATTCTCTTGAGATATAAATTTCAAAAATTGCAATTTTAGCAAAACAGTACAAATTAAATTCTTAGTGCATAAATATGCAATTTTCATGCAACTAAAACGATTTAACAAATCCCAAGACATGGCTACACTCTTGGGTGTGCTCCAACACATTTTTCAGACTAATTACTCCTTTAACAAACCCGAAATATTTTGCAATTTATTATTTAAAACAAAAGTCGTGCGTGCATCCGGTCGGAACCCGAAGTCTTAAACCACGCCCTCCAAGTCTACCACAAGACCGATATTGGAAAGCTTCATATCTTAAGACCTTCGTTCACAACTAAATCCATCGATTTACAAATTTCCTTTCCGGATTAAGAATGATTCAACAAGCTTATGGTTTATATCCAATCATTACCTCCGACTTCAAAATGATCGACATTACAAATTCATCGTACTTAGTTGTCACTCAAAATGGCAATGCTACCATCACCAATTCTTCCAATGACTAACTCATGATAACTCATTCACTACCTCATCGGTCATCACGAAAATGCGGCTCAAGCACACACATGCAACTGTAAATTCATATTATCATCGGTCGGATAATAATACAAATTTACCTCACATGCGGATCCTAGTTAACATCATCATGATTCTCGATTCTAGTGCATCTATTAACCTTAAAATATCCTATCTTAAAGTGTTTAATCGTGAAATCTCACATTCATCACTTAACAATACGCTAGTTTGAGTCTAGGCATCTAAAATCAATACCTAAATCTCTCAAACTTATGCTCTGATACCAACTTATAACACCCTCAAATCTGGAAAGAGCGACTAATGGTGGTGGGGCCATGACTAGCGGTGGTGACCACTAAAACAAATGTCATATTAAGGTTATATATAAAAGGAGTGTTAATTGGTATATTTTAGTTTCTGTCTCATTCTTGTCCCTTCTTATTCCACATATTTTGGTGGAATAAAACATGCATTGTTGTCCCTACTTGTCTCAGTTCTTGTCCTTGTCCCATGTCGCACCAAACGTAGAATATTGAGTTATTGTTTTGTCCCATGTTACACCAAACATGGCACAGTGGGTTGTGTCCCCTCCGGTCATGTCCTGTCATGTCCTTTCCAATGTACTAGACATAGCCTAAGGGTACAATAAAATTATGGTAATAAAGATAATGAACCATTATGTTGCATATAATGAGAAATCGTGTTCATGTTTGAACACTTACTATAACTAACACATGTTTTAAAACAACCATGTTAAGTAAACGAAATAACAGCAGAGCTAATTCATAACTAAACATGTAATCCATGAGTAGTTGTTACATAACTAAACATGTAATCCATGAGTAGTTGTTAGCATATGAATATGAAACCATATGATGAAGGCTATAAAAACAAATTTCAAATACAGACATCGATGCAAATAAATATTGAGCAAAATCAAGGAAAAATAAATAAAAAGAATTAGTTAAGAAAATAACTTTCATAATTATTTCTCCTTAAATCAAGAAAATCTACTATAATCGCCAAATATTAAAAAATATATACAAAACTACCATTTCTCAAAACTTGCAGCGCCAAATCAATTCCAAATGAAGGACTGATTCTGATCGGTCAGAATTAGTTCACAAAGTTAGCACCCTTTTTAGTTAGCAAATTAGTGGCCCTCTATGTATAAAAAAAATCAACAATACATACCAAAACCTCAAATATCTAGAAACATTCGAGACTGAAACAAACTCACACACCACAACTCTTAAAACTCAAAACAATAAAACAACCTGAAATCTCTAGTTTATCTCGTATAAAACTAGAAAACTAGCATCCGCCAAAAACAACTTAAAACATTGCTTTAGGTGTGACACCCCAAATTATGGAAAAGAGTGACTAATTAAAATATTCATAATAAATCAAAGAAATAATAGTTTCCTTTATGAAAATCAACATTGATTACCTACAATGGCAATCTAAGATTTAGCACCAACAAATGATAAACCAACCCTTACATAAAGTCTAAATTAGGGACATGTGTTACTAAATTCCAATGATGGTTGCTATCTCCAAAATACGAAAGACGTTTCTGAATGGCTAAATCCTCCTCATGCCTCAAACTAGCACTCAACTTCTTCTAAGTGATGCTAGTTTATATGTGTTTCAATTTACAATGCTACAACATCAATTTTCCGTATGTTTCCTTTGTTTTTTTGATTTCTAGAGCCCAAAACTTGAGTCTTTTGTTTATTATTTTGCATCTTATTTGACTTGTATAGTTAAATGGGCCTGATGGATTATTTAATGTTTTTGGGTCATTTTATTGTGTTTGAGACCTTTATCTGCAAAATGGATATGTTACATCAAGAGCAAATGAGTTTTGCAACATGTATGACGAGTGGGTCAAACTTCAAAGATGATATTTTGTTTCTAAGCTGCCAAGAGTTGGAAATTAGAAGACCTCTAGAGAAGATTATGTTCCTTCTGAACCAATTTTAGTAGTACTCTTGTGTACTTAGTCAAAGTAAAAAATACACTTTTTTTCAATCTAATGGGTAATAATTTCATTTAATCTCTTTTGAAAGCGACTTTCCTACTGTATTTAAAGGAGACTTTGGCTGGGATTTTAGGAGATGCTAGAATCTTATTGCATACTTGGATATGTAAATTAGGCATGGCAATGGGGTGGGGATAGGGCCGGGTTATATAATCCCCGACCCTATCCTTGATAATGACCCCCGACCTCAATCCTTAGTGGGTACGGGGAATAAGTTCCTATCCCCGGTGCGTAACGGGCCAATCCCGGTCCAACGCTGGTAAAACCCCGACTTAGCCCCATTCCCTAAACTAAGTCAATACTAGTTCCCATACTCGGTCCAAACCTACAATTAGACCTATTTTTTCCATTTTTTACTCAGAGATTCGAACTAAAGAAAGCATAACATAACAAAAAATAATATAAAATAACTCAAAGACTCAATTCTCAAAGACTTACAGACAACAAAACCTTTAGCATAGTTATTCATGCTAAAAATAAAACCTATTTGTGAGGCTTGTGAGCAGTGCCAAAATATAGTCGTATAGGCTGCCAAACAACAACCAAAATATGCAGAATTTCAGCAACAAACCAGCTCGACGGCTCTAAATCATTCTATTTAAAAAAAAATCTATTAAGACCATTACAGAAATTAAATCTTGAAGACTTAAACGGAGAAATGTATAAGCCTACACATTCCTGCTCATTTTCTTGTTTAAAAACATTCAAAATCATAGCCTAAAAAACATTCTAACCAACAGCATTCATAAAAGATGTAGCCATAGCCACATAGGGAAAAAATGAAGTAGAAGTGTAGAACGTGGTGGACAATGATGACGGTGTTGGGCGTGGCCGGCGACAATGGAAGTTTTGAAGTCAACGATAGTGTTGGGCGGTAGGCGGCGTAACAATGGAAGTCGATGATATTATATTGTTGTGGAAGTCTGGAAGAGCTGAAGAGTCAAAAGGTCAAAGAGGAATTGCGCAAGTCATCGTCGAGTCGACTACATAAGGAAAATGTAAAACCTAATTTGTAAGTATAATATAAATACTAACAATAATTAAAACTAATATATATATATATATATATAAATATATATATATATATATATAGAGAGAGAGAGAGAGTATAGGGGGGGAGGGATGCGTTACCCGACCCCAGCCTGTCCCGGGTTTAGTCTAATAGGGGTTTCCAGACTCGGTACCCAATGTAGCGGGGAATCTCCCACCTTAATTGGGTCGGTTGAATCGGGTTCCCCACCCGGTTGGGGAAAATAACCATGCCTACTTTGAATGCTCTCTATTTCTTAGTTACTTTTGAAGTTTTTGATTTTTAGTTCTTAGTTGTTCTGGCTCCAAGTCTCTTAGCAATTTCTTTTATTCAGCTTTCTATTTAGTTTCTTGAATATATTTGGAAGTTGTTGCAATTACTTGTCTCTTGCTTCAGAATACTAGATCGATCTTTCCATATACTATTTTACTTGTTTTAATTTACTTACCTTCATTTAAATGCTTTCTTTCAATATGCAAGGAAACTAATCAAAAATAGGTTAACCCGTTGCTTGGGTCTAAAGTGAGAGAAATAAAACTACATGAATTGATGTTTACTCTAATCTTTCATTCAAGTTTATATTGATTAAACATACTTCTTGACAAATAGCCACATGCTAAGTGTGACGTACTTGACGAATTGATCCATCAGACACACACTACTGAATGACATGAAAGTAAATTTTTGAAGACACTAAAAATGGAATTCATTCCTAGCCCTTACAACTTAAGAGGAAAGATTGTCTTATGTCGCCAATATCACAAGTAGTAACACTAACGACCTACCCCCCAACCTAGAGTAGCTAGGTGGGGAAGTAAAATTAATCCTTGTTCATACATAGGCTTCTCTGGTACGAAATGAGCCACTTCAAATAGATTCATTGCTCCGGCCCAGAATACGATTAATCCGGCATGGGCTACATGAGCCCCTAGTAGTTTACCGGATAAATTGATAAGCCGGGAACTTGAGATATGTGGAGAAGTACTTCTCTAAAACCTCTACTCGTGTGCTCTTATTTGATGGTTGGGTGTTAATCATCATTTTGTAAGATATTGGATAAATTGTTGTAGCATCACCTTGGAGCTGTATACCCGTCCACCAGATTGTTGGTTTCAAGTCTCAACCGATCTTTGCACCCTTGCATTATGAATTACTACTTATTATTTGCTTTTAATTGCAAATCACTCACAAAGATATTTCTTCAAATTTGTCCTCTGAAGTTGACTTTTCTATTTGACTTCCCAAAGATTCCAAAGCTTCCCTGTGAATAGATAACCGGTATTTTACGTATTACTTGTAATAGGTGGTTGTGTTTAAAGGTATATACTTACATCACTATTCGTTTGTCTTTGTGTGTTAAGGTTTGTTTAGTTGTTCTAATAAAATATAGACTACAACACTAGTACCATCCCAAACAAGGACTTGATGTACATGCCAACAAATAAAAACGAGATAGTAACGCCTAGTGAGTTCAAATAGTTAATATAAAATTGTATAACTGAAAGAATGTAATTTAAATCACAATTTCTCAAATTAAATGTATTTTATATAAAACATCATCTTTCTAAAAGACCGGATAAAGTTCAATACACAAAACCACAAATCATGGATAACACACCATACTTAAAACGTCACTGAAAAAACAGATATGATACTCAATACCCAAAACAATATCTTTTGCTGACAAGGGAGAATCGTTTCTATCGATCATGACGAAACACAAAGTAAACCGTTTCATAAACTTATCAAGTAGCACCCTAAGGTCCTGGTGTCTAACTCTTAATCTTCCACCCAAATACCAAAGGTCCCGGAGCCTAATCACACACGAGTTTATATCCTTAATATCTATATACACACAATAGAGTTACACCTACAAGCCAATTATATTAGGATCCGACTCTACACGAGTCCATCCCTAAAATACGTTGGTTGGCTTTACTTGGCCAAAGCCTCAAAACAAGGATCCTGATGCCCGACTCCTCACGAGTTCATCACAGTAAGAGCCAGGATCCCAGAGTCCGACTAAACAATAGATCACTTCCGCAACACCCACGTTCTGGAGTAAAACTCACACGAGTTCCTATATGCAATACCAATTACAGTCCAGAGTCCAACCTACATGGGTTCCTCTTCGCAATACCGACTACGTTCTCAGACTTCTACATATAAAATATCTTCTCCGGGATATCACGACAACCCCATAGCTTACTCAAGTAATGGTCTCGAGTGAGAATATCAAAGCTCCTATCTTAAACAAAAAGGCTGACTCATATGCGTATATATCTAATATATTACAGTTTGAATTACATGACCCCAATTGAATGACCAACGCACTCAAACCGTTTAATTCTTAAATAAGATGTAATAAATGCAAATCATTCAGAAGCTCAATAAATAAGCAATGTAAACCAAACAAATGTCCCCAAAACTCAAATAGGTCTAAATCAAGCCAATGGCACCACATTTATTTGACTACTAAAAGAGGTCAAATTAAGCAAAAAGAAAAAACTCATTTGGTGAGACAAATCATTTTACAAATGCAACCATACATTTTACATTTTCAAAATGCCTCATAACACAATAATGTGCATTTTCCAAACGGTTTATAGAACCAAATACAATAAAAGTGCATAATCATCAAATATTTACCATTTACACCATAAATCATCAAAAGAACTTACTTTATGATTTATTTATCAAAATGTCCAAACAAAAACCCAAATATGGGCATTTCACAAAATTTATAAATCAAATGTATCAAAGATGCAAATTTCATCAAATAATAAACACTTTTGATAAATATGAAGAAAACATGTTTAAAACTTCAAAATGGATTTTGTTTGACATGTACATGGTTTTACACAAAGCAACTTGAATTCACCATACTAGGTTAGGTTAAACCAAGATTCCAAAATCCAAACTCCAGCTTTCATTGATAAAGACTTGAGATCCATAAGTAGAAAACTCCAAGAAACTTCTCATGACAATCATCTAAACCCAGCAAAACACCAAAATCCATCATAAGACTAGAAATCCACAACAAAACCCAAACTAAATATCAAAATACCCAAAAAAAACTTACTTTTTCAAGATCTTGAAATCAACCACCAAGAATCTTTATTTCAATGTTAATCCTTCCATTTTCCTACAAAAACGTTTAAGAATAATCCTAAAATAGCTCAAGAATCTTTCCCAAGAAGAGAGGACAATGAGAGATATTGAGCAAAGCCTAGCCAAAAGGGTCTGATAAACCCATCAAGGGCTTCCGGCAACTTGGAAAGCAACTTAAACTGCATGGAAATCCGTCCAAACACAAAAAATAGCAATTCAAGGTCTCAAGAGACTTGTGAAGCGATTTAAGTTGCTTGGCAACCAACTTGACACTCTTCTTTGTTTTTTAAGTTGTTTTGAGACTTCACATGTGACCAAACTTGCACGTGAAGTCCTTAATGCCCCGAATGACTTTCGGTACAGTTTTTCTTCATTCCAACTCAACCACGACCCTTGATTTAGATGACGCAAACATTCAATAATGGTTAGACATCAAATGACTTGCTAAAACAAATCTACAACCTTAAACGATTAACTGCAAAAATATAGGTGTTAAGTTAGGGATCGGCGAGCCCTTTCTTTTACTCTTGCTATTGATGGATGGTTCTTCCCTTGAGATAAATAACACTAGTAAGCTAATAAGCATAGGGAGTTCATGAGTTGGGTATGAAAATACCAAACACTGCTAAAACCATGTATGCATAAACGATTAATATGTTGTATCGAGAGATCTATAACTGATATCTATGGGGGAACACCTATTAACATTAAAACTTGACTTTGTATAATGGTGTTTAGCCATATACAAGTCATTTCAAGCATTCAAGGCTTGCTTCTTCTTTCTAGAACTAAATCAATATTCTGATATATTCTAAAAATAACTTTTCATGTATTACATAACCGATACTCTAAATTACTTAAGCATGCTAAAATAATTTAAAAGGTGTGTAAACACATAGCATGCACACACTTATGAAAATCATATAGTTATGTGTCATGTTTAGGAAAACATGTCAAAATTCACCTGATCAGCTAAAAGAGTACTAAATTGCAATGCTCAAATAGAATATTGCTAGGAGCACGTACATATTATAATATATGTTCTAGGTACCATTTACATATTGCTAAATACTACTATTGAACTCCTGCTGGTGAATTTTTTACTGAAACTACTCAAAGTGAACAACCCATAAGGATTATACACAACCTTCGACGTAATTTTTACTGAAACTACTCAAAGTGAACAACCCACGATTCTGATCATTATTGGCCAAAATTTCTCACTACACTTAATCATTTTCATGTAAAATCATTACAAAGTGTTTCTGCCCCATATGTCATCGTTATGTAATGATTAGACAATTTTAGGTCCTTAGTTGACCACCTTTGTCGATGGTTTTATTTAAACACAAATAGTCAACATTTTTCATCACTTTCATGAACTCTAGGCCCTATATTGGCCATAAAATTGATGTTAAGTGCTCAATAATCTTTCTAGGGTTTAAAACTAATTCTTAAATGAGTTAAAAATTAATATTTCATAACTTGAATGATGAAGTATCCTTACAAACTCACTACATTTGCTCTTATATGTTATTGGGTTCAAGAACACAATTCGTTTATTTGATTATTGTTATTATATGTTATATACCTCTAATTTTCCTTGAATGCAATTAATTAAAACTATGTATCTATCTTTCGGATAAAGATCTCAAATGAGATTTTTTATGTAGTTCAACTTCTACAAGTGAATTACTAAGGAGTGTAGGTTTATCTAACTTCTATTAATATAATTACATCCCAATTGAAGCCATCACTTCTATTAATATAATTAACTCTTTAGTCCTTGGACTACCATTTTCCAACTTGACATAACTAGTCCCTCTTTCTTCAATGCTTTACAGATAGGCTTATGTTAGTATCATTTAAGTAAAGACAGTAACACAAGTAATCGTAGAAGGGAGGTTGAATACAATTACACACAAGATTTTTTCAACTTTTACTTATTATTGATATAAATATCAAGAACTACACAAAGAAAACAAGATTGTTGCGCAAAAAAAAGATTAAAATCTATTGTAACAATCTTACACTTAGGAAAAAAGAAGACAACTTATGAACACAAAGGAGTTATGTTGATGTAGTTAGATCTGCCGATTTTAGCTTTCATGCAAAGAAGTCAATTTGAAAGCATAACCTTGCATGGGAAAGCTTCTCTTCCTTTTATAGTCCATCATTCATTAAATGCATGAGGACACTTGTCAAGATATCATAAGATAGCATAGTTGACTTTGAATCAAAAGGAGGAGTCCTTTTCATAGTACACATGAAAAGGACAAGTCGTTGACACTCTTTTTTGTGAACTCTTTTATTGTCACACCAATCCTTAGAAGAGGACAAACATACCTTTCAAGTGTTTCAGGGAATGTCTTTATCAGGTGAGGTTGATGAGATTTTGTTAGATAAAATACAGTACAGAAGATCTTCAAAAAGAGTTGCCGGTTTCTTGTGAGGATAAATAGGCAGCTAGCAGGTAAAATCGACAACAATGAGTTTGGTGGAAAATCGAGAGCCAATATTCTCTGTTCCACATCGGCATACATGTTCCTTTGTATAATCAGCTAGTCTTCGATTCGTTGAACTTGTTAAGAGCAACCTAACCTTTACAAGAACCCAAATTATAATCCATCAATTCAATAAGAATAGATTGAGGAGTCATCAACAAATTATCGATGACCCAACAACCTTAAAATTGGGGTGTTACAAAATCAGTTACTATTTGATTAAAGGGATGTTTGGTTTTGACTTAACATACTTGATAGGTCTATTTCTTAACTTGGTCAACTATATATTGATGTTTGACTTTATATTAGAGATAAATAAAATAACTTAACTCAGTCGGCCATCTCAAGGGCCTTTTTTTCCAGCATACCTCCTTTTACTTTTCCTTCGTGTCCCTTCATTTTTTTTCAACCAATGCAACTTATGTTGCTCCACTCCTCGGTTGTTGCTCATTAGTGAAATGAATAGATTGAGCTTTGTTGAGAATGTGACTGTTATTTGTTTTTTAAAACGAAATTAATTGTGGAAATTTGAACGTTGAAAATGACGATGAGGATAGGTGTGGGGAAGAAAACCAAGAAAATATCCATCCCCATCTCCATCACTCTTGTTGTATTTGTCTTCTTGATTTTTCCAATCAACATTGTTCTCTTATCCATATCGATTTATTTTAAACCCTATTTACTAAGATTAATTATGTTACACAAGAAGAAATTAATCTTACTGATTTTAGTTTTGGTTTTTACTTCTTTAACTGTTAGTGTCTTTTAATTGACGTGATTTTATTTGAGAAATAAAGATGGATGATTTACTGAAAGGAGGAGACCTCCAGGCAATTTTATAAAGATGGATGATTTAAGTGTGTGCTGAAAGTAATTGTTTAGAAGGGTATAATTGTCAATTCTTTCATTCAGATCATTTATTCGAAACTAAAAACAAACATTGTATCTTAACGACTTAATAAAGAAGAAAAATCAAACGTCTCTCGAGTCCATAGAAGAGGATGTATGCATCTTCAATAGTTGATTCTATGATTGATACCAAGAATAGACAACATGGTATATCATATAAGTATACTTTAATATAAATATATTTTAATAATTTCATACAATCCAGAAAATATCTTGAGATTATTTGGAAAAATATGATATAAGTATATGAAAAAACTTATGTGTTTTTTTTCAAGATAAACAAATTAATTTAATAAACATGTAAATTTTACTTATATGTACTTAGCTTAACGGTTAAGAAAACAACATGACCTATAATTTATATAATTAATTTTTAAAACTAATTACCAAATACCTAAAATATCATAATATGTAGAAAATTTAAAGGCATGTAAATACAATAACATATTTTTTAAAACAAAGATAATAGGACATTTGTATTTTTTTTTCTTTTTTGTGATCCAAAACTTCATAAATGAAGAGAACAGGAAAGAGGAAATAAAATTCTCTTAAAAATTAATAAAAACTACCTAAAAATAAAAAATAATATTCTACTATTTATACTAATTGGAGATTTTGAAGTTTAATGTTTAGGAAAAATAAATACAATTTTATATGATACACTTAAAATTTAAAAATTCAATTAATATTCTTATCTTTAAAGTAAATAAATTGTTGGAGTTGAATATGATATTTTTGTTGAAATTTTAATTTTTTAACTTTATATTTTGAGTTTTTTTTTTTGGATTATATGCTAAAAAAGCTTCAAGAAATTTACAATAAATCTTTTAGAAAAAACAAATGTGTATATATATATATAAAAATATATAATATATAATATTTTATTAAAGAAAATTATATAGTATTTTATTGGTAGAGTAGATATTAAAGAAAAATGAGCATCTAATTTGACAGTTGCTGCATTGGGATCTGCATAAGTGGGACCCGTATATCAAAAGCCAGAGATCTTGCTACCAGTTTCTATTTTCCAAAAGATAAAAAAATAAAATGCAATGTTTTCAATTGATAATTAAATTAAATAATAATAAAAACAAGATAAAAAACTAAGAGCAGACTACAAAATTGGTTACTCTGGTTTGTTTAGAATAATAACATTTTCCTCCCCACAGTTTCAAAATTACTAGAAGACGTACCCGCTGTAACGCAGCGAAACTTAAATATTTCATCAACATTAATGTCAGAAATCTCGAACTCTTTTAAAATATCAAATTATCTACATTATAAACTTATAAATCCGCATCCATTATTTTTACAAAAAACCCAAGTACAATCATAATTTAAAAGAAACAAAGTAGCACATTTATGACACATTTGATTTGACAAAAATGTAAAAATGATGGATGTCGATTTATAAGTTCATAATGATAGATAATTTGATATTTTAAAAGAGTTCGAGACTTCTAACATTAATGTTGATGAAATATTTAAATTTCGCTGCATTGCAGGGGTACGTTTCTAGTAATGGTATATATACTTTGTAAAAAAAAGAAACATATTTTTTTTAATGTAATTTGATTATAGAGGTGTAAAATGAAAAATAAAATAGTAAGGGATAAGAACGAAATTACAAAATTAATTACAGTATAGATAAAGGTGTAAAATGAAAAGGTAAAAAAATTAAATAAATAACCGTAGGGCATAAAATGTAATTTTTTAAAAATAACTCGTATTCATGTATATAATAATATGATTAAATCGAAAAATATTCAATATTAGGCTCATTTTGAAGGTATTGACGACGCGATCATAATGGTATAATTTATAAAAATAGAAACTTATTTTTTAATTGTCATATGATTCATATATAATTATTTAGGTTAATATGATAAACGTATAAAATGAAAAATGAAAAAGTGAAAGACATAAAATAAATTAAATAACTAACTATATGGGTGTTAAGTGTAACTTAAATTTTAAAAATAATTTAATTTATAAATTTACATAGAAAAGTGGAGGTTGGAGTAAAATCCTAAAGCTTTAGATGTTGTACCTCATGCAAGATATGTTGTACCTCTTAAAAATGTAAACTTAACCGTTTAGCATGCTTTATATAATAGTATAGATAAACATTTTATTTACGTTTAAAAAATATTTATTTTCTTTCTTTAATGGTGGGTAAAAGATTTTCGTTATATAACAATTTTTTTGTTATTTTATGGATTATTTGTTTTTCATCCAATCCAAACTTATAAAGACCAAAATCATTAGAGCATCTCCAACAAATTTTCTATAATTTTTCCAAAATAGGTAATCAAAAGACAAAATCTAAAAAAAAATCATTCATCTCCAACAAATTCTCTATAATTTCTTCAAAATAATATTAAAATATTACATAATCTATTAAAATATTATTTTCTCTTTTTAAATATTTATTTTTTAAAGTTTTTTATTGATCATTTCATTTGGTAATCATTTTAAAATGAACTCCATATTTAGAGAAAAAATCCACTCTCTCTCCTACTTTCTCCATTTTGGAGATGATTATGGGAAAACTATTGGAGCAAAATAATTGCTCAAAATCCTCATTTTCTCCATTTTTCTCATTTTGGAAAGCTATTGGAGATGCTCTTAAGTCAATCGTAATTGAGTAAAAGGAAAAAATATAAGCAAATGATGAAAATTTCATTCATTTTGTAATTAGTAGTTTTGAAGGTTTTTATAAACTGTAATGATCATTTTTTTTTTAATTTTCGATACTACATGAATGAAAAGTATTGGTTTGAATAAAGCATATGAAACGAATTTGTACTTTACTCTTAGTATCAGTATTTAAAAAGGTGCATCATGGCACATCGTGTTGCGAGTTTTTTAACAGACGTGATTTTTTTGATTTTTTTCAAAACTTATGTGTTTTTACACTTTTTAAGTTGTAAATTTTATATTTTTCAAAACTTAGTTAATAATATCACTCACAGTTTATTGGGTTTACACATCTCATGGACTCACCTAAACCGAAGTTGTAAAACCTTTCAAGCTCTATTTTGAATATTTAATCACAAACTTTTACATAATACTTATTAATTCATATGAATATGAATATAAAAAATTTAATAGCACTGTTTTATCGAATAATAAATAATATATATAAATATTAAATATATACAAAATTTACACATGTCATACAAAATTTGCCGCCGCATTACACCACGACTTAAAAAACATCGCGTCCTCGATGTGCCACTCCTCACGCTATTATGAACCTAAACTCTGCTTAGGATTAATAATAAATTAAATATTTCTAAGGACATTTCAAACAAAAAATGTATTTTTAAATAAGTAATTTATTTTATCATACAATTATTTCATAAATGGTTGTTTTTTTTAACAGCAAACAGAAATTTTATATACCCACCAAAAACCAAAATATTACAACAAAAGCATCTAGAAACATGAAACCATAAAACCGAACAATCAAGAAGTTTGTGAGCCGCAAACTAAACAAAAAAGAGACCCACTTGCTGAATCAATAAGCCAATCTCAAACAGCAGTAAACCGCTGTCCGTGCTCCTATCTACCGAACTCGAAAACAGCAAAGTATCCACGAGAATCACAACTAATCAAGGAACATTACAACGACTCAGGACCCAATCGAAAAACTGATTAGAATCTAACTTTAGTCTTGCGGATTCCCTAGCCACTCCTGTCATCCAATTTTAATATCTCCTCCCCTGCCATCCATAAATGGTTTGTTTTTAATCTACATAATTTTTTGTATAATAATTTATTTGAAATTAAACAAAACTATACTTGGTATATAACCATGCAAGACCCTATGACTTTTACGATATTGTAAAATATAATTTATTTTGTTTCAATTATGTATAGTTTATTTTAAAACCTTAACTTTGGTATTTTGAAGGTGATGTCCTCCGTATTTAGGTATCATGTTTAGATGAGAATAAATGAAAATTATGAATATACTTTATTTTAATTCTTATTTTTTTCAATTTAAATGTTTGAGATAATTCAGCTGAGATGTTAAAATAAATGGTTTAAAAGTAGGATAAACTAAATAAGAATCAGAACAAAGTAGATTACATTTTTATACAATTTCGGTATTTTTAAATTATTAATTTGAAATTATTTTCGAAGTATATTCAATAGAGTAATCATTTATAGATTTAGTTGAAATAAGTACGTAAAAACGACGACTGATGAGATGTTGATGTGTTTTGATTTTGAAATGACATCGGAAAATTGACTTAGCAACTTGATGCAATGCTTGAAATTGACCAAAGCCAGTAATGATAAAAAGATATCTGGCTTCAAAAAGCCAACCAACGAAGCTACATTGTTCATGTTACAATCGTGTTCATATCGTCACCAATTATTCCTTTTTTCCCTTTTAATACTTTTTGAGCTCGTGAAAACGACAATAAATTATTGGTCCCTACTATTTAGCAACACTACAACTTTCTATCCAACGTACAAGCTAAATAGAGCTATTAAAATAAACAAGTTAAAAAAAGATACAAATAAAAATGGCCAATTTTATACATAGCCCCTCCTTTTTTTGCACGACGAATATTTTATAATGACTAGGAAGAAGCTAGAAAACCATATTACAAGCAAGAAATAACAAGAAGAGGGTTTTGTAACCAACTCACCCAACTAATATTAGCCTAAGAATTACATTTTATTTTTCATATTTTTTGTTTTGTTCCTTAAACCTTTTCTATTTCTTATTTTTAACCTTTTAATCTTTATCTATTACAACTCTTACTTTTTTATTTTCTATTTGATACCTTATTCATATTAATTAATTGATAAAATATCATTATTACTAATTCAATAACTAAAATACGTACTTTTTAATTATTTATTTATGTAAGACTAATTGGATTCGATACATTATGATACATTCACAACATGTAATCGACTAGGAAGATTTTTAGGTAACAAAACATAAATCAATTTTATTGTTTCTAAACCCTATACCATTCAGAGACAGCAAAGGGTTCTCTGCCCCTGCGGGGATGGAGCGACAAAAGTTTTGAGAATTACCCTATACCATTCAAGCCCTCGCACCTAAAAACATCGTTGGCCTTGGCTACCCCGTCGTTGTTCACTCTTCATGATCCCATCGTCGTAGGCGGTAGGTTATACTTCTGTTTATTTAAAAAAAAGTTTAGGAACTTAATAATGATCAATGTTGGGTACTTTTGAAACCCCCCTTAATCATTCAAAAGTAGAAAGTTCATTGATTTTTTTTGGGAAAAGTCTAAAAAAACCCAACAAACTATCTGATTTTGAATGATTAAGTCCTTAAACTATTTTTTTGAATGAAAAAACCCTTAAACTTTCTGAAACCGGTTAAATACATCCTTTTTAACATGTAAAAACAGGTTAATGTTATAAAAATTTGGAAAAAGTCTAGAGAAACCCAACAAACTATCTGCTTTTAAATGATTAATTTCTTGATTTTTTTATAAATTCCGATTTTTTTCCTAAATCTTTTCACGAAATTAATTTTTGAACTTTCTTTGAACAAATAAATTCAAACTTTTTTTGAAATAAAATAAAATCATGAACTTGATTTTTAACAAATAATATGGATTGTTTTTGAGCAAAATCATAAAACAAAATATATATAATTTTTCTCGCCGACAACAAAGTATGATAAATCAATTAAACATAGGTAAATCATACCATTTTCAATACTAAATACAAAACATATAAAAGTTTTGCTTAAAGCATAAATTAAAATTTTCATTAACTTAATTTTTTTATTTATAAATTTTTTTTATGTATTTATTTATGCTTTAGACATGACTTTTCTTTTATATGTTTCATAATTAGTAATGAAAATGGTATAATTTTTCTTCATTTAATTGGTTTATCGTACTTTGTTGTCGGTGAGAGACATTATATATTTTTTTGTTTATGATTTTGTTCAAAAAAAAAATTCCACATTTATTTGTTCAAAAGTTTGAGATTTATTTGTTCAAAGAAAGTTCAAAAATTAATTTGCTAAAAAAATTCGGGATTTATTCGCTAAAAAAAATCAATGACTTCATCATTCAAAATCAGATAGTTTGTTGGGTTTGTCTAGACTTTTTCCAGAATTTTATAACATTAACTTGTTTTTACAGGTTACAAGAATGTATTTAATCGGTTTCAGAAAGTTTAAGGGTTTTTCATTCAAAAAAATAGTTTAAGGACTTAATAATTCAAAACCAGATAGTTCGTTGGGTTTTTTTAGACTTTTCCCTTTTTTTTTATCTTTTCTCTTATTTAAATAACTATAAGGGTAGGCTATAAAATGTAAGTGTTAATAATAAATATGTAAAATGTTTATGCATTCATGATGGTTAATAATATAATTAGTTTCCAAAAATAATTAGTATACATGAGCCTCTCCTCGGGTGGATTCCTCCTTTTCATAATTAAATATTGTTACTGTATAGCTAGAGTTCGTTGTGATCCAAAGGAGCTAATTCGAAACCCCCTGGTATAATAAGAACAATCCCTACATTCAAACCCCCCCTTTTTTCACGAGGGGCTCATTCTGATATTATCGACGAAACTATTTTAAATATATAATTTGTAAAAATAAATACGTATTTTAATATTTTTTTAATTAATATATGATTATGTATATTAATATGGTAAGAATATAAATAAAAATATAAAACTAAAAGATATAAAATAAATAAAATATAAAGTTATAAAGATTTAAATTGTATGTCTTAAAACTAATTTCATATTATTTATTATAAATTAATATGATTAAATTTAAAAATATTTAATATTGTACTTATTTCAAATGTATTGAGAAAATGATAATGATGATGTCATTTGTTAAAAAAGAAAATTACATTCTATTAATATAGAATTACACATGTAACATATGATTAAGATATAAAATTAAAAATAACTTTAAAATTAAAAAGTCAAATGAAATGACAAAGGAGAGACAAGTGTGAGAGGAGATGTTGAATTCATGGAAATGATATGTTTAGCAACCCCATAAATAGGACTTATAGAAATTTTTGTAATTCATTTTCATGTGAATATAAGAGTCAATAATTTTAAGGAAGTGTTAATGGCATCCCCTTTAGTATAGATATATACGGAATTTATCGTCCCTTTGTAACCTTCGGATTACAAAAGAGAGTTTAGACAATGATGTATGTGAGAAAGATTAATTTTGTAAGGGGTGTCATTAGTCTCCCCTTAATTTTAATACAAATAAAAGAAATTGTACTAAAATATCATCTCAGTCATTATCTAGGTAAAAAGTTGATTATAGGCAAGTCTAACTTGTCTGGTTTCACACAGAATCCATCTTCAAAAATATCAATTTAAGGGGACATTTTTTTGCTCACTTGACAGTAGAGGCTAGCGGGAGGGCTCGAGATGGAGCCCATGACTTGTTTTGTATTCAGGCAAAGTCGTTCCCACTCTTTTACTAGATGATATAATTTGATTAAATATAAACAAAAACAAAATATTTTATATAATTATAAGAATACATATAACATCCATATTTTAATCTTGAAGATGTATATCATATTACTAATTAATAATTATTAAAGATAATTATGCATTAGAGATATATATATGGATCGGAGATAAGTATAGAATGTAAATATCTTTCCTAGAATTGTGTTGACAACTAAAATGTATATCTCTTCCTTTATACATTTGTATGCTATAAATACATAAGGAAATACATAACTAAAATGTATATCTCTTCCTTTATACATTTGTATGCTATAAATACATAAGGAAATACAGAGAGAAGCGTGACCTCTGTTAATAATCATAACCAACATAAATTTCGTCATAATATGCAACATAATACTTGCAAAAACTAAATCAACTTATAATGGATGTTTTCATGTGACACCCTTAGGGGGCGTTTGGTTCGCCGGAATCGAATGGAATCTGGTGGAATTGGAATCTGGATTCCATTGACCAGATTTCAATTCCCTTGTTTGGTTCATTGCTTTCAAGAATTGGAATTTGGCAAATTCCAAAGAATTCCAAAATAGGGCAATTTGAGATTCCTTGGGTTACCCTTGGGATTTCATGGGAATTGAATTTGCTCCTTTTTTAATTTCTCAAATCCCTTACCACATTACCCAACAATACCAAAACCGAACCGTTTGGATTTTCGATTTGGTTTTTTCGGGGGTTTTTTTTTCAGTTTTCGGTTTTTCTATTTCGGTTCGGTTTTTTCGGGGGTTTTTTCAGTTTTCGTTTTTCGGTTTCGGTTTCTCGGCTTTTTTCGGTTTTGTTTCGGTTTTTGTCCACCCCTAACAGTTAGGTTCTCCATTGTCTTTTGCAACAACTAAACTATGTCTTTCCCTAATAGATGTTGTTTTGCAGTTTTTCTGCAGTTTTTAGCCGTTTTGCTGTAAAAAAGATGATTTTTGCTGTTTTAGCTGTTTTATGTAGTTTTTAGTTATAAAAATACTCATTGTTTTTAGTGTTAAAAAATTGAATTAATTAATAATTAATAATTATTTTATTTTATTAGTTTTAGTTTTAAAAAATTAAATTTAATAGAAAGGGTATTTTAGTCATTTACTGGAATTTCATTCCAATTCCAAAGCTACATTCTGTTAACCAAACAGACAGATTCCAATTCTTTCAACGGATTCCATTCCAATTCTGCCAACCAAACAGCTGTTCAAATCTGACACATTCAATTCCAATTCCTTCAAAGTCAAATTCTTTGACAGATTCCATTCCATTCAATTCCATTCTGCGAACCAAACGCCCCCTTATTTTCACTTTGTATGCATACATAATATTTCTCACACGGATCTTTATGAATAACTAAATATTTTCATGAAATATAAAGTAATCTACACATACTAAAACATTTAACGGTGGAAGTTTTTTATATCTGTTAATAATCCGTCGAAAAAAACTTTCATCAATGATTCTAACCGTCAGAGAAAATGTAGTCGGTGATTGTGATTATCAGCGGATGTTCAATCACTGATGGAAAAATCCGTCGATGATGGTCAGTCGGCTGGTAATTGCCATCGATGAACTCTTTTTGTTTTATAGTGTATCATTTGACGAAGGTTCAAGAGGCTTGTTTGTAAATTGACAAACATATGAACGCTTGGTCTAGCTCCATTTGGAGCCAATGTAATGATGAAATCATAAAAAATAGTGTTTTATAGATTGAAGCACAAAGTAAAAAAGAAAACCGTCGTCCATAATAAATTCATGGACACTGTGGTGAAATCAATGGAAGAAACAGTATGTTAGACGCTTCTTTTGCGGAAGTAAATGGTTGTTGACACGCAACAGACAGTAAATCAAGCCTATCATAAGTCGGAGGGGAAAACGGGAATTAACATGAAAGAAAATAAAATAGTAACTAGGACTAGGACACTAGAAAATGAGACAACCGGATAAGTCTTGATACACAAGGGAAAATTTTAGTAGGTCAGGTTTCATGTGACATGGAAAGAAACGGACATTGACACATATAAAAATGTTAGTAAGTTGGGTATCAGACGATTAGAGTAAATAACACCAACACAAGTAGCTAATGTTGAATATCGAGATCGACAGTTGTATTCACAGTAAGATCACCTTATTGAATACTCAGTAGAACAAGAATGACGTTGGAATGTAAAATCAATGGTATGAATAAGTATTCCGATGATTATAAAAGATAAGGGTAGACTTTCATTGCAATGTACGTAATGAATTTAACAGTCGTGCTTCAATACGTTCGTAATATTTGTTCTTAACAAGCATCTATCAGAGCATACAAAGTTTTGGAGTAAAAACTCCCTATTTTTTACCTCTAAGGATATGAACGAATTTTATAAGACAAACGAAACCAGTTTATTTTATTGCAGTTTCATTTTATTAATTTATGTATATCTATCGTTTAATGTCAAAGTCGCAAATATAAATAAGCCAATTTTTTTAAAGATGATAACATATACTTTAATTGCGATGCCCTTTTCCTAATAAAAAAATCAATGTATAAAAAGTAATTTCATAAATGGTTGTGCAATTGTAAGAACATCCCCACTAGCTTCTCTATAATTTTTTTTAAATAGAGAATTAAAAGTTAAAATCTACAAAATAGATCACATCAGATTCCAACAAATTCTCTATTTTAGAGATTTTATAATTGATTATATTATTTAAATATTTTATAATTCTATTATTCCAATACATTTTAAATATAAAATGATATTAATTTTTTTTGGAAAAGGTATCCTAGGCATTTGTCTAAACTAATCCCTGGCAATTTTAAGACTGCTAAAACATGCAGCCCTGAGATAATTCCCCAGTGGCCACAAGTTGTTTGCACCTGGATACGAACCTGGGATAGATGGGTTATCTAGCCTCATCTCCCACAAACTTTAACCAGTACATCACAAATCTTGTGGTTAAAATGATATTAATTTAATTTAACTCTCATTGGTGGAATAAAAAAAATGATATTAATTAAACTTTCATTGGTGGAATAAATAAATAAAATGATATTAATTTAACTCTTATTGGTGGAATAAATAAAAAGCTCATTTCTCTCTCATCTTTTTAGAGTTTTAGAGAAATCTCTATATCTAGAGATTTCTTCATGAATCTCTATTTTAGAGAATGAGATAGGAAAACTGTTGGAGCATTATAGAGAACAAAAAATTGATTTTTTCTATTTTAAAAAAGTTGTTGGAGATACTCTAAGGGGGCGTTTGGTTCGCAGAATGGAATTGGCTGGAATTGAATCTGTCAAAGGAATTTGACTTTGAAGGAATTGGAATTGGAATGTTGTCAGGTTTGACCACCTGTTTGGTTGGCAGAATTGGAATGGAATCTGTTGAAGGAATTGGAATCTGTCTGTTTGGTTCACAGAATGTAACCTTGGAATTGGAATGAAATTCCGGTAAATGACTAAAATACCCTTTTTATTAAAAATAATTTTAAAACTAAAATTACTTTAATAAAATAATTATTATTTATTTCAATTTTTTAAACACTAAAAAATACTTTAATAAAATATACTTCCATAAAATTCTGCATAAAACCAGTAACAAAGCTGCATAAAATGAGTAACAAAACTGCAAAAACAACAACTTTTTAAGCTATTTAATACTACAATCCATCAAACATTCATTACAATTGTTCCAAGATCCATCAAACATTCTTGCAAAATATACACATAAGACAACAAAATTCTAAACCATAACTAAACAATCCATATACGACAACAAAATACTAAACCATCATTAAACAATCCACATACGACAACAAAATACTAAACAATCAAACACAATCATTCTTGCAAAAGATACCTCACAAACTCTTCTCGATCTTCCCCTTCATAGTTCCAAAAATTTAACATGGATTGAGGTTCACGTGTTATTTTCCTCAGAGCTGTAAACTTTTCCATTGAAGTAAGATTCATTTTTGCAAGTTCAGAACCAACCATAGAAGTCTTTTCATGCAACTCCATCTCAACTTTCACCAACCTGTCCCCTAACTTCTCTGATGCTTTTCCAAGTCTATCTCCAAGAATGACAGCAGCATTATTTATTGCATTCGCAAGAGGATCACCTCGACCCTTGCGCTTCCTACTACCTTGAGATGAACATTCTTGACTTGGCATTCGACTATCTATAGTCGGATTGTTTTCATCAGATTCTTGTTCTTCACTACGGATCTGGCTAACTTCCATGTCAACATGTTCTTCTAAGCCTTCAAAGTCTCTTGCTTGATTTCCGTGAGCACGGTCCTTTCCATATACGTAACACAAGTCTTCATAGTAAGGAAACAGCTTGTTTTTCCATTTTGAAGCCTTTTTGTGTGACCAAATTTGCAAAAGACATAAAAACCTTGAAAATTCAATTCTTAACATGATAATATATGTAAAACATAGTTATATGTACCTGTAATTAGGCCTCCCAAACCGACTCCTCGGCAGTCACACACTTGTTAGAACTGTCGTACCCAAAACCACTTGTGTTATTACCATGTAGCATATCATAGACAGTTTGCCAGTCCCTCTTCAAGGTCTTCAGTCTTGACTCGATGTGTGGTTTAGCTAATATTTTATTATCAGGAAGTGACACGTTCAATGCTTGTTCCAAATTCGTAACAAATCCTATTTTAAAACCGTTATCGGCTTTATATAATCCACTATTTACTGCATCCACCATTGCCTCAACAAGTTTGGTGTCTTCAATTTTTGTCCAATTTCGGTAATTACGAATTCTTTCCGACATACCTAATATTAAAGATCATTAAATAACACTCTAAAATTAATAACAATTACAAGCCATAAAAATCAAATTGTACGAATAAAAACAATAAAAATCAAATTGTACGAATACAAACCATAAAAATCAAATTGTACGATTACAAACCATTGCCTCAAATTGTACGATTACAAACCATAAAAATCAAATTGTACGATTACAAACCATAAAAATCAAATTGAAGCATTCCAATCATTAAACATACTTTCGGCCAAATTATTTCTAAATTCTGTCCACTCGGTGGAACCATCTACGGAAATGATATTATCCTCATCTTGGTGATCAGTGCCTTCGGTTTCATTCGAGCAAGGTATGTTTTCAAAAGGATCAATTGGCATTTCTTGTCTTATAAAATTATGAAGAAGACAACATGCCATTATGACCTTAACTTTTAGTTCAACAGGGTAGTACGAATTATCTTTTAAAATTCCCCACCTTGCCTTTAGAATACCGAAGCATCGTTCTATAACATTTCTTGCAGAAGAATGTTTCATGTTGAAAAATTCTTTTGGTGTAGCTGGTTGGTGCCCATTACGCCACTCATTTAAGTGATACCTTTGACCTCTATAAGGGGCAAGAAAACCCTCTCCATTTGTATACCCACCATCTACTAAGTAATAATACGACCTTGGAACCTTTAACCCATGGGGCCTAAGAAGAGCATCCTGAAGGACTCTACTATCAGCTGCTGACCCCTCCCATCCTGCCAACACATAGATAAACTGCATATCTTGTGAACACACTCCTAACACATTTGTGGCAATTTCATTCTTTCGTGTTCTGTATCTAGGCTTGTCTTCAAGTGGCACTAGGCACTTTATGTATGTTCCATCTAAAGCACCTAGACAATTCTAAAACCAAAAAAACAAAAATAGATTATTACACGTATGTAATGTGCTATGTGAATACCAAAAAAGTATGGACTATATTTACCTTGAACCATTTCCATCTTCGATCAGTGGAGTCCTCAAGAACAGGTTCGGGTTTCTTAAGTAAATGTGGATGCAATCTATTAACGGCATTGCAAACTCGAGTAAAAAGTCTACTAATTGTTTCTCCCGAACGATGAAAACGACATGTGACAACCCTATTCTTAACATTATGAGCAACCATGTGAAGAAAAATGGCAACTTGTTCATCAATACTCATATGTCTAGTTGCTCGTAATCCTCCTAATCTTTCAAGCATATCACATAACTTTTTGAAACACCTTTTATCCATCCTAAGTTGGGATATGCACATGGTATCACTATCGTAGGTGTACCTATGCAATATTGCGGATCGATCCACACTTGACATGGAATATTGAATACGTGGTCTATCCCTTCTATGTTTGGCTACTAAACAACAAACTGTAATGAAAAACCAAGTAATTGCACTCATAGCTTCGTCCATAAAGAATCTCATAATCATACGTTTACGTGTCGTGAGGCTAAGTCGGGCCATTTTCTGTTTAGAAACCGCATAAAAAATAAATTGTTATTACCAAGTCTAGTTTAGAAACAATTGTAAATCTAGTTTGTTAGTGGCTTAATGAGTTTAATGAAACTCACAACTTATTCAGTTAGCATTAAGCCACTGCCAAACAGTCATGTATAGCTGAATGTATTCAGTAATCAAATTATGTTTTTTAATATTATATAAAATACAAGTTATTATATATACCACATATAAAATCCAAGCTTGCAATTTCCCCAGGTTAGCAAAATGTCAAAAAATGATAGTTAAGTTTCACTTTTTTAACCATTTTCTAAACATAAATTTATTTTTTGGTCAATGCTAACACAAAAGGCTTACAGATATTTTTAGTCACTTTTCTAACATAACTTTATTTTTTAGTCGATAACTTGTAGTTTAGTAGTGGCTTAATGATACAGAAAGTGACGTATTCAGTAGTGGCTTAATGATACAGATTAGTCCACACAGACAACTTTATCTATACAGGACTTAATGAAAAACCAACCAAACAGAAAATGGGACTAATAGCTTATTTGGTAGTCCCATTGATATATATATATATATATATACACATGTATAAGGGCCCGTTTGTTAGCAGCTTAATGAGCTTAATGGGACTAATTAGTCCACACAGACAACTTTTATTCCAATTAAAAAACACGTTTATTCCATCTATAAAAAACTCTTCCAAACAAAAACCTTTTCAATCTATACAGACAGATTAGTCCACATAGACAACTTTATCTATACAGGACTTAATGAAAAACCAACCAAACAAAAAATGGGACTAATAGCTTATTTGGTAGTCCCATTGATATATATATATATACATGTATAAGGGCCCGTTTGTTAGCAGCTTAACGAGCTTAATGGGACTAATTAGTCCACACAGACAACTTTTATTCCAATTAAAAAACACGTTTATTCCATCTATAAAAAACTCTTCCAAACAAAAACCTTTTCAATCTATATAGACAGATTAGTCCACACAGACAACTTTATCTATACAGGACTTAATGAAAAACCAACCAAACAGAAAATGGGACTAATAGCTTATTTGGTAGTCCCATTGATATATATATATATACATGTATAAGGGCCCGTTTGGTAGCAGCTTAATGAGCTTAATGGGACTAATTAGTCCACACAGACAACTTTTATTCCAATTAAAAAACACGTTTATTCCATCTATAAAAAACTCTTCCAAACAAAAATCTTTTCAATCTATACAGACAGATTAGTCCACACAGACAACTTTATCTATACAGGACTTAATGAAAAACCAACCCAACAGAAAATGGGACTAATAGCTTATTTGGTAGTCCCATTGATATATATATATATATACATGTATAAGGGCCCGTTTGTTAGCAGCTTAATGAGCTTAATGGGACTAATTAGTCCACACAGACAACTTTTATTCCAATTAAAAAACACGTTTATTCCATCTATAAAAAACTCTTCCAAACAAAAACCTTTTCAATCTATACAGACAGATTAGTCCACATAGACAACTTTATCTATACAAGACTTAATGAAAAACCAACCAAACAGAAAATGGGACTAATAGCTTATTTGGTAGTCCCATTGATATATATATATATATATATACATGTATAAGGGCCCGTTTGTTAGCAGCTTAATGAGCTTAATGGGACTAATTAGTCCACACAGACAACTTTTATTCCAATTAAAAAACACGTTTATTCCATCTATAAAAAACTCTTCCAAACAAAAACATTTTCAATCTATACAGACAGATTAGTCCACACAGAAAACTTTATCTATACAGAACTTAATGAAAAACCAATCAAACAGAAAATGGGACTAATAGCTTATTTGGTAGTCCCATTGATATATATAAATATATATATATATATACATGTATAAGGGCCCGTTTGTTAGCAGCTTAATGAGCTTAATGGGACTAATTAGTCCACACAGACAACCTTTATTCCAATTAAACACGTTTATTCCATCTATAAAAAACTCTTCCAAACAAAAACCTTTTCAATCTATACAGGACTTAATGAAAAACCAACCAAACAGCCCCTAAGCCAGAGCAAAAACTCACAGATCGAGCAAATCTGTTTGTTATATTGCAAAAACTCAAAAGCCTGTTTGTAGCAAAAACCAAACAGCCCCAAAAGCCTGTTTGTAGCTAATCTGTTTGTTATATTGCAAAAACTCACAGATCGAGCAACAATACACAGATCGACCTACCGGGTTGTTTTCTTCGTGCCAGAGCAACAATACACAGATCGAGAAGCAGAAAGAGAGAAGCAACAAGATAAGCATATCGAGAAGCATCAACAATACACAGATCGAGAAGCAGCAAGAGAAGCATATCAAGAATAAATTGATCGAGAAGCAGCAAGAGAAGCATACCTGAGAAGTAGAAGACCAGATCGAGAGAAGTAGTAGCGGTGGTCGGAGAAGCAGCAGATCAGTGTTGCAGCAGCCACCAGCAGATACGTTGAACTGAACTGATGAGAGGAAAAGAGAAACAAAGCAGATACATTGACAGGAAAAGAGAACGAAGTGAAAAGGGGTGTTGGCTAGGGTTTAATTGTTTTTTAGATAAGGGTATTTTAGGTATTAACAAAAATAGCAATTCAATTCCAAGGAATTCCTAGGGGTAAGGTAAGGAATTTAATCTTGCCTCATTTTGGAATTCTTGGGAATCTACCGAATTCCGATTCTTGAAAATAACGAACCAAACAATGGAATTGGAATCTGGTCAAAGGAATTCAGATTCCAATTCCACCAGATTCCATTCCATTCCGGCGAACCAAACGCCCCCTAAGTCTTGCCTAAAGATTGGTTGACCCTCAAAAATTTAAGAAAAGAAATAAAAAAAAAACCTCTAATACCCGCTTCTACAAGATATATTAATAAATTATTAATACTGTAATTTCAAAATAAAAGTAAACTTCTTTTTTACTTTATTCAAAATGTTTAGTATATAATAATTACACTAAATCTTAAAAACCCAGTAATTTTATTAGAAGTAAGTTATTGGACAGATACATAAACCTTTCATTTATCTTCAAAAGTAAAGATGTTTTTATTAAAACATCCGTCATACTAAAAGTTCGTGAAAATAAGTAAAAAGAACTTTTAAGGGTTTTAGGGATGTTCGGATCTTTTTCCGTTAAGTCATGCATTGATAAAGTTGTTTGTAGAATATATAATAAATTGTTGTTCGTTTCTTATGCTGAATATACAGACTGAATATTAGAATTCATCAGTTTGCCCATCAGTCTATATTTTTATTTGATTGGAATAATAGTTTGATAAAAATGATGAATGATGGACTTTGAATGATAACATCTAATCTACAACGTCCTGAGTCTGGTTATCGTGATCGGTATGGGTGCATCAGGTATCAGACTAATATGGCCATAGAGTTCAACAACCAACTCAAAGCTTGAGTTAGAATGGAATGAAGCCACCATAACATATGTCGATACTAACACCGCCAAATACAAGCACTAACACTAAAGAATATGGTAATTTACATGAACAGTGAAGAACCAATAATCTATCTCTTAAGCAACTATAAGTAATCTCTAATTCTTTTACAATATTTAACAAGCCACTTAAGGTATGTTGTGGGCAAACGACTCTTCTTTTTTGGAATGAAGATAGGTGGATTGAGATGGAGAACGTAAGGGATGGGGATGGGGATGAAGATGAAATAGCGGATGGGTAAAATGGGAATAAATGTATGAATAGATGGCTTAATCCAAAGGACTATACTTTTTTGGCTTACTGAATAAGCCACATATAATACCCTCAAATCTGGAAAGAGCGACTAATTTAAAATTTTCGATAATACACCAGTTAAAGGATTCTTGAATAACAAATATAGATTTAACATTAACAACCGGTAAACCAAGTCTTACACAAGTCAATATTTATGGATGGGGTTACTAAAACCCAACAACGGTCGCTATCTCCACGAGTGAAAGATGTATTCAGAGAGCTAATTCCTTCTCCTGCCTCTAACTAGCACTCATTTCATCAGAGTGTCGCTAGTACCATCCCCCCAAGGACCTGATGCACATGCCGACAAAGAAAAAAGTTAGGCTTAATGCCTAGTGAGTTCAACCAATTTTCATCAGTTATATAAAGTAGTAAAACGGAAAGAATGTTGTTTAAATCACAATTTCCAAGGCAAAATGTATTAAATATAAACCAACATCTTTCCCAAACCCACCATTTTCATGATGAAATCTCATTAACAAAACACCCATTTCACATGAAACCAAAACTCAATACTCACACGAAATAAGAATAAGGATTAATATCCAAATATTGAAGACATGGATAATAACTCTATTATCCAAAACATTATTACTCTTCAAACCCAGACGACACTAAAACATGAATACAGATCAACACCAAACCACAAATCATGGATAATGACCTCTACTCAAAATGTCTTAGAAAACATGGATAAACTCCATATCCAAAATCAACATCTTTCATAACGAGGGAGACCCATTTCTATCAAACGTGGGAGAACACAAAATTATGCCACATATATATGTTATCAAACTACACCTTAGATATATTGACTTTAGTGCACATTATATCAAGTGTCACCTCAAGTCCTCAATACCTTTAGTGCACACCACTTACCGGGTGTCACCTCAAGGTCACGGTACCTTTAGTGCACACCCCCCACTGAGCTTCACCTCAAAGCGTACCCGATCTTAGTGCCTATTCACTCTCTAGTAGAGTTCCAACCTCAAGGTTCTCATTCGATCTTTAGTGTCTATTGACTAGCATTCAAGATAGGTACCTCAAATCTTCCTACTTGATAACACTAAGCATTTAACCCTCATGCATAATGGTTAAAGCATAAGACGCATAAGTCTAACGGTCTTGGAGTCCGACTCATAAGAATTCACCTACGATGTACCGAGACTACCATAATGCCTACTTGAGCATTGGTCACATAGTAAGGACATCAAAACTCCTCACTTAGTAAACATGATTGACTCATATGCCTATGGATCCAATGCATTAAAATCCAAATTACATGACCCCATATGAATGACCAACGCCTCAAAACATGTAACTTACAAATGAATACACCATAATTGCATATAATTCCAAAAAATCAACATAGAGAAAATTAAACCGGACAAATGTCCCTAGGACTCATCTGAGTCAAAACCGAGTGAAAAACTCAACAACTCAATAACTCCACACCTATGTGGCTACTAAATAAAAGCCAACATAAGAAAATAAAATGCATTTAATCAATGTTTATGAAAACACATACTCCAATAGCATGATTAACTCAAAAACCCATCATTGGTTGAGATAAACCATTTTCCAAATGAACTCAAAGCCATATATATTTCCAAAATGCTTCAAATCATCATTTCGAACCTTATACAGGGCCCTCCACCCCATCCCCGTCACTAATTCCAATCTACATCCGTATCCCCATCCCCGTCCCCACCAGGGAATCGGGGATTTTTCCCCCATTAAATTAAAGATGTTTTAAATCAAATATGTTAAACACCACACTCGATTGATAATGGTTCATGTTTAGATCTCACATATTTTTAAATTTTACTTTTATAGAGTATCAAATATTCATATGTGAACAAAATCACAACATCATAGGTAATTATTTGATCAAACACTTACGACTTTCAACGTTTTGATATCTAAAAAAAGCAAGATGACTCAAAAAATGTATATAAGAAGAAATGTCAGTATAGTATTTATAAATCTACGGTTTTAACTTTAGGGGATCCCGTCCCCATCCCCGGTCCTCGACTTTTTGAGGAATCCATGTTCCCATCGGGGTGGGTCTCATTCTCATGCATACATTTTCCAAACGATTTATAAGACCAAATATACCAATATGAATTAATGTCAAATAATCTCTACTTATACAATAAATCACCAAAAGAACACATTTTTGTGCTTTATTCATCAAAATGTCCAAAATCCCCAAATATGGCATTTATCAAGATTTATAAACTCATTGTACTAAAAATGCAAACCTCATCAAATAATAATAACGTTTGATAAATATAAAGGAAACCATTTCAATACATCAAAATAGACATTTTTGGCATGTACATAGTTTTCACAAAGCAGCTTGAACTCACCTTGCTACGAAAAGTTAAACTGAGGTTTCAAACCCATATCTAGCTTCCAAAAATGGTGAAGACTCAAGATCCAAAAGCATTCATCTTTAAATGCTTTATCTAGGTCACAAGCAACCTCTTCAATAACATGAAGCTCCCAACAGCAAGATTGTTAGTCCCCAAGGAGAGATGGCTAACTAAGAGAGGGTTTTGTAGAAGGCGGGGTTGAATATAAAACACACAGAATATACTCTTTTTAAATTTTTTAATATAAATATTAAAAATTTACACACAGATAGTTTGATGCGGAAAAGAACAGGTACACTATTCTATCAAACTAAACACACAGATAACAGTAATTAACTTATACACTAAGGAAGTTAAAACAATATTGTTATAGCACACAGCTTTGCCACAGTCACACAAATAATCACTCTGAAGATTTGTTAAAAGCGTGAGATTTCTGGGAAGGACTTCATCTCCTTTTATAGTGCCCATGCATGGGATGCATGTGGACAGCTGTCAAGGTTTCATTAGCTGGAAGTTTATCTGCTGGACAAAGGAAGAGACTACTTCATTTGTACTAGAATAATGGATGAACCATTCCTTGTAGCACGTAATGTCAGATAACTTTATCTTCTTTTCTTCATGCTCTGTGAAGTCCCATCAAACCTTTTAGCTAAAAGACAAATATTCCTTTTATAAGAATAAAAGAGAATGTCTTTATTTAAGGCTTGATGCCCAAGTTCTTGTTGGCTCACGTGTCTTGCAATTGATGTGAGTCAAGAACTTATCTCTTTGAAATTTCTAAGTGATACATCACACTATGTATCACATCGGTGGATACCTTGTAAGGCTGGAATTGATAAGTGTACACTTTGCTTGATAAACTTCATCTCTCACTAAATGCCAAAAGTGTACACCCTTGAACTTGTGACTTAATATCACAGCCTTAGAAAATATACCTGCAATTTCGGTGACCAAGATTATAATGTCGGTGACCATGACATCAAACTTGATGACCTCATCTTATTTGATGTCCTTAGTACTTTTGATGACTTTTGAGTGTACCATCGGTGACCCACTATATTGGTGACCCAATCTTGACTTGGCAAAATGATCTGAATATTGAAGTTGGTTGATACATCCAAAATTCCACTTTTTGATGTACAACCCTTGATTGAATAGTCTTTGACTCTTCAATACTTGAAGCATATTTCAGACCTACAAAAGAACCTGTAAAAAATCATTCATACAAAGGAAGGTGGTTCATCACCAAATCATCGGTGACCCAATAATCTCCCCCTATTTGATGATGATACCTGTAAGTTAGAAAAGAATTCTTTTTGACCCTTTCTATTTTTCTTTTGGGTTCTTTTGACTCAGATTTCTTTTTTTTTTTTGATTTTTTTTTAACTGAGTATGTTCAGTATAAGTATAAGAATAAAATGTAAGTATAACTATGTGCAAGAAAAAATAAAAATATTAACAAGACTTTTTAAGGAAGAAGAGTATGAACTTTTATTAATCAACACACAGCTTTGAAAAATAAAGTTCACACTATATGAAAACTATTCAAGGAGTGGGTTCTCTTCTTTTTAGCTCATCCAAGATAAGCCTAGTGATCCCATGGTCTTCAACCGGAGGTACTCCTAGAATAGCAGAGAGGAAGGAGCTGTGAGCCCTTGGGATGTCAGAAGCTCTGAAGAAACTGTTGTTTCCAAAGATGTCTTCAAAGAAAACCCCAAGCTCAGGAGTAGTCAGCATGGTTTGCTCCGGGTAAGCAATAGGAGTAGGAATGGAAAGATCTATACTCGAAGCATTTATCTGGATGCCTCTTTCATGAAGCATAACAAAGTGTCCTTTCTTCTTGTTTTTAGGAGCAGTGATGACCTCTCCTTTAAGACCCTGTTGTATGAAGTACATTTGTTGTGCTTCAAGATATGTCACAAGAATATCATTCTCCTTTTGGATGTTGAGCATCTTGATGAAGAGTTTTCTGAGAATATTAAGTACCAGCTCCTTGTACTTGCTTTTGCTCTTGGAGATGCATTTACCAACTTCCATCCACTCAGTCATCCCAAGAACTTCCAACCATTCAGCTTCATATACCTTTGAGAGAGTGTCAGCTCTCTTAAGGGTGACAAGTAACTTTGGAGAATTTTTGGTTGGAGGTTGGATGGTGGCACTGATAATCTTGGAATCATCCTTCCTGTTCTTTAGTCTCCTTTTGAACAACTCTACTTCCTTTGCCTTCTTGGCCTCATCAACCAATTTTGCAGCTTCAGATTTCTTCTTTATATTTTCAAGCTCATCTTTTTGAGCTTGAATTGCATCGGTGACTTTGGCATGAATAGCTTCATCATGAGCTAGCTTGTGTACATTAGTCTGATCAAATTCAAGCTGAGCCCTGATTACTTCTTCTTTTTCAGCTTCAGAGAATTACCCCAAGAGGATCGGTGGGTAATGAAGCAGGCTGAAGTCTAAGAGTGTCTGCTTGAGAATCTCTCATCCTTTTCCTTCTCCTTTTCTCTTCCTGTTGATCTTTAAAGGAAACTGGTTTCTTTCCTTTGGCTTTTTCTTTTCTTTTCTTCTCTTCTTCAGTTTCAAGGGGTTGAGCACTGATACTCTCCCCCTCAACAGCTGCTTCGGGTACCAAAGGAACAGAGACCACCTCTGTGACCACACCACCATCGGTGGCTGTAAGAGCCACGTCGGTGGCTGCCACGTCGGTGGCTGGGATGGTGGTGGTGATCAGATCAGTGGCTGCAGGGGCAGTATCGGTGGCTGCTGTTTTGTCGGCGGCTGTGGAGGTGGTGGCATTGGTCTTCTTATTTTTCTCCCCCTTAGTGGTTGATCCCTTGAAACCCACTGAAGAGAGAAAATTCTTGATCTTTTCTATATCAGAAGCCATGGAATTTATTTTTCTTTCAATTCTTTGAAGAACAAATCTGTGTTGTTCCTGAAAGAAGGATCCATCCACATCAAGCTCAATAGTTGGAGGAGAAATTGGAATCTTGTCAATTTTGATGAGAATAGTGGCAAGAGACTCCATAATGTTCCCTTGAGTAGTAGAAAGAGAAGCCAGTCTTTCCAAGTCCTTGGCTGCTTGGTCTTCCAAAGTTTCCACCCGACATATAGTGTCACAGGTAAAGCTGGTGAAAGCTTGGAGAAGATCATCTCCTTGTTTGGAAGACATGGGAGCAGAAGGTTGAGGCTGTGGTGGTTGATCAGCATCATCATCACTGGAGGAAGAGTAATCCACCAAACCTGTAGATTTTCTTGGGGGGGATTTAGGAGATGTGGGGGAGACACGTTTAGGAGAGTGTCTATGAGGGGATTCCTCAGTAATGGGTTCTTTCACAACCTTGGTACGTACGGGAGACGTATGTGTCCAAGGTGTAGTGTCAGAAAATAGAAAATCAGTAAATTGGGAAGCTCCATCAAATGCATCTGGTTGTGATGCACTCTCATGTGGAGTAAGGAAAGGGAGCTGTGAGAGCTCACGGGGTGGAGAAGAGGCAGCTTGGATGGGAGAGTCCAATTCTTCTTCATCAACTAAAGAGAAAGTTGATGAAGCAATAATAGGGATGTCCCTTTTTACAACCATGTCCTTTTAGGAGGGCATGGAGGAGCTAGGTTGGGTTAACTGGTCCTTGGGTCGGGTAGGAATCTTTTCAACACTTACTAACTTTTGGGAGTTAGTAGGTGGCTTGTGAGGTGAGACCCTTTGGGTACCCTTAGACATCTTTGAGGAAGTCTTTGGGGGGCTTTTAGAGTGTCTCCGCTTTTGGGACTTAGATGCTTGGGTAGAAGCCAAAGGTTCTTTTGGTTTCGTAGCATCGGTGGGTGCGGAGGTAGATGTGCCCGATGCTTTGGATCTCTTACGAGATTTGGGCACATCAGTTACTCTAGGTGCAGAAGGAGTAGAAGACATACCCGAGGTCCTTTGCAGACGGGGCTCATTTTCTCCCCAAGATAGAGTTGCATTCCTTGCAAACTCAACCATAGATGGTCGGAGAGGGTTGTCTGATGCTAAGACAGCCTTTTTCATAATTTGATTTCCCACTTGATGAAGAGGGAGATCGTATATGATCTCATCTCTTTTCTCTAATTTATCTGCCAACTTTGCATGAATAATAAGAGAGAAAAGTCGCTGAAATGGTACCTGAGGACGTCGGATGGTAGAGAAGGAGGAGATCATTTCATTAAAGAAATAGCTTGCAAAGTCTATCCTCCTTTGAAAAATTAAAGCATGTGCCAATTCTGTCACTTGGGAAGGTGACTGATCCGGGCCCCCTGTCTTCTTGCTCAGGCACAGAATCAGATGAGGAAAAAAGAAGTTCCATATGTTTCCCATATTCTTGCGCAGTAAAGTACCTGAACCCTTTGACTTTGAGCCCTTCTTTTCTTCCAGATAGTTCAACACATCAACCACCATTTGATGTTCATTACCAAGAGGAAAAGGTTCATAGGTATCATAAACAGGAAGCTTAAGAATGCTTCTAACATCTTCCACATTGAAGATCACATCATGTTCATCATTACTTAGAACAGATGCAAGAATTTCATCCGATGAAGCATCAAATGTGCAAGTTAACCAAAAGTTTCCAAGAAGAAACTTACTCATTTTGGGTTTTGCTGTGATTGCATATTGCAGAGGGCATCTACGAAGAAACCAAAGAAACATCATTGTATTCTGGATGAGCATTATCAACTCCTATTCTTCCAAAGTAATTGCATGCGGGAAAGGATAGGGATCCAAAAGTCATGGTATGTTCTTCAGAGGTCTTTGAGGGAGAAGCCATTGAAGAGGATGAAGAAAGTTGCAGGTTTTTGCTTTTGAAGATGAAGGAGAGTGGGTGCGAGAAAGGTGGTGAGGTAGTGGGGGAAGAGGTTATATATGAGAGGGAAATTTCAATTTTCAAAAATAATGATTACTTTTGGTGATTGAAAGGTCAGAATTCTAAGGGTTTTAGGGTTGAATTCGGCGCATGTACTGACATTGATGATGTCATTAGGGATAAGAACAAAGAATCTTGCTTATCAAGAGTGGTAAGTCAAGAGTTATCTTTAAGGGGTTAAGAAAGTGAAAGGTTTTTAACGGTTACCTCGGTGAGTGGACAACGTCGGTGGCTCGTAGGATGGACGTCGGAAAGCTGACGTCAGCAAGAGCAACCGTCGGTGGCTAGGAGAAGGTGCAACGTCGGTGGCTAGGACAGAGGGTAAACGTCGGTGGCTAGAGCAACCGTCGGAAAGTGACGCAACGTCGGTGGATGATGACGTCACATCGGAGAGTGTGACGTAGATGAAAACGTCGGTGTGTCGAAGGATGGTGTCGGAGGGTGGCGGCGTCGGAAAGTGACGTCGTGGTCGCCGTCGGTGGGTAGACGGATGGTGTCAAGGGCCGAGTATCGGTGGCTGTGCTTCTCGGAAAGGGGTACGTCGGAAAGGTGGCTTGTGGTGGTGCTCGGTGGTTGAGCTGTCGTGGCAACGTCGGTGGGTGAGATGCCGACGTCGGCGTCGGTGTAAGGTGGCAGTGGGTAGGTGGCTTAATGGGTGATTTATGGTGGTTGAGTTGATGGCTTTCGGTGGTTGATACCGTCGGTTGATAGAGTATAGTGGTTAGCGGCGGTGGCTTTGGTTTTAGGGTTTTGAGAGATGAAAGAGAAGAGAGAGAGGAGAGACTCGTCGGTGACTTAGTCACCGACACTTTATCTATATATAAATATATTTAATTTTGTTTATTTGTTTATTTATTTATATATATATAACATATATAATATATATAAGTTATAAAATATATAAATGTATATAATATATATATATATAGAATATATATATATAAAATACATATTTATATAAAATATAAAATATATATATTAGTCTATGTTTATCATACCTAATTCACCAATGAGGAATTTGAACCTTGCTTCATCAAGGGGCTTTGTGAACAGATCAGCCAATTGAGAATCGGTGGGAACGAAATGAAGCTCCACATCACCTTTAGAAACATGATCTCTTATAAAGTGATACCTGATATCAATGTTCTTGGATCTTGAATGAAGCACAGGGTTGTTGGCAATGGCTATTGCACTTGAGTTGTCACACATTATTGGGATTTTTGAGAAAATCTGATTATAGACAAGTAGCAAACATAATGTCAGGTCTACTTGCAGTAAGATAAACAAGGGATCCTATCATGGCTCTATAATTTGTAATATAAACAGAAATGCCATCAGGATCAGAAAAGAGTCTAAGAGGAGGAGCCATAAAAGTTTTCATGGTAGAGCAAGTATCAAATTGAAACTTTTTCAGAAGATCTTTAATGTATTTACTTTGATTTATGAAAATACCTTCTGGAGACTGTTTTACTTGCAAACCAAGAAAGAAAATTAACTCCCCCATCATGCTCATTTCATACTCTTTTTGCATGAGGGAGCTAAACTCATCACACAAGGATTCATCGGTAGCTCCAAAAATAATATCATCAATATAGATTTGAACAAGAATGATATTACCTTGTGATTTCTTGAAGAAGAGAGTGTTGTCAACCTTGCCTCGTATATACTTATTTCTAAGTAGATATTCTGAGAGAGTGTCATACCAGGCACGAGGAGCTTGCTTCGGTCCATACGAGCTTTATCCACCTATACACATGATATGGATGGATCGGATCTTCAAACCCGGAGGTTGCTTCACATACACTTCTTCGCCTAATTCACCATTCAGGAAGGCACTTTTGACATCCATTTGGAATACCCGAAAATTCTTGTAAGCTGCATGAGCAAAAAATATTCGGATAGCTTCCAATCTGGCAACAGCAGCAAAAGTTTCATCATAATCAATTCCTTCCTCTTGCCGATATCCTTGAGCAACCAACCTTGCTTTGTTCCTTATGACAGTTCCTTCTTCGTCCATCTTGTTTCGAAAGACCCATTTTGTTCCAATAATAGTTTTGTTGGATGGACGAGGAACTAACTTCCAGACTTTATTTCTCTCAAATTGTGAGAGTTCTTCTTGCATGGCAATTACCCAGCTAGGATCAGCTAGGGCTTCATTTATCAGCTTAGGCTCAACAATGGAAACAAAGTTGACATATAAGCACAGATTGCTTATGCCTCTTCTGGTTTTTACACCAACTTGTGGATCACCTATGATTTGATCAATTGGATGATCCATGGTCCACTTTAGTGCAGGAGGTAAGGTAGGAGGTAGAGAAGAGGATGAGGTGGGAATTTGAGATGGTGAAGATAGGTTTGTGGGAGATATGGTGTTTTGGTGGGTAAGGTCTTCTGTAGAGTTAGTTTCAGGAGGTGGAGAAGAAAGAGAGGGTTCTGAAGGTAAGGTGGTGTTTATGGGAGGCTGAGTGGAGTTGCTATCTGGAGGATTGGGTTGAGAGGAGGATGGAATTTCACCAACACATGAATTTATCCATAGGTTTAATTCTTCTTCATCACAAGATAATGAAGAAGTTTCAAACTCATCAAACTTCACATGTATGGATTCATCTATGCATTGTTTTCTTAGGTTGAAGATTCTAAAGGCTCTTGAGGAGAGAGAATAGCCCATGAAAATTCCATCATCAGACTTCAGATCAAACTTTCCAAGTTGTTCCCTGTCATTTAGCATGTGACATGCACAGCCAAACACATGGAAGAAGTCAACTACAGGTTTTCTACCATGGAAAACTTCATAAGGAGTCTTGTCATGCCTTTTGACTATGATAGACCTATTTTGAGTAAAGCATGCAGTGTTAACTGCTTCTGCCCAAAAATAGGTTGGCAACTTGGATTCACTCAGCATAGACCTTGCAGCTTCACATAGTGTTCTATTCTTTCTCTCAACAACACCAATTTGCTGAGGAGTGCGTACGGCAGAGAAATTCTGAGAAATTCCTTTTAGGTCAAAGAAATCTTCCAGAGCAGCATTCTTGAATTCTGTGCCATTATCACTTCTGAAGGACTTCACCAGTTTACCATTCAAATTTTCAATCTTTCTTGTAAACCTGATGATTTCTTCAGCAGCATCACTCTTGTGTTTCAGAAAGAACACCTAAGTATATATAGAGAATTCATCGACGATTACTAGCATATACTTTTTACCAACCAGACTGGGTGTGCTTACTGGACCGCACAGATCCATGTGAAGCATTTGAAGAGGTTGAGAGATAGAAGAGCATTGTTTTGTTTTAAAGGAAGTTCTGGTGAGTTTTCCTTTTTCACATGCTCCACACGCCTTTTCTTTTTCAAAAACTATTTTTGGCATTCCAACAACCAGCTCCTTGTTGGAGAGTTTGTTCAAGGTTTTAAAGTTTAGATGAGAGAACCTTTTATGCCACAGCCAACTTTGTTTGGCTAGTTCTTGAGAGAGGAGACACACAGCTTCTCCTATTGCACTTTCCTTCATGTTGATTATGTATACGTCATTCAGTCGGGTTCCTGCTAGTACAATCTTGTTCTGTACATCAAAGACGAAGCACACACATAGCTGGAACATGACCTTATAGCCCAAATCCCATATTTGGCTGATGCTTAGAAGATTATACATTAGCCCTTCAACATGAGCTACTCTGGAGAAAGTGATGGTTCCATTTGAAATGGTACCATATCCTTTGGTGACCCCTTTTCCATTTCCTCCAAAGGAAACAGTGGGTCCCTTTTCTTTTGAGAAGTTAGAGAGAAGAAGTTTGTTTCCGGTCATGTGTCTTGAACACCCACTGTCCATGTACCATATGTGATCTTTATTTGGTACTGCACCTTAAACAAATTTAGACTTTTGGTACCCATTTTGAGGTGGGTCCTTTGGGATTAGAAGGCATTTTAGTTTTGCAAGGATCCAAATCTTTTGGGCAATTTTTAGCAAGATGAAGAGTGTTGCCACAATTATAGCATTTCTTTAAAGAAAATGCCTTTTTAAAATCTCTATCATCAAAACTTTGGACAGAGGTTGACGACTGAGAAGAAGAGGGGTGTCCAACACCTGGTCTTGGTCCAAGGATACCTTTACTAGGATTTCTTGATTTCTTCAAGTTCACTGACCGAGGAATGAAATCAGTAACTATTTGAGATTTCCTTTTAGATGAAAATTTTGATTTAGCAAAATTTTTCTTTTGAGGAGAAAATCTTTTTGGAGAGGGATACTCAGCAACACTAGATGGCTGCTCCTGGGGGTATCTTGACTCATGCAGACTTAAGGAGTTTAAAAGTCTTTGGATAGGTTTAGGAGAAGAAGAAGAGCTTGGAAGAGTTGAAACTTTTGAAGACTCAGAAGAGATTTCTTTAGCTTTAACAAAGACTCCAAACTTCTTAGAACCAGATTCTACTTTGAGCATGTCAAGTAGATCTATAGAATGAACGGAGGTAGAATCCTCAGATGAGTAACCGAAGAGATCATCATCGTCATCGGAAAGGAAACCAGCAGGAAAACCTTGACATTCAGAAGAAGGAAGTGGAAGGTCAAAAGGTTGAGGAACATCTTTTCCATAACCAAGGCCAGACTTATCCTTGCTGGTGATTTGATCTTGAAGGATCCTTTCAAGATTCTTAGAGGATTTAGTCCATTTAGACAGAACCTCTTGTTCCTTTTCAAGAGTGGAAGAGATTTTTGATTTTTCCTCAGAAAGACTGTCGTTTAAGTACCGTAGGTTTTCCAGATCAGCTTTCATTTTATCAAAATCTTTTAGTTTTGAAAAGCAAGAGAGAAGTTGATCATTTAGACATTTTATGTGTATATCAGCCTTTTTCTTTTGAATCTTTAAGTCACAGAAGTCAACAGTTAAAGAATCAAAGGCATCAGCCTTTTGATCATCAGAGAGAAAGGTAAAAGGATGTACCTGAGGTTTTGTTCCTGAAGTGGATCCCTCAGCAGATACAAGGGTAGTGTAGAGTGACTTCTCCATGTCTTCCAGCTCATCGATTTTGGCCATGAGGCATTTAGTGACATACTCACTCTCACTCTCAGAGGTTTGCTCATCCTCCCAGCAATGAGCCTCAGCAACCAAAGTTTTATTTTTACTTTGGTTTCTCTCTTTTTCTCTCTTGTATTTGGCTTTGTACTTCTTATACCTGGAGGTTTCTTTTGATTCAGAATTTTCTTTAGAGGATTGGCTATTTCTCTCTTCATGCTTCCTAGAAGCTGATTTTGAGAAGTCATGGCCATAAGAAGAAGAAGGTTTGACAGAAGAGGAAGCTTTTGATCTGCATTCAGAAGCAAAATGACCTTTCTTTCCACAATTGAAGCATTCTTCATTTGCTTTATCAGAAGAGGATTTTTGAGAAAAAGGTTTTCTATTAAGGTTTCCAGCAAGCATTGCCATACTATCAGAAAGTATGTCAATGGCTGATTCTTCTCCTTCATCATCAGCAGCACTATAGTATGCATCTGACAGATGAGAAGAGTCTTCCTTAATATCTTTTTCAGAATCAGAAGAAGGATAGGTGATTCTAGGAATACAAGAAGAAGATTTTGAATCACCTATCAAAGCAATAGAAGAGGATTTGATATCCTTTATAAGAGATTTTCTCTGGTTCTTAGTTTGTTCATAGTGAAGAAGAGTTCCATAGAGAGCAGTTAAAGGCATTATTTCTAAGTCCTTGGTTTGCTTGATGCAAGTACAGATAGTTTCCCAGAAGTCTGGGAGACAGTCCATGAACTTGCAGAGAACTTCTTCATTATCATAAACTCGTCCAAGAATTTTGAGATCATTGAGAAGACAGTTAAAACGATTAAAGTAGGTAGAAAGAGATTCTCCTTTTTCATGGGAGAAGAGTTCATACTTTCTAACAAGACAGATCCTGTTAGATTTCTTTACTTCTTTGGTGCCTTCATATAAGACACTCAAAGTATCCCACATTTCTTTAGCAGTGAGAAGGTTAAGAAGAGAGTGATACACTTCATCAGGAAGGGATACAGCAAGAGCAAATTTGACTTTAGTGTCTAAAGCAACTAGGCGTTTATCATCTTCACTAAATTTGTTAGAAGGTTTGATGATATATCTACCAGTTTTCTCACTTCTTTCATCATCCGACTCTATGTCCATTCCTTCAGCGTCCTTTTGAGGGCCAAAGCGAGCCCATATTTTAGGAACAATAGGTCCCTCACTGAGAATGTTGGGATACCTGCAATCGATCCCTTCCAAGAATAATAACATGCGATTTTTCCATAACCCAAAGTTATTTGGGTTGAACCTTGGAGGTTTAGCCAAGGATCCTAAATAATATGTATTACTGGAAGAGGTCTGCAAGGTACCATCAACATTTGAGGTAGTAGCCATCACAGATCTGGTTTATTGAATTAAACCAACTGCTCTTATACCACTTGTTAGTCCCCAAGGAGAGATGGCTAACTAAGAGAGGGTTTTGTAGAAGGGGGGGTTGAATATAAAACACACAGAATATACTCTTTTTAAATTTTTTAATATAAAATATTAAAAATTTACACACAGATAGTTTGATGCGGAAAAGAACAGGCACACTATTCTATCAAACTAAACACACAGATAACAGTAATTAACTTATACACTAAGGAAGTTAAAACAATATTGTTATAGCACACAGCTTTGCCACAGTCACACAAATAATCACTCTGAAGATTTGTTGAAAGCGTGAGATTTCTGGGAAGGACTTCATCTCCTTTTATAGTGCCCATGCATGGGATGCATGTGGACAGCTGTCAAGGTTTCATTAGCTGGAAGTTTATCTGCTGGACAAAGGAAGAGACTACTTCATTTGTACTAGAATAATGGATGAACCATTCCTTGTAGCACGTAATGTCAGATAACTTTATCTTCTTTTCTTCATGCTCTGTGAAGTCCCATCAAACCTTTTAGCTAAAAGACAAATATTCCTTTTATAAGAATAAAAGAGAATGTCTTTATTTAAGGCTTGATGCCCAAGTTCTTGTTGGCTCGCGTGTCTTGCAATTGATGTGAGTCAAGAACTTATCTCTTTGAAATTTCTAAGTGATACATCACACTATGTATCACATCGGTGGATACCTTGTAAGGCTGGAATTGATAAGTGTACATTTTGCTTGATAAACTTCATCTCTCACTAAATGCCAAAAGTGTACACCCTTGAACTTGTGACTTAATATCACAGCCTTAGAAAATATACCTGCAATTTCGGTGACCAAGATTATAGTGTCGGTGACCATGACATCAAACTTGATGACCTCATCTTATTTGATGTCCTTAGTACTTTTGATGACTTTTGAGTGTACCATCGGTGACCCACTATATTGGTGACCCAATCTTGACTTGGCAAAATGATCTGAATATTGAAGTTGGTTGATACATCCAAAATTCCACTTTTTGATGTACAACCCTTGATTGAATAGTCTTTGACTCTTCAATACTTGAAGCATATTTCAGACCTACAAAAGATCTGTAAAAAATTATTCATACAAAGGAAGGTGGTTCATCACCAAATCATCGGTGACCCAACAAAGATCTTGAAACCATTAGGCTAGATCTTCCAAAGCTCCCAAAGTCTTACCAAAAATCGGTCAAGAAAGAGAAGGAAAGTGAGATGAGAGAAAATGAGGGAGGTGAGGAGGGTTGGGTGGAAGAATGAGGGGGAAAGGGGGAAGGGCCAAAATCAGGCTTAAAGGGATCCTAGACGCGCACGTGTCTCATAGTACTTCAGTCGCCTGACCAAGTTGCCCGCGCCCTTGAAGGGCCACACGACAAACACATACAATCTATTCAGGCATCTTTTCCATATGGCTCAGGCCACCCCTCAAGCCGACCCAATCTCTACTTCGATCTTTTTGAGTTGCACTCCACTCAACCACATTCTAGTGGTTTGGGCGACTTTTCCTGTGGCTTAGGCCGCCTAGGAATTTGCCCGGGTCTCCCAAAGGACCATTCTTTCTTTTTTATCCCATTTCAACCTGAACCAACCCGATATCAAATAAACATATTTGGATAACAATTCCCAAAGATAAATCTCGTATTTCCAAAATACAAAATAATTCATAAAAAAACACGGGTGTTACACGTAACACCACAATCGAACAATCATGTATGCATTACCTAATAAGCCATATATGCTATTAATCTCATTAAGCGGTAACCGAATAGCCCCTTAGACAATCCTGAAAAAATGTTGCAAAAAGTGTAATAAAATTAGTTTGGAACAGTTAATAAAAAGATTAATTAAACTTGGCAAGGAAGAAAAGCTTGAAGAAGTTTAGAAAGTGAGCACGATAAACAACATGAAAAATTATTCAAACAAGGAAAATACAAGCATACAGTGGCCTCTGGCGTGTAGTTTCGTTGGCAAAGGGTGGGGTGACATTTTCCCAAATACAAGACAGGTCCTAGAAACCTCTAGCCTCAGTCGCCGAGTGAGCCAAAATTGCCCTCTCATATTGGTTTCCTTAGAGGCGCATTACGTGTGGGTCGGTTGGGGTTGCCGACAATCAACTTTTTAGACCAAATACAAGCATAAAGTGAAACAATGAAACAACCTAAAGGCTAAGTGTGACAAAACAATAGACATGTAAGTGAAATAAGAGATTCCTTTATGACTAGACTCGCTCAAAAGCTACTTCTCGCTAATGCCAAAGTGTCCCCCTATTAAAATCCCGAACCTTAATTTCGACTCTCTACCCTTCTTCCACCCAAGCAGTCCAACCCTTCTTATGAAAATAGCAACCCTGGTCCTTACGCATAATTAGTTACCCTATTCACGCCCCTACACACTTTATTAGATGTTGTCACGTCTCTGGATATGCCTAAAACCACCATTTCTAGTCAAAACTGCTCTTTTTATGTCCTCCTTAATCTACCCCTCCTCCTCACTCCCTCGATCTTAATATTCTCGATCCTCCTCACCAGTGTTGACGTATGTCTCTTACGACATATTAAACCTTTTAAAACAATAAAAAATAATAATGTTAGTAAAACCATACACATAAACATATTAGAGCATCTCCAACAGATACTTTAAACTGGAGAAAATGAAGATTTTAGGCAAGTCTTTTCCTCCAACAAATTCACCAAAATGAAGAAAGAATAAGAGAGAGTGAAATCCTCCAAAACTGGAAAAAACTCTCAAGAAATGAATACCATGATAGATTTTATTATTATTATAATAATCCCATCAATAAAAAGCTTTATAATTAAATGTTTAGAAGGAATAAACAATATTTTATTAAATGTATACATTTTTTTAAAAATATAATCAATGTTGTAATATCCAAAATGAAGAATCTGTTGGAGATAATTTTCTCCCAAAATCTCAATTTACTTCATCTTAGAGAATCTATTGGAGATGCTCTAAAACTTTCCCCTACCATGGAATGAGGATTTGATGATGGGTCCATATGGAACATGTAGTTTAAAGGTAGTTCATTTATAATTTCAGTGTTGTTTGGAGTATGATTTTAAAAACAACTTGATCAAAATACCGTGTTTTGTTTAAAGTAAAGGTTGTCTGAAAAATTATTGTTTATCAAGTGTTCTGAATTATCGCTAAATAAGTAACCAATAACTATTTTTTTATAAAAAAGATTCTTAAAATATAAATGGTGAAAAATAATTTTTTGCTAAATTCGAAAAATACCAATGGTCGATAAGCAGTTGAAAAGTATTTTATCGGTTCCAAAATAAATATCCTCAATGATACACTTTTTAACCAACTAAAATGACGCTTTTGACCTTAATAAATGAGATAATGTTTTTCTATATCTTATATATATAAGCATAGAATGGAAAAGTGGACATTTATTTTGGAACAAAAGAAGTAGGATGTTGCTAATTTTAGCTAAAAGTAATGCAATATAATACCTAACGACTTTTAAGCTGGTAAATATGTCTTGTATGTAGGTAAGCATCCCTACGGCACCTTGCTTGTTAGCAGCTTGATCAGAGGTAGTATCCGGTCAGAGACAGTGGTAAACAACATCACCTCTTGCGTGATAGAATCAGATAAAGACCCCTTAGACAACAAGTTTGATGATCATGCATCAAATGTCCAAGTTTTTAGAGGGTTATCTCATTACAATCAACATATAAGGTTGAATACTCCACTTCTTTCGATCCAAAAGGGTCCACAAATTTCATGGCATGTGAAGAAACTTTGCAAGGTCTCTATAACATATTTGGTGAAGTAGCGGCTCCCTCCTATTACTATTTCCAGGGTGGAGTCGAAGCTATGGCACCAAAAAGTCTGTAAAGAAACAATTTTATTACACGTTTCTAATATAATGGTTTAATTTTTTTTTCTATAAAAACTACAACTCTCTACAATATAAATGTTTTATTTTTAATTATATTCTTAATGATGAGATTAAGAAATTTATTATATTGTCCGTTATTAAGAGTACAATTGTCATTTAGTTAAACAAAAACTGTATTTCCTTTTTGTTATGAACATTTATTTTAACATTGGCGACCTTTTTACAAAGAAGGGAAGAGAAAAAAAAGAAGTTAACCACAAGGGTTATGGCTCTCTACATTTCGAAATAAATGTTCGTTTATCCCAACATAATTATCCATTTACAAACATAAGTCGTCGTTTAATAAATGTTTACCCGTTAAGCATTTACCAGCAAAAAAGATCATCCTCACTTACCTTATCATTTAGCATTATCGTTCATCAAAATATATTGTTGATAAATGTCTTCCACCATGTAAGAGTCATCACCCTCGCTTACCGGGTAAAACTTTCGATCATTGTTTTTCATCTTACGAGCTAAGTTTCTCAGGCCTTGTTATGTTTACTCGGTATGATAATTGAACCGGTGAAGTCTTTAACAAGGTAGTGTTTAGTAAATGACCCCTAAGTTTTCAATTTTTCATCCCACTCTTAATTACGGGATAGAGAATCTCACTCTATTATCAATAGTACAATTGTCATTTGATTATTTAAAAAGTATAATGATAACATATTTTTAAATTCATTTATCATTTTGATTGTGTATTTATTATGGGACGGAGATAGTAACAAATAGATTTTTTTTTCTTATAAAATTACACATTTACATGTTGCTAATTAAATGGTAGAGTAAGTTACATGTTTCGTTCTTGTGGTTAAATGTTTTTAGCGGTTTTTGTCCCTCATTTGAAAATTCAACGAATCATGTTTATATGGTTGCATTTTTATAACGAGATAGGTCCTTAATGCAACCAAAAGGATCCAGGTTGTTCATTTATTTAGAGAGGAAACTCATCTAAGACCCAACTCATTAAAAAAAATGCAACTATAAGAATGTAACCGCTAAAAATCACAACCACTATATGTTCCATTGAATTTTCTTAAAAAGAGAAAGGAGAACACCATAAAAACACCTACCCACATGAAGAAAAGATGTAATTCACTCTAAGTAATAATATATTTAAGAAAAATTATCTTTCTACTTATAAAGGTTTATCTTTTTATTTTATTTTCTTTCCCTCAAAGGCCATTGGCTCGTCCACTAAGGCTATTGAGAATTTTTCTGACTATTATTTAAAGTCTTTGGAATTAGTCGAGATACATACAATTTGACCTATATAATAATGGTTATAAAATATTTTACACACATATATATATATTTGGAAAAATTAGTAAAAATAGATATTTTACTAACTTTGGACACATTTAAACATACACATATATATGTTATATATAATGAACTCTTAGTGGAATTTAAAATGAACATAAATTTGAAAGTAAATGAATTTAACTGAAGATAATGAAAGTAGTTGAAGGAAATTAAGTTTTATTAGTCGATCGATGCAATGTTTTATTACTGAAATGACATTGTATTAAAAACGGACCAAACCCATGTGTCGTTTCATTGGTGAAACACTATATTATCAGAACGGATAAATACATATCAATCCATGTGTTGCTTCATTGGTGAAACGACATTGTATATGCCAACCCTATGTGTTGTTCCATTGATTAAACAACACTATATTATTGAAACGGATTAATACATATCAATTCATGTATTGTTTCAATGGTGAAACGACAATTTATTAGTAAAATAGATCAATATAGAACAATCTATGTATTGTTTCACCAATGTTTCAAAAGGAAAACAAAAAAACTAAGATTTTTAGGAAACGGGTGATAAAATAATAAAGATACTTATTTATACTATATTATAAAGCATTCAAGACAAACTCTTAAAAATCACTTTTCATATATCAAGTATTGTTTATTAATGAATATTAATTAAAATTTAAGATTACAACTAAACAGTGACTAAATACAACTTATTAAAATTTCATGTCTGAATTCGTGTAATTAACTGTAGATAAATATAATCATAAACATCTCATATTAAATATAAAAATATAAAATATAATTAGGAGTAACATAATACTTAATTATTATTCTTATAAAAATATAATATTACTAAACCGAAAATAAATTACCTCGTTGTTAAATCTATATTAAATTATAATAAAAAAATTGAACCAAACAAATTAGATAAAAAAGGATAACTTTTACATAATTAATTTTATACTAATATCCATATTTTTTTTCCAAATTATCGATATTTTTTTTCAAGTTTTTATGAGATCTTCCCATTTATATTTTATTCAAACATAAAAACATTGTCACTTTCTCAAAATCATATAAAACCATATTATAACATCGACAGAAATAAAAAATAAAATAATGTATAAAAATCAAGATGTTTCTCGTTGCATTGTTCGAGTACCATTCTAGTAAAAGTTAAATATGTATGGTTAATAATTGTTCATAGAGTTTCAAACTTATACAAGACTTTCATGTAATATATACATATATATAGGTGGAGGTTTAAACGAGAACGCCTCCATTTTACAAGAACACGTAAACACTCTTATCACATATGATAATACACGTGAGGGGACCTGGTGATGCGTGGACGACGAGTCATGCAACTTACATCGCGCTAAAGGTCGTATGCGTCTATAATTTAGTATCACATGTGACGGTCTTGATGGATTACGGTATCACATCAAGAACACCCTTACACGTGTGATAATACATGTGGGGAGCTTAGTGGTTTAAGGGGGAGTTGACCAACAGCCTAGATCGCATCAAAAGTCGTTCGTGTGTCTAATTTAGTATCACATGTGTCTCATATGTCTAATAACCTGAAATTTAATCTTTTGTAATAAGATTTGCAAGTTGGTGGTTGGAATCTAATTTTTCTCAACTTTAGGGACTGTAGTTGCAATTGGAAAAAGATGGTCAATAAGAGTTTGGAAACTCCTTCATTTGGGAGAAAATCAGATGAAATGTGTGTGTGTGTGTGTGTGTATGTGTGTGTAAATAAAGGTGCGATTTTGAGGAGAGTGAAGGAGAAAAGAAGAAATCTTGAAGGAACAAGGATTCATCATCAAATATCAGGTATAAAACTTCATTTTCTTCCGCTTATTGCTATGTGGGTCTTTGAATGATTAGTATATTGAAGATTGATGGGTTAGGGTTGAATGTTTGTATGAAACCATCAATCATATAGTTATGTGGAGTTGTAATGATGATTTCTTCATTTTTGGTATTGTCTCTTTTGCATATTGGGTTTGCAATCAATGAAAATCCACCATGGATGGACCTTGAATCTTCAATGAGGTTTTAATCCATGGATTCCCGTGAAAGGAAATGGATTGGTAAATGTTTGGGGATGATTCTTAAGTGTTTGGGATGAGTTTTAAGTCATAAAATTGAAGGAAATCGAATTGGGTTTTGGTTTTGGGGTTTTCTTCACGAATTGGGTTTCTGCAGGTGAAACAGTGAAGAAAGTGGATTACAAGTGGGTTTTAGTCGCCTGAAACCCACTTTGTCGGCTGTTTGAGAATTCTCAATTTTTGTTAAAGTCCAGTTGGGGGTTGTAGCTTGTGTTGTTATATTGAGGGGTTTGTAAATGAGCCTTTTGGGGCTACTTTGGGTTGGTAAACTCATGGTTTGGTAACCTCAATTCAGGTGTTCGGTTGGAGAATCCTTAGGACTTAAGTGTGATTAATGGTTGGCAAGTTCAGGTGAGTTCCCTTCGTGTGCTTCTTTTATAAAATGAATGTTTTAAATTGAAATGTTTTAAATCATTCAAATTGGGCGGTGTGTGCCCGTTTAATAGTCACGGTGTGGGTGGCTAATCTTTTGAGCGGCGTGTGCCCGATCAATAGTCACGGCGTGTGTGACTAAAAGTGTGAAGTACCGTTGCAACAGGTACATAAAAAGGGTGTTTTTAAAGTGTGAGTTGATATTCATGACTAACCGTTTTCTCTTATAATTGTCATGCATATTAACTGTTGTTTTGGGGGAATTCACTAGGCCTTATGGTCTAACTCTCTCTTTTCAAAAACTAAAAACCTTTTCAGGTAAGCAGGGTTGAGCGCTCGAGTATGAGCAAGGGAAGTAGGGAGCTTGGAAAGCTAGAGGTGAGGCACTATTGCGTTTAGATAGTTGCCTAGTTGCTAGTTGGAATGTAATAAATCCCAGTAGTTACATTTTATTCCACTGCGAACTTATGAGATTAAGTTATAGTTGGGGACCTTTTGGTTTGTAATTGCTACTTTTAGAGCAATGATATGTTTTATCGGTATTTTAGAAACATGGTTGTTACAATATGTGATGAAATAATAGTTTCACATGTGATTGTCTATAGTGAAATGGTGTTCTCGTAAAATGAATGTGTTCTCGTTTGAACCCTTCCCTATATATATAGGGGATGGATCATACGAGAACCACCCATTTTTAAAAGAATAAAGGAACACCTTGTGGACCACATATGTTGTGGGTCCCACATAATATTAAATCATTTCTGATTTAATATTAAATCATATTAAATCATAAATTATTTAATATATATATATATAGGAAGGTTCAAATGAGGAATTTGCATTTAAAGAAAACAAAGGGACACTTATGGACTACATATGATGTGGGTCCCATTTAATATTAAATAATTTATGATTTAATATTATGTGGGACGCACATCATATGTGGTCCACAAATTGTTCTTTTGTTCCTTTAAGAAAGGGTGGTTCTCATATGATTTCTCCCCTATATATATATATATATGTGTGTGTGTGTTGAATGGTTCAAACAAAAATACATTCAATTTACGAGAATGGGGGAATACCTTTTACTACAGTTAATCACATATGATACGATATTTCATCACATATGATAAACATGTGATACTAAATCAGAGACACAAACGGGCATTGGCACGACCTAGATTGCAAACCAAATCACCCACATATCGGTAGAGCCCTCACGTGAATTTTCACATATGATAAGGGTGTTCTCAATGTGATATTATAATGCATCGTTATGCATATATATATATATATATAGGGGGGAGGGTTCATACGAGAACACCCCCCATTTAAAGAAACAAAGGAACCACCTTTTAGCCACACAATTTGTAAAAATAATTGATATTATATTTGATGGCATTATAGTAATTAATGGATGCTGAGAGTTGCTTTCCATCAAGGGTTATTTCTTTTAGGGGTAAAATTGGTAGGGCTTAATAGTAATAATATAATATCCTAATATATTATTACTATTCTAATATATTATTATTTTATAATATACAAATTTTGTAAAATCAATTGATAATATATTAGAATGTTATATTATATTATAACTATATCATATATGATTTTTCATTTACCTTTGTATAAAATCACATATGATTTTACTTTAATATTTGTATAAAATCACATATGATTTTTTATTAACGCTTATACAAAATCATATATGATACTGAAATCATATGTGATTTGTTGACATACTTGGCATTGTAATCATGTGTGAATATTATTTGTACAAAATCATATATGATTTTACATTTACATTTGTACAAAATCACATGTGATTTTACATTAACATTTGTACAAAATCACATGTGATTTTACATTAACATTTGTACAAAATCATATATGATACTGAAATCATATGTGATTTTGGTAATATAATTGGCATTGTAATAAACTTTTTAAAAATATTACCTTCAATTTTTATAGATATTTTAAAAATAATAAACTTTTTCTTTAAAGATATTTCATATTTCAATTTTTAACAATAATAAACTTTCAATTTTTTAAATCATGTATGATACCAAGTTTGGTTTCTTATATTTCTCTTGATCTTATATTTATTTAAAGATATTTGATATTTATCTTGATCTTTTATTTATTTAAATATATTTAATATTTAAATTGTTTAGAAGTAATCAAAATTGTACAATTTAAATAATTCATAAAGTAATAATACAAATCTAATAGAAATCATGAATAGTAACATTGTAAAGTAATATTTTGACTAAAATACCCTCAAAGTAATTAGATTATTATTAATTAGTTTTTAATTCCTTAAAATATATATATGTGGATAGAAATTGTTCATTTGTTTCTTTAAGTTTACAAAATTCTCATTTGAACCTCCCTCTATATATATATATATATATATATATATATGATAAGGGTGTTCTCAGTGTGATATTGTAATGCATTGTTATGTATATATATAGGGGACCTTATTTTGAGAACTCATGAAATTGTGATAACCTTGAGACTTGTGCATCATGTGTTGTTTCATGTGATTTTTTTTTCATCAAAGAGTAGGATTTATATTATTGATTAACATATATTTGTTTCACAATGTGTTTTTCTTACATGTGCTCGGTTCACAACTGAACACCTTTTATATATTTGTGAAACAAAAAATACACGCAAAAAAGTTAACATTGTGAAACGAGCACATATGAGACAAACACATTGTGAAACAAATATAAAAATAATTTTTCTTAATCAAATTTTATGATTTAAGATATTTTTCACATATGTTTGTGTTCACATTATGAAAAAAAATTCGGTGTGAAAAAAAATGGTTCATTTTCACATTATGAAACAAATATTCATAATTTTATATGATGAAAGATATACATGTGAAACATTTACATTATGAAACAAACATCCGTGAAACAATATTTTAAATCATAGCATTTGATAAAAAAAAATATAGTGAATTTTTTTTATATTGGTTTTCACAAGTTTTTAATTTTAGAGGAGTTTGTATTTGAATATATGCCTATGTATATGTATATATAGGGTTTTGTTCATGTGAAACCAGTTTGTTTTCCTAAGACCTTCGAAACCATATTTTTACACTTGAAAATTCGCAGCAAAACGGCATAATAATAAAAAAGAATCTGAACTTTCACAGTAAAAACATTATAAAATTACCTTCCTAATATTTTATTATGAAATTTCAAATATAAAAAAATGATTTCAAATATCTAATGAAAACAGTTTGATCTTACATAATTACAGATCCACATATAGGGGTGGGTTCAAATGAGAACTCAAATTTGGTTGTAAACTTGAAGGACAAATGAGAACACAACACATGTCGAATAATCAAAGAAATATTCAGACTGAATATAGTGTTTATTCAGTCTGAATAATGCTTATTGAGACTGAATAAACACTATATTTAATTTTATTAAGTATTAATAATCTATATCCAGACACGTATCACGTTCCCATTTATCCTCACGTTCACAACCAAATTTAAGTTTGGATTTAAAGTTTCCTTCTTCCAAATGAGTACAAATCCAGTCTATATTTTTTGATCTTACTAACCATTTTATTTTGTCACTATTCTTATATAAATCCAAACCTCTCATCATCATTTCAATCTGACCTCCATGTTCTTCTTCTCCTTCTTCTACATCCTCTCTCTCTTTTTAACTCCAATCCAACCATCATCATCATCTTCTTCTTCTTCTTCCCCTTTTCTCTTCTCTCATCCATTCTTCTTTTCCATCCATCTCCTAATTCCAAATGGGCACTGGTTGGCGAAGAGCTTTTTGCACTACAATCCCTAGAAATTCATCCGATTCTTCTTCTTCTGTTCTTGGTGATGTTCAACAAAACCCTAATCCAAGCCCACGAACTTCTGGAAAACTCGCCTTCTTCAAGTCTTCATCTGCTTCTAATCCTTCTACTCCCAGATTACAATCTAATTGGAGCTTACGTTCCAGAAACAGCAGCAATGGCGGAGGAGGTGGTGCTGGTAATGATGTTAATGATGATTCCAATGTATCATCAACTCCTCCACTACGATTACGTCCTAAAACGATTGATAAATCTGATAGTGGTGAGTTTCAATCGTCGGTGATTGATAATCTGAATATAACTCCCAGATTAAGATGCAAAACAAACACGAAAAAACCTAAATCGTCGTTATTAGGTTCTAATCCTTCTTCTCCGAGATCTCCGTTCTCGATCTTCAAAAGCTCGTTAGGTTTTTCACGAGTAAGTTCATCTAATCATCTTCATTTTACTTTTTTTTCTGTTTAGAAATTGAAATTTGGTTGGAAATTGAGATTTATAAACTTGAAATATGTGCAGAGTAATTGTGGATTATGTCTTCAAAGTGTTAAAACCGGCCACAAAACCGCCATTTTCACAGCGGAATGCTCACATACCTTCCATTTTCCATGTATATCGAAACATGTGAAGAAGGAGAAGCTTCTCGAATGTCCAATCTGCAAATCTACTTGGAGAGACGGCTCCTTTCTCGCCATTAACAACCTTCAATCCAACAATCAAATCGAGAAATTAAACGAAAACTCCATCTCAACTCCTAAATCAAAGCTCGATTCGTCGAGATCGCAACAAACCTGCATCAAACCAAAACCATACGACGACGACGAGCCACTCCGAACACCGAGATCCACCGCCGCCGCCGGTGGAATTATTCCGATACCGGAGGCGGTGGACGAGAATGAAGATATCGACGTTGATGAAGAATTCAAAGGATTCTTCGTGAATCCGATTTCTTCTTCCACCGCCGATGAATTCCGGCGAGATTTTAAGAATGTGGAGGTGATGTTAACATCGGAAGTTGCTGTAATTTCTTCATCTCATTCACACGAGACATACGCCGTCGTTTTGAAAGTCAAAGCTCCACCACCGGCTCATACGCTGAGCCAATCTCGACGTGCGCCGATTGATTTAGTAGCCGTTCTCGACGTGAGTGCAAGTATGGGAGGAGCTAAGCTTCAGATGCTTAAACGAGCTATGCGCTTAGTCATTTCCTCACTCGGCTCGGCTGATCGTCTCTCCATTTTAGCTTTCTCGGCTTCACCTAAACGGCTTCTCCCTTTAAGAAGAATGACTTCCAAAGGTCAACGCTCGGCTCGGCGTATCATTGACCAGCTCACATGTAGCCGAGGTACCTGCGCCGGTGAAGCTCTGAGAAAAGCCACTAAAGTTCTTGAAGATCGGCGTGAAAGAAATCCGGTGGCTAGTATCATCCTATTATCCGACGGTCACGAGGAGCACGTGACTGATAATAATAATAACTCAAATCAACGGCAATCATCTAGCCACGTGTCATCTACCCGGTTCGCACATGTAGAGATCCCGGTTCACACATTGGAAAAAACCGGTGGGTTTAGTCATCATCACACAAACGATCCGGCCGAGAACGCTTTTACAAAATGTGTCGGCGGCTTGCTTTCAGTGGTGGCTCAAGATTTAAGAATTCAGCTCGGTGTGGCTCCCGGTTCAGACCCGGCTGAGATAACGGCGGTCTATTCATGTAACGGAAAACCGACGGTGTTAAACTCCGGTTCAGTCCGGTTCGGTGATTTATACGCTGAAGAAGAAAGGGAGGTTCTGGTTGAAATGCGGGTCCCACGTTCAAACAATGGGTCCCACCATGTGTTATCGGCTCGGTGTAGCTATAACGATCCGGCTACACAAGAAGCTGTTTACGGTGGAGAGAAGGCTTTGCTGGTGGGAAGAGCACAGACCGTTAGATCATCTTGTTCTCCTAAGATCGAACGGTTGAGAAATCTTTTCATTGCAACACGAGCCGTGGCTGAATCTCGGCTTCTGGTGGAACATAATAAGCTAACGATGGCTCATCATTTGTTATCATCGGCTAAAGGTTTGTTAATGCAGTCGATATCGGCTCATGAGTTTGTTAAAGGGCTGGAATCTGAGCTGGTGGATGTTGAATGGAGGGTACAATATCAACAGCAGATGGTACAACAAATGATGGTGGATGAAAATGGGGAGCCGTTAACGCCGACGTCGGCTTGGAGGGCGGCTGAGAAACTGGCTAAAGTTGCGGTGATGAAGAAGTCGTTGAACAGAGTCAGCGATCTGCACGGCTTTGAAAATGCTAGGTTTTAGTTTTTTATTTAATTTTTTTTAGAAATTTTTTTTTTTATTTCTTTTTGGTTTTTTTAAGTTTTAAGAAAAAGGAAAATTGTTAATGAAGAAATGGTGAATAAATTAATGAGGATGGAATCAAAAATATGGAGAGAAGAATATGGCACGTGCTCACTCAATCAACTTGTAATTTCTTGTTTATTGTTATCTATATTATTATTATTATTATTATTATTATTATTTTATATTAACATATTCAACTCCTATTTTTAAAGAAATTATTTTGTTGGGTCATTTTACATGATAATTTAATTTAATAAAAAAAGATAATTTTCTGGTAAGTTTAGTGCAAATTTTATAGGTGACATTTTGAAACTGAATCAGATTTATACAAGAAGAACGATAATCAAATAATAGAATATGAAAACTGTTGAATCCTTCTATCATTAATAGGTTTAGCCGGTGCGTTTATAACACGACCCAAATAGACCTCACTTACTGGTATCTGAACTATTCTTCCTATTGTTTTTACAGATTTCCCTTCTTGTATCAGCAAACGATAACTCATTAATACAACACCAACATTAGTTGATTCCAAATTAAGAGCAATGTCTATTGTACCCTCTTCAAATTCTACTAATTCACTTGTTGATTCACGCAATTTTGACTGCGACCTTATGCTCACCTTTCTGTTGATTGTGTTTTGTTGTTGTGTGTAAAATCACACCGTGTTCTTGTTCTCTTGTCTGATCATGTTCTTGTTTTGATCCATGTCTTCTAAAACTTGTAAAAAAGTATTGAACTTGAAGGAAAATCGGGAGAAGATCAATTAATCGACACACCCATTTTTAAGCCACGATTAGGAGTGTAAACAAGAGTCGGGCTCAAAAAAATAATATTGAGATCGAGCTCAATAAACTTTTCAATGTAGAGCTCGAACTCGAATATTTTTTGAGTTATCGAGCTTGAGCTTGATGCTCGTTTATAAGTTTGAACTCGTTATCAATTAACTCGTTTATCAGCTTGAGCTCAATAAATTTTATATTGTTATTGTGTGATTAATAAATATATTAACTTTTTTTTACTCGAAAAAGGGTATGCTCGAATGACTCAACTCAACTCGAAAAATTGAATTGAGTTTTTGAACGATCCGAGTCGAACATTAGTGTTATAAAGTCTGGCTCGTGTAGTTACACGAGTTATATTTTGTGTTCTAGATCAACTCGAACTCGAAAATTATTAAGCTCAAGTTCTAGATAAACGAGCGTGAGTAGCTTGTTAAAAGTTCGAATCGTTTACACTGCTAGCCATTATAGCCAATTATACAGGAATATTTAAGTCTATAACATTAAATGACATTTTACTTGCATCCATACCTTTTAATAAATGCATTTTTTTAATAGGGCGGGAGGTTATAAATTACTTTATAGAGATAGTTTGTTTTAAAACCATCAGTTAAATATAAACTAGCTTATAAACATAAGGTTTTTATTCACTTTTTCCCCTGTTTATGTTCTTTATATTTTTTCGGTTCTTTTTAACATGTATTTTACATTATTTTATATTGTTATCTAATTTATCAGCTACCAAAGGTTGTCTGGCCTAGCTGGTATTAGGTAACATTCTAAGTCACCAGTGGACGGTATCCCTGGTTGGCGAGGGTTCGAACTCCACGAATGACAATTCTGAGGTATCCAGCTCTTGGGCCGGTTCAGGGACGAGTTCATCGGCCAGTCTATAGGGTTGGATCATGGACGTAGGGGATTAGTCGGTGCCCGTTTGGATCCGAATACCCTTGGGATGTGTGTGTGTGTTAATTGTCGTCCAAAAAAAATCTAATTTATCAGCTAATTTACCAAACATAGCTTGAACGTATTTGAAACGATCGGTCAAATACTATAGAAAAGAATAATATATAGTTATTTTCACTATATTTGTCTCGTTCTAAAATACGATATATATTATTAGTGACACGAAACCTACCCTTTTGTCATAATGAAAAATAGATGGTTTCCACAGTGAAGAATGATTGGGTCGATTCAAGAATTAAGTGTACGAGATTCTATATCTTTACAACATGGACACTCAGATATGCATTAATTATATATACCAGATACACTCAAACATAACATAATAAAACGACCTGATGTAAAGGTACTCAATGTACCTCAAATTGCATTAAATCATAAAATTGTTTGGATGGTTTTTAAGGTGTTCTCTTGGCAAACCTAGAAACATTGCATACTTAAAAAGAGGGACCTACATATACAAGGTTAACAAATGGTACATTTGGTACATGCCAAATTCAATATACCACATATGGAAAGGGATTGGGGGCAATTATGTAAATATCATCATGTGATATATTTTGATACCACGATTCATCATGTGCTACACAAAATATTATATAGATGAAATACACACCCCACATAACAAAATTCATATATAGGGTTTTAAGAGTGACTTATCCTGATCCTTCTAGAATAATCTAAATGTTATGTCTGGTCCGATAACGATAACCCTAGTGTATAGCCTCATTGACATTGACGGGGGCAGCCTTGGCACAAAGGCAACACAGTTAAAAAGGAAAATAAATTATAGCTGAAACTCAATATGTTTCTATGCATTTAGTTTAAATATGGGAACCAAAGTGTTAATCTTGACGATATAGACAATAGACATGTAGTTGAAGTTGTTGGGATATATAATAAAAGACACTGTTAATCATCGTGGTCATTGTTGAACCTATAAAGGAAGTCTTCCGTTTTTGTAAATGTAGTTAATTTGACTACTTATGCTACATGGGGAACAAAGGAAAAGTTAAACCAACACCGAGAAAGAAGTCGAAGATTCTTGCATATAGGAAATAATACTGGTGGAATTGTGATACACTTTATAAAAAGAATTAAATAGTAGTCTACATAATCCAAAACTCAACCCCATAGCTACAGTTCGAAGATATTACAATTCGATTAATCATCGGGTGGGTTCGGGTTGGGTTGGTCCAGTCGCTTATCAAAAGCTTAATGGATAAGTGCTCTCCTTACTTAACTTATTGGGTAACAATCTCAGTCTTTAAAGTAGATTGTTGGTAAACGTCTTTTACCTGATAAACACTAGCCGGGTAAGAGTATTCTTCATCATCGGGTAAGATTCTCGGATATTGATATATCTTTTATCGGGTAAAATCCCAAGTCCCTGTCATGTTCATTCGATATGCGTTTGATAACAACACCTTAATATAGTGGTCATCATGATTGTAAATGTGATAAAAGTTACAATGGTTCCACTTCTAATGCATAATATGGACCATATTATTGGTTAAGTCTAAATTTAAATACCATACAGCCATACAGGAATGTTCTTCAGAAATTATGTAATGTATCATTCAAAGCCCAAACTAGGAAATTGTTAAGATTTTCCGATAAATTAAGTGGGCTCGCATGCTTTAAATTATATTTGCTATGTAAATGGGCCTATATATATATATATCTAATTAATAGGCTTATGGCCTTTGTTATCAAGAGTTATGAACTTGTTATTAAGGTTTAATAGGAACCTAATTTTTCACATTAAAATCAATGTTTTAAATCCGGGCTTTTAGTTTTTCCGGTATGATGATCGGGTCCCGCGTTAACTGGTTCAACCGATTCAACCATCGGGTTAACCGGTTTCAATAATTCCCTTAATCTTTTGTATTTTTTTCATTTTCCTGCATACATACATATATATAAAGTAATAATTTGATATCCACAAATTCCAGCATTAAAAATACACAAATAACAAATTTTACATCAATCCAAATACATTAAAAAACACATATAACACACTTTCTTTTTAATTTTTTTTTGAATTTTAATATAAAAACGGGTTAACTGGGTTTGAGAAACGGGTTTACCACCGGTTTAACCGGGTTTTTGAGAAACCCGACCGGGTTGAAACGGGGCGGTCATATGCATTAACCCGACGTTAGTTAACCCGGTCACTACCTCAGGTCCTAGTCCAACCAGTTCGACCGGCCGGGTTAACCCTGGTTTTAAAACATTGATTAAAATGGTAGAGGACGTTCAAATACAACCTTTCTATATCATGCAACCCATGTAACCCACTCATCCATCATCATTCATTTTCTTTTTTTCTTTTGATTTTGATTTTTTTTAATTAAAGAAAGTTATAACCGACTAAATCTTAACCGTTTATGATCAAATGGACGTTCCTGATTTGGTTGTAAGGGTTGTAGAATGCAAAACGTTGCATAATAACGCCCTTCTAAAATAGTAATGGTCCCTAAACACTAAGGGTCGTTTACCAAATCTTACCGGATAAGTGCTTACCGGCAACATTCAACACTATCACTTACTTACCGGGTAAGATTTTAGTCCACCAAAACGGCAGCGTAAGCAACAATTTAGCCCATAGGCGCTTACCGTGGTAAAAGTTGTTGCCAAAAGTTATGGGGTAAGACTCTTGGTCCTTGTTTTCCTTGTCTTCGCTCTTACCGGGTAAGATTTTTGGTACTTGTCATATTCTTCCGGTAAGGTAATATGACTTGGTAAGTGCTTACCCGGGTAAACATTTGGTAAACGACCCCTAAGTTCCAATTTGGTTTGTAGGATAAAATTTGAAGGGATTTGGCATTTAATTTTATGACGAAAGATCATGTTAGAATGAGAGTTAAGGTGAGAAGTGTAAGAAATGATCTGGACCTAATGAACTGCACTTCTCACAGGAACTGGTCTGTGATGACTAAACGTTTCGAATAAACGACGATACCTTTTCTTTATTTTAGTTATTATTTAGATTTAGATTGTTTTAGATATTTTTTTTATTTGTTATAATTAATTGTTTGTTGGCTCCATCAGTCAAATAAACGCATCTCGGTGAATCTTATTAGTGTTAATCTTCAATTAGGATTGATCCAAAGATGAAGATCCATTCTTACCCTTTTTACCATAACTTTCATTCTGATCGGAACTCAATCCTCAATTCCATTCCAACCCATGTTTGGTTTGAAGGATTGCTTGGATTTGAAATCCCACAAGCATTTGGGACACAGAAATCCTATGGTATAATAATGTTTTAAAAATATATTAAAAACATTTGTTTTATAATAATCAATTAATAAAAAGTAATTTTCTTTATAATTGTTTGTAATTTGTTTTTACAACGTATTTATAAAAAAAATAGAATTCAACTTCATTCCAAATGCTACAAACCAAACACATCAAAGATCTCAAATCCTTTCAAAATCCAAATCCCTCCAATTCAAATCCTACTACGAAATTCCAATCACTCATAACCATTCCATCAAATCAATGATTTCTAGTCTCCATCTATTATAAATCCGTTATTTGTTGTAGAATGACAAGGGCTTTGGTTGAGAAAGAACGTTACACCCACTCGTTTTATTCTTCCTCACTTACTAGGTTACAGTTGTTTACCTCTTAACAGTTCCGCTAAGAGGTAAATCATGTTAGGGAAAAAAATAAGTTTGCCTCTTAATGGTTCTAAACCCTCTAAATCATTTTGTATCTTGGATCTCCCTTAACCATTCAGAGCCCTAATTTCATTTTGAACAATTATCAAACAATTATATTTCATTTTATACTGCATCATAAGAGTCTCTTAATCATTCTACATCATAAGATTCTTGATCCTTGCCATACTCACCCGGTAAGGCAAGTGACCCAGTAAGTACTTATCCGGTAAGCATTTGGTAAACAACCCCTTAGTTGTGCTATGATTGCATATTTGCAATCTAGCATGTCATATAGAGTTTCATAATCAATTATCAACTTGTTTAAAAAGCACAAAACCACTTGGTTTATGATACACAAGTTACAAGACTCAGGGGATACAGTAAAAATCCCATATTCCCTGAGTTCTAATCTAGATGCTGCCAAACCTCTTGTAGCCATCATAAAGATTCACCTGCAATGACTCCAGACGATATCCACAGTCACCCACAGTATTACTTAATGCACGAAACCGATCCAGATATCCACAGTTACCAAAAAAAAATACAACTTCATAAAAAACATCATCTAAATAGCAAAAGATAATCAAACAAACCATACATAAGAAAATTATATCCTTTACATTGATAAAAAAAAAATCAGTAAATGTAATTACAAGAATGAACAACGTTTCAAGAACAACACTCGCGAAAAACACCATATGCAAGATCATCAAAAACCCAAAAGACAAAAACTCGAATTACATCAATAAGACCGAAAAAATGGGCTTAACCATTCTTCAATCCAAATCTCATCTATTTGAATCATAGTAGTATTGAGGAACTTTCCTCTTATTCTTATTCAGACTTATGGGCTTAATAACTTACTTCTTTTGTTCAACTTTAGCTCGAATCTTTTCTTCCAATACAGACATTTCCGTTTCAAGGCTGAACATCCTATTCAGCGCATGCATATTCTCGAGAGTTTCATCTAAAGTTCGATCATCACTTCCATCATATCTCAAATGTTGCAATGGCCCGTGAAGTAGCTTATTAACGATCCCACGGCTTAATCCTTCAACCGCTCTTCTCGTATCTTTATCCACATCTTCACCCAATCTTTGCAAACATTTCTCCAAATCAGCCAGTCTTATTCGTTCAGCATACGCCCGTAGTTTCTTAATCGTTGGAACGGTTTCTAACGAATCCCGCCAAGCTTCAAACAGCTTTAGTTCTTCTTCAATAATCACTTGAGCTTCTCGAGCTTTTCTAAGCCGATCTTCTCGATTTGCAGCCACGACTTCTTTTAAATCGTCAACGTTATACGCTTTTGTCGTTTCGAGATCCTTAACGCACGAACCCACGTTTCTTGGAACAGAAATATCAACGAAAATACGTTTTCCGCCAACTTCCGGGCCCACGGAAGGAAGATCGGAAACGTTTTCCTTTAAAAATAAAGGGGTTTCCGAAGATGTGCTGGTGAAGATGACATCAGCTTCACCAGCACATCTCATCATATCGGTCGTGGGTTTATACACGATTTCGATATCTTTAAACTCTTCACGAAGAGCGTTGACTTTTTCGATGGATCTATTAACGACAACGATCTTTTTGCACCCTTTTGAGACCAAGTGTTTTATCACGAGTTTTCCCATTTTTCCGGCTCCGACGAGTAACATTCTTGCGGTGGAATGGGCTGAATGGGGGAGCTTAATCAGTGCTAACTCGACAGCGGCTGAACTTACTGAAACAGCACCTGAAGCGATTTTGGTTTCGGTTCTGACCCGCTTTCCGACCATGATGGCGTGCTTAAAAAGCCCGCTAATGTTTCTTCCGAAGCCCGTTACTCCTTGGCTTATTTTAGCGACTTGTTTCACTTGAGCGAGAATTTGGCCTTCTCCGAGAACTAATGAGTCGAGTCCTGCTGATACTTCAAAGATGTGGCGGGTTGCATCAGTGTTATACAGCAGAAAACGGTGCTCGGAAAGCTCTGGAACTGGGATTCCGCCGGTCTGTAGTTAGAGAAAAAAACGATCTAATTAGTTCATATTCTAATCTAGAAAAATGGGAAAGTTTTCTTTTTTTAAGTGGCTGAATGGTTAAGGGGCTGTTTGGGAGTTGCTGAATGAGATTAATGGGACTCACGGCTTACTCGGTCAGCTGTGGGTTAATGATATAGAAAGTGGCTTATTTTCAGTAAGCTTCTTGGGTGGAGCTTTATAAAGAAAGCCAAGTTTTTTTTTCCAAACTTGTCCTTCCTGATTAAAAAACATGTTCATTCCATCTATGAAAATTGAAAAAACCCTTCCAAACAAAAACCTTTCTAATATATAAAGACAGATTAATCCACACAGTCAGCTTTATCCATACAGCACTTAATGGAAGACCAACCAAACAGGCCCTTAGTGCAGGATGATTAAGTGGTCAGAATGATTAAGAGGCTCTTATGATATAGTGCAAAATGAAATATAATTGTTTGATAACTGTTCAGAATGAAATTAGGGGCGCTTAATGTTTAAGGGAGACCCAAGATACAAAATCATTCAGAGGGTTTTAGAACCATTAAGAGGCAGACTTTTTTTTGTCAAACAAGACTCACCTCTTAGCGATTCAGAGTTTCCTCTTAATGGAACTATTAAGAGGCAGACTTTTTTTTGCCAAACAAGATTCACCTCTTAACGATTCAGAGGCTGAACCATTAAGAGACAGACTTTTTTTTGCCAAATAAGATTCACCTCTTAGCGATTCAGAGGCTGCCTCTTAATGGAACTATTAAGAGGTAAACAAAAAACTTTAGATTTAGATGATGGAAAAAGGACTTAAGTACCTTGGACATCCATTCAGTCACTTCTTTAACTCCTCTATGCTGAGATAAAGCCACAACATAAATCTCCATTCGGTTACAGGTACATAAAACAGCAGCTTCCTCTATATGATTCAGAGCACAAAGCTCTTTGATTGCTCTAGGCCATTCTGCTTCAGGAATCGCAAGTTTTTCACGCATTTCTACAGGACAAGTGTGGATACTGAGACCAATGACTATAATGCTACTCTTTTCCTTTGTATACCCTGATTTTTTCAGCATAAACAAGAAGAAAATGAGAAAGATATCCACAAGATCCTTCATAAATGAACACAAACTAATTTGTCTTTTTGGCAGTTGTTGAATGATTTGGTGCAGAATGATTAAGTGTTCAGAATAATTAAGAGGCTCTTATGATATAGTGCAAAATGAATTTTATTTTTTTTGATAATTGTTCAGGATGTATTCAGGGCTCTTAATGGTTAAGGAGATCCATGATACAAAATGATTCAGAGAGTTTTGGAACCATTAAGAGGCAGACTTATTTTTTCTCAAACTGGATTGACCTCATTGCGATTCAGAGGCTGTCTTTTAATGGAACTGTTAAGAGGTAAACAAACAGGCCTTAGGCTGTTTGGCAGTTGCTGAATGGTTTGTTGCAGAATGATTAATTGGTCAGAATGATTAAGAGGCTCTTATGATAGATATAGTACAAAATGAAATATAATTGTTTGGTGATTGTTCAGGATGCAAATAGGGCTCTTAATGGTTAAGAGAGGTCCAGGGTGCAAAATGATTCAAAGAGTTTTGGAACCAAGGTAGACTTATTTTTTGCCAAACAGGATTAACCTCTTAGCGAGTCAGAGGTTGTCTCCTAATGGAACTGTTAAGAGGTAAATAAACAGCCTTAAGCCATGGGATTCACTGAAAGCGGGAGCTACTAACCAGCCAATTTAGAGTCTATCTGTTAGCAGCTTAATGGCACTCAATTCTTATTTGGTTAGTTATACTTGACTGTTTGGTAGTGGCTTAATGATACAAAAAGTAGCTTATTTTGTAAGCTTCCAGGGGAAGCCTTATGCAGAAAAGCCAAGTTTTTTTTTCCTCCCGATTAAAAACATTAATTTACACATACAGCTATATGCATACAATCCATTTAGCCATTTTAATGAATGACAACATAATTTTTTTTCTTTATATCCATTAAGCATCTTTTAAGTAATATACTTTGGCATCTTTATCTGTTTATCTCTTTTGCTTAATGATTCTGTATATAGCATTATTTTGTTAAATATCGATTAAAGATTTGTTCAATTGTTCAAATTGATGATTCTATATAGCAAAAACTACTATACAACAACATTAATTTTAAATTCTCAGAAACATCCGATTCTCAATTTCGCACAAAAATGGAAAATGTAGTTCTTTCAGTTCGATAGTTATATCGAAAAACGAAATTGAAGAAGACTTACGGTCAGCTGCAGAGGTTTTGAGCTGCTCAAGAGCAGAGAGACTCGAAGCATTTCCTGATGAATTCTCCACAACACCATCCGATGAAGAAGAAGAAGAAGAATTCGCTTCGCATCTAAAACTCCCTCTCTGAATTAGGGTTCTTCGTGGTTTAGAAGAAACGCCAATTTGAAAATGAGAAGATGGTGATGAAGTATGCGTAACAGTGGCATTGGTGAAGAAGAGAGATTCGAGTTTTGGGCCAGCAAAAGCAGTAGATACAGCCATTGGTAAACAAAGAACTGGAACCCCGAATGTTTTGCAGAAACCCTAAGGTATGGCAATGGAGATTAGAGGGATATGAAGATGAGTTTTGAGAATTGGGGGTCCAGGAGAATTGGGATTTCAATGTGTTTTGATTGGCGGATGGCATCCACGTTTTATCCACACTCTCATCCCCATGGCTTCCACATTCTTTATATATTTATATATTTTTATTCTTATGGCTTTCACATTCTTTATATATTTTTATTCTGATTTATTGAGTTTTTTTTTTTAAATGAGAGACCAAAACTTTGATAAATTTAAAAATCATTTCATAGCTTTTATTTTTCTTTATAAATGGTCTTTTATTATTAACTTTGTTAATTTTTTTTAAGTGTTATTAAAAGCATTTTTATCTATTTAGGTCACTTTCCTAATTTTTTAAAAACAATCACATGTATATCGTATTTATATATAAATTTAAATATATTAGATGTATATATATATATATAAATATTATATTTATATATATTATATACAAGGAAAGTTCAAATACAAACTCAAATTTGGTTGTGAACGTGAGAACAAATGAGATCGTGACACGTGTCTGAATATACATTATTCAGACAAAATATACAAAGAAATATTCAGACTGAATAAGCATTATTCAGACTGAATAAATACTATATTCAATCTAAATATTTTTTTGTATATTCAAACTGAATAAACACTATATTCAGTTTGAATATTTTTTTGAATGAGATACGTGTCGCACTCTCATTTGTCCTCACACTCACAACCAAATTTGAGTTCTCATTTGAACCCGCCCCTATTATATACAATATATATTGTATTTGTATATATATTATGTATATGATATTATATTGTAAATATATTATATTATATGTTTAATTTTTTAAAGAAAATTAAGAAAGTAGTTTAAATGGATAAAGTTATCTCAGACACTAACAGAGAAGATTAACGAAGTTAGTGACAAGGGACCATTCAGTAAATGATTTTTAGAGTTATCAAAGTTTAGGTCTCACTTTCAAATATTTCAGTAAACATGAGGACCAAAATTAGAGCTTACTCTTCTTATGGTGAAAAAACATGTTACATTATGCAAGGTTATTGCTAGCAAAAAGTGTAATCACTTGTAAGTTGTAAGAATTATCATCGTGAAGATGTTCTTATAAGAACTTTGTCTCTTTTAGGTGCTTGAACAAAAACTTTGGTTCTTAGCCTAAAGTTTGTGAGAAGTGATTTTTCCTTATTTTTTATAGCAAACTTTGAAGATAAATATTTAGAGAGAGAATAGTATTTTAATATATATAAAAGAAATATTATAATCAACGTTTTATTCTCCAAAATAGGAATCTGTTAGAGATAAATGTAATCTTTTTTATTTCCATTTTGGAAATTTTTGAAAAATCTATTGAAAAATAATCTAAAGATTTTAATTTTTAATTATTTATTTTAGAAAGATAGAAATCTTTTGGAGATGCTCTAAAAGTTAAAATTTAAAAAGAAAATAACATAGAGAAACTTTTGGAGATTTCCACCTTCCCTCTTCTTTTCTTTGTTTTAGCATAAATGTTAATATAGTTGTTGGATAGAAAAAAAAACTCTTAAATCTTCAAAATCTCTATTTTATATAGATGTTAGAGATGCTAACGTGTACAAAAAGTGGGAAAGTAGTTATAATCGTGTTTCTTTTAAGAGCGCCTTTTTTTAAATTGAATTATGACAAAATTTGAAGGGAAACAAATATTCTAACAAAATGAATATTGTTAATGAATAATCAAAGTAGATATAAGGAAAATTTGCATATTCCTCGTTAATAATAAACCCCTTAAATAGGAAGAATTACATAGAGATCACGATAAACATGAAAATATGATTTGTTTCATAAATAACTCTAATAGTTTATATTAATCTCTAACGTCACATCCTTTTAATGATGGAACATTTATCCTACAACACTCTCTGTTATGCCGAGTCAAGTTAAAGATATTGCACATATTAGTCTCCTTAAAACCTTACACCTAAATAAAAACATATTGGGGGGGGGGGGGGGTGGAATATGACGAATGAGAGAGTACAATGCACTAGATTCTTTGCAATATAGACTTTTCCTTTAGTCTAATATTCCCTCTTATTTGTACATCAATCATGAGGGGTTAGGAAAGTAAAATAGTACATAAACTATTGTCTCACAAAAACTTTACACCCAATAGAAAAAAAACCTTAGGTGAAAGAAAAAGATCCGGCATACCAATATTACATTTATCGTATACTCATCCTTTTGTCTGTTACTCCTGATTTATGCATTAATCAAAGAAGTTTAAAACGTCTGGACAATCCAATACTTTCTACATGTTTCTCAACTATAGATTTAGGTAATGATTTGGTAATCAAATATGTCACATTTTCAACACATGTTACTTGATTCACTTAAATTTTGAGGAGAGTTCGTTATTTTTGATTATATGGAAGCATAAAGCAGAATATGCTTTGTGTTATCACCCTTGATTTATCTTACTTTAATCTATTTGATACATGATGCATTATTTTCATATATGGGGGTAGGATATTGGCTGATGTAATAACCCTTATATTGTTAAAATGGGGAGTTTTAGTAGTTTAGGGAAAAAATTAGTAACTTTCCTTCTCTTTAGGGTCTGTTGTGTAACATTGTGCATAAGAGGGAGTAAACCCTTATTCTTCTCTCATTTGGTATGATACGACTCTAGAGAATTTGAGAGAGAACTTGGTATTTGTGTGTGTAAAGAAAACCCTTGAAGTTATTGTTGAAGCTTAGAAGGAATTCATCCATTTTCAAGTATCATCTTTTTCTTTATTTCTTGCATCCTCTATTATGGAGTATTTGGTAGGTTTTAGGTTTTGGGTTTTCTATTTGGTTTGTTGAATGGAAGTTTGAGTGGGTTTTGATTATAATGGTACTGGATGGATTCAACTAATGAGTTCAATCTAGAAACCTTCCATTCATGGTGCAATATGTAATCAAGGGTTTCAAGTTGCGGGTTTACCTTTTGGATGATCTTGGTTGGATTAGGTGGATTTAATCCATTCTTGTTTGGAAATTTATGTTATATATAGATTGGTTAATCGATTCCTTCAATTATAGGGTTTTTAGACTTTAAAGTCAGTGTATATGAGGTTTGGTTGGGTTCGGCTTTGAGGATTTTTCAATGCAGAATTCATGCAACTGAAAAAGCTAAAAGCAGGTCACATGCGACTTGGGTTGCATGGGGGGCGCTTTTCCCCCTGTTTCAACAAAGTTGATTTTTGCTTCGTTCGTCGTATAGGGCTAGTTATGATGCACGGTTTAGGGTTTTGTCTTGGGGATCATAAGGGATGGTTTTTAGGATGTTTAAAGTGGTTTAACACCAATTTTATTGTCGTCTAATTCAGGTGTTCGGTCTGATCATAGTGAATTTTAAGGCGTATAGTGGTGTGTCGGATCGCAGGTGAGTTCTGTTGACTTATAAATTTTATAATTGTCATGAATTATATCATGATATATGTGGTTGATTGGATATGAACAACAGTAGTAGGGTACCTTGAGATAGTGTAAATCTCTTGGGAGTATTTTCCGTATACCTCGAATCTGTTTCATGTGTACATTTGACATGCATGCTTTGGGGCCATCTATTAGTTTTGCATGGGGGACTGTGTGAAACATAAAACTTTAGGTTGCACGGGGAATTGTGCAGCCAGTGTTGGTTTCTATGAATATTGTGCATGATTCATTGTTGGTTTACGTGGCTTACATTTTAATGAACTTTTATATTCTTGGTTCAAGTTTTTTATTTTTTATTTTTTATTTTTTAGGAATTTACTAGACCTTATGCTCTAACACTCGCTTTTCAAAAACTAAAACCGTTTCCAGGAAAGACGTATGTGGAGAGCTCTTCCAAGGGCAAGGGAAAGATATGAGTTGGATATTAGAGAAGTTGGTTAGCAGGGTAGTTCCATTACGTTAGATAGATAATTCTCAGTCATGGATGTGTTTATCCGCTGCAAAACATGGAGTTGTAATAGACTTTTGACTTATATTTTGGTTGTTGGATGATTTATGAGTATTATGTTTTTGTTGATTGTTGAGTTTTTACAGTTGAACTCAAAACACTAGCTCCTCTCATTTGTGTAATGATAGTTCTTAACGATGTACACTCTTGAAAAGTCTCATGTAGAGTAATATTACTCGAATAGTTCGAAGAGGTAGTTACAAGGGTTTTCTTAGTTTACTTCCAAACATTCGGCATGTTCCCTAAGATGATTCCTTATTTAGTTTGGGAACAACCTTTGTATGGGTCAGACAAATTCCTAATATAAGCAAATGCATACCAAAACATTGTTTGGTGTTTTTCTATAAGGGCTAGTACTTTTGATGCTCACTATCTAAGTCGGTATTTTAGTTCATTATCAATCTTCTGTAGGGAAAGTATAAGCCCATGTCAAGGGTTCCAAAAGATTAATTGATATCATTCCAATAACATTGTATTGGCACTGAACTAAATCTAGGTAACCAGTTCACTAAGAAATACAATATATGGTCAAGTGTATTGTGTTAAGTACAATAATTCGCTATTGTACTTGGAGGGAATTTCAGCTCCCAGCACCTCTTCGTCATCATTCTTTAAATGAAATATATATACCATTATATCCAACACTTCTAACTCGCTTATCACTCCTTTCGGGGATCTAAACAATAGAAGGTAGTATAGAGGTAGGCTACCAAGAATCGACTTCACTAAGGTTAATCTACCACCAAAGGATATTAATTTCACTTTCCATGCGGCCAATTTGTTTTTTACTTTTTCGATCACTGCCTTCCAACTTTCGATCTTGTTCATAGACGCTCCCACCGGAAGCCCATGGTACATTAATGACAATATCCCGCTTCCGCATCCCATGCATCGTGCCTGCATTCGAACCTCGTCTTCCACTCCCATCCCATATAATTTGATCTTGGTAATATTTATTTTTAATCCAGACACTTAGTGGAAGCATTTTAGGATCTTCGTATAATTCTTGAGATTATTTATGCTCCAGTTACCGAAGAACACCGCATCGTCTACATATTGGAGGTGAGACACCTCCACTTCTTCTCTTCCAACCTTTATGCCTTCAAATACACCTTTCTCCTTCGCTTCCATCATTAAGATGTTTAAATTTTCTTCCACGATCAAGAACAAAAAAGGTGCTAAAGGGTCTCCTTGTTTTAGACCTTTTTTCCATTTTAAACTCCTTAGTTGGTGATCCATTAACCATAACCGAAATCAAAGAGAAGGATAAACATGTCTTGATCCAATTACGCCATTTGAGTCTGAAACCCATAGATTCCATCGTGTTTAATAACACATCCCATTCCACATTATCGTACGCCTTCTCAAAGTCCATCTTAAAAAGGAGACCTTTCTGTTTTGACTTACGCAAGTTTTCCACCGCTTCGTTAGCAATAAGCACCCTGCCTAACATATAACAACCTTTTATAAACGTGGTTTGTGTTTCTCCGATGATCTTCCCCGTTATCCTTTTCAATCTTTCTGACAAAACTTTTGAGAGAATTTTGTAGGACATCCCAATTAGACTAATCGGCCGAAACTCGTCAAGACCATTCGGAAGATTGTTTATTGATTTAAGTGAAATTGATGTTTTCAAATATACATTTTCTTTTATCTGGCTTATGGATTGTTATATTGTTACGATGTAGCATTTTTCATAAACCCCATGATCAATAACCTAAGTTAGTTTATTTTTTAGTTCAATTAAAAAAAATTTGTTTGCTAACCGATAAGATAGTCTTTGTTTTTGAAAAGCTCGGCATATATTTATATAAATATCTTTTATATTTTCCTCCTATGTAATTTTATATTGTTATCCACTTTATCGACTATATTTCAATAAAATATGATAAATATATCAATTAATTTATTAATCAACAACTAACTTACACCTAATTTTATATTATGAAATTTTGTATAAAAACAAAAAATAGGCATCTTCAAAACGAATAAACTATCATAAATATATATATAATAATATTTATAAGAGAAAAAAACATATTTTTGTGTATAATTTAAAGAACACGCTATTCGATCATCAATCACATTCACATTCTCATTCACATGCCACTAGAATCCATATCAACCTTTTTTTTTGGTAAATTACATAAATCTTCTATGTGGTTTACTTAAACCTAGGGATGGAAACGGGCGGATATTAACGGATAATGCATGCCCGGTTTCCGCCCTCGTCCCGACTAATTCTCGACGGGTTCAGAGAACCTGTTGAGTACCCATTTAGTTAAAAATAACGTATTTTAAAATTATACTTATAATGAATCCTTACTAAATTAATCAACCATATTAAAAAAACAAATATATTTACCATTTAATAATAAATATATATAAATATATTTATTTATACACACGCTATATATATTAAATAAATAAATAAAACTAACTGGGTAGGGGCGGGTAATGCCATCCCCGATCCCGCCTTGACCCCGGTTCGGGTATATGAAAATAAATCCCCGTCCCTGCCTCGTTACCCGTCAAACCGGAGAATCCCGCGCCCCGTTCGGGTCGGGTACCCACGGATACCCGCCCCAACAGGTAAAATGTCCATCTCTACTTAAACCCCACTAAGGGGGTGTTTCTTTTAGCTTATAAAAACAACTTTTTGACTTATTTCAGTGTGGCACCGGTAATAAGTCATTTTGAGTGTTTGGGAAAAACAACTTATCCAGTGTCAAACCGATGATAAGTCATTTTTTAAAAAGTTAAAAATTTTAACTTATCAAATTTTCATAAGCACTTTTATTGGAAGTCAATAAGTTATAAGTTAATAAGTTCATCCATACACCCCCTAAATGTCACAACACTTTCGAGATTACACAAATCTCTCATCTTTTAAAATTTCTTACACTCATTCTTGTACCTTATGTTCAGTTAAAAGGATCCAATAAGTGTACTCGCATGTTAAGTCATGTCAGTGACAATTTGGTCATTTTTTTCAAAAAGTAAATTTCACTTGTGGTCCCTAACATTTGTCGATTTCAACCAATATCGTCTCTAAACTTTGAAAACTCGAATTTGGTTCCTCAGGTTTGTCATTTCATAACGGTGTTGGTCTGTCCTAATGGTCATTAAATTTTTCTGTTAAGTCTAGTTAAATGATGGGGTATTTTAGTCATTTTTACCTATTTTCTTAATTTTTTACTGAAACTTAAAAATTATATGTATCAATTAATATTATAACTAGTAAAAAACAGGAAAAAAATAATAACCAAACACCCCCACCCCTTTTCAGATCGACACCTTCTTCTGCAAAACCCTACCTCTGTTGCGCTTCTTCTTCACCGGCATGTTGGATCCAAGGGAGGGGGCTTCTGGTTCTATTCGTGACATCGATGGGGATATAAGGCAATGCGGTTTCTGGTCCAATTCGTGACATCGACAAGGAAACATGGGAAGAGGCTTTTCTGGTTCAGTTCGTGACATCAACATGGAAAATCGATTGCAGATTCAGAATCGATTGGAGATATAAAATCTGCAGATACAAAATCGATTGGAGAAATCGACAGCAGATACGAAATCGATTGCAGGAGAAGACGATGGAGTTCGTGGGTTTGTCTTGATGAAGAAGATGATGTGCAGGGACGATCTGCAAGGGAGAGTTTGTGGGTCTATCTTGATGAAGAAGACGACCTAAAGAAGATCGACGACTTGAGAATATGTTTAAAATACTCTTATAAACTAACTCATTTAAAATCTTTTATTCATCTAAATTTCAAAGTCATTTTAAGAAGCGGAAGGGAAGGGGGGGGGGGGAGATCTTTTTTATGAAAGTTTAGGGGAAGGGGTTGGGGTTTTTAATGTTTTACACACTCGATATACATGTTTTATATAATTGTACACACACAAAATATTTTATAAAAATTGCAAATGAGCAAAACACCTTTATGTTGCAATTGGTGCACTATGGAATAAAGTTAACGGTCATTAAGGCCAAAGACGGTGGATGCAATATAATTTCAATACTATAGTGGCAGTTGATAAAATTTGAGTAGAACGCAAGGACGATTTATGTAATTTACTATTTTATTATTATATTGTCATTATACGACAAATCATTTTATATATGATGTTTAAATCTTCTATTGAAACAAATATATATATATATATATATATAGAAGAAAGTTTAAATGTGAACTTAAATCTTGTTGCGAATACGAGGACAGAGAAACGTGTGACACGTGTCTCATTCGGTTTGAATAACGAATGATATTCGGTATGAATAAGGAAGATGAAGTTCATACATTATTCAGTATTAATAATTAATAATCATAGCATTCAAAGTAAATAACACATCATTCAATCTGAATATACTCAAACTGAATGAAACATGTGTCGTGCTTTCTTTTGTCCTTATGTTCACAACCAAATTTGAATTCGCATTTGAACTCACCCATATAATATATATATATATATATATATATATATATATATATATATATATATATAGGACGATAATCAAATGAGAACCACAGATATGTTACAAACCCGTGAAAACCGATATAAAAAAATATTTTTTACATGATTTTTTTCTATCAAAACCTATGATTTAAGATATTGTTTCACAAATGTTTGTGTTTATCTTATGAAAAAATACATGTGAATTTTTTTTTGGTTCACCTAGTGAAATGAAAAATACACGTAAATAATATTCAGGTGGTGAAACAAAAACATGTGAAATTATCATATTATGAAACAAATATATGTGAAAGCAATATCTTAAATCCTAACATTTAATGAAAAAAATACGTAAAACATATCGGTTCTCACATATTTTCATATTTATGGTTCTCATTTGATTTATATAATATATAGGGGGGTCAAATGAGAACTCAAATTTGGTTATGAACGTGAAGACAAATGAAAGCGGGACACAGTGTCATATTCAGACTGAATAATAAAGAAAAATATTCCAACTGAATGTAGTGTTATTCAGTCTGAATAATAGTACATTCAGATTGAATAATACTAGATTCACTTTTAATAATTGTACATTCAATTTGAATATTTTTTCTCCTTCATTATTTAGTCTGAATATAACACGTCTCGTGTTTTTATTAATCTTTACGTTCATAATCAAATTTGAGTTTGTATTTAAACTTTCTTTTCCCGTATAAATATTATATATAATGTGATTGAAAGGGAAAAGGAAATGATAAGAAGTACCATAGAGAAAGAGATGGGGTTGTTGTGAACTTGTGATAGGGATTTGCTCATGGAGATCTTCTAACTCTATTTTCCACCACAATCTTTTATTCAACTCGTGGCAAATATTTGCACTCATAATTCGTTTATATTTTCCCAATAATTTCCTTTTAATTTTACATTTCCTAAAATTAATTTAAAATATAAAAATAATGGTAATTCATACTAGTATAAAAAAAATTAGATTCGTCGGTAATTGAGCAGAAAAATGTCATGATATTTGTATTTGATGACAAACGTTTTTACATAAACTCTGTAGCATCTTTTTCTGACTTAAAACATATTTTTAATCGATTACCAGCTGTATGAGTAAATATATGGAGTAATATCTAAGATGATATGACCAATATTACGGAATCTACACTTCTGATATCTTACGAAAACAGATACATCAACTGGTTTATGCCGACATAATTAATTATAACAAAACTTTAGATTAAATAAAACTAAAAAGAGAGATTTTAATACTTAATTAAATTAAAAAAACAATTGTTTAAAAGCATCAAATACCCAAAATGGAAACAATGAAACCTTAAAGAATCCGACACTCTTGCCTTTATGTCCAAGAATTTGTTTAAGAAATCCAATGAACTCAAACATAAGCACTCATTTTTATGTACAAATTGTTTTATTTAATTACATCTATTAAGCATAACTTTCAAGAAATATTTACACGAAGTTTAAAACTGCTTTTTTGTAATTATTTATGGTTTCGATGCTGAAATATTTGATTATGAATTAGCTTGTAAGTCTGTATTCTTATCTGATTTTTGTTGTTTTTGGTTTGTATGTTGTTGTCTATTAATTACTTTACAATTATATGTTTCTTGAACTAAATTCTAAGACTGTCTGTAATATATTACAAATATTTGTCTTACTGTTTTTCTTCTGATTAGTTAAAGATGATTTTAAATTAAAGATAAAATGTGTGTCAACGAAAACTATAAAATGTTGAAATTTGGATTAGTAACCAAAAATAATGTTTTCTATTAATTTTTTTAAATATAGATAATCCAATTTTGTTACAATTTTAAGGACAAATCCCATAAATAAGCCTATTGTTTTATGTAATTATTTATTAATACATATATATATATAGTGGCTTAGTTGGGTCCTTATCATGGGCTTATTGTTTTTGCTCATAGATCAAGATCAAGAAGAGGCCTAAAAAATTTAAAATAAAATTTTGATACTCTTTTTTCTTCCAAAATAAACAATTATTCTAAAATTCAACAACTTAAATAGAGGTATATTTCTCATGAACATACTAAAGTATTATTTTCATGCCTAATATAGATGATATCTCAAAATACCTTTAGCATGTTAAACAGTTTAAAAAATATGTAACACGTACCATGTATACTGTTCTGAAAACAAGTTAGTCATGTATATAATTTGTAAGTTAAATGAACATCAAATGACCGTGTGGAGTGATCTAAAACTGAACTGTTACTGAAACTGACACATACACATACATATCATACACATTGTCAATGGTATGACATTACATATGACATGGATGTGCTAAACTAAACCGAAAACTCACACTTAGCCTTGCCAACTGTTGCACAATTGTGCCCCTATAAAACACATTCCCATTACAAAAATGTTCATTACACCCCTACATAGTACTTAGAAAATACGAAATTTAGGTACTGAAACGAACATGCATCTGGATTAACACATGACACGATATTTACAAAAACCTACTGTGTACTAAAATGGGTGTTTCATAATAAATGACATGCTAGCCACTCATTTTTAACACTATTTTCATCTAAGCCTAAAAAGTGGGGTGCTATATATATATATATAATTACTAAGTTCAAAAACTTAATCAGATATCAGTTGAATTAAATGTCAGTGATTAAATAGTCTAATACTACTTTTATGTTTTAGTTCGTTATGACGCCAATTATACATAAAAATTTACATTTGGCCAGTCAAATAATAAATATATCTCTTACATAAATCCAATTAATCAACAAACAATTTGATTTTGTATCAAAATATCTTGAAATACACAGCATGTAACATTTTTATTATATATTTTAAATTTAAGAATGATATTTTTATATTATAAGTTATAAAACATGTGGAGTACCATCTAAGATAAATTCGATGAAAAGATTAACGAGCCCATAGTTTCAGTTGCTGATAATTTACGACATAGTTATATCAAGTAGTTTTTAAGTCGAAACTAACATAATTAAATGTAACAATTGTTTATTTCTAACAAAAATAAGAAATTTAATTTAGAAAGTTGAACAAAATAATTCTTTAATAGTTTAAAAGTACCCAAAAGGGAAAATTGTAGGACCAAGTTGAAGATCCTCAAACCTTAAAAACATGACCCCCTTGCCTTTATGTCAAAGGTTATGGTTGATGTATCCAATGAACTTATATTTTATGTGCAAATTGTTTTATTGATCTCATAAACACACCAACATGAATTCAACAACTTGAAGCATCATGATGTTTCTTATCATTATTTTATAATTTTAGTGGTGAAACTACTAGCGCTCTGGTCTCTATGGTCTTTTAGGAACAAGATCTTATTCAGATATATCAAACCTAAAAAGGCGGCTCTCTTGGATAAAATAGTAACGATCGTGTATAACTAGATAAATCATAGGAGTAGTGACTGTAAGATTAATTGGATTGGTTGGTTTTAAGACCCCCTCCTTTGCTATTTCCGTTTTGTAATGATTTTCTAACATCTTGCTAGTTTTTTTAATAAAAAGAAAATTAAATTGTCTTTTCTTGATTCAACTAGTGGTGTTAATTTATGATTATTGAAACTTAATACAATTAGTATTTATTATTCATCATTTATTGTATGTTTTTCTTGAACCAAACTTTAAGAATGTTTCCAATAACAAACATATTTACATTAATGTTATTTTTCTGATTAGTTAAAATCAGTTTTGGATAAACTAATTGAACAATATGTCAAATTTGGGGGTACTTTAAAGAACTATTGACTAAAGTTGTTATTTTGGTTAATTTTATATTCTTGGATATTTGTTATAATTTAAAGCCAAGTTCATTAGAGTGCCAACCAAATTTTCTATACTAGTTATTGTGTATAAGTAAAGATACATCAAGATATAAAGTTTTATTGTAAATTAATCTTCAAAAAAGATTTATGCATTTTTTCATTAAATAAATCCAAATTTTATATTTAATCAAAATAAAATTTACATTCATCTGTAATCAGACACATATGTATATAAACGACTAAGATCAAATTTAGAAACCTTAAGGTAGCATTTTTTTAACATATTAATAAAACCTCGTTTAATTAGCCATAAATTAGTTTTTAAACTAACTCTTTGAAAACTATTATAACTAGCATTTCAATCAGTTTTAGGGATTTTTTTGCGGTTTTTCCTTATAATGCTTTTTATATTTTCCAATTAACTTTTAACATATCATTTTTAATAAGTTCATATTATCAGCTAGTTTGGAAAAAAGAAAGACACTTATGGCAAATATTTGCAATTATAGTTCGATATATTTTTGTCCCAATTATGTCATTTTAATTCTACATTTCCTTAAAGTTAACTTAAAATATAAAATAAGTAATTTGTCAGTAATTGAGTGTAAAAAATATATTATGATATTCGTGTTTGGTAACGGATGTTTCTTCGTAAGCTCTGTAGCATTTGTTTTTTATTTAAAGAATATTTTTAATTAATTACCAACTGTATGCTAAACATATGGAGTAATATCTACGATGATGTGCCCAAGATTACGGAATCCACACTTCTGATATCTTATAGAAACAGATACTTTAACTGGTTTTTAAATCGACATGATTACTTATAACATAAGTTTAAATTAAATAAAACTAAAAAGAAAAATCTTACACTTTCTAACACAAAAAAACATTTGTTTAAGAACATTAGATACCAAAAATGGAAACAATGTCCTTAGAATTTGTTTAAGAAATCCAATGAACTCAAACATAAGCACTCATTTTTATGTACAAATTGATTTATTTAATTACATCCCATAAAACACTAAGCATGTCTTTCAAGAAATATTTACATAAATTGGAGTATGAAACCGTTTTTTTCCAAATTATTTATATTTTCGATGTAAGACGACTGGTTCAGAATTAACTTTAAGTTTGTATTTTTATTTGATTCTTTTGGCTTTTACGTTGTTGTCTGTTAATTAATTGTTGCAATTGTACGTTTCTTGAACTAAAATCCAAGACTGTTTATAATATATTACAAGTATCTGTCTTCCTGTTTTTCTTTTGAGTAACTGAAAATAATTATAAAGTAAAGATAAATATGTTAACTGATGATTTAAAATATTTAAATTTTGGACTAGTAACCAATCTTAAGTATTTAATTAATTTTTTGTATAAACAATCCAATTTTGTTACATTTTTAAGGCAAAATCCCATATATAAACGTATTCTTTTATTTAATTATTTATTTATACATATATATAGTGGTAGGGTTGGGTCTTTGATCCATGGGCTTACTGTTTTGGGTTCATAGAAGAAAAGAGGCCCAAACATTTAAAATACAATTTTAATAATCTTTTTTCGTCCAAAATAAATAAATAAAAAAACTATTTTAAAATTGCCATTAATCCGTCATAAATTCATTGGAAATTTTTGAAGGAAAAATCTTAAAGTGAAATTTAATTTAAAAAATGTAATTAAATAATTAATCAATAGGCCCAAAAGGGAAGGACCAATTTAAAAAATGTAATTAAATAATAATTTAAGTCCGAGGTTGTAGTTGATAAATCCAATGAACTCATATATTTTATGTGTAAATTGTTTTATTTAATTATACCTCAACATGCTTTTCAAGAAATATTGCACACCTTTGAAGCATGATCATGTGATGGTAATTATGATTATTTATAATTTTAATGTTAAACTACTGGTTTTGAATAAGATCCCTTAATGTTTGATATGAATTTGGTTTGTGTTTTTCATTTAGTGATTAATTTTAAGTAGTTTTTGGTATTTTAAAAAACTACATGGTTTATTATATTTTTATTTAGTCAGTGGGAAGACTTTGCCCAAATATATAACAGGTCCTGCGTTCAATCCCAGCCCCCCTCTCCCCTCCAAGCCTCAACGGCTGAGCTAGCCTTAAAATGCCTCCTCACATTGATGTTTTTGGAGGCAAGTTCCGTATGGGACCGGTTGAGGTTGCTAATAATCAGCTTTTTGCAAAAATATAAAACGATAAACAAAAGAAGAACAATGAATTGATAATATGATATCAAATATACAGAGTTTACAAAATGATATCAAATATACAAAGTAAGTCACTGTTAGAGTCCCTGTTTGGTAATCAAACAACAAAATCAAAGTAATGAAATCAAAGACCAACAAATAGAAGTAACTGAACAATATTTTTCGTATACTGATAAGTAATTTAGCGTTTTCTCTTTTTCCCAATTATGTTGATTAAGTATTTGACCAATATAAACTATAAAGTTATATTTATATTTACTTACATTCAAGTTTTAAGAATTGCAAATTTCTCCCTACGCCTTATAACACCATATCACTTGCAACGCGATAACGCGTTCATGCGGGCCATGGTGCTCCATAACGAGCTCCACGTCTTAAATCCATGCCAAGAGGGTTAGGCCTTGTTTGTTTTTTCAGAAAAAGCTCTTAATAGCCTCTTATGTCTGGTTTGTTAAGAGATAAGGTCATTCAGACTGTTTGTTTTTTCCAACTTTTCAGAGGCACTTATATCTTATTGTCCTCTTCTCTGTTAAGAGGTAAACTAACCTCTTATTTGCCTCTAATTATTCTCCAAACTCTCGGCAATGACGTTTCTCAATCGATTAACCTTAATCAACCATTTCATTGATCCTCACCAAATAGATCCTTACCTCGCACAATTGATATATTTTAATAGGATTTAAATGTGTTAAATACCGTTATGACATATTTTCATTAAAATGAATGCTAATTATATAATTTAGATGTAAAGTTCGTAATGATGATGAAAAAATATATGAAATTGTATAAATTGATCTATAAATTCAACATATAATTTTTAATGAGTAAAATAGACAATTTAAACTATTAATTTACAAAAACAAGCAGTCGTATTGATTCAGATTTCAGACTTCAGTACCATCTCTTATTATTCAGAAGTGAAATAAGACTTCAGATTTCAGCACCTCTTAAAAAACAAACGCCAACTTAATGTAGCGGCAAGGTCGCGTCTCGGCGCCATAATGCACCATGACACGTTTTTTAGATCATTGTATGTATTGATTCGACGGCTATATAATATTACCGTAACTTGGACTGATAGAACGCAATAGCCATTATTTATTATATATTTTTTCTTGAACCGAACTCTAACAATATTTCTGTTAATAAAAACGTACGTATTATTGTTGATTTTATGATTAATTGAAACCAATTTTGAATATTTAGGAGTATTTTAAAGAACTATTGACTATAGCTATTATTACTTTGTTAAAATAGTATTATAAATATCCATCTATGTTACATTTATGGTTAAATTTATTAGATCTCCAACCAAATTTTTTACATAAATTGTTTATGCCTGAGATTACATCGAGATATAATTTTTTTATATCGTAATTTAATAATTAGAAAACTTATGTAATTTCCTGTTAAAAAACCCGAAATTTTATGTTTAAATAAAATAGAAGTTATAATCATCTATATTCATGTACGTTTGAATAATAATGACTAATGTCATGTTTGATTACTATAAAGTAACTTATTTTTAAACATATTAATAAAGCCCTTTCAAAGTAGTTTTTTAACCAAAGGGCCTTCGGCCTAACGGTATGTATGTGAGCCTAAGTTAAAAAGGTTAATTTGCTCTGTATTTTTTGTTTGTTTTTATTAGATCACTAAGTACATTAGAAAAAAAAAAACTCAATAAACTATAGAGTAAATTATGTTTTTAGTCCCTACGGTTTATTAAAAATTTCCATTTTCGTCCTTACAATTTGAACTTATGATTTCCATCTCTTTGGTTTATAATTCGTTATCTTTTTTGTCTTTATGATTTAAAATTTATTGGTTTTCGTCTCTATGGTTTGCAATTCATTTCTATTTTAATCTTTCATACGTAAAAGTAATGTTTTGGCCTCAGAGACGAAAATATAAATGAATTACAAACCATAAGGATAAAAATCAAAATTTTAAAACCACAAGAACGAAATCTGTAATTTTTAACAAATCATATGAACTAAAACATAATTTACTCTAAACTATATAAAGTTTTTTTTTTTCTATTTTCAACAAATATAAAGTCTGATTTTATAAAGCTAGTTTAATGTAGTACTATCAAGAATTTTTCAGTAAACATAAGAAAGTGTAGATATTAGTTATCTTAATTTAAAAGATTTAATTGGGCCTTCAAACTAAGGGCTAACAGAAAGAGGATATTAGGTTTAAGCCCAATAAACAAGTTGAAGTACTCACCAAGAAAAGTCCATCTTCAATAACCATCAACTAATAATTGTAAAATAGTTCTTAACAAAATAAAATAAAACCAATTTATAGATTATATTTAGTTTTTTTTTTCTAATGTCTTGTAATAATTGTTAACTTAAATTTATGATGTTTTCATCAAACATGCCCTAAGATTCTTCTTGTTATGACGATCTACGAGTTACCAAAGTTGGTGAACTGGTAGGCAAGTTTACATCCACCGAAATGTAACCGTAGGTGTACGATGTCGAATCAAGTAATACATATGAAAGTACGGATATCAAACCAATGGAACTAGGGACTGAATATCATAATGACTATAATCACTATTAACTCGACTATCAATTAAAGTGATTTTACTAAATAATTGATTATCTAATTAACTAAAGAAAATCTTGAACAATTTCAAAAAGCAGAAAGTTGGAATATCAGGAGAAAAACAGTGGGAGTTAGAGTCCTAACGGTTTTGCAGATATAATACTTTAGTTGTAATAATTATCAAGTAATCCCAATTAAGTAAATACACAATCACATAGTTCACTATTACTCTCTCTTTGCTTGAGTTATAACAAATTCATCCGTGAAAAACGTATATAACCCTCTAAATCAACACACTATTTCAGAAATTTAGTAAGACCAAATTTGTAAAACGGCACTAAGGTTTAATTGGTATATCTCTATCCAAGTTCTCACTTTAGATATATAAATCATAAATCTAATTATAAATCAATTTCTCTCGAAACTAACTTATAATAAAATCAATTGAAAGTTGATCAGACTCACAAACGTTAAACACAAATCCATATGCTCCATTAATTATAAAACCTAATAAAATCACAACTTTACGTGTTCATATGCTTACACACCAAAATTAATCCAACCCACAACATCTAAAGATTAGTTCATGCTGGGGTGGAAGAAAACAAAACAAAAGGGTAAGAAATCATAAGTTTAGACACAATTTCTCAATCAAAATCTAAATCAAAGTAATAACATCTTTCAAGTGATGAATCTCCACGAATCGCCTAAAATCGCAAGAGGTATCATTGGTCGTATTATGTGTTGAATACCCAAACTCTAGCTAAAAATATGATAAAATTGTCCAAACTCTAACTAAAAATATGATAAAATTATCCAAACAACTTCTCGGATGACTTTCCAGGCTACTTAAGTTTCCCCCTGATAGAATGAAGTATGCCACGTCATTAAATTTCAGTTAGGTTATGTTATGACAGTTGCTTCTGGTTGTAATCTGTTTGTATAAATAGCTCCTCCTTCTTGTATCTTGCTCATAATAAAAATCTGAGATTACAAAGAGCTCTCTGCTCTCTTCTCTTTTCTCTCTCTTTAATACCTTCTTCTATAAAGTTTTATGGTATCAGAGCAGGATTAGATCTCCATAGAAAATGCCAGAAACTAATGAAGCAACAACTACCACAACTCAGAGTTCTTTTTCCATGGCAAATATTACAAATTTTGTTTCTATAAAACTCAATGGTGAAAATTACTTGAGTTGGAAACATTAGATGATAACTGTGCTAAAAACCTTGGGGCTTTCTAAGCATGTAAGTACAACAACCTCTCCTCCTCTGCAAAATGATTCTGAGTTTGAAAATTGGTATAAATCAGATAATTACGTTTGTGCTTGTGTAAATGCTACTCTTGATCCCAATATTTCACATCTAGCCATTGATACCACTTCTGCCTTAGATCTGTGAAATGTTTTGGAAAATTTATATCTACAGCAAGCTTTTGCCAAGAAGTTTCAATTAAAGATGAAGTTTCAAAGTATGAAACAAGGTACACTTTCAGTCACAGATTTTTGTGATTCAATCAAGAAAGTTGTTGATTCTCTTCGTTTGATTGGAGAGAACATACCAGAAGCAGATCTCGTTCTACAGACTCTGCAAGGTCTGAATTCTGTTTATAATAAGTTTGTCTTGAATATTGAAAACTCTGCACAGATCCCGTCCTTTGCTCAACTTAGATCACGACTCCTGATTTATGAAGAAAGAATCGGTCAACAGGCAGAAGGAGTTGTTCCTATTTCTGCTATGAATGTAAATGTAACATCACCGCCACCACATGCTACTTTCGGAAATAAAGTTCCAACTGGAATAATTTGTCAGATCTGTAGAAAATCTAGACATGATGCTATATCGTGTTATTTTCGATACACTCCGGTGGAAAATAGAGGTGGAGGCAGAAGTGGTGGTCGGAATAAAAGTACCGGCGGTCGCATTTGGAGAGGATATGGAAGAACAAACTATAGAGGTAATTTCAATAATCGAAATTGGAGAGGAAATTCATCTGGAAGGTTTAACCATGGAGAAACGAATTTTGGTGCAAACATGGCTTGGAGCATGGAGGCTGTTGATAATATTCAAAACCCTAAAAACTTGAGCTGGTTAAATGATCCAATGGTGAATAGTCAAAACTTTTATTCTCCTAATGTTGCAAAGTCAAGCCCAAATTTAAGTCAGATTCCACCACCTGGATTTGTTGCTGGGCCCACTCATGATCCAACCACAGCATATTATGTTGGCCAAATTTTCATCAAGGCTCTAACACTCATCACTTGTTTGGACATAATCATTTTAACAGTTGGGCTTCTCAACAACAACAACATCAAGCAAAATTTTCTGGTTGATCAGATGAGTTCGCAAATATTTGTGGTGCTGTGGATTCTTGGATTCCAGATTCAGGGCAAACCGCTCACATGACACCCGATCCAAATTTAGTGCATGGGGCTCAGGTCTACTCCGGTACCGGTAAAGTGATTGTTGGAAATGGTATGACTCTTTGCATTACTCATGTTGGTCATTTTAAAATCAACCTACCTAATTGTCCTCTTATCTTGAAAAATGTCTTGTTATTCCCCGGTCGTACCAAAAATCTTTTGTCGATTACTCAACTTATTCGTGATAATCCTCTTGTTGTTGCCTTTTCTTACTATGGTTTGTCTATTCAGACCTTGACAGGAACAATGCTCCACCACATTCCACTTAATCATCATAATATCTACTCCTTGCTTGCTACTTCGAAAGGTCTTTGGCATTCTAGACTTGGTCATCCTTCAGACTATGTCTTTACAAAAACTTCATTTCCTTGTACTTTCAATAAAACGAATAATGTTTGTAATGCTTGTAATGTCTCAAAAAGTACTCGTATTCCATTTCCTACATCTGTATCTCGGAGTTCGACTCCGTTGCATGTTATTCATTCTGATATATGGGGACCGGCTCCAGTTGTTTCTCGATCCGGTTTTCGTTATTTTATCACCTATATTGATGATTTTAGTGGTTTTACATGGGTTTATCCTCTTGCTCATCGCTCTCAAGTTATTGAATCTTTTCGACATTTTAAAAACCAAGTTGAGAATCTTTTCTCAACTACTATTAAATACTTTCAAAGTGATGGTGCCTTAGAATTTACTCAAGGACAAATGGGTGCTTTTCTTTCTGAATCTGGCATTGTTCCACGAATATCGTGTCCATACACCCCACAACAAAATGGTGTGGCAGAACGTAAAATCGTCACTTATCCGAAATTGCTCGTGCTTTATTGTTTAATGCTTCTTTATCAAAAATCTTCTGGTATGATGCATATGCTACTGCAGCATTTTTGATAAATCGTATCCCATCTCAAAATTTATCACATTATTCACCATACGAACTTCTATTTCATAAACCACCGTCATATACTAATCTTCGTACGTTTGGATGTTTGTGTTATCCTTTTCTTGGGGATACTCGTGATGATAAGTTGTCTCCAAAATCCGTTCTGTGTGTTTTTCTTGGTTATGCCCCATCCCACAAAGGCTATCTTTGTTATGATCCCACGTCTTCCAAAACCTTCACATCTCGTCATGTTGTTTTTCACGAGTCTATTTTTCCTTTTGCAAATCAGGCTGTGTCCAAAGACATCGAATCTTCTGTTGCTCTTCCCCCATTTTCCGTTACTAAACCTCCACCACATATTTCATCTCCCACTACACTTAATTCTTCATCTTCTCCTAATGTTTCAATGCCAAATAATCCCGTTAATGTTTCAATGCCGAATGATCAAGTTTCATCTTCTTTGGCTGCTTGTCATCCAATGGTCACTCGCACTCGTGATCACACTCGTAAACCAAAAACCTTTTCTGATCATGTTTTTTATTATGCCAACTCTAAATGTGATCATACTCGTCCACTCGATACCGAGCCAACTACATTTTCTCAAGCCCAAAAATGGCCAGCTTGGTGGGATGCAATAAGGTCAGAAATTTCTGCCCTTCACTCTAATGGTACTTGGACATTAGTTCCTGCTCCCACTTGTACTAATATTGTTGGGTGTAAATGGGTCTATCGTACTAAACGACATCCCGGTGGAACTGTTAGTCGTTATAAGGCTCGTCTTGTAGCCAAAGGGTTCTTACAAACTGAAGGTGTCGATTATACCAAAACATTTAGCCCGATAGTAAAACCCACAACAATTCGACTTGTTCTCTCAGTTGCTTATTCTCGAGGTTGGGAGATTAGACAAGTAGATGTTAATAACGCTTTCTTACATGGAGATTTGATGGAGACAGTTTACATGATGCAACCTCCAGGGTTTGTTGATTCTGATAAACCTAACCATGTCTGTTTACTAAAGAAAGCACTTTACGGTCTTAAACAAGCACCTCGAGCTTGGTTTTCGAAGTTGTCTAATGCTCTTGTGGGTTTTGGATTTGAGCAATGTGCTTCTGATACGTCTTTATTTGTCTATTGCACATCTCTATTACGGCTTACATTTTAGTTTATGTAGACGACATCATCATTACTGGGAGCTCGTGTCCGTTTATTGCCGAATTGATTCAGAAACTTCATGCACAATTCTCCTTAAAAGATTTGGGAGTATTGAGTTATTTCTTGGGAGTTCAAGCAAATTTTTCTGGTGATGTGCTTCGTTTAATTCAACAATGGTATTTACTTGATGTACTTAAACAAACAGGGACAAGTGAGTGAAAACCTTTATCGTCTCCCGTTGCATCTGGGAAATAATTGTCTCGACACTCAGGTAAACCGTTAGAAGATCCCTCTTTGTATCGAAGCACTGTTGGTGCACTGCACTCGCAGTTTCTTCTACCTCTGTAATTCATGCCTATACGGATGCAGACTAGGCAGGCTGTCCTGACGATCGACGGTCTACTAGTGGCTATTGTGTCTTTCTTGGGTCTAATCTTATAGTTGGAGTTCTAAAAAGCAACACACGATTGCTCGTTCGAGCACTTAGGCAGAATACCGAGCTCTAGCACATGCAGCTGCTGAATTACAATGGATATGTTCCCTTATTAAGGAACTAAAGATTGATCTTTCTTGTGCTCCAAACCTTTGGTGTGATAATCTTGGAGCAACTTATCCTGCCGTAAATCCAGTTTTTCATCAGCGCACTAAACATATTGAGATCGATCTCCATTTTGTTCGTGACATGGTTTTATCTCAGACTCTTGTTGTTCGCTATGTCCCTACTGATGTGCAGATTGCTGACATCTTAACTAAGGGTCTCTCTACTGCTCGGTTCATTAAACTCAGATCCAAGCTTCACATTCAAAAGAATGATCATCTTGCGGGGGGATGATAGAATGAAGTGTGCCACGTCATTAAATTTCAGTTAGGTTTTGTTAGGACAGTTGCTTCTGGTTGTAATCTGTTTGTATAAATAGCTCCTCCTTCTTGTATCTTGCTCATAATAAAAATCTGAAATTACAAAGAGCTTTCTGCTCTCTTCTCTTTTCTCTCTCTAACTTTCTCTCTCTTTAATACCTTCTTCTACAGAGTTTTACCCCCAAAGTCGCTCGGTTCAGAAAATTCGCCAGAACCTTAAAACCTGCAACCAAAGTCGTCTGGAACACTCTTTCGGCCATAACTTGTTCGTTTTAGCTTTGATTTGGCTTCGAAAGGTATCGTTTGACTCGTTTTTGAATCCTCTATTCAATAAGACTATAAAATCTTTCATTTAAGCCCAAAATATCTATTTTCTTCTATTTCTCTTCGAAGAACAATTTTAGTACAAACTTGCAAAAAATTGTCAGAATAACGCTTCGTTTGTTTGAAAAACGAGGTCGACTACATGGAAAGTGGTACAACAATAACGCCAAAAATGTTTTTATCATGAACAACCCCATTTAGGAACTCATAATGCTCGATGAGGTTTGGCATATCATTCCGATGCTATAAGGATCGACTCTCGTACATTTTTGTAATTCAACAAACACGAAACAATATATTGATCCAATAACTGTTAATTCAATTTAAAACCATAATGAAAGTTATTTTTAGTTCACGACTTGGGGCTTATAAGTAGCTCACAAATCTCATTTTCTATCAATGTGGAAAGGGTTATAGCATCCCTCACCCATTAAATAAAACTACAACTTCAATTTAAAAGTTTTTTTTTCCCGAAATTTGGCAAATAACAAATAAGGTCAGGAACTTTATGACAATCAAACATGTGATTCCAACCAACCACGATTGGGGATAACAAAGTAGGATCGAAAGCACAATAAACAATCAACCAAAGAACTTACAAAAAACACAGAGATTTACGTGGTTCCACCACCGATATGGTGATGTACGTCCACAGGAAAGAGGATGGACTTTTATTGATGAAGAATGCCCAAAAACCGAAGAGAAATTACAACCTGAACACTAAATTGTGTATAATTTTTCTCAATATTTCTTCTACTCAAACTAGGGTTTGTAGGCTCTCAATTTCGTTGTCCATCATAATGGAACCCAAGGGGTTTAATTATACTAAGCCATAGGTGGAATCCCGAGTTAGGAAAATCATCCTTATCGTTGCACACAACCATGACCAATTATAAGGTGCGGTCGTATCAAAACACACAAAAGTTTATGTGTGCAAAATACTACTACGCACGACCATAATGAATCATAAGGTGCTTCTGTGTCAAAATGTCCAAAAGTTTATGTTTGCAAAATAATAGTGTGCATGGCCATGACGAATCAGAAGGTGCGGTTGTGCAAGAAACTCCAGAATTTTCTGTTTTGCATATCATTGTTTCATATGACAAATTTTAACACTCCACCTTGATACAAAACAATCATCTTCTTATCAAGACAAGGTTCAAACGATTCTCGGGACAAGTTTGGCTTTACTAACAATGAGCTTTGGCGTGGCCATCACTGATTGTCAATAAAGCATCACCTTTATAAGCCAAGACATTATCTCATTGTTCCCCTTGGTTCCGATGTCCTCCTCTTACCGAATTACTCGAAGGCACCTAGCACCTCTTAAGCTAGATTAGATTCGAGCGATGCTTAAACTTGTTCGTAGGCAATGATTAGGTGAACATGTCAGTGACTTTGTTATTTGTTTAGATCTTATTCAAAGCTACCTTCTTTTCTTTATGTAGAGCCACTAAGAATGACTCTCTCACTTGGATATGATTGGTTCTCGAACTAAAGGCCAAGTGAATGGAGCTTTGACTATCACATTAAACCTCCACACTTACTTGTTTCAATCCCAAATCTTCTAAGAGATGCCTCAAGTATAAGGCTTCTTTAGCATGTCTACCGGTGCGATTAACTCAGCTTCCGTGGTGGACGATGCTACTATCGTTTGTAGACGTGATCTCTAACTAATTGCTACTCCATCTAGAACAAATACATAGTTGGAGGTTTTGAATCAATCTCCAACATAGTTCGAGACATAAAATCCTCCAAGTTTGCATTTTTGATATTTTCCTCCAAAATAGAGTCCATTCCCCTGAGTTCCCTTTAAGTATCTCAATATCATCTTTACCGCTTTCCAATGGCGTTTACCCAAGTTTGAGATAAACCGACTCGCCACACCTACCGAGTGTGCAAAATCGATTCGTGTGCACTCTATTGCATACACGAGGCTTCCAAAAATGCTTGAATAAGGAATTTTTACATATCCTCCTTACCTTTGTCATCATTTAGACAATCTTCTTTTGAGAGCTTGATGTGCATAGGCATTGGTGTGCTAATCGATTTTGCACCTTCCGTGTTGAAGCGTTGAAGTACCTTTCAAATGTACTCACTTTAAGTGAGCTTAAATATCCTCGAGCTTTTATCCCGAGTGATTTCCATGCAAGGGGTCTTAATTGTTTGCCCCAAGTCCTTCATCTCAAATTTAGACTTCAATCTTTGTTTCATGTTGTTAATTTTTGAAACATCTTTGGAAGCTATTAACATGTCATCAACATAAAGTGGTAAGTAGATTCAAACACCGTCATTACAACAAAAACAGACACGTTGATCTTTCATACTCCGATTGAAACTAATACTCAACATAAATAAGTCAAACCTTTTATACAATTAGCATTATGATTGTTTCAATCCATATAGGGACTTCTTCATTTTGCACATAAACTCGGTCCGGACTTCTTTCACGAAGCTTCACAAAGCCCTCCGGTTGTTTCATGTAAATGGTTTCTTCTAGATCACCATGATGTAGGAGATCAACCGCTTGATGCTCTTTTTTTTGTTGTATCTTCAACAAGTTTGATGGAGTATCTTACTTGGCGCTCATTAGCAAGGATTCATCGAATGTCACGTGTCTGGAATGTATTACCTTTCTTGTCTTCGGGTTCAAGATTCTATAACCCTTAACTCCATTCGTATATCCAAGAAAACGTCCTTGTAATAACCTTGTAAAATATATACTATTAACCATTGTGTAATAAGTACATCCAAAGTCAACTAAAGAGACAAAAGATAAAAAGGGTAATTCTTGCCAACTTTCTCCACTTGTAATCCACCCAAAGCTTATCCAAGAGTCTTCAGCAAATATCCAAAATTTGTCTTTTAGCAACTCCCTCTAGTCTTCAAGTCTTCAATTACCATCTTCAACTGCTGCCCTATGCTACTATTGTAACACCCGAAATTTTGTATTCAAGATAATGAATTTCACATCCTAATATTTTGATATTTTTAGCTATATGGAGTGTTTCAAGGGTTTAATACTGGGTTGAAATGAATTGGAAGAAAGGAGCGAAAACCGAAACCGAATTTAGCCTCGGTACCAACTCGGCGATCATGACATGCTATCTTTCCATGGCAAGATCGCAGGAACACCCAAAATGGCCAAAATCAATGGAATCTCGTGTTACAAGTTCGGTTATCATGACAGGCAATCATGCCATGTCATGATCGCGAGGGCATGATCGCCCGGGATGTCCATGAGTGTTTTTAAGGCACGTTCAGCTCAACTCTTCATTTTATCATCCCAAACTCGTTTTCTTCTAGACCTCTCCATTGAATTTGATTTTGGAAGCATTTACTCACCAAATCCACCCTTTTAAACACATTTACTCTCCATTTAAGTGGAAGATTTAAGTCCAAATCAAGGGTGCAAGCTTCAAGTTCTCCATTCCATGTGTTATTCATCATCTTCTTCATTTTCAAGGATTTTCTAGGGTTTCTTCAACCCTAGCTAGTGAGTTCAAATCCAACCTTTATAAACTTAATACTCGTTATAAATGCTCATATTTACTCTCTTTAAACTTATATATTCAAGCATTTATGCATTTGTTTAAGTTGGAAGTTTTAGGTCAAAATGAGGAGTTTGAGTATTTTGATCTTGGTTATAAAATAAGCATTTATAATGATTTTGCTTTGCTTAGAAATGTATTATGTTGGATTATGGTGGAGAAATCCCAAGTTTTAAGACTTGAAATACTTGACCTACATTTTGGGTAAATTATACCTCAAGGGAAACTTTCATGTAAAATCTTATAATACTTGAGAAACCTTAAAATGTCTTAATCCGTATACTTGAATTATAGACTATAATGCTTGGCTAAATAGCCGGATAAGGTTGATGCTATAAGATAATGCTTGGCTAAATACCCAGATAGGGTGGAGGCTATATGATAATGCTTGGCTAAATACCCGGATAGGGTTGAGGCTATATGAGAATGCTTGGATAAATACCCAGATAGGGTTGATGCTATATGAAAACGCTTGGCTAAATACCCGGATAGGGTTGATGCTATATGATGACGTTACATGGTGATGCTTGGCTAAATACCCGGATAAGGTTGATGCTATAACATAAAGCGTGGCTAAGTACCCGGTTAGGGTTAATACTATATATACTTGTTTAAATTAAAGCTACCCCTTCATCCATGAAATTCATACGCTTTAAATGTTACATGTCGTTCTCACTAGGCGTAAGCCTAACACTTGTTCTTCAATGCCATGTTTAGCAGGTGAACGGGTTAATGGGGCTTCTTAGAGAGGAGCGAAGTGGCGTGCCGGTGAAGGCATTCTTTTTGGGCTTACACTTCTAAGTGTAAATATTCGAGTTACTAGCAAGAGTATTTTGAGGATATTTGTGACTCCCGAACATAATCTATAACCCAAATTTTGTGTAGATTAATAGGTTGTCATTTAGTATTCGTATATTGATGTAAACTCCATTACTTTCCCCATCTTTTGGGCGATCCTTTTATATTTAAGTTGTATTTCGCATTTAAATTTCGGTTTAAATTTACTCTAATATTTAGGGTGTTACAAGTTGGTATCAGAGCTCTAGCTTAAGCAAAATAGGTATGAACTTAAGATGCCTAGACTTAAGCTGAGACTTTAGGTATTAAACTGTGAGTATGGGTAGACACTATTGAGATAGGAGAGCTTTAGAGTCGACGAAAATGCGCTAAGCATGAAATGTGACTTTAGTAATAGGAATTCTTATGTGTATGATATATCCAAGATATCACGTAGCTAATGCTATTTTTTGTGTACATTGTTTTCTGAGTATGCTTATTTTACTATTGTTGCGATGATTAGTGAATGTGTTATACGTATTTATGTTAGCCTTGTCTTACTCCTACTCTATCATCTTGACAGACGAAGATGGTAAATACGCGTACCAGATCGCGAAACAAAGCTGAAGGCGCGGATAACAATATTTCAAATCCAGATCCGTTAAGGACAGTGGAGGTCACTTAACCACCTCCAGTTATTCCTCCTCTTACCAATACAGGCGCACCCGGATTAAATTTTATTCCTTTGGTTAACCTTAATGCGGGAGGTCCTCTAATGGTGGAGGCAGGTTCACAAGATGAACTTCAAATTCGTTTGTTGCAGGCAGTGAATTCTGTTATGGCTCAACAGCATTAGACGGTCCTCAAGATGTTATAGGAAAGGGATGCCAGTTATCGAAGGCATGAAGTAACCACCGAGAACCAAGTGGGAGGTTCTAAAGGAAACGGGACTGGTCCCGTCACTGAAGAGACACCCGTGGTGGAGGCAAGGAAAGTGGAAAGGGGTTGCTCATACAAGACTTTCATGCGTACTAAACCACCCGAGTTCTCTGGTTCGGATGACCCGCAGAAGTGCATTAGGTGGTTACAAAAGATCGAGTAAGATTTTGGCTCGAGTGATTGTGAAGAGAGGCAAAATGTGAAGTTTGCTTCGCAAATGCTATGGAGCGAGGCTCTAACATGGTGGGACATCACCACGGCTACCCTTGGATCCGTGATCGTCTCTATGCTCACGTGGGAAATGTTTAAGGAAAGGATCATGGAGGAATATTGCAATGAAAGAGCAACTGACCGAATTATGGATGAGTTTCGGGCTCTCAAGAAAGGGAGCAAGACTGTACGAGAATACACACGATTGTTTCTAGAGAAGTTAAGTTTGGTGAAGCACGTGGCCCCGACGGAAAAGGAAAGGGTGAAGACCTACATCAAAGGGTTGCCATCTGACATGATGGAAATGGTGCGAGTTTCAAAACCCTATACTCTCAGACAGGCAATCGAGGAAGCTCAACATAATGAGGATGCCCGTAACTTGGGTATCAAAGAAAGAAAGATGGTCAGGGAGAAGAGAAAGTGGCAGGGCCACTTGGCATCTCCCAAGGGGTCGAAATACAACGACAACCGGAGGACCAATAATAGAAGGGAGCCTAGTTGGTGCTCCAAGTGTAGAAACAAGCACTTTGGGGTATGCAACACATTCTCCTGTAGTTGTCGCAAGTGCGGGAAGTCCGGTCATGCTCTAGCAAATTGTCCCGTTAAGGGACCCACTTATTTCAAATGCAAGGAACCGGGCCATTTCAGAAACGAATGCCCAAAATTGAAGAAGGGAGGGGGTCAAGGGAGGAGAGAAGATACTCCTAGAGCTACGGGAAGGCCCTTTAAGATGACCGCAGGCTAAAGCGGCGGCTGATGTTGTGTCAGGTACGTTCCTTGTTAACTCCGTCCCCGCGCTTGTTCTTTTTGATTCCGGTGCTACTTTTTCTTTTGTGTCTTCTACTTTCTATCCAAGACTTCACGCACCATTCAGCATTTTAGAAGATGCTTACATTGTTGAAATAGCCGATGGTAAACAAGTTTTAGTTCGGGATATTCTAAAGGGTTGCACGTTAGAGATCGAAGGTAATAAGTTTGGAGTAAACCACATACCTATGGCAATAGGAGGATTTGACGTGATAATAGGGATGGATTGGTTGGCCGAGAATCATGCCGAAATTGTATGCTCCAAAAAATTGGTTCAGATTCCGTAATCGGATGGCGATATAGTGGTGGTCTACGGGGAAAGATGGGAAAGGTGAAATAGCATTGTTGACATTGGTAAAGGCACGCAAGTGCCTAACCAAATGATGTCCTTCGTTTTTAGCATATGTTCTAGATGCTAAGTTGGAAAAGAAAAAAATCTTGAAGACGTTCGAATTGTTAATGAGTTTCCAGATGTTTTTCCCGAGGACTTGCCCGGTTTGCCACCCGATAGACAAGTGGAGTTTCGTATAGATCTTGTACCGGGAGCCACTCCGATAGCTAGAGCACCTTACCGGTTGGCACCATCTGAGATGCAAGAGATGATGTCACAACTACAAGACCTCTTAGAGAAAGGTTTTATGAGACCAAGCTCATCGGCATGGGGAGCACCGGTTTTGTTCGTGAAGAAGAAAGATGTCACAATGAGGATGTGTATTGATTATAGAGAATTAAATAAAGCAACCGTAAAGAACAAGTATCCACTTCCAAGAATTGATGATCTCTTTGATCAACTCCAAGGGGCGAGTTGTTTCTCAAAGATCGATCTTCGTTCGGGTTATCACCAAGTAAGGGTGAGAGAAGTAATGTGGCAAAGACGACGTTTTGGACGCGTTATGGGCACTATGAGTTTCTAGTTATGCCTTTTAATTTGACGAATGCCCGACAGTGTTTATGGATTTGATGAATCGAGTATGTAGACCTTTCCTTTACAAGTCAGTGATTGTATTTATTGATGACATACTCGTCTACTCTAAGGACGAGTTGGACCACGAGCAACACCTCCGGGAAGTTCTTGAAGGTTTGAGAGAAGAGAAGTTGTACGCTAAATTCTCCAAGTGCGACTTTTGGTTGAAGGAAGTCCAATTCTTGGGTCATGTTGTCACTCAAGCCGGGGTAAAGGTGGATCCATCCAAAATTGAAGCTATGATGAATTGGAAACCTCTCAAAAGCCCATCAGAAATCCAGAGCTTTTTAGGCTTGGCAGGTTATTATAGAAGATTCATTCATGATTTCTCCAAGGTTGCTTCTTCTATAATGGCTTTGACGAAGAAAAATATGAAGTTTGTTTGGACCGAAAAGCAAGAGATATATTTTCGGACTCTCCAAAGGAAATTATGTGAAACTTCGATTCTTTATTTACCGGAAGGCCGAAGAATTTGTGGTGTATAGCGATGCATCTAATATGAGTTTAGGCTGTGTATTGATGCAAAGAGGCAAGGTGATTGCATATGCGTCGAGACATATCTTTATGGTGATTGCTACCCACGATTTGCAATTAACGTAGGTGGTTTTTGCCTTGGAGTTGTCGCGACATTATCTTTATGGTACTAAATGCACACTCTATACCGACCACAAAAGTTTAAAGTATGTCTTTGATAAAAAAAAAGTTAAATATGAGGCAACGGCGTTGGCTCGGACTACTCAAGGATTATGATTGTGAGTTACTTTACCACCCGGGTAAAGCCAACGAGGTAGCAGATACGTTGAGTCGAAAAGAGTACGTGTAACGCCCTAAAAATTACATAAAGAAATCTAACAAAATTTCGGCATGACCCGTTCATAAAATCATGATATGCCACTTGTCTACATTTATATATAATGAAATCCCAAAAGACTATATATATATATACAAAATTGCCACATAACTGGGCTAATTTACGAACATACGGCTAGTTACTAGAATGATGCTAGTATAACATTTCAAAAATACATCCGCTACAAAATCTGCACCATCCTACTATGTTAAGTACAAGCTTTTTTTACCGCCATCACTAACACCTGCTGGTCCTGGGACACACATCAACAAACAAAACAAGTCAGGCTTTATACCCGGTGAGTTCAAGAGTTTATATTATAAACATTATATACATAAAACGCGTTGGTTCATATTTCAAAATGATGTGTGATTTGTAAACACTAATAAACATTTAATTTAATCAATCACATTTCACCGACAATCGATAAAGGAATTTATTTCCTACGTCATAGTTCCCTCAGATAATCCCTCGTAAAAACAACTTCCCAGTTAGTGCCATCAATAATCTAGGTAGCGAAGTCCTACCATAACCGGTTGATGAGGGCGCACAAAGCAACTCATCTACACCGTTGGCCAATTTAGACATGTCATTTGACCTCCTAGGTCAGTGTACATACATCAGTTTAACCTCCCAGGTAAGTGTATATACTTGACCCCCCGGGCCCCATGCCTAATAGCCACCTATCCGGGATCCCAGCCCTCCATTTTACACATCTTCCAACGAATGTCCCACATTCTATGTGTCATGTCAATATGTGTGATCGCTCAACATATCTCATACGTTCATTAAAATAAATTAAGTCTGCTCAATTAAATATCACATTTCCATATATCAAGTAAATACCACATAGTTGTCAATTAACATGCTCAATTCATTTTACAGAAGACATTTTCCATGACACATAATCAATACAAACACCATGAATCAGTTATATAAAACACATACTTTGATGTGTGTCCAGTAAAATCTACTTGAACTCACCTTTGTCAAAATTAGGGGAATCTAGTCTCCGAATGGCTATTTCGGCTTGACACCTAAATAACCCATACATAATTTCTACATTAGTACATCCATTCTACTAACACATTCAATCCATCATATTCAGTCCATTAAGAATCATTCATACCGGTTGTAAAAACCATTTTAGCTTAGATTTATAAAAATCATATGTTTATATATATATATATATATATATAAAGAAAACGGACAGCTCTAAAAAGCCAGCTTTTTGATATATTTAAAGTCTCAATTGCATCATGATCATCACAACAACTTGTAGAATATATCCTAACGATTCCAAAAAGGTATTACACGCTTAAATCCAAGTTACGAGTGATTTTTAATGATTTATACAAGCTTTGACAACTAAGAAATGCAATCCGACCAATTACTTATAATTCTTATGGAGTACTTGGCATGAATTCTAACCTTCAAAACATGATTATTTTACCATTTAGGATATGCTTAGAAGGTTCTCATATCCATTTTCACTTGAAATTCATCTACCATAACATTTCCCCCTATTTTGACTCAAACCGAAAATGCACATTCTTTAACTTTAAATATCCATCCAAATCCTTATGAAAAGGTGATTTGATCATTAAACTAAGTTTATAAACCTTATACAACTACATAACTTGAATTTTTATCAAATCAGTTTGACTTTTTGAAAAAGTCAACAATTTCATTCCAACATTCTAATCTCCCATCAAAAACGATTTTGAGAGAAAATTACCTTCTTGAATCCATCTAATATCACCCTAATAATGCTAATAAACAATCTATATCAAGTATCTTCACCTTTACATACCAATTCAATGATACAAACTCTAGCTTTATAGTTTGACTGTTAAAGGTAGACACTTATTGAAACTCCCAATTCTATTTCTTGATTAAACACTTCTAAACTTAAAAACAAGAATGAAACTTCAAGTAATTAATATCTTAATCCTGTAAAAACAACCAACATAACTAATATTGCTCTACAATTCAAAGAATTTTCGTCACAAAGATAAAACAATGAAACCCTAGGTAGATAAGTAGATAATTGGAGAGATGATGAAGATGATTGGTGGATGTTGATGATAAAGTCGACCAAGAAGAGTTGGTACTCGATGTATCCGATTTCTGTATTCCAGTCGAGAAGAAGAAGACGTTGTATATAAAAGGCATGGGCTTGAGATTGGGTTTGGGTCTAAACATAGAAAAGCCCATTATTTTCTTTTACTTTATATTTTAACACTAGTCCCCTTTTTTATTGAGATGTTATAATTCTCCCTCTATTAAAAGAGATTTCGTCCCCGAAATCTTAACTACTCAAAGAATTGCGGGTAGCGTAATCTCATTTCATTTTCTGGTTCCCATGTGATATTTGAACCCCGACGATGTTTCCATTGTACTTTAACCATCCCGATCTCCTTCCGACGCAACTTCTTTGTCTTCCGATCTAATATCACCTTAGGCTCTTCAATAAATCACATTTTATCATCTATTGAATTTCCGATAACGGGATAACGTTTTCTTCTTCCGCCAAACATTTTTGTAGATAGCATACATGGAAAGTGTCGTGGATACCTTGCAATTCTGGTGGTAAGTCTAATCGGTATGCTTGGGATCCAATCCTTTCTAACACTGTGAAAGGCCCAAGGAAACGGGGTCTGAGTTTCCCGTGCTTCCTAAATCTGATCACTCCTTTCCAAGGCGATACTTTCAACATGACTTTATCGCCCACTTGAAACTCTACGGGTCGTCTCTTTCGACTTGCATAGCTCTTTCGTCGGTCCTGTGCAGTTTTAAGACGTTCACGGATCACCTTAACTTTGTCTGCAGTGTCTTGTACAATCTCAGGACCTGAAAATTGTATCTCTCCAGCTTCTAACCAACAGACGGGTGTTGTACATTCTCGCCCGTATAACGCTTCAAACGGTGCCATACCGATGCTAGAGTGTTAACTATTGTTATGTGCAAATTCAACCAATGGTAAGTGCACGTCCTAACTCCCGTTGAAGTCAAATACACAAGAACGTAACATATCCTCGAGAGTCTGAATTGTCCTCTCACTTTGCCCGTCAGTCTGATGATGATAGGTAGTGCCCAGATTTACTCTTGTCCCTAATTCTCGCTGAAATCCTTCCCAAACCTTGGACTTGAATCGACTATCTCTATTAGAGACAATAGATAATGGCACTCCATGTCTCGAGATCACTTCATCGATATATAACTTGGAGAATCTGTCAATTGACCAAGTTTCTTTCATTGGTAAAAAGTGTGCTCTTTTCGTCAATCGGTCTACAACCACCCAGATTGCATCATGGCCCTACAGCGTCTTGGGTTAACCCATTACGAAATCCATAGTAACATGATCCCATTTCCACTCGGGTATAACCAACGGTTGCAGACTACCGTATGGTCGTTGATGCTCTATGTCACACACTTCTCAACATACTTTGCTATGTCAGGTTTCATAACAGGCCACCAATAGTGTAACTTCATATCTCGATACCTTTTGGTGCTTCCTGGGTGAATAGAATACTTTGACTTATGTGCTTCTTCTAATAATAGATTTCGAATACCCCCGATCTTTGGCACCCAAATTCTTCCTTTAAATAGCTTTAAACCCCTGCTATCTTCTTCTAACAAAGATTGTTGCTTCATCATGACTTCATCCTTCAAGTTTTCTTTTAATAAAGCTTCCTTCTATGCTGCTTTAATTCTTTTAATCAAGCTTGAGATGACTTCAATTTTATTAAATCTGACCAATACCTCACCACCTTACTCTTTACGGCTCAACGCATCCGCAACTACATTAGCTTTCCCGGGGTGGTACCTGATTTCACAATCATAGTCTATGATCAACTCTAACCAACGTCTTTGCGGCATATTGATTTCCTTCTGATCGAAGACGTACTTCGGACTTTTATGATCTGTATAGATGATGCAATGTGTACCATACAAGTAATGTCTCCATAACTTGAGTGCAAAAACAACAATAGCTAGCTCTAAATAATGCACCGGGTAAATTTTCTCATGCTCTTTTAGTTGTCTAGAAGCATAGGCAATTACCTTGCCTCGTTGCATTAGAACACAACCCAATCCAGATCCAGATGCATCGCTGTATACCATAAAGTCTTCAGAACCTTCTGGTAAGGATAATACAGGTGCCTCACATAATCTTTTCTTTAACATCTGAAAGGCATTTGTATATTTTTCTGTCCATACAAATTTCACATTCTTTCTGGTTAAAGCAGTCAAACGTGAAGCAATCTTTGAGAAGCCCCGTATGAATCTACGGTAATATCCAGCCAATCCCAGAAAACTTCTTATCTCTGTATGACTTTTTGGAGCTTCCCAACCCATTACTGCTTCTATCTTGGATGGATCTATTTTCACACCCTCTTTGCATATTACATGACCCAGAAACTGCACTTTTAATAACCAAAAATCACATTTAGAAAACTTTGCATAGAGTTTTTCTCGCCTCAATAAATCAAGAATCTCCCCCAGATGTCTTTCATGTTCCTTCTCGGTCTTGGAACAAATGAGGATATCATCAATGAATACTATAACCGACTTGTCCAAAAATGGGCGACAAACTCGGTTCATTAAATCCATAGATGCGGCAGGAGCATTCGTCAAACCGAAAGGCATAAACTCATAATGACCGTACATGGTCCTAAAAGCAGTTTTAGCAACATCTTCCTCTCGCACCTTCAACTGGTGATAACCCGATCGAAGATCAATCTTCGAGAAACAACTAGCTCCCTGTTAGTTGATCAAATAGATCATCAATACGAGGAAGGGGATACTTATTCTTGATGGTCAATTTGTTCAGTTCGCGGTAGTCGATACACATTCTCAACGTGCCATATTTCTTCATTACAAATAACACCGGAGCACCCCCATGGTGAGGAACTAAGTCGGATGAAAACTTTATCGAGAAATTCTTGTACTTGAGTCATCATTGTAACACCCGAATTTTTTTAGATAATATATAAAATTCTAGAAAAGATGTGTTTTAAAAGGATTATGGGTTGGTAGATGAAATAGATCGAAGCTATGTGTCGGAAATCAAGTTTGGGAGTTTCGGGGTGACTTAAATGGCTCATGCCAGTTGCGGCTGAGCTAATCCACGCCACTAAGTGGCATTACACTCTGTTTGGCTAGGGCCAGTTACCAACGCCAGTTACGAAACGCAACCAACTTGACAACTGGTGCGTTAGGCACGGTTTGCTCGAGACTTAAGGGCTGCGTGGGTTACAACTGGCGTCCACAACTAGCGTTAGCCACTTTTGGGCCGCGTGAGTTACGACGCCAGTTACAACTGGTGCCACAACTGGCATCAGGATCTTGTTGATGTTGGGTGATGCATTTAAGTGGGTTTTCATCTCATTATCACCAACACATTTCACCTACACGTTTTTCTCTCCACATTTTCCTCAAGAACGAGTCTTGAGCATTTATTGCTCTAATCTACTCCTACCAAGTTATTTATTGTCTTTCAAGGGTTGAAGATTCAAGATTCAAGCTTCAAGAAGTTGTGTTCTTCATCTTCTCCACCTAGCTCCACCATTCTCACCATTTTAGGAGATTTTCTAGGGTTTTCCTAACCTTAGCCTCGTGAGTTCGTTCTTACGTTTCTTAAACTTTATACATGTCAAAATGATGTATTTTATCTTAATATGATGTTCAACATAAGTATTTCTATAGTTGGAAGATTTTGGTAAAACTAGGTCAAAATGTATCTTTTAGGGTTTTCTTTGAAATGATGAAACGAATGCCAAGAACGGTTTTGGAATACTCTTACGAGTTTTAAATGCAAGAAATATGATGTATAAACCTATATGATTTTTTGAACTAATTTTTGGGAAGGAAGGTTTTGGATTTTAGTGACACTCGAAGGTGTAAAATCCTCAAAATAAAATGAACTGCTTGTTCTCACTAATATGATGTATAAACCTACATGAACCACAACCTTTACGAAGGCATTTTCGTGCTTTCGTCACAGAGATGATCCCCATATCACCCTTTTGCTTATCCCCATAAACCAATATTGTATCTCCATCCGGTCTCGAAATGGAAAGCATTCCTCTTGAACATAAATATCGACTCCATGCTCAGATAACCAATCCATGCCTATCACTGCATCAAACCCTCCTATCGTCATAGGTAACAAGCAAATTGGAAACGAAATACCCTCAACTTCAATTGTGCAACTATCATAAACTTCTCGTACTAACACTCTCCCTCCATTAGCTGTCTCTACCACTAACGCTTCTGGTAATATGCTAGCCAACACATCAAACCGCTTACAGAAGGTTATGGAAACAAATGAAAGATTGGCTCCTGAATCAAATAATACACATCCAGGTATAGAATTGATTAAGAATGTACCCGTCACTACATCAGCTACACCCCGAGCTTCTTCTGCAGTCATCTGAAATGCTCTACCCGTGACCTGTGTCTCTTTCTTTTGTGAATTACTTGTTGTTTTCCCCTTTTCTACATTTGTCAGTTTTGGGCAAATATGCCGAAAATGTCCCGACTCTCCACAATGAAAGCACGTAATGGAAATCTGACTATGACAATCTCGACTGTAATGTACCGGCTTTCCACAACGAAAACAAACCTATTGATAACTGCTGCAATCCCCGTGGTGTCTTCTATTGCCCTTTGGACACTGCTACACCATCTGCTTGTCATTAAAGCGTCTACCCGATGATTTCGTCTTGAGTTTCTTTGAGCTACCTGAAGGTGTCTCCCATCTGCGTTTGTCACCCAATACAACATTTTGTACTTTATTTGCATGCTTTATATCGTCCTCCAATACTTGTGCTTCTTCAATTGCTTCTTGAAGGGTAGATACTAAAATGCTTCGAACAACTGTCTTCATTTTAATGGGAAGACCTTTAAGAAAGAACTTTATCTTCGACCTTTCATCTGGTGCTACATGTCCCAGAAAATTTAATTTCTCTGTAAAAACCCGTGCATACTCTGCTACCGACTGATTTCCTTTCTCAAGATGTTTGAACTCATCCTCCATTTTGTCTCTGGCTCTTTCATTGCAATAATTTTCTTTTAACTTCATGGTAAACATATCCCAAGTCAACATTTTAGTGATAGCAGGCCCCAACGTTTGTCGTGTAATATTCCACCAGTCTAAAGCCTCATCCCGCAGCAATTGAGATGCAAATCGAACTCTTTGTTGATTATCACACTCACTAGCTTCAAAAGCTTGGTCAATTCCTCGTAACCATCGCATACAAACCAAGGGATCATCACTGCCTGCAAACTCTGGCGGTCTGCCTCCGAGAAAAGCGTTAAATGTACACTTCTTTGAAGATTTCTCACCTTCCACTTGCAAACCTATATCTATAGCTACTTTCTCGACCCCACCAGCGTTAGGAATCACATTTTCAACAACCTTTTCAGTATGGATACCAACAACCATAACTCTCTCTTCTACTCTTTTCATAATAGATTCTTCCTGCCTTTCTAAAGCCGTTTCCATGAATTGCTTCAGATTGGCAAATAAAGTATCTTGGAAGTTTGTCTCTAGATTCTCCGAATGCCTGTGCCTTCCTCCTTTAGGATGAGAGGTCCCGATCAAATTTGCAGAAGCATTCGGTTCTGGAATAATTGGGGACGGTAATTTGTTTGTTAGAGTTCTACTAGACGCCTGCACATCCTTTCCTTTTTCTGTTGACTCCTTGTGTTTACCATTCTTTAGCTAACACAAAGTAACAACACTTATCAATACAAAACTTTCTAGTCACATATACTTGCAAATTTTAATGCAATAACACATGATAAGAATTGAAATATTAGGTACATATTATATATATATATATATATATATCAAAATTTTATGCAGCTTATATATGCCCTATACCAAGACATACGAATATTCCTCAACTACTAACTTTCATATATAAGATCTTCGTGATAACACTTATCATGAATTTACCCATTTTCCAACAACCCCTGATTATTTCTTAAGCATAATCTCTTAATCTTAGGTTTATGACTAGGTTCTCTTAACATAATTACCTTAAACCATCACTCTGATACCAACTTGTAACACCCTAAAAATTACATAAAGATATCTAACGAAATTTCGGCATGACCCGTTCATAAAATCATGATATGCCACCTGTCTACATTTATATATAATGAAATCCCAAAAGACTATATATATACAAAATTACCACATAACTGGGCTAATTTACGAACATACGGCTAGTTACTAGAATGATGCTAGTATAACTTTTCAAAAATACATCCGCTACAAAATCTGCACCATCCTACTATGTTAAATATTAGCTTTTTTTACCGCCATCACTAACACCTGCTGGTTCTGGGACACACGTCAACAAACAAAACAAGTCAGGCTTTATACCCGGTGAGTTCAAGAGTTTATATTATAAACATTATATAAATAAAATGAGTGGGTTCATATTTCAAAATGATGTGTGATTTGTAAACACTAATAAACATGCAATTTAATCAATCACATTTCACCGACAATCGATAAAGGAATTTATTTCCTACGTCATAGTTCCCTCAGATAATCCCTCGTAATAACAACTTCCCAATTAGTGCCATCAGTAATCTAGGTAGGGAAGTCCTACTGTAACCGGTTGATGAGAGAGCACAAAGCAACTCATCTACACCGTTGGACAGTTTAGACATGTCATTTGACCTCCTAGGTCAGTGTACATACATCAGTTTAACCTCCCAGGTAAGTGTATATACTTGACCCCCCGGGCCCCATGCCTAATAGCAACCTATCCGGGATCCCAGCCCTCCGTTTTACATATCTTCCAACGAATGTCCCATATTCTATGTCTCATGTCAATATGTGTGATCACTCAACATATCTCATATGTTCATTAAAATAAATTAAGCCTGCTCAATTAAATATCACATTTCCACATATCAAGTAAATACCACATAGTTGTCAATTAACATGCTCAATTCAGTTTACAAAAGACGTTTTCCATGACACAAATTCAATACAAACAACATGAATCAGTTATATAAAACGCGTACTTTGACGAGTGCCCAGTAAAATCTACTTGAACTCACCTTTGTCAAAATTAGGCGAATCTAGTCTCTGAATGGCTATTTCGACCGGCTTGGCACCTAAATAACCCATACATAATCTCTACATTAGTACATCCATTCTACTAACACATTCAAATTATCATATTCAGTCCATTAAGAATCATTCATACCAGTTGTAAAACCATTTTAGCTTAGATTTATTTAAAGTCAGCTTTTTGATCTATTTAAAGTCTCAATTGTATTATGATCATCACAACAACTTGTAGAATATACCCTAACGATTCCAAAAAGGTATTACACGCTTAAAAATCCAAGTTATGAGTGATTTTTAATGATTTATACAAGCTTTGACAACTAACAAACGCAACCCGACCAATTACCCATAATTCTTATGGAGTACTTGGCGTGAATTATAACCTTCAAAACATGATTATTTTACCATTTAGGATATGATTAGAAGGTTCTCATATCCGTTTTCACTTGAAATTCATCTAACATAACATTTCCCCCTATTTTGACTCAAACCGAAAATCCACATTCTTTTAACTTTAAATATCCATCCAAATCCCTATGAAAAGGTGATTTGATCATTAAACCAACTTTATAAACCTTATACAACTCCATCCCATTAATCTCAACTTTTAATTTTACATAAAACTACATAATTTGAATTTTTATCAAATCAGTTTGACTTTTTTAAAAAGTCAACTGTTTCATTCCCACATTCTAATCTCCCATCAAAAACGATTTTGAGAGAAAATTACCTTCTTGAATCCATCTAATATCACCCTAGTAATGCTAATAAACAAGCTATATCAAGTATCTTCACCTTTACGTACCAATTCAATGATTCAAACTCTAGCTTTATAGTTTGACTTTTAAAGGTAGACAGTTTTTGAAACTCCCAATTCTATTTCTTGATTAAACACTTCTAAACTTAAAAACAAGAATGAAACTCCAACTAATTCATATTCTAGTCATGTTAAAACAACCAACATAACTAATATTTCTCAACAATTCAAAGAATTTTCACCCACAAAGATAAAATAATGAAACCCTAGGTAGATAAGATGAGAGAATTGATACCTTAGCAACAATAGATAAGTAGAGAATTGGAGAGATGATGAAGTTGATTGTTGGATGTTGATTATAAAGTCGACCAAGAAGTGTTGGTACTCCATGTATCCGATTTCTGCATTCCAGTCGAGAAGAAGAAGACACTGGATATGAAAGGCACAGACTTGAGATTGGGTTTGGGTCTAAACATAGAAAAGCCCATTATTTTCTTTTATTTTATATTTTAACACTAGTCCCCTTTTTTTATTGGGATGTTATAGTACGGTAGTGGAACGCGAGCCATGCTTACGCGAATCAACGTGGTGTCTAGTTTGATTGACTGAATCAAAGTATCTCAAACGGAAGCACTTTTGGGAGAAAACCTCAAGAGCGAGGTGATGGTGAAGCAACACATACTTTTGACAAAAGACGTTCGCGGCTTGAAGTTGTTTCAAGGTCGTATTTGGGTGCCTAAGATCGGGGGAAACCGTGAATTACCCTTAGAGGATGCACACAAATCAAAATATTCCATTCATTCAGGTAGCACTAAGATGTATAGAGACTTGAAGTTGACGTATTGGTGGCATGAAGTTGGACGTGGCCAACTATGTAGAAAGATGTGTGACGTGCTTGCAAGTAAATGCGGAGCATCAACGACCATATGGGAGTCTCCAATATTTAGAAATAGCTGAGTGGAAATGGGAGCATATCCCAATCGACTTTGTGACTAAGTTACCGAGGACCTCGAAGGTTCACAATGCCATATGAGTGGTAGTAGACCGTTTGACAAAAAAGTGCTCATATTTTAGCAATGCTGGAAGCCGGGCCAGTTGACAAACTTGCTAAGTTATATGTAAACGAAATCGTCTCGAGACATGGTGTGCCTTTGATAATTGTGTCGGATCGTGATAGCCATTTCACTTCCAACTTTTGGGACGGTTTTCAAAAAGGGTTAGGCACCAAGATTCATTTGAGCACTGCATACCATCCTCAAACCGATGGTCAAAGCGAGAGGACTATTCAAACTCTCGAGGACATGCTTAGATCGTGCGTCATTGATTTTGGTGGGAATTAGGACTCGCACCTACCGCTTGTGGAATTTGCTTACATTAATAGTTACCATTAGAGTATTGGAATGGCACCGTTCGGAGCCTTGTATGGGCGGAAATGTAGAACACCGGTGTGTTGGTTAGAAGCGGGTGAGAAGCAATTTTCTGGTCCCGAAATCGTGCAAGAGACGGCCGATAAAGTGAAAAGTATTCGAGAACGTCTAAAAGCGGCTCAAGATCGTCAAAAGAGCTACGCCGATAAGAAGAGGAGACCCATGGAATTCTAAGTGGGGAAGCGAGTTATGCTAAAAGTATCCCCTTGGAAAGGTATTATAAAATTTGGGAAGCATGGGAAGCTTAGTCCTAGTTTTCTAGAACCCTTCAAAATATTGGAGAGAGTGCGACGTCAAGCTTATAAATTGGAATTACCACCTGAAATGGCCGGTATTCACCATACGTTCCATGTGTGCTATTTGAGGAAATGTTTGGCGGAAGAAGAGAGTGTGATACCTCTCTCGGAGATCCGAGTCGACAATAGTTGTTGCGTGGAAGAACCGAAAACAATATTAGAAAAAAAGTCAAAAATGCTTCATCACAAATAAATCGTAATGGTTAAAGTTCAATGGAAGCACCATCGAGGGTCAAACGTGAAGTGGGAAGCGAAAGAGAACATGAAGAGAAGATATCTGAATTTGTTTGGGTAGTTTGGGATTTCGAGGGTGAAATCAATTCCAAGGGTGGGAGGATTATAACACCCGAAATTTTGTATTCAAGATAATGAATTTTGCCTCCTAATATTTTGATATTTTTACTTAGATGGAGTGTTTGAAGGGTTTAATACTTGGTTGAAATGAACTGGAAGAAAGGAACGAAAACCGAAATCGAATTTAGCCTCGGTACAAACTCGGCGATCATGACAGGCTATCTTGCCTTGTCATGATCGCATGGCAAGATCGCAGGAACACCCAAAATGGCCAAAATCAGTGGAATCTCGCGATACAAGTTCCGCTATCATGAGAGGCGATCATGCCATGTCATGATCGCGAGGGCATGATCACCTGGGATGTCTAGGAGTGTTTTTAAGGCACGTTTTCAGCTCAACTCTTCATTTTATCATCCCAAACTCGTTTTCTTCTAGACCTCTCCATTGAATGCGATTTTGGAAGCATTTACTCACCAAATCCACCCTTTCAAACACATTTACTCTCCATTTAAATGGAAGATTCAAGTTCAAATCAAGGGTGCAAGCTTCAAGTTCTCCATTCCAAGTGTTCTTCATCATCTTCTTCATTTTCAAGGATTTTCTAGGGTTTCTTCAACCCTAGCTAGTGACTTCAAATCCAACCTTTATAAACTTATTACTTGTTCTAAATGCTCATATTTACTCTCTTTAAACTTATAAATTCAAGCATTTATGCATTTGGTTAAGTTGGAAGTTTAAAGTCAAAATGAGGAGTTTGGGTATTTTGATCTTGGTTATAAAATAAGCATTTATAATGATTTTGCTTTGCTTAGAAATGTATTATGTTGGATTATGGTGGAGAAATCCCAGGTTTTAAGACTTGAAATACTTGACCTACATTTTGGGCAAATTATACCTCAAGGAAAATTTTCATGTAAAAGCTTATAATACTTGAGAAACCTTAAAATGTTTTAATCCGTATACTAGAATTATAGACTATAATATTTGGCTAAATACCCGGATACGGTTGATGCTATAAGATAATGCTTGGCTAAATACCCGGATAGGGTTGAGGATATATGATAGTGCTTGGCTAAATACCCGGATAGGGTTGAGGCTATATGAGAATGTTTGGCTAAATACCCGGATAGGGTTGATGCTTGACGGCTAAGAACCGTTCGTGTATAAACAGTGCCCAGTGCAAGTGCACACCGTCACTATGATCGCCTTCAAGTAATAAAGTAGTAAAATACCAGTATCATTCCCTCAAGGACTGGAACTACTGAGAATCTGGGATTTTATGAACTTCTTAGTTTTCAGTTTTGATTTGGTTTTAAAATGATTTTTTTAAGAGTTGGCGAAATTGTAAATAACAAGATTAAACTAATAAATTAAAAAGGTATGGATATGGGTGCAAGTTTCTCTTAAGATAAATATAATAACATGGTCGGAAAGTTATAAGAGATCTACAGAGTCGCACCACCCTCTCGGGAGTGAGGTCCTTGTAGACGACTTGTAAGTTTACGTAAAGTTCCCAAATTTCTTACTTTAAAGTTTGTCAATTTAGATCCAAATTACACTGAGCGTACAGAATATACCCAAACTTTTTGTGATATAAAGTACGACAGCCGAATGAATTCTTAGCTAAATACATACAAAGTCCGCATCTCTGTGTGGCTATTCAAAGTTCTCTCGAATATTTGTGCATCATTTAGACCGTATTTCTGATCCGCCCATCTCAGGGTCTAAGATCTTATATTAACACTTCATAGTGCGCGGCGTATCTGCGTCGAGTTTAAGTCCCATTTTAAATGACCAAACGTTAAGGTAATAAAAATGAGAACACTCACATATTATACGAACACTTAAGTTAAACTCACACCCACACCCATAGATACAATTCAGCTACTATGAGACATGGACAAAAGTAAATAAACAGAAATGAACTGAAATGTAACTTGCATTAATATAAATAAAGATAGAAGTGTCACCACAGTGTCGCGGTTATGGCGACAGAGGTACAATGCAGAAATTAAAATGCAGAAATTGAAATACAAGAAACTTAAAACCACAACTACAAAAATAAAAATAGAAACCAGCAAGTGCTGGGAGGAGAAGAAGAAAGAGAGTTCTAAAAACTCTTGGAGGTGTTTTTGCAAATGAAGGCAAAGACGTCTATTTATACTAAAAGAAAACATTAACCTCTAGTTAATATCCTTTATACAAAACACAACATCTCCCTATCTAGACTAGGCCATGCTCCTACAAAGTCTTCATTTCCAGCTGTTCTTTTCTTCTTTATTTCCATGAAACTTCACAGAATTAATCCGTGGCCATTCAGCAGCTTATTCATTCAACACCAATCATGCCACAATGGTGAGATTGTGGCGATTTTTCAGCAAAAAGGGTAATAAAAACTAGAAATACAACTTTTGGTACCAAATCATCGTGTGAAACAATTTTATAGGAAAAGAAAGCATAAAGGCCTGTAGAGATAGGAAAAATGGGAAATAAACGAAGGAATATACTACGAAATAACTCTTATTTTCAAGAGCTATCATACCTCGAACTTGAACTGTTACTTGTACTCAAGCAAAAAGAAAAGAAGAAAAAGGATTTTACGAGAGGTTGGTGTATATCCGAGTCTTTGCAAAGTGCACATCTTCGTTTCATGAATCTTGATGCGTGAAAATTGATCGATAGGATTTTGTCGGGTTAGTGTATAGACTACGAAGGGAGTTGTTTTACATACGGAAGTGATCTCGAACGTACATCCAAAACTTCTCTGATTTGGCTTCTAAGTTGGTGATACGGCTGCTCATGGTTGAAACCATATCGAGAATGACAGTTAACTTTTGATCGTTTTCATCATTCTGTTGAGCAAGTATACGTAACAATTCCTCCGAACCGTATCCTGTTGCAGACGGTGGGATCAGAGGTATCTGATAAGGTGGTGGTGCGACAGTAGTTGGAACGGCTGAAGTCTGAGCTGTGGAGGTGATCGGTGATCGTTTTCTTTGAGTTCGACGGCGTGTGACACCGTGTCCGGTTGCATCGTCGATAAGTTCGTCGGGTAAAGGTTTATCGATACGAGTGATCGTACCAAAGTTTAACAACGAAGAGCTGCTAGAAATCACATCTTCTTCATGTACGGCCACACCGGCCACTTTGATCAACTTTGTAAGGAGTCCGGGAAATATCAAACGAGAATTAATTCGCGTAGTCGAATTAATAATCGCTTGATGTATAACACTTCCCACATCAAAAGGCAAGTCTTTCAAGATACAATATACTAATAAACATTTTGCACGAGATAATGACTGGTCGTGCATGGTTGGAATAAGGTTGTGCCTTACAAACTGAAACCATAAACTTGCTTCTAAAGTCAACTAAGAAGCTTGCAACTCTTTTCGGTTGCCGGTAAGTTCCCAATCGTGCCCCGGTAAAGATAGGGTAGCAAGTATCACATCGTCACTAAGCTCCAAACTACCGTTTTCAAGACTTCGGTATGAACATACTAACGGTGGGTTTAGGCCAAGGATAACATAAATTTTAGGGGTTGTCCAATTAATACGACATCCCTGTATTATAATGTTATCATTCTATGTACAACCAATGGCCGCATAAAATTCGCGTACCTACGTTTCGTTCACTAAACAAGGTCGGGAAATCATGTGTTCCCAATGATGAGCTTTCAAATGATTACGAACAAACGACATATCCTTGACCAACTTGGGGTCAAAGGCGCGTTCAATAAGAAACTTATTGTTATGCATAAGATCATAACGTCTTTCAAAGGTGTAGAATTTACCCTTTCGTTTGAATTGCGCCCTCTTTCTTGGCGGCAAATTTTGTTCTGGTACTTCCACTTCATCACTTTGTTTGGTTTCCGGCTCGACCACTTTTTGGTTCCCTTTGGCAGCCCGTACTTGGGCCCTCGTCATTCTTTCGATGGGAGAGGACCGATTTTGTCGTTTATCGGTGGTTGACACCACCTCTCCAATTGTAGTGCCGAAGCCTTTTCCGATCACATTTTCTTCCACATGAGTTTCCAAACTTTCTGGAATGACGTGTTCTTGTGATGGATTTCCCAATGGTACATTCGGTTGAGTTATCGAAACCGAACCTGAAGGTGTAACATGGAAAGGTAATAAATCATTTTCCAAAGTTTGATTGGCTTCGATATCAAAACGAACGTCGGCAAATCTTTCCGGGTTAGTATATAGACTAAAAACACTCACATTCTTTTCCCTCGAACTTGTCTTGAACCAAAAAATGTTTAATATTTTTCATAACGGGCAATTTTTGGTTTTTGACACTCATTTGAAACCCATTTTTAAGGCTCTTTTTGGGTTCTAAAAAATATTTATTTTGTTTTCTTCCAATTTTACGAAGAAAACATGTTCTATTTTTAAAATATGAACCGAATATTCTTAACTCGGTTTTCCCCTACCCCCAACAAAGAAGTGAACAATGTCCTCATTGTTTAATACATTGTTTTTTTATATGGCTTAAAAATTGGTAACGAAAAGGATTTGTGTCTGGCTAAATAAAAGATGACCTATGTCTTCTCTATTTTGGACACACAAAATTCATGAAGTAAAAATGTATGCACCTGTTTAAGACGGAAAATAACACCAATATACGAAAGAAAACAAACCATCGTTAATAAGATAAATACATCATCTTGCATACACAAATGGCAAGATGGTCTTGTCTAAGCATGAACAATCCCATCAAAATAAACAAAAAAACAATTAAAAGTTCAAAATAAAATTGTTCACAAACGATGATTATCAACCGAGAGTTATCTAATGATCATACCCCTTTCGGTGGGGTTCGGAACAACTAACGTGGATGCTTGGTTCGCTGGATTAGATACGGCGGTGGTGGCAGTCGTGGCCTTAACAGAAACGATGGTGGCGCTGTCATGATCGGCGTTGAAGACGTAGGTGCGACATGCCGCATATGGACTTGTGGAGGAATGATACCCGGTGGAAAACGTGGCATCTCATCGACTAACAGAGGGTTAGTTCGGCGAAGGGAGTTTTTTTGCATACGGAAGTGATCTCGAACGTACATCCAAAAGTTCTCTGATTTGGCTTCTAAGTTGGTGATACGGCTGCTCATGGTTGAAACCATATCGAGAATGACAGTTAACTTTTGATCGTTTTCGTCATTCTGTTGAGCAAGTATACGTAAGCATTCCTCCGAACCGTATCCCGTTGCAGACGGTGGGATCTGATAAGGTGGTGGTGCGACAGTAGTTGGAACGGCTGAAGTCTGAGCTGTGGAGGTGACCGGTGATCGTTTTCTTTGAGTTCGACGGCGTGTGACACCGTGTCCGGTTGCATCGTCGATAAGTTCGTCGGGTAAAGGTTTATCGATACGAGTGATCGTACCAAAGTTTAACAACGAAGGGCTGCTAGAAATCACATCTTCTTCATGTACGGCCACACCGGCCACTTTGATCAACTTTGTAAGGAGTCCGGGAAATATCAAATGAGAATTAATTCGAGTAGTCGAATTAATAATCGCTTGATGTATAACACTTCACAGGCAAGTCTTTTAAGATACAATATACTAACAAACATTTTGCACGAGATAATGAATGGTCGTGAATGGTTGGCATAAGGTTGTGCCTTACAAACTGAAACCATAAACTTGCTTCTAAAGTCAACTGGGAAACTTGCAACTCTTTTCGGTTGTCGGTAAGTTCCAATCGTGACCCGGTAAAGATAGGGCAGCAAGTATCACATCATCACTAAGCTCCAAAATATCGTTTTCAAGACTTCGGTATGAACATACTAACAGTGGGTTTAGGCCAAGGATGGCATTAATTTTAGGGGCTGTCCAATTAATACGACATCCCTGTATTATAATGTTATCATTCTTCGTGCAACCAATTGCCGCATAAAATTCGCGTACCCACGTTTCATTCACTAGACAAAGTCGGGAAATCATGTGTTCCCAATGATGAGCTTTAAAATGATTACGAACAAACGACATATCCTTGACCAACTTGGGGTCAAAGGCGCGTTCAACAAGAAACTTATTGTTACGCATAAGATCATAACGTCTTTCAAAGGTATAGAATTTACCCTTTTGTTTGAATTGCGTCCTCTTTCTTGGCGGCAAATTTTGTTCTGGTACTTCCACTTCATCACTTTGTTTGGTTTCCGGCTCGACCACTTTCTGCTTCCCTTTGGCAGCCCGTACTTAGGCCCTCTTCATTCTTTCGATGGTAGAGGACCGAGTTTGTCGTTTATCGGTGGTTGACAGCGCCTCTCCGATTGTAGTGCCGGAGCCTTTTCCGATCACATTTTCTTCCACGAGTTTCCAAACTTTCTGGAATGACGTGTTCTTGTGATGGATTTCCCAATGGTACATTCGGTTGAGTTATGAAACCGAACCCGAATGTGTAACATAGAAAGGTAATAAATTATTTTCCAAAGTTTGATCGGTTTCGAAATCAAAACGAACGTCGGCAAATCGTTCCAGGTCTTCATCATTTAGATCGAAAAGATGAGGGGTGGCTGCACTCACAATCGGAGGTTTCGAAATCGATATGAATGTCGGGATGGGAGTGTTCCAAAGGTTGTTATAGGAGTTGTTGTGTTTGGGATTAGGGGTGGAATGGTGATCGTGGTGGTCTGAGGTGGTGCGACAGTGGTGGCAGTGGTGGTAGTAGTTTCGGTGGTTAGGGCAACAATGGTGGTTGGGTTTTGTGTAAAATTGGGTCTATATAGAGGAGTAGAACTAGGGATTTCAGATGATACCTTAGTGACCACTGCATGTCCCTCGACGTAGGTGACGACGGTGGTCGCCGTCGGCGACACGACCTTCGTCGGAGCAACAGTCGAACCCTCCGGCGGCATCGAACTCGTCAGAACCGAAACCTGTGGTGGAGCAATGGTGGATGCTGGTGGTGGCGATGACTCCTCCAGTTGCCGGCGAAGACTTTTCCGGCTAGGATTCGAGGTGGGGTTTCTCACAAGCTTTTTGGGTCTTGCCATTGCTTTCGATTAAATGAAGAAGAAGGAAGATGGATGGGTTTTAAGAAAGTGAAAAACAATTTAAAATTGGTTTTTAAAACTTGAAAAGGGTTTTGACTAAAGCATAAAAGTAATCTGACTACTTTTTTTTTTTTTTCATTTTTAATTTGTTTTTCAATTTTTGTTTTTACAATTAAACCCAAATCTTATCTTCTATATTTGTCCTATTAAGAATAACAAGTACAAAGTTATAATTTAAAATTTAGGGAGATATCTCTTAATAATAAAAAAATTACCAACTTTATACTTTGTTCAACAACTTATTTGCATCAGATTTTTTTTTTGAAGAAGGTTGTCTTTAATTTTAAAGACAAAATTAGAAAAGTTGAATGACAACTTTTTATAAAACAACTAAACCCAATTGTTTATTTCCCCAACCATCATGCTTCAAGTCCTTTATATAATGAACAATCGTATTCTACTTTCTTTTGTATAAACAATTACTTAACCCGTCCTCTCCTATGAAAAGGTTGACAAGAGTTGAAAGTTTGCAAAAGTTGCAACAACTCCACCATGCTTATCATTTTTTTAATGCCTTGCCTTTTTGCAAAAGCATTTTTGTCCCCTGACCCTATGCAGAACCAGTAGTCAATACCTGTTCTAATATGATCTGAATAAGAACAAAACTCAGCTGAAAGGTTAGAAAAACGTAGTGTTCACAGTGGCCACAAACTCTCCACTGTCTTGACAAAAAAATTAAAAATAATTACAGAAAACAGAAAAATAAATATTTACAGAAATAACATAACCTCGAACTTACTGAGATTGATCAACCATTCCTTCGGGAAGGAAATGTTTGACGCGGTGACAATTTACCTTGAAAATGCTATTGTCCGGTGGATTTAAAAGATCCATGGTGCCAAATTTTCCGATACCGACAATGGTGAACGGTCCGAACAATCTTGATTTTAATTTTCCGGGAAATAGTCTAAGTCGAGAATTAAAGAGAAGAACCTTTTGACCTGCCTCGAAGACTCGATTTTTGATCCTACGGTCATGCCAAAACTTGGTCTTTTCCTTATATATCTTGGCGTTTTCATAAGCTCGGTTACGCCATTCCTCAAACTCGCATAATTGAAGTTTTCTTTTCTCCCCCGAATCTTTTTGGTTTGTATTAAAACGCCTTATACTCTAATTCAAGAGGAAGATGACACGCTTTTCCGAAAACTATTTGGTACGGAGACATTCCCAACGGTGTTTTAAAAGTCGTACGATACGCCCACAATGCATCATCTAACTTGAGAGACCAATCCTTTCGATTTGGGCTAACAACTTTTTCTAAAATATTTTTAATTTCCCGATTCGAAAGTTCGGCAAGCCCATTTGTTTGGGGATGATATGTCGTAGAAACTCGATGTTGGATGTTGTATTTGGCAAGAACGGTAGCTAAGGTATTGTTTACAAAATGAGTCCCTTCATCGCTTATCAAAGCTCGGGGGGTTCCAAAACGAACAAAAATATTTTTATGCAAAAAATCTACTACCGTTTTGGCATCGTTTCTTAGGCAAGCCTTAGCTTCGACCATTTGGAGACGTAATCTACCGCAACCAATATATAAGTGTTATTGAACGACATAGGAAATGGACCCACGAAATCAAAGCCCCAAACGTCGAAAAGTTCAATTTCAAAAATATTATTTAAGGGCATTTCATTCCGTTGGGACAAATTTGCCGTTCGTTGACATTGATCACAACTCTTAACAAATTCAAAAGAGTCTTTAAAAATGCTTGGCCAATAAAATCCACTTTTTAGAATTTTTGCGGCCGTTCGTTGGCCACCAAAATGGCCAACATAAGGAGATGCATGACATTCCTTTAATAAAGCGGGAATTTCAAAGTTGGGAACGCGTTTGCGTAAGACTTGTGATCCCGTTTTGTAAAGAAACTGATCATCGCACAAAAAATGTTTACAATCATGGATGAATTTTTGAAAACGAGATCCATGATAATTATGAGGTTTTAAACCACATGCTAAATAATTTGCGATATCCGCAAACCATGGGACCTCATTTTAGTGAGTATGTTGGATAGCCATAACATACTCATCCGGAAAAATTTCTTTTATTTCATGATCTCCACCAACTGAAACCTTTCCTTCATTTCTAGAAAGATGATCGGCCTTGATTATCACTTCCCTTACGATCAATTATCTCTAAATCAAATTCTTGTAAAAGAAGAACCCAATGAATAAGCCTTGGCTTAGCGTTGGTTTCGCTAAAGAGATATTTAAAAGCGGAGTGATCCGTGTGAACTATAACTTTAGTGCCAATCAAGTAAGGGCGAAAACGATTGAAAGCAAATACTACGGCAAGTAATTCTTTTTCGGTTGTATAATTAATTTGAGCTTCTATAAAAGTTTTGCTTGCATTGTAAATGGGGTGGAAATTCTTACTTCTTCTTTGACCTAAAACCGCACCTACGACCCAATCGTTTGCGTCACACATAACCTCAAAAGGAATGGTCCATTCGGGGGAAATAACAATAGGTGCCGAAATAAGTGCATTTTTTATGGTTTCAAAAGCTTGTTTACATTCGGAGGTAAATTCGAAGGTTTGGTCGACATGCAATAAATTACACAAAGGTTTTGCAATTTTTGAAAAATCTTTAATAAATCGACAATAAAATCCCGCATGTTCCAAAAAACTACGAATGCCTTTGACCGAAGAAGGTTCGAGCAATTGCATTATTACCTCTATTTTAGCTTTATCTACCTCCAAACACTTTTTGGAAATCATGTGTCCCAAGACTATCCCTTCTTGTATCATAAAATGACATTTTTCCCAATTTAAAACTAAGTCATGGGTTTCACATCTTTCCAATGTTTTCTTTAAGTTTTCAAGACAAGTTTCAAAAGACGTACCGATTACCGAAAAGTCATCCATAAAAACTTCCATAGAGTCTTCAATCATGTCCGAGAAAATAGACATCATGCAACGTTGAAATGTGGTCGGTGCGTTGCATAAACCGAAAGGCATACGTCGGAAAGCAAAAGTTCTGAAAGGGCAAGTGAAGGTTATCTTCTCTTGATCTTCTGGTGCGATGTGAATTTGGTTATATCCCGAGTATCCGTCTAAGAAACAATAAAATTCCTTTTCGGCAAGTCTATCTAGCATTTGATCAATAAAGGGCAAAGGAAAATGGTCCTTCTTAGTTGCTAGGTTCAATTGCCTATAGTCCATGCAAATCCGCCATCCTATGACAGTCCTAGTGGGTATGAGTTCGTTTTTATCATTGGTGATAACTGTGGTTCCACCCTTCTTTGGTACACATTGTACCGGACTCACCCAACCACTACTAGAAATCGGGTAAATAATACCTGCATCAAGCCATTTCAAGATTTCCTTTTTGACTACTTCTTTCATAATAGGATTTAATCTCCTTTGAGGTTGCACCTTTCCAATACTATTTTCTTCCAAAATAATCTTTTGTTGGCAAAGAGACAGACTTATACCCTTAATATCGGCAATTGTCCAATCTATGGCTTTCTTATGGTTTTTCAACACTTTTCTAATAACCTAAACTCTTTGTTATCACTTAAATTTGAAGAAATAATTAGAGGTAATTTTTCATTCTCCATAAGATAAACAAACTTAAGGTGACTAGGAAGAGGTTTTAATTCTAATTCTGGGGCTTCCACTACTGAAGGTGGTTGGACGGTTCTATCTTTGAAATCTAATTGTTCAAAGGCAGCTATATCTTCCAATTCATCTTCTTCCGAGATATCTTCTGTGGTCTCCACAGTGTCATCATTGTTGAGACTGTGAGGCGGACTTAACTCTAATTCATCGTCTACAACTCTAATAGATGAACAATCATCTAATTCTCCATTGAATTTCATAGACTTAAAAACATTAAACTTAATTTCTTGGTCATTTACTCTCATGGTCAACTCTCCCTTTTGAACGTCAATTAATGTCTCTACCGATTGCTAGGAAAGGTCTTCCTACAATGGTTGGGATATTTCTATCGGCTTCATAATCAAGAACTATAAAATCTGTCGGATGAATTCATCGACTTTGACCAAGATATCTTCAATTTTACCTTTGGGATACGCGATGGACGTATTTGCTAATTGCAAAGATACAGTCATGGGTTGTACCTCTCCGATATCAAGTGTTTTAAAAATAGAATACGGCCTAAGATTTATGCTAGCTCCTAGATCACAAAGGGCGTGACCAAGTTCTTTTCCTCCAATGGAACATGGGATGGTAAAACTTCCCGGGACTTTAAGCTTAGGAGGAATTTTGCACATAAGAATTTCACTACACTCTTGGGTTAACGCAACTGTCTCATATTCATTCAACCTTCTTTTCTTATTCAAAATGTCTTTTAAAAATTTAACATAGCTTGGCATTTGCTCGAAAGCTTCCACCAAAGGGATGTTAATGTGAAGTTGCTTAAAAATGTCTAAAAATTTCTTAAATTGAGAATCTACATTTTTAGATTTTAATCTTTGAGGAAAAGGAAGGTCTCGTAAATCAGGAGTTGGTTCGTTAATTTGCTTCTGCTTGACTGTGGGCACAAACTCACCATTGTGCTGAATTTGAGCTCGAATTTGTTTACTACTGGAAGTAGAGGCAGAAGCTGTTTTCTGGACAGAATCTGTATTTTGATCTTTTTCACCTGCAGGAAACAAAGTTGGAAAATTGCGTTTATCAAAAACATGTGAAACATCATTATTTAAATTTTCGAAAGTTTGAGATGGAACACTATTTACTTCCAAATCATCAATATTACGCAAGGTAACGACTTTAACTTGCCCCTTACCCTTAGGGGTTTTCGTATCACTATGCAATGTTCCTTGAGGTCTATTCTTAAGTTCGGCCGCAAATTGACCTAGTTGGGTTTCCATGCCTCTAAGGGATGCATTGGTTTGGGTGATAAAACATTTGATTAATGATTTGATTGCACTAAAATCTGTCGCATTTTGATGCCTAGGTTGAAAATTTTGCAAACCACCCTGTTGAAATCCCGAGGGATTTTGTGGTTAGTTTTAGACTTGACTTCCCCCGGGGGGTTGAAGTTTAGGATTATTGGCCCATGAAAAATTGGGGTGATTCTGCCAATTCGAGTTATATGTAGAAGAAAACGGATTATTTTTAGTGTGACTCCCAATATAGTTTACCGAAGCGGGGTTTCCGAGGCAACATTCGAATGAATGGCCCTCACCAAAAATTACACAAGAATCCAATATTGGCGGGTTAGACATTATGGAATTTACTTGATTCTTTTCTCCCATTAAAACTAAATTGTTTTTAACTAAAGTCGTTAAGGCTACAATTTGAGCATTTAAAGAAGAAATTGCATCTAATTCATGAACACCGGCCGTGGTTTTAAGAACTACGGCACGAGGGTCTGACCAATCAGTATTATTATTTGAAACTTTTTCTAAAATGTCATACCCTTCATTATAAGTTTTTGAAGTAAAAGCTCCACCCGCCGTCGCATCAAGGATGACTTTAGCGACACTAGAAAGACCATTATAAAATGTTTCTAGTTGGATGCAATGGGGGATTCCATGATGGGGACACTTCCGTAAAAGGTCCTTGAATCTCTCCCAAGCATCAGAAACCGCTTCATCCTCTTCTTGACGAAAGGTCATAATTTTATTTCTAAATTAAACGTTCCTAGTTGGAGGGGAAAAAAAATTTAAGAAATTTTTCGGCTAAATCCTTCCAAGTAGGAATAGAATCGGGAGGTTGAGAATTTAGCCATGCTCTAGCTCTATCCTTTACGGTATAAAGGAAAAGTGTCAAACGTAAGGCTTCTTGCGAAACTCCCGGAATTTTAAAATGATCTGTCATTTCTATAAAAGATTTTAAATGCGAATGCGGATCTTCTGACGGTAATCCTCCAAACTGACCTATTGTGGAGATCATTTAGAACATAACCGATTTTGGTTCAAAAGCAGTTGCAGTTACATCGGGTCTACTAATTCCAGTGGCTAGTTGACCGAATTCTGGAGTTGCGTAGTCCGGAATGCCTCGATTTTTGTCATCAGCAATTTTAACTGTTGATTCTCGAACCGGAGGTGGTAAAGCATCACCTATGGTGCGAGTAGGTTTATTACGAATTTTTCTTCCTCTTTTACGTCCTCGAATAGTTCTTTCGATTTCGTGATCAAGAGACAATAGCTCACCGTGTTGTAGTCGTGGCATTCAACTCGGGAAAAAGGCTGTAAAACAAAACTAAAGACCAAGGCTCGAAATAAAATATCAATATCTGAGGAAATAAATTACGCCAGTCCCCGGCAGCGGCGCCAAAAACTTGGCGGCTAAGAACCGTTCGTGTATAAACAGTGGGCACAAAGTCCCCACAATGGCAGTGCAAGTGCACACCGTCATTATGATCGCCTTCAAGTAATAAAGTAGTAAAATACCAGTATCGTTCCCTCAAGGACTGGAACTACTAAGAATCTGAGATTTTTATGAACTTCTTAGGTTTCGGTTTTGATTTGGTTTTTAAATGATTTTTTTGAGAGTTGGTGAAACTGTAAATAACAAGATTAAACTAATAAATTAAAAAGGTATAGGTATGGGTGCATGTTTTTCTTAAGATAAATATAATAACATGGTCGGAAAGTTATAAGAGATCTACAGAGCCGCACCACCCTCTCGGGAGTGAGGTTCTTATAGACGACTTGTAAATTTACGTAAAGTTCCCAAATTTCTTACTTTAAAGTTTGGCGGTTTAGATCCAAATTACACTGGGCATACGAAATATATCCAAATCTCTTTGTGATATAAAGTACGACAACCGAATGAATTCTTAGCTAAATACATACAAAGTCCGCATCTCTGCGTGGCTATTCAAAGTTCTCTCGAATCTTTGTGCATCATTCAAACCGTATTTCTGATCCGCCCATCTCTGGGTCTAAGATCTTATATTAACACTTCAAAGTGCGCGGCTTATCTGCGTCGAGTTTAAGTCCCGTTTTAAATGACCAAACGTTAAGGTAATAAAAATGAGAACACTCGCACATTATACGAACACTTAAGTTAAACTCACACCCACACCCATAGAGACAATTTAGCTACTATGAGACATAGACAATAGTAAATAAACAGAAATGAACTGAAATGTAACTAGCATTAATATAAATAAAGATAAAACTGTCACCACTGTGTCGAGGTTATGGCGACAGAGGTACAATGTAGAAATTAAAATGCAGAAATTTAAATACAAGAAACTAAAAGCTACAACTACAAAAATAAAAGTAGAAACCAGCAAGTGCTGGGAGGAGAAGAAGAGAGAGAGTTCTAAAAACTCTTGGAGGTGTTTTTGCAAATGAAGGCAAAGGCCTCTATTTATACTAAAAGAAAAGATTAACCTCTGGTTAATATCCTTTATACAAAACACAACATCTCCCTATCTAGACTAGGCCATGCTCCTACAAAGTCTTCATTTCCAGCTGTTCTTTTCTTCTTTATTTCCAGGAAACTTCACTGAATTAATCCCTGGCCATTCAGCAGTTTTTCATTCAGCACCAATCAGCCACAGTGGTGAGATTATGGCGATTTTTCAGCAAAAAGAGTAATAAAAACTAGAAATACAACTTTTGGTACCAAATCAACGTGTGAAACAATTTTATAGGAAAAAAAGGCATAAAGGCTTGTAGAAATAGGAAAAATGGGAAATAAACGAAGGAAAATACTACGAAATAACTCTCATTTTCGAGAGTTATCAATGCTATATGAAAACGCTTGGCTAAATACCCGGATAGGATTGATGCTATATGATAATGTATGGCTAAATACCCGGATAGGGTTGATGCTATATGATCACGTTACATGGTGATGCTTGGCTAAATACTCGGATAAGGTTGATGCTATATGATGTTGCTTGGTTAAATACCCGGATAGGATTGATGCTATAAAATAAAGCGTGGCTAAGTACCCGGTTAGGGTTAATCCTATATATACTTGTTTAAATTAAAGCTACCCCTTCATCCATGTAATTCATAAGCTTTAAAAGTTACATGTTGTTCTCACTAGGCGTAAGCCTAACACTTGTTCTTCAATGCCATGTTCAGCAGGTGAACGGGTTAATGGTCTTCTTAGAGAGGAGTGAAGTGGCGTGCCGGTGAAGGCACTCTTTTTGGGCTTACACTTCTAAGTGTAAATATTGGAGTTACTAGCCAGAGTATTTTGAGGATATTAGTGACACCCGAACATAATCTATAACCCGAATTTTGTATAGATTAATAGGTTGTCATTTAGTATTCGTATATTGATGTAAACTTCATTACTTTCCCCATCTTTTGGGCGATCCTTTTATATTTAATTTGTATTCCACATTTAAATTTCGGTTTAAATTTACTCTAATTTTTAGGGTGTTACATCTGTCAAAATAAGCAAGTTAACCATCCATTCATCCTAAATACAGGTAAATCATAACATTTAGCTCCAAGAAACAATGAATGGAAAATCAGAATGTAAAAGACTCAAAGTTTGGATGTTAAATAGGAAAATAAGCTATTTTAGGTAAAGAAATGAGTGTGAAAACACTAAATAATTAGTGCATATCATTGGATCCCCTTTTCTTTGTAAAAGGAGAGAAACTCCCCACTTTTGATTTCTCTATCGTTATCTGATCTCAACACCTTCAAATTTCTTTCGATTTAAGGTACCACTAAGGCTAACCACTGTTTGAACTTCTCAAACAATTCCGATTTATGTTTATTGATAAAGATCCAAACTTATGAGGATAATCATCAATGAAAAAGATGAAGTGCTGACCTCCACCATGGTATTTAGTGCTACCTGTTCCCCAAACATCTGTGTGCACATAATCAAGAATTCCAATTGTATTTTGTTAGCCAACACCAAAAAGAGATGTATGTTTTCTTTCCGAGGATGCATTCCTTGTAGAGCTCTAAGCTCCTAAATTCTTTTTCCTTGATAAGGCTCCGTTTATGTAGGACCTCCAAGTTTTTCTTCGAAGTGTGGCCAAGCCTTAGATGCCATAGTTTGGAGGCATCAATCTTTTTTGCATTGTTTTCACCTACACATGAAATTGCACCCAACATTTCTCCATCCATAAAATAGAGATTATTTTGATCTTTCGTACCTTTGATTAGAACAAGTGTCCCACTAGAGATCCTCAAGGAGTCGTCTTGTGTTGGGTCACCGATGATTTGGTGACGAACCTTCTCTCTTTTATAATTGATCTTTTACAGGTTCTTTTGAAGGTCTGAAATATACTTCAAGTATTGGAAAATCAAAGACTATCCAATCAAGGGTTGTACATCAAAATGTGGAATTTTTGATGTACCAACTAACATTAATATTCAGATCACTTGCCGAAATCAAGATTGGGTCACCGATGTATTGGGTCACCGATGGTATACATGGAGGTCACCGATGATGTATTGGGTCACCGATACAGATGAGGTCACCGATTGTGTGCAATAGGGTCACCGATACATATGAGGTCACTGATGGTATACATGGAGGTCACCGATGATGTATACATGGTCACCGAAAATTGCAGTTTCCATTCCTTAAGGTTGTGATAACAAGTCACCAATATAAGGATGTACACTTTCCAACACTTAGTGAAAAGTGAGGATCACCAATCCAAGCAATGTGTACACTTATCAATTCCATCCTTTCAAGGCACTAACCGATGTGATACATGGTTCCATATATCACTTAGCAATTTTCAGAGATAAGTTCTTGACTCACAATAAATGCAAGATACATGGGCAGCAAGAACTTGGGAAGCAAACCTTAAATTGGGAAATTATCTTTTTACTCACCTAAAAAGGATGTTTGTCTTTTAGCTAAAAGGTTTGATGGGACTTCACAGAGCATGAAGAAAAAGAGATAAAGTTATCTGACATTGCGTGCTACAAAGAATGGTTCATCCATTAACCTAGTACAAAGGGAGTGGCCTCTTCCTTTGTCCATCAGATATACTTCTAGAAAATGAATCCTTAACAGCTGTCCACATGCATCCCATGCATTGGTACTATAAAAGGAGATGAAGTCATTCCCATAAATCTCACGCTTTCAACAAATTCTCTGAGTGATCATTTGTTTGATTCCGGCAAACCTGTGTGTTCTAACAGTTTTATTTTAACTTCCTTAGTGTACAAGTTAATTATTGTTATCATGTGTTTCATGTGTTTAGTTTGTTAGAATAGTGTGTCTGTTCTTTTCCGCAACAAACTTCTGTGTGTAAATTTTAAATATTTATATTAAAAAATTTAAAAGAGTAAAATTTTGTGTGTTTGTATTCAATCCCCCCCCCCCCTTCTACAAACTCTCACTTAGATAGCCATCTCTAAACAAGGACTAACAAGTGGTATCAGAGCAGTTAGTTTAAATCAATAAACTAGATCTGTGATGGCTACTATTCCTCCATCTATTGAAGGTGCTCTACAAAATCCTTTCGCTGGTACATACGATTTAGGCTCTTTAGCCAAACCCCCAAGGTTTAATCCAAATAACTTTGGGTTATGGAAAAGTCGTATGTTACTGTTCTTGGAAGGGATTGATTGTAGGTATCCTAAAATTCTGTGTGAGGGACCTATAATTCCAAAAATATGGGCTCGCTTTGGCCCACAAAAGAATACAAAAGGAAAAGATATAGAGTCTAATGACGACAGGAGTGATGCAACCGGTAGATATATCATCAAACAACCAAACAAATATAATGAAGATGATAAACGTCTGGTCGTATTAGACACCAAAGTAAAATCAGCTCTAGCACTATCTCTTCCTGATGAAGTATATCATTCTCTTTGAGTATCTTATATGAAGGTACTAAAAAAGTTAAGAAATCTAACAAGATCTGTCTTGTTAGAAAGTACGAACTATTCTCCCATGAAAAAGGAGAATCCCTCTGTGTCTATTTTAATCGCTTTAACTGTCTGTTAAATGATCTCAAGGTTCTAGGAAAAGTTTATGATAATGAAGAGGTTCTCTGCAAGTTTATGGAATGCCTCCCAGACTTCTGGGAAATCATATGCACTTGCATTAAGCAAACCAAGGATCTAGAAATAATGCCTTTAACTGCTCTCTATGGAACTCTTCTTCATTATGAACAAACCAAGAACCAAAGAAAATCTCTCATAAAAGACATTAAGTCTTCTTCTGTTGCCTTAATAGGAGATTCAAAATCTTCTTCATGTGTTCCTAGAATCACCTATCCCTCTTCTGAATCTGAAAATGATATTAAGGAAGATTCATCTCATCTATTAGATGCGTACTACAGTGCTGCTGATGATGAGGGAGAAGAATCAGCCATTGACATACTGTCTGATAGTATGGCAATGATCGCTGGAAAACTTAAAAATAAAAGACTTTCTTCCAACCTCTCTAAATTTCAAAGAAAACCTTTTTCTCAAAAACCCTCTTCTGACAAAGCAAATGAAGAATGCTTCGGTTGTGGAAAGAAGGGTCACTTTGCCTCTGAGTGCAGATCCAAAACTTCCTCTAAACTCAAATCTTCTTCTTCTTATGGCCATGACTTCTTCAAATCAGCTTCTAGGAAGTCTGAAGAGAGAAATAGCCGCTTTTTCAAGGAAAGTCCTGAATCAAAAGAAACCTCTGGATATAAGAAATACAAAGCTAAATATAAGAGGGAAAAGGAAAAGAACCAAAGTAAAGGAAAAACTTTGGTTGCTGAGACTCATTGTTGGGAATATGAGCAATTTCTGAAAGTGAGAGTGAATATGTCACAAAGTGCCTTATGGCCAAAATTGATGAGTTGGAAGATATGGAAAAGTTACTCTACACTGCTCTTGTTTCTACTGAGGGATCAACTTCGGAAACAAAGCCCCAGGTACATCCCTTTACCTTTCTCTCTGATGATCAAAAGGTTGATGCCTTTGATTCTTTAACTATTGACTTTTGCAATATCAAAAGGTTGATGCCTTTGAAAAAGGCTGACATGCATATTAAATGTTTAAATGATCAACTTCTATCTTGCTTTTCTAAACTCAAGGACTTTGGCAAAATTAAAGTTGATCTAGAAAACCTAAGGTATTTAAATGACAACCTTTCTGAAGAGAAAACAAAGATCTCAAATACTCTTGAAAAGGAATAAGAGGTTCTCTCTAAATGGACTAAATCTTCTAAAAATCTCGAAAAGATTCTTCTAGATCAAATCTCTTGCAAGGACAAGTCTGGACCTGGATATGGAAAAGATGATCGTCAACCTTCAGACCTTTCACTTCCATCATCTGAATGTCTAGACTTTCTTGCTGGTTTCTTCTCCGATGACGATGATGATCTTTTAGATTACTCATCTGAGGATTCCACTTCTGTCCATTCAATAGATTTGTTAGATATGCTAAAAGTAGAGTCCAATGCCAAGAAGTTTGGAGTTTTTGTTAAAGCTAAAGAATCCTCTCCTGAGCCTTCAAAAGTTTCAACTCTTCCAAGCTTTTCTTCTTCTTCTCCCAAACCCATTCAAAGACTTTTAAACTCTTTAAGTCTTCATGAGTCAAGGTACTATCATGAGTCATCAAATGTTCCTGAGTACCCTGCTCCAAAAAGATTTTCTCCTCTTCAAAAGAAAAATATTTCTAAATCAAATTTTTCATCCAAAAGGAAATCTCAAATAGTTACTGATTTTATTCCTCGATCAGTGAACTTGAAGAAATCAAAAAATCCTGGTAAAGGCATTCTCGGGCCAAGACCAGGTGTCGGTCACCCCTCCTCTTCTCATCATCGACTTCTGCTCAAAGTTTTGATAATATGGATTTCAAAAGGGCCTTTACTATTAAGAAATGCTACAATTGTGGCAACACTCTCCATCTTTCTAAAGATTGCCCAAAAGATTTTGACCTACGTAAAAACAAAATGCCTTCTAATCCCAATGGACCCACCTCAAAATGGGTACCAAAAGTCTAAATTTGTTTATGGGTGCAGGTACCAAACAAAGATCATATATGGTACATGGACAGCGGTTGTTCAAGGCACATGACCGGAAACAAACTTCTTCTCTCTAACTTCTCAAAAGAAAAGGGACCCACTATTTCCTTTGGAGGAAACGGGAAAGGTGTCACCAAAGGTTATGGTACCATATCAAATGGAACCATCACTTTCTCTAAAGTAGCTCATGTTAAGGGGCTAATGTACAATCTTCTGAGCATCAGCCAAATATGTGATTTGGGTTATAAGGTCATGTTTCAACTGTGTGTGTGCTTGGTCTTTGATGTGCAGAATAAAATTGTACTGGCACGAACCCGACTAAACGATGTATACATATTCAACATGAAGGAAAGTGCTATTGGAGAAGCCGTGTGTCTCCTCTCTCAAGAACTAGCCAAACAAAGTTGGTTGTGGCATAAAAGGTTCTCTCATCTAAATTTTAAAACCTTGAATAAACTTTCCAACAAAGATCTGGTTGTTGGAATGCCAAAAATAGTTTTTGAAAAAGAAAAGTTGTGTGGAGCATGTGAAAAAGGAAAACTCACCAGAACTTCCTTTAAAACAAAACAATGCTCATCTATTTCTCAACCTCTTCAAATGCTTTACATGGATCTATGTGGTCCAGTAAGCACACCTAGTGTAGGTGGTAAAAAGTATATGCTAGTAAATGTTGATGAATTCTCTAGATATACTTGGGTGTTCTTTCTAAAACACAAAAGTGATGTTGCTGAAGAAATCATCAGGTTTATTATAAAGATTGAAAACATGAATGGTAAACTGGTGAAGTCTATCAGAAGTGATAATGACACAGAATTCAAAAATGCTGCTTTGGAAGATTTCTTTGACTTAAAAGGAATCTCTCAGAACTTCTCTGCTGTACGCACTCCTCAGCAAAATGGTGTTGTTGAAAGAAAGAACTGGACACTGTGTGAAGCTGCAAGATCAATGCTAAGTGAATCCAAGTTGCCAACCTATTTTTGGGCTGAAGCAGTTAACACTGCATGCTTTACTCAAAATAGGTCTATCATAGTCAAAAGACATGACAAGACTCCTTATGAAGTTTTCCATGGTAGGAAACCTGCAGTCGACTTCTTCCATGTATTTGGTTGTGCTTGTCACATGCTAAATGATAGGGAACAACTTGGAAAATTTGATCCAAAGTCTGATGATGGAATTTTCATTGGTTACTCTCACTTCTCAAGAGCCTTTAGAATCTACAACCTCAAAAGACAATGCATAGATGAATCTATGCATGTGAAGTTTGATGAGTTGAAACATCTTTATTAGCTTGTAATGAAGAAGAACTAAATCTATGGATAAACTCATGTGTTGGTGAAATTCCATCTCCCTCTCAACCTAATCCTTCAAACAACTCTTCTCAGCCTCACATCAACACCACCTTATCTCCAGAACCCTCTCCTTCTTCTCCACCTCTTGAAACTGACTCTACAAGGGAAAATATCCACCTAAACACCATATCTCCCACTAACCTACCCTCACCATCTCAAATTCCTACCTCATCTTCTTCTATACCTCCTCCCTTGCCTCCTGCACTAAAGTGGACCATGGATCATCCAATAGATCAAATCATAGGTGATCCTCAAGTTGGTGTAAAAACAACGAGAGGCATCAGCAACCTGTGCTTATATGTCAACTTTGTTTCTATTGTTGAGCCTAAGCTGATAAATGAAGCCCTAGCTGATCCTAGCTGAGTAATTTCCATGCAAGAAGAACTCTCTCAATTTGAGAGAAACAAAGTTTGGAAGTTAGTTCCTCGTCCACCTAACAAAACCATTATTGGAACAAAGTGGGTGTTCCGAAACAAGATTGATGAAGAAGGAACTGTCATAAGAAATAAAGCAAGGTTGGTTGCTCAAGGATATTGGTAAGAGGAAGGAATTGATTATGATGAAACTTTTGCTCCTGTTGCCAGATTGGAAGCTATCCGAATATTTCTTGCCCATGCAGCTTACAAGAATTTTCGGGTATTCCAAATGGATGTCAAAAGTGCCTTCCTAAATGGTGAGCTAGCTGAAGAAGTGTATGTGAAGCAACCACCTGGGTTTGAAGATCCAGTCCATCCATATCATGTGTATCGGCTAGATAAAGCTCTGTATGGAATGAAGCAAGCTCCTCGTGCCTGGTATCATACTCTCTCAGACTATCTTCTTAAAAATGAGTATATACGAGGCAAAGTTGACAACACTCTTTTCTTCAAGAAATCAAAAAGTAGTATCATTCTTGTTCAAATTTATGTTGATGATATTGGAGCCACCGATGAATCATTGTGTGATGAGTTTAGCTCCCTCATGCAAAAAGAGTATGAAATGAGCATGATGGGTGAGTTAACTTTCTTTCTTGGTTTGCAAGTAAAACAATCTCTAGAAGGCATTTTCATTAGTCAAAGTAAATACATTAAAGACCTTCTGAAAAAGTTTCATCTTGATACTTTCTCTACCATGAAAACTCCTATGCCTCCTCCTCTTAGACTTTATCCTGATCCTGATGGTGTCTCTGTTAATATTACAAATTATAGAGGCATGATAGGATCTCTTCTTTATCTTACTACAAGTAGACCTGATATAATGTTTGCTACTTGTCTTTGTGCTCGATATCAAGCAAATCCTAAGGAATCACATCTAGCTGTTGTGCAAAGGATTTTTGGGTATCTAAAAGGTACCATAAATCTGGGTCTTTGGTATCCCAAAGACACAGGTTTCAATCGCATCGGGTACTCTAATTCTGATTTTGCAGGTTCAAAAATACACAGAAAAAGTACAACTGGAAGCTGTCAATTGCTTGGTGGAAAGCTTGTGAGTTGGTCAAGTAAGAAACAACATTCGGTGTATACTTCTACAACTGAAGCAGAATATGTGGCTACTGGAAGCTGTTGTGCACAAATATTGTGGATGAAAAATCAGCTGTGTGATTATAATCAGATTTTATCAAAGATCCCAATACTGTGTGACAACTCAAGTGCATTAGCCATTGCCAATAATCATGTGCTTCATTAAAGATCTAAGCACATTGATATCAGGTATCACTTTATAAGAGATCATGTCTCTAAAGGTGATGTGGAACTACACTTTATTCCCACTGATTATCAATTAGCTGATCTGTTCACAAAGCCCCTTGATGAAGCAAGGTTCAAGTTCCTCATCGGTGAATTAGGTATGATTAATATAGAGTAATATATATATATATATATAATAAATAAAATAAATTTTTATATATATACATAACGTCGGTGACTCACTCACCGATGTCCCCTCTCTCTCTATAAATCCTAATCTAATTATCATTCCTATATCTATCTAAACCACTCACCATTCACCAATAAAACCATACACACTCGTAGCCACCGACGTCTCTCTCTCTCTCTCTCTCTCTCTCACACACACACCCACCGACGCATACCATCTCGTCGCTACCCACCGACGTCTCTCCCACCGATGTGTGTACCACCCACCGACGTTCGACACCTCAACCACCGACGTTCGACACCTCACCCACCGACGTCACACTCATCGACGTCCATCTCACCATACTCACCGACGTCTTTCTCTCCTTTCCATACACTCACCGACGTCGGCACCTCAGTCACCGACGTTGACCACCCACTAACCGACGTCGTACCACTCACCGACGTCACCTCTAAAACCCTTCACATAACTTATCCCTTTAAAGATAACCCTTAGATTACCAATCTTGGTGACTAAGATTCGTTGAATTTATTCTTAATGACATCATCGACGTCATTAATGTCAGAAAGCATGCGCCGAATTGAACCCTAAAACCCTTAGAATTCTGACATTTCAATCACCTCAAGTCATCATTGATTTTGAAAATTGGAATTCCCTCTCATATATAACCGTTCCCCCCACTTCCATTTACCTTCTTTCTCGCCTTCTTCTTCTCCATCTTTCTCTCAAGAATAAACTTGCAACTTTCAAGTATATCCATGGCGTCTTCCACCATCTCTCCATTGAACTCTCCCAAATCTCATGAGGAACAAACCCTAACCCTAGATTCTCTTACATTCCCTGCATGCAACTACTTTGGTCGCATTGGTATTGAGGAAACCCATCCAGAGTACAATGAAGTTTGTTGGTTCCTTCAACGATGTCCTCTACAGTATGCTCTCACTGCAAAACCAAAAATAAGTAAGTTTCTTCTGGGTAACTTCTGGCTAACCTGCACTTTTGATGCCTCCTCGGACCAAATAATGGCATATGTCCTAAGTGATGATGTACCTGACGTAGTCTTCGATGTTGAAGATGTACGTACCATTCTCCGCCTTCCGTCATATGAGACATATGAAACCTTTCCCCTTGGAAATAAGCACCATTAGGTGGTGTCAGTTCTAAACTACATTGAGGGGAAAAGAGGTCCAAAATCCAAGGGTCCAGGAACCTTGGTAAGGAAAAATATGGGCAGTATCTGGAACTTCTTTTTTGCTCATCTTATTATGTGTCTAAGCAAGAAGACTAGAGGTCCGGATCAGGCACCATCTCAGGTCACCGAGCTGGCTCATGCCTTGATTTTTCAAAGAAGAATAGACTTTGCAGCTTATTTCTTCAATGAAATGATATCTTCTTTCTCTACCTATCGGCGACCTCAGGTACCCTTTCAACGCCTTTTCTCCCTAATTATTAATGCCAAGCTTGCTAAAAAGCGTGAAAAGAGGGATGATATTGAATATGATCTCCCTCTTCATCAAGTTGGCAGGCAACTTATGCAAAAGGGAGTCTTGGCCACCGACAACCCCCTTAGACCTAACATGATTGAGTTTGCAAGAAATGCAACTCTTGCTTGGGGTGAAAATGAACCCAGACTTCGGCGACCCTCTGTCACCGACTCCTCTCCCTCTGCACCTCGAGTCACCGATGTGCCCAAATCTCGAAAGAGATCCAAGGCGTCGGGCACATCTACCTCCGCACTCACCGATGCCATGAAGCCAAAAGAGCCTTTGGCTTCTACCCAGGCATCAAAATCCCATAAGCGGAGAAACTCGAAAAGCCCCCCAAGGACTTCCTCAAAGAAATCCAAGGGTACCCAAAGGGTCATAACACAAAAACCACCCACCGACTCCCAAAAGTCAATGGGTGTTGAAAATATCCTTACCAGACCCAAGGAACACTCAACCCTTCCCAGCTTCTCCATGCCCTCTCAAAAGGACACGGTTGTACACAGGGTTATCCCAACTAGGCCTTCATCAACTTTTTCCTTAGTTGATGAAGATGACTTGGAGTCTCCCATCCAAGGCGCCTCTTCACCACCCCTTGAGCTCTCACAGCTCCTCTTCCAAACTCCACATGAGAATGCATCACAACCAGGTGCACTTGATGGAACATCCCACTTTACTGACTTTTTGTTCTCCGACACTACATCTTGGCCTCGTACGTCTCCCGTACATGACAAGGTTGTTGAGGAACCCATTATTGAGGACTCCCCTCATCGACACTCTCCTGGACGTGTCTCCCCCACATCTCCTCATTCTCCGAGGTCCCTCCCAATTAAACCTACAGGTTTGGTGGATTACTCTTCTTCGAGTGATGATGATGGTCAGCCACCTAAGCCTCAACCAGCTGCTCCCATAACTTCTCAACAGGGAGATGATCTTATCCAGGCTTTCAACAACTTTTCTCGTGATACTATCCGACGGGTGGAAGTTCGGGAAGATCATGCAAATAAGAAGATGGAAAGAATGGCCTCTCTTTCTATTACTCTTAGATCCAGCATTGAAGAGTTGTCGATGAGTCACCCAACTCTTATGACATGCTTAGATCTCTACCACATGGATGTCCTTGATCTTCAGCAAGGGTTTCTCTCAAGTCAAGCGTCAGTGACCTCTTCTATCCAAGAGCTTCGCAGTGCCTCTGATAAACAGGCCACCGATATTGCTTCTATCCTTCTCAATCAAAAGGAAATTTTGGAGTCTCTTGCCTCTCTTCATACAAAGATTGAAAAGGTACCAACTTCTCCTCCAACAGTTGAGCTTGATGTAGGTGACACATTCTTTAAAGATAAAGATCGATTTGTGCTTCAAAGGGTTGAGAAGAAAATGGGTGGTTTATGCTCTGGTGTTGAAAAGATCAAAACTTTTCTCTCTTCAGTGGGTTTCAAGGGTTCAACTACTGAGGGGGAGAAAATAAAGAAAGCTGCAACAACCACAGTCACCGATGACGTGGTCACCGAGGTGACAACACCTTTGGTGGTCACTGAAAAACCTCAATCACCACCTCCTGTCATCGATACCACGGTCACCGACGTGACCCCTCCTTTGGTCACCGAGGTGACTCCTCACGTGGTCACCGATGTTACTCTTCCCAAGGTTACCGAGTTAGTTGGAGCAACAATTGAGGGGGAGAGTGTCAGTGCTCGATCCCTTGAAGAGACTGAAGAAGAGAAAGAGAAGAAAAGACTGGAAAAAGACAAAGGAAAGAAGACTCTTTCTCATGAAGAACAGCATGAAGAGCGAAAGAAAAAGAAAAGAACCAGAGGTCCAGAAGTTGACTCTCTTTGATTACAGCCTGCCCTTTCACTCACCGATCCTCTTGGAGTAATTTTGAGTGAAGCTGAAAGAGAGGAAGCAATAAGGGCTCAACTTGAGTATGATCATACAAATGTACTCAAGTTGGCTCAAGATGAGGCTACTCATGCCATGGTCACTGATGCACTTCAAGCTCAGAAAGATGAGCTTGAAAATATAAAGAAAAAGTCTGAAGCAGTGAAAACAGTTGCCGATGCCAAGAAAACCAAGGAGGTTGATTGGTTCAAAAGGAGACTTAAAAATCGAAAGGATGACTCGAAGATCATCGGCGCCACTATTCACCCTCCAACCAAAAATTCTCCTAAGTTACTTATCACCATAAAAAGAGCTGACTCTCTCAACAAAACTTATGAGATAGAGTGGTTGGAAGTCTTGGGGATTACTGAATGGTTGGAAATTAGCAGTCTTATGTCCAAGAGTAGGAGTAAGTACAAAAATTTGTACTTGATACACTCCAAAAATTCTTCATCAAAATGGTTAAAATTCAGAAGGAACATGATATTGCAGTTACAAGCTTAGAAGGGCAGCAGATGTACCTCATCCAACAAGGCCTCACTGGAGAAGTCATTCCTGCCCCAAGGAACAAGAAAAATGGGCACTTTGCCATGCTTCACGAGAGAAACATCAAGATAAATGCTTCGGGTATAAATCTCTCCATTCCGACTCCAGTTGCGTACCCGGAGCAAACCATGATCACTGAACCAGAACTTGGGCTGTTCTTTGAAGACATCTTTGGAAACATAGGTTTCTTCAGAGCTTCTGACATTCCAAGGGCTCACAACTCTTTCCTCACTGCTATTCTAGGTGTGCCTCCTGTTGAAGATCATGGAATCACAAGACTTATCTTGGATGAGCTAAAAATAAGAGAACCCACCGATCCTTGATCAGTCTACATATAGTATGAACTTCATTAATCATGTACTCTGTGTGATGTACAATCCTGTGTGTTGATTAATAAAAGTTCATACTTTTCTTCATCTCAATTCTTGTTCATACCTTTATTTTTTTGCACATGCACATACTTATACTTATAATTATACTTATACTTATACTGTACATACTCAGTTAAAACAAATCTGAGTCAAAAGAACCCAAAAGAAAAATAGAAAGGGTCAAAAGTATTTCTTTCTAACATACAGGTATCATCATCAAATAGGGGGAGATTGTTGGGTCACCGATGATTTGGTGATGAACCTTCTCTCTTTTATGATTGATCTTTTACAGGTTCTTTTGAAGGTCTGAAATATACTTCAAGTATTGGAAAATCAAAGACTATCCAATCAAGGGTTATACATCAAAATATGGAATTTTTGATGTACCAACTAACATAATATTCAGATCACTAGCCGAAATCAAGATTGGGTCACCGATGTATTGGGTCACCGATGGTATACATGGAGGTCACCGATACAGATGAGGTCACCGATTGTGTGCAATAGGGTCACCGATGTTATACATGGAGGTCACCGATGGTATACATGGTGGTCACCGATGATGTATACATGGTCACCGAAAATTGCAGTTGCCATTCCTTAAGGTTGTGATAAGAAGCCACCAATACAAGGATGTACATTTACCAACACTTAGTGAAAAGTGAGGATCACCAATCCAAGCAATGTGTACACTTATCAATTCCAAACTTTCAAGGCACTAACCAATGTGATACATGGTTCCATATATCACTTAGCAATTTTCAGAGATAAGTTTTTGACTCACAATAAATGCAAGATACATGGGCAGCAAGAACTTAGGAAACAAACCTTAAATTGGGACATTCTCTTTTTACTCACCTAAAAAGGATGTTTGTCTTTTAGCTAAAAGGTTTGATGGGACTTCACAGAGCATGAAGAAAAAGAGATAAAATTATCTGACATTGCGTGCTATAAAGAATGGTTCATCCATTAACCTAGTACAAAGGGAGTGGCCTCTTCTTTTCTCCATCAGATATACTTCCAGCAAATGAATCCTTGACAATTGTCCACATGCATCCCATGCATTGGTACTATAAAAGGAGATGAAGTCCTTCCCATAAATCTCACGCTTTCAACAAATCCTCTGAGGGATCATTTGTTTGATTTCGGCAATCATGTGTGTTCTAACAGTTTTATTTTAACTTCCTTAGTGTACAAGTTAATTACTGTTATCATGTGTTTCATGTGTTTAGTTTGTTAGAATAGTGTGTCTGTTCTTTTCCGCAACAAACTTCTGTGTGTAATTTTTAATATTTATATTTAAAAATTTAAAAGAGTAAAATTTTTGTGTGTTTGTATTCAAACCCCCCCCCCCCCCTTCTACAAACTCTCACTTAGATAGCCATCTCTAAGCAGAGACTAACATATTGCATCCAAGATTTGCCAATTCACCAAAGGAGATGAGATATTTTATCATGGAGGAAACATACCTTACATCTGAGATAGTTTGGATCAAGCCATCAAACATTTGCATCTTAATGGTTCCAATTCCCAAGCTTTTGCACACCGCATTGCTTGTTATTGATGGAGCAATTGTAAAGGGAGAGAGAGGAAAGAGTGGTTGATGATTATCTTCTAAAAATAAAACATATATAGGCAAACCCTAACATGTAATTGCAGAAGGATGGGGGTTAAATACAATTACACAAAATTTTCACTGAATTTAATTCTTATTGATTTAAAATCAAGAATTACACTCAGAAAAACAAGATTGATGCGGAATAGGAAAGATTAGAATATGTTTTAATAATCTTTCAATAAGAATACAAGAACTCGACTAGCACTAGAAATTTTATGCCTTCCGAGAAAGTTGCCAATTTTTTTCTTTTGCACTAAGAGAATTGTTGAAATCGTAATCTTGCATGGAAGAGCTATTATGACTTAAATACCACCATGTGCATTAAATGCATAAGGACACTTGTCACTTGGAAATAAGAGTTAAGCATTGACTTCAGAACCTTTTGGGTCGTCCTTTTCGTCGTACAAGAGAAAGGACTTGTCTCTGAAACAATTATTTGTCATTGTTTGAAACATCACATCATGTAAAACCCATATTTTTACCATGCGATGTTACGTATTCTGAAACAAATTCTCCAATAGTACTTCAAAATGACAACTAAATTAAAACCTTTTACAACGAAAGATTTTAAAGCGATAAATATGTAACTTAAATGCTAATCCATCTCATACCTGATTGCTTTACAAAATTTATCCATCATACATATCTGAACATAATTATTGAACTTAAATGGACTAGACAAGTCTCTATGGGTGCCCCCTATTTTTTTTGTCCAACTTGAAACCTTGTGTCCCTTAGATGCATGTTATAGTCAGCTTATAAAGCTCAGTAAGTTCATGGTTTGCGTGTATAAAATCATTTCACATCATACATATCAACATGTAAACTTTGTACCAAATAGTATGTATTTTCTAAAAACATGCAAAACTGAAAGAAAATAAATCTCATAAACTTTCTAGTCGGGTATGGATCATTTAGTCACTGGCATTCCCTGGATTGTCCAACCTGTACCTGTCTAAACACCCATTACGGGGTCATGCCACTTGTCATGTGACTTATTAGTCAAATGTACACCCGTTAAAACCAATCATAAAACTTTCATATTAAATACATGCTAGAGTTATTTGAAAACAAAATAAACATGCAACTGATCATAAAATAACATACATGTAAATATACTGGATCATGTATGTAAACTGAAACATCTTGTATATGTACAGATCACCATACAAATCATATAATGCTGAAAATAATATTGTACGTAGGTGTGCATCCTAGTGAAATCTCATGAAGACTCACCTGATTGCGCGTAGATCGAATACTGACAACTCTTGAACGAAGACTTACACACTTCATATGATAATCTATGATTAACGATTTAATTTTTCTGCAAAAGTCAACAATAATCAACTATGGTCAACTCGACTATACCTAAAGTCAAACTCCAAAACTGAGTCTCTTAATGTCTCAAATATTTCCATTTGATCTTATCGCTAAAATACTTGTGGGTCAAACGAGGTAAAACTCAACCTTTGGTCAACTCTGTCAACCTTGACTAACTTTAGTCAAACCCCAAGTCTAAATCTCAACGACGCCTTAAAACGTCAAATAAATCTCTTTATATGTTATAAATCCATCTCTCTAGATTAAAGCGTCCTAACAATTATTTAACTCAAATACAACGTTTTATTCTTATTGTAAATCATCAAAATAATTTAATGATTTATTATATACATTTCTTCTTAAAAAATAATTAAAATAATTGCCTTATACAACTTAAGTTCAAAATAAACTAAATACCCAACCTAATTTAATGAAACTCTAGAATAATTATTATTGAGCCTCATTTAACATTTGTCCAAACAATAATCAAGGAAAAGGCCAAATATTTTCCAACTTAATTTCAAAATAGAACTCTTAAACTAAATTAATGATTTCTTCAAAGCCAATAGTAAGTCCAAGGTTAAGTGACTAACTTGCAATTAACATTTTGGCCTAAATACAACTTTTCACAAGTTCGAGGGCTAAAACCATCCAAATCTCAAACTTCTTTAATCAAACCCACAACGGTTCTACCAACAGCACCAGAAAACACAATGACCGACGGTGGCCTGAAAAATGTTGTTTCGCCTCGTTTCTTCGTGGTTTTACGAAACTATAGAAAATGATTTTACTCAACCATAGGAACAAAATTCCATGAAAACCATCAAGTAATGAATCCCATTTTCTCATTTAAAGTTCGGGTTTTTAACACACTCGAAAATCTGCTTAAAACACGAAATAGAACCTTCAAAACTAAAATATGAGACATAAGGCTACTAAGGTTCAATAGAGGACTTAAAACGAAGCTAACCCTATAAAGAACACGAAATTTGGTTGGGTATTTTACCTCAAAATCGTTGATAAATGGAGATTTCGGTTGAAGACATTAGAGCTCCGATTTCCCTCTCGATTCTCAGCGAAATACCGAACTTCTACAACCAAAGGTGTAGAGGGAAGTGTTGGCTACATATATCTGAAATTTTGGCCTCTTTCATTGACTTATTGAGCCAATACGAGGCTTCAATGATGACTCGTCATTTTCAAATCTGTAAATTGCAGGTCTGATATATTTACAAAACAAGTCCTTCTGGTTTCGACATGTCAACATCTGACACAATCCTTTAACTATCAGAAAATTACATTCGGCCCCTGACTTCATTTATTTTGCCAACCTTACACTTTTCATCCCCAATCAGACATTTTACTTCGTTTTTAGTCCGATCAACAAATATTTTTTTTATTTTTGATCCAATAAAATAAAACTCATTTTATTTTATTTTCCGCCTTCTTTTTGCTTTCTAATTTATTTATGTACCCATTTTGGGGTATCGGCTAGTCTTCGAGTCACCGAACTGTTTTAGTACATTTCAAGCTAAAAGATGTCAAAGTATAAATGCTAAGAATTTAGAGAAGTGATTGGAGAGTTGTCAACAAATTATCGGTGACCCAACAACATGATTATCTTCAGAAAAGAAAAAGATTTTGTTCCAAATTTACCCTCCATTTAATTCAATTTAATTTCTTTCCAATTCTATCATTCAATAAGCTCCCATTTAACAATAACCGTTGATCGAGAAATTAACGTCTCGGACGAGTTTGTTAAGCTAATACTATTTTCACGTGATTAACAAATAATACACACACATACACACACACACACATATATATATATATATATGTATGTATATATATGTGTGTGTGTATGTATATATATAGGCCGCGTATCCGTTGCAAACTGTTGATTCTTTGCAAACTGGCGTGGACCAATAGGAATAAGCCATGTCGATAGTACGTTATTATTAGTTTTTATATTAACTGAGGGCATAAATGTCAATTATTAATTATAGTAATTTTTATTTAATTTTTAATTCGTATATTATCTTTAGCAACTAGCAGTTTTTTTGGTAAATTTGTAACTGATTATATTCAGTTTCTTAAATTTGAGAACAGTTTCTAGTTTTGACCCACATAACCCTTTTTTTCGGCGATTATCATTTATAGCTGATGCTTCATTTTTGTCCCAATTTCGTTTCCATCCACCCAACCCACCACCGTTAACCACCCATATCATCATTTCCCCCACCGGCGAGAAAAAACGTCGTTAATGGTGAAGATGATGATCAGGAAGAAGCAGGTGTAAACGTCGTTTACAGTGAAGAAAAACGTCGTTAACAGTTAACGGAGCAACTCTGCCGGTGTAAACGGTGTAAAACAAAGAAGCAGACGAACCACCACCACCGTTAACCACGACGACGTAAGAAACCGGACAAGGACTACCACGGTGAAGATGATGATCGGGAAAAGACCCAGATAAAGACCAAGGCGAACTAGGTGAAGGAGGGTTCATGTGATGAAACCCATTATTCGGAATGACGATTTGAGGGAATTTCGATGGATAAACAGTGAAGGAGTAGTAGTTGAAGAAGGTGCAGAACAAGTGTTCGTCGAAATGTTTAAGAAAGATTTTGATTGTTTAATAACAGAAAGCATAAGATTTTCAGGGCCAAAAGCCAACCTTATCATCTAATTTTCTCCTTGTTTAACGGTTGTTAATCACTTCTCTTCCTCCTCCGCCGTTGTTGCCGCTGTCGACACGAATGGCAAAAGTTTTTTCACGAATAGTGAAAGTGTATTCACGAACGGCGAAAGTGTATTCACGAATGGCTATAATGCATTCACGAATGCCGAAAGTGTATTCATAAATGTCGAAAGTTAATCATGAATGAAAAAACTCGTCGGAGAAGATGAAGTTATCAGAAAGTGTATTCATTGGCAAGAAATTAATAAATATTAATTCCATATTCATTGACAATTACTATATATAACAATTTAATTAAGTAATAATTAAAATTGATTAAATTGTAAAATGAGGATGATACCCTCAATGAATTAATAAAATATTAAAAAAATTAATAAAATAGTATCCACATGGCTTATTCCTATTGGTTCTAAATGTATTCCTTTGTTCCTTTAAATAAAGGGTGTTCTTGTATGATCCCTCACCTATATAAGTATATATATATATATAGGGTTGGTTTCACCGAGACCCGTATGTTTTCGTGAGACCCGTGAGATCACATTTTTACACTTGAAATTTCACAGCAAATCACTGTGAAGATAAAAAAAATTCGAACCTTCACAGCAAAAAACTATAATTGTTACCATCACAGTGTTTTGGTGTGAAGTTTCAAGTGTAAAAAAATGGTCTCACGAAAACATCAATTTTTTTACCTTCACAGTAATTTGCTGTGAAGTTTCAAGTGTAAAAATGTGGTCTCACGAAAACAGGTTGGTCTCGCGTGATCCCAAGTCTATATATATATATATATATAGGCGGGTTCATTCGAGGACGGTAACAATTTACGAGAATGCGAGGACAATCCTCAGCCAATCATTTTGTACATTAAATTTTTTTCATGTACAAAATCATATGTGATTTTGTACAAGCACCAAAAATGACATGCGCGACTTTTACTGTGGGAAACGTTTCAGCTAATCATATATGATTTTGTATGTGAATCATATGTGATTTTATACATGAATAATATGTGATTTTGTACATGAAAAATTTCACGTACAAAATGATTGGCTGAGGACTGTCCTCGCATTTTCGTAAATTGTTACCGTCCTCGCATGAACCTCTTTCTATATATATATATATATATATGTGTGTGTGTGTGTGAGGACAAAAGAGAGTGCGATACGTGTCTCATTCAGACTGAATGAGACACATGTCGAGCTCTCCTTTATCCTCACATTCACAACCAAATTTGAGTTCACATTTGAAATCATCCTATATATATATATATATATATATAGAATGTGAGGACAAATAAGAGCGCCACACGTGTCATATTCAGATTGAATAATCAAAGAAAAATTATTCAGATTTATTAAGGATTATTCAGACTGAATAAATACTATATTCAGTCTGAATTTCTTTGATTATTCAGTCTGAATAAGCTACATTGAGACACGTGTCGCGTTCTCATTTGTCATTGTAGTTTATAAAGACACACACAAAGAGAGAGAGAAAGAGAGAGAGGGGGAGAAAGAGATTTAATTCATATTTTAGCTCAACCTTTTCGGTCTTCTTCTTATTTAGGTTCATCTAGGTATTTATAATGTTTTAGCCATAGTCTAATGCCTCAATCCCTTCCATCTTCTAATATATTTGTTGATTCGTCGATTCCCCATTACGAAAATAAATCTATAATCCCTTCTCCTCATGTCTTTAATTTTAAGATTCAACTCTCCTAGTCGACTAGCCTTGTTCATATTTATTTTACCCATGACTAATTTTATGATTGAAACACAAAGCACGGCCTTGTTTAATAACCTTCCTCTTTCTTGTTCAACGAGCAGTCTCTCTTGCAATGTCGTTGACTTCGTTCACCATGATACCAATTGTTATTGTTCAGAGCACTATAATCGTTTGATAAGATACATACAAGTTGAGAGCTGAGGGAGAATTAGACCCTTGGATCGAGGTGGGTTTTTCTTGAGAACTTCAGGTATACAATAGTTGGTACACTTCTATATGCTAATATTTCAATTTAACGATTTCACGAAGAAAAGTGATTATGAAAAGTTGATTGAAAATCTTTTTTCTTCGAACAATATTAAGAGAATGATTATATTTAAGTGAATTTTGTATGTTACGTTATCATTTTAGAAAATCTTATTATTTTAATATATAAGATTTTTAATATGATATATAATATAAACTTTTATATTTTATCTTATATAACTATAGAATAAATTAAAATTTTCGTTCCTATGATTTGTTCAAAACTGCAGTCCTTGAGGTTTAAAAATTGCTATTTTTATTTTTATAGTTTGTAATATATTTCTATTTCCATCCCTCAAGTAATTCTTACCTTTTTAAATATAAAATACTAAACAGTAAAGAGTTATAAACCAAAAAGACGAAAATATAAATAAATTATAAATCATAAAATTAAAAATAATAATAATAATTTATAAACTATAAAGACAAAAATCATAATACATAAACCATAAGTATGAAATCATAATTTTTAATAAATCATAAAAATTAAAAACGTCATTTACTCATAAATATAACAAGACTTCTAAAAAGGTTGAAAGCAATTTCCTATCAAGAAAAAGAAGGTCAACGTGTTTTTCTATTGCAACATCTTAAATAAATTTAAAACTTTAAGAAAATCTCCAACAATTTTTTTATAATTTCTTTAAAATGAAGTAACAAATAATAAAATCTTTAAAATAATTACATTCATCTCCAACAAATTTTTTATAATTTCTCTAAAATAATATTAAAATATTACATCATCTATTAATATATTATTTCTCTCATTAAATATTTATTTTTCAAAATTTTCTATTGGTCAATTCATTTGGTAATCATTTTTAGAGTTAACTTTATATTTGGAGAAAAACTCACCCTCTCTCTTAATTTCTTTATTTTAGAGAAAGTTTTGAGGAAGCTCTTGGAGCAAAAATTTTGTTCAAAATCTCCATATTCCCTTTTTTCCCGGTTTTGAATAAGCTCTAGTAGATGCTCTAATATAACTAACAACTCAAAATAAATTAAAAGATTTAATTATTCGCATCATACCATAACGTCACGTGGCAATTTAGATAAGATTAGGCAAAAATAAAGTCAATCCTTTTAAAATCACACCATCAATCCATCATATCTAAGCACATGCCTTTAAATATATTATTGTTGAACTATCAAAAGTTTCATATGCATCCAAAACATTTCTTTTATGTACAAATATAAGGTTGGTATATATATATACATATATATATATAGGGTTGATTTCCGTTACAAATCACGTCAATTCGTACAAACCATACAAACCGTATGCAATCAATATTTTTTTTTAATTTTTTCACTTTTTCTTAATTATTAGGGTTGGTTAGTCAATAATATATGAAAAAATTTCATCAACAATACATGAAGGTTGGTGAATCAAGAATATGTGAAACAAGATTCATCAAATTGAGAGTTTCATTAATCAATTCATTTTCATGTAGAAAGAAAAATAATTTCATGAAGAAAAAAATTATATGAAACAAATTCATCATATTAAACACTTTCATTAAAAAAAATATTCAAAAAAACAATGAAACACGCGGTTTGTACGGTTTGTACGAATTGACGTGGTTTGTATTTGAAATCTCTCCTATATATATATATATACTATATTATAAAGAATTTGGCCAAAACTCTTAAAAACAAGTTTTTAAGCCTTAGATACTGCTATTTAATGTTAATTACTTAATTTTCAAGATTACAAATAAATTAGACATAAGTACAACTTATTAAAACTTTATTTTTGAATCCGTGTAACTAACTACAGATAAATATGATCAAATACAAGATAAACATCTAATTTTAAATATAAAAAATCTAAAATATAATTAAGATAATCATTGATTCTAACAGAATACTTAATTATCATCTATATAAAAAGTTATATTCGTTATTAAACCTAAATTTAATTATGATAAAAATCTTGAATCAGAGAAATTACATAAAAAAAGAACTTTTAAATGAAACATTAAAATCGTTTTCTTAAAACCACATAAAACCATTAGAATATCGATAGAGACAAAAATTGAAATGAAACTTAAAACTGAGATGTATCTCGCTGCATTGCGCGAGTACCCTTCTAGTATATATATATATTAGAATTAGATGTTAATATGTATGAATAGAATTACCAAGACGAAAGCATCTCTTTCGGAAGTAAGTTCCACGTTAGGACTAGTCTAAGAAATTTTCATATGAATTGTCAAGCCTCGTATGGTAACGTCCTTGACGAATTACGTGAAATTGAAATGAAGTTTAACTAGCATAGGGGTTCATTTAGCATGACTTTATCTAGAGGTGTCCATCTGACCATTTCTATCGAACTCGGCCGATTTAGACTATATTTGATAGGATAAAAAAAAGCAGACCATGATGTCATCAAGTTGAACCAACAATCCATAATTGGTCCAAACATTTGTAGTCGGACCAGAAAAACACCGAACTAGTTTTTTTTCACCAAATAAAGACGGGTAGTGAATTTTTATCTCTTTTCTTTTTTCTAGTTTTTTAAACGGACTAGTCCAGGCCATACACTAATCCAAGTTCGGTATTTGCATTTTCAGTTCCGAACCAATCTATAATCTTTGAGCTATATTGACAGGTACTTTATATTCAACCCTAACCTCATCCCCATCCGTACAAACAAATATAAGGTATGATAGTAGCCACAAAGTGTAATCTCTAACATAAATTGGAATTTAAATGAAAACATGATCTCATATTTATGTTTTGTTCAAAAAATCTTGTCACTGAAGTCGTTGAGGCACATTATGGCTTAAGACTTGCGTCTCACGCCACGTTAAGCATGTGTCACGCCTGATCTAATGCGCGGTTTTTGTAATGCAATATTTGAATTTTTATTTTTATTTTTTTAATGTCTTATTTGGTAGTTTCTAATGTGTAACATAATTATTTAACAGCATTGACACATTGAGTAATAGTAGGAATTTTTTTTTGAAAGGCAATAATAGTAGGAAATACATGTTTATATGTGTAGTATTTATATGATATGAAGATTCACTACAACAAAATAAAGTTTTTAGGACACCAAAGAAAATTAAGAGTCATAATAGACCACTTTATAAAACTTAATTTATTGAACCAAAAAATAAAGTGCATATTTAAAGGCGTTGTAATAAGCTATAGGACTCTTTTGAACGTTTAACAAGTTTTTTAGACCACTTTTAGTACAAAGCGTTCTATTAGCAATTTTACAAAACACTCTTTTAAAAAGTGTCCTATAAAAACAAGTGCCTAATAAAAAAAATGAGTTTATAAGCCATTTTCTTAAAAGTATCGTATAAAATTGTCAATCCAACATTTTATATTAAAATAGTTCTAAAAACTGTTAAGACGTCCAAAAACGTCCTATCAACTTATTAAAACGCCTTTAGATAAGACACTTTATATTTTGATCATATAATTTAAGTCTTATAAACCGGTCTATTAGACGCTTAGAAATTGGCGGAATCCTATAAATTAGGGGTGGCAATCTGCTCGTTTTCTGGTTGGCGGGTCGCAGGTTGGCGGGTCAGGGAGGGTCAACCCGGACACGACCCATTTACCTAATCGTGTCGAGATATGCAACCCTAACCCACACACGCTCGGGTTGGGGGGTTGGCGGGTCGTAAACTGGTTGGCGGATTGTAAACAGGTTGGCAAGTCATAAACGGGTTGACAGGTCACCTAATAATACAACCAAATTCAAACATTCAAATTTAAACAAAAAGTACAAACACAAGTTTCAAACAAATAAAAAGTCCAAACACAAGCAAATTCACCTAATAATACAACCAAATTCAAACATCCAAGTTTCAAACAAATAAAAAGTTCAAACACAACCAAATTGAAACAAATGCAAGTTTCAAACAAATAAAAAGTACAAACACAACCAAATTCAAACAAATCAATTATATTTGAGACTTTTAAGAAATATATAAAATATTTTTAAAAAAAATATTATTTTTGGCGGGTTGACGGGTCTACCCGAACACGACCCATATATTTGGAGGGTCAGAAACTTCAACCCTAACCCGTTTATTTTCGTGTCAAGTTCGTATCATGTTTCGTGTCGTGTCGAAAATTGTCACCCCTAGTATAAATCTAATTTTACTGTAGTGATTTTGTCGACATAAGTCTGTCATATCTTGAAAAAAATGTCGCGACCTTGTTCTAATTTCTAAGATTTAAGATTTGATCCATCATGTTATATCTCACGCCATTTAGAATCTTGTATATATGTAATACAAACTTTGCATTCTAATTAATGATAAGATGATATTATATTTATAAAATAAAGAAAAAGAACTTTATATCAAGTTGAATGAAATTGAAAACAACGCTTTTTGTCTTTTTATTTCTATTTTCATAAATGTGTAAACATCACCAAAACAGAAAATATTTTTTCTGCCTTGAAAAATAATGTCAACTGTTTGACTTTCATAAAATAAGGACTTTACACTTACATTGATATATATAGAACTTATTATGCATTGAAGTATTTTGTGGTGAAATCAATTTCTCATTTGAAAAAAATCATCACCTTGTCCTTGACTTCATGTGGATTTTTCCATGTCTTAATTTCTTGCAACAATTACATGTTTTAACTTTTAATTAGGGAGTTCAATTTTAACACATATGCGTAGCCACAAATATATATATATATATATATATATATAAATATAGGGGCGGGTTCAAATGAGAACTTAAATTTGGTTGTGAACGTGAGGACAAATGAGAATGTGATACGTGTCTCATTCAAAGAAAATATCCGGTATATATTCAGTCTGAATATACACAGAAATATTCAGACCGAATATAGTATATATTCACTCTGAATAATGCTTATTCAGTTTGAATATTCCTTTGTATATTCAGTCTGAATAATGCTTATTTTGACACGTGTCACACTCTCATTTGTTCTCACGTTCACAACCAAATTTGAGTTCGCATTTGAACTTTCCTCTATAAATAAATAAATATATATATATATATATATATATCTAGAGAGAGAGAGAGAGAGACTGGTTCATTTAGAAACTAGACGAATGGTAAAAACTATAGAAACTTCAGCTAATCAATTAAAAAATAATTTTTTTCATTATTTTTTTCCATCAAATGCTATGATTTAAGATATTATTGCACATATGTTTGTTTCATAATGTAAAAGTTTCACGTGTATTTGTTTTTTTCATAAGTTGAAAGTTTCTCATATATTTTTTTATGAAAAGTTTCATATGTATTTGTTTCATAATGTAAAAGTTTCACATGTAATTTTTTCACAAGGTGAAACAAATAATATATTAAATCATAGCATTTGATGGAAAAAAATCATGAAAAAAAATATTTTTTATATTGATTTGCCAAAGTTTCTAATTAAGTTTCTACAATTCGTAAAGTTTCTAAATGAATCAACATCTATATATATAGAACTCAAATTTGGTTGTGAACGCGATGACAAATGAGAGTGTGACACATGTCTCATTCAAAGAAATATTTCTTTATATATTCAGTCTGAATAATCTTTATTCAGACACGTGTCGTGCTCTCATTTGTCCTCACGTTCACAACCAAATTTGAATTAGAGAGGAAAGTTCAAATGCGAACTCAAATTTGGTTGTGAACGAGAGGAATTAAAAATAGAAATAATCTGTTTTGGTGATGTTTTATATATGTATATGCATAAATATGTATGTATATATAGGGGCTTAATCAAATAAAACCCACAAAAATGTTATAAACTCGTAAAAACCACTATAAAAATAATATTTTAGATGATTTTTTTTCATCAAAACCTTAAATTTAAAGATAGTGTTTCACATATATTTGGGTTCACCTTATGAAATAATTACATTTGAATCTTTTTTTGGATTCATCTAGTGAAACCAAAATTATGCGTAAAAAATATTCGTATGGTGAAACAAATACATGTGAAAGTTTCATGTTATGAAACAAATATATGTGAAATAATATCTTTAATCCTAGCTTTTGATGAAAAAAAATAATGAAAAAATTTATCTTTATATCGGTTTTCACGAGTTTGTAACCTTTTTGTGGTTTTTATTTGATTATCGTCCTATATATATATATATAGGGGCGGGTTCATGCGAGGACTGTACCAATTTACGAGAATGTGAGGACAATTCTCAGCCAATCATTTTGTACATGAATTTTTTTTTCATGTACAAAATCATATGTGATTTTGTACTAGAATCAAAAATGACACGCGCGACTTTTGCCCCGGGAAAAGTCTCGCTAATTATATATGATTTTGTATCTGAATCATATATGATTTTGTACATGAAAATTTTCATGTACAAAATGATAGGCTGAGGATTCCCCTCGCATTCTCGTAAATTGTTACCGTTCTCGCATTGACCTCTTTATATATATATATATATATATATATATATATATATAGGGTTGGGTTCACGTGAGATCGGCCTATTTTTTGTAAGACCCGTGAGACCACTTTTTTACACTTGAAACTTCACAGCAAATCACTGTGAAGATAAAAAAAATTCGAACCTTCACAGCGAAAACACTATGAATGTTACCTTCACAGTGTTTTGCTGTGAAGTTTGAAGTGTAAAAAAGTTGTCTCACGAAAACATCGAAGTTTTTTACGTTCACAGTGATTTGCTGTGAAGTTTCAAGTGTAAAAAAGTGGTCTCACGGGTCTCACGTGATCCCAAGTCTCTCTCTCTCTCTCTCTCTCTCTCTATATATATATATATATATATAGAGAGAGAGAGAGAGAGAGAGAGGAAAGTTTTAAATGCGAACTCAAATTTGGTTGTGAACGTGATTACAAATAAGAGCATGACACGTGTCTGAATGTAGATTATTCAGAGTGAATAATCAAAGAAATATTCAGACTGAATATAGTGTTTATTTAGTCTGGATAATGCTTATTCAATCTCAATAGGCATTATTCAGACTGAATAAACAGTATATTCAGTTTTATTCGGTCTGAATATTTTTCGATTATTCAACATGTGTCGCGCTCTCATTTGTTCTCACGTTCACAACCAAATTTGAGTTCTCATTTGAACCCGCCCTTACATATATATATATATATATATAGGCGTAATCAAATGAGATCCTCTTATTATGTGATAAGTGTGAGAGCTAACGTGAATCAATCAATTAAATATATATTTTAACTTTTATTATTTAATCACATGGGATAATTCAGTAATTGTGTTAATGATATATTAAAAAAATTAAAAAATGTCAACAATATATTCAATAATGTAATAAATATACAATAGACGTTTTCTTTTTTTATGATGTTGACTGATCTTCACCGATTTCTAACATCTCATTTATTTTTGATGAAGATCCAATAGGTTCATGAATCTGATGTGTGATATGTTGTGGTAAAATGGGAGTTGTCAGATCATTGCTTTCCCCTGTGTTAAAATATATCAATGTGTGATATGTTGTGGTGTATTATATACCAGTGATGTGTTGTGGTGTATTGTATATTGTGATGTGTTGTGGTGTATCATATATAATTAAGTAAGCTTGCTTACCTTTGTGATTCATCAAATACATATATAGATCTGATGCATTGTGACACATTTTGTTACAATATGTGTATCACAGCTAGATGTGCATTGTGACACATTTTGCTACTGATCTTTTTTTGTAATATGATATGATATACGGGATTTCAGTAGCGTGTCTAAAATAGACCTTAATGATTCATAATGTGTAATGTCTGTTTTACCCTCATTCATTAACATTACCTTTAAAGAATGCCTTTATATTTGGAATGTATAAAATTTTAATTATATTGAATCGCAACCATTGATTGGAAGGAATTATTGATGGATCAGATGAGCTCTCACTCTTATTACAAAATACTAGGATCTCATATGAATAGCCCCCTACATATATATATATATATATATATATATATATAAGCATAGGATCGTGTGAGAATGAGAGTTAAGATGAAACGCGTAAGAATAGATATGAGCCATTGATTACTTTTAATCTCATTCTTACCCATGAATTGCGCATTAGAAGGGAGTTAATCTGGTGCATCTCGATGCACCTCATCTCTGTGCATCTCATTCTAATATGCAACCAGGGATGGAGATCCTTTCTTACGCTTCTCACCATAACCCAATCCTATATATATATTATATATATATATATATAGGCGGGTTCAAATGCAAACTTAAATATGGTTGTGAATGTGAGGACAAAGGAGAGCGTGACACGTGTCTCATTCAGTCTGAATATATTCAGACTGAATGTTGTGTTATTCATACTGAATAATGTATGAACTTCATCTTCGTTATTTATACCGAATGTCCTTCATTATTCAGACTGAATGGGACACATGTCGTGCTCTCCATTATCTTCATGTTCGCAACCAAATTTGAGTTCGCATTTGAACTCCCCGCCCCCCCCCCTCTCTCTCTCTCTCTCTATATATATATATATATATATATATATATATATATATATATATATACAGAGAGAGAGTACTAATCATGTGTTAACCCATTAAATTGTGTTAACCTTGCTAACACAAATGCACCAATAGGATAATTTCTTTATTTGTTGAGTTTTTAATATTAAATATTTTACACGAGGGCATTTTCGTATTTTGATAAATGATTTAATTTAATATTCTTTAAAATTGTTTCTCTAAATAAAATATACCTTAATTATAGGAGAGTTAAGTGTGGAATATATATCAAAATTAATTAATTTTATCATCTCCATGAATATCATTTTCTGCGTCTAACTAATCAAAGTGAACCCATTTGCGATTCCAACGATTACGAACTGCGGTGCTAACCAGAACACGCTTATGGTGATCGAGTCGTGTAACAGGTCATTTTGGACTACAGTTAGCCGTTTTCTTTCGAAAATGGCGGACACGATCATGGTTGTGACGGAAAACACCTGGGTGATTCCGATCCTTTGGAGGATATCTCTTTCGGTTCCCGTTATACGTCTTAATAACAGGGCTTGGATTCGGTTGTAAACCGCTATCGAAAGCATCATTCCGAAGGCCGCTAGGTTGTAGATCGAGGTTGGTGGGAGTACTGGGCAGTTACTGTAGTCGAGGAATTGTTCGAGAATATAAATATCGATATGCATAATCAAGAGTACTGGAGTCGAGACATTTGTTCGAGCATTGACGATGATGTTTCATTAATTAAGTGATTTTGTTTATTTGCGGTACACCAACACATATGCTCATTCATAGTTTGTTCATCCTGTATGTTTTTTTTGTTCATAAGTGCATATATCTAATGTTCATGGCGATGATGCTTTATTAAGAGGTTTTGTTCATCTGTGAAACACCTGCACAGATGTTCATCCATAGTATGTTCATCCATTATGCTTTTATGTTCAGTGAATGTATCTAATGTTCATAAGTGAAGTTGTTGATTAATGAACATAAGTGAAGGTGATGGTTGATGAACAAGTATATAATATGACCTATTGTTCATAACTGAAGGATCTAAAGTTCATAAGTGAACATTCGGATAAGTGCAGTTCATAAGTGAAGGTGCCCATCCATAAACATCTGTTACTTGGAAGCATATCTATTCTAGGTATTTATTTGTGAGTGAATACATGTTAAAAAATCTTAGGAATATTATGTTGCAAAAACCACAAGGTATGTTCATCTATGAAACACCTGCAGCCGCATAGATGCATCTAACAAAGCCAAAACATTATATCATGAAAATCATCGCAGTCACATGTTCATCCAAAATTTGTTTAATGGCATGAATTTGTTTAATTTTAATGGCAAGAAAATCGGGTTTGATAACATTCCATATCAACTTTGAGAGATTTCAGGGGTTTCAAATCATTTCCTAAACCGCCATATGCTACCACTTTACCAAAATACCTTTTGTTCACTTGTGATATTGAAGATGGAGGTGCATACCATTGACCCAATATTACAAAATTGTCATCAAACAATCTAAACCGTTGATGAGAAAATTGAGTGGATGAGATTGGTTAACAAAGTTAACACAATTTAATGAGTTAATAAATGAAGGGGCCCCTCTCTCTCTGTCTTCCTATACATATATATATATATATATATATATGTGGGCGGGTTCAAATGATAACTCAAATTTGGTTGTGAACGTGAGGACAAATGAGAGTGCGACACGTGTCCCATTCAAAGAAATATTATAATATATATTTAGTCTGAATATACAAAGGAATATTCAGTCTGAATATTCCTTTGTATATTCAGACTGAATATATACTAGACTGAATATTCTTTTGTATATTCAGACTGAATATATAATATATTCAGTCTGAAGATTGCTGATTTTAACACGTGTCACGCTCTCATTTGTTCTCACGTTCACAACCAAATTTGAGTTCGTATTTAAACTTTCCTCTCTCTCTCTCTCTCTCTATATATATATATATATATATAGAGAGAGAGAGAGAGAGAGAGAGGTGGGTTCATACGAGGACGGTAACAATTTACGAGAATACGAGAACAATCCTCAACCAATCATTTTGTACATGAAATTTTTTTCATGTACAAAATCATGTGATTTTGTATTAATATCAAAAAAGACATGGACGACTTTTCCCGTAGGCTAAGTGGCGGCTAATCATATATGATTTTGTACGTGAATTATATGTGATTTTGTACATAAAAAGTTTCATGTACAAAATAATTGACTGAAAATTGTCCTTGCATTCTCGTAAATTGTTACCATCCTCGCATGAACCTATTTCTATATATATATATATATATATGAAACCAAATTGTGAGAACTCAGAACTAATAACTCATGCATAATGTGTTATTTCATATTTCATCTAAAGTTAAGATTTAAAGTATTAATTAACATATATTGTATTGGTAATGTATATGTTTTACAATGAAAACTTTCAAATTGTGAACCAATTATAGATAGAAACAAATTTAATAAATCAATATATTAATACTAACCTTGGATTGAAAACAAAAAATTATGTGAAACAAAAATTTAAAAGAATTTTTTTTCTCAGTTATCACTATATATGGATAATACAACCAAAATGCCCTTCAAGTAACTGAATTTAAAGTAGAACTTAATAGTTAATGGCCGTTTGTAGGAAAGACGAAATTTAACATTTTTCTTGCAAACTTGAAGAACGAATCTATCAAAAATAAATTGAAAGGACCAATTTTGTTGAAACCAGTGAACATGGAGGACTAAAAGTGTAATTCACTGAAACATAAATTGTAAACCAAGGGCTGAACTGTAATTCGACGAAACTTGCATCATGCTTGGAAGAAATCAAATATAAAAAAGTCAGAAGTCATATTCAAAGCGCAAATTTCAGCCTAATATGAGCGACACATGTTATTATCAACTTATTTCTGTTTACTATGTATTAAATAAATAAATATTTATAACTTGATATTTAAACAATTAATATTTAAAATTTAAATAGATCATCAAACACATTTGAATTACGAACACTTTTTTTATGGATCATTACAAAATATGATAGTGTCATCCAATATGTTTATTTATTTATTTCAACGTTGAAATACCCTACTTTATTTCATATACGTATATATAAATATAGACATGGAATTATGTGAGATCGCAATGTTTTTGTAAGACCCATAAGATCATTGTTTTACACTTGAAACTTCACAGCAAAACACCATAAAAGTAACCTTCAGAGTGTTTTTGCTGTAAAGACTCAGATTTTTTTTACCTTCACAGTGTTTTATTGTGAAGTTTCAAGTGTAAAAATGGTCTCAAAGGTCTCACAAAAACAGGTTGGTCTCACGTGAACCCAAACCTATATATATATATATATAGACGAAATAATCATATAAGAATACGAGTTAAGATGAGAAACATAAGAAGGGATTTGGACGTTTGATCATATTTAATCAGTAGGTCAAATGCTATATTTGAATGGAAACAAAATCATGTTAAACAAAACATTAAAGTAGAAGTTCTCACGAATTTTCGAGTCTCAAATGATTATATATATACGAAAAATCATATAAATATTTCTTATAAATTTGAACCTCTATGAGCCAATATAAAACACAAATTTAACTTTCATAATATTTTTATCAACCATTTCCTATAAAAATATCATTTTTTGTTTTGCTTTTGAAACAACACATTGTTTCATCAAGGCGACTACCAATTCTGAGGATTGGGGAGTCGAACTTTGGACCACGACGTCCTCTCTGAAGGCATACCGCTCTTCCCAAGTATGTTGATAATTGCTCAGCAACCCCCTTCTTCTTCTACTTCTGAAACAACGTCACTGACCGTACCACAAGTGACTATGCAGGTTCACCACCTCTTCCTCTCGAAAGAGAACCCATCCTGAAACCGCCTCTGGTAGGGGTGTACGCGGGTTGGGTCGGGCGGTTTTTGATAATTTTATAACCCAATCCAATTATGGCGGTTTGGAAAATCTCAACCCAACCCAATCCATTCAAAAGTACAACCCAACCTAACCCTTGCGGTTTGTGGCGGGTTGGGCAGGCTGAGCGGGTTAGCAGTGTGGTACTTTACATAAAATTAAGGAATGAAATACGATAAATACTACTAAAAATATACAAAGAGTTTCGTTAGATAGTTTCTATGCTTTTGTCGTATATATCAATTGTTATCGGATCTCTTCACATTTTTCAAAAAGAAAGTTATATAGAATCATAGCATAAAACTAGATAAAACCATTTACTTATTGCTAAAATCTGTATATGTATGTGTGTATATATACGTGTAATTTTGTTATATTGTGATACCATTAAATAATTTTTTTTAATATGTTGACATTGAGTTATGATGCTGCGTGACTAAATTTAGATGACATTGTCACGTCGATAGAAGTTGTCAAGTTGTATTTATATAATGAGTAAACTCTAATTTTGGTCCCCATGGTTTAGTGAAATCTTTGAAAGTGGGACCTGAATTTTAATAAGTCTAAAAAGCGTCCTCATGGTTTGCATTTTGCTTTGAAAGTGGTTCCCGATCACTAACCTCGTTAAAAAAGTCCGCTAACTAAAGGGCATTCTCGTCTTTTTTCATTTGTTTTCTTATTTTTGTAACAACCATTAAACTATAGGGACCAAAGTTGAGTCTTTGATATACAATATATACATATAGATATATATATATATATAACAAGCAGTACCATTTCTCCACCTCACCAAGACACCAACTCGCAACCTCAGATGGTCAGTCGGTCAGACCTTTTAAAACCACTTATCCGATCACCAATTCGTCGGCGATCCCTCTACACCATTTCTCCCGATCACCAACTCATCGGAAACCTCTCTACACCACTTCTCCGATCACCTGCAACCCCTCCCTAACGTGACCTTCCTATTCCGACTTGGCCACCTCAGTGAACTTCCGCTCGCCGACGATTCACTCACCATCGGCTTTGCCAACATCACTGGATACTCCATCCTTTCTAGTCTCGCCATGGGAATGAAACCCATTTGTGGCCAAGCTTACGGTGAAGGAAAACGAACCATTATTGGTCTCTTTTTACAGTGAAAAATTCTATTTTTAGTATTCCTCATATCTCTTTTATGGTTTAATATGAAAAAGTAATTGTTTTTTTGTGGGCAAGATGAAGAAATCGCAACAATGGCAAAAACTTATCTTCAGTACTACATTCCTGATCTCTTGGCTCGGTCTCTGTTACACCCGTTATGAATTTACCTTCGTTCGCCATCGATATTACTTTGCCACCGACATTTTGTGCGTCTCTTTCGATCGTTTTTCACGTACCGATCAATTTCTTTGCTGTTACGAAGGTTGGATTAGGTATTAAAGGTGTTGCGATTATTGATTAGTAGTGTTTGGACAAATTTCAACTTAGTAACTTCGTTGATCATTTACATATTAATTTATGGGGTTTATAAGCAAATATGGGGATTTCGAAAGAATGTTTGAAAGGGTGGAATTCGCATTCCGAGTTGCATTTCAGTTTGTCTCGAATGGTGGTAGTAGTCATGATTTTTTTATGTGGTTTACGGGTGAATCCGATAGCCACCGTGGCGTCAATGGGGATTTTGATGCAAACGACCGTGTTGATTTATATATTTCTGTCGTCTCTGAGTTTCAGTGTGTCGACTAGGGTTGGTAACGAGTTAGGAGCAGGTCAACCCGCCAAAGCCATTGATGGAATCTTTTGTAGCTTCATTTTGGGTTTTTCTGGTCTGTTCTTCGCCACCTGAGAAGCTTATGGGCGATCATGTTCACCTGAGAATCGGGGTAAATATTAGTCGGAGTGCCGATGGTGTTGGGATTCTTTTTCGGATTTGATTTTGAAGGGTTGTGGTTGTAGATGCTGGGGGTGCAGATGTCTTGCGTTGTGACAATGGCGGTGGTGTTGGCGCTTACTGATTAGGAGGTTGAAGCTGAGAGAGTGAAAGAGCTAACAGACGGTGGCGGTTAACCAGCGGAGGAGGATTCAAAGTTTAAAACGGGGAACTAAAAAAGTGAAGTTTGCTCAAATTACATAGTTGGTCCTATAGTTTGATGATTTTTATGAAAAATAAGAAAAAAAATGTAATAAAAGAAAAGGACGAGAATACCCTTCAATTAACGGACATTTTTAACGAAGTTAGTGACGAGGGACCATTTTCAAAGCAAAATGCAAACCATGAGGACGCTTTCTAGACTTATTAAAATTCAGGTCCCACTTTCAAAGATTTTACTAAACCATAGGGACCAAAATTAGAGTTTACTCTTATATAACTGAATGAAACATATATATATATATATATATCAATTATTTCATATTTGCATCCCATTGATCCGACCAATTGACTTCAAATTTGTATGGATTTATTGTGTTTATTTGTAAATGTTGATAGAAGTCATAACTTAAAAACCAACCTTACTTAAAGCTCAATTGTTAAAGCCTAATCTACAATCATAAATTAACATTTATCCAAGATCACATTCTCTCTTACTTGGATTAAGTTTTGGCTTTGGTCTCTAAATTGAACTAATAATATATGTATTTATTTTTTGGGAGGTAAATTGGAATAAAATATATACATATTTTTGGGTTGTAAATTATGATGTTGTAAATATTATATATTATATATATATATATAAGTTTATCGAAATAATATATATTATCGGCGGGTTGGCGGTTTGGGTTGGGTTGAGTTTTGCTAACCCAATTTCAACCCTCCTAATTAGCGGGTTGGCGGTTTCGCGGGTTGGGTTTAATCGGGTTGTTAGTGGGTTGGGCGGTTTTCGCGGGTTGACGGTTTTTGGTACACCCCTAGCCTCTGGATCTCCCAAGAAGTCCATGGAACCAAACCCCTTAAATCTATGAACCCCCAGAGTGGAGCCTCTCGACAGGCTCAACTATCATATCTTGGTGCAATACCAACACCATCCTCTTCAACCATCACAACAATGGTATCTGAAGTCGTTGGTTCACCAATACTACCCACTTTAGTGACTCAAATCACTGAGAGTTTAGTTTCCAGCAATGTTGATGTTGGACTAGCTCACTTCATCACAATCCCTTGCTCAACACTATTTGTTTTCTCTTTTCCACCTCTTTTGGTCTCTATACCGGCCAGTGAACCACCTATGGTTGTCCGCACATCTGATGAGGTCATAACTTTGGCCAGGAAAAAAGTTGCATAATACAAACAGTCAACCGCATGGGTTGGCCTGAGCACTTGACCTGAGGGAACTTCTCTTAGGAACCCTCGGCAACAGGTTTCCAATCCTCAAGACGAAACTTTTGCACGTTTCATCCGTGAGGATAATCATTTAGATGTTCCCAAGGATCCCTCAGGTACAACACACTTCCTTACCTAACTTATTTCTTCTAACCATGAGCTCTTCCTAACTCGACATTTCTCTTCTGATATCTCAGGTCCTAAAGGAAAGGGAGAATCATCAAAGAAGGTCTCTTCAGCTGCTACGCTTCAACTTCAATTTCCAATCATGGTTGCAGTACATGAAGACGCCTCCATTCTCCACAACAAGGTTGAAGACCTTCAGAAGTCAATAGACATTGTCTACAAGAAGACAGTAGACATTAGTGGCTTGAAGAAAGAAGTCTCAAATCTAAATGTAACACCCTAAAATCTGAAAAGAACGACTAATTTGGAAATTTCAATAATACATCAAATAAAGGATAAATCGCCTTTCTATGAATCAATACTTGGATTACCACGAACAATAATTTAGACTTTAACGTCAATACTAATAAACCAAGCCATACATAAAAAGTTAGATTAAGGTCGGGTGTTACTAAAACCCAATAAAAGTCGCTATTTCCAAATGTGGAATACGTTACTAATATGTGAGATCATTCCCTTGTCTCTAATTAGCTCTCAAATCATCACACGGTCGCTAAAACCGAACCCCAACAAGAACCTGATGCACATGCCGAGAGATAAAAAGGTTAGGCTTAACGCCTAGTGAGTTCAAAATTTTATCATATTTATAAAATGGTAACAACCGAAAGATTGCTTATTTAAGTAATAATTTTTCAAATAAAATGACTAATCATAAAACTAACATTTTTCCCAAAACCAGCATTTTCGTGATAAAAGCTTTAAATCGAATACCATTAGTGATAAAAGCTTTGAATCAAAATACCCAATCAAAATGAACCCAACACCCAATACTTACTTGAAAGTGAATAAGGTTCAATGCACAAATACCAACTCGGATAAAGCTCTAAAATCCAAAATACCAAAACATTGTTAAGTCTAAATAATCCAGTATTATAAAATATGGATTACACTCCATACACCAAAAATGCCAACAAAATCAATGGAAAACTCTATACCCAAAACAACACCTTTCGGTGACGGGGGAGACTCAATTCCGTCGATAATGGCATAACACAAAGTAAACCATATTTTCAAAGTTATCGATTAGCGTCCTAAGATCATGATCCTGGTGTCTGGCCCCTCATCGAGTACCCACCGCAATACCTAAGGTCCCGGAGCCCGACCCATACGAGTTCATCTCCGTAATACCCCGACCCCATGTCTACTTAAATACCAACGAGTCACACTCTAAACCAATGGTCCTGAGCCCCACCCTACATGAGTTCATCCCCCAAAATACTAGTGTACACTCGACGAGGCACCAACCTCTAACAACGAGTCCCGATACCTAATTCTAAATGAGCTCATCATCGCAATACCCAGGGTCCTAGAGGCATCACCCACATGGGTTCATCTCTGTAATACCCACGCTCCCAGATGCATCCCCCACATGGGTTCATCTCTATAATATTGACTACCAAAAAGCCCAAACGATGTGTGGCCTCAAATCGAGGGACTCGAAAGTCTTTCAATAACCATGTGACTGAATCATGTGCCTATGGATCCAATGCAACTCAGTATAAATTATATGACTCCAAAATGAATGACCAACGCACTCGAAGCATGTAATATATCATATAATTATGCCACGATTGCATATAACCCCAAGACTCGACATGTAGCAATTTAAATCGAAAAAATGTCTCCAAGACTCATTTTAGTCAAAAACAGCAAAAGTTTAATACTCTACACTTAAGTGATTACTCAAAACAAACATCATTGGTTGAGACATACAATTTCTAAATGAAATCATACTCACGTATTTCCAAAATGCCTCATAATGCAATAACGTGTATTTTCCAACGGTTTGTAAAACAAATACACCAAGATGCATTGACTATATACAACCTCCATTTATGATATAAATCATCAAAACAACCCACACATATGTTTTACTTATTAAGATGTCCAAAAACCCAAGTATAAACATTTTGCATGATTTATAAAACTCTTTATACCAAATATGCAAAACCCACCAAATACCCACACATTTGATAAAAAAAAACAAGTAAAACATGTTAATACTTCAAAATAGAAAATTTTGGCATTTACATAGTTTTCACAAAGCAACTTGAATTCACCTTGCTAGTTTTAGGCTAAATCTAGGTTTTACCCCAAATTTGAGCTTCCTTTGGTGAAGGGCTTAGATCCCTAAGATAAACATCTAGATCCATGAAGATTCCAAAGAACACATCCTTTACTCCCAAAACATACAAAAACAAACCCAAGAGAAGAAATGAGGGTTGAGGTAAAAGAATCAAACCCTAGGTTAAGAAACGGTTGGTTATAGGATTTCCTTTCCACTTCTAGGAACCTAATATCATCAAAGATTATTTAATAACCGTTGTTCTCATCTTGAAGAGCTCAAAAAACCAAAACCATAGCAAAAAGAATCGTCAAAGTCCGATAAGAAATGAGAAAGATATCGCTAAAACAAGGAAAATCGGACTTCTAAGCTAACAGGTGATGAATGTGACTTTGATACCCGAATGCTCCTTTACAGAGCACAAACAGTGCCTAATGCAACTTCAATGCAGATTTATCCGGATGGGACCCGCTTTTCTCTCTGTATCTCATCCTGAAACCCATTTTCTTGAGTTTAAAACATCACCAAACATCCCACACCTAAAATGCTCAAAAGACAACGAATTCAATACCTTGGAAAAGAAAATATGGATGAACTCAAACCTCATCAAGATAGCTAAATTTCGGGTGTGTTGCACCGAAAGCTGAGGTCTCCATCAACTCTACCAACATCCAGGCCCTTAAGAGTTCCCTCAACTCTCATTTTGAAGGAGTCTTATCAAGTTAAATGAACATAAAGAGATATTGAAGCAAATCCTCCAGGTTCTTCAGAAGCCTGCTAATATCCCAACCCCATCCTTCACAAATATAGACATGGCTCAGCTTGACAAGGTGGTCGCAGCTTAGGAGAAACAACCTAATTCCTTGAGGACCCTTGATCATGAAAATAAGTTGAATGAAAGTTCTCCTGAGAGTACCTCCCCATTAAGATGATGACAAATAGAGGGAAAAGCAACCATTGAAACTCAGGACAGGCTGCATGCTGCTATTGAATAGATGATTAAAAGATCTTAAGTGGAAGCATCTCCTACTTCAGCTCCTAATGTTGTTGCCAATAAATTGATGATGTTTCCTCAGATGAGGTTGATCTTCAAAGACATCTAGAATCCTCCTTCATTTATACAGAATTGCCAGAAACTAAGGGGGAGGAATAGGATGAAGAAGAAGATGATGAAGATTTCCCTGATACTAGTGATGATTTTCCCAAACCTGATGATGACGATGATGATTCCTTCATCAAAGTAAATCAAAAGACTCCAGCTACCAAGGAAATATTAATAAGGGAAACTATTTCCCAAGGAAAAAGGGTCCCTCAGTGAGAAAGTCAACCCTCATACCAATGAAAAGGTAAGGTGTAACACCTTCAAATTTGGAAAGAGCGACTAATTTAAAATTTTCATCAATACAATATATAAGAAATAAAATCCTTCTCTTATAAATCAAAACTTGAATTTCCTCAAATAAAAAAACTATATAAATCTCTACAAAAGATATGTCAAATCTTGTACCAAGACATAATTACGGTCGGGTGTTACTAAACCCAAAAGAGTCGCTCTCTCTGAATGCGAAAAACGTCACTAAAGCTAGATCTTTAACGTGCAACATCCTAGCACTCACGCCCAATCGTGTCGCTAGTACCAACCCCGACGAAAACTTGATGCACATGCCGACAATGGAAAAAGGTTAGGCTTAACGCCTAGTGAGTTCAAGAGTTTAGAACATATTCATAATCGGTTGAAATCGAAAGATTGCTTGATTGAATAATAACTTCTCAAATAGAATGACTTCATTATAAAAGCAACATCATACTCTAAAAATGTCATCGAAAATAATGGATAAGATTCTATACCCAAAACAACACCTTTCGGTGACAGGGGAGACCCGTGTTATGTAACAGCCCGTATAAACCAAAAGCCCAAAATTATTTTTAAAGGATAGAGGATTGATTAGACCGAAAGGTCTAGTGAGTCATTTCCCTCGTGTTTAAACCACGATCTGAGGAAAACTAAAAATCATTTTATGACAATTTGTTTTATCGCAACGCCTAGACCCGACAACAAAAGTTATCGGATCCAGGGTCCGATATCCAAGGTTCTCGAATCAAATAGATCCGACAAACAAGAAAATCGAATCATATAGATCCGACAAACTTGCTCCTCGGGCTATATAGGTTCGACAACATTTTCCTCGGGTCCCATAGGGTCGACATGGTGTTTCATTGGGTCATATAGAGCCGACAAACCCACTTGTCGAGCCAAATAGATCCGACAAGATTTCTTGTCGGGTCCTATGGAGCCGACATAAAACCATTCACAAACTCAAAGGACTCGACAAGTCCAGTTCTCGCATCAAAGGGTATCGACAACCATTTTCCTCGAGTCAAACAGACCCTATAACAATTCTTAACAATTCAGGAATCAGATTCCAATCATAACCCAGGTCTAAAGGCATCACATCCTCTCAATATTCTCAACCGGTATTACTCTCACCAGGTTCATTCTCTCGTTCTTTCTAAACCATTGCCTGCTTCACGAGCAAATGGTCCGGTTCACGCCATTCCAAATGGCTAATTTATTTTGATTATACCACCCACAATCATTTATACGTTTTCTCCGTCCACTCATCGCGGATTCACCGCCACAATTCTCGTGACCCAAATACTTTGGTCAACCTCTTTACTTGTTAGTTTCACAAATTACTAACAATCAAAATCATAAAATCTGATTTATATGAAATAAATCACGTGTAACGGAAAACACGTATTTTACAAAAAGCTTTGTAACCACTCACCTCGAACGATAATAATCGATAAACTCCGAGACTTCTAACCGGTGATGATCAAACAACGTATAACTATAACATACGATTCTACCGATTAAAACCTCGATATAAACCCAAAGCTTATTGAATTATAAACTTATAATCCAACCAATAAATCTTACCTTAATCTCTCTTTTCTTCTTTCTGCTTATACGAAACAACAGAGACCAAAAGTATATTTTCTAAAACTAAATGAAATTTAGTCAAAAGTAAAAGAGATGTGGAGATGAAAGGCGGTGCATGGGTTTAGGAACCCTCTTCCAGCCAGGTGTAATCATGTAACAAAACATGAACCACACATAGATACACATGCATGTGCATTTTTTGATTGGCTAAAAATGAAGGTTAATTCATTTAAGTTTTACCCTTCATCTTCACATAAATCACAAAACTACCCCTTTCAAATCAACCATCGTTTATATCGAAACCTGATTATTACAATATCCCCTCCTTAGAAGAATTCCGTCCCGGAATTCCATTAAGCAAACAAGTGAGGGTACTTCATTCTCATATCAGATTCAGGTTCCCATGTAGCTTCGGGTCCCTTGTGATAACGCCACTGGACTTTCACAAGTCGAATCTCTTTATTCCTTAAAGATTTAACCTTGTAGTCTAAAATGGCTTCAGGGGTTTCTTCGAAACACAATTTCTCATCAACTTTGATTTCTGGTAGTGGCACAATTTCTTTAGGATCAGCTAGACACTTCCTTAAGTTTGACACATGAAAAGTGTCATGAATAGCACTTAATTCTACCGGAAGTTTTAGTCGATAAGCCACTTCTCCAATTCGTTCAACAATTTTAAAAGGTCCAACATACCTTGGACTTAACTTGCCCCTCTGTCCGAATCTAACGATTCCTTTCCAAGGTGATACTTTTAACATCACCTTATCTCCGATTTGAAATTCAATCGGCTTACGACGCTTATCGGCATAACTCTTCTGCCGATCTTGGGCTGCTTTCATTCTTTCACGAATCTGGTTGATCTTATCAGCCGTAAGCTGAACTATATCGGGTCCAGCTAATTGTTTCTCACCCACTTCATTCCAACACAGCGGCGTTCGACACTTTCGTCCGTAAAGAACTTCAAAAGGTGCCTCTTGAATACTTGAATGATAATTATTTTTATAGGCGAATTCGATCAAAGGTAAATGACTATCCCATGATCCACCAAAGTCAATAATACATGCCCGCAGCATATCTTCCAAAGTTTGGATTGTACATTCGCTTTGGCCATCTGTTTGGGGATGATAAGCCATACTTAACTTTACTTGTGAACCCATTTCTCTTTGGAAACTTTTCCAAAACATGGAAGTAAAATGAGTACCACGATCAGAAACAATCGATAAAGGGACACCATGACGTGTTACCACTTCATTAATATATAATGTTGCTAACCGTTCCGTTGAGTACGACCCTTTCATCGGCAAGAAGTGCGCAGACTTCGATAAACGATCTATAATAACCCAAATAGCATCAAAACCCTTTTGGCGTCCTAGGCAACTTGGTTATGAAATCCATGGTGATATGATCCCACTTCCAAACTGGAATTTCTAACGGTTGCAGTTTTCCATAAGGTCTTTGATGTTCTATTTTAACCTGTGAACAGGTCATACATTTTTCCACATACTGCGCGACATCCTTCTTCATTCCCGGCCACCAATAAAACTTCTTCATATCATGATACATTTTATTAGTACCCGGGTGTATAGAGAAACGAGACTTGTGAGCTTCACTTAAAACTCTTTCTCTTATATCACCAAATCGTGGCACCCAAACTCTATTTCGGAAACACATCAAATCACGACTATCTTTTACTACTTCAGATAGTAAACCTCCAAGTCGTTCTCGTTTGACCTTTTCTTCCTTGATGGCCTCACCTTGACTTCTTTGCAATTCTTCATGAATACTTGGCAACAATTCAGCTCGTAAAGCGATAGCTTTAATCGTCCCACTCTTCTCTTTGCGGCTCAGTGCGTCGGCCACAACATTTGCCTTTCCCGGATGGTATAGAATTTCACAATCATAATCGCTTACTAATTCTAACCATCGTCTTTGCCGCATATTCAGATCTCATTGATGGAAAAAATGTTGCAAACTTTTATGATCTGTAAAAATTTGGCATTTCGTTCCATATAAGTAATGTCTCCAGATCTTTAGTGCAAAGACCACAGCTGCCAGTTCCATATCGTGAGTAGGGTATTGCTTTTCATGCTCCTTCAACTGTCTTGAAGCATAAGCGATAACCTTTCCACGCTGCATTAACACACAGCCTAAACCCAGCTTGGAGGCGTCGCTGTAGACCACGAAATCTTCCGAACCATCAGGTAAGGATAGAATTGGCGCGCTGCACAACTTGTCTTTTAACATCTGAAAGGCTTCAGCTTGTGCTCCTTTCCATTCGAAGTTTACATTCTTTTTCGTAAGTCCCGTTAACGGTGTAGCAATACGAGAAAAATCTTGTATAAACTTTCGATAATAACCGGCCAATCCAAGAAAACTTCGGATCTCTGTCGGTGTTCTCGGTGCTTCCCACTTCTCGATGGCTTCAATCTTAAGTGGATCTACTTGAATACCTGCCTCAGAAATAATATGACCCAAAAATTGAACTTCACGGAGCCAAAACTCACACTTTGACATCTTGGCATACAATTTCTCCCGCTTCAATAATTCCATAATCAATCGAAGATGATTTGCGTGCTTTTCTTCAGACTTAGAATATATCAATATATCATCGATAAATACAATGACAAACTTATCGAGATATGGTTGACATATTCTATTCATCATATCCATAAAAGCTGATGGCGCATTCGTAAGTCCGAACGGCATCACTAAAAATTCATGATGTCCGTAACGTGTACGAAAGGCTGTTTTTGGCACATCTTCTTCACGTATCTTTAACTGATGATAACCGGATCACAAGTCAATCTTTGAAAAGTAGCTCGCCCCAATCAATTGATCAAATAAATCTTCAATTCTTGGAAGCGGATACTTATTCTTAATCGTCAATTTATTCAATTCACGGTAATCAATGCACATTCTCATTGATCCGTCTTTCTTCTTTACAAACAACACCGGTGCACCCCAAGGAGATACACTCGGTCGGATGAAACCTTTGTCGAGCAATTCCTTTAACTGCGTCATTAACTTTTTTAATTCAGAAGGAGTTAACCGATAAGGTGACCGTGCTACTGGTGCAGCTCCTGGTATTAACTCGATCTGAAACTCTATCGATCGATCAGGTGGTAAACTGGTCAAGTCTTCCGGAAATACTTCCGGAAAGTCACATACTATCGGAATATTCTCCATCTTGGTCTTTTCTTTCTTACTATCAATTACGTAAGCAAGAAAACATACTTACCCTTTATGCAAAAATTTCCGAGCCTTTAAAACAGAAACAAGACTGGAACAACGGTTTCGCCAATCGCCATAAATCACCACTGGCCCTTTTTCTGGTAAATCGATATGAATCATCTTCTTTTCACAAATTATACTGGCTTGATTCTTAGCTAACCAATCCATACCCACTATAACATCAAATTCTCTTAATGGCATAGGGAACAGTTGTATAGGTACGTCACACCCCTCCACAACTATAACACAATTATCAAAAACTTCCTTAACAGAAACTTCCCCATCGTTTGCTGTTTCTACTACTAAGACATCATCTAACATCTTAGACTTAACATACGAAAAACCAATAAATGAGGGTGACACAAAGGAACAATTTGCACCGAATCAAATAACACTTTGGCACTGATTGAATTAACAAGAAAAGTACCTGTCACGACTTCCGGGTTCTCTTCAGCTTCACCTTTTGTCATCTGAAAGGCACGTCCCCTTGTCGCAGCTCCCCCTCTTTTCATTTCCCCACGACCACTTTGATAATTCTTGTTATAAGTCGATCCTTGGTTGGACTGATTTCCCCCAGCATAACCTGTTCCTTGACCCCTCAACTGTGGGCAATTTGGCTGGATATGGTAAGGAGATTTACATGTGAGACAACGTAACGTTGCCTTGCAATCCCTGGCGAAATGACCTGGTTCAAAACATTTGTAACACTTTCGTGGATCAGAGTTACATTCTCCCTGATGTACCTTATGGCAACGGGTACATACTTTATCAGAAATCTTTTGAATCGGACGGTTGGTACCCAACGAATCTCGGTGTATGAAATTCTACCTTCGACTCTTCTCCTTTCCTTTTCTCACCCACTTTCTCTTTTGCTTCCCTGATACAATCTTGCTCGATAGTTTCGGCCGCATCTATTGCAGCAATATAAGTAACAGGGTTTCTGACGATCACACTCCTCCTGATTTCGGCATCTAATCCCCATATATATCTTTTCACTTTCTTACGTTCAGTATTAACATAAGATTCAGCAAATCTGCACTTCTCAGAAAATTCCTCAGTATACACACGTACCGGTCTACCTTTCTGCATCAATTCTAAGAATTCATCTTCCAACTGTCTTATTGCAGCTTCTGGACAATATTGTTCTTTGAATTTCATAGAAAAATTCTCCCACATTCGATTTCTAAAAAAGATTACTAATCCTTAACTTTTCGAGGGATAAAGTTGAGCCAAAAGATCCCGATTCAAGATAAATTCTTCTGATTGGTCAATAAAAATCGATTTCAACGCCATTGTCTCTAGAATATCTGGGTCTGAAGTCATCAAGGCTTCCCACCAATATAGAGCACTTGACTGTAACCTCGAAGTTGCAAACATAACTTTGTCTTCTTTTGAGGTCTTACTGGTCCTTAGCATCATTTCCGTCTCCTTTAGCCAACACATGGCTATCACAGGATCCCGCTCACCAGAATACATAGGAGGTTTGCATGCTAAAAACATTTTAATGTCACCTCTTTTAGCCATAGATGAAGAGGTTGGTGGTGCCGATGCCACAGTCACGGGGGTACTTGCTTCCACTTCTTCGTGAGTTTCAGGAATTACTGTCTCTACTGGCCCTGGTTGAGAGTGATGTCCAAGGTGAGAGAGCAAAGTATCCTGAAATTTAGCTAGTTGAGCTTCTAACATTTCTGGAGTAACATAACCAGGGTTTTGTGCTCGACCTCTTCCCCGTGATCTACCCCTTCCACGGCCCGTTGCCGAGCTTTCTTGGGCTGATATTTCATGTTCAGGATCAACTTTCTTGTTGTATCCCCCTAGCCCTTCCTCGGCCTCGGCCTCGGCCTCGACCTCTAGTGGTAGTAGTAGTTTCTGGATGTTCAGCACCCAGAATTCCTCTTCCTCGACCTTTACCACGGCCTACAGATAATTCTTCTGGAATAACCCTTACAGATGGGTTTTCTCTCTCGGGATTCTCAGAACCAATCCTAACGGATCGTCTAGAATTTCCAGCCATCTTATCTTAACTCGGTCTAACTGCAACAATAACATGTATACAATTAATCACATATTTAAATATAATAGGATGTTCAAGTTCAAACAAGTACTTGTAAATTTATGATTACATTGGCCATATGTAATTTAAATATACCGCACTTGTCATTCTTTTAACCCAATTATATTCAATCACATTCCCCGGGCTCTAACCATGAGTGAAAATACTCGTCTACCACATCTAGTTTAAGTCTAAGTATCAGAAAGATACCTAGATCTCTTAAACTAAGGCTCTGATACCAACTGTAACAGCCCGTATAAACCAAAAGCCCAAAATACATAGATTCATATACACAACGAGTTCCAAGTATTACAACTTATTTATATTACAAGTACACCACAAAAGCCAGCATAACAAGTTACATCTTGTTCTTGCCTTTCCCTTCCGACTTATGCTGCCCTGTAAAAATTATTTTTAAAGGATAGAGGGTTAGACCGAAAGGTCTAGTGAGTCATTTCCCTCGTGTTTAAACCACGATCTGAGGAAAACTAAAAAATTTTATGACAATTTGTTTTATCGCAACGCCTAGACCCGACAACAAAAGTTATCGGATCCAGGGTCCGATATCCAAGGTTCTCGAATCAAATAGATCCGACAAACAAGAAAATCGAATCATATAGATCCGACAAACTTGCTCCTCGGGCTATATAGGTTCGACAACATTTTCCTCGGGTCCCATAGGGTCGACATGGTGTTTCATCGGGTCATATAGAGCCGACAAACCCACTTGTCGAGCCAAATAGATCCGACAAGATTTCTTGTCGGGCCATAAAGAGCCGATAAGATTTCTTGCCGGGTCCTATGTAGCCGACATAAAACCATTCACAAACTCAAAGGACTCGACAAGTCCAGTTCTCGCATCAAAGGGAATCGACAACCATTTTCCTCAAGTCAAACAGACCCGATAACAATTCTTAACAATTCAGGAATCAGATTCCAATCATAACCCAGGTCTAGAGGCATCACATCCTCTCAATATTCTCAACCGGTATTACTCTCACCAGGTTCATTCTCTCGTTCTTTCCAAACCATTGCCTGCTTCACGAGCAAATGGTCCGGTTCACGCCATTCCAAATGGCTAATTTATTTTGATTATACCACCCACAATCATTTATACGTTTTCTCCGTCCACTCATCGCGGATTCACCGCCACAATTCTCGTGACCCAAATACTTTGGTCAACCTCTTTACTTGTTAGTTTCACAAATTACTAACAATCAAAATCATAAAATCTGATTTATATGAAATAAATCACGTGTAACGGAAAACACGTATTTTACAAAAAGCTTTGTAACCACTCACCTCGAACGATAATAATCGATAAACTCCGAGACTTCTAACCGGTGACGATCAAACAACGTATAACTATAACATACGATTCTACCGGTTAAAACCTCGATATAAACCCAAAGCTTATTGAATTATAAACTTATAATCCAACCAATAAATCTTACCTTAATCTCTCTTTTCTTCTTTCTGCTTATACGAAACAACAGAGACCAAAAGTATATTTTCTAAAACTAAATGAAATTTAGTCAAAAGTAAAAGAGATGTGGAGATGAAAGGCGGTGCATGGGTTTAGGAACCCTCTTCCACGTGTAATCATGTAACAAAACATGAACCACACATACATACACATGCATGTGCATTTTTTTTATTGGCTAAAAATGAAGGTTAATTCATTTAAGTTTTACCCTTCATCTTCACATAAATCATAAAACTACCCCTTTCAAATCAACCATCGTTTATATCTAAACCTGATTATTACAATATCCCCTCCTTAGAAGAATTCCGTCCCGGAATTCCATTAAGCAAACAAGTGAGGGTACTTCATTCTCATATCAGATTCAGGTTCCCATGTAGCTTCGGGTCCCTTGTGATAACGCCACTGGACTTTCACAAGTCGAATCTCTTTATTCCTTAAAGATTTAACCTTGTAGTCTAAAATGGCTTCAGGGGTTTCTTCGAAACACAATTTCTCATCAACTTTTATTTCTGGTAGTGGCACAATTTCTTTAGGATTAGCTAGACACTTCCTTAAGTTTGACACATGAAAAGTGTCATGAATAGCACTTAATTCTACCGGAAGTTCTAGTCGATAAGCCACTTCTCCAATTCGTTCAACAATTTTAAAAGATCCGACATACCTTGGACTTAACTTACCCCTTTTTCCGAATCTAATGATTCCTTTCCAAGGTGATACTTTTAACATCACCTTATCTCCGATTTGAAATTCAATCGGCTTACGACGCTTATCGGCATAACTCTTCTTAATGGTCAATTGCTGATGTCCGACTACAAAAGTTCACACCTTAATGCCTATAAAGACCTGATGCCTATCTTAGAAGGTTACATCTTAATGGTCAATGGCTGATGCCCGATTGCAAAAGCCCACACCTTAATGCCTATAAAGACCCGATAGATACCTCAAACAAACAACATGGGATTGACTATCCCAACCAAACCCGACTTATATGCCTATAGATCCATTACATTCTAGCCATAAAATTACACGACACTAAATGAGTGACTAACACACCCAAAACGTGTAATATATCAAATAAATATGTAATAACTGCATATAACTCTAAAAGCTCGACATATAATCATTAAATCGGAAAAATGTCCAAGAGACGCATCTTAGTCAAAACCGAGCAAAAGCTATATAAATCAACACTTATGTGATTACTCAAAACATTGGTTGAGACAAACCATTTTCCCAAACAAAATCATATTCATATATTCCCAAAATGTCTCAAAATGTAATAATATGTAATTCTAACGATTTATAAATCAAATATTCTCACGATGCAAATACAACCAATTGATTTTCGTTTAAAATATAATGCACCCAAACAACTCACACTTATACTTCATTTATCAAAATGTCTAAAAACTCAAGTATAAGCTTCATGTATGATTTATAAACCCTTTCATACAAAATACGCAAACCCAAACACTCACACATTTAATAATAACAAGTAAACATACTAATACTTCAAAATGGACATTTTTGGCATTACACCGTTTTCACAAAGCAACTTGAACTCACCTTGCTAGATTTAGGTTAAATCTAGGTTTTACTCCACAACTCGTGTTTCCTTTAGAGAGAGATTCAGAGCCACAAAATTCATCACTAGGACCATTCATCTAGATCACAAACAAACCCAAAATACACCACAAGAAACCCTAAATCAAAGCCATAAACCAAACCCTAGATATGGTGCAAAAACACCAAAGGCTTACCTTTCGACTTATAGGAACCACATCTCTTTGAGGAATATCCAATCCTCATTGCTTCCATATTGAAGAGCTTCGAAATAAAAATCCACAACACTTGAATTGCTCAAAACGGAGTTGTAATGAAGAAGTTATGGCCAAATGAAGGAAAACCTGATTTTATGCACCGCTGGTCGCGCGCGATTGTGACATGCGACTGTGCCATGGCACCATCGCATGGCACAATCACACGGATTGTACCGAAATTCACTTTTCTTTCTTTGTGCGATCCTGACATGTCACTATAGCATGACACTACAGCATCAACTGTACCGAGGTGTTTTTCTTACTTTTCACCCGTTTTGATCCCGTTTCTCGTCTAGAAGGTGATGCCCAATATAATTCACTTCAAAATATTTATTTCATCTATTCAACTAGTGGAACACAAAGAGGACTCAGGATTTCACTTTACCAAAGATTTGGTTCTTACATTGTGGCATTGCCACTATTTCATGGCAAACGTGTCCAGACCACCAACCACTTGGTATTACCGATGCTCTTGCGACAGATGTCACAACTGCATGGCATAATGAGACGAACATACTCTCAGTATCATCGGTGTTATTGTGACAGATGTCACTATCTCATGCCACCACTGCTCAAACTCTAAAATTAACTTTTCATTACTGAATCGCTTGGTTCAACACTTTCTTCAACTGGGACAAAAATTAGGATGTTACATAAGGAGATGGCCAAAGACAACCCAACCATCCTTTGAACCACTAGGGGAGGTCATCACGAAAAATGAGGTATGTCTTCCCATGATCCTCTTCACCCCTCATTTCTTTGAACCCAAACCCTCAATCCATTTACCTCTTTATTTTACCCCTCTTCAACTATATATGCTATAGTTGACTTATCTTCATCACAAGAACATGTTTCCAGCTCATCCTCTCCCCTGTTTGACTCATCAAGTCAAAGGAATAAACCTTCTGAAGCTAAAAACGTCCCCCTGTACAAACCTTCCGAATCGGTTGGTACCAGAATGCTTTGGGACTCAAAACGAGGACCGAAACCGGACCGTATGTACAAATTCGATACCAGTTTGGTCCGGATTCGGTTCGAGAAAACGATCCACTAGTTTCATCCCTACTGTACTACCTGAGACATTATGGCTTCTATTAGTGGCTCGAGATTAGGGATGCAATCCAAAAGTCAAAGTTTAAGTACAAAGGCTTAGTAAAGAAAAATATGAATGAACTTTTCCATAGAGTATCTAAAGTGATTGAAATTCCTCCTTTTCCTAAAAAGCCTTCAAAGAGAAGAAAAAGAAACGTTGCTGAAGAAGACCCATCTTTCAAAAACGAACATGAAACCAAGTTTTTATTGGAGGCAATCTTCCGGGACAAAAGACCATATCCTAATGTCTCCATACTGAACCTGACTCTTCCGGAAAAAGGACCATATGCTCTTAGAACTGTCCACCTCAAGCCTGAATATATGGGTTATGTTCATAAGTCATAATGGTGAGTATCAGTTTAAGCGACTAGGTGAATTCCCTATATGTCCAGTCGAAGATCTTCTAGTCTTTAGAGATTGGTTAAATGATGATATTCATGGACAAATTTTAGATGACAAGATCCATAATAAGATTCTCAGAAGAAAATGCCTCGGTGAACCTATACCTAATGTCCCTCTTTGTTCGTAACTATGAATAGATAGATTCCTTTGTTTATCTCTCATTTCTTTTAGTGTATAAGTACTTTATCTATTTATGTAATTTCATTTTCCCTTGTAATCTTTAGGTTCGATGATTAATGAAATTTCACAAAGTTCTTTATTCCATTTCAGTACTGAAAAATATCCCTGAAAACAATAGTAGGGACATTGCATTTATGAGTTCCTATCTGAATAACCTAACTATTCTCTGATGAAATTATTTCTTTCATTTATCCAGTGAATAATTTTTTTAGTGCTATGATTTCTAAGTTGTATATCCATCCTTGTCATATTGAAACTCAACTTAGTAGTTATATAAGCTGAAAAAGATCTCACAGCACGGTAAATGAAACACGTACTTTACGAGTTTTATTTCCTTACCATAATACTTAGCAATTCAATTTATAGTACTTAGTCACCAAATAGGTAGGGGGATTGTTGATCCAAGTTTCTTAAATGATTCAATTATGACTCTTTATACTTAGTGAAATTGCTTAGGTTTTAATTTTTGTTGAGTTTTAGCGAGTCATCACTGACTGCGCTCAGTGATCGCTGAACAACCTTTGTAACAGTCTCTGAACTTGAGTATACCTGAAGACAAAACCCACACCAAGGAAACCTTCAGCCATGTCGAAGAAGTAGTTGAAGATAGAGACATGTTAGTTCATGATCTAAAGCGGCTTCAGTGATAACAAGACTATTTTCAACAAGTGTGGAATTTGATCAAGACTCAGTGATACTTCAGCATCATTGATCAAATTAATCTTGCTCAACAAGATTGGTTTTTGTTATCCTATATGCACAAAGGACACCCCCAAACCTGTCAGAAAGGTACATGTACAAAGGTGCTTTATTGTTCCCCACGTGCTTGCCAACCTAAAAGTTCAACTACTCACATGAGGTTAGGTGTCTGCATTATTTGAGAACAAAGGACAAGCTCTCCGATAGATACTAGACATGTGGATCGTACCTTCGGACTTGCATTAAATCTAGTAGATATAAATAACTAAGATGACTCTCTCTTCTTAGGCATGCATCTATATCTCTCTTCTTAATCCTCTACCTTTATGTTCTTATTCTTTTTGTGCATCAACTTCGTGATTCTTAGATTGTTTATAATAGGTTTTTTACTTGTTTAAATTACAACAATATATAAATTTGTTTAAATCAATAAAAGAATTTAAAAAGTAAAATCTGTGTGTTTGTCTTCATCCCCCCGTTCTACAAACTGTGATATCTTGAACACTCTTGTAGACTTCTTTCAGACCAACAGTCGCTTATCTTATCGGGTGAGCATGCCAATGGCGATAGTCTTACCTGGTAAAAGGCATGCCAATTATCGAGAATTTTACCCCGTAAATTTTTTTTTGATTTTGAGGTATTAGAATAAAGTTTGATGAAATTTAATCAGAGTTTAGTTGGATGAAATTGAATTCTTTAAGATATCCAACCAAACGTTAAAACATTTAATTCGAAGAATTCAATAGAATTCAAAGGATTTCATCATTTTCATTATGTGAACCAAACATTAGAGTTGAAATTTAGTTAAATTAATTATTCATTCCAATTTCTTCCAGTTATATCAAAATACATGAACCAAACACCTCCTAAAGATTTTAAACATGTACTCATCTTCAAGAATCTTTTTGTTGAACGGTTAACGGGTTAGAGTTGTGTGATTTTGAATTGGATTTAAAAATTACAGTCATAATTGACATGTGCCCTTTTTCATATGCTTTTTATGATTGGTTCTTCAATCTTTTTCGTATACGATTATAGATATAAAATTTAAGTAATTACGAGGTCAATATGGGTGGGATCGAACATAAGACCCATCTTATATTTAGATAAAATTGTTTTATCTTTTTATAAACTGAGTTACATCTATGTAATATAACATAACCTTAGATTTGTCAGTTATAATCTTTTATGTCACATAATATTATTTAAAATTTGACAAGTTAAAACGTGGTTGATCTCCCAAAAAAAATATATCATTTCCTTTTATTTTATAAATAATTAGTATATTAAATATGATTATAAAGTATATTATTTTTTAGTTTAATTAATTTGATGGATAAGTTTGATGAAGATTAATGACGTGGACCATGAGGATGTTTGACTCAAATTGATCAAAGTAAAACAGCTGTAGCACTTCTGTTTGGGGCAGACGCGTTACGTAAAATATTTTAATCAACATAACTTACAAATAAACATAAAAGAAATTAAAATATAATAACTTTTAACTTAGTTTTAAATATATTTTCTGATTCAATTTAAGGGTCGTTTACCAAACGTTTATCCGCGTAAATGTTTATCAAGTCATATTACCTTATCAGAAAAATATGACAAATACCAAAAAATCTTATTCGATAAAAACGAAAATAAGGAAAACAAGGACCAAGAGTCTTACCCGGTAAGTGATGGCGACGGCTTACCACAGTAAGCACTTACTGGATAAATTGTTGCATACGACATCGTTTTGGTGGACTAAAATCTTACGCGGTAAATAAATGACAGTGTTGAATTTTGCCGATGAACACTTACCCGGATAATATTTGGTAAATGACCCATTAGTTTTAAATTTATATAAAGGAAAAGTTTATAAAAATCCAACGAATTTTTCAATGTTTAATGATTAAGTTTATGAACATTCTTTTGAATGGATAAACAATTGAATTTTATAATTTTGAATGATAAAGTTTGTGAACATTATTTTTAATGAAGAAATCATTGAATTTTTAGAAATTGGTTACTTAAATTGTTTGAATCTAATCGACTATGAATGTTTTAAATTAAAACGAAAATTTAAACCCGTTTTACTGTTTCCAATTTCATCCAAAACCATTGCACTCAAAGGCATCCATGTTCGTTATGTTGTTCGGAGTCTGTTTTTGTTTGTCATGAATGATCCGGGTTGGTCCTAATTGTATATAAAGCGTGTTGATCTAAGTCTGTTTTGTTGTACAGCGTATGTGTCTGGTTTTGTTTGTCAAGATTGAATCAGACATCATCAGTTGTATACTTGAGTAGTACGAACTTGTGATTGCTAGGTGTAATTTATTTGGGTTGTTATAAAAAATTTAATATGTTGCCGTTCAAAAAAAACAATCCAAAATAACCCCAAAAACCCTTTATTACTCTTCCAAAATTGAAAACACCAAAACTCTTGATGATTTGCATGAACTCAAAGAACCCACATAAGAAAACCAATCCAAAACCCAAGACTACTACTAGATTAAGAACCAATGATGGTTTTCACCATAAAAAATCTACATACCAACAACACTTGATCATTTAATATTAAAAACCCATAAAGGCATTAAACCTTTAAAAATGGTGGAATTGGGATCATAAGGAGATAAAGTACATACAAAAAATGGAGAATCAAGTCATTCTCTTCTCCTCCTTCAATTATCATCAACTTCTCCATCTTTGAAACCCTTTCTTCGAGTTCTCTTGTCACACAAAAACTTAAGAGATTTCTTACTGAGGGTAAAACCCTAAATAGCCTTCATGTTACACATTGTCTCTTGTCCTTTATCTTTTCCTTGAACCTTCATAAGTCCAATCTCTTTGCTCTTAGAATCTTCTGTCCAATTGCACATCTTGTAATGGCACTCTCATATACACATCAATAAGACAGTTTCTCAAACTAGGCACATGAATTGTGTTCTGAATGGCTAGCGACTCTTTAGGTAAATCCCATTTATATGCTACCTCGATAGCCTGATCAAAGATCGTACAAGTCCAATGTAGTGCAGACTCAACTTTCCTTTCTCACCAAATTGAATTGTTCCCATCCAAACCAAGATTTTCAACACCATGTTGTCCCCTACTTGAAACTCTATTGAAATGTATTGCTCACCCATGTAGTCCTTCTTACGATTCTGAATCACTTTTAATTTCTCATGAATTTGACCGATTTAACAAAAGTCAATTGAACCATCTCCGGATCTGCAAATTGTTTCTCCCCTACCTCACTCCAATGCATTTGCATTCTAAACTTTCTACCATACAACACAAACAACCTGAATATTTGTATGGAAATTCAATAACATATAATTACCTCCTACAAGCTACTGAAGCCAATGGCTCACAACCTCAACATACCTTCAAGTGTTTGAGTAGTCTTATCACTATGTCCGCTTATCTGAGGATGATACGTTGTGCTCAACCTAATATGATATTCCATCTCCAGCTTAAAACTCTTCAAAAATAAAGAAGTAAACTCACCATCATGATCCAACACAACTCGATGACGGTATCTCATGTCTAGAAACAAAAAAGATAAAGTTTAGCCAATCTCTCCATAGAATTCACCTCCCTATCTCGTATGTAATGAGGCGATTTAGAGAAATCGACCAACAATCACTCAAATTACATCAAAGCCTTTGGTGTCCTTAGCAACTTCGTCACGAGGCACATCATAAAGTAATCCCATTCACACACCGGGATGTCTAAAGGCTATAAATTCCCTTTTTAACACTGGTATTGGAATATCAAATCCCCTGTATTGAAAATTAGCATTTTATTGAAATCTTTTTAAAATATTATCAACACATTAATCAATAAATATTTTAATAATACAATTAATTCATAAAACAAAAATTACGTTGGAGCCAATATATTTTATTCATTAAACATTTATATTTTTGACAAGGTAATATATTAATTAAGGTATTGTTTAGTAAATATAAAGGGAACTATCTTATTTTTTTAGTTCACGTTTGGATACATATCAGCTAGCTTAGTAAAACATTAGTTGGATAGCATTTTAGAAACTTATTGACACTTATTCTAATTATAACTCTGATTAATATTTATTACTATTAATTATATCAATCATTAATATATATTTGTTAATTTTTATTTAATATATTTAGTTCAAAAAGCAAAAATAACAACTCAAAAAATGCTTAGGTAAGTAAGTTACATATAAATTAAAATTATATTTATTTTGTTTTATAAATAAAAAAATATTATAAATGATTTTGATAAATATGTAATCTAATTATTAATATTTTTATAAAAAAATATTAATTAATTATAATATATGACATTAACAAAAAAAGTTCCATATTATACGTGATGGTTGTATGAAATAAAAAATTAATATAATTTTTTTCTAAAATTTGATTTAACGAACCCAAAATTTATAATATATAGTTAATTTGAACTTTTTTAATTAATATATTATATTTTTTTTACTATTTTGTTTGTAATTAACATGTTATGTTACAAGTGATCTGTTTTAATTACATTATTAAATATTGTAATCGATTATTTTTTTTCAAGATGTCATTTTTAACAATTTCACATTTTTATCTAACTTGTCAACTAATTTTTTTTCATATTCATCAACTAGATTATCAATTACAAATAATGTAAATATTGCATACCTTACAAACCAATCTCAATTGTCCCTACAGATTTTGAAATTAATCGTTGATATGGATTAACTCGGTTCCAAAATTTTCTCTCAATCTTATATGCAACTAATTTGATAACCGATTAAAAATAAATACACATAATAAAGACCGAAATTGGTTTATAAAATGTATAATATTTACATGGTTTGTATTTGATTTTTTTTATAGCTAGTTTGTCAAAGATAGTCTAAGAACATCCACAATGCTTTAAGTCTTAGAAAGACCTTTTCTATGTAAAAAGTTGTTTATAAATTTAATCTAGTACAAAAAAATTCTTTCAAAAAATTATAAATGAGAGAATGTAAAAAACAAAAAAATATAAAAAAGCATTTCTTCAAAAACTTTTAAAATAGGGAAAATTTCATCTATATTCTTTAAAACTTTATATATTACGTATATATCTTTGTAAAGTTTGAAACTACGTATATATTCTTCTAAATCTCTAGAACTCACATATATGTCATTCTCCCTAATTTAATTATTATTAAAACATTTAAAAAATACAAATCATTGAAATATATAAATCATTACTTAACTACCCTTCAATTTAGAGATAATGATTTGTATTTTTTAAATATTTTAATAATAATTAAATTATGGAGAATGACATATATGTGAATTTTAGAGGTTTAAATATATATGGACGTGTCCAAATGAAAACTTAAATTTGGTTGTGAACGTGAGAACAAATGAGAGTGTGACACGTGTCTCATTCAAAGAAATATTCAGACTGAATATAATATTTATTCAGTCTGAATCTACAAAGAAATATTCAGACTGAATATTTCTTTGTATATTCAGACTGAATATTTCTTTGTATATTCAGTCTGAATAATCTATATTCAGACACGTGTCGCGCTCTCATTTGTCCTCACGTTTACAACCAAATTTGAGTTTGCATTTGAACTTTCTTCTATATATATATATATAGGGTTAGGTTCAAATGTGAACTAATTTTTGGTTGTGAACGTGAGGACGAATCTCAGCCACACATCTTCGGTTATGGTGGACGCGATCACGGAGGATTGATGCGATTCATGGGAGGGTGGAGATTATTAAAGAAGGGGAACCAGCGTCAAAGTTCGCGCTTTATTGACCGGATAAGTGGCTGAGATTCGTCCTCACGTTCACAACCAAAAATGAGTTCACATTTGAACTTTCCTCTATATATATATATATATAGGGTTAGGTTCAAATGTGAACTCAATTTTGACTGTGAACGTGAGAACGAATCTCAGCCACACATCTTCGGTTATGGTGGATGCGATCACGGAGGATTGACGCGATTCATGGGAGGGTGGAGATTATTAAAGGAAGGGAACCAGGTCAAAGCCGCCTTTATTGACCAGATAAGTGGCTGAGATTCGTCCTCACGTTCACAACCAAAAATGAGTTCACATTTGAACTTTCCTCTATATATATATATATAATTTCAAGCTTTACCAGAATATATAGTAATATAAGAAGTTTTAAAGTATATAAATAAGAAAAGTCTTTTTATCCGATGTAAAAATATATTTTAAACAACTAAAAACGTGTTTTCAATGCGTTGTGTTGTAACTTCAATGATAGTTCTTATAAGAACCTCATTTTTATATATTTTTTTATCACATCAATGTCAGCTCATTAAATTAGAAACCTATTAAAAATTCTATAATGGAGGTTCTTATAAGAACCTTTTTTGTGTGGATCGTATTGATTTTTTAATATTAATAATTTAAATAAGTTATATTTTAATAATTAAATAAGTCAAAAAAGTAAATAAAAGACGAGTAAAATGACATGTTTTACAAAAATTATGATAAGAACTAAAGTTGTTGTTGGGTAGCTATGTATTAATGTACTTTTTTTTCTTATAAAAACCTTGTATCCTCTCACATTTCCTTGCACGTTCAACGCTTGACTTGACGGATAACCGGAAATTTGAGCAAATCCAGGATATATTTTTCATTTTTACTTTTTTTATTTTCCCTTTATCCGATGCTTACATAAATAATAAGAAAAAGCAATCAACTAACTATGGTTAAGTTAACTGTAGTTTAGGTTTAACACTTGTCAACTCAAATCACCTATAAAAACCCCATTCCTACCTTGGTGTCAGACATATCTTCCACCACCTCCATTTTCATCAATCATATACCTACGTTACATATCCAAATTTGACGTTCATCTACGTCACTTTATCCATATCTTCTCTCCGATTTTCCGATCACCGGTAAGTTCTATTGCTTTCCGGTTACCGTAATTCATATGTATATATATTGTACTCTGTCTGTGTGTGATTTTCCGATCACCGGTAAGTTCTATTGCTTTCCTGTTATCGTAATTCATGTGTAAATTGTACTCTGTGTGTGTGTGTGATTTCAATACGATCATTGATTGTTTGTTGCACACACAGAGATCGTGAAAAATGGCGTCACAAGGTACGGAGAACGGTGAATTTAGCTTTCCTAGAACACCGAAAGGACGAAATGGACTTCCGAAGATTCAAACGCATGGGAAAAAGGAAGATCAGATCTGTCATGACGATAGTGGACCGCCGGTGAAAGCTCAAACGATCGACGAACTGCATTCACTTCAGAAGAAGAGATCTGTTCCAACTACGCCGATCAAAGCCGGAGGTCAGCCAGCTTTTAATGCTGTTTCCGATGAAGAACGCCAGAAACAACAGCTTCAATCGATTAGGTTTAATTTCACCTTCACTTTTTCTTCGATTATACTTCAATTTCAGAAAAAAAAATTAGGTTATTTTTTGGTAACTGGAAGAGAAATTTGTATCGCTAATTTTGGTATTTTTTTTAGTGCGTCGTTGGCTTCATTGACAAGAGAAACGGGACCGAAAGTGGTGAGGGGAGATCCTGATCGGAAACCTGAAACTCCGAGAGCTCACGTGACTCACCAACACCATCACGTGCACGCTCCTGTACTGAGTACCAGTGATAGTTCTCTCAAGTTCACCCATATCCTCTACAACCTATCCCCTGCTGGTACATATATCATCATCTTCGTTTTTTTCCCTATTAAAATAAAAATAATCATATGTCTGTAAACGACGGGTTCGTATTTCACGGATGAATTAAAGTGTAAAAAAAAAAAAAGTTCGTAAACGAGTCCGCGCTTGCGGGACCTGTAAATTGTGTGGATATGTTTTCCAAAATTATATATTTGGTCCCCACGATTATGGACATGGTTCATAAGAAACTATACTAAAACAAAGAAAATATAGGATTTTAACATTTTTGTTGTTCTAACAACTGTGGGAGAGCGTATAAAAATCTAAAAATCTCTAAATTTAGGGGGTATTTGGATTAGCTTATAAAAACAACTTATTGACTTATTTCTATGTGGCATCATTGATAAGTCATTTTGAGTGTTTGGGAAAAACAACTTATCCGGTGCCAAACCGGTGATAAGTCATTTTTTTAACAAGTGCATTTTTTTAACAAGTGCATTTTTTTAACTTATCAACTTTTGATAAACACTTTTCCAGTAATCAATAAGTTATAAGTCAATAAGCTAATCCAAACACCCCTTAGAAAATCTCTAAAACTATTTAGAAGAAAGAGAAATAAAATTTTAATTATATCAAAAAACTATTGAAGTTGTATAGGAAAGAAAAATAATATTTAATTAAATATATCAAATATTTTATTAATATATTTAAGTTAGAATTGTTAAAATAGAGTAGCCATTTGAGTTGAATAAAGTTTTGACTTTTTATACTCTATTATAAAAAAATTATAGCATAGTTGGAGATGCTCTTAACTTCATTTTTTTGACACTTTGATCCATCCGTAAAACACAGACCTTAGGGCTATTTTGGTGATTTATAGGAAGAAATGGCTATTTTGGTGATTTATAGGAAGAAATGGCTAAGAGGTGAAACAATAAGATTAAAATGATTATTTTAATTAATTTATGTTTTTGGTGCCATATGAATGAATCTTTAAAATGAAATTAGTAATTAATGGGTGAATATATGCTTATTAATTTTGATCATTTATATGGGTTAATTATTACAGAGCTTTACGAGCAAGCGATAAAGTATGAGAAAGGATCGTTCATAACATCTAGTGGAGCTTTGGCCACTCTCTCTGGTGCCAAAACTGGGCGATCACCAAGAGATAAACGTGTTGTCAGAGACGAGACAACCGAAGATGACCTTTGGTGGGGAAAGTAAGTTTAACCAAAACCCTTTTTTTTTTTATAAAAAATTACTCTCCAAAATCTCAGATCTTGTAAGCAATCATATAGTAAAACATATCCTCGAAAACAATGGATAAATATAAATTAATTAAAGTTAATAAAATAATGAAGTGTTTTCGAGGACTTGCATTACAAAATAAAAAAATATAGTTTATATGATGTTTTTAGATCTTTTAATAGGTTTTTAAAAATAAAAGGTTTAATTAAACTTTTATAGGAAAATTAATTAAAATAGTTATTTTAGGCATTTCTCTTTAACTTTCCTAAAATAGTCATAAAACGACAAAAACAATTTATAGTTGCCACCTCTCTATGCAATATCATACCTTCACAATATAGTTTCAAATTTAACACTTTATTTGCATTTGAAGGTATTATTCCTATATTCGTAATATTGTGGATCCGTGGATATTTTAGTAAACTTAGAAAAAAAAATGATTAAGAGATAAAAACCACTCGAGCTGAAATCGTCATTTTAATTAATTTCTCTTTTTAAAATTGTCTTTTAAAAAGCGGTATATAAATACAACTTTTTCAAATGACGATAACAAAAAATTTACCTGGACAATTTATTTCAAAGGTGTTAAAAAACTAGTTGAAACGTTATATAAGAATATTGTTAACAATTTTACCGAAGACGTATAATTATTTGGTCCTATAAAAAGTCTAATATGATATTCAAACATTTTTACATCTTGTAAATCTGATTTTATTATAGTATTAAGCTATATTTTGTGCAATTTATTAAACTTTCATTTGGTTGATGATGGTTAAATTTTAAATGTTTACCTAAAAACAGGGGGTCTCCAAATATTGAGATGGATGAACACACTTTCTTGGTGAATAGAGAGAGAGCAGTGGATTACTTGTGCTCGCTTGATAAGGTGATTTGATCCTTTTTCTTTATTCTAAAAGCATGAAGCATATATAAATAAGTAAGATAATCAAGATAATCAGATGAGAACCATAAATATATTATAAATTCGTAATAATTGATATAAAGATATATTTTTTTATCAAAATCTATGATTTAAAATATTATCTTACGTGTGTTACTGTTTCCTTTGTAGAAACGTTACATGTGATTTTTTCTTTCACCTAGTAAAATAAAAAATATATTTAAAAAATATTCACGTGATGAAAAAAAATACAAGTAAAACTATTATATTATAATATATATATATATCAATATCTTAAAAGTTAAATCCTAGTATTTGTGGGAAAAAAAATAGCATGTAAAAAGTTATTTTTAAATTGGTTCTTACGGATTTATAATATTTTTGTGATTTTCATTAGATTTAATCCCTATTTATATAGTTTAATTGAAACTTTTATTGACCACACCGACAATATAGGATTTTGGGGATTTATTTTATATATGTTTTTATGCAAGCCGCTTCTTGGATACAATATAATGACTAAAGTAATCTTTGAAAAGATAAAATAAAATTGAATACTATTTTATATCTACAGATGCCACGAGAACTTTGTTATATTCCATTAGTTATGAACTAATCTTAGAACCAAGAAAGACTATATATTTTTGCAAGATGATGTTTAAATCAAGGGAAATTGTCCTAAATAGTTACATGGGTCCATCCTATTATTTGTTAGGCCATTCTTCGTTGGTTGGACTAAAATAACCAAGATTTTTGGTTGGACTAAAATAACTAAGATTTCGTAAGTTTTCATTTCACAACTTACTAAATGTACTTTTTTTAAACTAAATATGATTCTGGTATAATCGGCTTGCGAAATGGTCTGTCAGAATCATATTTTATAACAAAAAGTACATTTGGGTACTTTTTTAGCAAGTTGCAAATTACTGATTATTTTGGGACAAGTGGAAAAAGTGGGCTAAATAAACGGGAGCCATTTGGTTATATTTTGGGCAATTAGCAAACAAACCTGGTGAATTTCACATAGAGGCGTGGCGTGGGGAAGGGTTTAGCTTGTATGTAGGCTTTACCTTTATCGTGAAGGAACATAATTTTGTTTCATTAAAATCCCCAAAATGTTTTAAACACCTGTAAAGGAACATAAGTAGTTTTTTTTAGGAAGTTTGGGATCTTGGAGCTTAGCATCTCCAATGATAAAAGTAAAGACTTGATAAAAAGATTAATCATTGGAGTAATAACTTGAAGAATGACTTGATATCCAAATGTTTGAAAAATTATGTATGTGTACTAAAAATGAATTAAAAAAATACAAAAGAAGGTTTTGAAAGACTTGACCATTAGAGAAAGATGGTTTTTGTTTAGTGAAAATATTATATGGCAAATAGATCAGGTCCGTTAAAGACTTGACCATTACAGATAGTTTTTCTATTCCATTTTAATGCCTACAAATCTACTAGGCCCAGGGGCAGATTTGGTATACATTGGGGGGTCCCATGCCATAAGATTCCTGACGTAATTGAAAACATTTACGACTCTTAAACGTGTCATCGATTCGACTTGTACCATCGTAGGTACGAATTACAAGAAAATTGAAATACTACAATAAAAATAATTTAAATTTTAATGGTTAAGATTTAAGAATAACTAAACACAAAAATCTTAGGCCTTGTTTTTTTTCTCATTTTAAGATCTTAATCATCACTTATGTCTTAATTTATTTAGACGTTTCATAACCATTTCAGAACTGAAATCAGATTTCAGACTTTAGCACCTCTTAAAAAAACAAATGCCACCTTATTGTTTGAAATCACATCCGATTTTTTAGTGTTTTATATAATATTTAATATTATATATTATACTAATTATTCTATATCACAATTAAAAAAATTATGATCCGCCTCTTCCATATCAGGTTCCGTGGTTACCTACGTATCCCCTTGTTCAATACCAATTTTGATATCCATCCCAAAGCTATTTGTAAATTACAAACTACAAAGACGGGATCAAAGTGAATAAAAGTAGTGAGGGACCCACAAGAAAACACCAATTTTGAATGGAAATAATACGAATGAAAATGGGCCGGGTTCGAGTCGGTTATTGGTATTCCTATTCCAGAAACCGATGATCAAAACTGTCATCGTAACCGTCCCGATCCTTGTAGGAGATTTTATCGGGGATCCCCATCGGGCCCCCACGGTTTTCTCGTTGGGGAACCTGTTAAGGGTAAAAATCTCTTTTCACCGTTGGTTATATACCCGAACCTGAACCCGAAACCAAAATTGGCCAGAGCAAATTACAGTTTTTTTTTTAAATATTCAAATATCTTCCAACTAACATCACGATTAGACAAATAAAATAGACTTTTTTGTAAGGCTTACTTTTGGTTTTGAAGTAGACTCGATAAAAGTCTTTTAAATTTTAATGTTAGTATTTTTATTTTTATGATATTTTATATATATATATATATATATATATTTATATATATAAAAAGAGAGAGAGGAAAGTTTAAATGAGAGCTCAGATTTGGTTGTGAACGCTAGGACAAATGATAGTGCTGCACGTGTTTTAATGTAGATTATTCAGACTGAATATATACTATATTCATTCTGAATATTTCTTTGATTATTCAGTCTGAATATGACACGTGTGGCGCTCTCATTTGTCCTCACGTTCACAATCAAATTTAAGTTCTCATTTGAACCCGTCCATATATATATATATATACATAAAGAGAGAGAGGGTGGGTGGGGTGGGGTGGGGGGGGGGGGGGGAAGGTTCGAGGGAACCTTTAAAAAAACAAAAAACTGAAAAACATCTTCATCTGAAAATTTCTATATATATATATATATAATTTTTCGTCTGGACAGTGTGTCTCTAATAAGAAGTCCATGAACCTGAAAATTTTGATTTTCGGTTTTTTTTTTGCCATTTAGGATAAATTGTTAATTTCAAATTTTATTATTTAATTCCGCCTTAAAAGTCGGACATTTATAAATTAATACATCAGTTTCACCAATATCTTCATGTGCTGCACCAACTTTTTGCGGACATATTTGTAACGCCTTGCCACACACGTGTATAGACACATTTTATGGGTATAAAGTAGATTTTTTTTTGGAAACAACGAGATATTAATGCATCGAAAACAACGTGAAATCAACCTTAAAATTGAAGTGTAATATGTTATATCTTAGGATATGGATTAGATATATATCAACGGACCTAAAAATTTTGCTGAGTGGATCCACTTTTATGATAGAAGAATAGCCTACAAAGTCATCCCATGTCTTTTTAGCCGAGTTCTACTGTCTCGGGGATTTTTTTTGAGTTTTCTGGTTAATTTCGAAGAATTTTTAAGTTTATTAGTTTGATTTCGAGAGACTTTTTTGGTTTTTTGGTCGATGTCCCTTGTATTTTCTTGTATCTTGGAGTACCTCTCAAAGTTTAGCGTGTACATCTTTAATACCCCTAAAATTCTACTCATGAAAATAAGCTGAGCAGGTGCACCGGATCTCGCTTGGAGTACCTCTCAAAGTTTTGCCTTGTGATTGTCTCAATTATTTAAATGAATTAATTGAGTGATTGCCTACCACTTGCTACTTTCAATTCTGGTTGACTTTAGAAAACCTTATTTTCTTATAGGACCATCTTATGACATTTGATATATTTATCAACAGCTTTACCTTTTCAACAAAAAAAACTTTCTTCATTTTGATAAATGGTTTGGTGCAGAATGATTAAATGGTCATAATGATTAAGAGGCTTTTATAATATAGTGCAAAATGAAATATAGTTGTTTGGTAATTGTTCAAAATGAAATTAGGGCGCTGAATGGTTTAGAGAGACCCAAGATACAAAATCATTCAGAGGCTTTTAGAACCGTTAAAAGACATACTTTTTTTTGCCAAACTTAGCGATTCAGAGACTGCCTCTTAATGAAATTATTAAGAGGTAACAAACAACCCCTCAATGGAACTATTAAGAGCTAAAAAACTGCATCGTAATGGAACTATTAAGAGATAAGTCATTTTGTACTAGTTCTTGCAAGCCGGTCAGTTCAAGGTTAACTATAGCAACATGAATTAGATTCTTCGGGTTTTGGTTGTTACTAACTGTGTTTCTTTGTTCCTATATTGGAGTAACAATTCTATTAAGGAGTCTATATATAAAAGTTACTGAATATTATGTGTTTGTTTCGTGGCTTACAGGTTTACGTTAACGATCAGTTTCTCAACTGGGATCCAGTTCATCGTATCAAAGTCCGTATTGTATCTGCTAGAGCTTATCACTCATTGTTCATGCATAACATGTAAGTAGCTAAGTATATAGACAAAAACGAGGTTTTTGAGTGAAATTAATTAAAGTAGCCATTTTTTTTGGTTGCATCCCATTTTTCCCAAAAGTTACCAAAATAGCCATCAGGTTCGTAATTACGAAGAGGTGAAAATGTATAAAAAAAAGAATTTTCTGAACTAGGTTCAGAATTTCAGGGACCAAATACGTAAAATTTGGAAACTACGCAATTGCGAAGTGGATATTGCGAACCTAGACCAAATTTTACGAATTTGGTCCCTGAAATTACGAACCTAGTTCAGAAACTTCTTTTTCTTTTTACATTCCCCCCTTTGCAATTGCAAGCCTTTTCTTTTTGAAAGGGTATCTTAGGCATTTGCCTAGACTAATCCTTGTCACTTAAAGACTGTGAAAGCGTGCAGCCCTGAGATAAAACCCCAGTGGCCACAAGTTTTTAATGCCTGGATTCAATCCTGAGTTGGATGGGTTATCTAGCCACATCCCTCACAAGCCTTAACCAGTACGCCACAAGTCTTGTGGTTTGCAATTGCAAACCTGGTGGCCATTTTGGTAACTTTTAGGAGAAATGGGCTAGGAGGTGAAACCAAAATGAAAAAATGGCTACTTTAATTAATTTCCCGGTTTTTAATGGTACTATTTTGATCAATAAGAGCATCTCCAATGCAAGGTTCTTATAAGCAAATAGTGCATTCTCTTATAAGAACTACCATTGTGGAGAACATGCCATAGGTGCTTCAACAAGAACCTTGGTTCTTAGCATGATTTTTGTGAGAAATGACATTTTACTTATTTTTGATTTATTTTTTTGACTTTATATTAACTTATTTAATTAATTATTTATGTTAAAAGAATCAATGAGACCCACTAAAAGGAGGTTCTTACAAGAACCACCATTGTGGAGATCTTGGTGAGTTCTTAACTTGGTGATGTGGACTTGAGGTGGCAAAAAAGGTACAAAAAGAAGGTTCTTGTAAGAACCTCCATTGGAGATGCTCTAACTTTAAATGAGAAATGTCAGAAGGTTATGGATTTAAAAGAAAATTGTGAGGTCATTCAACTGTTGGACTTGTAAAAAGCTAGCTTTGAACATAAGAGTAACGAGATAAATGGCAGGTGCATTCGACCAACTCCTGAAGAGCTAGAGGAATTTGGTACTCCAGATTTTACGATATATAATGCTGGGATGTTTCCTTGTAACCGTTACACTCATTATATGACATCTTCCACAAGTATCGATCTCAATCTTGGTAGAAGGGAGATGGTGATCCTTGGAACCCAATATGCCGGTGAGATGAAGAAAGGTCTTTTCGGTGTGATGCATTATCTCATGCCTAAACGCCAAATCCTCTCCCTACATTCGGGTTGCAATATGGGGAAAGATGGCGATGTAGCACTCTTCTTTGGATTATCAGGTATATATACATACATCAAGTGTTTGGTTTAAAAGTCTATTCTTGTGGTTTGCTTAGATTGAATGATATTCTATATGTTGTCGGTAGTATGTTAGACTACTGTTGGAGTCCCACATCAGCTAGACTTGGACCATTTCGGCTCGATATATATTGGAATCAAGGGCTCTTTTGAAGAGTAATTTAAAAGTGTTCCACATATTTTCACATGGTATCAGAGCCATTTGTACCTGTTTAGTCCCCTCTCTACCATATGGGACAGTTTGTCTTTTGTCTAGCCTACATTGGAGGGGACGTGTTGGAGCCAGAGGCGGATTTAGTTGGGGAGGGGGATGGGACGTCATTAAAAAAAAAAATTTATAAGGGTTAAGAATAAAAAATTACAGCTTTTTACTTCTACCCCCATTGAATTTTTTGCAAGGGACCCGACATCCTTAGAAATCAATCAAAAAAATCTAAAGAAGTCTCTTGAAATCAACCAAAAATGTCTCTTGAAATCACTAAAAAAAATAAAAGAAGTCCTTCGAAATCGACAAAAACACTAAAAAGATCCTCGAAATCAACCAATTTTTTTTTTAAAAATCTCTAGAAATGGTGTAATTACGCTAAAAACACATCGGACAACTTTGCGGGCCTTTAGTCTACCTTAAAGGTGGCCCCACTAGCCTACGTTGGCAAACTTAGTGGGACTTACAGTTTTCTTTTTTATTACGTTTGCACGTAGGTACGGGCAAGACCACATTGTCAACGGATCACAACAGATATCTAATTGGTGACGATGAGCATTGTTGGAGTGAGAACGGTGTGTCAAATATCGAAGGCGGTTGCTATGCCAAGTGCATTGATCTATCAAGAGAGAAGGAACCCGATATCTTCAATGCCATCAAGTTCGGAACAGGTGAAAATGATTATTTCGAAACACCCCTCTCCCTTTTTTTCAAAATTTGAATACAAGTCTGAATAACTTTGTTGTTGTTTATGGGCAGTGATGGAAAATGTGGTGTTTGATGAGCATACTCGAGAAGTCGATTATTCAGACAAATCTGTAACAGGTAAATAAAATTAAGATCAAATAGACTTGGACTTTTCTACTTCAATATATGTCAGTACCCCCCCCCCCTTCCGTCCTCAAGGGCTCTTTTAGAGAGTAACCTGTTGGAGTCAGGGATGGACCCGGAATGTTTTTCAAACGGCGGCAGCATTTAACTATAAGAAAAAAAAATAGAGGGTAATTTTTTTCATATGGTGGCACCATTTGACTAAGAAAATGACACTAACAGTATTCGAAATCGGGTTTCGGGTGGAAGAAAAGCCTTGTAAACCAACTCTACCAAAGAAAACTTGTTCTCATTGTAGTTTCAGTTGCACCCCTTTGAAGTTTCCAAAACAATACGGCTGCACCTTATAAAAAGAGATACGGTAACCAAAAGGTTGTGGCGTAGTGGTTGAGGCTATGGGGGATGTGGTGGAATATCCCATCTGCCCAGGGTTCGAATCCGAACGTACACAACAATTTCGGCCACTGAGTTTACCAGAGTTGATGTCTTGCAGTCATAATTTGTCGGGATTATTCCTGGCATAGCCTGGGACACCCTTCGAGAAAAAGAAAAAGAAAAAGAAAAAGAAAACAACACGGTTGCACCTTTCCCAAGCCTATTTTTTTGCTCTGTGGCACCATATTGGGTCCGTCCATGGATAAGTTCCACATATTAAATATGGTATCAGAGCCCAGGTCCATCTCAGGGACTCGGCACTTGGGGACACCTACGTGTCCCTCTATCTGGCCTATGTTTTTTTTAATCCCACATCACATATCAATAGAAACTCTTAAAGAAAGTCAAAATTTTATACTAATGATTGAAGTCAATTTGTTGTAGAGAACACACGGGCGGCATATCCGATAGAATACATACCAAATGCTAAAATACCATGTGTCGGCCCTCATCCAAAGAACGTCATCCTGCTAGCTTGTGACGCATTTGGCGTACTCCCGCCCGTTAGCAAGCTAAACTTAGCCCAAACCATGTATCATTTCATCAGCGGCTACACTGCTTTGGTATGTTCTAGTTATTACTGAATATTATTCTGTATATCTTTTGTAATTATCTGTGATATATAGTTTTCTAGAATATTGGGATTCCAATATTTTTTGTAAATTATCTGTATATCTTTCATATGTGTTATTTGGTTTTCGTTAATATTTATTTTCTATAAATTTTTAACGAGTTTTTCTCGTGTTTTTAGGTGGCTGGAACAGAAGATGGAATTAAGGAGCCACAGGCAACATTTTCAGCTTGTTTTGGTGCTGCATTTATAATGCTTCATCCAACTAAGTATGCAGCCATGTTGGCTGAAAAGATGAAAAAGCATGGTGCAACCGGATGGCTTGTTAACACTGGTTGGTCAGGCGGAAGGTAAATCGCTTACCTCTTAACAGTTTTATTAAGAGTCAGGTCTCTGAATCGCTAAGAGGTGAATCTTGTTTGGCAAAAAATAAGTCTGTTTCTTAATGGTTCCAAAACCCTCTGAATCAGTTTTTATCTTGGACTTCCCTTAACCATTAAGAGCCCTAATTACATCCTCAACAATTACCAAACAATTATATTTCATTTTGCACTATATCATAAGAGCCTCTTGTTAATCATTCTGCACCAAACCATTCAGCAACCTTACCCGGTAAGTGCTTACCAGTTAAATTCAACGATATCACTTATTTTACCGGGTAAGATTTTAGTCCATTAAAACGGAATAGTATTCAAAAAAATTGTTGGGAAGCACTAACTGGGTAAAGCTATCGCCATCACTTACCAGGTAAGACTCTTGGTCATTGTTTTCGCTCTTACCGGGTAAGATTCTTTGTTCTTCCCATAGTAATATGATTCGGTAAGCACTTACCCAGGTAAGTATTTGGTAAACGACCCCCTAAGTGGCACAAAAATGTTTTTTTTTCTGTTTAACCAAAATAGGTGGAACAAAAATAAGAGAGATGAGACAAGATTGTTAAATTATTAAACACACATGTCAAATTAAAAGCTTAAAAAGCTTTCGGATTTTTTTTCATCTGCCTAGCTCACTCTTGTCTGCATACCAAATACACCCATATGGAACAATGGTGCACTAGGGTGGTCCTTAATTTTTCTGAATTCTTACATGTTTCCCCATATATATATATACACAGTTATGGAACGGGTAAGCGTATAAAGTTGGCATACACTCGGAAAATCATTGATGCAATTCATTCTGGGAGCCTTTTGGAAGCAGAGTACACCAAGACTGAAATTTTTGGGCTTGAAATCCCAACTGCAATTGAAGGCGTTCCTTCCGAGATTCTTGATCCTGCAAACACGGTAAGCCATAAATAATATATACATGTATATATATATTATATAGAGGAAAGTTTAAATGCGAACTCAAATTTGGTTGTGAACGTGAGGACAAATGAAAGCACGACACGTGTCTGAATGTAGATTATTCAGACTGAATAATCAAAGTATTTATTTCAGACTGAATAAGCATTATTCAGACTAAATAAATACTATATTCAGTCTGAATATTTCTTTGATTATTCAGTTTGAATATGACACGTGTCGCGCTCTCATTTGTCCTCACGTTCACAACCAAATTTGAGTTCTTATTTGATCCCATCCCTATATATATATATATATATATATATATTTAGGGTTAGGTTCAGGGGAAAACCTCAAAAAAATGAAAAACTGAAAAACACTCTGGTAGTCCTCCATCGGGATGGTATGCACAAATGCATACCGGTAATTTGTAATATGCACACGTGCATAGAAAAACAGTAATTTGTGATATATGCACATGTGCATAGAAAAACACAGCTCCAGTCGCTTGTATGCATTTATGCATATCGTCCAGATGTCCTAGGGTGTATTTCAGTTTTCTTTTTCTTTTCTATATATCTATATATAGGGATATAATTAAATGAGACATTAAGAACCGTGAGAAGCAGTAATCGTGTGTTTGTGAAAACAATGAATGTGAAAATACACGCTGTACTTTTACATACATTGTTTCAATGTAACATGATTACTGGTTTTTACGGTTATAACTGTTAGAGATGGAGATTTATATATGTATATATATGCTTGTCATAGTGGCCGGACAAGAAGGCGCACCAGGAGACACTAACAAAGTTAGGAGGGTTGTTCAAGAAGAACTTTGAGGTGTTCTTGAACTACAAGATTGGAACTGACAACAATCTTGCTGATGAAATCTTGGCTGCTGGTCCAAACTTCTAATTATCCCAATATCATCATCATCATAATAATAAAAATAAAGTTATATTATATATATATATATATATATATATGTGAAATCTACAAATCCATGGTAATGGTTACTAGAAACTGTAGGTTACTATGGATTTGAGAAATATGTTGTGTGAGTTGATTTCTTACAACTTCCAAGAGGAAGGATTTAGTTGTATTTTCATGAGTGGACTTCTGTCCAACACTGTATTTCCTTGTATTTATATGAATTTTGATATATATATATATATATATATATAATTGCCAATTTTCTTCCTATTTTTAGTTCTACCCGATATAAATAAAAATGTTTTATCTGACATGTAGATCTTGAAGAAGTAAACAAAACTTAAAAGGAAATCAAGTTAAAATTCATGGTCTCACAATTGCTACACAATGCATACTCGATAGACTCGATAACAACTTGATAGAAACCAAATTTTGCTAGCAAATATACTTAGAAAAAGAGCTACTTCAAAGAAAAATTGTTTTTGATCTGAGTTAAGAGTGAACAATTATGACTTCATGAATGTTAAACTATGTATACTCGATAAATCTTGATACCTGCTCGATAGAAACCCAAATCTTACGACCAAGTATATTTTTAAAAATAAGCAAATAAAAAAAATCATCTTAATCCGAGTTATGAAAAATGGCTTCATGTAATACTTAAAAGAACTCGAAAGCTGCTCAATGGTTACTTGATAGAAAGCCAAAATTTTTAGGTATGTAGATTTGAAAAAAATAAACATCTTTAAAAACTTATGTTGATCCGAGTTATGAAGGAAAATTTACGGCTTCATTATCGTTACATGAAGTATGCTTGATAGTTGGTCGATGATTTCTTGATAGAAAGCCAAAATATTTTAGGGAAATTGACCGTAATGGCCATTCCTCTCTCATCAGCTGGTTTCCTAGCCATTAATCTCCTGGTTTTACCCAAATGTCACTACCTCTGTAATTGGCACCTATGGAGGTAGCTAAAAGACAATATATATATATATATACATATATGTATATATATACACAATTTCTGCATAGGTCCGCAAGTGGCACCGACCTAACTCGCGGAGGTCGCTAAAAGACAAAAAATTACAATTTATGCCCTTGCAAGTGGCACCTTCATAACTTGCGGAGGCGACATGTGATCGAATTCTGATGCGTTGAATTTGCATGTCTGCAATTGCAGACATCCGCATCTTTTTTTGTAAAAATTTCATTTTTTGTTTTCCATGAGACCAAATTAGGACAAGTGTCCTATCCTAGAGAACTACTCTGGGAAATCTGTCAACGCATATGAAATACTCACCGGAGATAGGAAATGTCTCAAAAATCCATATATGTTAATGAAAATATCAAGCAAATAGTAAATTGTTAAAATAGGAAATCCATGTGAAATGTATAAGTATTTAGACTAACCTTAAACGCATATAAAAATCCCATCATAGTCATCCTTTATTTTTTTTCCCACACGTCTCCAAATCGCACTATTCATCTGCTTAAATGTGTGTGCCTAGACATATGATCCCCATAGAAACTGGTTTCAAACTCTCAAATACTCTACAACCCTAATCAGAGTCTCATTTACCAACAAATGAGCCTGACGGCCAAGAAAAAAGTCCTCAATCATTATCAGCAGGCAAACCTGGACAACATCCTTGTTCGAAAAACGGTCTACGCTATCCTCAACGTTCTAAGGCCCTCAAATGTCTCCTCGATGACGGATACCCTCAAATACCATCACCCCTCCATGCCATGCATGTATGGAAAAGTCCTTCTAATGAAACCCTCCCGTTGTTGCATATGCATGCTTGACACGGGTTCAAAAAGGAGGCCTTTCACAAGACAAAACTCCTCCCACCCTAACCTTAGCAGATGCTCACCGATATGAAAACCACATCTTGTCATCACGTGCATTATCCAGCATGGGGTCTCCAAAGTGTTAGTAATGTCCAACTATGGACCAAAACAAGCAGCAAAATCTTCGTGGAACCGTTAAGATTTTACAAGATCTAAAAACCTACAAATGAATCCATAAAATTGGAACCAAAATCAAACTCATTTCCTCTCTTTGCTCATTTTCTTAGCCCGAATATCTGCTACAACAATAATCTGGGACTTAAGTGTCAACAAGGACTTATAAAAACCTGTATAGTAATTCAATTGTTATGGTTATCAAATATCACAAATGTAAAAATATTTTATCGTTTCTAAACATAGGGACCAAATTTGTAAATACATTAAATACATGGACCAAATCTATACTTTGAATATAGGGACCAAATCTATAATTAATCTAAATATAAGGACCAAATCTGTAACTACTCTAAATATAGGGACCAAATCTATAACTACTCTAAATATAGAGACCAAATCTATAAATACTCTAAATACAGGCACCAACAATGTTAAATTTTTGGAAATACAAATCAAATCTATAAATTTTCTAAAAATGAGGACCAAATCTATAACTACTTTAAATATAGGGACCAAATTTGTAACTACTCCAAATATAGAGACCAAATTTGTACATTTTCTAAATATAAGGACCAAATCTATAATTATTCTAAATATAGGGACCAAATATGTTAAATTTCTAAATATAAGGACCAAAGATGTAAATAAATCAAAATTTCAAGATGCATAAAATCCACATAACTTAGCCTAAGTACGATCAAACATGTACATTTCCTAAATGTTGGGATAAATTAGTAAATTTTCTAAATACCAGGGCTAAATTTATACATTTCCTAATTACAGGGACCAAATCTATAACTAGTATAAATATAATGATCAAAGTTGTAAATGCATCTAAAGATAATAAATTTTGATAAGCATAAAATCTATATAACTTAGATTAAGTATGGGGACCAAATGTGCAAATTTTTTAAATATGTTTCTAAGGGTTTGTAGGTCTGTAAAACCATCGACGGACAGGTACGTAGTTGCGGCTTGGTTTTCAACAGCGACAGTTTTTCAATTTTTAGTTGCGGACTAGTTTTGAACTTAGAATCAGATTTGGAAATCCTGATGCATTCTTAACAGTAAGATTAACTTGGAACGACAAATTTGGCATGCATTCGAACTGTAACAGTATCACTAAGGGTGCGTTTGGTACGCAGACAGAACATAACAGGACAGGATAACTGTTCCACGTTTGGTAAGAAATGATATGACGGGATAGAACATGCAGAACTGGTTCAAATGACCAATTTACCCCAGTGAGTTGTTTAGTGTTTTTAACCAAATAATCGATCTAAATGAAAACTAACAAATAATATTTGAAGATACAAAAATCATATAAAATAAATATTGTCTAAAAAGCACACATTCATAAATCGAAAGTTTACCATTCATAAAATAAATATTGTCTAAACATAATGTTTACCAAAAAAAAACATCCTACACAAGAGTTCAAATGTTCACCATTGTGTACCAAAAGACATAAACACAAATATGAAACGTTTACCAACTAACATCACTTGCCTAAATCGGTTAAGATGGTCCTCACAAATATTGACTTGAAAGTGGCATTCATGCCACTCCAAAGGCGTAGTTTAATTGGGTTACTTGCAAAATACCTACTAAAAGCAATCACTTGATCAAAATCAAAACCTATGTCGGTTAACTCATCGGGCAAACTTTGTAAACCCGGAGTACCAACAACCGATACCAAATTACCCATTTCCGTGGATAGCTTATCTAACCCCTTTTCAATCACCTTTATTACATCTTCTTTTGCACCAACTTTTCTCTTCCTCTTTTTTGATGATGCTTCTCCTTCTTGTGGAATGGAGGATACAGACACACCATTAGAAGGAGTAGACAAAGGCACGGTAAATTCTTCGGTTTGGGCACCGACTTCGCTTTCTAGGTTGACATTCTCCATTGCATCCACAACAGATTCCGCCAATGATCCTGTAGCTCGATCTTTCCCAAATATCGTCTTCAATCGCTCATATTGGGAAAACGGTTTGTTGGCGATATAGTTTTTGCTTGGATCTTTCTATAAAAAATGCATCAATATATATATATATATATATATATATATGGTTGGGTTCACGTGAGACCAAGGGTATTCCGTAAGACCCGTAAGACCAATTTAGGTCCATTGATCAAGTTTACAACCTAATGATTTGATGGTTAAGATCAAACACTAAATTTCAATGAGCAGAGGTATTTTTGACCATCTATTTTTTTCTTTTTCTTAATACTGGATAGAAAAACATCGCTCCCCATTCTGTAACGTCGTGACCTCCATTATCGAGCTCTGCCTTCTTCCTTGATGAACATCGCCTTCTTCCTCCAATAAGTGGTGATTCTTTTGGCGTTGAATGTGTTAGACCTCATTACAGAGAAGTATGAACCAGAATTGTTCAAGTGCAGATGATCAGAAGTTTATCTTCTGATCCCACTCATCACAGAGACGCCCAGAGATTGGAAGAACCTCTGGACTTCACCAGATGCAACATATGCGCTCCTGATGATGTGGCCTGCACACTTTCCGTGTAATTTGTTGTGTACCTGAATTTGTTACTAGCTTAGCTTATGTGTCAATTTCTCATAGGCTAGACTATTGACTTTTATCATTGTAATCGTATAAATAGCTCTATTCATGAATGTAATAGATAATGATCTGAAAGATATTTTGAGAGCTAATTGCGCATTCCATTTCAACGTATTGTAATCGACTTCCAGGTTATCAATACGAATTAACAATTGTTCTTCATTATTGTTCTTACTGTTCTTACTGTTAATTGCTATTAACTAGTATTAAATCATAGATTTACTTTGCTTCCGCTCGTATTTCATTATTTGATCTATCAATTCATTGTTAGAAAGGGATCTAGGTTCCAACAATTGGTATCAGAGCCATCTAATCAATCTATTGATTATTAGATTTCTTCCATTTGAAGAAATCCCTCTTCTATTTGCAGTAATTTTCAGTTTTAAGCTACTGTTCGTAATTCTACCCTGTTTTATGAGATTTTGTTAATTTCATAACAATTCTCTCTAAATCGGTGGTAATTTTGGTTTAAATCTGAAGATCAGTAAGAATATCATACTGTTTCAATTCATCTGGAATTTATTTGTTCCAAATTTCAACAATCATTCAGTAATTTTCACAAATCCCTGTTTCTGAAAATATGGAAAATTCGAGTTTGAATGCCGTATACACCTCCGGTGTAACATCCAACTTTCTAAACTTTCTTAAATATAGTGTTTAAAAGAGAATTTTGTGTATTACTTGGATGATATACTATTTTGAGTAAAATGACATGTTAGATTTTGCTAAGTGTGAGTAATAGAGTATATAAGAGAGCCCATAGGTAGGATGATTTTTGGGACAAGTGACTATTACCAACACCTCAGAATTAAGATGATTAGGTGATGTAAAGGTTCAAATTACAAAGTACATGGCCTAAATGGAAATTGGGTAGGTAACTAGAATGCCTAAATAGGAAAAATCTACCCAAAACTTGAACGGATGATCTAAATGGTGATGTAAAAGTTGGAACACCTTTGAATAAGTTAATGTGAAGTGTTAGAATTGACGGAAATCGAAAAAGTCGTGTAGATTGCACTTCATGCAAACTTTACAAAATACGTTGCTATTTCGGTAACCTACGTGCGCAAAACTCAAATGGTAGGTGTTTGATGGGATTTTAAGCTTTGGAACTAAGTTTTGGACCTATTAGGAGTTGTTGAAGGTGTCGGAAAATTTTTATGGGATTCCGAGCTCAAAATCACGAACGCAAAATTACAAAGGAAAGCGTAACACTTACAACTGTGTAAAACTGCTTTTATTGGGAGATCTTTACTGAAATATTTTTATTGGAAGTTATAGGTTATCTTATTACGAACGCGTAGGCGAAAACCTCATCGAAAACGGAGGTCCGAGCGAAAAGTTATGATATTTTTAGTGTTTAATGGTCAAATGGGTCAAAACCGGTTCAAACCCGACCCAACTCGGTTTTAATGGGTAAAAATGACGAAAATTACCCCATTTTCTCCCCAAATCAGTTCCAGAAAGTTTACACACACTCAAGGTGCGATTTTCATATAGTTAAGCTCAAATCATCCAAATCTTGATGATTTTGGAGATTAAAATGTTACATTCTTGAAGATTATGTGTTAATTATCAAAGGTATGCTTCTAACTTCAAGTTTATTCCATGTAAATAATGATAATCAAGGATGTTATGGGTTTGAATTTGAAGGATTTCATAAAGATGATGCTAGATTAAGGTTGCTTGATGATGATTATAGTTTAATATTGAAAGAAACTTGGAATAATTGCATGTTTTGGTAAGAAAGTCATGAGATTTAGCTTTGTTAGTAATGTTAGTGATGATTAATGTAGGAAATCATGTGTATATGCTAATAGTAGTAGAGTTTATGAAGTTTTGTCAAATATATATATATTAAGAGATGAAATGCAAGACAATAGTCACTATAATGGATAATATGGGTGAATTGATCATGGAAGTGTATTGTTGCAGCTCTGTTTTTGAAAATTCATAGAAAATCGAAGAAAAATCGTATGCTTATGAGATCAGTGTCCTTGGAAAGATAACAAAATGAACTACAATTCATCTTCAGACCTGAAAATGTGAAATTGAAGTTAAGATGGGTAAAAACAGCAACAAGTACTGTGCTGTTAAGCTGAGTTTTGACAGCTTTTTTGACAGCTTTGAGCTGCTGCGTTGTATAATGCATAGTAAATCATAGAAAAATCACAAAAATGTGAGGTCAGTTGCATTAGAAAGATATGCTAGTATACTTTATTTCATCTTCAGAAGTCAGTGTCTAATTTTGAGTTTAAATGAGGTAAAACAGGGGCTGAACAGAGGGTTATGCAAGAGAAATTGAAAGTAGGATAGTCAAACTTTAAAAGTGTATAACTTGAGATTGGTTTATAGATTGATAATGATATTTGAAATGTTTACTCCAGGGTTATATTAAGGATATTTGAAGCTTGTGAAGGTCTAATTCTATTGTTGGTTAGAATTGGATATTGCCGCGTTCGGTTGTTTACATTGAAGCACTGTGAGTTTATATCGAACGTACACTTATGTGTAATATATGTATATGCTTTCTTACTGTAAGTTAGTTTAATTTTCATATTTTACTGAGTATGCTGAGTCCTCTGGCCTAGTATTGGTATTCGTTGTTCATTTCGTGTTATCATTTGAGTCCGGATCCGAGACTGTTTTCTTTGGCCTTTTGGTAAACCATGATCTACGGGTATCACTTCGAGTGATATGTTGTAGCATGGAGTTTGACCACATATCCCAAGGAGAGGGTGGTTGGGTGTGGCATATTGGTTTTTCGTACTAACGTATCCCGATTGGTAAGGAGCCGGGTGTGAGTACTTTGCACGGGCCCTGTAGACGAAGAGAGGGTGTGGTGCACATGTATACCCTATTCGAGATAATGATATTTCTGTTTTGATATGTTTGTTATGCTTTAGTTGATGCTGGCATGATATGTTGTTCGTTCGGTTTGTAGATAAACTACTCTTTCTGTTTTGTTCCGGTTAATATATGTATTTTACATCATATTTATACGCTTCGATATAACCGCACTAAGCCTTGTCGCTTATTCTATTAGAACAAACTTTTTATTTTCAGGAAGAATGGTAATGGGGAAAGGTAAAGATAAAGCGGTGTAGATTCAGTAGAAGGTTTCAAGATCCCGGACGACATTTTGGTACTTGTCATGTAAATATTTCGTCATAGGTTGTAATTATGTAGTTTTTGAAGTCGGATAGTTATAAATATTTTGTCCCGACTTTTAGTACAAAAATCGTTGGTTCTAACTTTCGTTAAACTTTTGGGTTGACATGTTTATTTTGTTCGGTTGAACCGAACTTCACTTTTTGGTGAAAATCTAGAACTTATATCCCGTATTTGTTTTGAAGATTATATTTAAAAAAAAAATGTTATGGGTTTATAGTAATGAGCTTAGTGTAACTCCGATGTTACATCCGGATCCTTGACCAAACCTCCTACTCTAATCCGTAATGAATATCCGCAATGGAAGATCCGTATGATCAATTTTTATGAGGGTTTGGATGCAGAACTTTACCCTATTGTTCAAAATGGTCCGTTTATCCCAATGACAACTATTCCGAGAATTCCTGCTACTGTCAATACCGATGAAATCCCTGCTAGACAAGTTCCAAAGCTGAGGAATAACTGGTCTGATGAGGAAAAGGCAAAAGTGGAATTGGCCAAAAAGGCAAAGAGTCTCTTAATCATGGCAATTCCAAATGAGATTTTCCAGTCTCTGGATTCGTGTGATACTGCTAAAGAGCTATGGGATCAGCTGGAAAATATTCTAGAAGGAGGAGCTAAAATGAAGAAAAACAGAATAACTCAAGCTCTGAATGAATACAATAGCTTCCAAGCTATTCTTGAAGAATCTCTGAAACAAACCTTTCATAGATTTAATACTCTGATAAATCTATGCAAAATGTGTGATATCGTCAGATCTAAGGAAGACAACAATGTCTTATTTCTCAAACGATTGAAGCCAGAATAGTCAAATCTCTCAATGTCTCTTCAAGCTAATCAGGATCTCGAACAATGGTCTCTGCATGATGTATTTGGTACACAAGCTCATGAGAAAGAGGCCGTTCAGAAGAAAACCACAATTGGTGGACCTCTGGCTCTAATTTCTGAATCTAGAGGATCGGTCAGAAGGAGTAAAGAAATCGAAAGGAGAGGAAAGAGTAAGGCGTTCATATCAGAAGCAATCCCAGAAGATGATTCTGACTCTAATAATGAGATCAAATCTTTTGCTGATTCACTAGCTCTTATCACCAAACAATTCATGAAAAAGTTTGGAAATAGATCTTTCCAAGGAAGCAAAAGATTTGATCGCTCTTCTCCCACTTACACTCCTAGACAAGAGATCCAGAGAATTGAAAACACAGAAGCAGAGAAGAAGGAAGAAGAACTGAAGAAAAAGAAGGATGTGTGCTACAGATGTGGTAAGCCAGGACACTATTCAAAGGATTGCAGGGGAGCTCTGGAAAAAGACAAACCGTACTACAAGAACAAATATAAGTACAATGTCGTTGAAAGAGCTCACTATGCTGAAAAAGAGAACTGGCTAGGAGACGAGTCTAGTGAAGATGAAGCCATGTTCTGCGAAATGGCCACAACTAATGAATCAGAAGATCAGCCTTCTGAAACACCGGTTAGTACTCTCTTTGTATCATCTGAACTCGAAAACACCATCCTGCATTTATCAAATGATTTTGAAGAACTTAAGCAAAAGCTTACAGTTGAAAAGAAATTGCGAAAAAATATTGAACAAACTCTTTCAGTAACTCAGAGGGAAAGAGAAATTTACAAAAGAGAGATGGATCTTTTAACAGAATAAAAACTGGAGCTAAGTGCTGAAAATGAGAACATTTCCAAAGTTTTAAAAAATACAGAAGTTAAGTTCAAGGAAGAGAAATTGAACTTCATTAAACTTTTGGAAGACAAAGAAAAGGAGATTAAGACTAAGGAAAGTGACAGATTGAACTCTGTTGCACTTAAAAACTATTTTCAAAAGGAAAGAGAGTTTTTACACATCGAACTTCAAAACAAAAAGCTACAGATCAAAACATATCTGGACGCTCAAAAATTTCATGATAAAATAAATACACAAGTAGGGAGATCCGGACTTGGTTTCGAGGACTTGGATCCCTACACGTGTGAAAAGAGGTGCACTCTAAAATCTGTTTTCTGTCTAGGACAAGAACAAAAGCCTATGTTTCCAATTTGGTATGAGCAATCTATTTTTAAAAAATCAAAATATGAAAATGGTCATCATCAAAGAAAACTCAAGTTTAAAAATATCGAGTATTCATCTGGAAAAACAAATGTTGATCTGAATAAAATTCAGAAGAAAAGTGACATTTTCAGATTTGGATCAAATGCTCATATAACTTTGAATCCAGATGCTGATGCATTTATTCCTACACAAGCAGAAGAAGAGATAAGGCTTAGTTTTGAAAATGATATTCTCTCAATTCTGGATAAATGCTTTAAACTTGAACATGAAAATGTTCAGCAAATTTCTTCAGAAAATCATCCAGAGATATTTCCTTGTTCTTTTGTCGATTTAAATCTGTCAGAAACTCAAGACAATTTGGAAATAATCACATATCCCTGGGAGAATGATGATCAAGGTGATAATTTCTTTGATAACTCAGAGAAATATTTTTCATATTTAGAAAATCAATTACCTTCTGTTTACAAAAAGGTTCCAGAGGTAGTTAAGAATGAGGAAGCACCCTTCTTATATACTAATGAACCTCTGGAGATCAGAGCCTCTGGTCTGAATGTTGAAAAACATTCAAGTGGAATACCATTACTCTCTGTTCCTCCAACAGGACAGAGAAAACCTGTTTCCATTCATCCAGACTTCATTGAGATGTGTCTTAAGGCCAAATCTTATCTTGATCTCGAGAAAGAAGATAGTCTTAAAAAGAAATTGAATGCTCAGCAAAAATCTCTGCAATCAAGTCCTCCAAAGTTTACTCCTACTCAAAAAGGCAAATAGAAATCTAATCTTTCTGCTCCTGTTTCAGTAACTCTCAAAGCTCCTGAGAAGGTTTATCAGAGGAAGCCTCATCAGAAGAACACTTATGATTCTAAACATAAATCTAGCCTAGCTAAGAAGTTCAATAGAACTACTGATACTAGAATAGACATAAATAAGAAGAATTGTAATTATCATTATTCTAATGAAAATTCCATGCAATCTTTTATGTCTCAGAATTTTGAATGTTTTTCTTTATTCTTAAAACTAAAGCAATTTTTCTCGAGGCCCTCTGCTCGTTCATATGATAATTTTTCAAACTTCAGGACTAAATCAAAGACAAACAAAAATACTGAAAATAAAAAGAGCAAACTCACAAACCCTGCAAAATCAAAACAGGTGCAAGAGAAAAAGAATGAAAAGTCTAAAACTAACGTTAAAGGACCCATTATGAAATTGGTACCTAAATCACTCTGATTTTGATTGTAGAAGCAGCATGTGCACATCTGGTATCTTGACTCTGGATGCTCGAGGCACATGACTGGATCAAAAAACTTACTCTCCCATATTAAAGACAAATGTGGTGGAGCTGTAACGTTTGGAGACAACGGTAAGGGTCAAATAAAAGGCTACAGTACTCTACAAGAAGGTAATATTACCTTATCGAAAGTAGCTGATGTTTCTGGCTTGAAACATAACCTGCTGAGTGTAAGTCAACTTTGTGATTCTAAAATACTTGTTGTATTTGATGAAAAACATTATTACTTGTTTTCTAAGGCATGTGAAGAACTCTAGAGAGCAGACAGAAAAGGTAATCCATATATGATAAACTTCACCTCAAAGGACGGTAGAGAAACCCTCTGTCTTATCTCCAAAAAGAGTGAAGTTGCGTGGTTATGGCATCACAAAATGTCTCACTTAAATTTTGATAACCTTGAGATGCTAGTAAAACACAATTTGGTAACTGGTCTTCCAGAAGTTCATTTCCAAAAGGATCACCTCCGCCTGGCATGTGAAATGGGAAAAATAAAACGAGCATCTCATAAAACAAAAAGTGATCATTCATACACTAGACCTCTACAATTGTTACATGTCGACCTATGTGGTCCCATTGCAATTCAGAGTCTATCTGGTAGAAAGTATATAATGGTACTAATTGATGAATTTTTCAGGTATACTTGGCTCGCATTTGTGAGACAAAAATTAGAAGTGCCTATCGTTTTGCATAATATGATGACCATAGTCCAAGTTCTTCTACACCAGAAGATTCAGCAGCTAAGAATTGATAACGGTACCGAGTTCAAGAATGCCAAACTTGAAGCATACCTTGTTGAACATGGAATTACACAAAACTTCTCTGCTGTACGCACTCCTCAACTAAATGGTGTAGTAGAAAGACGCAACGGAACCTTAGTGGAAGTAGCCAGAACGATGCTTGCAGATTCTGGACTCCCTATTCAATTTTGGGCAGAAGCTGTAGCCACTGCTTGTTTCACTCAGAATCGCTCCATTATAGTCAAGAGGAATCTCAAAACCCCTTATGAGCTTATAAATAAAAGAAAACCCTCTATCATATTCTTTCATATTTTTGGCTGCAGGTGTTTTATTTTAAATGACAGAGAAAAACTTGGCAAGTTTGATAAGAAATCAGGTGAAGCTAAATTCTTAGGATATTCGTTAAATTCAAGAGCTTTTAGGGTTTTTAATTTACGTACTAAGACTGTTATGGAAAACATAAACATCGATTTTGATGATCAAACTCAATTGACTTCTGAGTATTCTACTTCTGAAATCAAACTTAATACAGTTACCTCTGATTATCTTTCAGGTTCCAGAGAATCCGAAATCGATGCAATTTTTCAAGATTTTATGGGCGAAGAAATATTTTCAGAGTAAATACCAAAGAATCCATCCTTGAGTATTCCTGAAGTTCTCCAAGCTTCTGGAATTACTCTTTCTGGTCCTGCATTATCTAAAGAGAGTCCACCAGCAACTTCTGTTCTTCCCATTCCATCAAGTGACTGTCCAGAAGCCACTTCTGTGCCTTCATTTGAGGGGGAGACTTTAGATGCTGCTCAAGAGTCAAAATCAATTCCAGATAAGGTTATCCAAATTCTGAAACAGAAGTTCAAGCTCAACAAGTACCTCAAACTAGGATGAAGAGATGGACAAAGTCACACACTCCAGATCTCATTATTGGAAGTCCATATGAAGGTGTTAAAACAAGATCTGCTACTATAAATGAAGCTTTCTATGTAAATTTTCTTAGCATGATCGAACCAAAGCATGTTCATGAAGCCTTGCAAGAACCTAGCTGGGTGGAAGCTATGCAAGAAGAATTGCTTCAGTTTGAATGAAATAAAGTTTGGAACTTAGTACCTTTGCCAAAGGACAAAATCGTAACTGGTACTAAGTGAGTCTTCAGAAACAAGAAAGACGAAGACGACATAGTGATCAGAAACAAGGCTCGACTGGTGGCTAAGGGGTATTGTCAAGAAGAAGGAATAGATTATGACGAGACCTTTGCCCCTGTAGCAAGACTTGAGGCGATCCGACTATTTCTGGCCTTCTCTGCATACAAAAACTTCAAAGTGTATCAGATGGATGTGAAATGTGCATTTTTAAATGGATTTCTTAAAGAAGAAGTGTACGTTGAACAACTTGCTGGTTTTAAAGATGCTAAACATCCATAGTACATCTATCTTCTCGACAAAGCTTTAGATGGTTTGAAGCAAACACCAAGAGCCTGGTATGAACGATTATCTACGTTTCTGATCAGTAACAGTTACGAAAAAGGTAAAATTGATACAACCTTGTTCATCAAAAGAGGCAAAGGTATGTTAACTGTTGTCCAAATCTATGTGAATGACATAATCTTTGGCTCTACTCATCAGAAAGAAGTTGATTTATTTTCAAAATTGATGGAAAAAGAATTTGAAATGAGTATGATGGGAGAACTAACGTTCTTCCTAGGACTCCAAGTCAAACAAAATGCCTCTGGCATTTTTATAAATCAAGTCAAGTATGTGTCTGACATGCTAAAGAAATTTCATCTTCAAAATTCCTCAACTATGAAAACTCCTATCTCTCCTAGCACGAAACTTGGCCCTGATCCTTCTGGGAAATCAATGGATGTTACGGGCTATAGAGGTATGCTAGGATCACTTTTGTAACTGACAGCTAGTAGACCAGATATTATGTTTGCCACTTGCCTCTATGCTCGATATCAAGCCAAACCCAAAGAATCACATTTGACTGCTGTTAAAAGAATTTTTAGATACCTAAAGGGAACTCCATCACTGGGTCTCTGGTATCCTAAAAATTCTGGATTTGATTTAATGGCATATAAGAATTCTGATCATGCAAGATGTAAGTTGGATAGAAAAAGTACATCTGGTAGCTGCCAACTTCTGGGAAACATACTCATTAGTTGGACATCAAAGAAACAGAACTGTGTTTCACATCTACAACAGAAGTTGAATATGTTGCTGCTGCCAGTTGCTGTTCCCAAGTTATATGGATGAAGACTCAGCTCAGAGACTACAGATTAGTATACGACAAAATTCCTATCCTATGTGACTCAGAAAGTGCTATTGCCATCACTGAAAATCCAGTTCAGCACTCCAAAACAAAACACATCGAAGTTAGGTATCATTTTATCAAAGATCATGTAGAGAAGGGCACAATAGAAATGTATTTTGTCTCTACTGATTATCAACTTGCCGATATTTTCACAAAAGCTCTGGATGAGAAACGGTTTAATTTCTTAGTCAGCAAGTTGGGCATGTTAAATATGTAATTATCTTTATTTCTATGATCTTCATAGGATTGAGTGTAATTACTTATTTTTGTACATATTTTTTGTTGTTTTGTTTGTTTTATAGTCGTCTTACTTTTTTTTTCTGTTCGAGTAAATCAGAACTGTCCAGAAGTCTCTGGTCATTTCTGATGATTTATTCCAGAGGCGCTCAGAGGCCTCTGGACATCTCTGTTCATCAAAGAATACATCTTACATTTCTAAACCAAGTGATGACAGAAAGGGAGCATTACTTGAAAAAGCAAGATGCAACAATTCGAGGGGGAGCACAAAGAAAAACTCGAGGGGGAGCATATCAAATCTAACAGAAGTTAGCTGTCTTCTGAACCTCTCTTTACTTAAAAGTTTTCTTTGAATTTGTTTCTTCTGAATAACTCTTACCGTAAAGGTTACCAAGAATTTTCATATTCAACTAAATTTTTTTCTGAAAAGATGTTCTTTGACATTATTGGTCACAAACTGTTTTCTCTAACCAGATATTTTCTGACTTTGTTTTTCTTCTGAAATTTTCTTTTTAATAAGTTCATTTTATTTAACTCTTGCCTTCAAGGTTAATTAAAATTCTCTTATTTTATTAATATTTCTTAAGAAATACTTGTCATAGAATATTAAACATTCATTTGGTACCAAACTGATTTATTCATCCAAATGTGTACTTTTAAATTCATTAAAAGGATTTATTAATCTCAAAAATTATTTTAATCAACAGATTACCTGTTGTTTAATTATTAATTTTTCTTATTAATTTCTTTTTAATTTTGGAGGGAATACTCAACGATTTAAAGCGCTAAAACCTTTTCAGTGACTCATCAATACATGCGCCAGTCATCAAATACACGCTACCATATTGTCCACGTGTCATTGATCGTGGAATTGCATGACTGCACACCTGCGTGCTTACATCAACATAAACGAAACGTTTTTGCCCATTCCCAAATTAAAACCCTTCCCATCCCAAATCACACTCGAGTACTCTTTCTCTTCATATATAAACCTCAAATTTGGAATTCACAACTACAGTGCATCGTCTTCTTCCTCAAGCTATTACTCGAAATTGCATACCTGTTCTCTCACCGCTTTCCAAAAACCCCTAAATTCCATCAATGGCGAACCAATCTGCACATTTAAATGTCCAAGACGAAGAAGGAAGGTTAATCGATTCAATGGCCGATAGTGCTCCGATCATTAAACTGCCATTGAAAACCAACAATGTTCAAGTTCTTCTTGATCCAAACACCTATCTGGCTGATTACAGGGTAATGATCGAGTTCCTACAAAACCATTCACTAAACCGAACCCTAACTTTAACCAACCCCAATGTCCCTGAAATCTTTATCCAAGAAGTATGGCAATCAATGTATGTAGCAGATGAAGAAACTCTTCATGGAAACTTTAGCCACCCCAACGAACCTGAAACTGCTGTGGAAATACCCATCACAAGGAAGAAACTCGCAAGGTATTTTCATTTGCCCCAACCCATTATCGATGTTGCAGGTCAAAAAGTGCCAAATCCTGACCTTGAACAAAACCCTACCTAGAAGCCCTGCTTGCCTTTATCAATTTCTTGGGTTATAATGAACAACTCACGAAACTATCTGAGTTCAAGAGGAAGAAATTACCTCCAATGTGGAACGTGCTGGTTTCAATTCTGAACAAAAGTCTAACCTGCAAAATCGGTTCCTTAGACTAGGCGAGCAAGAACATCCTTACAATCATGTATGGAATGTATTTCAATAGACCCCTGGACTATGCGAGCTTGATTTTTCAAGAAATGAAAGCTGCTGTACACACAAAGGTTTCACACCAGAACCAAGGGAAAGCCCTTCCAGCCCTAATGTTTCCAAGGTTTTTGTCCTTGTTTACTTTTCCAGCAATAGGGGCTCTGAAAGCTCCACTACTTCAGCGATTCTGCAAAATTGCATCCATGAGTTCTCACAAGCCTACAATCGACAACAATGGTTTTTCCTCACCAAGGGAGCTCTCCAGGAGCATGCTAAATCTTATCCCTTCAACCTCTCTTAATCTCATATCTTATAGACGCTCTCTGGCATACTCAGAACCGAGAATACCTCCCCCAGAGCATTTAGAGCCTAGTTTAGGCAGCGAGGGGTCAAGTGAGACTGAGCTTGAAAAGAATTTGAGTGAACAACCGAGTGTTTCTACCCATCCTGACCTCTTAATGAAAGAAGGTACTGAAGATGTCCACAGAGACACATATGAGAGAATCTCACCAGGTCCCCCAAGGGTAACCACAATACCTGAGGTAGATGTCAACACATCTACTCTCATTGAACAAGGACAACCCAGTCCAAACCACCCAGAAGCCAACCGATTAGAGGATACTTTTCAATCCTCTGAATCAAGCACAACAGGGGAAACCACTTCTTCTTCGTCATCCTCTCAAAAGGGTGATGATGAAAATATAAGAATTCCATTGCCCCAGAACTCGCCACAAACTTCACCAATCGTTGATGTCTCCATGACCAACGAAGTCCTAGGGACAACAGAGGGTACGTCCATACCCTTTGATAGTATAGATGCTGACGAAATCTCATCAGAGGGGTTACAGCAACAGGGTGCACCACTTACCGGAGTATTTATACTTCATCAAGGTAAGCACATTGTTTTCAGTTCCTCATCCTCTGATGATGAGGAACAAGTTGAACCAATCAGAACAACTGAAGAGGTGCCTGTCAATGACAGCCCTCGAAGACAGGTTGGAAGTCCCTCCATACTCAACGTAAAAACAGGTGTGAATGAGGGCGTCTCTGAACGCGAGAGACAAGGGGCTCCATGTGTTGGAGATACACCGGTTACCACCTCTGATTTTGTCACCAATGCAACGTTTCTGGCATTTGGTGATAAAATTCAGAGATCTATGGAAGATCTAAAATAATCCCTTGAATCTCAGCAAACTGTGCTCAACAATATTCGTACAGCACAACTTGCTCAGACTCACGCTCTAGAGGCTATCAAAAAGCTCATATCTGACAATGCAGAATCTCAGAGGAATTCTGCTTCTAAACATTTCAACTCCTTGGACGCTGGCATTAAGGCTAATTCAGAAGCCATTTTTAATCTTCCAGTAGAGCTTCATACTCCAGAGGTCACAATTTCTGTTGATGAATACGGTTCCCTTGTTGCTGACATTCAGAAAATTATCAAGGCCGTGATTCCCTCAGAAGATGCTTCTGCCTCCTCCTCTTCTCTGGTTAAGATATCTGATATGGCCGTTTTTCAGAAAGCCATGATCGACAGAATAAATACCCTGACTTCGAAGTATGTTTCTAAGACAAATACAAGTAATTCCAACGTGGATCAGAAGGTCACAACTTTAGAAACCTCTGTTTCGAAGCTATCGACTCTGGTCAGCTCTCTGTCCGAGGCCTACAATGATAGGAAGAAAGCTAAAGAGGCAAGGGCTTGCAAGAAAGCAGAGCTAAAACGTAAAAGGTCTGAGGATAAGGATCCTGATTCTCAGAAGGGGAGAATCTTGAAAAACTTAAAAAGGTTAAAATTGAAATTGGTCAGAAAATGGATCAAGACAGAGGTAAAGCTCCTGCCTCTTCACCTTCTGCACCTCCTTCCTCTTCTAAACAAACTCCACTAAAACCAACTCCACTAGCTTCACACTTTGGTCCTATTCCCAAAGATCCAGAGGTGGCCAAGTTTCTACTTGAGATTCTTGGAAATACAAGGAGACAATCTCAACCATCATGTGCAAGAACTTCTGCCCCTGCCCCTCAACAACCAATTGTCGAAGCTGAAAACAGAGGCAGAGTTGAAGCTGAAAAAGCCAGTACTGAAGCCGATAGAGCCAGAGCTGAAGACAGAATCAGAACTGAAGCTGAAAACAGAATCAGAACTGAAGCTGAAAACAGAACTAGGGTTGAAGCTAAAAAAGCCAAGGCTGAAGCTGAAAAAGCCAAAGCTGAAGCTGATGAGGCTAGAGCTGAAGCTGAAAAGGCAAAAAGAGAAGCATCACTATAGAAAAGAGCAGAAACAGACTCAATAAGACAAAATTTGGGGAGATTAGATCTTCTAACTCTGGAGATAGAAAATATGCATATGTTCAAAAAGTATTCTTAATGCTGCCAAATTTCGCCAATGACTATAATGTAAGTGATGAAGTAAAAGATAAATTTATGAGTCATAGGTAAGTGAGAAAAGAGATGTATTCTATTATACCAATCAGAAGTGTCTCTGGAGTCAAGCATGTAAATTTTGAGAACACAGAGATAAAGTACACGATCTATGAAGTGATAAGAGAAGATAACAAGACGTACTACTTCTATGACAATGACCTCTTATCTATCAATCCTTCTGGTCTCATACCTGTGGAAAAGTTTATGAAAATCCAAATGGATCTAAGAGTTGATGATCAAGATAGAATTGCCATCTTCAGAATCTTAAACTGCATGAAAGCCTTCATCAGATACAAAAGACAGGTTGATTTCCAAACTGGGCTAGATCACAAGATGCCCATCTTATGTATCTCTGCTCCAAATGAAGAAAAAGAAGGACTCAACCATCTGACTGTTGGAGCAATTTTAACTGAACCTGAAGATGGTATCGTATTCAAAAGACCAACCAGAAGAAGCTTCTTCAGAATTAAAGATGCTCACAAATACTCGTCAAGAGTTGTGCAAATTGTCCAGAGCTTCGCTTCTCTTCAGGTTGATAATACTACAAAGGAGTTAAAGGACAGAGACGTCGCCAAAAGAATGAATAAAAACTCAACACAATCTTGAGGATCAGAGAACTTATTGATCTGTTCTTCAAGATTGTTTCATCTTATTCAAGCACTCCTTTCTGATCATCAAACAAGGCTATGATCTCCACATTCTGGACTTCATACTTAGGCGGAGATTGTTAGACCTCATTTACAGAGAAGTATGAACCAGAATTGTTCAAATGCAGATGATCAGAAGTTTATCTTCTGATCCCACTCATCACAGAGACGCCCAGAGATTGGAAGAACCTCTGGACTTCAACTGATGCAACATACGCGCTCCTGATGACGTGGCCTGCACACTTTCCGCGTAATTTGTTGTGTAACTGAATTTGTTACTACCTTAGCTTACGTGTCAATTTCTAATAGGTTAGACTGTTGACTTTTATCATTGTAATCGTATAAATAGCTCTATTCATGAATGTAATAGATGATGATCTGAAAGATATTTTGAGAGCTAATTGCGCATTCCATTTCAACGTATTGTAATCGACTTCCAGGTTATCAATACGAATTAACAATTCTTCTTCATTATTGTTCTTACTGTTCTTACTGTTAATTGCTATTAACTAGTATTAAATCATAGATCTACTTTGCTTCTGCTCGTATTTCATTATTTGATCTATCGATTCATTATTAGAAAGGGATCTGGGTTCCAACAGAATGTCTCTACTGGTGCAAGAATGTCTCCATTGGTGTTGAATGTCTGCTTTGATCTAGGGTTTACTATATTTCAATTTCAGGTAAAAGAACATCTAATGAAGATGATTAACAAATTATCTCAAATGATGCTTTCAACCTTGAATTATTGTTTTTGTTGTGAAATTTCATGTTTTTGTTGTGAAATTTCATTAATCGGATGCAAATATTCAAAACCTGTGAATGAATACCAATAGATTTCAAGTGCAACTGCCATGGTTTTGCTGAATTCTTCTACTAAACTCCTCTGCTTTAAAACATCTAAGTAAATCTGATAACATAATTTGTTTTTTCTTTAATTGCCCCTCTTTTTCTTCTCTTGATCTAGGGTATTTATTTATCTTCACTAACAAAGGGTTATGTTTTTGGATTTCAGCAAAAATAATGTCTAATGAAGATGATTACCAAAAATTTCAAATGATGCTTATGACAATGAACAATGTATCCAAGGTCGGTACTTTATTTTGATTAATTTTTTTCATTGTGAAGGTTCATCTCTTTGGAAACATATGTGTTTCATATGGTTGGTTATTTAAAATAAATTGATTCTTGTTCATCGCTATGACTAGTGTGATTGTATTTCATCAGCTTGATGCAAACATTAAAAGCTTTCCGGTGAATGCTTTTACTAACTGTGAAGTTTGATTCATTTGTTGTGAATGTTCATCAAATTCTTGTTTTCTTATAAATCTTAATGTGAAGGTTCACTAATTATTGGATTAACCTCATAAATATCTATATTCTCTTTTGATTATGAAAGTTCATTAGGTGGATGTAAATATTCAATACATTAACTAGTTGTAAAAATGGTAGCAAATCAATCATTGTCAAAGTAAGTAGGTTCCATGTGTGTTTCATATGGTTGGTTATTTTCAATACATTGATTCTTGTTCATCAGTATGGCTAATGTGATTGTAGTTCATTAGCTTGATGCAAACATTAAAAACTTTCCAGTGAATGCTTTTACTAACTGTGAAGTTTGATTCATTTGTTGTGAATGATCATCAAATTCTTGTTTTTCTTATAAATCTTAATGTGAAGGTTCACTAATTATTGGATTAACCTCATAAATATGTAGATTCCCTTTTGATCACGAAAGTTCATCAGGTGGATGCAAATATTCAGATTCATTAACTAGTTGTAAAAAAATGGTAGCAAATCAATCATTGTCAAAGTAGGGTTGGGTTCACGTGAGACCAGTCTGTTTTGCGTGAGACTCGTGAGACCACATTTTTACACTTGAAACTTCACAACAAAACATTGTGAAGGTAAAAAATTTGAACCTTCACAGCAAAAACACTGTGAAGGTTACCTTCACAATGTTTTTATGTGAATTTCAAGTGTAAAAATGTGGTCTCACACGTCTCACGAAAATAGGTTGGTCTCACGTGTACCCGACCCTGTCAAAGTAAGTAGCATTACCATCTATCTTTCTTGGTAAAGTAATTTTTGCATCAAATTTTTTGTGGTTTTGTTTTGTGGGATGTAACATCTTTAGTTAGCTCATGATTCTATTGTGGTTATAGAGTTTGGCTAGAAGAAAAAACTTGATTGGCTATGGATGATGTATCCTAACTCCCATGGGCATGAAGAAGTTGGGTTTCGTCAATCAAAATCAATAATGGCTCATCTGTTAAAGCTATTAGATTACTACTTGTGTCAATATCATATGATGAGAATGGTAATTAAAAGGTCTTAAATTAATCGACTTAGATCCACTCATCATAGTAGAATGTAACTTTGTTTGGTTTGGTTTGGTTTTATCAAGTTACGTAGAACTTGAATATTGAGTGTTGATTTATATTTCGTTCAATTATTGTAACGACACTGCTATTTATGAAGAAGGAAGTTCCAAACAGGTTCAAGTGGAAACCTTGAAGTCTTTAACATGTTGAGACTTGGATCATCAAGTGTCTAGCATTAGAAAACATATCCTAATTCTTAGCAAGCGATGGAAGAGTTTATAAAGTATTAACTATTTTTAAATCTAGTAATGGACATGTTTGACAAATTTATGCGATTAAAGTGTCACAATCTTGCTTTTTTTTGTCAACACAACCTTCATAGTAAACTTGTTATGAATGTTATTCAATTTATGGGAAGGTAAAAACAATTTTCATACATATAATTTAGGATCTTTGGCTCATAAAGTTATTTAAGAAACAATATGCTCCCAAATTCGAAAACAATGTGCTGAAGATTCACATTAATTTGTTGTTGTGACTGTTCATCCATTAAATGTGAAGGTAAAGAACAATTTCAACAATTAAGTTATTGACAAGCATCGAATCAATCTACTAAACTTTCACATAAAATACTTCACATCAATGTTCTAGAACTACACACATTACTTATTGTGAAGGTTTATTAAGTTGTGGGTCAATACGAACATTGACTACAAATTGTGCATGCAAAACATACATTGAAATAAAAATATAATATGAAGTTTTTGTACAAATATCAAAAGGTTTATCTGATAATTTAAAAATATCAAACAAATAATGTTAAATGACTTTAACCACGAAATCTTGCATCAATTTCTCAATACTTCTATTCAAATCCAGTTTCTTTCTTCATCGATAAAGTTCTCTCCTTCTTCGAATTCTTCTAGTACTCTTCGTATCCTTCTATTTGATGTTGTTTAATATCAAATGATGGGTTTTTGAGATTGAATACCACCAAATAATAATGGTCCCCTTTGAAGATCTTGAAGAGAACCTGTTTTTATCACATTCCAATACACAGAAAGTTCAGAAAAACTAAAGAGCAAACTGCAATAAAAGCTTATATTACTTGATAAAGCTGAACCTTCACGACAAGGTTGTTGTGAAGGTTCATTTGTTTTATGTGAAAGTAGTTTATATGTGACATTATCGTAACTTCATTTAAGTATAAAAGGTAACTTGGTCCCAAATGAAATCATATGAACAATCACGGTAAGTTTAAGAACATCCTATTAACCTTCACAGTGTAACATGACCTTGTGTCATAAACCAAACAAATACCCTTTCTAGGGAGTATGAAAGTAAGAAATACAAAATAATAAGAACATCCTATTAACCAAAAACTTGGTAATAACTACATCACATTAGAGAGTAACATGATATCATTATGAATCCAAAGGTTGCCTCTAACCTCTAGTAGCCAATAGTTCTCAAATTTGTTTGGGTAGGTTGTAAATGGAAAAAAATCATTGAATGGTGCAAGCCAAAGACAAACATAAATATCTGAACCCTTAAGACTTCAATACAACAAATGTCTATCTTACCTACTCCATTTAGAAAACAAGATCACCTTCACAGGAAACTTATTGTGAAATTTTAATTTAATAGTTACCTACTTCTTCCAATGATGTTTTATTCACTCCCTCAAAATGCTCATTTAATTCTAAACTAAGAACTAATGCAGAACGGATGCCATGGTGATAAAAAAAAACTAACAAAATTAATAAAAAACTAAGAAGGTAAGGTAAGTTGTTCTCAAGCGAAATCAAGAGAACCTTCACAATTATTGTGATGTGACGGTTTTCTCAATGCTTTAATACCTTTCTCATTTGATTGTATCATCTTCTTCATCCTGTTTTTCTTCTGCATCACGTGTACTATCAGCAACAACCCAGATGAGGTTTCATATGTACAACTTGTTAAAACCACCATAGAATTTAGATATGGAAAAGTGTATAAATGAGTGATGCTAGATGAATAATTGAGGAAGACACTATTATGTTAGTTAGAAAATATAAAGAAGACTCTAAACAAAAATGTTAAAGAACAACTCGTTTCTAATACACAAGAATAACCAATGAACAACTATGATTTTAGTTAGGAAATATAGGTGTAAAATGCATCAGAGGTCCATGAGCCTAACACACAAAAACTTCATCCATCAAATGTAAAAATCCAAATTACATTTATTGGATGGAATATGAAAATAATATATACAAACTAAATCAAACAACTTTGAAGACAGAACACACATTAATTATATAAAATATATATAGAAGAAAAATCTCACTGTTAGCCCATAAATTGACATGCACCCAAAGATCATCCAACATATCTGCACAGAAACATAGAATCACAAACACCTTAGTAACGTGAGAAACGTAGACTCGAGACATAACCATGTATAGTATGCACTAAGTTTGAATGTTGATTATACCTTCAAAATTTGTTGTAGTTACACCTTGCCCATCTAGAATGTTATAAGGAGTTTTCATAACAAGAGTTATTTCTTTGATGCGTTTAACCACATCAATACTCTAAGCTTGCATAGCTTCCATGAACATTTCTAAGCGTACTCACTAAATATTAATAAAAAAGAAAAGAAATAAATGTCACAATTTAGACAAATGTTATATACTCAAAGATAAACATGATGAAAACATTATCCACTCAGGATGCTCATTTGATTTTGAACCAGGGAGTACCAGACTAATATAGAAGGTACATCATAGTTCTAAAACAAAAATTAACTAAAGTAATAAATAATGAGAAGGCATGTAACTTGTTCCCAAATGAAATCAAGAGAACATTCACAATTAGTATGATGTGAAGGTTTGTTTAAATATACAACTTGGAAAAATCAAAGTAGATTTTAACCAAATTATAGACATATAAGGCGTGAGACAACAATCAACTGTGTGCAAAAAGTCATATGCAACTTCAAGGTCTTCAAGAATAATACAATCAATATGTGAGCTACGACTATGATACCACTCTACAATCATGCTGTAAAGTATCATATAAGGCACAAAAGCCCATGCTAGCACTTTATAAGCATCTTGTAAAGTATAATAGAAGGCACAAAATATATAAGATTATATCAAGTACACGAGAAGAATTTTGATTACAAAAGATAACATCCCTTTCATGCTTGTTTATATGGTAAAAGGTAGCATCCGCATCAACCACAATTTCATGCGTCCAAGACTATGGACTAATGGTGAAAGGAAGGTGCTACTGGAAGATCAAGCAGGATGTATGCTCATGGACCTCCATAAATATCAACAGTTGCAAGAAACACGTCGATATGATCTTTAGATGGTTTCAACAGACCCTCCAACTTATGATCATAGAAAATCTAAAAGATTTGGCTAGATAAATTTGTTTAAAAAGGTACTTAATTCATGAAAATATTCAAAGGAATCAAAGATTACCCAATAACCAATTTTGTGGTCAAAATCAAGAAACTTTAAAGAGAAATAGAAGAAACTGACATGAGTTTCTTCATATAAATTAAAATTGAAGCATGAAATGTTTGCCATTAAACTACCCAAGGATAAATGCAAACAGAGTACCATGACTAACCTAATGCTACACAGGTTCATCAAACATCATTTGTAAGATTTCTATACAATTTGACAGAAATATAGTGATTCTCTCTTATTCTAAGGACAAGGAGTTGAGTTACCAATACCATGTTAATTCCCTGCCCTGCAGCATGATAATTTCAAATCATTTGCATGAAACAACTAAGTAGTTAGATGTAATCAGAAGGATTGTCAATAATCCAAATCCTAATACCCGCATACGTTTAAGAACATGATTGTATACTTGAAAATCGTAGGGTATAATTTGCAATAATAGAGGGTTTAACGTTCAAATCCATTATAAAATTAGACAGAAAAAGAGCTTAAACTTTAAATCAGTTAGTACATAACAGAATATGAAACTAGGGTTTAAACTTCAAATCCATTAGAACATAAGACGATGAAGAAGAAGAGCATGATTTCATTAAAAAAAACCCTAATTTTAGTGACTTACAGAAACCGCGATTCAATCGATGACGAACATTATGACAACAAGCAACCATCGATAAAACTTCAGCCTTCAATTAAGGATCACAGTTAGATAGTTCCTGTAGTTCTCCTTGAGTTTCCAGATGCTTTCGATGAGTGAAGAGCAAGCAAAAACACGTAATTTGGACTTTCATAAAGTCTATTTGAACTTTCATAAATGCCATGGGACTTCAAAGTAATTACAAAATTGCCACCGTGTAACTTGAAACCATTGATCACTTTGATGATTTAATCCAAGGGCTAAGAATGGGTCCTACGAGTCTCACCAAAATCACTTGGTCTCACATGATCCCAAGTCTATATATATATATATATATAAGGGAGGGATCAAATGAGAATCACCCCTCCTTAAAGGAACAAATTGTGGACCACATATGATGTGGGTTCCACATAATATTAAATCATTTATGATTTAATATTAAATCATACTAAATCATAAATGATTTAATATTATGTGGGACCCACATCATATGTGATCCACAAGTGTCCCTTTGTTCCTTTAAAAATGCAAAGTTCTCATTTTAACCTTCCTCTCTCTCTTCCTCTCTCTCTTTATCTCTCTCTCTCTCTCTCTCTATATATATATATATATATATAAATAGGTTCATGCGAGGACGGTAACAATTTACGAGAATGCGAGGACAATCTTCAGCCAATCATTTTGTACATGAAACTTTTCATGTACAAAATCACATATGATTCATGTACAAATTCACATATAATTCACGTACAAAATCATATATGATTAGCCGCGACTTGCCCATGGGAAAAGTCGCGCGTGTTCTTTTTGATGCTTACAAAATCACATTTGATTTTGTACATGAAATCATATATGATTTTGTACATGAAAAATTTCATGTACAAAATGATTGGCCGAGGATTGTCCTCGTATTCTCGTAAATTGGTATCGTCCTCGTATGAACCTATCTCTCTCTCTCTCTCTCTCTCTATATATATATATAGATATAGGGGTGGGTTCAAATGTGAACCCATATTTGGTTGTGAACAGGAGGGTGAATCTCAGCCATTCATTTAAAACCAGATCAAAAAATAAAGCGGTAAAACGCGCGGTGGCATTGTCGTAAATAAGTGGAAAACTCAGGTCACGGCTTAAAGAATATTAAGCCGTTAGGGGTATAATCGTAAATACTACCTTACGATTAAAATCAGAAACACGTCTCCGTACACTTACGCTTTTTCGATTCCGTCCCAAATTTCTTGAGTTCATCTTCCAAAAAAGAAAAATTTGCCCTAAATTCCATTTTCTACTGAAAATCAACGAGATTACTCTTATTCAGAAAACAAAAATGGCTTCTAGTAGCGAAGAATGCAACAAGATTAATCTAATTGAAGCTTTTGAAGAAGGTAAAAGTTTTTCTGTTTATATAAATTTTTATTTTGAATATTTAGAGTTTTTAATTTAATCGTATTGAATATCTTCTAGTTAAATGGTGTTCATACTTGCAAAAACTTGTATTAAGCCTTAATATAAAAACTACGGTCTAATAATAACCTTTGTAGCTTATATTCAGTCTGAATATAAACACTAAATTCTATTATACTGTGTAGTGTTTATATTCAGACTGAATAAAAACTACAAATAGTATTTTGAAATAATGTTAGCTTATATTCAGTCTGAATATAAACACTCTAAATTCTATTATAATCTGTAGTGTTTATAATCAGGCTGAATAAAGCTACAAATAGTATTTTGAATAATGTTAGCTTATATTCAGTCTGAATATAAGGTAAAAGATTTTGTGGTGTAGCTTATATTTAGTCTGAATATAAACACTAAATTCTATTATACTGTGTAGTGTTTATATTCAGACTGATTAAAAGCTACAAATAATATTTTGAAATAATTTTAGCTTATATTCAGTCTGAATATAAACACTCTAAATTCTATTATAATCTATAGTGTTTATATTCAGACTGAATAAAAGCTACAAATAGTATTTTGAATAATGTTAGCTTATATTCAGTCTGAATATAAGGTAAAAGATTTTGTGGTGTAGCTTATATTCAGTCTGAATATAAACACTAAATTCTATTATACTGTGTAGTGTTTATATTCAGACTGAATAAAAGCTACAAATAATATTTTGAAATAATTTTAGCTTATATGCAGTCTGAATATAAACACTCTAAATTCTATTATAATCTGTAGTGTTTATATTCAGACTGAATAAAAGCTACAAATAGTATTTTGAATAATGTTAGCTTATATTCAGTCTGAATATAAGGTAAAAGATTTTGTGGTGTAGCTTATATTCTGTCTGAATATAAACACTAAATTCTATTATACTGTGTAGTGTTTATATTCAGACTGAATATAAGCTACAAATAATATTTTGAAATAATTTTAGCTTATATTCAGTCTGAATATAAGCACTAAGAGTGTTGCAATGCAATTTAGTGTTTATATTCAGACCGAATATAAACTACAATTACACAAAGCAAAAATTGTAAGTTATATTCAGCATGAATGTTAGGTCTATTATTATTATTGTGACAAAATGAAAGGACATGCTTTATTGTAAAAGGAAGTTTATAATTCCTTAAACTCTTGTTTCCTTAATTAGACTAGACCTAGCAATATAAATACATGCTTAGGGTTTTACTTTAGAAGAGTCGATTCATATATTAATTTAGAGAGAGAGCAGAAACTGTGAATCATATTGTAATCGACATATACACTTTCAAGAGATATATGACTACGTAAGTTCTTTAAATCATTGTTCGTGTCATATTACTTTCATATTAACTGTTTATTGTCATTGTGCTTGTTATAATGGGATCAACAAGTGGTATCAGAGCCTGAGATCACGAGTTTTTACGATTTTCTGAGCAAACCACGAAACAGAAGGTAAAATTATTTTTCTGCTGTTCATTGTTTTTTGTCGAGTCATACAGTGCCAAACTTTACCCGATAAAACTTCTTATTTTTTTATCGACTAACACATATCTGCTCAATGAATTTTTCTCGATCATCATATCAGTTTCTGTGTGTTATTCACGATTAGGTATATCTGTGTTCTTTTCGATTTAAATTTTTTCTCGACTTATAATTTTTTATCGGATATCCCTTCTGTTGATTAACTTTTTATCGATACAAACTGCTTAAATCTTGAATTTTTATCGACTCCTCTATAAAATAGTTAATATTGTTTAGTTAAAACTACTTTAGTTTATTTTATTTACTTTTGAATATCTTTACATAAGAAAACTCAGGAACTTGTGACTCCTGCAGCTTTTCTTACTAAAGACTTCCTTAGTAAAAATCATAAACTCTCGTAAATTTGATATTATCTGTGATTGAACAAATAAGAAACTCGAAAACCCAGACAGTCTTGTCCATAAAAAGACAAGTTCTTTTTAGTCAAGAACACTATGTTTTTGTTTTCTGGTTTTTCAATAAACAGAAAACTCAGAATTAAGAATTTTTATCGAGTTCTATTGAATCGATAATTTTTTTTTATCGAGTAAGTCAGTATTCGATAAAACTCTTTAAATCAATCTGTTTCTCGAGTCTTGTTCACTCGACAATTTTTTTTTATATCAAGTCCCACTCAATTCGATAACAATTTTTATCGAGTCTTGTTCACTCGATAACAAGTTTTATCGCGTCTTGTTCACTCGATAACAAGTTTTATCGCGTCTTGTTCACTCGATAACAATTATTATCGATCCTTAGTCATCCGACAACAATTTTCATCGAGCACTTCTCGCCCGATAAAATCCTTAAATCGATTTTCTTTAGTCACTCGATAATAACCTACTGTTTCCAGTGACACCTCAGAATTTTTTAAAAACTCATTGATCGAGGTCCAACCAAACAGTACAATGACCACCCGAGAAGCCATGGCCATTGGATCAGACACCAAGCCTCCAATTCTCTTTTCGGGAGAATTTTCTCAATGGAATGATAGATTTCTTGATTTCATTGAACGTCATGACTTTGCCGATGAGATCATGACTTCAATCAAAGAGGGTCCTCCTCCGCCTTTTTATCAGGAGTATCCTGCTATGCCAAACAACACTCCTCCTACGCCCGCACGAAGGGAAGTTAAACTCAAAAGCTCTTGGGATGCAAACGAGAAGAGGATAATGAGAGGTGACCAACTTGCCCGTTCTTATCTACTTATGAGCCTTCCCAATGAGATCTACATGAGCATTGATAGCCACAAGAAGACGGCTAAAGAAATGTGGGAAGTCATAGAGAAATTCATGCTTGGAACGAAGATTGGTACACAACTCAAAATCACCAACTGCATTTCTCAATATGAAGAATTCAAGGCAAAAGATGGAGAAAGTCTTACGAACACATATACTCGATTTGTACAACTGGTGAACGAACTTAGCAAAAACGAAATTCGTAAGACTAAGATCGAAAACAATGTCAAATTTGTTAGCAATCTTCAACCGGAATGGCGTCGGTTTGCTAATCAAATCAAACACAGCAAATATCTTGCTGACCTTGACCTTCATGAAGTCTATGAAACCCTTCAACAAGATGAAGAGGAGGTTCTCGAACTTATGGGGTTAAATTCCAAGAAGAACCCGGATCCAATCGCATTAATGGCAAAAGAGTCCTCTTCAGTTCCTCAAGAAATGTTTCCCGAATTAGAAGACGAAGACTTTGACTATGATCCATAAATTGCCAAACTTCAACATCAACTGGCCTTCCTTACAAAATCTTTTCAACAAAAGTTCTCACGTCGCTCGAATCCCAATCAACAAAGGTATGCCTCGGGATCTAATAACCACGAGCGAAAGGCAATGTTTGAACCCAAAACTAGAAGAGAAGAACCTCGCCCTACACCCAAGCCTGAAGACAAGTTCAAGGGTGAAAGAAGTTTGTGCTACAATTACGGCAAAACTAGCCACTACGCAAGGGAATGCAAGAAGCCAGTAGTGAAGGACTCTAACTACTTCACTTACAAACTGATGCTGTCCAAACAAAAAGAAGCCGGTAAAGTCCTTCTAGCTGAAGATGAACAATGGCTTAATCTAGATGATGAAGATGACATGGAAGGAGATACTCAAGCACATTTCAGCTTAATGGCTTACTCTGATGACACTCCTTCTAACGCTTCCGACTACACACCCGAGGTAAGCCCTTCTGACTATGACTCTTTTGTATCTCAAATGCATGATTTAATGTGTCAATTAAAGGAATTACACTCCAAATTGAAAGTCGAGAAACTCTTGGTTTCCAATTTAGAAGCAAGTCTTGAAAATAACCATAAACAATTGCTTATTATGCAAACCGACCTTGTCACTACTCAAAGTATAGCACAAAATCTCGAAACGGAGAAAATGGTTTTAATGGAAGAAAATGAACTTTTCCAAAAACAAATATCTGATCTCACACTCCAACTTCAAACATCTAGGAATGAGACTACCAAATTTTCATCTAAGTTTGACTTTGTCAGTTTTCAAAGACAGGATTTATTAGAAAAACTCGAAGCATTGGAATTAAAACTTTACAAGCTTGGTCAAACTGAACACACAATTCACTTAAATGCACCGAAAGATTTAAGCTCCAAAGCCGGTTTAGGTTTTGAAAACCCGAAACATTTAGCAAAGGCTATCTATAATACTCCAACGATTTATAAATTCAAATATCTGAACCTTGGTCCAGATTACCAAATTCAATTTATGAAACCGGACCCTAGTGTTGAGGAAAGAGAAGAATGGAAGAGACTAAACAAAAACTATTTTCAAATACCTTTCTGCTATCCTCAAGTAGTAGAAGAGGAATCTTCAAGTGAATCTCTTCCAAACAACTACTTCCCATCTTACTCCGCCGAAGAACTTCAAAACAAGATTCCTGAGTGTAAACCGTACATTCCCACACTATTTTTAGAAAAGAAAATTCTTCAACTCGAACAAGTGTTGGAATACGAACGTTCTTTGGCGGAAAAGGAAAAGGAAACATTTTTATTTAAAATACAACAACTTGAAAACGAGACTTTACAATTGAATAAAACTCGTGAAAATGATACTATTTCAAACGTTTCAACATGTAAAGCCTTCGTTAGCAATTATTTAGATAATTGTGAAGAGTTGTTCAAAATGGACCCTCAATCCAATCTTCCAAAACAAAAATGTTCCTATTCCGAAGAACAAATCAATGCTGAATTAGATACCCTTTCTAACAAATCTTCACTTGAATCGGACGAGTGCTTAAATGATATGTGTGATAAGTTTGATTTCAACTCGTACTTCCTAATCATACTGAATTCTTAGACAAAGGCAAACAACCTATGGAAACAGTTTCTTTACCTACTGAACAAACGGAGTGTTCCACAAGTCAAAATCTGATCACTCACAATCAAAAGAAAAACAATCAAGTCTTCAAAAACCATACTAACCGTGTTCCTTTCACCATTTCAGCGCTTCATACTTTAGAAACCAAGTCGGTTTGGGTCAAAAAGGGCACGCATACTACAAAGCAAACACCCCGCAATGAAGACAAGTTTTTACATTCCAATGTCAAAAGAAACAACTCTAGATTTTCTTTTCCGTATCAAATTCATTCATTTAGACATTTAATCAAATTTTCTCGTAATAAAATTTGTTGCTCTAATTGCGGTGTGGATGTTTTTGTTCGTAAAACCTCTATTGATTATGGTTATGGTTATTTTCCGGACATGCATAATTCATTTAATCACAACTTTTATCATTCATCCTCCATTTCTAAATCGGGTCCGAGAAATCAAATGACTAATGCCTATAAGTCTCACCTCAAGTGGGTACCCAAGGGTGCAAAGTCAACTAACCATGATGGACCCATTTACAAATGGGTACCTAAATCTGTCTGATTTTGTGCAGATCGGTCATGTGTGGTACTTAGATTTCGACTGATCCAAACACATAACCGGCCAAAAGGAGCTGCTTGCCAACCACACTGAAAAGAAAGGCGGATTCGTCAAATTTGGCAACAATCACTTGGCACCGATAAAAGGATATGGTGATATCATTCAAAACAACATCACCATTTCAAATGTTTCTTATGTACAAGGGCTAAGCCACAACCTATTGAGCATTGGAAAATTTTGTGATAAGCAACTCGAAGTCAATTTCCGACCCGATAGATGCTGTGTTCGCACGTTTGATGGAAAGGAGCTTCTAACCGGCACTCGTAAGTCCAACCTCTACACGATCGATCTTTCCCAAGTAAACGCCCCCTTAAGTGTTTCTCTTCTATCAAACGTCTCTAGTCCAAAGACCTGGTTATGGCATCGTCGCCTATCTCACTTAAACTTCAAGAACATTAATCGCCTCTCCATCAACGGATTAGTCACCGGACTCCCATCTGTTAAATTCGACAAACCACATCTTTGTGATGCATGCGAAATGGGAAAGATGAAGAAGGTCTCTCACAAACCCAAGATAATTCACAGCACGACTCGACCTCTTCAACTCATTCATATGGACTTGTGCGGCCCGATGCGGACTCAAAGCATACATGGTAAAAAGTATGTTCTCGTGATGGTGGACGATTTCTCTCGCTTCACATGGGTCAAGTTCCTTCGATCAAAGGATGAAACCCCCGACACCATCATCACATTTCTCAAAGCCGTTCAAGTCAAACTAGAACTTACTGCACAAACCATCCGCACCGATAATGGAACTGAATTCAAAAACCGTATCCTTGACGGTTACCTCGAATCGGTTGGTATAACCCACACGTTCTCTGCAGCTCGTACTCCACAACAAAACGGTGTGGTCGACCGCCGAAATAGAACTCTTGTTGAAGCCGCTCGCACTATGCTTACTTTTTCAAAGCTTCCTCTCCACCTTTGGGCCGAAGCTATCAACACAGCCTGCTATACTCAAAACCGATCCATCATCAACAAGCACTTCAACAAGACACCGTATCACTTAGTCTATGATCGCGTTCTTTCAATCGAGCATCTTTGAACGTTTGGCACACGTTGCTTCGTACTAAATGAAAAAGAAGATCGTGGGAAACTCAAGCCAAAAGCCGATGAAGCCTACTTTCTCGGATACTCACCAAATGCATCATCTTATCGGGTCTACGTAAAACACGCACGTTGCGTCACTGAAAGCGTTAATGTACAATTCGATCCAAACGCCGAGATGGCTCCTGAACACGTCAGTTCCGTACCCGCACTCACCGGTATACTAGCTTCCGATCACATTCGTTCGGAACCTGCTCCCAACCCTGATGAACCTTCAAAGTCCAATACTGCCAAGTCAAATCTGGATGACCTATTCGAGTACTTCTACTCGGATTACTTTGGACCGTCCGCTGATAATTCTCTCCAGATTCCCCCGCCTACCTTGGAGAATGCCGAGACCTCGGATCTTTCCGGACCACCAATTACAACGTAAACCGTCTCAACTGCTGCATCTCCAAGCACCTCTACGACTGCTCCTCCAAATCAAACTAGTCCATCGGATGCTCCTCTTGTTCCTCCTGAACCTCAACCGCCTGTTCAACCAAATCCTGCGGAATCGACATCCTCTCCCCCTACATCCATTTCAACAACGCCGGATGTCACAAGTGCCACTAGATCTTCAACCGTGGCCCCATCTTTGGAATCTGTTCAAGATCTTCCCTTAGGTTTTTATCACGATGACACCCCGGATCCAAATGCCTTTCAACCTCTTCCTCATACAACAAAATGGACCCGCTCTCATCCTGTTGAACAAATTATCGGAGATCCAAACCGACCAGTTACAACACGTTCCGCCTCGACCAATGATTGCATGTTCTCTTCATTCATAAGTAAGGTTGAACCCACATCCATTCATGAGGCAATGAATGATCTTGACTGGATTGTGGCCATGCAAGAGGAACTCAATCAATTTGAAAGTCTGAAAGTATGGCGCCTTGTTCCCCGTCCACGAAACAAAACCGTTATTGGCACGAAATGGATATTCAAGAACAAGCAAGATGAAGATGGAGTCGTCATTCGCAACAAAGCTAGACTTGTCGCCAAAGGATACCGTCAACAAGAAGGCATTGACTACGACGAAAAATTTGCACCCGTAGCCCGTATTGAAGCAATTCGCATGTTCTTGGCTTACGCGGCACACAAGAATTTCGTGGTTTTCCAAATGGACGTTAAGACGGCCTTCCTAAACGGTGTTTTGCGTGAAGAAGTCTATGTCTCTCAGCCCGACGGGTTTGTCGACTCCTCCAAGCCTCATCATGTCTACATTCTGGACAAGGCTCTGTATGGATTGAAGCAAGCTCCCCGCGCATGGTACGATAGCCTGTCTACCTATTTAGTGAAAAACGGATACTCCAAAGGTAAGATCGATCCAACTCTTTTCATTAAAAAGGACAACGGTGAGATTATGCTCATTCAAGTCTATGTGGACGACATCATCTTCGGCTCGACTAACCCACGGCAATGCAAAGAGTTCTCTGAACTCATGATTGCCAAATTTAACATGAGCATGATGGGAATGATGAATTTTTTCCTTGGTCTTCAAATTAAACAATTCTCTACTAGAATATTCATCAACCAATCCAAATACATCTCGGATATGTTGAGTAAATACAACATGACGTCATGTTCTCCGATTGGTACACCCATGTCCCCGGGTTCAAAACTACACGCTGATCCTTCGGGAAAAGATGTGGATTCAAAAAATTACCGGGGCATGGTTGGTTCTCTCATGTATCTTACGGCTAGTCGTCCGGACATCATGTTTGCCACCTGTCTTTGCGCGAAGTATCAAGCATCTCCAAAGGAATCTCATCTTAGTGCGATCAAACGGATTTTCCGGTATTTAAAAGGTACACCTAATCTTGGCCTATGGTATCCCAAGGATACGGGTTTCGAACTAACTGCCTTTTCAGATTCGGATCACGCCGGATGCATGCTCTATCGTAAAAGCACTTCGGGCCATATTCAATTCTTTGGAGACAAATTGGTCAGCTGGTCATCAAAGAAGCAAGCGTGCGTCTCCACATCTACCGCGGAAGCCGAATACATCGCTGCCGCAAGCTGCTGCTCGCAAGTACTATGGATGCGCACTCAACTCAAAGATTATGGCTTCTGGTTCAACAAGATTCCCATCTATTGTGACTCCAAAAGCGCCATAGCCATTTCAAGCAACCCGATTCAACACACGAAGACAAAGCACATTGACGTTCGATATCACTTCATCAAGGATCACGTCGAAAGAGGTACAATTGAACTATACTTTGTTAACACGGAACTTCAGCTTGCCGACTTATTTACCAAGGCACTGGATGAGAAACGATTCCAGTTCCTAGTATCCAAGTTGGGAATGCTCAATCTTAAAACCTGATTATCCAAAATCAGAATACCTCAAAATCCTTAAAAAACGTCTATCCAAGGGTTTTGCACATTAACTCGTTGAGTCAATCTGCACAACACTTGGACTCTCATTTTTTAGATTTTGACTTGTATCTTACAGTTCCGTATTTTCAAAGTTTTTTTCTTTCCCTTTATTTTTACCTCACTGTGCATTTCACCATGGTTCATCATTCAAGGGGGAGCATCAAGGTACGTTTTCTTACTCATTCACATTCATATTCATAGGGGGAGCACACCTCTGTACGCTCACATTTAGGGGGAGCCATTTTTTAATTTTTTTTAAGTTCTTTAAAATATATATATATATATATATATTTAAGTGCAGTTCTCGGCCCTTAAGGGCTCGACAAAAATGGGATTATCGACCCCCTCTGGCTCGATAACCTCCCCAATCGACATTTGTTAACGGGAAATTTTTCATCGCCCCAATCACACACTGCCACGTGTCATCACCCGATGACCACTATTTAAAGAAATCGGGCCCCTCTCTCAAAGGACCTTTCCTCACAAAGTTTGAATTTCCCTCTTTCTCTCTGAAAAACCCTTCAAGTTCTTGGCTTACAAAATCAAAATCTCCAAACTTCGAGTTTTTCAGATCCGAAAGCACCACCAGGTTCGTAATTCTCCCCTTATCATCTTTAATTCTTGCACTTTGTTCCCAAAACTGTTGCATGATCATGTTTTCAATGCTTGACTGTTCATTTTTTTTTTGGGGTTTTATATGGGTTTCCAATGTTGACTGTTCATCAGTCAAAATCTTGGGTATTTAATGGTTTTTTGTCTTAAGTGCTTTACTAATCTTGTTCCCTATCACTAATCGCACCTAGTTATAGGATTTTGCCTTAGTTTTAGGCCCCTTTTTGGAATCTGAGCACTTAGAAGTTCTTAGTCTGGTTTATGAGTTTTTATCGTGTCCTTCATCATCCTTTGATTTTTTATCGAGTCTCGTTACTGTGACCAAGAACACCATCTTTTTCCCCAAGTCTTTTTATCGTGCCTTTATGACTCGATAACCTTTGTTATCGAATTTCATAAACTCGATGAAAAACACCTAGTCTTTTTATCGAGCCTTTATGACTCGATAACCTTTGTTATCGAATTTCATAAACTCGATGAAAAACACCAAGTGTTTTTATCGAGTCTTTATGACTCGATAACTTTTGTTATCGAACCTCATAAACTCGATGAAAAACACCAAGTGTTTTTATCGAGCCTTCATGACTCGATAACATTTGTTATCGACTATCAATCGATCGATGAAAATTACTAAGTGCTCTCATCGAGTCTTTTTAGATCGATAACCTGCCCTTACCTTGTCCATGTATTTTCATCGAGCCTCATCGAATCGACAACATGCTATACATAGATCGATATTTTTCTAAAAAGTTTTCAAGTACTTTCATCGACCCTTAGGCAATCGATAACCTGTTCTTCTGTTCTTCTCGATTCTCATTGACTCGACAACCCCTCCACAGGTTTGATCTAATTTTTTTTTTCCAAGTCTTGTTGTTGATCCTATTTCAATCGACAAACATTTTTTTATCGATCCCATTGCACTCGATAACAATTGTTATCGACCCAATGGGACTCGATAAAAATACTTAGCATTTTTTTTGGAAACTCACAACACTAATTTTTACACTTGGTTTGCCTAACTGTCTTATTTCAGAAACCAATGGCAGCCATGAATGACCCAAACATGTCCGATGATGAAAACCCGATGCCATCCGAACGCTCGACCGAACCAAGCATCAACGCAACAAACCGGGATGACCTCTTGATGCCACGAGCTCACTTTCGCCAAATCAAACCGAATAACCACCGACTAGACTTCGGCATCACTCTCGAACACCAGATCATTCTCGACATTCTTCAGCAACATCCGCTTCGCTTCGCATTTGCACTAGACCACCGAGTACCCATGTTCTACCTCCAACAATTCTGGTATACGCTGACTTATCATCTAGACGAAGGTGACCATCATTTCACGGCTCAGATCGATGACTTTATAACCCGCCTAACTCCAGCCAGGATTCGCCGCATTCTCCGCCTACCGCTTGCTACCGCCGAACACCCATACGAAGCCTTTGCAACCGACCAACAGCTGGTTGCCGACATACTAGTTCTCGGGTACGAATCCCCTGAACCACTCATAAGTCCCGACCAGTTCAAGAGGATGTACTTGCCTCAGATTTGGTTCACGCTATTTACCATAGTTAATTGCTGTCTGACCAGCAAACATACTGGCATGGACAAGGCCAGTACGGCGGTTCTTCGGATCTTTCACGGCATCGCATTCAACCGCCACTACGACTACGCGATGCTCATCTGGACGGACTTTGTAGAACTAGTCGAAGACAAATCCAACTTTCGCGACCGTGCATTCGTTCCGTTTCAGAGGTTTCTTCAGCTATTCATCCATGCAATGATGACTTCTCGACCTGCCATTCCTAGAAGAGCCGGAACACCCTTAGGCCCAACCTGTGCTCTTAAATTTCTACGCCTGAATGATCGGGTCTTCCAAAATACCATGCCTATCCCTGAAGCGCTCCTCGCTTATGCTGATCAGAATGCACCTAGTGTAATAGCCTATAGGGAGCGACATGGCTTAATGGCCCAACCACCTCCGGTTGCGCCTGCCCAAGAGCCGATCCAAGAAGAAAATATTGAGGGAGGTGAGGGTCCTAGAATAGAAGAGCAGGGTCAGGATCAAGGGGATCCCGACCAGGGAGATGAGCGCACTGTGAGGGGACATGACGAGGGAGGTGCATCTGATCAGCCCCCACCCAACCAACCTACTTCCAACCACCCCCGCACTCGACCCATTATCCCCACACCCCGATTCAAAACTTTAGTCAGCCGACAACGTATCCGCCCCCGCTCTTCATCATCGGATGAAGATACATCCGACAACCAACCGCTCTGTCGTCGCCAACGCACTGCAGAAATAGAGGTGCAAGCCGTCACCCGCATCGGCCCTCAACCCTCTATAATCGAATCCAGCTCTGAAAATGATGCATCATCATCTGAACCGAATCCTGATCCAATCATCCGTTCACCCACATCCGCTCCGACCCCACCGTCTGATGAGGAAACTCAATTCCACTTCGACTTTGAAGCTAATCCGTCCTCCCCATCTATGTCAGACATCTTCCCTGAAACCTCTATTGGAGAGATAAGGAGAACGGAGGGAGTACAAGTAGAAAAAGAATCAGAGAGGATGAGCGAAGGGGAGACAAAAACAATAGAGAGTGAGAGCCCAAAATCCCCCGACCAGGTAACCGCGTCCACTAGCCCTTCTCATTCGTTGGGTGTGACTAGTGGACAAGTCGCTGTGGACCTAGCAGCGCAATTGCACGCCCCTCCCAGCCACTCTGAAGGCTCACAACAGCTAACAGTTTCAACAATACTTGTGAGTCTAGCACCTTATCTAGCTCCCCTCCACTCGGGAGGTATAGCCATTGAATCAAGAGGCAGTAGCTCACCTGCTTCGACTTCGGTTGTGTGCACATCGAGTCTAGAGCCTGCTAGGGGACACGAGTCTTTACACACTGCGAGCCTTCGTGGCCCAGTCGGAACTCCCATAGTGATGTCCATTCCGGACATTCCACGAGGATTGGGAGGAAATCCTACCAGCGCTACATCTTCGCCAATGCTGAACGTAGGTCATACAGTTGAATCAACTGTTATGTCAACGGGCAATCTAAGTGATCCCGGAGTTACCCCCACAACTACCACCTCTTCGTCCTTCTCTATTACCCCGGAAGGCGAAGCACTCATTGCGGCTCACTTACAAAGGGCACGAGACACCCTTGCTGAACATCTGGTCCTTATGACAGCCGAAAGAGAAGCCTTTGTGCGCCAGATTCGAGAAGCTGCGCGTCTTAAACAGCGGACTCCTGTTCACACCGAATCTGCTCATGCAAGCTCCAGCCGTCCAGGAACCAGCCACTCCCCACCGCCACCATCAACCCCCGAAGATCGACCACATTCCCCGCATCGATATGAGTATAACACCGATGAACTCATGTCGATGTTGTATGCTAATCTGCTCGCTGAATCCAATGCCACCGGCCAACCGGAGGATTCACTTGAAGGTCTTCTTCGCCGCAATCTTCAAATCCCCACCGTAACTCGTCACGAGTTCGATGTATTCCGCGCACACATAGACCAAGAGCTCGCCGACATGAAAAATGCCCAACAGCGCCAAACGGAAGACATCCTGGGTGCTATTACTGCTCTTCGAACAGAAATCCAAGAGTCTTGCCGTCCGGCAGTTCGTACTTCTACTTCCAGACCTCATCAGGACGACCCGGGCTCCGCTCCAACTCGTCCTGAGGGGGAGACACGCCAAACGGCAAGATCACGATCTAGAGCATCTAATGCCTCAGCTTCAAGACCACATGTTCAATCCACCCAACAACGGCAACGCACTTCAACGACTCAAGAGGATGATACACCAACGGTTGAAAAGCCTGCGGATATCGAATTATAGAGCACAAGAGCCCGAACCACTCGAACTCGCCGAACTGTACCGAACTCCGCCGAACCGTAACAAAATGAAGAACGAGTCGATGTTCAACGTACGCGCAACTCACTTTGAAACCGGTTCCGAGATCCATATGAACCGATGCTTCAAGAACAAGACTATGTGAACTTGAGGCACACAGCAAGAAACTATGCCTTAAGGGATCAAAACGAACCAAGACTCCTACCTCATCAAATTCGGTGGCAACGAATGTTAACGGACAGTAAGTCCAAATGGGTGAATCAGCAGATACGTGTGCCATATCTTGAGGAAACCATGGAGAAGATCTTCCGCAAAGAAGCAAAACCTGATGATCTGGCACACATTCATCTAGTGATGGAAATGGATCCTGCTCAAGTTAGAGAGTATCTCCATATCCCGAGGATGAGAGCTTTACCTCAAGCCGAAGTGGTCTCTAGGCACAGGGTTGTCGGGATTTTGAAGATAGACACTGCAAAGATTTTCCAAGTCGAATATCCGATTTTCACTGTTCAAAGATAAGACGGTAAAACGTATTCCTTCTCTGAAGCCGATTTTGCTAATCTCGATATTATGGACTTGGAGATCATCTACAATGATCTGAGAGATAAGGGCAACCGAAACATACACGAGCAAAGAGCTTTAAGGGCAGTGGTTAGACATGTTCAGAAGGAGCTTAGGTACAGTTATCTTCATGATCTTCAACTAGGAATCGAAAGCGAGCAAAAGAAGATACACATTACTAAGCCTGATCAATCTTTGCCTGTACCTGACAGTACTTTGGTCGCCACTGTCATCACTCGTCCTGTACATGGTGTTGTTTGGATGCATCCTTCTAGAGAAAAGAGGTTTCTCAGATTTCATGAAGTGGCTGCATATTCTGACGGTACATTATCGGGAATTCGGAACAGGCTTGCGTTAGAACTTGCTACAGATAGAAAGAGCGCAACACGGATGAGCAATGACAAAAGAAACTCTCTCTTAGAAGCGATCAAGATAATCGACGACAGAATTATTTATCGACAAACCCTATGAAGATTTGAAGGCATGTTCGAGCTTAGAAGATGAAGACTCATTTTGCCACAAAGGGGGAGATTGTTAGGTCTATTATTATTATTGTGACAAAATAAGGAAAGGATATGCTTTATTGTAAAAGGAAGTTTATAATTCCTTAAACTCTTGTTTCCTTAATTAGACTAGACCTAGCAATATAAATACATGCTTAGGGTTTACTTTAGAAGAGTCGATTCATATATTAATTTAGAGAGAGAGCGGAAACTGTGAATCATATTGTAATCGACATATACACTTTCAAGAGATATATGACTACGTAAGTTCTTTAAATCATTGTTCGTGTCATATTACTTTCATATTAATTGTTTATTGTCATTGTGCTTGTTATAATGGGATCAACAATGAATATAAGGACTACAGTCTATTTTGAGGAAAACATGTTATATTGATAATAAATATTTAATTAAAACAGGAAGAAAAAGAGAGAGTCAAGAAGAATGTTTTTCACCAAAAAGAAAAAAGAAGTCAACAGATAAAGATGAATTCAGATCACCATATAATTTAAAACCAGTGGATCCACGGACAGAGGAAACAGACACTGAGAAGAATGTTGCCCAATGGATGTTCTCATTCTTAGGAGATCAAATGTAAGTTTTAACATTGAGCACACCCTTTTATTTAGTCAGTCTGAATATCAAGATGTTTTTATATAAATTCTAAGAAATAATCATAATCACAGGGACGAGGTTTTTGAATCAAGTACAGGGCAAACAACTATAAAAGTTTTGCTTGAAAGCTTGATTCCAGAATCGGAACCTTTTTCAAATGTAATAGACACCTTCTCTTACATTTTAAATTCTGAAGATGTTGAAGACAAACAATAAACCAAAAAAGTTATATTGTTCAACAGAAGTGTTGGTAAGAATATAATTATTATAATCTTCATAGACATTCATTATGAATACCAGTTTAACATTTTTGTTTCTTACAACAGCCCCATGACATCTTGGACAAAAAGTTTGATGTCAAGAAAAACCAGGCCATATTCTAAAAAAATCCGCTTCATAATCTGGATAAATCTGCAGATATTGCAGTGATGGGGAATGTAGATTTGGTATGAAACAAGCATTTTAATATTATTCAATTAACTATCTTTTTATTCATACATTATTTATAAAAATGATATAAACTATTTATGCAGGTATTTTTCTCTGTTGTGAGGAGTAATCACTATTATGTGATATGCTTTGACCTGAGAAATAGATCAATCCATATACTAGACAACAGTGCAGCAAAACTATTAATTGCTAAAAAATATCAGGGTGTCCCAGAAACTGTGGTAAGAAGTTTATTCAATCTGAATATAAAAGAGATTTTAATGAGTTATATTATTATTATTTCGGATTTTAATAAGGTTTTCATTAAAATTTTCATCATGAAGCAAACACTCTTCATCAACTATCTGAAAGAGATTGGGGATGAAAGGCACAGATCATTACAAGACATAAAGCCTAAAAGGGAAGAAATGATATGGAGGAGCAAAAAAAATAACAAAGACTGCTCGATATTCATGATGCTGCACATGGAAACCTTCAATGGAGGGGAGCATTTGAATACTTGGCATTGTGGATTGGATGATGAAGCATCAAAAAACCAGAAAAAACAACTCAATAGTCTCAGAACAAAATATCTTTCTAAAATATTGTTGGCAGATGTCAATAAAAGAAGAGACTATGTCATAGAAGAGGTCAAATACTTTCTTAACCTTGAACCAAGTTTTAAGAGTAAGTATTTAAAAAAAAAACAAAGAAGGAAATTGATGCAAGGTTTGCATCATTTAGTTAGGTGATTTAGGGAGGTGGTGGAAGGTGATGGAAAAAGAATGGTGAAGATGACTGTTTTCAAGGATATGATGTTTGTTGAATATTAGATTAACATTTGAACATTAAAATAATTGTATGTTAATATATTTTGGGTTATGAATGATTGTCTTGTGTTTTGCTTTGAATCAATTAATCAGCAAGTTATATTCAGTCTGAATATATGTTTACTCGTAGTTCGTATTCAGTCTGAATATAAGCACTAAATAATATAATACTCTGTAGTGTTTATATTCGGACTGAATATAAGCTACAAATAGTTTTCTGTTTAATCGTGTGTTATATTCAGACTGAATATAAGCTAAAAGATTTTGCTGGGTAACTTATATTCAGACTGAATATAAGCAGTAAGAGTGTAACAATGCAATTTAGTGTTTCTATTCAGACTGAATATGAGCTAAATAGAATCTTAATGCTCATATTCAGTCTGAATATAAGATAAAACTTGAAGTTCCAAATACTATTTGTAGCTTATATTCAGACTGAATATAAACACTAAATAAATTATAAGCTACAAAAAGTATTTTGAATAATTGTAGCTTATATTCAGTCTGAATACAAACTACAAGCTATAAATAGTTGTTTGTTTAATAGTGGGTTATATTCTGAATATAAGCTAAAAGATTTTGTAGGGTAGCTTATATTCAGACTGAATATAGGCACTAAGAGTGTAACAATGCACTTTAGTGTTTCTATTCATACTGAATATGAGCCAAACTGAATCTTAATGCTTATATTCAGTCTGAATATAAACAATAAATAATTTTATACTCTATAGTGTTTATATTCAGACTGAGTATAAGCTACAAATAGTTTTTTGTTTAATAGTGGGTTATATTCAGACTGAATATAAGCTAAATGATTTTGTAGGGTAGCTTATATTCAGACTGAATATAGGCACTAAGAGTGTAACAATGCACTTTGGTGTTTCTATTCATACTGAATATGAGCCAAATTGAATCTTAGTGCTTATATTCAGTCTGAATATAAACACTAAATAATTTTATACTCTATAGTGTTTATATTCGGACTGAATATAAGCTACAATTGCAAAATAACAGTGTTTATATTCAGATTGAATATAAGCTGCACTTTAGTGTTTCTATTCATACTGAATATGAGCCAAATTGAATCTTAGTGCTTATATTCAGTCTGAATATAAACACTAAATAATTTTATACTCTATAGTGTTTATATTTAGACTGAATATAAGCTACAAATAGTTGTTTGTTTAATAGTGGGTTATATTCAGACTGAATATAAGCTAAAAGATTTTGTAGGGTAGCTTATATTCAGACTGAATATAGGCACTAAGAGTGTAACAATGCACTTTAGTGTTTCTATTCATACTGAATATGAGCCAAATTGAATCTTAGTGCTTATATTCAGTCTGAATATAAACACTAAATAATTTTATACTCTATAGTGTTTATATTCAGTCTGAATATAAACAGTAAATAATTTTATACTCTATAGTGTTTATATTCAGACTGAATATAAGCTACAAATAGTTGTTTGTTTAATAGTGGGTGGTATTCAGACTGAATATAACTTAAAAGATTTTGTAGGGTAGCTTATATTCAGACTGAATATAGGCACTAAGAGTGTAACAATGCACTTTAGTGTTTCTATTCATACTGAATATGAGCCAAATTGAATCTTAGTGCTTATATTCAGTCTGAATATAAACACTAAATAATTTTATACTCTATAGTGTTTATATTCAGACTGAATATAAGCTACAAATAGTTGTTTGTTTAATAGTGGGTTATATTCAGGCTGAATATAGGCACTAAGAGTGTAGCAATGCACTTTGGTGTTTCTATTCATACTGAATATGAGCCAAATTGAATCTTAGTGCTTATATTCAGTCTCAATATAAACACTAAATAATTTTATACTCTATAGTGTTTATATTCAGACTGAATATAAGCTACGATTGCAAAATAACAGTGTTTATATTCAGACTGAATATAAGCTGCACTTTAGTGTTTCTATTCAGACTAAGAGTGTAACAATGCACTTTAGTATTTCAATTCAGACTGAATATGAGCTAATTTGAATCTTAGTTCTTACATTCAGTCTGAATATAACAACTATAATTTTTTTTAATAATATTAACCTATATTATAAAAACTACAAAATATTAATTTGAATTCATTCTGAATATAAGCTAAAATTCTTCAAATACATAATTGTAGTTTATATTCAGACTGAACATAAACATAACATTGTGCTAAATTTTGAAGTTTTTAAAATAGTAGGTTTTACTCAGTCTGAATATAAGCTAAATTTGAAATTAACCTTTTTTGTAAATAAGTTGAAAACTCGGGCCATTATTCAATAAAATTAGCATGACCATTGTTTTAAATAAGACATAGGCCATCATAATTCTGAATACTGCTGCTCCTGCAAAAGACGTCGCCCCTAAAACTCTTAATCACCATTATTAAAAAACACAAAAGTATTCATCATCACCATCACCATCACCATCACCATCTTCATCTTCATCTTCTACAAGCAAGTTATTTGCTACAAAGTATTTAGGTCTTATTTTAAAAGATTAAAATGGATTCAAACAGTGAATAAAGCAACGACGTTCCTCTTATTAAAGTATTTGAAGAAGAAGGTAAAAGTCTTAATGCATAAATAAAAGTTTATATTTATGCCTTATAATGCATGCACTTGAACTTAATATATAGTCTAAAATTATGTGTTTATATTAAGTCTGAATGTAAGTTAAAATCATGTATTTGAATACTTGTAGTTTGTATATTCAGTCTGCTTATAAGCATTACATAGTGATAAAACAATATCATTTTTATATTCATTCCAAATATATTTATACCTTATAATGCATGCACTTGTACTTAATATATAGTATAAAATTATGTGTTTATATTAAGTCTGAATATAAGCTAAAGTTAAGTGTTTGAATACTTGTAGTATATATTTAGTCTACTTATAAGAATAACATATCAATAAAACAATGTCATGTTTATATTCATTATGAATAAAAGATAAAATTATGTGTTTAAAAAGTTGTTGTATATATATTCATTCTGAATATAAGCATAAAATTATAATAACACAATGTCGTGTTTATATTCAGACTGAATATAAGATACAATTATGAGTGTGTGTTCTTGTAGCTTATATTCAGTCTGAATATAGAATATAACTAAGACTGGAGAATATAAAGATGCCATTGTGATATTCAGAATATAATTGTCTACAAATTACGTGTTTGTATAATTGTAGGTTATATTCATTCTGAATATAAGCTAAAATTATGTGTTTAAAAAGTTGTCGTATATATATTCAGTCTGAATAATAAGAATAACATTGGGATATCATTATGCAACTGTTGTATTTCATAACATATGTCATCTTATAATTTTAACCACTGTTTAAATGTTAAATTAAATAGGAGAAATAAGAAACAAGAGCAGAAGAACTTCAGTAAGACTGGAGAATCAAAAAAAAAAATTACAGTTGAAGAAGATTTAGAAGAAGAAAAACACACTGAAGAAGAGACAAGCAGGAAAAGAAGAAAAAGTGTTAAAGTTGAATAACAACAACAATAACAACAAGAACAAGAACAAGTAATTAAATCGCTGTTTAGAAGGACAACAACAAAGAATTTAATGACAGCAATAAGACAGTTGAAAACACACCAATGCAATTGTCTGAAACAAATTGGATTCGAGAATCTTCTTGAGATGAAGATAAATTCAATACCATCAAAGTTGGCCTTTTATGTTGTTAACAACTTTGATGCTGAGAAGATGGTCATAAGAATACCAGCCGGAGAAATACCGGTGAATGAAGACTCTGTTAGTCAAATATTAGGACTAAAAAATGAGGGAATGGACATAACAGATGATATTCAAACGGCAGAAAACTGTGGTGAACTGCTATTGAATTGGAAAAGCCAATTTGGGAGCACTTCACACATCCGTCCAAGAGATGTTGTGGACAAAATGAAAGAATGCAATCATGCAAAATGGATTTTCCAGGAAAATTTCATTGTTGTGTTTGTAAATGCTATGGCGTCTTTGATGAAGATGGGAACATGCAACCTATCCATTCTCTCAAAACTTGATGAAGAAACATTGGATTTGTCCAAAATTAATTGGTGCAGATACATCATCAAATGTGCAAAAGAAAGCACACAAGTATGGAAGAAAGAGACAGATGAATGTGTTTACACAGGTCCTATCACGTTTTTAACGGTATATATGTGATTTTAATATCTTATTATGTAGTTTGAATATTCAGTCTGAATATGAGCACTAACAATGTTTACACTGTTAGTCCTTATATTCAGACTGAATATACAAAATACTATCTTGATATTGTGCAATTGTAGCTTGTATTCAGACTAAATATGAGCAAGTGCTCATATTCGGTCTGAATATAAGCTAAAATTTTGTTATCAACCTTTATTCACTTATCTATTCACTATGAATGATATGCAACTATTATATCTTGACTCCACTACATGTCAAGAGCTTGATCATGAAAGAATGTGTCCAGCTACAACGTGATGGACATCAGAGAGAATGAAGATAAGTGAGAGAAAGGAGTTGAGCCTAGGAGGTTTCGGATTGGGAAAGCTCAAGAAACCATATGCTGAAGCAACAGGAAACTCAAAAAGATCAGAGCCACAAAAGAAAAAAGTGACGGTATTAACTTTTATCATACTCATTAAGAACATTGATTATTACTTAAATACAATTATTCATAATGTGTTATAAAGATTGAATTGTACTACTTCCTCCACTTACTTACATAAAAATTGAAAAACAAGAGCTTGTAAAATCGCTGAATGATGATTTGGAAGAGCTTCTTGCAAACAAAAATAACTTGGAATCCAATTTCAATGAAGCAACAGAGCTTTATCCAAACAGCAAAGTTTTAAAGAAATGGAAAAAAAACATATGACACTTTTTTTCAATTCAATCAAAAAGGCAGGATGGAGGTTCAAGAAGAAGAGGTTCAAGAAGAACATAATGATGTTGATGCTGGTGAAGAAACACATGATAATGAACAACATGGTGAAGAGAAAGAGAAGGATAATGAAGAGATTGTTCATGTAGCAGAAGAGAGTAAAGAAAGAGAGGTGGAGGAAGAAGATAAAAAGAAAGAGAATGAAGAGAGAGAGAGAAGGATGCAGAGGAGAGAGAGAAGGAGGCAGAAGAGGTGGAGAAATATTCAGTGGAGGAGTCAAATGAAAAAGTGGCACATGAATTTAAGATATTTTTTTTAGTACTTTTATTGCTTGAAAATGAAGACAATTGTTTGTTAAGATATTTTTTTAAGTACTTTTATTTGTGGTTTAATGTGCTTTGAATAAATTATTCAGTGATTATGTTCATAATATATTAGAATCTTTTTGATTGAATCAGTGGATGATAAAACAGCTTATTTTCACTCTGAATACAAACTACAATTACAAACAGTGGTAGTGTTCATATTCAGTCTGAATATGAGATATAATTTGCTTATAATGTACTTTGTATAATTGTAGCTTGTATTCAGACTGAATATAAGCTAAAATTATGAATTTGTATAATGTAATGCTTGTATTCAGTTTGAATAAAAGCTAAAATTATGAGCTTGTATAATTGTAGCTTGTATTCAGACTGAATATAAGCTAAAACTATGAGTTTGTACCTTATATTCAGACTGAATAAAAGCTAAAATTATGAGTTTGTATAATTGTAGCTTGTATTCAGACTGAATATAAGCTAAAATTATGAGTATGTATAATTGTAGCTTGTATTCAGACTGAATATAAGCATTACATTGTGATTTATCACAATGTTATGCTTATACATTGTGATTTATCACAATGTTATGCTTATATTCAGACTGAATATAAGCTAAAATTATGAGTTTGTACCTTATATTCAGAATGAATATAAGCTAAAGTTATGAGTATGTATAATTGTAGCTTGTATTCAGACAGAATATAAGCTAAAATTATGAGTATATATAATTTTAGCTTATATTCAGACTCAATATAAGCTAAAATTATGAGTTTGTATAATGTTATGCTTGTATTCAGTCTGAATATAAGCACTACAGTGTGATTTATCACAATGTTATGCTTATATTCAGACTGAATATAAGCTAAAATTATGATTGTAGCTTGTATTCAGAATGAATATAAGCTAAAATTATGAGTTTGTATAATTGTAGCTTGTATTCAAAATGAATATAAGCTAAAATTATGAGTTTGTATAATATTATGCTTGTATTTAGTCTGAATAAAAGCTAAAATTATGAGTATGTATAATTGTAGCTTGTATTCAGACTAAATATAAGCTAAAATTATGAGTATGTATAATTGTAGCTTGTATTCAGACTGAATATAAGCTAAAATTATGAGTTTGTATAATGTTATGCTTGTATTCAGTCTGAATATAAGCACTACATTGTGATTGTGATTTATCACAATGTTATGCTTATATTCAGTCTGAATATAAGCTAAAATTATGATTTTGTATAATTATAGCTTGTATTCAGAATGAATATAAGCTAAAATTATGAGTTTGTATAATGTTATACTAGTATTCAGTCTGAATAAAAGCTAAAATTATGAGTATGTATAATTGTAGCTTGTATTCAGACCGAATATAAGCTAAAATTATGAGTTTGTATAATATTATGCTTGTATTTAGTCTGAATAAAAGCTAAAATTATGAGTATGTATAATTGTAGCTTGTATTCAGACTAAATATAAGCTAAAATTATGAGTTTGTATAATGTTATGCTTGTATTCAGTCTGAATATAAGCACTACATTGTGATTGTGATTTATCACAATGTTATGCTTATATTCAAACTGAATATAAGCTAAAATTATGATTTTAGTATAATTGTAGCTTGTATTCAGAATGAATAGAAGCTAAAATTATGACTTTGTATAATGTTATGCTTGTATTCAGTCTGAATAAAAGCTAAAATTATGAGTTTGTTTAATTTTAGCTTGTATTCAGACTGAATATAAGCTAAAATTATGAGTATGTATAATTTTAGCTTATATTCAGACTGAATATAAGCATTACATTGTGATTTATTTATCACAATGTTATGCTTGTATTCAGACTGAATATAAGCTAAAATTATGAGTTTGTACCTTATATTCAGACTGAATATAAGCTAAAATTATGAGTTTGTATAATTGTAGCTTGTATTCAGTCTGAATATAAGCTAAAATTATGAGTATGTATAATTGTAGCTTGTATTCAGAATGAATATAAGCTAAAATTATGAGTTTGTATAATGTTATGCTTGTATTCAGTCTTAATATAAGCATTACATAGTGATTTATTTATCACAATGTTATGCTTATATTCAGACTGAATATAAGCTAAAATTATGATTTTGTATAATTGTAGCTTGTATTCAGAATGAATATAAGCTAAAATTATGAGTTTGTATAATGTTATGCTTGTATTCAGTCTGAATAAAAGCTAAAATTATGAGTATGTATAATTTTAGCTTATATTCAGACTGAATATAAGTTAAAATTATGAATTCGTACCTTATATTCAGACTGAATATAAGCTAAAATTATAAGTTTTTATAATTGTAGCTTGTATTCAGTCTGAATATTAGCTAAAATTATGAGTTTGTATTATTTTAGCTTGTATTCAGACTGAATATAAGCATTACATTGTTATTTATCACAATGTTATGCTTATATTCAGTCTGAATACAAGCTACTGTATAATTGTAGCTTGTATTCAGACTTAGGCTAAAATTATGAGTCTGTACCTTATACTCAGACTGAATATAAGCTAAAATTATGAGTTTGTATAATTATAGTTTATATTCAGACTGAATATAAGCATTACATTTTGATAAAATTATGAGATTGTATAATTGTAGCTTATATTCAGACTGAATATAAGCTACAATTATGTTTAGGGACCCAAAGTATTAAAACCACTATACAACTAGGACGAAATATGAAATTAAATCTAAAACTTATTTTTAGCGCGTAGGGGTATTATTGTAAATAAATCATGACGGTTCAAAGCCAACTATAGAACACGATGGAATTCCTAACAATGCACACATTCATCATTTCAAAAAATATACTCTCTCACTAAAAACCCTCTGCTCTCTACCAGTACCACCGTCGTTCACGTCAATAAGAACGAACTTCTTCCTTTAAGTTCAAGCAACAAACAATGGACGCAGAAACGGATATGCAGATTGTTGCGTTTACAGAGCCTTCTGAAACAGGCAAGTTTAAGAGTTTTTATAGTATTATCCATAGCTAGGGTTTGTTATTTAATAAATGCTTGAAATCTACTGAATATTCCGTTTTCTGATTTTACTGAACATTTAATGAATGTATTCGGTATAAAATCACATTTGATCAATAATTGCTTGAAATCTACACTTATAATGTTAATTAATGTTTATTTATTTCTATCAATATTTTATATTCATTCTGAAATATAACATATATTTTTGTATTTGTATGATTGTACATATAAAAACTGAATATAGTGTACAAATAAATGATTGTGTTATGTTTGTATTCAGTCTGAATATAAATTACAATTAAATACTATATTCAGTCTGAATATAAGCTAGAATTTGGGGCTTATATTCAGACTCATGATGAACACAAAACAGTGTTATTGCTTGTATTCAGACTGATGATGAACACAAAATAGTGTTATAAGCTTGTATTCAGTCTGAATATGAGAAATAAAAGTGTTATTGCTCATATTCAGACTATATATACAAACACTTATAGAGTTTGAGATTTTTTTTGTTTGTAGTTTATATTCAGACTGAATATACTCTTTAATTGTAGGTTATATTCATGCTTAATACAAACTTAACATTTAAATACTACACCGTTATGTTTATATTCTGTTTGAATATATTCTACTATTAAATATTTGTATATTCAGTCTGAATATGAGCAAAAACAGTGTTTATTCAAACTGAATATAAGCTTGTATTCAGTCTGAATATGAGCACTAACGGTGTTATTGCTCATATTCAGACTGTAAATACAAACTACAATTTTGATATTGTGTAATTGTAGCTTGTATTCAGTCTGAATATGAGCACTAACACAAACATAAATTTTAACTTACAAAGTAATGTCTATATTCAGACTGAATATAAGGTACAATTAGGTGTTTGTAATATTGTAAATATAAAGACAGATAATAAATTGATGTTTATATAATAGAAGGAGCATCTACAAAAACAAAGAAATCACCAACAGCCAAAATGTCTAAGAATCTGAAGAAGACAGAGGCTGACAAAAAACAGAAGAAGGGGAAAGCACAAGAAGTACAGGACAAATAAAAAAAGAGAAAAGCAACAAAAACAAACAAAAACAAGAATGAAGGTGAAGGAAGTCTAATGAAAAAGAAATTCAAAAGAAATTCAACTGATGAGAAACATTCAGAAATTTCAGAGCATGCAACGTACAAGTGTTTACAAATACGAACATCTCCAAAGAACCTTATGGCGATAAAGGGGAGTTTAAGCCAAGTACAAATAAAATGGATTAATGATATTGGATTAGGACCAATCCTTGACATGAATATCGACACTATCCCCTCAAAACTAGCTTATAGTGTTGTTGACAGTTTTGATTCAAAGGACATGGTGATCAAAACATTGAAGGGTGATATAAAGATTACAAAGGACTTTGTTACAGAGATCCTTGGATTAAAGAATGAAGGAGACGATATAGATCAACTTCAATTTGAACCAGACCATGAAAGAATTAGCGAAGAGTGGAAAGCGCAGTTTGAAGATCATAAAAAGATTAGGCAGAAGCACCTCGTCAAACTAATCAAGGAATCAACAGTTTTGGATATCAACTTCAAGCTGAACTTCATCATACTTTTCATAAACACAATAGTCGAGACAATGAAGATGGGAATCTGCAATACCACCTTCTTGACCAATGGTGGAGAAAATTATGATTTTAAAAAATAAACTGGTGCGATTACATATATAATCAATTAATGATAAGCAAGCTTTTCTGGCACAGCAACTCCAAAACTGACTTCTATACAGGACCAACAACATTCCTTACGGTATATATTCGCTTATAATATTTATGTTTTCTCAAAATTTTATAACATAGTCAATCTAATTTTAATTACCAAAAATGCAGGTCATGGGTATGTGAATTCAACACGCTATGATGAAGTTAATCATAGACGATTAAAACCTGCAATCCTTGAGTGGACGTCCAAGAAGTTGAAAGAGAGAGAAAACCATGAGATTGAAAGTGGTGGATTTGGAAGGTTAGAGCTCAACGCCGATGAGGTACATGATTGCATGGCCTCAAACAGAGAGAAAACAGCAGGGGTATGTGGTTTTTATAATATTAACCTACATTCAGTCTGAATATAATCTAAAAGATTTTGTGGGTTAGCTTATATTCAGAATGAATATAAGCACTAAGAGTGTTAAAATGAGCCTTATTGTTTATATTCAGTCTGAATATAAGCTAATACTTGAAGTTCTAAATAATATTTGTAGACTGAATATAAACACTGCAGAGTATAATATTATTTAGTTTTTATATTAAGACTGAATATAAGCTACAAATATTATTTAGTGTTTATAATATTATTTCGTAGTGTAGTTTATAATATTCAGTCTGAATATAAGTACTAATAGTGTAACTATGCACTTTATTGTTTATATTCAGATTGGATATGAGATAAATTGAATCTTAGTGCTTCTTATATTCAGTCTGAATATAAGCTAAAACTTGAAGTTCAAAATATTATTTGTAGCCTATATTCATTCTGAATATATACTTTGCTAACCTTTATTCAAACTTAATATAAACTGTGTAGTTTATAATAATATTAATTATAATAATCTTTACTAATAAAAATCATCAAAAAAACAGGAATTCTTAGCAAGCTTTAACCATGATCTTGAAGAACTGATGATAATGAAAGCTGAGATTGAGTTTAAGATGTCAAGAGCAATGATGCTATATCCAAGAGATCAACCATTAAAGGAATGGAAGGTTGTGACAACTGTCAAAATTCGAGCTTTCAGGTTAGCTTCTATTAAGTTTATTAGTGTTTATATAGTTTAATTATAAGAATAGGAGTTAGATGGTTTAGAATGGCCGAAAAATCCCTTGCATTTCCGGTAGTCGCTTAAAATGTCCGGTTCCGACCCGTAACTGTCTGAAATATCCAATACAGTGCCAAATCCTCTAATTTATACCCAATTTATATAAAATATATAGTTTTAGTATTTTTATTAGAAACTAACCAAAATGGGCTAACAAAGTTGAGAAAAAGGCCAAAATTGAGAAAAAGGCCAAAATTGAGAAATTGGACTTCAAATCTCACATTTTTGGGCTTAACATAGAGTTTTAAAGGAAAATTTTGGGTTTTGGGTGGGGCCCATCACCATGGCCGCCCCCCCCCCTCTAATCCACATATAAAACTTATTTTTTTTGTATTTTCCCTCCTTTGCATCATTCAAAATTCAAATCTCTCTCTCTCTCTCTCTTTCTAGAACTAAAGAGCCATAAACACTTCTCTCTTCTTCCTCTCTTTCTCTCCAAAAACTCCAGCCATTTCTTTCATCAAAAACTCATCTTAGTGCAAGAACATTGAAGATATTCAACACACAATCATCCAAGTAAGTACAAAACTTCATGTTCTTCATTTTCTTGCAAATTTTGGGTGAAAAACCCACTTTTCTTGCATTTCTAAGTTACTTTCTTCTAATATCCAAAAATTCTGAGTTTGTGGAGAGATTTTACACCAAAACATGTAAAATGTTTATAAAATGGTGATAATCTATGATCTACACAAATAAAACTCAAGAAAATAGAGGAAAAATCATGATTTTAGGTGTTCTTGAACAAAAATGGTGATTTTGGTTCTGGCAGATTCATGCATGTGTGTAAATCGTCAATTTCTTACAATATGTTCAAATATCATGAATCTTCTTTCTACAAGTTTATTTAGTGAGTTGGGGTTCTAATCCAAGTGGTCTCACTCAAAAACATTGAGCTTTGACCCCCCAAATGCTCATAACAAGATGCATGTGCATCTGGAAGTTCAACAGTAGGTAAACCCTACTTTGAACGACCATAACTCTTTGAATATTCTTCCAAATCACTTGATTCTTCTTCTGGAAGTTAATTTAATGTGTTACCTTTCATATGCCACTGATTTCATTAAAAAATATGGTGATTTGAGGTTCCAATTAATTGAAACAAAATGAGTGTGCAAACTGTCAACCAATGACAGATTTGTACATGCATGTTCTAATGGTCATATCTCTTTCAAAACTCAATGAAAAAGGATGATTCTTCTTTTGAGAGTTAAATACATGATTTATCTTCTGCATGCAAGTGGAATCACATGAAAATATGGAGTTTTGACCTCCAAACACCTAAAACACTTTAGATGTGCAATCTGTGAAACCATCAGCAGCTAAACTCAACTTTGTGTGTTGATATCTCTTTTATTATTTAACCAAAATGCATGATTCTTCTTCTATAGTTTTCTTTTATGAGTTAGGATTCATATGAATCTGGTTTGATTCAAAAATATGAAGTTTTTAGGTATTAACCAACTTATTTAAGTTGGATGTGCAATCTGTCAATCAATGACAGATGTGTGCATGCAACTTTGAGGTGTCCTATCTCCTTCATAACTCATCCAAATTGAGTGATTTTTATCTCAAAAGTTTCCTCTATGAGTTATCTTTCAAATACAACTGGAATTCCTCAAAACAATTTTGTAGAACTCCTCAAATGGTTGTTTTACTAACAGTGCGTAATCTGCCATATCTGCTGTGTCACATAGTTTTGTGTAAAGTATTTGAACCCTTTTTACATCTTTTTAGAGCATGAAATTTGGTCCAAATGACCTTAACTCAGTTATTTATCACATATAAAAAGATGGGAAACTAAGTCATTTTGGAAGCCCTTGAAAACTAACCATTTTTAAGACAATTGGTTTCTGTCCAGAAGTGAAATTCTGGACTTAATTGATTTTTATAAATGTTGATCATATGATGAATTATAAGGTTTCTTTCGGTATAAATTGCGATATTATCAAACATATGGGCATTATGTATAATTGGACATATATAGACACTTATGGACTTAAGATTTATTCACCTATATAAGTAGTATTAAACCTACAAGTGACGGTTTTGAGTATATTCTCTTGGTTAGGGAAACATTAGGACGTCGAGTGGGGACCGGATCGTGTTGTTTTTTTATTAGCGGAGCTTTGCACAAAGGTGAGGATTCACAACCCTATTTTAATGTTTTATATGTTTTGGGGTGAAAAGCATGTTTAATGTTGAATCTTGATTTATTTACGTAAAAGAATGTGAAATTGTTGATATGAGCACTAAGGCATATACACTAGTAGTTTGTATTTGAATAAAATGTAACATAAAAGTTTGTACACTACTATTAACTCAAGTGAGGAGCCGAGGGTATTTGTGGATAGCGCTATTTGGACGGACAATCCCACCTAAAAACCGACAAAGTAGGGGTGTGGATAGCAATCCCACCTAGAAACTACAGGTAGGGGTGCACTATACCTATAAAAACGAAGGTTCTACATATGTGGGGTTTTAGTCCCACCGCTAAGGTAGAATTATAAAAAGATATTTTTGTGTGGTCGAAAGGTTTAGTGGTGGCTCGATACTTGCTATGAACTAGAGTACATTATGCCTTGACACGTTTCTCAATACAAGGATTAATTAAATGCTTATAAATTTCACTATTTATACTTGGTGTGAAAGTTCGTTCCACAAGAATTGAAAACTGCATAAAAACTGTTTTGTGCATATGAAAACCTGTGAACTCACCAACTCTTTGTAGTTGACCTTGTTTTTATCATGCTTTTCAGGGGTAAGAAAAGATTAACCGAAACGTTTGTTATGTGGGCGCGTCAACATCAATCATGATTATATTTGAAACTGTTTAGTTGAAACACTTGGTTTACTTTATTTTGTTAGAACTTTGAGTTGATACGATGTAAATTTTGAACTTAAACTGTTATGTATTTGAATGGATGCTTGCTGTTGTTTTTTGTCCTATTGTTATGAAATCTTGAGCTATCACGCCTCGTGTTTCCGCTTTAGCGGGGTGTGACAAAGGTTGAATATGAAAGCCTATTTAAGATTAATGAAAACATGATCGTTGAAGTGGTGCAGCCGAATGAAGAAAGAAGAGAAGAAACAAGAGAAGAAACAAGATAAGAAAGAAGAGAAGAAAGAAGAGAAGAAAGAAGAAAAAAGAATGAAGAAGCTAATGAAGAAGCTTCAAGAAACATGATAATTGGTGGGGTGCAGCCGAATGCAGAAAGAAGAGAAGAAACAAGAGAAGAAACAAGAAAAGAAAGAAGAAAAGAGAATGAAGAAACTAATGATGAAGCTTCAAGAAACATGATTGCTGATGTGTTGCAGACAAATGAAGAAAGAAGAGAAGAAAGAAGAGAAGAAAGAAGACAAGAGAATGTAGAGACTAGTCCTGAAGCAATAATAGCTAATATTGTTGATGACATTAATACTGAAGAAAGAGGAAGGGAAGATGAGAAGAAAGAAGAGGAGGGAAATGAGAAAGATAAAGCTTTAGAAGAGGAGCGAAATGAGACAAGGGGAGAAGGACAACATGCCATGATGAAAAGCCAGGATTTGATTACCCCACAAGTTTCACAACAGACAGATATTAGTGAACAAACTCCTCCTGCAAGTTGTCCAACATTCAAGCTATTCACTGATTCTGATTCCCCTCCAAAACCATCCAAATCAAAGAAAGATAATCTTGTTGTAAAAATAAAAGCAAAGGATAAGCAAATTGCAAAACCTAAAGATCAGGTTGAAGATAAAGAGAAGAGAATAGAGAAGGTAGGTGATCTTCTAAAATCACCTTATGTACAAAGAGTTGTTAATGCTGAAGCAAAATTATATTCACTGGAGAGGAAGATTGGTGAATGGGTGTTCTCACTAACAGCGGACACTCTGTAAGTATCAAATTGAATTTACTATTATTCTGTATAATAATCATTTAAAAACAAGTTAATTCAAACTAAATATAAAAACTTCAGTGAAACACTAAACTGTAATGTTCATATTATTGAACAATTGTTTCTAGGTTATAATCAGTCTGAATATAAGCTACAATTTTGTAGTTTGGATATTTATAGACTATATCCAGATTGAATATAAGAAACAATTTGGTGGTTTGGATACTTGAAGGTTATATTCAGTCTGAATATAAGCTGTGCAATTTGTGCTATATATATTTGTATCTTATATTCAAACTGAATATAAGATACAATTTGGTTGTTTGGATACTTGAAGGTTATATTCAGTCTGGATATAATCTATAACTTGTTGGTTTGTATACTTCTATCTTATATTTTAACTGAATATGAGATGGAATTTTGTGATTTGGATACTTCTATCTTATATACATACTGAATATACACTGTAATGTTCATATTCAGACTGAATATAATCTAAAAAATGGTACAAACCAACAGTTTATTATACTGAATATACTGAATATAAACAATTTTGTTTATCATAAAATTTACTTAAATATAGTTTGTTTCAACAGGTCAGTTGTTTTTGAAACTGCTTCAAATAAAAGTGCTTTCAAAATAATTTTTGAAAGCATGATTGAAGATTCAAAAGCATTTTCAAATGCCATAGACAACTGGGCAGAAGTTCCAAATTTTGAAGAAAAACTAAAAAACAAAGACTCACCAAGCAGGTTATTTATGACAACAGATATTCTTGTAAGATCACTAATCTTTTTTTAATTTAAATTACAACTTAATTTTTTTAATAATTTAATATTTGTTAATTTTTGAACAGGGACATGATGTGTTCAACCCAGACTTTGATTGGCGTACATATGGTGACACTTTCAGAGAGAATATCAAAGAAAAAGTATTGAATAATTTAGATGATATAAAGAAGTTTGACCTGGTATGACACAAATACATTTAAGAAAATAAATTACTAGCCATTATTCAGTCTGAATATTAGATATTAACGAAACTTTGAAAAAACTTTGCATCTTTTTTTAATATGTATCCTCTGTTCTTTTCTTAATGAATAAAACACAAATTAACTAGAATATTCCTCTGCAGGTATTCTTTCCAATCATAAAATCAGATCACTTTTATGTAATCTGTTATGATTTAAAAAACTCAATGGCACACCTGTTTGATAACAGTGCCACAAAAGTGAAGCTTGATGACAAATACGGGAGCGTGCCTATAATATTGGTAAGAAGAACATATCATTTACATTATATGAATAACAAATATCATATCAATATATTATATTTTGCATATTGTTTAAATATTTTTATATAATGCAGCATAAACTATTCCTAAAATTCCTTGCAAGTATTAAGGATTCAAGACTTAAGAAGCTAATCGAAGTCCCACCCAAAAGAGAGGCCATGAAGTGGAGGACAACTGATAATCACAAAGATTGTTCAATCTTTGTAATGAGACATATGGAGACCTTCATGGGAGGCCATATAAAAAATTGGGATTGTGGATTGGGGAAAAAAAAGACGAGCATAAAAGAATCTTAAATAGCTTAAGGTACAAGTATTTAACCAAGATGCTAATGTCAGAAATGAACCTGAAGAAGGAGTGGGTGTTGCAGAAAGCTAATGAATACACATTAATACCAAAGCCTGAAAGAGATGAGAATAGAAGAGAAGCAAAGTTGAAGATAGAAGAACGACTAAGTTTATTTGCATGATGCTTTTAGTTTCTAAGACTATTGAACAATTCTTATAACTTTGTTTTGTAACTTATTCATACTTGATGTGTTCTATAAATTAAATGATGTATTTGGTTTCCAATGTTATTAAATATGTTGTTCTAGATTAAAATTGGTTAACAATGTATATTCAGACTTAATATATAGAAGCTACAATTGCACAATAACCAATTGTAGCTTGTATTCAGACTGAATATGAGCACAAACAGTATATTCATATTCATATTGAATATAATGTACAAACTCATAATTTTAGCTTATATTCAGTCTGAATATAAGCATAACATTGTGCTCATATTCAGTCTGAATATAAGCTTATATTCAGTGTTTGTGCTCATATTCAGTCTGAATATGAGATACAATTTGCTTATAATGTACTTTGTATATTCAGTCTGAATATGAGAACTAACAGTGTTTACACTGTTAGTGCTTGTATTCAGACTGAATATAAGATACAAGAATTGTTTTAGCTTGTATTCAGACAGAATATAAGCTAAATCAATTTGTGTTTTGTATTCTTGTAGCTTATATTCAGACTGAATATGAGCACAAACAGTCTGAATATGAGATACAATTAGCTTATAATGTACTTTGTATATTCAGTCTGAATATGAGAACTAACAGTGTTTACACTGTTAGTGCTTATATTCAGACTGAATATACAAAGAACTACTTTGTTATTTTGCAATTGTAGCTTATATTCTGTGTGAATATAAACATAAACAGTGGTAGTGCTCATATTCAATCTGAATATGAGATACAATTTGCTTATACAGTATATTCAGTCTGAATATGAGAACTAATAGTGTTTACACTGTTAGTGCTTATATTTAGACTGAATATACATAGAACTACTTTGTTATTTTGCAATTGTAGCTTATATTCTGTGTGAATATAAGCCACAATTAAAAGATAAGCAAATTATAGCTTATATTCAGTCTGAATATAAGATACAAGAATTGTTTTAGCTTGTATTCAGACTGAATATAAGCTAAATCAATTTGTGTTTTGTATTCTTGTAGCTTATATTCCGAATGAATATTAACATACAATGATAGAATAAGTGTTGGTTCTACATTCTCTTCTTCACAGATTAATCGATTGAATTATAACCAGAGTATAAGTGGAAGCAATTTATATCGATTAATCAATAGTAATAAGATTCGATCGAAGATTGAAGAACAAATTAACAATGTATTATAACCTGAATTGTGATTACAGATACATGGAGTGATGCACAGTAAGTTCTTCAATATTATGATTTCAATCGACAACTTTTACAAATGAGAAAAGATCTATTTATACAAATAGAATAAAGTAAAAGTCAACATCTTAACCTATTACAAACTGACCCGTGTGAGAGATGGGAGCGTGTAACAAACTAGTCGGTTGCAAAAGGTAGACATCCTTGATGTATGTGCCACGTCATATTCTTCATCTTGTGGTTCATACTTTCAAAAGTGTAACAATCTCCCCCTAAGTATGAAACCAGAAGAATGAAGTCTGTTCAGAAAGGAGCGACCTCAGATACAATTTTTCCAATCTTATTAATAATCTCTCTGATTGATAACAAAGTTGAAAGCCTTTTGATCATCTTCTTGATAACCTCTGGATTGTGATTGTTAACATCAACAGAGATGAAGCTTTTTGCAATGTAAACGACCTCTGATGAGTACTTGTGTGCCTCTTTGATTCTGAAGAAGCTCTTTCTGTCTGGCCTTCTGAAGATCACCCCTTCCTCTGGGTCTATTAGTACTTTGCCGATTCTCATGTTGTTGATGCCTTCTAGATCTTCATTGGGTGCAGAGATAGCCAGGTTATCAACATTGTAATTGATTCCTATTTGAAAATCTACCTGTCTCTTGTACCGGATGTAGGACTTCATGCATTGAATAATTCGAGAATAAGCAATTTGATCTTGATCATCAATTCTTCTATTCATTTGAGCCTTCATGAAATTCTCCAGAAAAATAAGATCAGAGGGAAAGATGGACAATAGATCATTATCACAGAAGTAATAAGTCTTATTGTCTTCTCTGATAACCTCATAGATTGTGTACCAAATTTTTGTATCCTCAAAAGGTGAATGCTTTATTGCAGAGATTCGTTTGATAGGTACAGAGGAATGAACGTCCTTTCTCGCTTGTCTGTGTGCCATGAATCTGTCCTTAATAGCATCACTTACATTGTAGGCATTTGAGAAGTTGGGCAACATGAGATAGATTTTCTGATCTATAGGAGCATACATGTACCTTTTGGTAATTTCCAGAATTGGTAGTTCAATTATTCCAAGTCTCTGAATTTTTTGTCTATTCTCTGCTGCTCTACTTGACGATCCTTCAGCATTTACTCTTGCAGCTGCAATCTTTTTCTTTCCATCTCTGCTTGAGCATTTGATGCTTCTGCAGAGGCTCTTTCTGGTTCAGCTTTAGCTCTGATTTCTGCTTCGATTTGAGAAGCAGAGGCTTTTTCAGCGTCAGCTTTTGCTCTTATTTCAGCCTCAATTCGTTCTTCTTCTCTTTGTTTGTTCAAGGCTTCAACTTTAGCCTTTGATGCCTCAGCTCTGGCTTTGGCTTCCTTTTCTTTAGCTATTTCAGCTTGAGTTGAAGAGGAATATGGTGTTTGTCTTGTGTTGCCTACAACCTCAAGAATGAATTTGGCTATCTCTGGATCTTTTGGAAGAGGCCCAGAGTGAGTTGCTAATGGAGTTGGAGTCAGAGGGGTTTGTGTATGAGAAGTTTGAGCCGGAGTTTGCTGCTTGGAGGATGATTGGTGTTTGGCTGAAGTAGATGGAGATGGCAGTGGATTTGGATTTGAGCTTTCAGTGTTGGTTGTGGGTTTGACTTTCTTTGATTCTGGTGCTTTCTCCCCCTTATGAGAATCAAGGTCCTGATCCTTGGATCTTTTGCGCTTTAGTTCTGCTTTTCTGCAAGCATGCTCCTCCTTGGCCTTTTTCTTTTCATTAAAAGAATTAGAAAGAGAACTTACCAGACCTGTAAGCTGAGACAAAGAGGTTTCCATAGATGATAACTTTAAATCCACATTAGAAGTGCAGGCAGTTGTTTTAGAAACATATTTGGAGGAGAGAGAGTTGATGTGTTCAAGCATGGCCTTCTGGAAGACAGCCATATCAGATTTCTTGACCAGAGAAGAGTCAGAAGTGTCTGCAGAGGGATGAATAGCCTTGATAAGTTTGTGAAGATCGGCTACTAAGGAACTGTATTCATCAACAGAGATTGTGACTTCTGGAGTTGGAATTGCCTCGGGAATGCAGAGAATGGCCTCATAAATGGCCTGGATTCCATTATGCAGAGAAGAATAATGATCAGAAGCTTGGCTCTGATGTGTTGCAGCAGTTGTAGAAATGAGGTCTTTTAAGGCTTCCAGAGCTTGAGCTTGCTGTTTTTGTTCATCTTGAATAGCCAGAAGCATGGCATTGTGAGAGTCCAGAGAGAGTTTTAGATCCTCCACAGGTCTCTGAATTTTATCACCAAATCCCTGCAACGCTGCATTGGTGACATATTCAGAATGGGTAACCGGTGCATCTCCAACACATGGAGGCCCTTTACTCTCGCGTGCAGAGAGGCCCTCATTCACACCAGTTTTGACGTTGAGTGTGGAGGGACTTCCAACCTGTCGTTGAGGACTGTTATTAACAAGCACCTCTTCGGTTGTTCTGATTGTCTCAACAGAATCCTCATCATCAGAGGATAAGGTGTTGAAGACAATGTTCTTACCTTGATGGAGTGTAAACACTCCGGTAAGTGGTGCAACCTGTGGCTGTAACCCCTCTGATGGGATTTCATGAGCCTCTAATCTATCAGAAGATATGGACTTATCTTCTGAGACGCCTAAATCTTTGTTGGTCACAGAGACATCAACATTGTGTGGGGGAAGATATCGAGTTCTGGGGCAAATGAACTCTTATATTTTCATCATCATTCTGTTGAGAGAATGATGAAGAGGTTTCCCCGGTTGTGCTTGATGCAGAGGATGAAGAAGTATCCTCTGATCGGATGGTTTCTGGGTGGTTTGGACTGGGTTGTCCTTGGTCAATGAAAGTAGATGGGTTGACATCTACCTTAGATAATGAAGTTACCCTTTGGGATGTAGGTGAGATTCGCTCGAGTGTGTCACGATGGACATCTTCAGTACCTTCTTTTAACAAGAGGTCAACATGGGTAGAACCACTCGGATGTTCACTCAAATTATTTTCAGCCTCATTCTCACTTGACCCCTCACTTTCTAGAACTGGCTCTAAGTACTCTGGGGTAGAAATTCTCTGTTCTGAGAAATTCATAGAGCTCCTATAGGATTGTAGATAAGAAGAGCTAGATGGAATTAGGTCTAGCATGTACCTTGAAAGCTCTCTGGGACAAGGATAGCCATCGCGGTCGATGGTCGGACGATGAGTGTTCATTGATGCAATTTTGCAAAATGGTTGAACGAGTGGAGCCTTGAGTGCACCAATTGCAGGATAGGTAACCAGAGATAGAAATCTTGGAAACATCAGAGCTGGAAGAGTTTTTCCTTGGTTTTGATGGGTTACTTTGTTGTGTACAGCAGCTTTAATCTCTTGAAAAATAAGGCTTGCGTAGTCCAAGGGGCGATTAAAAAACATGCCATACATTATAGTCAAAATGTTCCTGCTTGCTTGATCGAGAGACCCATTTTTACAAGTGAGACTCTTGTTCAGGATAGAAACTAGGAGATTCCACATTGGGGGTAACTGTTTTCTCTTGAATTCAGAAAGTTTGCTTATGGGTTCATTGTAACCAAGAAAGAGGATCAAAGATAACAATGCTTCAACAGAAGGGTTCGATTCTTGGGCTGGATTTGGCACTAATTCACCATCAAGTAGTACCTGTGAAGAGGGTAAATGAAAATACCTGGCTAATTTCTTCTTTGTAATGGGTATTTCCACAGCAGTATCAGGTTGATCAGGGTGACTGAAATTTCCAAGCAGAGTCTCATCATCTTGAATATACATCGATTGCCACACTTCCTGAACGTAAATTTCAGGAACATTTGGGTTTGTCAGAGTTTGGGCTCGATTAAGTACATGCTGTTGAAGAAATTCAACCATAATTCTGAATTCGGACTGGTAGGTATTTGGATCAAGAAGAACCTGCACATTGTTTGCTTTCAATGGCAGTTTGACGAACGGAGCACTATCGGCAGTAGAATCGACGAGACGTCCTTCGTCATCGTTGAGAGCTGGATTTGCAAGGTGAGAAGCCATTGATGAAAGTTGGAGAGAATTGCAAGCAAGTTCGTAAGAGTGAGAGCAGTAATAGTGGAGAGGAAGAAGATGGGTATCTGAAATTTGGGGATTTTATATGAGACCAATTTGGAATTGGAATTGGAAGGGGTTTATGTATTGGGAGTAGAAGAAAACGGTTCAGAAAAGATGATGTAAGCACGCAGGCGTGGATACATGCAGTCACACAATGAATGACACGTGGAAAGTAGGAGTGATGAGTAAGACACGATTTTTGAAAAGAAAACTGAAAGGTTATCGACCTAAAATCGGTTGATTATCCCAAAGGTAAATAAAAAGAAAATATAAAGCAATTTGTTGATTAATTAAAGAAAATTAATTAAAGAACAAATTGAAATATATAAATCTGTTTATTTAGAATTAAAATCAGTCATCTTGGGAAAAAAATTTGATCCAAATGAAAGTTTGAATTTTTCATGAAGAAAAATAATAAGAAAAATTTAAAATTGAATATAGAAATTTTAAATAACCTTGACGGCAAGAGTTAAAAAAAAATGTAGATATTCAATAAAATTTTTGGAATATTTTGATTCATAAAAAAATTTGAAAAACATGTCAATTATGAATCATCATCTGGTATAAGTTTGAAATGAATCATAGACATTCTGAGAAACCTTGACGGCAAGAGAAACACAGAATAATAAGATTCAGAAGAAACTTAGGTGGATGAAAAAAAAATTCATAAGACAGCTAACTTAGTGTTAGTCTTTGAACAGTTTAAGAAACTCCCCTCTGAAAGATATAATTTCCTTTGCATAATATGCTCCCCCTCGATTTGTAAGTTCCCCCTTGAGTAATAATCTCCCCCTTGAATAAAAAGCTCCCCCTTAAATGATAGGTTTCCTCTTTGCTTCTGGGATTGGCATCTTTTTGATAAAACTTGGAAAGGAATAAAATGCAACAAAATAACCTAAACCAGAAGCGATCAGAGGTCTCTGAGTGCTTCTGGATGAAGTTCAGAAGACGATCAGAGATCTCTGATAACTTCTAAGAGTAAAAATTACATGTTTAGCATTCCCAACTTGCTGATTAAAAAATTAAAACGCTTCTCATCCAGAGCTTTTATAAAAATGTCAGCCAGTTGGTAATCAGTAGAAACAAAATACATTTCTATTGTACCTTTTTCTACATGATCTTTGATAAAGTGATACCTAACATCAATATGCTTTGTTTTTTAGTGCTGAACTAGATTTTCTGTAATGGCAATCGCACTTTCAGAATCACAGAGAATGGGAATCTTATCATAGATTAGACCGTAGTCTCTGAGTTGGGTTTTCATCCAAATGACTTGGGAAAAACAGCTAGCAGCAGCAACATATTCAGCTTCTGCAGTAGATGTTGAAACACAATTTTGTTTCTTGGAAGTCCAGCTAATAAGACGATTACCTCAGAAGTTGACAGCTACCAGAGGTGTTTTTTCTGTCCAACTTACAACCTGCATGATCAGAATCTGTGTATGCCATTAAATCAAACCCAAAATTTTTTGGATACCAGAGACCCAATGAAGGAGTTCCCTTTAAGTATCTAAAAATTCTTTTGACAGCAACCAAATGAGATTCTTTAGGATTAGCTTGATAACGAGCACAAAGACAAGTGGCAAACATAATATCAGACCTACTTGCTGTCAAATATAGAAGAGAACCTATCATACCTCTATAAGACGTGATATCTACAGGTTTTCCAGAGGGATCAGGACCTAGTTTCATACTAGGAGAGATAGGTGTTTTCATAGTTGATGAGTTCTGAAAATGAAATTTCTTTAACATGTCAGAGACATATTTTGCTTGATTAATAAAAATACCAGAGGTACTTTGTTTAACCTGAAGTCCAAGAAAGAAAGTTAATTCTCCCATCATACTCATTTCAAATTCAGTTTCCATCAACTTAGAAAACAAATCAACTTCTGTTTGATGAGTAGAGCCAAAAATTATGTCGTCCACATAAATTTGAACAATAGTTAACATACCTTTGCCTCTTTTGATGAAAAGTGTGGTATCAATTTTACCTTTCTCATATCCTTTGCTGATCAGAAATTTGGACAAACGTTCATACCAGGCTCTAGGTGCTTGCTTTAACCCATACAGTGCTTTGTCAAGAAGAAAAACATATTCTGGACGTCTTGAATCTTTAAAGCCAGCTGGTTGTTCAACATACACTTCCTCTTTAAGATTTCCATTTAGAAATGCACATTTAACGTCCATTTGATAGACCTTAATGTTCTTGTAAGCAGAGAATGCCAGAAAAAGTCTTATCGCCTCCAGTCTTGTAACAGGAGCAAAGGTTTCATCATATCCTTTTGCCACCAGACGAGCCTTGTTTCTGATCACAATACCGTCCTGATCCTTTTTATTTCTAAAAACCCACTTAGTACCAATGGCAACTTTACCTTTTGGTAATGGAACTAAGTTCCAAACTTTGTTACGCTCAAATTGAAGTAATTCTTCCTGCATTGCTTCTACCCACCTAGGTTCGGCTAAGGCTTCATGAACTTTCTTTGGTTCAATTAAGCTTAGAAATTTAACATAGAAAGCTTCATTTGCTGTGGCGGATCGTGTTTTGACACCCTCAGAAGGATCACCAATTATGAGATCTGGAGTATGGGATTTAGTCCATTTCGTCATCCTTGTTTGTGATATTGGTTGAGCTTGAACTTCGGTGTCAAAAGATGAGATAACTTCATCCGAAAATATTGATTCTGAACCTCTTGATGCTGAAGTCTCCCCCTCAGATGATGGAACAGAAGAAACTTCTGGACAATCAGATGTAATAGGAACAGAAGGATCTGAAGAGCTAGGTTCAGAAGAGGGAGGACCGGAGAAAGTTATGCCAGAGGCATGAAGAACTTCAGGTATGCTGAAAGAAGAGGTAGTTCCTACAGGTTTTGACACTACTACTTCGCCTAGAAAGTCTTGAAAAAGGGCATCAATCTCGGATTCTCTGGATCCTGAAAGAAAATCAGAAGTAACAGTATTAAGTTTGAGTTCTGAAGAAGAATATTCAGAAGTCAGTTGAGTTTGATCGTCAAAATCAACGTTAATGCTCTCCATTACTGTTTTAGTTCTTAGATTAAAAACACGGAAGGCTCTGGAATTTAAAGAATAGCCTAAGAATTTTGCTTCATCTGATTTTGGATCAAACTTGCCAAGTTTGTCTCTGTCATTTAAGATAAAACACCTGCAGCAAAAAATATGAAAGAATTTGACAGATGGTTTTCGTTTGTTAATAAGCTCATAAGAGGTTTTGAGATGCCTCTTGACAATTATGGAACGATTCTGAGTGAAACAAGCAACGGCTACAACTTCAGCCCATAAGTGAATTGGGAGTCCAGAAGCTGCTAGCATTGTTCGGGCTGCTTCGACCAAGGTTCTGTTGCGACGTTCAACGACACCATTCTGTTGGGGAGTACGTACAGCAGAGAAGTTCTGAGAAATTCCATTGGCAACAAAGTATGCTTCAAGTTTGGCATTCTTGAATTCAGTACCATTATCGCTTCTCAGCTGTTGAATCTTTTGGTGTAAAAGAACTTGGATTCTGGTCATCATATTTTGAAGGACAATAGGAACTTCTGACTTTTGTCGAACAAAAGCAAGCCAAGTATACCTGGAAAATTCATCAATAAGTACCAAAATATACTTTTTACCAGAAAGACTCTGAATTGCAATTGGACCACAGAGATCGACGTGTAACAATTGCAGAGGTCTTAAGCAAGAGTGATCACTTTTTGTTTTATGAGATGCTCGTTTGATCTTTCCCATTTCACAAGCAGGACAGAGGTGATCTTTTTGAAAATGAACTTCTGGAAGTCCAGATACCAAATTATGTTTTACAAGCATCTCAAGATTATCAAAGTTTAAGTGAGACATTTTATGATGCCAGAGTCATGCAACTTCACTTTTTTTGGAAATAAGACAAAAGGTTTCCTTACCATCCTTGGTGGTAAAATTCATCATGTATAGATTACCTTTTCTGTATGCTCTCTAAAGTTCCTCACCTGTCTTAGAAAATAAGTAACAATGTTTTTCATCAAAGACGATAAATATCTTAGAATCACATAGTTGACTTACACTTAGGAGGTTATGTTTCAAACCAGAAACATGAGATACTTTAGATAAGGTAATATTACCTTCCTGTAAAGTACCATAGCCCTTAATTTGACCCTTACCATTATCACCAAACGTTACAGCTCCACCACTTTTGTCTTTAAATTGAGAGAGTAAGTTTCGTGAACCAGTCATGTGCCTCGAGCATCCAGACTCAAGATACCAGATATGCACACGCTGTTTCTGCAATCAAGATCAGAGTTTCTTAGGTACCCATACCATTATGGGTCCTTTAACGTTAGTTTTTGGCTTATCAGCCTGTTGCTTTTGATTTGATTTGACAGAAGGTAAAGATGTATTCTTTGGATTTTTTGTTTTTCTATTTTGCTTTGTTTTATTTTTGTTGAAGTGCGAATGATTTGCAGTGAAGGAATTTGATGTTCGAGAGAAAAATTTCTGTAATTTCAAGAACAGAGAAAAACATTCAGAATTCTGAAACATAGAAGATTTTATTGAATTTTCATTGTGACAATGATAATTACAATTATTCTTAGATCTGTCTTTTCTAGTATCAGTTGTTCTAAAGAACTTCCTATCTAGACTAGACGTATGTTTAGAATCTAAAGTATTCTTCAGCGGAGATTTCCTTGGATTTATCTTCTCAGAAGCTTTTGAATTTACTGAAACAGGAACAAATAGATTAGATTTCCATTTACCTTTTTGAACGTAAGAAAGTTTTGGAGGATAAGAGTTAGGAAGTTGGATAGGAATTTTCTTTTTAAGTTTTTCTTCCTTTTCAAGATCAAGACAAGATTTAGCTTTCAGACACATTTCTATAAAATCTGGATGTATAAAAACAGGTTTTCGTTGTTTAGAGGGAACAGAGAAAATCAGAATGTCACTTGACTTGTTTTTAGCATCCATTCCAGAAGCTCTTATCTACAGAGATTCATTTGTAAAGAGAAAAGGAGCGTCTTTGTTTTTTATGATCTCTGGAGTTTTAGCATGATTGGAAGTTTGTTCAAGATGAGAGAGATATGTGTCAGAATTGTCAAAGAAATCCTCACTTCGATCATTATTCTCCCATGGATATGTGATTTCTTCTAAATCCTCTCGAGTTTCAGAAAGATTTAAATCAATAAATGAACAAGGAAAGATCTTTGGATTATTCTCTAACTTTTGTTTGTCATTCTCAAGTTTAAAACAATTATCCAGAGTCAAGAGAAGATCTTTTTCAAAACTTAGTCTTAATTCCTCCTCTGCTTGAATAGGAATAAACGCATCAGCCTCTGGATTCAATTTTGTAATAATACTTGAACCAAACTTAAAAATATCATCCTTCTTCTGAATTTGATTTAGATTTATATTGATCTTTTCAGAAGAATATTTAATGTTTTTAAACTTGAGTTTTCGTTGATGATGACCATTTTCAGTTTTAGATCTTTTAAAACATGATTGTTCAAAAATGATTGGAAACACAGGCTTCTGTTGTTGTCCTATACAAAGACAGAGTTTAAACCAGACTTCTTTTCACACGTATAGGGATCTAAATCTTCAAAGCCGATTCCAGATCTTCCTACTTGTGTACTAATTTTCTCATGAACTTTTTGAGCATCCAGATATGTTTTAATCTGGTGCGTTTTGTTTTGAAGTTCAATGTACATAAATTCTCTTTCTTTTTGAAAATAATTTTTAAGTGCTACAGAATTTAGTCTGTCACTTTCCTTAACTTGAATTTCCTTATCCTTTTCTTCCAGAAGTTTCTTATAACTCAGTTGCTCTTTTTTTACCAAAACTTTTGTGTCTTTCAAGGTTTTAGAATTTTTTTCTTTTTCTATGTCAAGTTCCAGTTTTTCTTCTGTTAAGATATCCATCTCTCTTTTGTAAATATCTCTTTCCCTTTGTGTTGTGGAAAGAGTTTTCTTAATATTTTTTCGTAACTTCTTTTCAATTGTTAGCTTTTGCTTAAGTTCATCAAAATTGTTTGATAAAAGCACAATTGTATTCTCAAGTTCAGAAGATTCAGAAAGATTACTAACAGGTGATTTAGAAGGCTGTTCTTCTGATTCATTTGTACTTGCCATTCCACAGAACATGGCCTCATCACCGCTGGATTCATCTCCAATCCAGTTTTCTTTCTCAGCATAGTGGGCTCTTTCAGTAGCATTATACTTGTATTTATTTTTGTAATATGTTTTGTCTTTCTCCAGAGCCCCTCTGCAATCCTTCGAGTAATGACCCGGTTTGCCACATCTGTAACATACATCTTTCTTTTTCTTCATTTCCTCTTCCTTCTTTTCTGCCTCAGTCTTCTCAGGCCTCTGAACCTCTTGTTTAGAAGAATAGTTGGAGCGATTAGACCTTTTGTTTCCTTGAAATGCTCTATTTCCAAAACGGTTTGTAAACTGTTTGGTAATAAGAGCCAAGGAATCAACAAATGTCTTTATGTCATCATCAGAGTCAGAATCTTCTTCTGGAACAGTATCTGACATAAATGCGTTGTTCTTCACTCTTCTATCTTCACTTTTTCTTCTGATAGCTCCCTTTGCTTCAGAAATCAATGCCAGAGGTCCACCTATGGTTGTTTTCTTTTGCACAACCTCCTTTTCATGAGCTTGAAGAGTTCCAAATACATCGTGTAGAGACCATTGCTCAAGATCTTGATTAGCTTGTAGTGACATGGATAGATTTGACCATTCTGGATTTAATCTCTTCAAGAATAAGACATTATTGTCTTCTTTTGATCGAACAATATCACATCGTTTACATAGATTAATCAGATTATTAAATCTATGAAAAGTCTGTTCCAGAGATTCATCTGAATTCGCCTAGAAGCTGTTGTATTCATTCAGTGCTTGAGCCCTTCGATTTTTCTTCATTTTAGCACCACCCTCCAGAAGATTCTCTAACTGATCCCATAATTCCTTAGCAGTATCACAGGAATCCAGAGATCGAAAAATCTCATTTGGAATAGCCATGATAAGAAGCGTTTTTGCCTTTTTAGCAAGCTCAACTTTGGCCTTTTCTTCATCATTCCAATTTTCCCTTAGCTTTGGAACTTTACGTGCAGGTATTTCAGCAGTATTGGTAGTAGCAGGAACTCTTGGAACTGTAGTCATTGGTATGAAGGGACCATTTTGAACAATAGGATAAAGTTCAATGTCCAATCCTTCATAGAAATTTATCATTCGAATCTTCCATTGTGGATATTCACCACGAATAAGAGTTGGAGGTTTGGTCAGAGAACCAGAGGTGTAAACAGCATTCAAATTTGAATTTGCCATTTTTAAGATCGAGAAATATGTAGTAACAGATTTAAGTTGAAATCTAGGACAAGAGATTACTGAATGAATGAAGAGAGATTTTCCAAATTGAGATCGAATAATCAATAGATTGATTATCAGGCTCTGATATCAATTGTTGGTTCCAGATTCTCTTCTTCACAGATTAATCGATTGAATTATAAACAGAGTATAAGCGGAAGCAATTTATATCGATTAATCAACAGTAATAAGATTCGATCAAAGATTGAAGAACAAATTAACAATGTATTATAACCTGAATTGTGATTACAGATACATGGAGTGACGCACAGTAAGGTCTTCAATATTACGATTTCAATCGACAACTTTTACAAATGAGAAAAGATCTTCCTTAGCAGTATCACAGGAATCCAGAGATCGAAAAATCTCATTTGGAATAGCCATGATAAGAAGCGTTTTTGCCTTTTTAGCAAGCTCAACTTTGGCCTTTTCTTCATCATTCCAATTTTCCCTTAGCTTTGGAACTTTACGTGCAGGTATTTCAGCAGTATTGGTAGTAGCAGGAACTCTTGGAACTGTAGTCATTGGTATGAAGGGACCATTTTGAACAATAGGATAAAGTTCAATGTCCAATCCTTCATAGAAATTTATCATTCGAATCTTCCATTGTGGATATTCACCACGAATAAGAGTTGGAGGTTTGGTCAGAGAACCAGAGGTGTAAACAGCATTCAAATTTGAATTTGCCATTTTTAAGATCGAGAAATATGTAGTAACAGATTTAAGTTGAAATCTAGGACAAGAGATTACTGAATGAATGAAGAGAGATTTTCCAAATTGAGATCGAATAATCAATAGATTGATTATCAGGCTCTGATATCAATTGTTGGTTCCAGATTCTCTTCTTCACAGATTAATCGATTGAATTATAAACAGAGTATAAGCGGAAGCAATTTATATCGATTAATCAACAAAAGAATAAGATTCGATCAAAGATTGAAGAACAAATTAACAATGTATTATAACCTGAATTGTGATTACAGATACATGGAGTGACGCACAGTAAGGTCTTCAATATTACGATTTCAATCGACAACTTTTACAAATGAGAAAAGATCTATTTATACAAATAGAATAAAGTAAAAGTCAACATCTTAACCTATTACAAACTGACACGTGTGAGAGATGGGAGCGTGTAACAAACTAGTCGGTTGCAAAAGGTAGACATCCTTGATGTATGTGCCACGTCATATTCATTCATCTTGTGGTTCATACTTTCAAAAGTGTAACAATAAGCAAACTACAACTTATATTCATGCTAAAGGAGAAGACTAAAACACTATATATTCATTATGAATATTAAGTTTTATTGATTTTCAAATAAAAAATGAACTCATTATTTGAATGACTATATGCAGAATACAAACACAAAATCAATCATTTTTTGATGGGCAATTATGTGAATCATGATTACACATTTGTTTACAAACCCTACATAATCTCTTTGCCTTTTGAGCTTTAGCAATTGATTTTTCTTTACCGCTCTTCAACCTTTTGCCTGTACCACAACCTTTGTTTCTTATATCTTTCGGATTTGAATGTCAATAATATATGGTTTTGAAACCCCAAGCAATGACTCCATCGTCTCTTCTGTATTATGACGAGGAGCACTACAGCCATTTGCCAACAAAGTATCCTTCAACTCTTGCATTTTCAGAACAAAATCTTGAAGCTTTTCCATATCATCAACTACTAGACCAAGACAACTATCAAATGCAGCTTGGGCATCATTTTCAAGTATCTCACGACGCTCATTTCTTTCTCTAACATAATGACGTTTCTTCAATAATTCAGAAGAAATCAGAGCTTTTGTCCACCGCTTCACAATATACTGCCGAGGTATTTCTTCAACGCCAAAATTTTTCATAACACAAAATATATGACGACAAAAAATACCAAAATGATGAAGAAATAAGCAGCTACAATCATATGATCCAGTGGACTTATTATGCACAACCTGAAATCAATTTTAAAAAAAATTTCATTATTCACAATGAATGATAATTTGTACCTTATATTCAGTCTGAATATATTCTACAATTATGGAATTTCAATGAACTTGTAGGTTATATTCAGTCTGAATATAAGCTACAATTCACTGTATGAACGATTTTAGAGTATATTCAGTCTGAATATAAGCTTATATTCAGTTTGAATACTAGTAGCTCATATTCAGTCTGAATATACTCTACAATCAGTTGTTTATATACCTGTAGACTATATTCAGTATGAATATAATCTAACATATTTGGAAATTGCATACTTGTAGCTTATATTCAGTCTGAATATAAGCTAGAATATTTAAAAGTATATTTGGTTCTAAATAAGATGTACCTTGTGCTCAGAAGGTATCATAAAAACCCTGGATTGGTGCTGCATTCAGAATCCTTCTCTTTAGTTTGCACCTTTTTCTTTTCAACAACAACAATAACATCACAACCATCCTCGAAGCTCATAGATGATTGAAAGCACGACCAAACTGACTGCTTTATCTCATTCTGAACATCCCTAAAGATAGAACGCGTATAGATCTTAGAAGCATGAACTTCAATTGGAAGTGGTGTGCTCAGCCTTGGTACTGTTGTTTTTGTCTGATGGTTTAGCAACCGATGATTGTTGTGTTGTTTTTCCATAGCGGAATCAAATGAATCCATAAACTTCATAAGATTTGCACCATGATGAAAAAATAGTGAAAAAAATGAATTCTCACTTTCAGATCTTGATGTTGTTCTCATTAAACAAGCCATTGGAATTTTCCTATAAAAAGATGGGATCTATCTGCGCCTATTTTCAAACATATAAGATAACCATTTATGCCCAATAAGACCAAAATCTGTCATTAGAGTAGTCCATCTCTCTTCGAATTCTTTAGCATCAATTTGTTCATCCCATATAATTGCATGGAAACGTTTCTTGAAATCAGAATTTCTAATCACGTTTGAAGTAACCTGCATACAAAATGAATGTCAATAAACAAATATATACTACAAGAATACAAAAAGAAAAAATGTTTCAGGTTATATTCAGAATGAATATAAACATAAGAATGTAAAATTACATAACAATGTAATAATACATAAAAATGTTTATATTCGGACTGAATATAAGCTACAAGTAAGCAAACACCAAAATGTTTTAGTTTATATTCAGTCTGAATATAAGCTACACGTAAGCAAACACCAAATTGTTTTCGCTTATATTCAGACTGAATATAAGCTACAATTAAGTAAACAACAAATTGTAGCTTATATTCAGAATGAAAAATTACTTGCTATATTCAAACTGAATAATAAAATAGTAAAAAAAATAACCTCACATAGTAAATATATTATAACTCAAAATGAATAATAATATAAAAAATTCAAATACCTTTGCAGGCAGTTTTGTGCTAATATGCCACATACAAAACCTGTGCCTTGACTCTGTAAAAACCTCAGCAACAGCTTGCTTGATAGCAGGACATTGATCAGTAACAACCAACTTCGGTTGCCTTCCAAATGTTTTCAAGAATGATTGCAGCAACCATATATAGGAAGGAATGTCCTTTGAATCAAGAATGCCCGCACCAAGAGTCACACAGTTCTTGTGGTTGTCAATTGCGGTGAATGGAACAAACACCATACAGTACCTAAATAACATATCATAAATAGAAACTATTAATAACAACAAGAATAATGAAAAACTATAAAACAAAATAGAACAAATACATACTTATTTGTTCGGAAGGTTGCATCAAATGAGACAATGTCACCAAACAGCTCAAAATTGACTTTAGCTGTCTCATCAGCCCAAAAAGCATAATTCAACATCCCTTTGTTGCATTTATACTCGAATGAATAGTTTGGAACATACATCTTCCTATCATTCATCTTCCTAACAAACAAGTTTGCGTCACTATCTCCAATAAAACAATTACGATCCCTTTGAAAGTTGTTATACTCTACCTTGGAACCACCTACCATCGCATAACCACCCTTAAGATGACATAGAATATTGTGGGCTTCTATAGCACCAATATTATCATTCAACATTTTCATGATCCACCTTTGTTGAGAATAGTCTAGCTTCCTACTACTCTTCAACAAATGCCTTGAATCTTCATCAAATAAACAATGGTTGTGTTTCTCTTCAAAATCATATAAAATATAATACCTATTAGAAACACCAGCAATCTTGAACTTAACATTTGCTTTACAACCAGTTCTGATTATATTGGTAGTTCTCACTTGCTTATCAGATCCATCTAAACTGTTGGATTTCACAGAATCAGGAAAACCCTCTCTATTGCATACTAAATACCTTAAAGTAATTACCAAATTTGCATCTCTTTTAACAGTACTTAGTCTTTTATCAAATCCTGACTTAGAAGCATAGTTTTCATACATTTTTATACCTTCATCCAATGTACAAAACACTGTTCCAACAACAGGTTTCAAATTATCATCTACAACAGGAATCCAATATTTCAATCCATCATCACCATCAATACTAATACATGAATGACGATCTTCACCTCCACTATAAAATTCATCTACAAAAAATAGTGAAAACAGGGTATTAATAAAACAAATACAATATTCAGAATGAATATTAACTAATATTCAGACTGAATATAAACAACTACTTTATATTCAGACTGAATATAAGCTAAATCATTGTGTGGTGAGTACGATTGTAGCTTATATTCAGACTGAATATAAACATTAATGTGTAATATGAAAATGTTAAGTTTACATTCAGTCTGGATATAAACTAAAACAATTTGAGGTCTGCATACTTACATTCTGAATAAATATAAACATTAATGTTTAATATGAAAAGGTTATGTATATATTCAGTCTGAATATAAGCTAAAATTATACATACTCATAATTTTAGCTTATATTCAGACTGAATACAAGCTACAATTATACAAACTCATAATTTTAGCTTATATTCAGTCTGAATATAAGGTACAAACTCATAATTTTAGCTTATATTCAGTCTAAATATAAGCATAACATTCTGATAAATCACAATGTATAAGCATAACATTCATACTGAATATGAGCACAAACTACTGTTAGTGTTCATATTCAGTCTGAATATACAAACTACTACTTTGTTATTTTGCAATTGTAGCTTGTATTCAGACTGAATATGAGCACAAATAGTGGTAATGCTCATATTCAGTCTGAATATGATATACAATTTGCTTATAATGTACTTTGTATATTCAGACTGAATATGAGCACTACCACTGTTAGTGCTTATATTCAGTCTGAATATGAACACTAACAGTGGTAGTGCTCATATTCAGAGTCAATATACAAACTACAATTTGGTTATTGGGTAATTGTAGCTTGTATTCAGTCTGAATATAACCTACAATTTCAAAATATAAACATTAATGTTTAATATGAAAAAGTTATGTTTATATTCAGTCTGAATATAAGCTAAAGCATTTTGTGGAGTGTATGCTTGTAGCTTATATTCAGTCTGAATGTAAGATAAAACAATTTGGGATCTGCATACTTATATTCAGACTGAATATAAAGATTATTGTATAATATGAACAGCTACTTTATATTCAGAATGAATATAAGCTAAATCATTGTGTGGTGTGTATTTTTGTAGTTTATATTCAGACTGAATATAAACTAATATTCAAACTAAAGAATTTTATGGTGTGTATTTTTGTAGCTTATATTCAGACTGAATATAAACTAATACTCGACAGATTTAGAAACTTGTTTAATAAAATACTTACAGATTAACGCATCTTCAACATTAGAACAAAATTTTTGATGCTCTGTTTTTTCCAAATCTGTGACCGAATCATTAGAACAAAATTCTCGATCTGTAATATCAACATCCGTAATCGAATCGCAATAAGAGAACAAATCACATGTTTGATCAACAAAGAGAGTAGAATTTTCCACTGGATCAATTTCAATTGAACCTCGCGACGAAGAAACGGAATCCATTGAATTAGAAATTCGATTAACAGAGAAGTTATTCACAACAATGAATCCGATTAATAGAGAAGAATTCGATTTACAGAGAAGAAAACGATAAACAGAAAAGGAAGAAAAAAGCGGGAGTGATATCAACGATAACAAGCAAAGAATAAACGAGAATCTGTTTAAAAGAATAAAAGAGAATCTGATTAAAATATAAAACTTGCCATAATTACCCTTCAAGCCACATTTAAAGAGCAGCTTGAATATGGCTCAGATCAAGGGCTGAGATCTGTCCTCATCTTCACAATCAAAGATAAATTCACATTTGAACTTTCCTCTATATATATATATATTGTTAAAGAAGAAACTAAAATAGAACAACAAGAAAGAGAGAGAAGAGATCTGTAATTCTCATTAATCATAATCCCTTTAAATAGGGATACGTTACAAGTAGATAACTATCAGTTCTAACCTATCTCTAATATGTTTATCTCTATCTATATCGTCATATCCATTAGACGATAGCACATTTATCCTACAACACTCCCCCTTGTGCCGACTCAAAGGAGTGATGGTGCACAATTGTTGCCTCGTTAAAACCTTACGCCAAAATAAAAACCCAGTGGGAAAAATAAAAATAGGACGAAGGAAATAGTACAACGCACCAGTTTATTTGCATTACATAGACTTTTCCTTTAGTCTAATAATCTTTCAGATTCTTACATTAATCATGAGAGTTAATAAAACAAAATGGTATATAAACTGTTGTCTCACTAAAACCTTACACCAAGGAACAAAACCCAGTGGGAAAAATAAAACCTTGGGTGAAGGAAAGAGCACAACATACCAAAACAACACATATAGTAGACTCCCCATTTTGTCTACTACTCCCCCTGATTTGTACATTAATCAAGGGAGTTTGGAAAGTCTCTGTATTCCAATACTTTCTATATGTTTCCCAAATATGATTTTTGTTAATGATTCGGTAACCAAGTATGTCACATTCTCCTTGCATTTTGCTTGATTCACTCAAATATATATGAGAGTTTGTTATTGCTGATTGTATATAAACTAAGAAGAATATGCTCTGTGTTATCACCCTTATCCATTACAGGAATGAGCTTTTTGTATGAGTCAAATAGATAGTTAATATCAGCAAAAACATATCAAGACAATATTTTAGGTTTTTCTATAAGGGCTGGTACTTTTACCTTTCACATTCAACGTAGGTATTGAAATTCCATTATCAATCCTATTTTACTCTTTGTAAGGGAAGTATAAGCCCACAATAATGGTTCCAAAAGATTAATTTGATATCATTCTAATGATGTTGCATTGGCGCTGAGCTAAATCTAGCTAACGAGTTCATTGAGAGATACAATATACGGTCAAGTGTATTGTTCTAAGTACAATAATGCGCCTATTGCACTCAAATAGGGAATTCCAGCTCCCAAAGCCTCTTCCTCATCATCCTTCAGATGAAATGGATCTTTCCTTTTATCCAACACTTCGACCGATCATGGGAGTGCTAGCCGGATGCGCTTTGTCCATATTAAATTGCCTGATTATTTTCTAGGCATATGCGATTGGTAAATTAATATCACAAACTCGGTGTCCTAGATTAAATAGATACATAAAACCAAGTTTTCCCAAGATCTTTCATCTCAAATTCAGATTTTGAATAGAACAAAGTTTCTCATATTTCATCAAGAGTATTTATTATGTTCATTACATCGACATATAGAGTTATGATTGAACATCTGGAACTCGTTTTCTTTATAAATACGCACGGGCACAGTTCATCGTTCTTATATCCCTTCCCAGTGAAGTATTCACTTAGGCAGGTATCCATATCCGCCTATAAGCGTTTCAATTTCATGGAAAACGCATTTTGTGGTTTCTACTAATATAATATCATCAAACACTTTTATATATCTCTTAATCTAGATCCCCATAGAGATATGTAATAACCACATTCATGAGCTGCATTTCCCGTCCTTCGGAAATTACTAGGCTAATTAATTAGCAGAACGTTATAACGTCCATCACGAGAGAGCAAGTCTTCTCGTCATCAATCCAGGGTGTTGTGAGAAACCTTGCGCCAAAGGAGAGTCTTATACATCATGACTTAATTATTCTCATTACGCTTTTCTGACAAATGAATTATCTATGTCCTACAGGCTTTACACTTGGTGGGTTAGCACTACCAGACCAAATACCCGTGTATTTATCAAATGTAATTATCCTGGATTGCTTCTATTAGGTCAATTTGCTCCTTGTTGACATTTTTCAACTGAGCATGGTTCGATGTCATAGTGCTCTATCATCTCACGAGCAACAATATATGTGAATATCATCAATGAGTATGTACGATCTATCCATCGACTCGTATGCACTTTTATAATTTATTTGCGATTTATTTGATCTCTGGAATCAAATATTAACTTCAGAGCGTCCTCCAGTAATGATTCATAGACATAGTTTTAGTCAGAGATAATCTCATGAGAGGTTTATGTATTGATGATAAATGGTTGTGCCTTACTCTTCTTTTCCTTTAGATGAGTATCTATCGAACCAAGTAGTTTCCCCCATTTCCTTTTGGGAGCCACGACCTCAACCACACCTCCACCATGTGTGATTGCAACGCGCTTTCCAGTGGCATTGTGCCCTTGTTTGGGGACTTTTATCCTTACGAATATATTCGCAGCTGGTATATGTGATCTTGTCACTTGTAGAATAACATTAAGCGTATCAGGTATCGAGTCTGATTCGTTTGACTTCAATTTTCTTTGTGAATTTTGGGGATCAAATTGAGACATGATGGGAATATTCTGTGACACTTCTAGTCGTTCCCATGGAAAATCCTTTTTCCTATCTCCTCCTAACGACGGGAAGACTGTCTCCTCAAAGTGACAACTCGCTAATCTAGCGATAAAGAGATCACCCGTCAAGGATTCTAATTAGCGGATAATTGTTGTGGATTCATATCCAACATACTAAATCGTTTTTAAGGACCCACTTGGGTGCGATGTGGGGACGTAATTTGCACATGTACTACACAACCAAACATACGTAAATGTAAAATATCAGGCTTATTGTTGTAAGAATATTGCTACCCTTAAAAGTCAACACAAAAGTAGTCCTAGGCGCAAGTATACACCTCGGACTGCTATCGTCTCGTAACAAGTAATAACGGTACAAGTACCGGATTTCGTTCCCACAAGGACGGCTTTGTTGGGTAAAGTTCGTGGGATTAAAAAGCCTGATTCTTGGCAGAATGATTTCAGTGAGAGAATAAAACAAGAGGGTTTTGTTAATTAACTAAAAGTGGTTTTGATTGGTGACTGTGAGAGAATATTGTTTATAAAGAAAAGCTTGGGGTGTAAGGATAAATTGAGATAGAGTTAAATGATGAAATAACGAGATATTCTATAACGATAATTATTGTCTTTAGACAATGAATACTTTTTATAACCTCATTAAGATTAAGCCGCTTATATACCGATGGTTAGTTGTCAAGTAACCTTAGGGGAAATTTCACGAAATATTCATGGTTTAAATGTAACAAGTTGTGAAACTATCGTTATAAAGTTGATACACCTCATTATTTTATTATCCACCTCTTAAATCTCAAGTTATTGCCTTACCCCTAGACTTTAAGGTTGTTAGCCTTCCATTGAGAAATGGTCTTTATATAGGATTGTGCTAAAAAAAATAAAAGACGATAATAAATAATTAAATTGATTATTTACTCTAAACGTAAATGAGAAAGCAAACGATGATTATAAAAGCAATTAAAGAAAAAGACATTAATAGTACTTATAATATGGACAAGTTTTCCATTAACAATCTTGATAATACGATAATGTAACTTAAACGTTTAAAGAAAACTAAAATTAAAAGTAAGATGCAAAATTAAATACTTAAAAATAGAGACATTAATTAATTAAGCTCAAAGAATCCCCACAAAGCCATGGGTTGTAGTAATTGTTAAAACCCGCTGCATATAATATGGGAAATATAACAATGGATGCAAAGTGTGATAGATGCTTTAAGAAAGATAAAATGCTTACAATTCCTATCTACCCAATAAGTTTTTGGAGATGGAATTAGATGGGGTTTAGACTCCCACAAATCTACCCAAAAAAATCTTTGAGTTGGAACTAGATGGGGTTTTAACTCCCACTAACAAAGCTTCGAATAATAGCAACAACGAGGTTGGCAATATTATATAATTAACATGCATGAGAAATTAAAGATGAGGGTGGTGATATGTACCTGCATAAGATCTAAACAAATATAGATATCAAGATAAGGTAAATACTATGTAAGAAAAAGTCAATGAGAGGATTGCCAATGTTTCATGGAAGGAGATTCCTTTTTCAAATGAAACTTCCTGCATATATATATATAGATAGCAAATTATCCTAGGCATTTGCTAAAGAGGAAGTCCAAGTACATCCACTTGTATTAAGCTACCACACTTGAGATTTTCCTTTTTGCTTCAAAGATCTAATTTCCTATTCACTTTGATATATTGTTTTTCCTATTCGATGCCTTCTCCCAAGTTGAATGATTCTCCATGCCTTCACAACCAACCCTTGCATCTTTATTTATATGCAAGGGTATGGGTCTTGGACTACCCATTTAACTAAAATGGGTTGGGTTTTAACCCATGGGCATAATTACACAAAAGGCCCTAATCCTATAATATTTAAACAAAAAGAGTTCCGAAAGTTTGACCGGCAAAAACTTGATAAGGTTATTTACAAAAATATGAGATTAACCCACACAAGTCGTGGGTTCTTCTTTTGTCATCTTCGAATTGTTCATCGGTCAACTTCTGGTCGGACTCTGATTTGTAGCCCTCGATCCTGAAAATAAGACATTATAAATAATTATGAATAATGGCTATAAATATGGACGTTATGATGGCCAAAAATTCATTTTTACATTGGTTCCTAGAAAATACGTTACTTAATAATAATACTATTTTAACCCTACTAAAATATTATAATTACCACAAAAAGGGGAGAAAAAGTAAATAGAACAAGATACAAATACGGTTAATAAATTGACCGTATCACATCTCCAAACTTAAACCATTGCTTGTCCTCAAGCAATAAATTCAAGGAAAAGAAAAAATTATATATATATATATATATATATATATTTAGATTACCAAGTGAAATTGCCAATCCAACTTGTGCCAATCCGGATGAAAAGAAAAGAAAAAAAATCCAATTCAGTTGTTTATTCCATCCCTTTCCTTCTTCTCATACATACAAAAATCACATTTTTAATCATCTTGATAAATACACTTTGCTTTTAGAAAAATCAACTTCCACTTTGTTGTTTCAAGGCTCATTTTGTGGCTTGTTGTTTTATGATAGCACGGTTCTGTATACTATAATCAATGTCATGAATTATCATGCACTTTTGTAGATGCTATGCTCTATTTAAGTGTTTATGTGCATGATTTATGGTTTTATTTTGCACTGCCTAAAATATGAATTTTAGTGCAATGTTTTGGATGTGGGTATAAGATATTTCTATTTATGATAATTTGTATCTTTTATTTGTGTGACCGAGATACAAATTTCTCCACATCTCCAAACTTGAAAAATTCAATGTCCTCATTGAAATTTGTGAAGGACATTATCATGAGAGTAAAATCATTGAAAGTGATCAGATTTCCAAAAACAAATGTTTTAATCAAAATGAGGCAAACTTTCAAATTGTATTAAATGGTCACGATTGAATCTTCAAGTATAAACCACCGAATAAAAAAAAATTCTTTTCAGACAGGCATTTGGCATATAGTTGGATTAAAACACAAAGTGCAATGTGGTATGGATGCAATTTCATCTTATCAACCAATTGGGACGATGAGAGAGTCGCAAAATATGAGAAATATTACCAATGTAAGATTTATCCATTGATGCAACCGTGTTTTGGTCATATTTATACACATTTACCAACATCTTGATGAACCGTAAATTAATATAGTTACCTATACTTTAAACACAGTAAACCAGCAAAGTGGGTAAAACAAAATTTTTAAACTATACCCAAATATAGATAATGGAAGCTGATGCCAAATAAATGAAAAAAAAAAAACAGTGGTCTCTTTTTTTTTTTTTTTTTGCTTGATATGGCCAAACATGAAATAAAAACAGGAGGTTCAAAAATATTTATCATTTTGAAAGAAAAACCTCCCAATCATGCTAGCTGCCACGAAGTACAAAGAACAAATTATATAAAACAAAAAAGTAAAAATCCTACCCATGCAAGATGATGAACACAAAGGATTAATCTAAAATATACTAGTACTAATTAGTATGAACTATATTAAAAGGATTTAAGAAATACCGATGCCTACTCGGAATGAGTAGGCTGTGTTTCCACATCAGCCACAGCCCCCTCCCTTGCCGCCTTCAACTCCTTGTTCAGAATTGCTATTTGATCATCCTTCTCTATTAGCAACAACCCACATTCCAGTAGAAGTTCATCTTGTTCTTTTATCTGCTTCTGCATTTTCAACAAAGCACTGTAGTACCGTCCTGAGATTTCTTTTTCTATATCAGCCGGTGTCCTTATCTTAACTGGCCTCGGCTGCCTCTTTCTCCAAACACCTAGCAATGGTTTAGGAGTTTCTTCTAACTTCTTCTGACCCCTACCTTCCTCATCGTGTATCACAATCGGTTCCTGTTTGGTACCCGACGCACCATCATCTCTTGCCTCTCTTTTGATATTTTTCAATAACTGTGGATCTTCGAAACCTCCAGACCCAGACCCGTATTTTGGTTTCATCATTGTTTCTCCACCATCAATTGCCTTTCCCTTTCCTTTCGATTTTTCATCCTCACAAGGGTCCACATATACTTTTTTATTCAGATTTTCAGAGGGTTGGTCATCATCCAGTGGAGTTATCACCACAGAAGATTTTTTTGGTAAATGCCTTCGGTGATAACTGATGACCGTAACAGTTTTTGGTGGGTTTGGGGTGGGTTGATTTGCAGTGTAATGGGTGCGGGTCGTTTCGTGAATAGCCCGTATCTGTTCAGCAGAGAGTTGTGGGTTCGATGAAGGTGGTGAGGGAGGTATTGGTTGTGTTGGATTTGGGTTCATAATGGGGTGATAAACACATCCCCATGGATCTTTTGGTGGTGGTGAAGATGGGTGATGTTTAGGTATTTCACAGCCCGGTGGTACTCGTGGTGGTTGATTTGGAATAAAAGTTGTGTTTGACTGAGTTGGATTGACATACCTTTGATTTGCCTCCGATGGTGTTCGATAAACCCTAGGGTTTTGGGTTTTTGACTGAAATGCGGCCGCCGATGATCCTATTTGAGTTGGTGTGGGTTCACCCGAGATGAAGTATCGAGATGGAGTTCGTGTTCTACATGCTGTCGATGGTCTTTGAGGGGTGTTTGCATGTGCACCTCGGCGGGATCCTATTGGCATTTGTCCGATCGGTCTCGTAGCTCCGGTGGGGTTAGGGTTCGCTGTCGCACCGGTCGCCAAGGTGAGCTTGAGGTTGAGCTCGTGGTTCGATGGGGAAGCGTCGAAGGTTAGCTTGGGTTTTTTCATTGTTTCCGGTGTGCTATTTCGGTCGGTGACGGTGGTGAGTTCTTCCGATGGTGTTGGTGTTGTTTGGATGGGAGAGAAAACTTTATTGGTGAAAGTAGGTGTTTGTGGTTGGTTATCATTATTAGGAGGCGGTGGTGGGTTCTTCAAGAAGGAAGTGGTAGGGGTTTCTTCAAGATCAATGTGGTTTAATACCAAGCTGGCAAAATCTAATAATGGGTTCTCTTTTCTGCAGGTCTCCATATTGTCAGGTAGATTGGCTGCGGTGATGGGGTCAGGTAATGATTTGGCTATGTTTGAAGAAGATGAACAGTCCTCTGGTGATCTTGAAGAGTCATAACATTTTGTTAACTTTTTTTCTCTGATTGATTTTCTTGGATAAGAGGTTGTCACTGATTTCTTCTGGATTCGAGCACTTCGCCTGGTGGGTTTTAGGTGAGGCTTCCTCATCTTGAAGATGGTCCTTGCATATGAAGTGGGTATATATAAAAAATATTTTCAGGGAATATCCTTAAGAAAAAGACAAAAATGTAGATTTTGTAGAGAAGCTTCCTGTTTGTTTTGTTGTATGGCATTGTACTTCTCCTTTCTGTATTTGGCCTCCTTCACAAAAATAACAACTTGATAGCTTTTAATTAGCATGATTACCTGCTGCATGGCGTCGACAGTGTCTTATCAAATTTATTTATTTATTTTATTTTTTCTGACTTTCACTACTTCTTCCTACATACTACTCCAACCTTATATTGTTGTAAAGAAACTCTTTTTTTTTTCTTTTTTTTCTTTGTTTTTAAGATTTTCTTAAAGCACTTTATTTATTTAGATATATTTAGAAAACCCAAAAATTTATGGACCATGTCCAAATAAATTTTTGATATAGAACCTAACCATAAGTTTTATAATTTTTAAGATGTCAAACTTTTCATCAGAGATTGTTTAAAATCATTAAAAATTATAAAATTTCAAAATGACGAATATTTAAATGCTTGATAAATTAAAGAGAAAAGGAAAGAAAAATAAAAATATTTACAACCGTACTATAGCTTCTTTTGACTTCCTCAGTTCAACAAATTGACAACCTCAAAGGGTTGATCAACAACCTCTTCTCCTATCAGATATGGTTTAACCCTTTGACCATTGACTTTAAAAGTGGTCCCTTTTTCTGGATCAATGAGGTCAACTACACCGTATGGGTAAACTTTGGAAATTTAAAATGGGCCGGTCCATCTAGAGTTAAGCTTACCTGGGAATAATTTCAGTCTGGAATTAAATAAGAGAACAAGTTGTCCCTCTGAGAGTTCTTTTGGACGAATTCTTTGATCGTGCCATTTTTTTGTATTTTCTTTATACAACTTGGCATTTTCATAGGAGTGATTCCTATGTTCTTCTAACTCATAGAGTTGTAACAGTCTCTTCTTTCCTGCCTCATCCATACTCATATTAAGCTCTTTAATGGCCCAATAGGCCTTGTGTTCCAACTCTAGTGGCAAATGACAAGCTTTCCCAAAAACCAGTTTGTAGGGGGACATTCCAATTGGGGTCTTGTAAGCAGTACGGTAAGCCCATAGGGCATCATCTAATTTTGATGCCTAGTCTTTTCTGTGAGGTTTAACTACCTTGGCCAAAATTCCCTTAATTTCCCTATTGGACAGTTCGGCAAAACCATTTGTTTGAGGGTGGTATGCGGTGGCTATCCTATGCTTGATGTTATATTTTTCTAAAGTCCCTTCTAACAGGTTATTGATGAAATGGGTCCCCTCATCACTAATTAAGGCACGTGGGGTGCCGAAACGTGTGAAGATGTGTCGGTGCAAGAATTTAATAACCGTTTTGGCATCATTAGAGTGGCAAGCCATTGCTTCCACCTATTTTGACACGTAGTCTACGGCTACCAAAATATATGTACAGTTATTTGACACAGGGAATGGTCCCATGAAGTCACTTCCCCACACATCAAACAATTCAACCTCAAGGATCCCGTTTAGGGGCATTTCGTTTCGCTGGGAAATGTTCCCACTTCGTTGGCATTCATTACATCTCTTTACAAAGTCTTGTGCATCCTTGTGCACACTTGGCCAAAAGAAGCCAGACTGTAAAATTTTTGCGGCAGTTCTGCTGCTTCCGAAATGCCCTCCACACGGTCCTGCATGACAGTGCTCTAGAATCGAACTTATATCATTCTTGGGTACACACCTTCTAATCATCTGATCTGCACAAATTTTGAACAAAAATGGATCATCTCACAAGTATTTCTTGGAATCAAAAATTAGCTTTTTCCTCTCATGTTTGTTCAAATCCTTGGGGATAATACCACAAGCCAAGTAATTAACCAAATCTGCAAACCAAGGAATATTATCTTTAACAGCCAGAATCTTCTCATCTGGAAACACTTCACAAATCTCATTGGTCGGGTCGGGTTTATCTTTTTTCTCTAATCTGGAAAGATGATCAGCTACTTGATTCTCCGTCCCTTTTCTGTCAATGATTTCCAAATCAAACTCTTGCAAAAGCAAGACCCACCTTATTAACCTTGGTTTTGCATCTTTTTTTGAAATCAAGTATTCAATGGCTGCATGATCCGTGTGGACAACAACTTTTGTGCCAATCAAATAAGACCTAAATTTTTCAAAAGCAAAAACCACTGCTAATAATTCCTTTTCAGTAGTGGTGTAATTGATTTGGGTATCGTTGAGAGTTTTACTTGCATAGTAGACAGGGTGAAAGATTTTACCCTTTTTCTGACCCAACACTGCTCCTACCGCCCAGTCACTCGCATCACACATTATCTCAAATGGTACAGTCCAATCTGGAGTCACTACTACAGGTGCTGTGACCAAAGCTTCTTTTAGTACATTAAAAGCCTTTCTGTATTTTTCATCAAAATTGAAAATTTGGTCATTTTGTAGTAGTGAACAAAGAGGTTTTGAAATTTTTGAGAAATCTTTTATGAACCTCCTGTAAAAACCAGCGTGCCCTAGGAAACTTCTGATGCCCTTTACCGTGGTTGGTTCAGGTAATTTTTCAATTACTTCCAGTTTGGATTTGTCAACCTCGATTCCCCTTTTTGATATGAGATGTCCTAGAACTATGCCTTCCCTTACCATGAAATGACATTTTTCCCAATTCAAGACCAAATCAGTCTGCTCACACCTTTCAAGACTTTTTTCAAGATTGTTCAAACAATCGTCATATGATGAACCATAAACTGAAAAGTCATCCATGAAAATTTCCATGGATGTCTCTAACATGTCTGAAAAGATGGACATCATACATCTTTGAAAGGTGGCTGGTGCATTGCATAATCCAAAAGGCATCCTTCTAAAGGCATCCTTCTAAAGGCAAACGTTCCATAGGGGCACGTGAATGTGGTCTTTTCCTGGTCATTGGGAGCTATTGCAATCTAATTGTACCCTGAATATCCGTCTAGAAAGCAATAAAATTCCTTTCCAGCTAATCTATCCAGCATCTGGTCAATGAAAGGTAGAGGGAAATGGTCTTTTTGGGTAGCCTTGTTGAGCTTCCTATAGTCCATGCAAATCCTCCAACCAGTGACCGTCCTAGTTGGGATAAGCTCATTTTTTTCATTGGGTACTACAGTCACTCCCCCTTTCTTTGGTACACATTGTACTGGGCTGACACAAGTACTACTGGCAATAGGATAGATTATCCCAGCATCTAACCATTTCAGGATTTCTTTCTTAACAACCTCTTTCATCACCGGATTCAGCCTGCGCTGTGGTTCAACTGAGGTGAAGGTTTTATCCTCTAAAATGATTTTATGCTGGCAAATTGTAGGGCTTATGCCCTTTAAATCTGCAATGGTCCATCCTAGAGCTTTGGTATGAGATTTCAGCATGGTGACTAATTTCTCTTCCTGATCTTTCTCTAGAGAAGATGAGATAATGACTGGTAACTTTCCTGATTCTCCCAAAAAGGCATACTTTAAGTGAGCGGGAAGTTGTTTCAACTCTAGCTCTGGGGCTTTCTCTAAGAATGGGACAAGGGTGGGTCTGTCTTTAGGGTCTAATGCCTCAAAAGCTGCCACTTCATGAATTGGTTCTAACTCCTCAACAAAAAAAAATTCCTTACTGTCAGATTCCTCTTTTTTTAATATTGACTCCAAACTTTGTTCTTGGCATGCGTGTTCAATTAAACTTACAGCAGAGAATTCTTCTTTATCATCTGGGTACCTAAGAGAATCAAAAACACTGAAAGTTACTGTTTGGTCATGCACTCTCATGGTTAATTCTCCCTTTTGGACATCAATTAGAGTTCTGCCAGTTGCAAAAAAGGTCTGCCTAGAATGATGGGGATCTCATGGTCTACTTCACAATCCAAAATGATAAAATCAGCAGGAAAAATGAATTTCTCTACTTGGACTAGGACATCCTCAATCATACCTTTTGGATATGCAATGGATTTGTCTGCTAAGGTTAGGGTGACAGTAGTGGGTCTTGCTTCACCTATTCCTAGGGTTTGAAAAATTGATAATGGCATTAAGTTTACACTGGCACCAAGATCACATAAAGCCCTACCTATCAATTTACCTCCTATGGAGCAAGGGATAGTAAAACTACCTGGATCCTTCAATTTAGGGGGTATCTTGTTGGATATCAACGCACTACATCCCTCGGTCATGGCCACAGTTTCATACTCTGTCAGTTTCTTTTTCTTGCTCAAAATATCTTTTAAAAACTTTGCATATGTTGGCATTTGTTCAATGGCCTCAACCAATGGTATATTGATATGCAGTTGTTTAAAAACATCTAAAAACTTTTTAAATTCATTTTGCTCCTTTTGATTCCTTAATCTTTGCGAATAAGAAATGTAAGGAGGGACAGGTATGGTAGCTGTGCTTTTCTGAGGTGCAGGTGTAGTGGGTTTAACTGGTGGTGTAACTTTAGTTTGATTTCCAAGAATTACAGTTGGACTGCCACCAGGATATGACAAATCCACAGTAACTTTTTCTTGGGGTTTTTGAACAGGTGGTGATTCTTTTGCTAAAACAGGTTCTGAATCCTTTAGGACACTTGTGGTGTTAGTAGGATCACTTGCGGTTGTGGGCCTAGTGACAGTTGAAGTGTTTGATGGAATTTCAGATTTTAAAGTAGCAGAATTCTTTTCAGTGGTTGCCTTGATTGGACCTTCTGAAACTTTTTGTTTAACCTCAGGCAAAAGTTTTCCGCTTCTTAAGGTAACAGACTTAACATGCTCCTTTCCATCTCTGTGTGGTATTTCTGTGTCACTGGGAAGAACTCCTACAGGTCTTTTTCTTACTTCTAGAGATATCTGTCCTACCTGTGTCTCTAGATTTTTTATGGCTGCCTGAGTTTGGGTCATGAACCCCTTCATCATTGTTTCCAAAGAAATAGATGACTCTGCATTCTGCTTTGGCTTGTTTTGGTAGTTGGACTGATTGTTTTGAAAATGACCCTGTTGGTTGTTACGGCTACCTTGGTTAGGTTGTGAGTTGAAATTGGACTGTCTTTGATTTTGAAAACTGGGCTGGCCCTGGTTTTGAAATTCGGACTGTCTTTGTACATTTTGTGCTGGTGGATTCAAAGTTGGACTGTGCCATGAAAAATTCGGATGTTGTCTCCATCCGGGATTGTATGTTTGAGAAAACGGTCCAGTTTTATTTACGAAATTAACTTGCTCCGGATTTCCAGGACAGTTTTTGAACGAATGTCCTTCGCCACAGTATACACATTGCACTGATTGGGCATTGGATTGCAGAGACATAACATCAGACCTCACTTTTTGTCCAGTGGACAAGTTTGAAATCAGTTTAGTGAGTTGTGCTGTTAATGCTGTAACAGCATCAATCTCTGTTCCTCCAGATGCCTTTTTCACTGGTACAGATCGTTGGTCGGACCATTGTCCGTTGTTATTGGAAATCTTTTCAAGTATCTCAATCCCCTTATTGTAGGTACAAGTTGTGAATGCTCCGCCTGCAGTAGCATCCAGCATAGATTTTGCAGTGGCATTTAAGCCTCCGTAAAATGTTTCTAGCTGTATGCAGTACGGAATGCCATGATGAGGGCATTTTCTCAAAATCTCTTTGTACCTATCCCAAGCATCAGGGACCGCTTCATCGTCCATTTGCTTAAAAGTGCAGATCTCATTTCTGGACTTAGCGTTCCTTGTGGGAGGAAAATACTTTTTTAGAAACTTTTCTGCCATTTGATTGCAAGTGATTACAGAGTCTGGTTTTAAAGAATTATACCATGCTCTTGCTCTATCCCTTAATGAAAATGGAAAAAGTTTTAATCTCAAAGCATTGTCTGAGACCATAGGGATAAGGAAAGAGTCTGTAATTTCCATAAATGACCGTAGGTGAGAATGAGGATCTTCTGATGGTAGTCCCGCGAACTGACCATTTGCTTGCAACATTGTGAACATTATGGGTTTTAAAGAAAAATGAGTGGCATCAATATTTGGTCTACGTATTCCAGTGTGTAGTTGGGCTAGATTTGGAATAGCGTAGGACATAATGGCACCATCTCTTACGTTTGCAAGTCTAAAAATATTTTGTTCCTCATCATCACCCTGATCTCTTTGTGGAATATCATGGTACGGTTGATTGTTACCAGGTTGATTGTTTCTCATAGGAATAGCTCTAAATTTCTGGTGGATTATTTCTTTGAGGAACCACTCTGTTATGAACCGGCGGATTGTTTCTTTGAGGAATAGCTCTACCAATTTCTGGTGGATTATTTATTGGTGGAACAGGGCCACCGTTTTGTTGTGGTATGGCTCCTTGGTTTCTGAGAATACCCCCGTAGGCGTTGTTGTTGTTATTGTTCCTAACATCGTTAACGGGATTTCAGTTAGCGTTGTTACGATCAATATTTAATCTGCGAATATTCTCAAGATTATTTCGAAAATTCTTGTTGGAATTGCCATTTATATTGTTAACAAACTCATTGAAGGGATCATCTTCATTATTGGTGCCAGTACCAAAGTTGCGAAAATAGTGATTGACGGGTTGTCCAATAACTATATTCGGAACATCTGGAGTGTTAGCATTAATAAAAATGCCCTCTTCCTCGTAATTTTCAAGACCGGGAAGTTCATTTATGAATTGTACATACAAAGGCTCAACATTTTCTTCAGGATGGTCCTCAGTATCCGTGACATACTCTTCGTCAGACATCGTGGAAGAGGGTAAAGATGGTGATCTTTGTTCAATTCTTCTACGTTGTCTGTGGTTTTGATTATTTCTGGATTCTGAAGAAAATAACCTACGAGACAATCTGAGCATGAACTATTTTTGATTTTTCTGACAAAGATGGTGAAAATACTATTTTTGGTTTTTTCTTAAAAAGTGGTAGAAAAATCAAACTTAAAAAAATCTTGCTTTTAAAAACTTCGAACTTTAGTTTGCCATCCCCGGCAGCGGCGCCAAAAACTTGTTGTAAGAATATTGCTACCCTTAAAAGTCAACACAAAAGTAGTCCTAGGCGCAAGTATACACCTCGGACTGCTATCGTCTCGTAACAAGTAATAACGGTACAAGTACTGGATTTCGTTCCCACAAGGACGGCTTTGTTGGGTAAAGTTCGTGGGATTAAAAAGCCTGATTCTTGGCAGAATGATTTCAGTGAGAGAATAAAACAAGAGGGTTTTGTTAATTAACTAAAAGTGGTTTTGATTGGTGACTGTGAGAGAATATTGTTTATAAAGAAAAGCCCGGGGTGTAAGGATAAATTGAGATAGAGTTAAATGATGAAATAACGAGATATTCTATAACGATAATTATTGTCTTTAGACAATGAATACTTTTTATAACCTCATTAAGGTTAAGCCGCTTATATACCGATGGTTAGTTGTCAAGTAACCTTAGGCGTAATTTCACGAAATATTCATGGTTTAAATGTAACAATTTGTGAAACTATCGTTATAAAGTTGATACACCTCATTATTTTATTATCCACCTCTTAAATCTCAAGTTATTGCCTTACCCCTAGACTTTAAGGTTGTTAGCCTTCCATTGAGAAATGGTCTTTATAAAGGATTGTGCTAAAAAAAATAAAAGACGATAATAAATAATTAAATTGATTATTTACTCTAAACGTAAATGAGAAAGCAAATGATGATTATAAAAGCAATTAAAGAAAAAGACATTAATAGTACTTATAATATGGACAAGTTTGCCATTAACAATCTTGATAATACGATAATGTAACTTAAACGTTTAAAGAAAACTAAAATTAAAAGTAAGATGCAAAATTAAATACTTAAAAATAGAGACATTAATTAATTAAGCTCAAAGAATCCCCACAAAGCCATGGGTTGTAGTAATTGTTAAAACCCGCTGCATATAATATGGGAAATATAACAATGGATGCAAAGTGTGATAGATGCTTTAAGAAAGATAAAATGCTTACAATTCCTATCTACCCAATAAGTTTTTGGAGATGGAATTAGATGGGGTTTAGACTCCCACAAATCTACCCAAAAAAATCTTTGAGTTGGAACTAGATGGGGTTTTAACTCCCACTAACAAGGCTTCGAATAATAGCAACAACGAGGTTGACAATATTATATAATTAACATGCATGAGAAATTAAAGATGAGGGTGGTGATATGTACCTGCATAAGATCTAAACAAATATAGATATCAAGATAAGGTAAATACTATGTAAGAAAAAGTCAATGAGAGGATTGCCAATGTTTCATGGAAGGAGATTCCTTTTTCAAATGAAACTTCCTGCATATATATATATATAGATAGCAAATTATCCTAGGCATTTGCTAAAGAGGAAGTCCAAGTACATCCAATTGTATTAAGCTACCACACTTGAAATTTTCCTTTTTGCTTCAAAGATCTAATTTCCTATTCACTTTGATATATTGTTTTTCCTATTCGATGCCTTCTCCCAAGTTGAATGATTCTCCATGCCTTCACAACCAACCCTTGCATCTTTATTTATATGCAAGGGTATGGGTCTTGGACTACCCATTTAACTAAAATGGGTTGGGTTTTAACCCAAGGGCATAATTACACAAAAGGCCCTAATCCTATAATATTTAAACAAAAAGAGTTCCGAAAGTTTGACCGGCAAAAACTTGATAAGGTTATTTACAAAAATATGAGATTAACCCACACAAGTCGTGGGTTCTTCTTTTGTCATCTTCGAATTGTTCATCGGTCAACTTCTGGTCGGACTCTGATTTGTAGCCCTCGATCCTGAAAATAAGACATTATAAATAATTATGAATAATGGCTATAATTATGGACGTTATGATGGCCAAAAATTCATTTTTACATTGGTTCCTAGAAAATACGTTACTTAATAATAATACTATTTTAACCCTACTAAAATATTATAATTACCACAAAAATGGGAGAAAAAGTAAATAGAACAAGATACAAATACGGTTAATAAATTGACCGTACACTTATATCCAGTTACCAACTGGTACACATGATACTGGTTGGCTAGTAGTGGGTCTAAAAACAAATAAGTAAGGTTGCATGTAATATTTGCATAACCCTAGGAAAACGCGGGTTACTTGGTGCGCATAACCAATTCCCTATATACCATCTATATTCTTATGATGATAACTTCTATGAGACCATTTTATACATACACATGGGGTATAGAAAACTCTACATTGATTGCAATATATATGCAATAATTATGTTGATCATAACTACTGTTAAAAGATTTGAATATGATTCCTTTTTATACTTAGTGAAATTCCATTTTATAAGCTTCTGTTCTTATTCAGCGATAACACACGCTGATAACCATCAGCGATCGCTGAAGATCAAGGAACAACAAGCTTATCTCTGAAGATCTGAAGAACAGCTATCATACCAGAAGACCATTCTGCGAAAGTCAAAGACTCTAGCTGAAGAAAGAGATAATCAGCTAAGTGAACTGAAGCGGTTCAGCGATAGCAGCGATTTTCTACTCAAGGTGTGAAGTCTTGTGAAGCCTCAGCGATACTGAAGTTCATTCTTGAAGATTCAGTATCAGCGATCAAATGAAGCTTCCTTTGCAAGATTAAAGATTGATCTTATCCTCGATGCACAAAAGTCAAACCTAGAACCATGTCAGAAAAGGACGTACGACTTGTCTCTTATTTCCCCATCATATCTAATATGGTACTGTTCATATTCGGCCAAAAGCATGGCTGTTTTATTAGCAAGGACAAGCTTCCTATCCAAGCTTGACACGTGGCATATACCTTTTGTCTTGCATTAAAGGCAAACGGGTATAAATAAGATGGAGATATCTTCTTCATCTTAATGCATGCTTCTTTCTAACCAATACCCTCTTTGTTCTTTCTTTCATCTTCTTGTGCATCAAACTTAGTGTTTCTTAGTTACAATAGAATAGGTGTTAAACTTGTTCTTATTCCGCTTGTAACTGTAAATTTGTTTATTTTCAATAAACTCATTTAAAACCAAATTATGTGTGTGTTTGTATTCAACCCCGCCTTCTACAAACTGTTCTCTCTTGATTGAACTCTTGTAGACTCTTTAGGGACCAACAAGTGGTATCAGAGCAGTGTTTTGCTTCTTAAATCTTTAAAATATTTTTTCTTAAAACTATTTTAAAATGTCAAACCCTAATACAAACTACAATGATAATGGATCTTTAGCTAAACCTCCATGATTTAGCCATGATAATTTTCCATTATGGAAGGAAAGAATGTCTCTATTTCTAGAGGGATCTGATCCAAAGATTCTCTACTATCTAGAAAATGGACCATTTGTTCCTACAACAATAGTAGCTTGTGTTCCTGCCACCACTGCTACTCCAGCCATTCCTAAAAGGGTTATTGTTAAAACTCCTAATAGATGGACTGAAGAAGACAAGAAAGAAATTGCTATTGACTCTAAAGCTAGATCTATAATAGCAATGGCTTTACCAGATGAAGTCTATCATTCTGTCAGAAAATGAGGACTTCTAAGGCCATGTGGGATACTTTATAAATCCAATATGAAGGAACTTCTGAGGTTAAAGTCACTAGATGCATAAACCTTGTAAGAAAATATGAGAGTTTTATGTATCAAAAGGGTGAATCTCTTTCTCAAATTCACCAGCGATTCAACTGTTTGTTGATTGATCTTAAATCAGTCGACATAGTGTATTCAAACGCTGAAATTCTGACAAAATTCATGGAGGCATTACCCGATCAATGGGCAGTGTACACTACATGTTTAAAGTTATCAAAGAATATTGAAACCTTGTCCTTAAGTGCATTATATGGTATGCTCTTAAATGAGGAACAATCTCAACTTCTAAGGAAGAACCTCATAAATGAACTCAAAGGTGCCAAAAGTACTTCTTTGGCACTTGTGACTTCGGAGGGAACTTCTTCTAAAAATGTTTCTTCTTCCACTATCACCTCCATCACTGAATTAGGTCAAACTGATTCAGAAGATCAACTCACTGATGCCGACATCTCTGAGTTTGATAACTCTCTAGCTCTCTTAACTAATAACTTTAAAAGATTTGCTAGAAAGAGCAATTTTCGAAAACCTTCTAACCTCTCTGACTCTGAAAAGCAAAAAACGTTGCCCGCTGAGAAAGCCTCAGTGATATGCTTCAACTGTCAGCGAAAGGGTCAATTTTCCAGTGAATGCAGGTCGAAGAAAGTTGCAGCTCCCACTACCTCCCATGTCTCTGATAAAAAGGAGAAGTATTTGAAATTGAAAAACAAATACAAAGATATGAAGAAACACCAGCAAAAAGGCAAAGGCCTTGTCGCTGAAGAAGTTGACTGGGATGCTGAAGATGACTGGGCCAAGACCTCTGAAGAGTCTGGTTCAGATGAAGAAGATCTTGCCTTCCTCTGTCTGATGGCAAGAATTGAGGACGCAGAAGAAGTCACTAAGACTTCTTCCTCTGAGTCTCCTTCTACTCAGGTAACTATTCCCTTTGTCTCTTTACTTTCTGAAGGTGATAACTTGTCAGCTCTTGATGCTATGACTGTTGATTTCTACGATGCTTTAAATGGAAAAATTAAGGCTGAGAGAATTAACACTGACTTATCTGAACAATTAAAAAATTGCCATATAAGAATCAAAGAACTTTCTAAAATTGAGGAATCTCTCAAGGACCATGTCTTTGCAAATCAAACTATAAGCATCGAGAAACAACAAGCTATCGCTGATAGGGAAAAGGCTATCGCTGATCTCAAGTCTAAAAAGGCAACCATCGAAGGATGGTGTAAGGCTTCTGATAAAATCAATGAGATCATCAATGCTCAAATACCTATGAAAGTAAGAAGTGGGTTAGGCTATAACCCTGAAAAGAAAGAATCAGAGAATGATCGTTCCATGCTCAAGTTTGGAATGTTTGTCTCCTCTATCCCTGATCCTTCTTCTTCAACTTCTTCTTCCTCCTCTTCTAAAGAGAAGCTTTCTATACTTAATTCTAAGAAAGTGATCAAGAACGAGTTTCTTAATCAAGTTCCTAAGAATAAGAAAACTCAAGATAGGAACAAGAAATCCTTAGAGAAAATTTCTAAAACTGGGAAGAAGGTCCCTAACTTTTCTCAGAGACCAACCCCCAGAATTAAAATCGATCTCACTCCTACCCCTGAAAAGGTTGTTATACTTCCAAGGACCATGGATAAAGGAATTCTTGGACCTATCCCTGAGAATTTTCCTGCTCCCTCTCTGATTTCCAAACCCTTTAAATATAGGAAATGCTATCACGGTGGTGAAACTACCCACGTTGCAAGCAAATGTCCTAATGCTACTAGAGCTGATAAACTAGCTCATGGAAAGAAAGTAGCTCAAGTTAATAAATCAGCGAGAGTGAAATCCACCAAGGTTGCAAAACCATCAAAGGTGAAGATATCCACTGAAGAGAGTTCTTCAGCTAGTAGCTCCTCCGCCAATCCTCTAGCTAACCAAGCAGGACCCATAGTAATATGGGTACCTTTAAACAATTAATCTTTTGTTGTATGCAGAGTGCCAAAGGTATCTGGTATCTTGATAGCGGATGCTCAAGGCACATGACTGGTAGAAAATCTCTGCTCTCTGATTACAAAGAAGAAGCTGGTCCATCAGTGACCTTTGGTGGAAATGGCAAAGGATACACTAAAGGTTATGGAATTCTATCCAACGGAGCCACATCGTTTTCTCGTGTTGCTTACGTTGAGGGACTAAAGCACAATCTCTTGAGCGTTAGTCAGTTATGTGACAAAGACTTCAAAGTTCTATTCTTAAACAATAGATGTGCTGTCATTGACGGAAATGATAAGCTTGCCCTTACAGGCAAAAGAGTGGAAAATGTATATGTCATAAATATGAATAGTTCTCACTCTGAGAACATGTGCTTTATCTCTAAAGCATCCACTAACATAAATTGTTATGGCATAAAAGACTCTCTCATCTCAACTTTAAGACAATAAATGAATTGTCTCAAAAAGACCTAGTCAGGGACCTCCCAAATCATACCTTTACAAAGGAATCTCTTTGTTCAGCGTGTGAGAAGGGAAAGCTGACAAAAGCCTCCTTCAGGTCAAAGCAAGTTTCTTCAGTGACCACTCCTCTTCAGCTACTCCACATGGATCTATTTGGACCTGTCAATGTCCAATCTATCTCTGGGAAGAAATACACTTTAGTGATTGTTGATGAATACTCCAAATACACTTGGGTGTTCTTCCTTCGATCCAAAAGTGATACCCCTGAAATGATAATTTCTTTTATCAAAAGAATGGAAGTTTTGAACAATCTAATTGTTCGTTCCATAAGAAGTGATCATGGCACTGAATTCAAAAACAGTACTCTAGTAAACTTCTTTGAAGAAGGAGGTATCTCTCACAACTTCTCCTCAGTAAGAACCCCTCAGCAAAATGGTGTTGCTGAAAGAAGAAATCGTACTATCATCGAAGCGGCTCGCTCAATGCTCAGCGAATCGCATCTACCCACTCAGTTCTGGGCCGAAGCAGTTAGTACAGCGTGCTTCACTCAAAATTGATCCCTGATAGTTAAACGATTTAAGAAGACCCCCTATGAATTATTTCATGGGAGAAAAACCTACTCTGAAATATTTCCACATTTTTGGATGTAGATGTTACATTTTGAATGACAGAGATCATTTGGGTAAATTTGATCTAAAAGCAGACGATGGTATATTTCTTGGATGCTCCTCTGTATCTAAATCCTTCAGAGTCTTCAACAAAAGAAGACAACATGTTGAAGAATCCATGCACGTCAATTTTGATGAATCTCGTCCCATTCATACATCTCATTCTCTTGAGGATGATGAAGAATTGAATGCCTGGATGGAATCTCATTATGGGGAACCTGAAACCTATTTCAGCAATCAACCTCCTGCTAAAGAACGTGATGATGAAATCCCTGTGAATTCTTTAAGTGACAATCATCCATCTTCAGGAATGAATGTTACTCCTCTGAATCAGATTCCTGTTGCTGATTCCTCTCTTAGAAATTCCTCAGTGAATAACCAAACTATATCTGAAAATCAATCCCCTAAATTGATTCTAAATGAAGTACCTGCTGTTGAAACAAGTCCTATTCCAGAAACTGAAGAACAGGTCGCTGAATCTGCTGTTGATCTCTCTACTCAACCACCAGCTCAGCGATGGACTGCAAATCATCCAATAAATCAAATTATTGGTGATCCCACTGCAGGTATCAAAACACGTAGAGGTACAGGTAATATTTGTCTTTATGTTAACTTCATTTCTCTCTCTGAACCTAAAAAGATAGATCAAGCTATATCTGATCCTAGCTGGGTTTCAGCTATGCAAGAAGAACTAACTGAATTTCGTAGAAATAAAGTTTGGAATCTTGTTCCAAGACCCTCTGATAAAACTGTCATAGGCACCAAATGGGTTTTTAGAAATAAGCTAGATGAAAACGGGACTATAATTCGCAATAAGGCTAGACTTGTTGCTCAAGGTTATAGACAGGAAGAAGGAATTGACTATGATGAAACCTTTGCACCTGTTGCTCGTTTAGAAGCCATAAGACTCTTTTTAGCTTATGCTACCCATAAAGACTTCAAAGTTTATCAAATGGATGTGAAAAGTGCTTTTCTAAATGGAAAACTCAGCGAGGAAGTTTATGTTGAACAACCCCCTGGTTTCTCAGACCCTAACCATCCTGGTTATGTTTTTAAACTTGAAAAAGCTCTTTACGGGTTAAAACAAGCTCCTAGAGCTTGGTATGATACCCTTTCTAAATTTCTTCTTAAAGAAAAATTTGTTCATGGAAAAATTGACCAAAATCTGTTTTTAAGAAAATATAAAGGTCATACTATTCTCTCTCAGATATATGTTGATGACATTATCTTTGGTTCCACAAGACCCAAACTTTGCACTCGTTTCGCTGCAAGAATGCAAAAACAGTATAAAATGAGTATGATGGGTGAACTAACATATTTTCTAGGATTGCAGATAAAGCAATCTGACAAAGGAATTTTTATTTGTCAAAGCAAATATGTTAAAGACATGCTGAATAAATTCGACATGAATTAATGCTCAGCGATGAAGACCCCTATGGCGCCTCCTCTAACGTTAAACAAGGATCCCAATGGGAAACCAGTCAATGTCACTGCCTATCGAGGAATGATTGGATCTCTGTTGTATCTTACAGCAAGTAGGCCAGACATCATGTACGCTACCTGTCTCTGTGCTCGGTATCAGGATGAATCGAAGGAATCCCATCTAATCGCTGTAAAGCAAATCTTCAGATATCTGAAAGGAACTCTAAATCTTGGTCTCTGGTATCCCAAAGGCTCAGGATTTGATCTTATTGGTTACGCTGACAGTGACTTTGCAGGTTGTAAGATAGATAGAAAGAGCACCACTGAGGGTGTCAGCTACTAGGTGGAAAGCTAATAAGTTGGACAAGTAAAAAGCAAAACTCAGTGTCCACTTCCACCGCTGAAGCTGAGTATGTAGCCGCTGGTAGTTGTTGTGCTCAAATCCTTTGGATGAGAAATCAACTAAGAGACTACAATCTCAAGCTCTCTAAAATTCCTATCTATTGTGATAATACTAGTGCTATTGCTATTGCCAACAACCCCGTACTTCACTCCAAAACCAAGCACATTGAGATCCGATATCACTTTATCAGAGATCATGTGATGAATGGTGAAGTTGAGCTCCATTTTGTACCTACTGAATATCAGCTCGCTGATCTTTTCACCAAACCTCTTGATGAAACTAGATTCAATCTACTCATCAGCGAACTTGGTATGTTGAACGCTGAATAATTTATTATTCAGTGACCAACAAGGGATACAAATAAAGCTTTCAAACTTTCCACTCTCTGAACTCTGATTCAGCGATATCTGAGCCATCTCCTCAGGTATTATCTTCTAATCTTTATCACTTTTTGATATCTTTTCTCATCAAAGAATGTCTCTCTTAAAATTAAAACTCCGCACTGACAATCCTTTATTATTAGTGATGAAGATTTTTTCTAAAATTAATAACGATAAACTTTCCTTATGGATAATTATCATTATAATCTTTTAAAAATAAAGAAAAGGACACGTCAGATTTTTTTCTGACACACGACGGACCGCGACGTTTCCATTCCAACTCCTTTCTTGGAACGTGCGCCAGGTCATCATTTCTTTTTCAAAAAGCTAATACCGTCGTTTAGCACTCCTTTCTTTCTCTCTCCTCTTGCTATTTAAGCATCTCTTTTGCCTTAGTTTATTCCTTCCGCTTTCACAACTCTCCTAAAGGCAAAAGAAATTTCAAGTTTTCTCAAGAACACCAAGAACACGCATTTGTGTGTTTTCTTCTCGAACTCAACTAAGGTTTGATCTAAACCTTGTATTATGACTGGAAACATCTTGTTTCACCTCTTCTTCTCCTTAAAACTCTAAAAATGATATAAAAACATTTCTTAGAAACAAAAATAAAGATAATCTGGATCAAACTTAAAAGGTTTTCCTTTATAAAAACCCTGTTCTAAGTTCTTTCCTTAGAACAGAAGATTATTTTTTAAATTTTATCCATTTACCTAAGTTTTTTTTTTATATTGTTTATAACAAGCATTTTGATATTGTTCATCAAAATATTTGTTCTCTTTGATCTTAAATTTGGTATTCTTTATACCAAACTTTGGTTTATACATTTATGTATAAAACCATGATTTACCTCTTTGGTGTTCCTATCTTTCCCACAGCAATGGCCTCTGCAAGTAAGACCGCTGTAACCTCTGCTGCTGAAGACACTACCTTGGTCGCTGCACCAACCTGTCATTTTCCCTTGGAAAGAGCCGTCTTCAAGTCTTGCAACTACATTGCATTGGTGGAGATCCCTGCAGACCGCCCTCAACTCGCTGAAGGAGCAAACTTCATCAAGGCGTGCCCACTGATGTACGCTTTCGTCCACAACCCAATGGGCATCTCTTCTCATCTCCAAGCCCTATGGTACACGGCTCACTGTACCATGCTGACAACTGATAAGGGAACCCAACTCCCTGCTATTATATTCAAGATTCCAGACCTTGGTTTCTTCTCCTTCACTGCTGGATTTCTCAGGAAGGCTCTGCGTCTCCCTGTACGTGCTAAGAATCAACAATGGGGCGTTGAACCCACCAAGATGCAAATCGATGCATTCTTGGACTCTATTGGGTATTCTTGGGAGAATCCCTCTCTGAAGACGGTGGGTTCTAAGGTAGAGAAGAAAAGGCTACCCGCTCGCTGGCAATACATCTTCACCCAGGTGATCCAATGCCTTGGGTCGAAGATCGGCTCGCACGACCAAGCGAGCAAGCACTTTCAAGACCTCGCTTACTCCCTCTGCACCGGCCACAACCTTAATTACGCTGATTACATCTTCAGCGACATGGTTAGTCGCATCAACACCACCACCAGACATCCCGTCATCCCTTATCCTCGCTTCTTCGCGACCATAATGGAAGTTGCCTTCGGGGAAGAATACCCGAAGGTCGGCGATCACTCCTTCTCTGTCGTAGGGAAGAAGTCCCTGGACATTGATGAACGTCCAGGTGATGCTCCTTTCACCCCTTACATGCTGCAGGTGATCGGAGCTCCTCTTCCAGTGTCCACCTTGCTGTCTAACCCAACAGCGAGCAACCCAGACGCTGCTGCCACTGTTAAGAGGAAGCAACCAACCGATGGTCACAAAAAGACCATCGCAACCAAACTCAAGAAGCCAAAGAAGATGGTCTCTCAAAAGATCACTCTCTCTGATTTTGGTGTACTACCAACACCACCTAAAACCTCAGCCACTTCAACGGTCTTCTCAACCGTTGTCGCTTCATCAGCACTACCTACATCATCAGCGACTCCGGTCACTGAGGGTGTTTTAGCGGGCTCCGCTGAAGCTGGAACAGGTACTACTTTCACTGCCTTCTTATCTACTTCTATCTCCTCTTCTTTGGTCCTCACCTCAGCAAGTGACTCAGCGATAGTTATCCCTATCCCTGATAATGCTGAAATGCACGCAGTCCAAACTCAATATTATTTAGGCAATCTGAGTTTTGGAAGGCCAAATTACAAGGACCTAAGAGAATCTCTCACAGATATTCTAAGACACTGGTTAGTGATCCTCAAGACACTGCCTCTGAAAATGTAGTCCCTAAGAGTAATCCTCATGATACTCTCAGGGAGAAACATACATCTTTTCATCCATCTTCTAATCCAGATGCGTTTTTGGCGTCTTTATCTATGTCATCATCAGGTGTCGCTCCTACTCCTACTTCAGCGATGACAACCACCACCACCAGCGCTCCTCCCATCAGCAAGGATATGGGGAAGTCTCCTCAGGGTTCTCCCAGCGCTGCTAGGCTCAGAGATGTGAAGCAAGAGATGGCTATTCCCAAGCTTCCCACTCCAGTCACTGAGCTACCTCCCATTGTCCTTCCCAACCCTACATTCCCTGCAATTGACTATCTGGTCAAGGAATGTGCTCTCACAAGGGCCGAGCGAATCTTCAAACGGATCGTTGGTACTCCAGCAATCAATACTAACGTCAGCAACCTCATCTCTGACGTTTTCGGCCAGAAGGAAGATAACAGGGCCCTTCATCAGACCCTGACAAGCCTGGAGCAGAAGGTTGCTTCTCAAGCAAACGTCCTTGAGTCTATTCAAAAGACTCAATCCGATATGATGCAGATGCTCACAAAGCTCTCTGAGGCAAGTTCCTTGTCTTTCAACGCTGCTGATCGGACCACGCTTCAAGAAACTGATGAGAAGCTGAAGGACGTTCAGACGAATGTTCGCACTCTGATGGTGCATTGTCTACCTCCTGATAACATTAAGGGGGAGAGATGTGCCAAAGATTTCACTGACGAACTTATCTCGGAGCATAGCATGAGGTTCCCTGAAGAGAGAATTTCTCCTTACATCCAGCGGGCTGAAGAAGATCGGGGTCACAATTTGTATCGATTAAACAAATTGTTGGGGCCGCCCCTCCGCACCTATCCGATTTTTTGTGTTTTCCTTATGTAGACCCTCGGCCCCTGGTTCCGGCGAACGAATAATCATTGAGTCCTCCTCTTTCCGGACAACACGTACAAATAAGATTTCCAAGGTTTAGCCAAGGCTTAGCTCAGGACCCCACTACTCATCGTATTTGGTTTAGCTTTAGCTGGTCGTGACCAAGAAACCACCGGTTTCGCTTGGTGGGCCGGGAATGCCCGGCTTATCAATTTATCCGGTAAACTACTAGGGGCTCATGTAGCCCATGCCGGATTAATCGTATTCTGGGCCGGAGCAATGAATCGATTTACCTGGGTGGTCAATTTATGGGCCAATAAAGAAAGGAGTTTTATCTTCGAAACCCATTGGAAGGGGTCGAAGAATTCAAAGAGCGGGTCGGGATAAAGAAACGGAAAAACTAAAGTTGTATGGATTCACAAAGACTTTCTCGAGAGAAACCGAAGAAGAAGAAGAAGAAGAAGAAGAAGAAGAAGAAGAAGAAGAAGAAGAAGAAGAAGAAGAAGAAGAAGAAGGAGGAGGAGCAGAAGGAGGAGAAGGAGGAGAAGAAGAAGAAGAAGAAGAAGGAGAAGAAGGAGAAGAAGAAGAAGAAGAAGAAGGAGAAGAAGAAGAAGAAGGAGAAGAAGAAGGAGAAGAAGAAGAAGAAGAAGAAGAAGAAGAAGAAGAAGAAGAAGAAGAAGAAGAAGAAGAAGAAGATGATGATGATGAAGAAGAAGAAGATGATGATGATGAAGAACCTATCCCTTAATATGGGGGGATGGATGATGATGAAGACGATGATGACATTGGAAGTGCCTTAGAGCACTTCAGATTGTCAAGGCCTGGAGTCGCTTATCAAGAGCCCTTGGGGGACGGACCACAACCCTCTCACGGACAATCCGGTCCCTCAGGCAAAGGAAAAGAAGTGGTAGATCTGGATACCACTATCCCTATATCTGAGGGGGAGACCACTCTCGAGGTATCTCTTCCTCTTATCCCTTTCATAACTCCTCTCTCTAAAACTCCCACACCTCCTTCACCTACAAAAACTCCCTCTGACAATACTATTTCCTCCTCTCCTTCCCTCAGTGATCCCCGTCCCCCAAAGGACTCAACTTCATGGAAGGAACCTTCCTCTGAAGAGCAGTTTATGTACATAATTGAAACTGACTCTGAAGAAGAAGAAGGCCTTATTCCCAGGCGTCGTATTCAAAAGCCGATCATAGGCGAGCCTGAAGAAGAAGAAAGGCGAATAAAATTCCTTAAGGAATTTGAGGCTAGAAGAATAAGGGTACCTGAAGCTGAACCCATTGAAGTCGTACCAATAAGGATGGTAGATGAGTTCTACTTTCTGTCCAGAGAAGAGAGAGAACAAGCATTGGAAGCACAAAGGATCAGGGATGAGGAAATAAAGCAAACTGAGAATGCTCTTGCTTTAGCAAGGAAATTGCTTAGAGAAGACTCTGCAAGAGATAAGGCGGCCAGAGATCAACTGAAAAAGAGTGAAAGGGTCGCTGAAGCGCTTGTACAGAAAGAACTTGCATAAGAAAAATTGAATGTAGATCCAATTCTTGCTCAACAAAAGATTCTAAGTGCACTATCCGCTGAAGCCACTATGCAGAAAGACAAAGAGCTTGATTGGTGCACTGACAGACTGAAAATTCGAAGATCTGAAGCCAAAATCATTCATGAAACTATCCAAGGGTGACACTCCAACAGAGGTGGTCCAAAGGTATATGTAAGAATGACAAGGACGAACAGAACAGAGAGAGAAGAAGCCAAATTCTTAAGAATTTATGGATACACTGAATGGTTAGAAATCAGAGACGCCATTCAGGGTTCCAAATCCAAATTCAAGGACGTGGTGGACAGTGTGCTGGATCAGTTGCTGCAAAGAATGTCACAACATGTGCAAGTTCCCCCTCTCCCTGAATCATCTAAGAAGAAAAGATCAACTGCTGAAGGAAGTTCAACTGCTAAGAAAGAGCATGAAACTAAATTTGATTATCAAAGCATTCTTGGTCATATAGAGCTCCCTGATATATCAATGTTGTGTACCTCTCTCCCTCAAGACCGAAGATATGAAGAAGATGAAATCATCTCACTGCCTGAACCTGGTATGGTATTCTTGGATAATGAACGATTCTTAGGACTCTTCAGAAACCAAGAGATTCGCAAGGCCCCATCCTCTCTCATAAAGATCATGCTTTGGCGCTGCTGGTCAGATACCCCTCTGATGAATCGACAGAAGACACTTTATGAGAATGAGCTACAAAGACGAAACGAGAATATCTCTGACTAGTTATAGATTTATATTTCCTTTGTAATATTTCTTCAGTGTACAAGTACTTTACTTTTAATTATTGTAATTTCATTTCTCTGTAATTTCTTCAGATTATTTTTAATGAAATACAATCAGAGTACTTTACTCCATCCTAGTACTGAAAAGATCCCTGAAAATAGTAAAAGGGACAATGAACATAAGAGTTCTATTTTCGTTACACTATCTTAACTCACTGATCTTTCACTCTGAAAAATCAATCAATGAATGTACTTTAAGCTTATTTACTTGTAAAAATTGTGCTTTCATATCCTTATAAATGAAACTCAATTCAGATAGTAGACTAGCTGAAAAAGACTTTACAGATTAGTACTTAGAAAATTTTTATTTAAATGTTTCCTAAGTCCTTACTAGTCTCTTAAAGCAATTTTCCTATGTTGCTTAATCATAATCAAATAGGGGGAGATTGTTGATCATAACTCCTGTTAAAAGATTTGAGTATGATTCCTTTTTATACTTAGTGAAATTTCATTGTATAAGCTTCTGTTCTTATTCAGCGATAACACACGCTGATAATCATCAGCGATCGCTGAAGATCAAGGAACAACAAGCATATCTCTGAAGATCTGAAGATCAGCTATCACACCAGAAGACCATTCAACGAAAGTCAAAGACTCTAGCTGAAGAAAGAGATAATCAGCTAAGTGAACTGAAGCGGTTCAGCGATAGCAGCGATTTTCTACTCAAGGTGTGAAGTCTTGTGAAGTCTCAGCGATACTGAAGTTCATCCTTGAAGATTCAGTATCAGCGATCAAATGAAGCTTCCTTTGCAAGATTAAAGATTGATCTTATCCTCGATGCACAAAAGTCAAACCTAGAACCATGTCAGAAAAGGACGTACGACTTGTCTCTTATGTCCCCATCATGTCTGATATGGAACTGTTCATATTCGGCCAAAAGCATGGTTGTCTTATTAGCAAGGACAAGCATCCTATCCAAGCTTGACACGTGGCATATACCTTTTGTCTTGCATTAAAGGCAAACGGGTATAAATAAGATGGAGATATCTTCTTCATCTTAATGCATGCTTCTTTCTAACCTATACCCCCTTTGTTCTTTCTTTCATCTTCTTGTGCATCAAAGTTAGTGTTTCTTAGTTACAATAGAGCTTGTAACTGTAAATTTGTTTATTTTCAATAAACTCATTTAAAAACCAAATTTTGTGTGTGTCTGTATTCAACCCCCCCTTCTACAAACTGTTCTCTCTTGATTGAACTCTTGTAGACCCTTTAGGGACCAACAAATTATCAAATCCTTATGACGTAAACTCTCAAGCATTACAAGTCATATATACTTAATGAGATAAAGAGGGAGGTGAGCCCTTAAACGTATAACTAGTGCTTGGAGTGCAGAATTTCATGTGGACAATAATGCGACATGCGTTCATTGTGTCGAAACCAGAACCATAAAGTACTTTAATGGCCCGCATTCTTGTTGTTTATGTCCATAAATATTACCTTGTTATTCATTGTAAGAATGGAGTATTTTTGTATTATGTCCTTAGCTTTAGGATGGTCTCATTCCTGTCTTGGCTAAGGATCATGGTTTATTAAAATTCTAGGTATTCGAGAGGGCTTATTATGATGTTGGTGTTACTTCTTGTGCTGTAGAAGTCAACAGTTGCAATTTAGTTAATTAACTCATTTTTCCTTTCACTCGAAAAAGAATGTGTCAATGTGTATTTTTCAATACATAGATCATTATGTCATGACCATGGTGTCTCAGGTGGTCATATCGAAACATATATGCATCATTGTCCCAAAGTTCTTTATTGGTGACAAAATGTGATTTAATGACCTAGATAATCTACTAGTTTGACACATTTATTTCTCTAATATATGTTCCTTTCATATCATTAGAGTTGATGTACACATATACACATATACACATTTCCATTCTTATATTATGATTTCTAATTTATACAAATATCTCAACAAGGTTCTATTAACATATTGCTTTTGTGACTATTAATTCTATGCCATTAGGCATTAAGAAGGTGACAGTTCATCGTCTAAGTATTTTGGTTGGATGAGTTATAAAGTAAAATAAATATTAGTTTATCTCTTTAGATTGTGTGGGATTCTCACAAAAACACTCAAGTTCTCCTCGATACATTCCTACACGGAACGGAGAATATTGAGAGTTTCGTATTTGTAATTCTTATGTATTTCTTTACATCAATAATAGTTATATATTCGGTTTAACATCAGCAGATGAAATTAATTTAATAATTCAATTTCAAATAAACTTATGCTCAATCAATCTTAAGGTTAATTTGATATAGTTCATTTCAACTTGTTCTTTTTTTTATGAGCAATTATTATTGCAGTTTTCTTCTTATATTGTCCATTATCTTTTAGGCAGTAGTTGCATTTCTACTCCAAAAATTGTAAAACCCTTTTCGACTCTTGTCATGACTTTTACCGTTTCCATGGTTTTGTCCATGGGGTGTGTAGATGTCACCTATGTGAAATTGTCTTTAACTCACTGTTCTTTAGAGTTGTTCCACCTCTAACACTTTCATTATTGACCACGAGAATTTTCTTTGTCTCAACATATTTAGTGATCTGAAATAACCTTGTTATATTTCTCAACCACTTACAGTAGGTTGATGTTCTAAAGGTTATACTCTAGCTCACATTGGTTCATTAATATGATTACTGCTATATGAAAGGTGAAAATCTTCTATGAGTTCCTTGTCATGAAGATTGAGATGTATTTTGAGCACAACATTTCTTTGTTGAAATCAGTCATTTTATTGTAATCGAGTGGGTTTCATTCCACTGTTTGATTAGTTTGGAAAGTACATGGTACTAGATACTCCTGATTTTTCTTTTCAGGGTGTCCCACTGTTCTTAAGGTATTCTAGTTAATGGTATTCCATATGAAGGTTGTGACTAATGTATCGTCTCAAAAAAATCTCAAGATATTTACATGTATTTTAACAGGTGACTTTTAGGGTGAATATGTTTTGATGGGTTTTACATATTTGTCTATCTTATGGTACTCAAGTTCTTTCGAGTCCAGGTGGTTGTAAATAATGGAGAATATATGATTTTTCAAAATCATGTTCTATAATTATGTTATGCATGAGATTTCATTATCATAATATTATTGGATTTTTGTATTTTTAAATTTTTGTTGATAGTACTTCATCAATATTTCAATATTCGAAAATAGATTATAAAGACACTTTTAGATTTCCAGGTAGGAGGGGAATCACGTGGATTACTTAAGTCCCTACAACCTTAGGGGCTGTTTGGTTCACAGAATTGGATGGAATTGGATGGAATTGGAATGACCAAATCCATTGACCAAATTCCTTAGGCATGTTTGGTTCACAGAATGGAGGAGAAGGAATCCTTCGAATTCCCTTCAATTCCTTGACTTACGTATTTCAAAATTCCACAGCATATAGCACAGATTTCAAATTCCTTTCCGACAAATTCCACCATAATCCAAATTCCTCGGTGATCTTTCTCGATTTGCAGCCGTGTCTTGCTCGATCTTGTTCAATCTGGTATGCTCTCTCTCTCTCTCTCTCTCTCTCTCTCTCTCTCGTTCAATCTGCTCGATCTCATTCTAGGGCTTGTTATTCTAGTAGAAATTATCGTTGTTCACAAAAGGATCCATGTTTAACTATATGATATTGTTGGATTGCTTGCTTCTGTGCTTTGTTTAACTATCCCTAGGATCGATTGCTTGCTTCTGTGCTTTTGTTAACTATCCCTAGGATCGATTGCTTGCCTCTGTGCTTTGTTTAACTATCCCTAGGATCGATTGCTTGCTCCTGTGCTTTGTTTGATTATTGTTGTGCTTTTGTGATTTGTTTATTGTTTTATTAACCGTAGTCACTACAAAGACCAAATCAAAGCTTTGTGTTCCTGAGTAAAATACTTCACATGATTCTAATTGGCTTTAAGTGAATGAAATTGATCTTTCTGTATGTATCTATATCTCCTGCCGTCACTACAATATGCAACCTGTTATCATCTCTTTTCTATGTTGTTCTATATCACTTCTCTAATCACAAACAAAATATCAAAAACAAATGGTTGGTTTTGAAATTTGAAATATCTTGGGTTTGTTTAATGTTCAATGGGTTTTGTGAGAATTGCTCGATTGTTTAGTTTCAAGTGTTTTTTTGTGTTAATCTGAAATATTGGGATTTGGTTTCTTATACTATTAAATCTTCTTTATAGTGATTAGGGATTAGTTTGTGGCTGATTAAGCATATACTATACTTTGATTCGATTACAGTGATTTGCAATGATATGGGAATTGGCTTGCTGTTTGATTTTGTATGCTAATTTTTTGACAATAGTTTTAGAACCAACTTGATTCTCCTCAAATGAGCAAATGGGTCCATTTGAATTATAAGTGCAACGTGTTTCTTTATATATGATTGTTGGATGTTGACATCGAGACAATAATACAATAATTTGGTTCATGGAATGTGATTAAGTTTCTCCCAAATTTTTAAACAAATTTACTTTGGGGTCTAATTTATAAACAAATTTGGTTTATGTTGATTTTTATGATTTGCATTACTTGTAGACAAAGAAGTAGACAAATTACTTGAAGTAGTCTTACGCATTTCATGTTTTTTTTCCATTAGATATGATTTACGTTTCTGGGTTTCTTTCGTACGGTAGTTTATGTGGAGTCTCGTATGTTCGTTCATTGTTTTACCATGTAATTTATGTGGTTTAATTTCTTAATCCCATGAGCGTGTCTCATGATTTTCTGCATTGAATTCCTTAAAATTAGTGGTCATGAACATTGTATCTCCATTGACCTGAAAACACATATATTACCATATATTATAAAGAATTAAGGATTGATAAGTGAAGAATAATATGATCTTATTTAGTTGTACATATTACCAGCAATCTCCTAGCTGTATATATTAAATAGTTTCCTAATCTTCTTAGGTATATACAATATATTAGAAAACAAAATGGTTCAGTTTCCTATGGGAATAATCCGATTAAATACAAAATATTCTAGCCCCTCCCTCAAGCTAAATCACATAGATTCCACATGCTTAATTACCATAATATCCTATAGTAGTCCATATTCCCAGACAATAGGCATAGCAACCTTACCATCTACTGAATGTTTGAAAAGTAAAGTATGATCCATGACATACTTCCATTGAGATATTGAATTCCCATTAGTAAAAAATATTACAATGAACCAAGATCCTTTACTTGTGTAGCTTAAAATACAAACATAACTACACATCGTGCATCTTTTAGCATACAATTTGGACCACAATTTAAATAGTTCACACAGGTTGATGAAGAGTTGGGTGGGAAATTTTTTATTTAGTATTAGTAGATACAGATGTGTATATATTATATATATACAAATTAATTGATCAATCGTTTAAAGTTTGGGAATGTTTATAGTTAATTATATGAACAATATTCTTTTTTATATGTATATTGTATCCCTACGTTGATTAGAAATGCCAAAGAACTGTTCAAACAATTGGAAATAAAACCATTTGTATGTCTTTGAACAGGAAATGGCCCGACTTAGTTTAACAACACGCAGACGTAGGCTTATAAGATTGTTTTTGCACGAAGCTATGATCATTATTGCTTGGTTTTTCATTACGTTTTGCACTTTAATAGCCGACTACGAAAGGGATAGACCACGTATTCGATACTCTTTGTCAAATATGGATCGAGCTTCAATATTGCATAGGTATGCTTATGAGAGTGACAATATGTGCATATCACAACTTAGGATGAACATAAGGTGTTTCAAAAAGTTATGTAATATGTTGGAAACATTAGGAGGATTACGAGCAAGTAGGCATATGGGTATTGATGAACAAGTTGCCATTTTCCTTCACATTATGGCTCATAATGTTAAAGTTCGAGTCATCACATGCCGTTTTCATCGTTCGGGAGAAACAATCAGTAGACTATTTACTCGAGTTTGCAACGCGGTGATAAGATTGCATTCACATTTGCTTAAAAAACCTGAACCCGTTCAAGAGGATTCTACTGATGGAAGATGGAAGTGGTTCAAGGTATATGGAATATCTAATTTTTTGGTATTCACATGTGAGTAACTTAAAGTGTGTAATGACCATTTTTATTTTCTTGGTTTTAGAATTGTCTAGGAGCTTTAGATGGAACATACATAAGGTGCTTAGTGCCACTCGAAGACAAGCCTCGATACAGAACAAGAAAGAATGAAATTGCCACAAACGTGTTAGGGGTCTGTTCACAATGTATGCAATTTTGTTTATGTATTACCTGGATGGGAGGGGTCAGCAGCCGATGGTAGAGTGCTTCGAGACGCTCTTCTTAGGCCACATGGGTTAAAGGTACCGAGACCATATTATTACCTGGTAGATGTCGGATACACAAATGGTGAGGGTTTCCTTGCACCATATAGAGGTCAAAGATATCACCTAAATGATTGGCGGGATGGATACCAACCAACAACGCCAAAAGAACTTTTTAACATGAGACATTCCTCTGCAAGAAATGTCATAGAACGATGTTTTGGCATTTTGAAGGCAAGGTGGGGAATTTTAAAAGATAACTCGTACTATCAAGCTGAACTAAAAAACAAGATCATAATGGCATGTTGTTTACTTCATAATCATATCAAAGTAGAAATGCCAAATGATCCATTTGAGAATGATGGGTTGGACGAAACAACCGAAGACGATGGAGACCAAGATGTGGATAATGTCAGTTCCGTTGGGACATCAACTGAGTGGACTGCATTTAGAAATAATATAGCACAACATATGTTTGAGTCTTGGAATGCTACACATTGACGTTTATGATTTGTAATGCTAGAAGTCTATCTTTATGATTTGTTATGCTAGAAGTTTATCTTTATGGTTTGTAATGAATTTGATACCTATGTTGATCTTTATGCTACACTTGATTTTTATGATTTGCATGTTTATGTTTACATGTTATTTATCTATTATTTAATTCATTTAACAATAGGTATGGCGGATCGAAGTCGTAATAGAAACTATCGACATTGGACAACTATTGAAGATGCCAAACTTGTGGAGGCTTTGGTTAACAGGTTAATACCGGAGGATTTAGAGCTGATAACGGCTTTAAATGTGGATATTTACAGCATCTCGAACAAGTGTTAAAGGAATCAGTTCCTGATTCTGGTATATTGGGTAAACCGCACATTGAGTCACGAATTAAGACAATGAAAAGGGATTGGCAAGTTGTCAGTGACATGGTGAATGGGACAAATACGAGTGGGTTTGGTTATGATAGTTTGAAACAATGTGTAATTGCCGAAGCACCTGTTTGGGATTCTTACCTGAAGGTACCCATTTTTTTTTCCATGTTATATTCGTAGTTATTATTTGATATCTTGCTAATTAATTTTATGGCATGAAATAGGCACATAAAGAGGCGGCTAAATGGAAAAACAAGACATTTCCATATTTTGAAGATTTGTCTATTGTTTTTGGAAAGGATAGAGCTCAAGGAAGTAGAGCTAGGGATGTTGTTGAGATGAAGGATCAAGTGATTCTAGAAGAACAACAACAATCAGAGGACGCAGAAAGCAGCCATAATGTGCATAATGCTACAGATATGCGAAGTGAAGAAGGTTCAAGTCGAGGTAGCAAGAAGAGGAAAACCCGAGTTGAGACTCTTGTTGACGGAATGCACAATGCAGCTCTCTTACTTGGGGAGAAATTTGAAAATGCATCGAAGAGTGGAAAGGAGATACGAAACAAGACTTCCATGGTGAATTCTGAACTTGCAAAAATCCAATCACTTTCTAGAGTGGAAAGGTTCATAGCAATCAAGAAGATAACAAGTGAGCCTGATAACGTTTTAATTTTTTGGAGTTTGGAAGAAACGGAGCGAGAGGAGTGGGTGAGGTTTATTTTGGAAGGTTGATTTTGGTTATGACTTGAAAACTTTAATTTGGGTTTTGAAAGTAAGGCATGTAGTTAATAATTTCAGATATTATCGAATTTTTGTAATTTGTAATGAATAGTTTCGAATTTTAGTAGCATAAGATGTGTAGTGAACAGTTTCAGATTTTATCGGATTTTAGTAATATAATTTGGCTTATCGTTATTTAGTTTGCACAATTTTATGTAATAAATGATGTTTTTATTTTTTATTTAATGAATAGTAATTTAAATAATTTAACATATTGATGGTAATTTTAATTTTAAAAAAGTGATAAAAAAAAGTCATTTGTTGATATCCAATTCCAATTCCGAAGTTAGAATTTCGTGAACCAAACAAAAAGATTCCAATTCCTTCATGAATTCCATTCCAATTCTATCGAACCAAACGCAACCAAATGTGTGGTCAAATTCCATCAAATTCCATTCCAATTCCCTCAAAGTCAAAATCCTTTAATGAATTCCAATTCCATCGAATTCCATTCCGCGAACCAAACGCCTCCTTAGGGTTATTTACACCCGTTTGACAAAATCTTTCGGTGTTATGCAATTATTTCGTTTCATGAAATACATGAATTACATTAATAATTTTGAGAGATTTTGCCATTAAGCAAAAATAAATATTGGTTTTGACATAAAGTTGAATTTTTATTTTTAACATCTTAATAGTATTTTGGAGCTTTTGGTAGAAGACCAGATTACATGGGGGGCAGGAAGTGTAACTTCCATTTATTAATTAAGATTGACGATAATGAGTAGGAACTCATAATCAAGATAAATATTTGAATACTATTTTAATATTTTCATGTTTTTTTAAGCTTTTTGGTAAGAACCAAAAGTTATGTAAGTTGGAAGTGTAAATTCCAAAAGTTATTATAGGAATTATAAGTAGGAACTTATAATTATGATCGACAATTTAATATTATAATATTATGGAAGGAAATCAATTAAATACTAAAGACATAATCAAGTTTGTAAACATTAATCGGCCCACATAATTAAATTAAAAATGGCAAGCATGATTAAATAAGTTAACCATCACATTTAAATAAGATAAGTATTCAAATTTTAATATAAATATATAATAACTGCGAATTAAGATAAACATTTAAAACAAATAACACTAACATGTCTTATAATAAAGAATCATTATCCTTTCAAATAATTAAATAAGTATTAATAAAATATTTTAACGATTATATCTATACTATATTATAAAGCATTTAGATAAAACTCTTAAAAACAAGCTATTAAGCATTAAGTATCATCAATTAATGCTTAATTACTTAAATTTTAAGTTACAAGTTATTAATACATCAATACAATTTATTAAAGCACCTAACAAACTCTCCTAAATCTCATACGTTTATCTCCTAAACCCTAAATCATATATGGTCATCTTAATCCTAATCATAATTCTAATCCTCATCCTCATCCTCATCCTATATATTTAAATGGACTAATTCATACATTATTTGCAAATTGTGGCTTGGCTCTATTCATCTTGGATTCGTTCTTATTGCTTCCTCTTCGTAAAATTCTTCCTCTAAGTCCATGTTTATTTACCTCCCCATTTTCTATTTTCCATAATTGTAAATGTGAGTTATATTTACAAAAATATTTCAATTCGTACCATTTTTTATTCTGTAATTTCTTTTTTTAGGGTATTGGGAATTTCTATCCCAATTGATGAGAACAGTAAATGGGGACAAGTCTCCAACTCAAGGGGACTCGAAGCATCGCAAATCACAGCGTCTCACGTAAGCATAAAAACCAAGTTTAATTTTTGGTTTATACAAAGTAGTATGTATCGACTTATCTCGCTTTGTGTTGTCGATTTTTAAATAACCTATTAGATTTTTTGAATTTCCAATGTGGATTTTTTAATCGAGTGCAAGCTTTCAGATGCGCTACATTATGCGGGTACGCTTCTAGTAATTTTAAAATATGTAAAATAAAAAGAATTACTTGAAGGAGTTCAAATATATAAATGTATTTTAAATTAATAACAAACTAAATACTAATATCACCTAAGTTTAGAATGGATAATCTTAATAAATTTAATAATAATAACAAAAATAAAATCATAAATTAATGATCCATATGTAGCATAGGAAAAAAAATCGAAAAAAAATTAAAATAATCAAATATTGTTAAAGGAGAAAGTAAAATAGAACAACAAGAAAGAGAGAGAAGAGATCTGTTATTCTCATTAATTATAAGCCCTTTAAATAGGGATGAGATACAAGTAGATAACTACAAGAGATAATAGTTCTAACTTATCTCTAATATGTTTATCTCTATCTATATCGCCATATCCATTACACGATGGCACATTTATCCTACAACACTCCCCCTTGTGCCGAGTCAAAGGAGTGATGGTGCACAATTGTTGCCTCGTTAAAACCTTACGCCAAAATAAAAACCCAGTGGGAAAAATAAAAATAGGACGAAGGAAAGAGTACAACGCACCAGTTTATTTGCATTACATAGACTTTTCCTTTAGTCTAATAATCTTTCAGATTCTTACATTAATCATGAGAGTTAATAAAACAAAATGGTATATAAACTGTTGTCTCACTAAAACCTTACACCAAGGAACAAAACCCAGTGGGAAAAATAAAGCCTTGGGTGAAGGAAAGAGTACAACATACCAATACTACACATATAGTAGACTCCTCCTTTTGTCTACTACTCCCCCTGATTTGTACATTAATCAAGGGAGTTTGGAAAGTCTCAGTATTCCAATACTTTCTATATGTTTCCCAAATATGATTTTAGTTAATGATTTGGTAACCAAGTATGTCACATTCTCCTTGCATTTTGCTTGATTCACTCAAATATATATGAGAGTTTGTTATTGCTGATTGTATATAAACTTAAAGCGGAATATGCTTTGTGTTATCACCCTTATCCATTTTTGGAATGAGTTTTTGTATGAGTCAAATAGATAGTTAATATCAGCAAAGACATATCATGGCAATATTTTATGTTTTTCTATAAGGGCTGGTACTTTTACCTTTCACATTCAACGTAGGTATTGAAATTCCATTATCAATCCTATTTTACTCTTTATAAAGGAAGTATAAGCCCACATCAATGGTTCCAAAAGATTAATTTGATATCATTCTAATGATGTTGCGTTGGCGCTGAGCTAAATCTAGCTAACGAGTTCATTGAGAGATACAAAATACGATCAAGTGTATTGTTCTAAGTACAATAATGCGCCTATTGCACTCAAATAGGGAATTCCAGCTCCCAAAGCCTCTTCATCATCATCCTTCAGACGAAATGGATCTTTCCTTTTATCCAACACTTCGACCGATCATGGGAGTGCTAGTCGGATGCGCATTGTCCATATTAAATTGCCTGATTATTTTCTAGACATATGCGATCGGTGAATTAATATCACAAACTCGGTGTCCTAGATTAAATATATACATAAAACCAAGTTTTCCCAAGATCTTTCATCTCAAATTCAGATTTTGAATAGAATAAAGTTTCTCTTATTTCATCAAAAGTACTTATTATGTTCATTACATCGACATATAGAGTTATGATTGAACATCTGGAACTCGTTTTCTTTATAAATACGCACGGACACAGTTCATCGTTCTTATATCCCTTCCCAATGAATTATTCGCTTAGGCAGGTATCCATATCCGCCTATGAGCGTTTCAATTTCACGGAGAACGCATTTCGTGGTTTCTACTAATATAATGTCATCAAACACTTTTATATATCTCTTAATCTAGATCCCCATAGAGATATGTAGTAACCACATTCATGAGCTGCATTTCCCGTCGTTCGGAAATTACTAGGCTAATTAATTAGCAGAACGTTATAACGTCCATCACGAGAGAGCAAGTGTTAGATATTAAAGTATGAGTCAAAGAAGAGATGTCTACAAATATCAACACACACTTCTTGTTATAACTAATTGTTATTAGACGCTCCCTTTATGACACATGGCACTTTGTAATTGGCTAGCATTTTGACTTTCTGTCTTTGTATATGTATAAATAGCATTGTATTGTGTTTGTAAAAAGAGTCGATGAATACATTTACATTTTGAAGAATACTGTGCGTAATTCATTTCATAATCTTTGTTCTTCATTCTGTTTACTGTTCTATTGATTTAAATTGTTAATTGATCTGCTTCCGCAATTCACTCAGATTCAATACTCTCAATTAACAATCGGTTTAAAGGAATCTGGAACCAACAATTGGTATCAGAGCCTTCTAATCAATCTATTGATTATTAGATCTCTTCCATTGAAAGAATTCCTTTCAATCGAACAGTATTTTCTCAGATTCAAAATTTGTTTATCAATCCACTCGTTTTACGAAATTCGTTGAAACGTTAACAATCTTCTCTTAAATTGAGTCATTCATTTTGTAATGCGAAGAAACGTGTGATATTATCGACTGTTCTTCTTAAGATTTAATTGTTCTAAATTTCTTTCAAATCTTCAAATTTTCTCTTCTATCATACTCAAATGACAAATTCGAGCTTGAATGTCCGTTTATACGTCCGGGTCCCCGACTAAACCTCCAACTCTTGTACGTGATGAATACCCACAATGGAAGATTCGAATGGTTAACTTCTATGAGGGATTGGATGCCGAGTTATATCCAATTATTCAAAACGGTCCGTTTGTTCCCACCACTACTATTCCCGTAATTCCAAACCGCAAATTCGGATGAGGTACCAAAGCAAGACCGGTTCGAAGTCAAGGAATAAGCGGACCGATGAAGAAAAAGCTAAGGTGGAATTAGCTAAGAAAGCTAAGTCTCCGTTGATAATGGCCATTCCAAATGAGATTTTTCAATCTCCGGACTCATGTGACACACAAAAGATTTATGGGATCAATCGGAGAATCTCTTAGAAGGTGGTGCGAAAATGAAAAAGAACGAGAAGAGCCCAAGCTCTAAATGAATATAATAGTTTTCAAGCACCGACCGATGAATCTGCGGAACAAACATTTCATCGATTCAACAATGCGATTAATCTCTCGCAAGAGATGTGACATTGTTACATCAAAGGAAGACAACAATGTTCTATTTCTCAAAAGGTTAAACCCCGAATGGTCAAATCTATCCATGTCACTACAAGCCAATCGGGATCTTGAACAATGGTCGCCGCATGATGTATTCGGTACATCGCAAGCTCATGAAAAAGAAGTTGTTCGTAAAAGAACAAACATCGGAGGTCCTCCGGCTTTGATCTCGAAACAAAAGGAATCGAGAAGACGAAGTGATGACAGGAAGAAATCGAAGGCCTTCATATCGAGACCGCTCCCGGAAGATGACTCGAATCGGATGATGAAATTAAAGCGTTTGCGACTCTCCGGCTTTAATAACCAAGCAATTTACTAATCGTTTTGGAAATAGGTCTTTGAAAGGAAATAAACGATTTGATCGTCCCTATGTTCCTAAACAAGAAGTACGAGAGTAGAGAAAACGAAGAAGAAAAGAAAGAAGAAGAATTAAAAGGAAGAAAGATGTCCGCGCGATGTGGCAAACCCGACATTACTCGAGAGATTGCAGAGGAGCTGCGGAAAAGGATAAAACTTATTACAAAAACAAATATAAGTACAATGTCACCGAAAGAGCACACTTTGCGTAAAAAGAAAACTGGGTGCAAGATGAATCCGGCGGTGATGAAGCCATGTTCGTGGAATGGCAAACACAAACGAATCGAGAGGATCAACCCTTCCGAGTCACCGGTTAGTAATTTCTCCGGATCATCCGAGCTTGAACAAACGATTGTGATGTTATCAAACAATTTTGAGGAACTAAAGCGAAACTCACAATCGAAAAGAAATTACGAAAAAGTACCGAGAAAACTCTTTCTACAATCAAAAGGGAAAGAGATATTTTCAAAAGAGAAATGGATTTACTTACGAAGAAAAACTCGAATTAAATATCGCAAAGGAAACAATTTCCATGAGTTTAAAACTTTACGAAGAAAAACTTAAAAAGGAAATTTTGAATCTCAATAAACTTCGGAAGAAAAAAGGAAAGAAATCGTAGACAAAGAGAGTGATAGACTCAACTACGTAGCACTTAAAAACTATTTTCGTAAAGAGAGAGAATTTTTACACATTGAACTTCAACGAAAAAGCTACGATTATAACATATCCGGATGCACGAAGGTTCATGACAAAATTAACACACAAGTAGGAAGATCCGGACTTGGTTTCGAGGACCTAGATCCCTACACGTGTAAGAAAAGGTCGGATACGAAATCGTTTTTTGTGTTGGACAAATACGAAGCCAAAGTTTCCAATTTTGTATGAAAAATCTATTTTTAAAAAATCTAGATATGAAAATCATCATAAAACAAGCAAACTTCAATTCGAAAATATTGAATATTGTTGTAAAACAAATGTTGATCTAAATAAAGTTCAGAAGAAAGATGATATTTTCAATTTTGGTTCAAATAAACATACAATTTTGAATCCAGAGGTTGATATTTTTGTTCCAAGTCGTGCGTAAGAAGATCTACGACTTATGTTTGAAAACGATATTCTCTCTACTCGGATAAGTGTTTTAGAAATGAAACTCTTTGTGAGAATCATCCAGAGATCACTCCTCGTTCATTTGAAGATTTACATCTTTCTGAAACACAAGAAAGCTTTGCTGAGATTACGTATCCATGGGAAAATGACAATAATGATGAAGAATTTTTTGATAACTCTGAAAATTACCTTTCAAATTTAGAAATTAATTCTTTTAAATCATCAAAAGTTATCACAAATAATTCGAAAATTATTGATAAAAAGGATGATTATTTGTATACTGATAAATCTCAAGAAATCAGAGCTTCTGATAGAGATTGTGCTAAACTTTCAAGTGGTATACCTATTCTTCCGTTTCTCGTTCCAACCGAGAAAATCGGTATCTATACATCCGTACTTCTTTGATATGTGTCTCAAAGCCAAAACATGTCTTGAACTTGAGAAAGAGGCGAACTCAAAACCAAAGTGCAAAATCAAAAGATTTTAAACTCTACTCTTCCGAAGTTTACTAATATTCAAAAAGGCAAATGGAAATCCTCTAATACTTATGTTCCTTTTTCAGTAAATAACAGAGCTTCTGCAAAAGTAGATCAGAGGAAGAACACAAAGAAGAAAAAGCCAGAACTAAAACAAAAGTCTAGTCTAGATAGGTTCTCTAGAACAACTGATACTAGAAAAGACTTTAGAAAGAATAATTGTAATTACCATTCTCGCAATGACAATTCAATTCAATCTTCTATGTTTCGATCTTTCCGAATGTTTTTCACCGTTCTTAAAGTTAAAACAATTTTTCTCGCAAACCTCTCGATCATTCCAATTCACAGTATGTTTATCACAAAAAGAATAAAACTCAAAAACACCAAAAACCAAAAATAAAGTCTTTACCTTCTGATAAATCAAAAAACGAGCATACTCCAAAAGCTAACATAACAGGACCCATTATGCGATGGGTACCTAAGAAATTACGATTTTTGATTGCGAAACGAGCGTGTGCATATCCGGTATCTTGACTCGGATGCTCGAGGCACATGATCGGATCCCAAAATTTACTATCCCAATTCAAGGACAAATCGTGTGGAATAGTAACTTTTGGTGATAATGGTAAGGGTCAAATAAAAGGCTACGGTACTCTACAAGAAGGTAATATCACCTTATCAAAGGTAGCTCATGTTTCGGCTTGAAACATAACCTCCTCGGTGTAAGTCAACTTTGTGATTCTAAAATACTAGTAGTATTTGATGAAAAACATTGTTATTTATTCTCTAAGGCGGTGAAGAACTTTGGAGAGCGAGACGGGAAAGGTAACTTGTATATGATGAATTTTACCTCTAAGGATGGTAAGGAAACTTTATGTCTCATCTCCAAAAAGAGTGAAGTTGCGTGGCTACGGCATCATAAAATGTCTCACTTAAATTTTAATAATCTTGAGATGCTTGTTAAAAACAAACTGGTATCTGGACTTCCTGATATTCATTTTCAAAAAGATCACATCTGCCCTGCATGTGAAATGGGCAAAATTAAACGAGCATCTCATAAATCAAAAAGTGATCATTCTTGTACTAGACCTCTGCAATTATTACATGTGGATCTCGGTGGTCGAATTGCAATTCGTAGTCTATCCGGTAAAAAGTATATTACGGTACTAATTGATGAATTTTCCAGATATACTTGGCTTGCTTTCGTTCGTCAAAAGTCAGAAGTCCCAGTGGTACTACAGAATATGATGACCAGAATTCAGGTTCTTCTACATCAGAAGATTCAGCAACTTCGAAGTGATAATGGTACAGAATTCAAGAACGCCAAGCTTGAATCGTATCTTGTTGAACAAGGAATTACTCAAAACTTCTCTCGTTCGCACTCCACAACAAAACGGTGTAGTTGAACGTCGCAACATAACCTTGGTTGAAGCAGCCAGAACGATGCTCGCAGCTTCTGGTCTCCCAATTCACTTCTGGGCCGAAGCTGTTGCTACTGCTTGTTTCACTCAAAACCGTTCAATTATTGTCAAGAGGCATCTCAAAACCTCTTATGAGCTGATTAATAAAAGAAAACCATCTGTAAAAATTTTTCATATCTTTGGTTGCAGATGTTTTATCTTAAACGACAGAGATAATCTTGGCAAATTTGATCCGAAGTCCGATGAAGCTAAATTTTTAGGCTACTCGTTAAATTCAAGAGCTTTCCGAGTTTTTAACTTACGAACAAAAACTGTTATGGAAAGCATCAACATTGACTTCGATGATAACACTCAACTGACTTCTGAACACTCTACTTCAGAACTCAAGCTTAATACTGTTACTTCTGACTATCTTTCAGGTTCCAGAGAATCCGAGATTGATGCTATTTTTCATGATTTTCTGGGCGACGAAGTTGTGTCAGAAGCTATGTCACCTCCACATTTGCAGATACCAGATATTCTCCAAGCCTCAGGCATTACTCTCTCTGGTCCTGCTTCTTCTGTTTCCTCTGACACGTCTATTTTTCCAGAAGTTCCCATTACTACATCTGCCAGTCAAGACGCTACTTCTGTTCCATCATCTGAGGGGGAGACACAAGGACAGGTGACAAAACAGATATCAGAAGAACATACAGAAGAAAATAAAGAAGATTTTGTGTTTCCGGATGAAATCATTTCGTCAAATGCAACAACCCATTCAATTTCTCAACCCAGAATGACGAAATGGACTAAATCTCACACACCAGATCTTATAATTGGTCGTTCTTCTGAGGGGGTCAGAACACGATCTGCTACTGCAAATGAAGCATTCTTTGTTAATTTTCTTAGTATGATCGAACCTAAACGTGTACATGAAGCCTTAGTTGAACCAAGCTGGGTGGATGCTATGCAGGAAGAACTACTTCAATTCGAAAGAAATAAAGTTTGGCGTCTTGTTCCTTTACCAAAAGGCAAAGTTGCCATTGGCACAAAATGGGTATTTAGGAACAAAAAGGATGAAGATGGAATTGTTGTCAGAAATAAAGCTCGTTTGGTGGCTAAAGGCTACTGTCAAGAGGAAGGTATCGATTATGATGAAACCTTTGCTCCTGTTGCAAGACTAGAAGCAATAAGATTATTCTTGGCTTTCTCTGCATACAAAAACTTCAAAGTCTACCAAATGGATGTTAAATGTGCATTTCTTAATGGATGTCTAAAAGAAGAAGTGTATGTCGAACAACCTGATGGTTTCAAAGATGCAAAATATCCAGAATATGTTTATCTTCTTGACAAAGCTTTGTATGGTCTAAAGCAAGCCCCAAGAGCCTGGTATGAACGACTATCGAAGTTTCGATCGGCAAAGGATATGAAAAAGGTAAAATCGATACAACTACGTTCATCAAAAGAGGCAAAGGTATGTTAACTATCGTTCAAATTTACGTGGATGACATAATATTTGGTTCTACTCATCAAACAGAAGTTGATTTGTTTTCTAAGTTGATGGAAACTGAATTTGAAATGACTATGATGGGAGAATTAACTTTCTTTCTAGGACTTCAAGTTAAACAAAGTACCTCCGGTATCTTTATAAATCGTGCAAAATATGTTTCGACATGCTTAAAAAGTTTCATCTTCAAAACTCATCATCCATGAAAACACCCATCTCTCCCGGTATGAAATTAGGACACGACTCCTCCGGTAAATCCGTTGATATTACCGGCTACAGAGGAATGATTGGTTCTCTTTTATATTTAACACAAGTAGACACGATATTATGTTTGCCACTTGTCTTTGTGCTCGTTATCAAGCCAATCCTAAAGAGTCTCATTTGCTGTTGTAAAAAGAATTTTTAGGTACTTAAAAGGTTCACCATCGTTGGGCCTTTGGTATCCTAAAAATTCCGGATTTGATTTAATGGCGTATACTGATTCGATCATGCGGGTTGTAAGCTTGACGGAAAAAGTACATCGTGTAGTCACAACTTCGGGAAATCGACTTATAAGTTGGACATCCAAGAAACAAAATCGCGTATCCACATCTACAAGCAGAGCCGAATATGTTGCCGCCGCTAGTTGTTGTTCACAAGTTATTTAGATGAAGACCCAACTCGTAGATTATGGTCTCGATATACGATAAGATTCCCATCCTATGTGATTCTAAAAGTGCTATCGCCATTACGAGAAAATCCGGTTCAAGGCATTCCAAAACAAAGCATATCGATGTCAGGTATCATTTCATCAAGGATCATGTCGAAAAGGGTACAATCGAAATGTATTTTGTTTCTACTGATTATCAACTTGCTGATATTTTCACAAAAGCTCTTGATGAGAGTCGTTTTAACTTCTTAATTAGCAAGATGGGAATGCTTAATATGTAACAATGATTTCTTCAGAAGCATCCAGAAGCCTCTGATCTATTCTGACGATACTTCAGAAGTCATCAGAAGTCTCGATGTCGTTCGAACTCTTCAGAACACTTCAGAAGCCTCTGAATTACTCTGATTTTCCGTTTCATAATAATATTCTTCTTTCAAGATATATCATAAAGTACAGATTGAGAAACGAGGTAAAGAAGCTACTACAGGGGGAGTTCATCATTCAAGGGGGAGTTTACCGTTCAAGGGGAGTTTACCATTCACGGGGGAGTTTCACAATGAAGAAGATATTCGTCTAAGTCTAACTCTGGTTAGCTGTCTTCTGATTTACTATTTTACTTAAATTTTATTTGAATCTATTTGCTCTGAGTTTCTCTTGCCGCCAAGGTCTCTTAGACTTTTGATTCATTTCAAATTTATTTTTAAATATAAATCAAGTCGACATGTTTTTCAACTAAATTTTCTATAAATTGATAATTCTTATAATTTCCATTAAATATATAAATTCAATCAACTCTTGCCTCCAAGGTTGTTTAAATCTATATGTTTAATGCAAATTCTTCTTTATTATTCTTTTATAGAAACTAAACTCTCATGTGATTTTTGTTCTCACTTGACTGATTTTTAAACTTAAATAAATAAAATTAAGATTAAATTCTGTGTTTATTCAATTAATTCAAAATTAATTGATTAATTAAACAGTTTTTTTTTTATTAATTTTGTTTATTTCTGCTTTTAAGAAAAATCGCATCTGCTACTAAATCATCATCATACATGTGTCTCGTCGTACACGTGTCTCCAATCGAAACCCTGCATGTGTATATCCGCGTGCTTACCTCAGCTCAAATGAACCGTTTTTTGTTTCTCCCCAAACTGAATAACCCCTTCCCATTCTACAGCTTCTCTCTCACATAAAACCCCCAATTTCAACCTTCATCTTCTTCCTCGCAAATATTCCCTAAATCAGTGTTTATTCTCATTGCAAAGACAAAGTGTTCTACTGTCAAGCATTCAAAAGTTCAAAATGGCTTCCAACTGTGCCCATCCTACCAACAATGATGAAGACGAATCATCGATTCCACCGCCGATAGTACTCCCATTGTAAACCGCCATTGAAGGCGAACAATGTGCGAGTGCATCGCTCAACCCTAACACTTATCAACCGGAATTTCGCATCATGATCGAGTTTTTACAACAAAGATCTTGAATCGCGCCCTAACCCTAACCAACCCAAACATCCCCGAAATCTATGTCCAAGAACTCGTGGCAAACAATGATCATCAAAAATGATGAAACACTCGCCGGTTCGTCACCCATCCCGAACAAGTGGAAATTGTCGTTCAAATCCCAATCACTAAAAGAAAACTCGCCAAATATTTTCATCTTCCCCTATCGGTGATCGAAGTCGACGGGCAAACCATTCCCAATCCTCGCCCTAGAAGAAAACCCTTCCACGAAGCCCTCCTAGCCTTCATCAATCTTCTCGGGTTACAATGAACCTCTTACCAGGCTGTCCGAATTCAAAAGGAAGAAGTTGCCCCCAATGTGGAATCTACTCGTCTCCATACTCAACAAGAGCCTAACCTGCAAAATAGGTTCTTTGGATCAAGCTAGCCGAAACATTCTGACGATTATGTATGGGATGTTCTACAATCGACCCTTGGACTATGCAAGTCTCATCTTCCAAGAGATCAAAGCAGCTGTGCATACTAAGGTGCTCCATCAAAGTCAGGGGAAGCCACTACCAGCACTCATGTTCCCACGATTTCTATCCCTCATCACTCATCCTGCAATTGGGGCAATCGAAGCTCCCCTGATTCAGCCATTCTGCAAAATTGCATCAATGAGCTCCCATCGATCAACCATTGACAGCATCGGCTACTTCCGAACCCGCAGAACTATCCAGGTACATGCTAAACCTAATCCCATCTAGCTCTTCTAATCTCCAAATCTATAGAAGCTCTATGGTTTTCTCAGAACAGAGAATTCCTACCCCAGAGCACTTAGAGCCAGGTGTAGGTGGTCAGGGGTCTGGTGAGCATGAGATTGAAAAAACTAGGAGTGAACATCCGAGTGCTTCTACCCATGCCGACCTTCTATTAAATGAAGGTACAGAAGATGTCCACAGAGACACATATGAGTGTTCCTCTCCAATTCCCCAAAGGGCAACCACAACTTCTGAGGTTGACGTCACCACGTCTCCACTCATTGACTTAGAACAGCCCAGTTCAAACCACCCAGAAACCAGCCGTTCAGAGGATACTTCTTCTTCTTCTGAATCAAATTCAACTGGGGAAAGCACCTCCACTTCATCATCCTCCCAACAGGATGATGATGATGATAATATAAGAGTTCATTCGCCCCAGAACTCGCCACTTCCTTCACCACATGTTCATGTCTCCGTGACTGACATACCAATAAGCACAGAGGATGCGTCCACATCCTCTCCTAGGATAGATGCTGATGAATTCCCATCAGAGGGGTTACAGCCTAGGAATGCACCCCTTACCGGAGTGTTTACACTTCATCAAGGTAAGCATACTGTCTTCAGCACCTCATCCTCTGATGATGAGGATACTGTTGAAACAGTCAGAACAACCGAAGAGGAGCCTGTGCATAATGTACCCCTCAAGGACAAAGTTGGAAGTCCTTCTACACTCAACGTCAAAACAGGTGTAGAAGGCCCCTCTGAACGCGAGGGTAAAGGGGCTCCATGTGTTGGAGATGCACCGGTTACATCTTCTGATTTTGTCACTAATGCAGCGTTCTTGGCATTTGCTGATCAAATTCAGAGATCTGTGGAAGATCTAAAATTATCCGTCACAACTAATCATTCTATTCTTCTGAGCCTTCAATTTCAAATTGAAAGGCAAAACTCTCTTTTAGCAGATCTTCAGCGCCAAATGAGTACCTCTCAAGAAGATCAGAAGGCCTATCTTGCTGAACAACTTCTGCTCTTGAATAATGGTCTTCAAGCAAATACAGAGGCAATATCTCAACTTCCAGAATCTTTACGTGCCTCTGTAGACTACGCCTGCGGTGGCCGATATACGTAAGATTGTCCAGACCATCATCACTTCTGATGATCCCTCTGTGTCTACGCTTGTCAAGAAATCTGACCTCGCCTCTTTCCAGAAGATTATTCTTGAGCGAATGTCGACCATCGCTTCAAAGTACTCTTCCAAGCCCTCCACATCGTCAACCGACCAGAAACTTGCTGCTCTCGAAACTACTATCTCTCAACTTGTGCCTCTGGTTTCTTCTCTTGCTGAGGCGTTTACTTCCAAGAAGAAAGCCAAGGAAGAAAGGGCTTGCAGAAGGCGGGCGAAAGAAAACGTTCGAGGATCGGGATCCCGATTCTCGTAAGGGGAGAAAGGTTCGAGCCTAAGCAAGCCAAACAAACACCACCGTAAACAAACACGACCACCGCCGACTCTTCAACGCCAACACCATCACAAAGAACCCTCCTCTTCAAAACAAGTGCCACTCACTCCAACACCTCCGGCTACGCATTCGGTCCTCTACCCGCAGATCCGCAGCTAGCTAAGTTTATTCGGATCTTATGGGAAAAAGCGAGAATCCCGAGCTCTCCTACCGAAAGGGTGAAGTAGTCGAGCTCACGAAGAACGAGAACGAGCTAAAGCCGCAAAGGAAAGAGCTAAAAGGGCCGAGAGGAGGATGAGGAAGTGTTCGTAGCCGAAAAAGAGAGAGCGAGAAGAGATAATACGCCGAGGCTAATAGTTGAAGAACAAATAGAGATAGAGAGGGCCGAAAAAGAGAACCTGGAAAGAGAAAAGGCTAGACTTAAAGAAGAACTACAAAGACAAAATTTTGAAGCTGAAGAAAGAGCAAGAGTCAGAGCAGAGGCCGCTCAGAAGCAGAAGGAGATCAGAAGAGAAGAATTTGAAGAAAAATTAAATAAAGTTGGAAACATTGTTGGAAACATTGAACTTCCAACAATTGAAGTTGAGAAAAGGCACATGTATGCTCCAACAGATCAGAAGATTTATCTCATGATGCCTAACTTCGCCAACCAATACAATGTTAGCAGTGAAGTTAAAGATAACTTCATGGCTCATAAACAAGACAGAAGACAAGCTTTTCACTATCCGTTCCAATTACAAAGATAATGACCATGAAACATAAGCAAGCTTCAAGATACACCCATTTGGTACACAATCTACGAGATAGTCAGATCAAACAACAAAAGTTATTACATATGTGATAATGATCTGTTGTCCATCCATCCAGCTGATCTCATTTTTCTGGAAGAATTTATGAAGACACAGCTTTCTGAACGCAAAGATCCACAAGACCAGGTTGCCTACACTAGAATTATTCTGTGTATGAAATCATACATTAGATACAAAAGGCAGGTCGACTTCCAGATTGGATTAAATTTCAAAATGGATAATCTGGCTATCTCTGCACCAAATGAGGAACTTGAAGGGATAAACAAATTCAGAGTGGGTAGACTTCTTACTGAACCAGAAGAGGGAATCATCTTCAAAAGACCAAATGGAAAGAGCTTCTTTCGCATCAAAGAAGCTCACAAATACTCTTCTGAGGTAGTCTACATCATCAAGTGCTTTGCTGGCTTAGACACGACAAATCCAGAAGTTGCAAAGAAAATAGAGAAAAGACTTGATGGACTTCAGAAGAACAGAGAGCTTATCAATAATATTTCAAGTATCATCGCTGCTGTTGATCCTCTCTGAAGAAATTTTTTTTTAACTTCATACTTAGGGGGAGAATGTTAGATATTAAAGTATGAGTCAAAGAAGAGATGTCTACAAATATCAACACACACTTCTTGTTATAACTAATTGTTATTAGACGCTCCCTTTATGACACATGGCACTTTGTAATTGGCTAGCATTTTGACTTTCTGTCTTTGTATATGTATAAATAGCATTGTATTGTGTTTGTAAAAAGAGTCGATGAATACATTTACATTTTGAAGAATACTGTGCGTAATTCATTTCATAATCTTTGTTCTTCATTCTGTTTACTGTTCTATTGATTTAAATTGTTAATTGATCTGCTTCCGCAATTCACTCAGATTCAATACTCTCAATTAACAATCGGTTTAAAGGAATCTGGAACCAACAGCAAGTCTTCTCGTCATCAATCCAGGGCGTTGTGAGAAACCTTGCGCCAAAGGAGAGTCTTATACATCATGACTTAATTATTCTCATTACGCTTTTATGACAAATGAATTATCTATGTCTTACGGGCTTTACACTTGGTGGGTTAGCACTACCGGACCAAATACACGTGTATTTGTCAAATATAATTATCCTGGATTGCTTCTATTAGGTCAATTTGCTCTTTTGTGACATTTTTCAACTGAGCATGGTTCGATGTCATAGTGCTCTATTATCTCACGAGCAACAATATATGTGAATATCATCAATGAGTATGTACGGTCTATCCATCGACTCGTATGCACTTTCATAATTCATTTGAGATTTATTTGATTTCTGGAATCAAATATTAACTTCGGAGCGTCCTCCAGTAATGATTCATACACATAGGTTTAGTCAGAGATAATCTCATGAGAGGTTTATGTATTGATGATAAATGGTTGTGCCTTACTCTTCTTTTCTTTTAGATGAGTATCTATCGAACCAAGTAGCTTCCCCCATTTTCTTTTGGGAGCCACGACCTCAACCACACCTCCACCATGTGTGATTGCAACGCGCTTTCCAGTGGCGTTGTGCCCTTGTTTGGGGACTTTTATCTTTATGGATATATTTGCAACCGGTATATGTGATCTTGTCACTTGTAGAATAACATTAAACGTATCAGGTATCGAGTCTGATTCGTTTGACTTTAATTTTACTTTGTGAAGTTTGGGGATCAAACTGAGACGGGAATATCCTATGACACTTCCAGTCGTTCCCATGGAAATTCCTTTTTCTATCTCCCTCTAACGACGGGAAGAGTGTCTCATCAAAGTGACAACTCGCTAATCTAGCGATAAAGAGATCATCCGTCAAGGATTCTAATTAGCGGATAATTGTTGTGGATTCATATCAAACTTATACTAAATCGTTTTTAAGGACCCATTTGGGTGCGCTGTGGGGGCGCAATTGCACATGTACTGTACAACCAAACATGTGTAAATGTAAAATATCAAGCTTATAACCAGTTACCAACTGGTACGCATGATACTGGGTGGCTAGTAGTGGGTCTAAAAACAAATAAGTAAGGCTGCATGTAATATTTGCATAACCCCAGGAAAATGCGGGTTAATTGGTGCGCATAACCAATTCCCTATATACCATCTATATTCTTATGATGATAACTTCTATGAGGCCATTTTATACATACAAATGGGGTATAGAAAACTCTACATTGATTGCAATATATATGCATTAATTATCAAATCCTTATTATGTAAATTCTCCAGCATTACAAGTCATATAGACTTGATGAGATAAAGAGGGAGGTGAGCCCTTAAACGTATAACTAGTACTTGGAGTGCAGAATTTCATGTGGACAATAATGCGACATGCGTTCATTGTGTCGAAACCAGAACCATAAAATACTTTAATGGCCCGCATTCTGGTTGTTTATGTCCATAAATATTACCTTGTTATTCATGGTAAGAATGGAATATTTTTCTATTATGTCCTTAGCTTTAGGATGGTCTCATTCCTGTCTTGGCTAAGGATCAAAATTTATTAAAATTCTAGGTATTCGAGAGGGCTTATTATGATGTTGGTGTTACTTCTTGTGATGTAGAAGTCAACAGTTGCAATTTAGTTAATTAACTCATTTTGCCTTTCACTCGAAAAAGAATGTGTCAATGTGTATTTTTCAATACATAGATCATTATGTCATGACCATGGTGTCTCACGTGGTCATATCGAAACATATATGAATCATTGTCCCAAAGTTCTTTATTGGTGACAAAATGTGATTTAATGACCTAAATAATCTACAAGTTTGACACATTTATTTCTCTAATGTATGTTCCTTTCATATCATTAGAGTTGATGTACATATATACACATTTCCATTCTTATATTATGATTTTCAATTTATACGAATATCTCAACAATGTTCTATTAACATATTGATTTTGTGACTATTAATTCTATGCCATTAGGCATTAAGGAGATGACAGTTCATCGTCTAAGTATTTTGGTTGGATGAATTATAAAGTAAAATCAATATTAGTTTATCTCTTTAGATTGTGTGGGATTCCCACAAAAACACTCAAGTTCTCCTCGATACATTCCTACACGGAACGAAGAATATTGAGAGTTTCGTATTTGTAATTCTTATGTATTTCTTTACATCAATAATGGTTATATATTCGGTTTAACATCAGCAGATGAAATTAATTTAATACTTAAATTTCAAATAAACTTATGCTCAATCAATCTTAAGGTTAATCTGATATAGTTCATTTCAACTTGTTCTTTTTTTTTATGAGCAATTATTATTGCAGTTTTCTTCTTATATTGTCCATTATCTTTTAGGCAGTAGTTGCATTTCTACTCCAAAAATTGTAAAACTCTTTTCGACTCTTTTCATGACCCTTACCGTTTCCATGGTTAATTTGTCCATGGGTGTATAGATATCACCTATGTGAAATTGCCTTTAACTCACTGTCCTTTGGAGTTGTTCCACCTCTAACACTTTTATTATTGACCACGAGAATTTTCTTTGTCCCAACATGTTTAGTGATTTGAAATAACCTTGGTATATCTCTCAACCACTTATAGTAGGTTGATGAATTCTTTTAAAGGTTATACTCTAGCTCACATTGGTTCATTAATATGATGAAAGGTGGAAATCTTCTATGAGTTCCGTGCCATGAAGATTGAGATGCATTTTGAGACACAATATATCTTTGTTGAAACCAGTCATTTTCTTGTAATCGAGTGGGTTTCATTCCACTGTATGATTAGTTTGGAAAGTACGTAGTAATAATTACTCTTGATTTTCCTTTTCAGGGCGTCCCACTGTTCTTAGGGGATTCTAGTTAATGATTTTCCCTATAAATATTGTGACTAATGCATCGTTTCAAAAATCTCAAGAGATTTACTTGTATTTTAACTGGTGATTTTTAGGGTCAATATATTTTGATGGGTTTTACATATTTGCCTATCTTATGGTACTCAAGTTCTTTCGAGTCCAAGTGGTTGTAAATAATGGAGAATATATGATTTTCTAAAATCATGACCTATAATTATGTTATGCATGAGATATCATTATCATAATATTATTGGATTTTTGTATTCTTAAATTTTTGTTGATAGTACTTCATAAATATTTCAATATTCGAAAATAGACCGCAAAGGCACTTTTGGATTTCCAGGTAGGAGGGGAATCACGTGGATTACTTAAGTCCCTACAACCTTAGGGTTATTTACACCCGTTTGACAAAATCTTTCAATGTTATGCAATTATTTCGTTTCATGAAATACATGAATAACATTAATAATTTTGAGAGATTTTGTCATTAAGCAAAATAAATATTGGTTTTGACATAAAGTTGAATTTTGATTTTTAACATCTTAATAGTATTTTAGGAGCTTTTGGTAGAAGACCAAAATATTATGGAGGTTGGAAGTGTAACTTCCAAAAGTTTTTATAAAAATTATAAGTAGGAACTTATAATTAAGATAAGCGTTAGAATAATATTTTTATATTTTCATGCTTTTTTTTTCCAGCTTTTGGCAAAAGAGACCAAAAGTTTTAGGGAGTTGGAAATGTAACTTCCAAAAGTTAATTATAGGATTGAAGATTATGAGTAGGAACTCATAATCTAAATAAACACATTTCAATAAAATAAGTATTTAAATAAGATAATAATTTAAATATTAATATATAAAAATAATTAATAAACAAATAATTGATAGTGTAAACTAGTTGAATAAGCATCTAAATATGCAAATATCTAGATGAACATTTAAATTAATCATCTAAATATACAAATATTGTAAATTAACGAATAAGCATTAATAATAATAATAATAATAGTAGTAGTTTAAAACGATAAATGTTATCATATCCATATATAAACACCATCATACACAAATAAAATCAAACTAATATACAACAAATAGTGTTCATAAAATTATCAGAGAATAATAATAGATCAATAAATATTCCATTATATCGAATAAAATAAAACTAATATAAATATATATTAAATAAAAGAAACTAATAAAAAAACAAATAATGTTTTATCTAATTTAAATGCATCCGTAGTCTGCAATTTAATTCCTATTTAGTTCTTAGCTAAAAAAAATTAAAATAATATTTAATTTGAATAATTATAACAACGTGACAATAAAATCCTTTATTAATTTAAATAGTAATCTTAATGTGAAAAAAAACCAACTTCAATATCCAGTTTTACAATTTCATTGTTTCAATAAAAAATGAAATAATTATGAATTCTATTTGATTTTTTTTTCTTAATTCCAATGATTTAAGTATTAACAATGAAAATATACAAAAAAAACATTCTATAGAGTAAATCATAAACTTATATTTAACTTTTAACTTGATCTTAAAAAAAACCTAATATATGAATAACTTGATAGAAAGCTTACTAGAATTTATGAAGAAAAAAAAAAGACAACGACGAATGATGGATAACGGAACAACATAAACAACAAGCAACATGTCACATTCATAAATATAAAGATCAAGTTATAGAGATGCTTACTTGAATTGAAGTAGCGGGAAACAAGTCATTCAACGTTGGGGAATGGCCTGCATAGTTGTTTATCGGCGGACAACAATGACAATAACAATGAAATTTAAGCATAAAAACGTACCTTAAATCGACCATAATACCGTAAAAACTGGAGCTTCACGGCTTGACCAAACGATCTTTGGTTGAGCTACGTGCTGATAACGTGTTAAAGGAGAAAGTAAAATAGAACAACAAGAAAGAGAGAGAAAAAATCTGTTATTCTCATTAATTATAAGCCCTTTAAATAGGGATGAGATACAAGTAGATAACTACAAGAGATAATAGTTCTAACCTATCTCTAATATGTTTATCTCTATCTATATCGTCATATCCATTAGACGATGACACATTTATCCTACAACAAATATGATTATATCCATCCAACCAAATAAGTTGATAACTACAACAAATATACATATATATATACATATTAAATATACACGTCTCCTTGATATAGAATTTTTTTTAATAACTCTTAGAAAGAAAATATATTATTTCCTTTCCTTAAAATAGATGCAAAGGAGATGATTCTTTTTTTTTCTATAAAATATCCTAATTTATATGCAATTTTTTTTTTAATTTTATTCTTAGACAATAACATCATTGAATTTGAATTACACATTTTCTTTTTCGATAATAATTAATTTAACAAATATGAAATTCAAGGAATGTATGTAATATTCATGTCCTTCAAACCGATAAATCATTATTTGTGTATGATCATAACAAAACATAATGGAGTTATTAATTAATTCCTTTTAATTTATAAACAACATGTATATAACAATTATGGGGTTTACAAAAATGAAAATATCATGGTAACACATATTATGCAGATTTCATAAACATAAACAATACACTACAACAAAAGGCACCTATTAGCACGCCTATTAGCGTCCTAAAAAACTACCTAATAGGACACTTATTTTATAAGACCAAAATTATGGGCGTCCTAACTAAGGGCGTTACAAAAAGTTTTAAAAACAAAATTAGGCGACCTAAAAAATTATATGATTTTGAAACCATTTTAAGCGTCCTATAAAATGTTTTATGTAACGCAAAAAGTGTCCTAACAGAGTATAAAATAGGACCCTTATAGGCGTCCTAAGAAGTGGTTTTATAGGAAAAAATCAAGTGTCGCATAAAGCCTTGGATTAGTACCAAAATGCGTGCCGTAACAAGTTTTATAATTATAAAGCAAATTCAATGGTCCTATAAAATGTATTATGTGACGCTAAAAAGCGTCCTAATATGGTATAAAATAGGACACTTTTTGTGGTCATAATTTACGTTTACCTACCAATACATTTAGAATCATATATGAGCGTACTAAAAAGTGGTTTTCTAAGACAAAATTAAATGTCACAATAAGGGTGATATTAGTACCAACATATGTGTCGTAACAAGTCTTATAATTATAAAGCAAAGTCAAGGGTCCTATAAATTGTATTACGTGACGCTAAAAACCGTCCTAATAGGGTATAAAATAGGACATCTTTTGTGGTCCTAATGTACGTTTACCTACTATTACATTTAGAGACGCATATGAGCATCCTAAGAAATGTCTTTATAGGACGCAATTCAATGTCTTAAAAGTACTAATATTAGGACGATATGTGCTAAAAAGTTTTATCCCTAGACAACAAATTTTGTAGAGACCTATGACACGTATTATGTAGCACGTATTACTTTTCAAAAAACATATACAAGTCATAATAGTTTGAGTACTAGTGTTTAGTATATCCCAACACATGTTCTATGATTATGGCGACAAAACTAAGTAATCAAATACTATAAATCTTCGTCAAGCGTCATCACGGTAATACATAATATCATGTTTCATCCTCGGGCACCACCTACGGTTCAAAAAACACATGGGAGTTAAATGTTATATATATATATATATATATATATATAACTTTATAGATTTTTTAGAAATTTGAAAACGTACCGATACGAAAGGGCAAGGCCATGCAACAGTTGCTCCAAGGGCATCTTCAATTGTAATGAACAGACCATATGGTCTCACCAATCGTTCCCTCTTTTTAATAGCAACTAGTACATGTGCTTCACACCATTCTGGTCCAATCTCTTCACCCCCAACCAACTCATCTAGATCTAAGCTTCTGACCCTTGCTTTTGCTACAATCTCCATTGAATTTATAATGCTTTTAAGATAAACCTCAGTCCCAACCTAAACAACAATTTAACAAACATATTAATACAGAAAAAAATCAATTCCCACAAAAAATAGAGTTGTTGTGAACAGCAGGAACAAGAGGGGCAATTAATCCACATAGACAGCAGCTTTATCCCTACTGGACTTAGGTTCTGTTTGTTAGCAGCTTAATGAGCTTAATGGAACCCACAACTTATCCGGTCAGCTATACAACTTTATCCATGCAATAGATATGAAAAAAAAAATATTAATGACAAATTTGGAATATAATACAAGCATCCAGCCAAGAAATTGTCCTACCCATTTTAGCAGACCTCAATTCTCCAAAGCAGAACTCTGAAACTCCAAAATGTTCACCCTATGACTTAAGCCGTATAGTTGTTTACTAGCAGATGAAATAGATAATCCTATCTCAGGGTACTTTGTTGCACATTTGAGTACTACAGAAGGCCTCACAAATAGATCTTAAGTAACTTATAGTGAATTCAAAATTTGATTTCGAAACCACACAACAACTGTCAAATTGCCCCTAACTCTAGTTATGCATTTATTATTAGGTTATGGCATTCTTCATAAGACCTGATAAGGATAGTAAGAACAGAAAGTATTGGAACTGGTACCATCATAATGTTGGGAGAATTGCTCTCTTTTTTGGAACTGTGAATATATATTACTAGGGATACAGTTTGCTAATGCTTGAATATAAATTGAAATTTCAAATAAGAACACAATTTCAAATAAGAAATTCAAAACCTGAAGCGTGAGAACACAATTTCAGAGAGGATCGACTGTTGAGAGCTGAGAACACAACTTCAAATAAGAACACAATTTCAGAGAGTGTCGATTTTCGAGAGCTGTGAGCAGAAAGTTGAGAAAACCACAATACCTTGAATCGATTGAAGCGGTCAAGAGAGAGATTTCGAGAAACAACAATAGGATTGTTGTACCGATTGAAGCGATCGAGAGCAGATCCTCGAGACTCATCTTTAGAACAGACCGAGAGCAGAGAATCGAGAGCAGATCCGCGACTAGAGATTAGGTTGAATTCAGAATTGGGCTGAGGCCTGTAAACATGTTATTTAGTGTAATGGGCCTAACAGGCCTAATACAATTGTTTATAGAACACTTTTCAAATAGTTTCCTAATAGAATCGATTTTACGGGATGCTTTTAAAACATATCCTAATAGATATAGCTTTATAGAACACTTTTCAAATAGTGTCCTAATAGAGTCGATTTTACGGGATGTTTTTAAAAATTGTCCTAATAGATATAGTTTTATAGGACACTTTTCAAATAATGTCCTAATAAAGTCGATTTTACGGGACGTTTTTAAAAAATGTCCTATAGATATAGTTTTATAGGACACTTTTCAAATAGTGTCCTAATAGAGTCGATTTTACGGGACGTTTTAAAAAAAATGTCGTAATAGATATAGTTTTATAGGACACTTTTCAAATAGTGTCCTAATAGAGTCGATTTTACGGGACGTTTTTAAAAAATGTCCTAATAGATATAGTTTTATAGGACACTTTTCAAATAGTGTCCTAATAGAGTCGATTTTACAGGACGTTTTTTAAAAAATGTCGTAATAGATATAGTTTTATAGGACACTTTTCAAATAGTGTCTATTAGGGTCGATTTTACGGAACGTTTCTAAAAAATGTCCTAATAGATATACTTTTATAGGACACTTTTCAAATAGTGTCCTAATTGAGTCGATTTTACGGGACGTTTTTTAAAAATGTCCTAATAGATATACTTTTTATAGGATGCCATATTAAGCTAATAAGACTCATAAATTAATTGTCCTATAATTTGTATCAATAAGGACACATATACTAAAGTGTCCTATTATGTTTTTTTATAGGACGCTTCTAAAAAGGGTCCTAAAAAGTGTCCTATAAACCACATTTTCTTGTAGTGATACGTGAATTAAGCCATAGGAATGACAAATCATATATTATATCTATAACATAAAGCATATTAGAGTGATGTTTATGGTTTAAACATTTAAAAAGAAACGCCCTCTTATGAAATCATCATATTTTTTCATCTTTATAAAGCATAATATAGTGATAATGTTAAAACTAAACATATAAAAGTTACCTCACATATCGAATCTTAGCTTTATTTCACTATCACTTCGTTCTAAGGAGCGTACGTGCCAGTTTTGATAATATTCATAGAGCGTATGTGCCGATAACGTGTTAAAGAAGAAAGTAAAATAGAACAACAAGAAAGAGAGAGAAGAGATCTGTAATTCTTATTAATCATAATCCTTTTAAATAGGGATACGTTACAAGTAGATAACTATCAGTTCTAACCTATCTCTAATATGTTTATCTCTATCTATATCGTCATATCCATTAGACGATGGCACATTTATCCTACAACATATATATATATATAATCACTCCAATTAAGTATAAGCATTACAAAAAAATGCATCAACAAATAATTACATAAAAATAAAAGCATTACCTTTAAGTATTCCTTAAGCACTTGAGCATCAACCGTTACGCATTGATGCGCATCATTCCAACCGAATCCACTTGTATTAAGCATATCATAAGCGGTTGAATACTTATCTTTAAGCCTCTTCATCTTATTTTGAATGTGTTTCGGTGTTATATTGAGACCCGGTATTTTCTCACGCATCTTCAATGCAATTTGGTCATATGTGCCGTTCCAAAAGCTCCCGTTATCACTTCGACCACCGGCTGCTACGATGTCTTGTAGGATGCTAATCAATACATCCTCTTCGTGGATGCTCCAATTACGTCTATCCGCCATCTTTTATAATTCAACAATAAAAATAATAAGACAATACATTACGATAAAATTTTAAAATTCAACAATAATAATAACAAAAAACATTACAATAAAATTTTAAAATTCAACAATAATAATAAGACAATACATCACTATAAAATTTTAAAATTCAACAATAATAATAAGACAATACATTACAAGGAAAAGTAATAATACAATTAATTGATTCTACTCGACATCCACGACTCAAACATTTCTTGGGCTATGTCATCTCTCCATTGACTCCATTCATTACTTGATTCAACAACACCAATAGATTCAACATCATCAAATTGCTCTTCCCCGATAGGCATATCATCTAGTGTGAGTGTAGTGTTTTCCTCCGGATCAATAGCCATATACATCCAAATAAAATTATGTAGTAAAGCACATGCTATGACCATTCGTCCTTGAAGTTTTATTTGGTAGAAAGAAGGACTTTGTAATATGGCCCAATGTTTCTTCAATATACCAAAACACCTTTCTATGACATTTCTAGCTTGTGAGTGCTTCATGTTAAAATATTCTTCCTTATTCGTAGGCGTATGACCAATGTGTTCTCATTCTCGTAAATGATACCTAGTACCTCTATATGGTGCCGAAAACCCACTGCCATTGACATATTCTGCATCTGCCAAATAGTAATTACCCAATGGGACCTTTAAACCATTATTCCTTGTAACTGCATCTCGTAGTACTCTAGAATCGGTAGCTGAACCTTCCCAACCGGATAAAACATAAACAAACTCGATGTCCCTAGTGCATACACCTAATACATTAATTGCAATATTTCCTTTTCTTGTTCGGTATCTTGGTTTATCTGACTTGGGTACAGTCACTTCAATGTATGTTCCATCTATTGCACCTAGACAACCCTATAAACAAAAGAACTTGGTTTTAACTAAATGGTAAAGGTTTTATACAATGAATAATGAGATAGGTTAACGATGATTACCTTAAACCACAATCATCCTCTACCGGAGTTGGTTTAATAAACAACATGTCTTGCAACCGCAATAAAGCACTTAAAACTCGATGAACATACCTACTTATTGTCTCCCCGGACCTATAAAATCTAACTTGAAGGCATCTATTTTTGGTGTGATGCGCTAATATGTTTAGAAATGTAGCCACTTGCTCCTCAATTGTAACCTTACCATCATCTAATAGGCAACCATGAGTTTTTAGCAACTCACACAACATAGCAAATGCATTCCTATCCATCCGCAACTCATTTACAAAAATAATGTCACTCTCACATGCGATGCGTTGGATTTCTATCGACCTAATTTGATATCTAGTAAAAGTTCTTTTGCGTAAAGTTCTACTCTCATGATGTCTTTGTTCGTGTTCACGTTCATGTTCAATTAACCAACTTGCAAATTTGGCCAAAAGTATAAGCACGTCTAGGTAAACCTTCATCACCTTAACAACTACAATTAAATGGTTTTGATCCATTATACCAAAAAAAATCAAATAACCAACCTTTTATCAATGTTTACCATCGATGTAAACTAATAGAAGAAATAAATGTAAACTAATTATGTTTATCAACCTTCATAACCAATTGTTTACCATCAATGTAAACTAATTATACCAAGCCTTTATCAACTTTCATAATCAATGTAAACTAATTATACCAAGCTTTTTATCAATGTTTTACCATCAATTGTTTTAGAATAAATAAAAACTATCACACTGTATACCATCAATGTAAATATACAGCAAAAAATCAAGCAGAAAGCACATGGAGAAATCTATTTTTTACATGATGAAATCAGATTTTTTACATGAAGAAAGTCATGGACAAATCAATAGATGAAACAAAACTACAACAGAAAATCAGTGTATTTTACATGGATAAAACAAAGCGACAACAGCAAAATCGAACCCACAAAAGAATTCATAGTACAAATCGAACCCACAAAAGAATCGAACACACAAACAAATTCATAGCAGAAATTGGCCTTATAAACAATCGACAGCAGAGAAACCGAACCCACAAAAGAATCGAACCCACAAAGAAATTCATAGCAAAAATCGATCCTATAAACAATCGGCAAGAACAAAACCATCGACAGCAGAGAAATCGATTGCTTTGAACGAGAAAACACAGAGAGGGAGAGAAATCGATTGCTTCGATTACCTGAGTAGCAGCGAGCTTCGAGCAGAAATCGATTGAGAGGGAGAGAAGCGAGCATCGATCTGGAGCAATCAACAGCAACCGAGTCATGATTGAGAGGGAGAGAAGCGATGTGGCGTGAATTAGGCCAGGGGTAATATGGTAACGAATGACTTGTTCTATTTAGTTCCATGGGGTAGGGGGAGGACACGCGGGTCCATGGTTTGTTCAGGTTAGTCCCTGTTCCATTTACTTAGAACTATAACAAACGTGGGACTAATATGTTATGTTCTGTCCTGTTCCACCCTGTCCACCATACCAAACGCACCCTAAGGGATAGGAACTTACCTCAGCTATTTTGTAGATACAACGGGGTTCTCGTGCCTACGGAAGATATGCACCGGAAGCGTTTCGCCTTGCAGTTTTCTCACAAAATTGCGAAGGTAGAAATTATCAAACTCATGATAGTTTTCTTCTATCAACTGAGAAATGCACCTTCTGTTTGAAATACCCTTGTACTTTTATCTACTTTTACACTTTATTCTTTGCTCAATCCAAGAAGGATTATGATATAATTAGACCATACACTGGGTTTATTTGAGATTGTTCCCTTTTATCATAATCAAAGATGTTTCTTGTGTAACATCCTGGTTTTTTATCCCAGTTGAAGAAAATGTTGAAGCGGACGATTTAATAAGGAAAAATTAATTTCAGAGTTTCAGTAGTGGTGCCATGAGATAGTGACATCTGTCACAATAGCACCGATGGTACGGGGAGTATGGTCGTCTCGATTATCATGGCATACGGTTGTGACATCTGTCACAATAGCATCAGTGTCACGTAATGGTTGGTGGTCCCGTTAATGGTGTCATACATTTGAGACAATGGCACAATGGGTCAAGCGAGTCTTTAGTAAAGTGGAATCCCGAGTCCTCTTTGTGTTCCACTCTTAGAATAATTGAAATAAGTATTTTGAAGTTATTTATATTGGGTATCATCTACAAGGCGAGAAACGGGATCAAAACGGGTGAAAAGTAGGAAAAACACCTCAGAATGGTCCAGGCTATAATGCCCGGCGATTATGACAGTGTCATAATCGCCTGTCATAATCGCATAGAATGTACCGTTGCTTAGGAATGGAATCAGATTGATGGTGTTGACGCGGGCGATTATGCCATGTGATTATGACATGGCATAATCGCGTGTCATAATCGCAGACGGCCTCCAGTGGTTAAAATCGAGATTTTCTTCATTTGACGATATCTCTCTCATTTCTTATCCGATTTGGGTGATTCAAAGTGATGTGGTTTTATATTTGGAATCTCTTCATCATGGAAAGAATATGGCTAGAGGTTGTTTGATGATCTTGGAGCTCATAGGAGTGGAAGGTAAGATCACCTCTTCGAAATCTTGAATCTAGGGTTTGGTTTATGGTTTTGATTTAGGGTTTCTGGTGGTGTATTTTGGGTTTGTTTGTGTTATAGATGAAGGTTCTAGTGATGAATGTTGTGGATCTGAAGCTCTCTTCAAAGGAAACACGAGTTGTGGAGTAAACCTAGATTTAGCCTAAATCTAGCAAGGTGAGTTCAAGATACTTTGTGAAAACTTTGTACATGCCAAAAATGTCCATTTTTGAAGTATTAACATGTTTTACTTGTTATTTATCAAATATGTGAGTATTTGAGTAAGTTTGCATATTTGGTATAAAAGGATTTTTAAATCATGTAAGAGGCTTATACTCGAGTTTTAGACATTTTGACAAATAAAGGATAAGTGTGAGTTGTTTGAGTGCATTACCTTTTAAATGAAAATCATTTGGTTGTATTTGCATCTTTAGAGTATTTGATTTATGAATCGTTGGAAAATACATGTTATTGCATTATGAGACATTTTGGAAATACATGAATATGATTTCATTTGGAAAATGGTTCGTCTCAACTAATGTTTTGAGTTATTACATAAGTGTTGAGTTATAGAGCATTTGCTCGGCTTTGACTAAAATGAGTCTCATGGACATTTTTCCGATTTAAATGACTGTATGTCAGATTTGAGAGTTATATGCAGCTATGGCATTTTTATTTGAGTCATTACATGTTTGGGTGCATTGATCATTCTTTTGGTGTCATGTAATGGTAAGGCTAGTGTAATGGATCCATAGGCACAAGAGTCAGTTTTATTTGGGGATGGGGCAAGTAATAGATCCTGGTACGGGGCTGAACTTGTTCAGTTAGGTGTCAAGTAATAAATCCCAGTTTGGGATTGAACTTAACATCGGAAAGTCGAAGATTGCAATCTGGTCGTGCTTACTCACTTACTGACTAAAGATCCTGGTATGGGGTTGATGTTAGTATAATAACGGGTCTCCCTCGTATTTCCCTCAAATGGCGTATCTTTCAAGAGTAAATCGCGTGTAACAGAAAAGATTTAAGGGCGTATCTTTCAAGAGTAAATCACGGGTAAAAGAAAAGAATAAACGGGAAGGTTTGTTGGTCAAATGTTTATTTACCGTTTTCAAGAGTATTGGATTTGGTGTCACGTTAAACGAGTATTTCTATTTAAAGCTTTCATTTCTAATGTCATTTTGGTCTAAAGCTTTTATTATGGAAATAAGGAATTTAGGGAAAGATGTTGGTTTTATAATGAAGTCGTCTCGTTTGAGAAATTATCCTTTATCAAGAAAATCTTTTGATTTTAATCATTTAAATGTGTTATAAATTCTTGAGTTCACTAGGCGTTAAGCCTAACCCTTTTTCTTTGTCGGCATGTGCATCAGGTTATCGTTGGGGTTGGTACTAGCGAGATGTGTGGACTTGAGTGCTAGTAAGTGGCACGATAAAGATTAGAGTCTTGGTGACGTTTTCCGCATTCGGAGATAGCGACTCTTTTCGATTTAGTAACACTAGACCATAATCATGTCTTAGTAGACGATTTGATATATCTTTTGTAGATGTTTATTACTATTTGTTGTTTGAGGAAATTTAAGTTTTGATTTATAGGGAATGATTTATCTTTCAATTGATGTAATATTGGAAATTTTAAATTAGTCGCTCTTTATAAATTTGAGGGTGTTACATCTTGTCTCTCATTTCTTTTCTAAACAATTTTTTAAAGAAATAAGGCCACCAACCGCTCCGATTTTCTTCTCTTGTAGATATCCTAACCTTAAGTAGGCCTAGGAGTGGGGCTTAATGACTGCGTTGGATTGCATGTGGAGATGTAGAAAAAAAAACCCAATTTGAAAAAGCATGAGCTCAAAGCCAGACTAAATATTTTTTCTCAAGACCAGGGTGAAGCTCGACCCTAGACAGCCCAATCGGGATTATTTCACACCTAAAATCCGCCCTGGGTCATTGAAACAGCCTGGACTTCTTTTGCTTACTAAAAGTTGGACTGAAAGGCTTATCCCTAGTACCAATAATAACCTTTGTGTATTTCTATATGCTCGACATGGAGCTGGTACTAAGGCTTTTATAATATAAAAACAAAAACTAACACCCCCACTTGATTCCCTTCATGTTGTCTTTCACCTTCCTGTCCAATATTTTGGTGAAACAACCATTCCCTCTCAAACCCAACCCCTTCCGGTGGAAGCATCTTATCAAAAGGCACACACTCTTCCCACATTCGGCCTAAGTTTTACGATCAATCTTCAAGTATTTAAGCCCATAAAAATTGATTCCTTGTCTTTTTTCTCAACCAACCTCAATACCCAAAAATCAACGAGTTTGAGATCATGGCTACAATAACTACATGGAAATCGAGAAATGCAACAAAGTCCTTAAAGTGCAAGAACTCATCGTCTCTCATCCTAACTCTATAATCTCATTCACTCTTCTCAACGACCTCTTTCACCAACTTGGCTTTAAACATTTTGAAACTGGTCGTTTCGTTCTGAAATTTCCACACATTTTTTTTTGTGTTTTTGAACACCGAATTCAAATAATCCTTTATCCAAATCGACAATGTAGTGACCAAAGCTTATGATGTTGTCTAACTCCAGGCCTTCCCCTTCCCCATTCCGAAATATGCTTATCAAATGCAAGTACATTATTTTTTGTTTCTATATTAAAATGCAAGTATCCTACATCTAGAAACAATATAGTACAACTTATTTGGAGATCACTCAATCTTTGGAAAAATCTATATATAGATGTTAAATGTAAAACAAACTTTTCATGAAAGGATTACGCAATATACCTTTTGGCAAATGTAGTCATGGGCCTCTTGCTTGGAATTATATGAACTACACTTGGCAGTAACATAACTTCCATTTTAATTAACTTTTTCTATCAAGTATCAAGTGTGGTCTTTGTTTTTGATTCTGAAGTTCTAGAGTCACCATTTCCTTGGTGGAACTCAATTTTAATGGCTAATGGACCTCGGTTTAGCTTCATGAGAATGGAAACATCAATTAGTAATAATGAAATGATAACTAAATTTCAGGGAATACCAACTTCTACATAATTTTGTACTTATCAGTTCCAATTACACGGAAATACTTTGAGAGGGCCTCAAAAGTAGTTAGATCATCTGCATTTGAAGTTTTCACACCCGTTCAACCATCATCTTCTATATTTCTAGAAAAATAAATGGTTTTCAGATATCAAAACATTAAGTTAAAGACCAAGACTTGTATCAAAAGTAATATATTTGTCCTGGTCCACAACATATTGATAGGAGCATAAGGAGTTGCTTAAAAAGAAAGTAACAAGATGATAAATACATTACTAGTAACGATCGCAAAGTGAAGAAAGAAAAACTTAATGGCTGAGACATATACCAACTACACGTTAACAATTCAATTGCTAGAAATTTACAGATAATGCAACTTTCTTTAAAATAAAATTCAAGAAAGAATGAAGAGGAGAGAGATACATATATATATACTAGTTATGTACTCGCACAATGCGGCGGGGTACCAAATATAACTATAAAATACGTAGAATTCTGATAGAAGTTCAAGTACTTTAGATAGTAATCCCATTGCATATGGAATATTTCGGGTGAAAAACACTAGAAAAATAAATGCAGGAAGAAACCATGGCTACAAGAAATTAGTTAATATCATTCATGGTTTCTATTAATATTTCATCAAGCCTCTAACATATAGCTAAGTTGACAAAAAAAATTTGAATGACCTAAACTGCATATCTAACATAGAAGCTGGTAAAAAATTTGATCATATAGGCTACCTTTTTTTATTTATTTATCAAAGATGGTAAAATGACTTCAAAATTGTAGTGAATGTTAGTTATATTATTCATCTCTTTGGCTACTCCATATATATAACATACAAGCTCCAATATAGCAAAAGAAATATAAGCCCTTTCTTATTCCATTCATTATCTTTTCATACGTACAAAATGGCTAGATGTTGTTGCGGTCTTATTTCCACTCTCAACAAAATGACACAAAAGCCTGTAGAAATTAATTTAATGCATCTAAAACAACACAAACGTTATTCAACAACCCCCTTCTGAAATAACAAATAAATCAAACGAAAACCACATTTCCTTCCTTTGTTCCTGCACTGGCTCTAGAGATGACAGATGAAAAGTGCTACTCAGTTTAAACTCCAAATAATTTAATTACGTATTCTGGGTTTACCGAGTTTCATCCTCAAGGTTGCGGAAACAACGAAGATAAATTTTCATTTAACTTCTCAAATTTCCCAATAAGAACATCCACACAAAGCGGCGAGATGTCAATTTTAAAGAATGAAAACATAATTCAACTCTTGTTAAAACTATTGGTAACAAATCGTTTACCAAAAGCTTACCAGGTAAACATTTTAAAGGAAGAGCCACAACTCTCTTACTTGCCTTATCGGGTCCACAAATGCAAGTCTAAATCTAGCATCTTCATCCACAAATGCAAGTCTAAGGTGGCGTTTGTTTTTTAAGAGGTGATGAACTCTGAAGTCTGATTTCTGTTCTGAAATGGTTATGAAACATCTAAACAAATCAGACATAAGTGGTGATTAAGAGCTTAAAATGAAAAAACAAACAAGGGCTAAATCTCTAGACAATTGGCAAATCAATTGACAATCTAGCATCAACTAGGCGCTGACACTCACTGTCTAGCGATTTGCTTGTTTTGGCGCCAATATAGCATCTCACTCCACAAATGCAAGTCTAAGGGGTCGTTTACCAAAACTTACCTATGTATGGCAAGGAAAGAATCTTACCTGGTAAGAGCAAGGCAAAGTCCAAGAGTCTTACCCGGTAAGTAAGGACAACGACTCTTATCACGGTAAGTGCTTACGTGGTAAATTATTGCATACAATGCCGTTTTTCTGGACTAAATCTTAGCCGATAATATAGAGCTTTTTGTCATAATCAAACCAATAAGAGCAATACCAAATCCCATGAAACCAATTTACTGAAAGAAGAATCCAAATAAAAAGTATAAGCTGCAAATCTTTACTTGCAGAAATTAAAGATCAAGTATTTACAAAAATGTGGTGTGGTTATTTTTACAACCACATATACAATCTATCTTCTAGGCCTATAAATTGATGCCTTAATAGAAAACACCCACCAAACACACACCTCATATACAATCGCTCTTTTAAGCCATAAATCAACACAGGTTGCAACGGTGACAGTATAATACAAGATTAAAAAAGTGGATAAACAAAAGAGTAGAGAACATCCTGCATGTTTCTTGTATTGGACTTCTTTTGAGTTTCCCACTAAAAAGGTGATTTCTTCCCTAAATACCCTTTTTAGAGTACAATGATGAAGTTACTGCATGTAGAATTTCTTTTCCCTTTGAGATGACAATCTTGATGGTTCATTCACCTGTTGAAATAAATCATGTATACATATAGCACACTTTTATTGGTTGGAAACCAAAGGTTGGCCACCATTTTTATACATCTGCATTTATTGAAACATGTGTTTTTCTACTATAAAACAACTCAAAAAAGACAATGTTTGTTTTATAATTTTTTTAACAACACATGATCATTCTAAAGTGAACCTTCCGCAAACAATCAAACAAACACTCCAACAACAGCCATTGTTGGAAAAGACAATCAATCTATAAATAGACCAAGTGAAAAACAACAGTCTGTAAATGAACCCATAAGTTGTAACTATTACAAATTTAATCAACTAAATGACATGTTTATGCTTAATAATAGAGTGAGAATCTTCCTCCATCTCACAATTAAGGGGATGGATAAGAATCCATCCTTCTTACTTTCACTTTCTCCCAATCTTTCCCAAGGGTTCTAAGAGGTTAAATGGGAAAGTAGACAATACTTTTAGAAATAGAAATGTGACCATTAGTGAACCTGACACACCAACAGTTAAGTGTGTTTTCCACAACAATGGTTTCAACCGGATTGACTTAAAAATTAGAGTTGCAAACTGGTTACAGAAAAAGAAACTCCTCACAGATCCAATTGAGAGACAACATGATACTTTCACACCCCTGTATTTTTACAAACATTTAAAAATAGACCAGATGAACCCATTGAAACTTGAAAGCACAACCTAATTACAGTCACAGATCAATATTATACGGTAAACAAAATTTTCTTTAAACAACACCCAAAAGCAACAAAAATATTACAAGCATTAGAGCTAACTGAATAATTCATATGGAGACTAAATAAATCAGATATATCAAAGGGCTTGCCACTGTTAAAACATATTGCAAACAAAGAAGAGGCTTCACACGTAGTCGGGAAACGATGGAACTGTAGATGGATGAAAATTAGTGTTGTAAAAATTACTGTTTTTAAGAAAATAATGTTTATAAAAAAAATACTCGGTGGACTCATGAAGGATTCTGTTTTGTTGGTCAAAAACACAGCACCCAAAACCAAAAACGATTTATAGTTATATCAAACTCTTACCTGAAGATGGAGAAAGTCGAAGTCGAAATAAAAATTGTCGAACCTGAAGATAGATTGAGAAAGCCTTACCTAGATGTCGAATATTGAAGATGGAGAAATCCAAACTCAGATGTGGACCATTGAAGATGGAGAAAATTGAAATCGAAATCCAAAAAGAGCCATGGGGACAATTGCTCAGAGAACCATCAAACTGAAATAATTATAAGACATAATGCGGTACCATTTGTTGTGCAAAAAATAATAATGTGGTACCATTGGGTTTTAAAAAAATGAGTTCAAAAAATACCTTTGAAGAATCCCTAAGAACAAATCTGCAACAGAAGAAAAGCATGCAAGAACAATAGAACATAAACAAATCTTAAAACAAAAACAATAGTTACACGTACCTCGTTCAAACAATTTTGTGTAAAAGAAATTTAGGGTTTTGCAAAAACGAGAAGGCAACTTGTGCCGAGAATGAGAAATGGACCGAGTGTGAATCGATGAAAAGGAAAATCAAATTACCTGGAACCAAGCGTGAATCAGAGAAAGCATATATCAGGAAGCGATGTGTTTTGAATCAATATAAGTAATCAATCAAAGCAAAACAAAAATCAAGCAGAAGTTAGGGTTTTACCTGGATTCTAACCATAATTTCAACAAACAAAAATGAAAGCTTACCTGATTGTCTTAAAAAGAGAGAAAATTGGAGATCATTGGAAAAAGAGAACGATGAGCAAACACTTAAAGATTGTGAATCGCCTCCTTCGGAGTTAGAATCGTCACTTTGGGAGAAGGGAAGAAGGCTGGAAAAGATGGATGATGAGAGGGAGGCGTGAACTGCTTAGGGAACATAAAGACTCTGAATTGTGTTTAAGAGATTTTCAAAATTTGTGCTTTAATAAGTTGTACATTGTGTTTTCTGGATTGTAATTAAGATATTTTAAGAAATGGTGCTTAAAAAGATAGTACCTTAGGCTTTATTAGTTGTTTTTAAGAGATTGTTGGATTTTCTTTATAAAGTAGTATATATATATATATAGGGTTGGTATCTGTTGCAAACTGTACATTATTTGCAAGCTTTGTAAACTAATCCACACCCTTAAATAAATAGATCTACAGTTGATAGTGAACGGTGGCAATATTGTAATTAAAAGGAACTTGGTCATCCATTGCTGACGTGCGTTGTTTGACCCAAGGGCATTTTCGGAATCATACAATTAACAGATAGATCGATATTCAAATTTTGGCAACTATTCATGAACAATGTCTTCCAGAAATAAACTCCGACTGTTTTGGTAGTTTTACGATTACACCGGGATATTCAGAATCATTCATCAAAAGCAATCCTATATTCAAGCAAATGTATCATCACCGATTAAATCAACATCTTGTTTAATATAATTTTAACAAAAAACGTATCATTAGATTCAAAATTAAAGATCATTGATCATAACGAATTCGGAATATACACTGGACGCTTAGTATAAAATTTATACTATTCATGAGTTCAGTAAACAGATTCAACAAACTATCGTTATGATCTAAGATGATGTTCATGAAACTAACTATATATTAATCCCAATTCATGAACATAGAAACATGTTCATGAAACTAATCTTCATCACCGACCTGGTTGTCATTCTCCAACTGAGTTTCGTTTGTTATAAAACTATTGAAAGTTCCGATACAGTTTACACGATTATCATCATCTTCATCGACATACGTTTCATTTGATTCTTCTTCAACCACGTCATTATTTTGACGTACATCGGCCATTTTCTAACAAACACAAAAACGCCAACGAACAAATGAAATCTGTTTATTTTCATCGAGTATTTTGATATGCATCATCTCTCTATCATATATACAGCAACATAATATTTTCAGTTTCATTGTTACCGTGTTTCTCGCACTTACCTTTGATGAATATTTATTATATTAATTCATAATATTTGATAAAATTATTTAATTACCTGTATGCCCCCATCCGTTAATAGTGGATTAAATTAAAGAATGTCCACATGTCATTATTTCATTGGTTCATGTCGGTTTACAAAGTTTGCAAATAATGTACAGTTTGCATCGGATACGTGGCCTATATATATACTAGTTGTGTACCCTCGCGATGCAGCGGAGGTGAATCTAATTTTGAAGTGAATAACTCAAACATAATTCTCATGATCAGGCGTTTCCCTAAAGAACAAGGCAACATGATCCGACGTTTCCCAGATTGAAATTCTCATGACACAAATTTCACAATCAGATTAATCTAACAGTGAAAAGTAGGGTACATAACATTCATCAAAAACCACCCTAAAGAACAATTTTTTAAGTGTTTTGATGAATCAAAAGATGAGTTAAAGTCCGATTGAAATAGTCACGTGGTTGATCTTGGTACCAATAAAATACCTAATTGGGTACAACGTCCTAGAGATCATCACTTTCAAGAACAAGCAATTCAAATGCTTCATTGAGCTCTTGTCATGGAAAACATGGCAGTGCAAAACAAACTTTTTCATAACTCCGCCAACAATTTCAACTCTCATCGGCTCATCACTTTTGTTTGGTTTGTGATACTCAGAGATAGGGAAGTTTTCTAAAAAGAAACATTAACATATATAACTAACGTCAGTGAAATACTAATAATTATATGAACTTATAAGACAATGTAGCATATGATGGAACATAAAACACGTTGAAATCACAATTTCAACAAAATTTCATAAAACTTATGGTTCCCCATTTTTCATAACAAAACAATGATTGAAAGCTACATTTAACAATTGAAATCAAAATTTCAACCATTTACGATTTGCAATTTGTACCAAATAGAAGCTATAATTCTGATGATGAGCATTATGCTTGAAATTGATACAGAATGAACCATTTTTCCAGATCTCAGGAATTGCTACAAGCAATTATTCCACATGATTACGTACAAATTGCAGATATGATTTGTACCTCCATTGAAGCTATCATAAATTTTGAAATTGAAGTTCATTTAAGAAAAATCCTAAAACTACAAGAAAATGGTCGGTTTGCAACTAAAGCATATGCAAATAGGTACAAACAGATTATGAATGTCATCCCAAAACCCCTAGCCACTACCTATGTTAATCTTTATTTAAGTTAAGCTATTAGTAAAAGCTTGGTGTCAAAATAGATTATGGACAACCCCTATATCCCTTTGATTCCATCACATTTATTTTTATTTTATTTTTTTTACGGCTCCACCATTATTTATGAATTACGCTTAGTTATATAACCCATGGATAAAAATAATATAGTCCTATTGTATGTTGAAAGTAACTCCTCTCAGTGATTTGAATATGATTCCTCTATATACTTAGTGAAATTCCATTGGTAAACTTATGTTCAAATTCAGCGATAGCATACGCTGATCTTTATCAGCGATCGCTGAAAATCAGGAACCTCAAGTCTACCTCTGAAGATCTGAAGATCAACCAACATACCAAAAGAACATTCAGCGAAAGTCAAAGACCAAGCTGAAGAAAGAGATAATCAGCTAGTGATCTGAAGCGGTTCAGTGATGGCAAGGATTATCTAAACCAAAGTGTGAAGTCTTGTCAAGCCTCAGCGATACTCTGAAAGTTCATCCTTGAAGTTTCAAGTTCAGCGATCAAGTGAAGTTTCTCAAACAAGATTAACGTTGATCTTATTCTCGATGCACAAAAGTCAAACCTTATACTATGTCAGAGAAGGACGTACGGATTGTCTCTTATGTCCCCATCATATCTGATATGGTACTGTTCACATGTGGCCAAAATCATGATTGCTTTTGAACAAAGGACAAGCTTCCTATGAAAGCTTGACACGTGACATATACCTTTTGTCTTGCATTAAATGCAATCGGGTATAAATAAGATGAAGATATCTTCTTCATCTTCATGCATGCTACTTTCTATTTTCTATAACCTCTGTCTCTTTTCTTTCTTACTTCTTTATGCATCAAACTGTGTGATTTCTTAAGTTACAATAGAATAGGTTTATTTACTTGTTCTAATTCCGCTTGTAACTGTAAATTTGTTTACTCAATATAAATTAATTTAAAAACTAAAAATCTGTATGTTTGTATTCAACCTCCCCCCCCCCCCTCCTTCTACAAACTATTTCTATATCCTTGAACTCTTGTAGACTCCTTTGGGACCAACAAGTGGTATCAGAGCAGTGTTTCTTGCTTATCTTTAAAATATCTGTTAACAAAACTATTTTAAAATGATTAATACTAATACAAACTACATTGATAATGGATTTTTAGCTAAACCTCCAAGATTTAGCCGTGTTAACTTTCCATTATGGAAGGAAAGAATGACTTTATTCCTAGAAGGGTCAGATCATAAGATCCCCTACTATCTAGAAAATGGACCATTTGTTCCTACAGCCCTGGTAGCTAGTGTTCCTGCCACCACTACCACTTCAGCCATCGATGAAAGGAGAATCATCAAAACTCCAGATCGATGGATTGAAGAAGAGTAAAAGGAAGTAGCTATTGACTCTAAGGCTAGATCCATAATTGCAATGTCTTTACCAGATGAGGTCTATCATTCTGTAATGAAAATGAGAACATCTAAGGCCATGTGGGATACCTTGTGTATTCAATATGAAGGGACTGATGAAGTCCAAATCACTAGATGTATTAATCTGGTAAGACAGTATGAAAGTTTTATGCACTTAAAAAGTGAAATTCTTTCTCAAATTCACCAAAGGTTTAACTGTCTATTGATTGATATGAAAACTGTCAACAGAGAATATTCTAATGCCGAAATTCTGACAAAATTCATGGAGGCGCTACCTGAACAATGGGGAGTGTACACTACGTGTCTAAAACTGTCAAAGAATCTTGAAACTCTCTCTCTTAGTGCTTTATATGGAATGCTCTTAAATGAAGAGCAATCTCAGATTTTAAGGAAACCCCTCATAAATGATATCAAGGGTGCCAAAAGTACTTCTTTGGCACTAGTGACTTTAGAGGTAGAACCTTCAAAACAAGTTTCTTCTTCTATTACCTCTATCACTGAATTAAATCAAACTGATTCAGAAGAACTCACTGATGCCGACATCTCTAAGTTTGATAACTCTCTAGCATTTCTAACAAACAACTTTAGAAGCTTTGCTAGAAAGAGCAATTTTCGAAAACCTCCTACTATCACTGACTCTGATAAGTCAAAGACTCTGCCCGCTGAAAAAGCATCTGCTATATGCTATAACTGTCAGCGAAAAGGTCACTTTGCTAGTGAGTGTAGATCCAAGAAAGTAGCTGCACCCACCACCTCTCAGAACTCTGATAAAAAAGGAAAAGTATTTTAAATTGAAAATAAATACAGAGATCTGAAAAAAGAACCAGCAAAAAGGCAACGGCCTAATTGCTGAAGAAGTTGACTGGGATCAAGAAGATGATTGGGCCAAAACATCTGATGAATCAGGCTCCGATAAAGAACATCTTGCTTTCCTTTGTCTAATGGAAAGAATTGAGGAAGCTGAAGAAGTCTCTAAAACATCTTCCCTAGAGTCTCCTTCAACTCAGGTAAACATTCCAATAACCTCCTCTATACCTGAAAGTGATAACTTGTCTGCCCTTGATGTTATGACTATTGATTTTTACAATGCTCTCAATGGAAAGATTACAGCTAAACAAATTAATATTGATCTTTCTGAACAACTGAAAATTGTCATTTAAAAATCAAAGAACTAACAAAGATTGAAGAAACTCTAAAAAATCAAGTCTTTGTAAATCAAACCATAAACATTGAAAGACAACAAGCTATCACTGAAAGGGAAAAGGCCATCGCCGATCTTATGGCTGAAAAAGCTACCATCGAAGGATGGTGCAAGGCCTCTGATAAAGTCAGTGAGATCATCAATGCTCAAATCCCTCTTAAAGTCAAAAGTGGGTTAGGATATAACCCTGATAAAGAAGAATCAGAGAATGATCGTTCCATGTTTCGGAATGTTTGTCTCCTCAATCCCTGATCCTTCTTCTTCTGAGGAGTTGACTGTTCTTAAATCTAATGATTTTAAGAAAATGATCAAGAACAAAGTTCCTGACCACGTTCCTAAAATCAAAAAGTTTCAGAAACAGAAGAACTCCTCTGTTCCCTTAGTAAGTCATCCTAAAACTGGGAAGAAAATCCCTGGATCTATTCAAAGATCAACTCCCAGAATTAAGGTCGACCTTACACCCGTCCCTGAAAAAATTGTTATACCCCGAAGGACATCGGACAAAGGAATTCTAGGCTCTGCTCCTGAAAATATTTCTTCTTGCACTCTGAAATCTTTCAATTCCAAACCTATTCACAAATATAGGAAATGTTATCACTGTGGTGAAACTACCCACATTGCCAGCAAATGTCCTAATGCTACCAAAGCTGAAAAACTAGCTCATGGAAAGAAAGTAGCTCAAGCTGATAACTCAGCAAGAGCAAAATTCACCAAGGTTGGTAAAACTTCCAAGGTGAAGATATCCACTGAAACAAATTCATCAGCTAGTAGCTCTTCCGCCACTCCTTCCACTAACACAGCAGGACCCATAGTAATATGGGTACCTATAAAAAATTAATCCTTTTGTTGTATGCAGAGTGCCAAAGGTATCTGGTATCTTGATAGCGGATGCTCAAGGCACATGAGTGGCAAAAAATCTCTGCTTTATGAATACAAGGAAGAAGCTGGTCCCTCAGTGACCTTTGGTGGAAATGGCAAAGGGTACACAGGTTATGGAATTCTATCCAATGGAGCTACTTCATTCAGTCGAGTCGCTTACGTGGAAGGACTAAAGCACAATTTATTGAGCGTTAGTCAACTATGTGACAAAGACTTCAAAGTTCTATTTCTAAATAATAGATGTGTTGTCATTGATTCTAATGATAAACTTGCCTTAACAGGCAAAAGAGTTGAAAATTTGTATGTCATTAACATGAATAGCTCTCATTCTGAGAACATGTGCTTCATTTCCAGAGCCTCCTCAGACATAAACTGGTTATGGCACAAAAGACTCTCTCATCTGAACTTTAAGATGATCAATGAATTGTCTAAAAAAGAACTTGTTAGGGATCTCCCTAACCATACCTTTGCAAAAGAATCTCTTTGCTCAGCGTGTGAAGAGGGAAAATTGACAAAAGCCTCTTTCAGATGTAAACAAGTTTCCTCAGTGGCCTCACCTCTTCAGCTTCTCCATATGGATCTATTTGGACCTGTCAATGTCCAATATCTATCTGGAAAGAAGTACACTCTTGTGATAGTTGATGAATATTCCAGATACACATGGGTATTCTTTCTTCGATCCAAAAGTGATACACCTGACGTAATTATTGCATTTATCAGAAGAATGGAAGTCCTGAACAATCTTATCGTTCGCTCCATGAGAAGTGATCATGGTACTGAATTCAAGAACAGTACCTTGATTAATTTCTTTGAAGAAAAAAGAATCACTCACAACTTCTCATCAGCGAGAACTCCTCAGCAAAAAGGTGTTGCTGAAAGAAGAAATTGAACAATCATTGAAGCAGCTCGCTCAATGCTCAGCGAATCACATCTACTTACTCAATTTTGGGCTGAAGCAGTCAATGCAGCGTGCTTTACTCAGAATCGGTCCCTTATAGTGAAGCGATTCAAGAAGACCTCCTATGAACTATTTCATGGAAGAAGATCCTCTCTATCTGCACATTTTTGGATGTAGTTGTTATATTCTCAATGACAGAGATCATTTGGTTAAGTTCGATCCAAAAGCTGATGATGGGATATTTCTTGGATACTCTTCTGTATCTAAGTCTTTTAGAATCTTCAACAAAAGAAGACAACATGTTGAAGAATCCATGTACGTCAACTTTGATGAATCTCGCCCAACAAATTCTATTCCTATCCCTGAAGAAGATGAGGAGTTGAATGAATGGATGAAATATCATTACGGGGAACCTGAAACTTATTTCAGCAACCAACCTAATGATGAAACTAATGATGATAGGATCCCTGATCTTCCTATGTCAAGCAACAATCCATCATCATCAGGGATCAACATCACTCCTCTCAATCAGATTCCTCCATCTGATACTTCTTTAGGAAATTCTTCAGTGAATAACTAAGCTTCATCTTTTACTGATCAATCCTCTGAATCACCTCTAGAATTGATCGTAAATAATGAAGTACCTGTTGCTGAAACAACTAACTTTATCCTTGAAAGAGAACAGATCGCTGAATCTATTGTTGATCAATCACCTCAACCTCCAGCTCAGCGATGGACTGCAAATCATCCAATAAATCAAATCATTGGTGATCCAAAAGCAGGTATCAAGACTCGTAGAGGTACAGGTAATATCTGTCTTGATGTAAATTTTATTTCTCTCTCTGAACCTAAGAAGATAGATCAAGCTATCTCTGATCCTAGCTGGGTCTCTGCCATGCAAGAAGAACTAACTGAGTTTCGTAGAAACAAAGTTTGGAATCTTGTTCCTCGTCCATCTGATAAAACTGTAATAGGAACCAAATGTTTTTCGAAATAAGTTGGATGAAAATGGCACTGTAATTCGCAATAAGGCTAGACTTGTTGCTCAGGGATACAGACAAGAAGAAGGTATTGACTATGATGAGACCTTCGCTCCTGTTGCTAGATTAGAAGCCATAAGACTTTTTTTACCTTATGTTGCCCATAAAGACTTTAAAGTTTTTCAAATGGATGTTAAAAGTGCTTTTTTAAATGGTAAACTCAGCGAGGAAGTTTATGTTGAACAACCTCCTGGGTTCTCTGATCCAAACCATCCTGGTTATGTTTTTAAACTTCAAAAAGCTCTACAAGCTCCCAGAGCTTGGTATGATACTCTTTCAAAATATCTTCTTAATAAATAATTTATTCGTGGAAAAATTGACCAAACTCTATTTTTAAGAAAATATAAAGGTCATATTATTCTTGCTCAAATATATGTTGATGACATTATTTTTGGCTCCACAAGACTCAAACTATGCACTCGTTTTGCAAAAAGAATGAAGAAAGAATACAAAATGAGTATGATGGGTGAACTAACATATTTTCTAGGTTTGCAGATTAATCAATCTGACAAAGGAAATTTCATTTGTCAAAGTAAATATGTTAAAGATATGCTGAATAAGTTTGATATGAATCAATGCTCAGTAATGAAGACCCCTATGGCACCTCCTCTGACTTTGAATAAGGACCCAAATGGGAAACCTGTCAATATCACTGCCTATCGTGGGATGATCGGATCTCTGATATATCTTACAGCGAGTAGACCCGATATCATGTAATCTACATGTCTCTGTGCTCGATATCAAGCTGAACCAAAGGAATCTCACCTTATCGTTGTAAATCGAATCATCAGATATCTGAAAGGAACTCCTAATCTGGGTCTTTGGTATCCCAAAGGCTCAGGGTTCGATCTAATCAGTTACTCTGTTAGTGATTTTGCAAGATGCAAGATTGATAGGAAGAGCACCACTGGTGGATGTCAGCTATTAGGTGGTAAGTTGATAAGCTGGACTAGTAAGAAGCAGAACTCTGTGTCCACATCTACCGCTGAAGCTGAATAAGTAGCCGCTAGTAGCTGTTGTGCTCAAATCCTATGGATGAGAAATCAACTAAGAGATTACGATCTCAAACTTTCCAAAATCCCTATCTATTGTGATAGCACTAGTGCTATTGTAATTGCAAATAACCTTGTACTTCACTCCAAAACCAATCACATTGAGATTCGATATCACTTTATCAGAGATCATGTGATGAATGGAGAAGTGGAACTTCATTTGGTACCAACTGAATATCAGCTCGCCGATCTTTTCACCAAGCCTCTTGATGAAACTAGATTTAATCTACTCATCAACGAACTTGGTATGTTAAACGCTGATTAAACTCTCCATTCTCAGAACTCTGATTCATCGATACTTGATTTATCTCACTCAGGTATGAATTTCTAAATCTTTACATTCTCTGAATATTTTTTTCAGAGAATAAGTCTTCAAATTAAAAACCCATCACTGACAATCCTTTATGATTTGATCTAACCCTTTATTCTTTATTTAAAACAACAATGTCGTTTATCACATCTCTACATTAATAACTTCTAGCTTTTAATCAAATTCTGTTTTAAATCTAAAATAAATGTGATAAAACCCTAATTCTTTCTCAAAACCTGTTCTGGATTCGTCTTAGAACAGAAGACCATTTTTGGTATTCTTAACCAAGTTTTTCTAAAACCCTTTTCTAAAAATTATGTTAATAACAAGTATTTTGATCTTTGTTCATCAAAACACTTGTTTTTCTTCTAAAAGTTTTGGTAATCTTTGTACCAAAGACATATTCTGGTTTATTCCTTCTATATTAAACCATGATCTTCCTCTTTGGTGTTCCAATCTTTGAAACAGAAATGACCTCTTCAAGCAAAACTACTCAAGCTGACGAGCGTGCCCCGATTGTCCTTGAAAAAGCTCCTGCCTGCCAATTCGAATTGGAACAAGCAACCTTCAAGGCATGCAACTACTTGGCTTTGGTGGACATCCCTGCTGACAAACCTCACTTCAATGATGGTGCAACTTTCATCAAGACTTGTCCACTGATGTATGCTTTTGTGCACAACCCCATTGGCATAATAGCTCATCTTCAAGCTCTCTGGTACACCGCTCACTGTACCACACTCACTACGGACAAGGGGAACAAGTTCCCTGCAATCGCCTTCACAATCCCCACTCTGGGCCTCTCCGCCTTCACCTCGTGGTTTCTTAGAAATGCTCTTCACCTCTCTTCAAGAGGTAAGAATCAGCGATGGGCCTCTGAGCCCACCAAGGAGCAGATAGAGGAGTTTTTAGACTCTATTGGCTATGTTTGGGAGAACCCTGAAGCAAAATCTATGGGATCGAAGATGGAAAAGAAGCGCCTTCTAGCTCGCTGGCAATACATTTTTACCCAAGTGATTCAGTGCTTGGGTTCCAAGACTAGCTCTCATGATCAAGCCAGCAAGCACTTCCAAGATCTTGGCTTCGCTCTCTGCACAAACTACAAGCTGAACTATGCGGACTACATATTCAGCGACATGTACAATAGGGTGAAAGCTGGGAAGAGGAACCAATTCATTCCATACCCTAGATTCTTTGCTACCATCATGGAGTTTGCCTTCAAGGATGAATATCCAAAGGTCGCCAACCAAAGCTTCTCCATGGTCGGCAAGAAGTCTCTGGACATTGATGTCCATCCAAATGATGTTCCTTACACTCCATACATGTTGCAACTCATTGGAGCCGCAACACCTGTGTCCGTCTCACTAAACAACCCATCAGTGAGTATCCCAGACACCTCCACTCCCTCTAAAAGAAAGGAATCGACCGATGGTCACAAAAAGACCATCGCTCACAAACCGGAGTTAAAGAAACCAAAGAAGGGAGTCTCTCAAAAGACTTCCCTCTCTGATTCAGGCATAATACCAACGCCCTCTTTAGCCACAGCCACGATAACGGTCTCTGCATCCGTTGCCGTTTCTTCAGCACTACCTTCATTTTCAGTGACTCCGGTCACTGAAAGTGTTTTAGCCATATCCACTGAAGCTGGATCAGGTACTACTTTCACAGCCCTCTCTTCTTCTTCAACCATCTCTTCTTTGGTCCTCACATAAACATATGATTCAGAGATAGTTGTCCCTATCTCTGATGATGTTGAAACGCACGCTGTCTAAACTTCAGTATTGTTTCGACAATCTGAACTTTGGAAAGCCAGTATGACAGGACCTCAGCATGTCTCTCACAGACATACTAAGACACAGGCTAGTGATCCACATGACACTAGCATCGTACACGATGTCCCTGAGAGTAATCCTCATGATACTCTCAAGGTAAATAACATGTCTAGTCACCCTTCATCTAACCTAGAGCTCTTTTTGGCTGCTCTGTCTACATTGTCATCAAGTATTGCACCTCGTCTTTCTACTTCAGCGACCACCACTACTACCACCAAGGCTGCTGCTGCTCCCTCCAGCGGTAGCAAAGGGAAATCTCCTCAGCAATCGAAGACTAATGCTGATCTGCGCCGGATTAAACAGGAGAAGTTTGCCTCCAAACTTCCTCCCTTCGCTGTAGAGATTCCAAAAGTTGTTCTTCCCACCCCCACATTCCCTGCCATTGACTTTTTGGTCAATGAATGTGCTCTCACAAGGGCCAGGGTAGACAACCTTCAGACGTCTGCTGAGTTCATCTTTCAGACAGTCGCTGGTGCTCCAGGGATGAAGGCCACTATAAATAATGTCTATACTGACATTCAGACAATCAAGGCGAACAATCTGGCTCATGAGCAAGTGATTGCCAAGCTAGAGAAGCAGGTGGAAGCACAAAACCAGGTGCTCGAGTCTATTCAGAAGACTCGGTCCGAAATGATGCAGATGCTGACAAAGATGCAAGAGGCTGGCTCATCCTTCACTGCTGCTGATCGGACCTTGCTGAATCAGGTCATCCAGACCTAGACCACGCACACCGACTCGTTGAAGGACATTGGGTCCAATGTGCGAACAATGATGGTGCATTTTCTCCCCGCTGACAACATCGAGTGGGAGAGATGCGCCAAAGAAATCGCTGATGAGATAATCGGACAGGTCAATGAGACAGTCCCTGGCACTCCGATATCTCCCTACATACAGTGAGATCCACCTTCTACCTCGCTGAAAAAGAAATTGACGAGGAAGATGATGAGGAGGAAGAAGACGATGATGAAGGTAACGATGAAATCCCTCATTTTGGGGGAAATGAAGATGATGATGATGATGATGATGATGATGATGATGATGATGATGATGATGATGACATCCCTCCTGGTGCTCTTGAGCACTTTAAAAATAGTAGACCAGGCAACTTCATGCCTGAAGAATCTACAGGGAGCCTTTGGGGGACGGACCACCTCCTTCTCAGGAACCGTCCAACCCATCTGGCAAAGGAAGCGAAATGGTGGATCTTGATGCCATCATCTCAATATCTGAGGGGGAGACCGCTGCAGAGGTAACTCTTCCCCTTATCCTATATACCACTCCAATCTCTGAACCCCCAACCTATCCATCCTTCTCTCCTCCGAATTTTGGCTCTAACCAACCTCTCTCTCCATCTCCCATTCTCAGTGAGTCCAGTCCCCCAAAGGACTCCACTTTTTGGAAAGAACCTTCATCAGAGGAGCAATTTGTGTACATATTTGATTCTGACTCTGAAGATGAAGAAGGTCTTATTCCCAGACGTCGTGCACAAAGACCTCTAATAATCGAGCCTGAAGAAGAAGAAAGGCGAATAAATTTCCTAAAGGAACTTGAAGCGAAAAGAATAAGGATGTCCATTGATGAACCAGAAAACCCTATGCCTATCAGCATGGTAGATGATTTTGACTTCCTACCTAAAGAGGAGAGAGCACAAGCACTAGAAGCTCAGAGAATCAGGGACGAAAAGATGAAGCAAACAGAAAATGATCTTGAGCTTGCAAGAAAGATACTCAGGGAGGATGCTGCAAGATATAAAGCGAGTAAAAAGCTGAACGAGAAAAGTAAAAGAGTCGCTGAAGCTCTGGCACAAAGAGAACTGAATGAAGAAAATCTAAACGTGAATCCCATCCTCGCTCAAGAAAAGATCCTAAATGCACTAACTAATGAAGAGCCAAGCCACAGAGAAAAGGAACTACGCTGGTGCACTGAACGATTCAATTTTCGACGGTCTGACTCAAAAATCATTCGAGCAACTATCGAAGGACGTCCTTCCAAGAGAAGTGGTCTGAAGGTATATGTACAAATGTACAGGCATGCGAATTATGAAAAAGAAGAAGCCAAGTTCTTAAAATTCCATGGATACTCTAAATGGCTAGAAATCAGAGATGCCATTCAGCGTTCTAAATCAAAATTTAAAGATGCGGTGGAAAGAGCATTGGATCAGCTACTTTAGAGGATGTCACGGCATGTGCAAGTTCCGCCTCTCCCTGAGCCTACAAGAAGAAGAAGATCAAATGCTGAAGGAGGTTCATCTTCTAAAAGCGAACATGAAACCAAATTCAACTATGAAAGCATTCGTGGCCATCTTTAAATCCCTAACATCTCAATGTTGAACTCCTCTCTCCCTCAAGATCGAAGATATGAAGAAAATGAAATCATCACCTTCCCTGAACCTGGTATGGTTTTCTTGGATAATGATGGATTCTTAGGACTCTTCAGGAACCGAGAAGTCAACAAGGCTCCATCAGCTTTCATAAAGATCATGCATCATCACTGTTGGTTAGATGATCCTCTGATGAATCGATAAAAGAAGATCTATGAAAATGAACTACGAAGACATGAAAGACTCTCTGATTGATCTATGGTTTTCTTTTCCTTTTGTAGCATTCTTCAGCTTATTGTACTTTTATCTTACAAATTTGTAATTTCATTTTCTATGTAATTTCTTCAGATTATTCTTAATGAAATTTCAAATGAAGTACTCTACTCCAATTGTGTACTAAAAGGATCCCTGAAAACAGTAAATGGGACAATGGACATAAGAGTTCTAATTTCTTTACAAACCTCTTTACTCACTGATATTTCTCTCTGAAATTTAAATCAGTGAATGTACTTAAAGCCTCAACTTGTAGAAATTGTGTTTTCATATCCTCATAAATGAAACTCAATGGCTATAATAGATTAGCTGAAAAAGATCTCACAGATTAGTACTTAGAAATTTTTACTTCAATATTTCTTAAGTCCCTACTGATTCTTTCAAGTAATTTTCCCATATTACTTAATCATAATCAAATAGGGGGAGATTGTTGATCATAACTCCTCTCAGTGATTTGAATATGATTCCTCTATATACTTAGTGAAATTCCATTGGTAAACTTATGTTCAAATTCAGCGATAGCATACGCTGATCGTTATCAGCGATCGCTGAAAATCAGGAACCTCAAGTCTACCTCTGAAGATCTGAAGATCAACCAACACACCAGAAGAACATTCAGCGAAAGTCGAAGACCAAGCTGAAGAAAGAGATAATCAGCTAGTGATCTGAAGCGGTTCAGTGATAGCAAGGATTATCTAAGCCAAAGTGTGAAGTCTTGTCAAGCCTTAGCGATACTCTGAAAGTTCATCCTTGAAATTTCAAGTTCAGCGATCAAGTGAAGTTTCTCAAACAAGATTAACGTTGATCTTATTCTCGATCCACAAAAGTCAAACCTTATACTATGTCAGAGAAGGACATACGGATTGTCTCTTATGTCCCCATCATATCTGATATGGTACTGTTCACACGCGGTCAAAAGCATGGTTGCTTTTGAACAAAGGACAAGCTTCCTATGAAAGCTTGACACGTGGCATATACCTTTTGTCTTGCATTAGATGCAAACGGGTATAAATAAGATGAAGACATCTTCTTCATCTTCATGCATGCTACTTTCTATTTTCTATAACCTTTGTCTCTTTTCTTTCTTACTTCCTTGTGCATCAAACTGTGTGATTTCTTAAGTTACAATAAAATAGGTTTATTTACTTGTTCTAATTCCGCTTGTAACTGTAATTTGTTTATTCAATATAAACTAATTTAAAAACTAAAAATTTGTGTGTTTGTATTCAACCCCCCCCCCCTACAAATTGTTTCTATATCCTTGAACTCTTGTAGACTCCTTTGGGACCAGCATTGTAAAATACCCATCATAGATTCCTTTACTGCTTTAATACACTAACAATTCCAAGAAGCAAGAACCTTTTTCCTGAGAAAGAGACGTACCTGATCAATGAAAGCAGATCGGTTTTTCTTAAGACAAAATTGATGGTCTCCTCTTTTGAAAAATCAATGAAAAGGTCGACGGAAGCTATTGATCGTAAACTGCAGTTAGATGGAAGAGTGTAATATGAGAAATAAGATGAGCGAAATTCAAAATCAAAAACCACAATAGCTAAAATCAAACAACCCCTAGCATAAAAACAAACATCCCATGTGGAGAAGTATTTTAACATCAACCCAAAATCACACAACCCCTGTTGAGATCTCTTTCCTTCCTTTAAGCATTCCATAGGTTGCATATAGGTGTTTACATTAGAGCTTCACAACCATCTCGTCATACATGTATTTATGTGAACAATCAGAATGTCATAATGTTGAACTACTGGTAAACCATCAAACATTTTAAAAGAGTGTGGCATTTGTGTGCCAATGATGGTGGTTGTGAGTTGATAACAAAATTTAGGCAACCTATACAATCATCAAATAGTAGCTAGCAAACTGTAACCAAAATCAAACAGCCCCTATGTTGCTAAAATCAAACAGCCCCTGTGTAGTTAAAATCAAACAACCCCTGTGTAGCTAAAATCAAACCAAAATCACATTAGATAGCAAATTGTAACAACCACCGCAACGCAGCACCCATAACACCGTAACATTCTCTGAAATTCAACCAACATAATACACATCGAAAGCAAATTAAAGAATTGTGATTCCTTGTTTCTAATAGAACAACAAACAGAATACTTACAAAGAGTATTCATTGCAATAGAATATTTACAGAATAGACAATCGAACATGGAAGAAAGAGAGGGTTGTTGCTTGATGATCTCTGATCTCTGAAGATTTGTATCTAAACAGGGAGAGATAAAAATTTCCCACAAAAAAAAACCCCTAAATTATAGATTGTAAGAAATAGGTTTCAGGAGAAGATATTTTGTCGATTTCATCAAAGATTTTGAATATAAGGCGTGTTAAGTCACATAACATACAAGACTTTACCACACCCAACCAGAAGGCCTTCTCCTAGAGACTCTCTCGATCTACATAAATAAACTACTACAAGTAAGACTTATGACCCAAAAAACACTTGCTCAAGGAAAACAAGATCTCAATAAGGAAAATCACCTCTCAGAGCTCCCATGTTTTCTGTTCTGAGCTCCCATGTTTTCTGTTCTGACCGGTTGGTGTGGGGGTCGAACTTGATGCACTGATTTGAGTAAGAAGAGGTCGTACATCTCCACCTATTGAACCACCAGATGCAAAACCAGGCAAAACCATTTTCTTACTAAAGAGGAAGGAGAAAGGACAAACCTGTGGAACTTCAAACAAGCTTCCTATTTTCGCATTTTCTTCCCTGAAAAAACACAATTAGATATCATTCATGGAGAATCGATAGAGAAAGCAAGATAGATATGCATCAATGGATATGAAGAGAGAGAGAGAGAGAGAGAGAGGGAGAGAGAGATAACAACCTGCCGCTCGTAAGAGAAAGAAATGTAGAAGAAGCAGTCTTTTTAAAATTTGAGGTTTTTGAAATTTGAATCTTTTAAGATTGTAGGTTTTGAGATTTGAATTTTAAACTAAAATAGGGAAAGTAAAAGCTGTAAGATGTCGTTTGAAAAGTCAAATTTCCAAACATAAGGTTGTGTATTTATTGGTTGTGCATCATGCTATATTTCTTGTAATTAAGAGATTCTTGAAAATTATTCATGAAATACTTGTATCTAAAGCTTTATGTCTTGTAATTAAGACTTTTGGTGTAAACCAATATTAATGTAGTAATAGATAATATATATATATATATAGAGAGAGAGATCTAGAGAGCGAACGAGAAGAGGAGCTGGAGGTCTGGCACACATGGTACACAACGGATTTAGGGAAGGAGATTGGTGCTTTTTGGGGTATTTGGATGCTTCTGGAAGTAGTGGTTATAGTCAACAGAGATGGAGGCCAAAGGGGGAGGAGGAGGCCTAACACAAGGTACACAACAAATCTAGGGAAGAAGATCGGCGCATTTTAGGGTATTTGGATGCGGTTAGATGTGGTGGTTGTTTTCAGCGATGATGGAGGATAGTGTGAGAGGAGGAGGTCGACACACGTGGAGGGGTGTCTGTTCCTAGTCGACAATGGTGGTCGCCGGAGAGGGATCGAGTCGACGATCGTGATGAGATGACGAGCGTGATGCAGAGGCGTCAGAGAAGGATGCTGTTAAAAAGATATTGTTATTTTTACTAAAAAAATAGATGAAAACGTGAAAAGACCAAAATGTATTTTATTTAACGAACATTTTTAACAGAGTTAATTTGAGGGACGAAAAAACAATCAATTACAAACCATAAGGATGATAAAAAACAATCTTTAAATACCAGAGATGGAAGTCGTTATAATAATAAACCACAACGATGAAAATCGTAGTTTACTCGAATTTTAATAAAATTGACCGAAGAACGAAAAATTAGTAATGAATTACAAACCACAACACAATACCACATAAATGAAAACTGTAATGTCAAAAGTATTAAGGACAAAAGTCACAATTATAAACAAACTACAGGGACTAAAATCATAATTTACTCTCAAAACTATATATAACTTTGTACAAAATTGCAGCAGGCGATCAGATCAAAACACGTTATTTAAGCACAAAACTAGTTGGAATCAACCACAGACAGTATCGTGAAGATGATCGGAGCTGGGAAGATGAAGCAGTACGCAAATGTGCTCGATAAGCCCCTTAGCAAGGGTAGACAAGAGGTTATAATACTCTTTCATTTCACTCTTTTCCCACCAAAATGCCCATTTCTCATCTTCTCAGATCTCAAATCAATCGTTGTTAGGGTTTATAATCAAAGACAAAAATGTGTGATTCAGAGTAGTTATTGACTATGTTTTATACTTGAAGATGCTGATCGCAGTTGCGTTTATGTAATTGGGGATTGAATTACATTTCTTTACTTATTTTGGGAGGAAAGGTTTTAGGGTTTATATTCGAAGGGGAAAGAAAGAAGGAGGTACAAGGGTTTGAATTTATGTGAAGCTGAAGGGATTTTGTGTTCAATTTTGCAGGTCAGTTTGAGTGCATTTGCTTACTTATTTTCAGAGCTTGTTCAGTACAATCAAACCCAAGTTGACAACATTGGAGACCTAGAAAGGAGGTAAATCTAATAAACTTCTAACTTCATGTTCATGGTATCATAATGTAATAATAGCTTACGATCTGAAATATATATCTTCTTACTTAATAGTTATTCCAGCAAAATGGCATTTCTTAATTTTAAAGTAGATGTGTGAAAAACCGTTTGGCCTTTCATCTCAAAACTAATCGGCATGAATGGAATCACCATTATTGTTTGTGAATTAGTTGACGGTTACTCGATGTTTGGATAGCTTTTCTGTTGATACCCCATATATGTTGCCCCACTTTGATCTGTTGAAGCATACAAATGCTCGCATAGTCCAGAATTTTAAGCTGTTGAGCCATCAGGCATAAATGTGTCCGTTTGGTTTATTCTACCATGTAATTATTAGGGCTTGTGACGAGTTTAGATGCTTAATTCTTTAGCATAAAGTTCGGACAAAGAGTGGTGTAAATATACACGTATTATATATATATATATATAAACTATCGGTTAGCAAGTGATATGATGCGAAGAACCGTTATCAAATCCCCAGGGATTTGACTACCAAGAACAGAGATTAACATGGACTAATTCTTGCAAATTTAGAGAGAGGGAAGAAAATCTTTTGAGTTGGTTTGATTATGCGTGGCATATTGGAATTTCTTAAAAAATGGGTGCAAGCTTAAACTACACCAAGATATGATAGTTCAGACTTCAGAGAGTGATCATAAGAAGTGGCCACTTTTCTGATAAAAGTGTCCACTCTTCTGCAAAGAGTTACACCAGAATAGAATGTGTCTACTTTCTCTCGAAGAATTACCATACCACACCACTGCAACTCAGATTTGTTTGTCAGTAGAACCTAGTTGGAACTCTTTTAAGTTCTTAAGAACACTTGGGTGTTGTTTGGTTTGCAGGATTTGATAGGATTTGGAATTAATTTCCATTTCTATTCTATGTTTGGTTTGAAGGAATACTTTGATTTGAAATGCTGGGATTTCAATGAAATCACACAAACATGGGATTTAGAAATCCCATATGGGTAATTGTTATTTCCCGGGATTTTATAGGATTTATTTGTAGTAATGTTTTAAAATATGTTAAAGACACCGTGTAATAATTAATCAATAAAAATATAATTTAATTTTTTATAAATTATTTGTAAAAAATGGAATTCAATTCCATTCCAAATCAATACAAACCAAACACACCAATGATTCCAAATCCCTCCAATTCCAGTCCTTCCACGAAATCCAAATCCCTCAAAATCATTTTGTTAAACCAAACGGGCCCTTAGTATTGTGAACACACTCATATTCCTAACTATTTTGTTGATACACAATGTTAGTTTGCTTTAGTTATGCAAGAATTCATATTCACATACAATTACAGAAAATCCTACAGACTTCCATGCATCATTCAGTATTGATGTTGCTTAGTGTAAGAACCATTCCTGGATTCTTTTCTAGTTTTAACCTTTTCACAAATCACAAGTACTCTGTTACCTAATATATCCTTACTCTGTTTACACTTAAATCCAGAGAAAACTTATTCCATTACTGAAATAGTAATAAGTAATAACAACCATAACCGAAAAAAGAACACTGAACATATTTTTCAAATACAAAACTGTTAAGAAAATGATGCAAAATTTACATACCAATCACTATCATAAATAATACTACCCCTTAACAAACACCCCTTAACATATGATGCATTAACTAATAATACAAAACTTCCTCTAATTCAATGCTAATAGCTGGTCTTAAATGTTTAAAGCAAAGTACATGTGTATAGGAAAGCCTACATGTAGAAATAGAAATTAAATGCAGTCTTCGCTCTAGATTTATCGACCCCATTTCAGCACATTAACCCGTTTTTATAGTCACCAAAAAGTAAAGAACAAGTCAATTGATTATTGCTCAGCCAACTTGTGCGGTTTTGACGGCTTCTAAATTAAATCAGAACCATGCTTCAATATAAAGGTTTCCTTTGAGCAGGTTTATGTTGACGTGGAAAAGTTAACTTTACATTTACAAAAGGGCTTATCTTTTTTAATCACGATTTATTTTGATCCCTTTGATCCAACAACCACCTATCTTGGAATTCAACGAAATTATTCCAGCTTTTGGCGGTCCCAACTCGTAATTGACGATCATAACTCACAGATGAACTGTGGCTACTTATTGAACAATTGTAGCCACTTTTCTCGGATGCCTCCACTTCTCTGATTTTTTTCATGAGGAAATGCTACTTACAAGATTTAATGAAAATAATAAAATAATAAGAGAGATGAAATATAAAGAAGCAAATAGAACACAAAAGAGAGAGAGAGAGAGAGAGAGAGAGAGAGAGACATAAATAGAAAAGGATCTGAAAACTCTAAATTTGAGAGTTATCAGCTTCCATCTTAAAACCAATTGCCAGTAGGAAGGGTGACCTTTGGATCTTATATGTTATATATTAATTGATCTTACTTGATGTGGGGCTAGCACTTTTGATCTTAAGATATGTAAACCATTTAGAAAATTGTGATACACACATTAAACTGTATATGACGCAGTGGGAAACGTAAAGGGTAGACAAGTGAAGAAACCCTAAAGGATAAATAGTTTACAAGCGTAAAACTAGAAATATATTGGTGGTAAGTTTTTATAAAATCTATCTCAGTTTGCAAACTATTGTTTTTTTCCCATGAAAGAGGGAAACCCTAGTTTGTTAGTTTACAACAGATATGATTGATTATAATTTGGGAATAGATGATGATTGTGATGTGAAATTTAGGATTTCACTAGTTACATCGGACAAAGTGTATTTATGCATTTAGAATGGAAAGTGTGCCTTTAGAATTTCTTTTCCTCCAGAACCACAAATTCCACTTAACTTGGATCTCTTATAGTCGAAAGTAATCATCAAGTGATGCATTTTAACTATGAGGTAGAATGCATATAAATATAAATACGTGTTGAGTCGTAAGTTCTCTCAAACTGGGTCAATAGGAATCTGTTGAGAAGTACCAACCATCTTATCACTACAAAATGACGATCTTTTTGAAATGCATGTAAAATCTGATTTTTGAAAAGGTGCATAATTCATAATCATGATGCGCTTTAACGAAAGCAGGTTCAAACCCATGTCAACTTACATTTTGTACATGATATGATTTGATAATCAGTTATAGCTTAGAGAGAGAAACATCATCCTGCTTCATATTTCTGAGTGATTGAAATGACAAAATGTGCTCATGTTGCACATGCTTTGTGCTTTCATAGGAAACACTATATCCAAAACTCTCATAAGCACGAGGCTGTGACTGTGAGCATGATTGAGCAAGAAATAACTTTGTATTGATATGTTTGAGAAGTTTTAATTTGGTCATTATCAAAGCATGTAAACGCTTTGAGCAATTTTTCTGGTAAAGAAAACATAAAATACTTATAATATAGATATATATTTTGTTGCCAAATAGCAAATACAAAGTTCTTAATCTTGCAATAATCAGGATATGATTTTCGGAACACCCTGCCTTACCACGACACAATATTGTCCGCTTTGGCCTAAGCCGCACGGATTTGTTTCTGGCGACCTGGCGAGGACTTCCCAGGGGGTCACCCATCCTGGTACTACTCCCACCCAAGCACGCTTAACCACAGAGTTCCAAGAACCTGCCTTGCGTGTGGCCCCAAAACGCGTTGTGTTTAGGAAGGCCAAGGTTTACTTATGAACCCAACATCACTCCTGTCCACGGCCGATATGGGATCTGCCTAAGATGTTACAAACACCCCCCCTTAGGGACTCATCGTCCTCGATGAGGTTTGCCCCACATCCCGAACGGCACAGAAGCTGGCTCTTTATTGTTATATATTGCCTTTCACTTGGTAATAAGTGTTTGATATTTAATATCAACTTTATTTCATCTGATCAGATTGGAGGATGCTGGCTATGCTGTTGGGGCACGAGTGTTGGAGTTACTTTGCCATAGGGAAAAGGTAAAATGGTGTTAATCTTTTTTGTGATTTTGTGAAGAATTGAGTGGCATTTTAGATTTTTTTTTCTTTTGGTATTGCTCTGGGATTTTGGGCTAAGCAATACGTTATTAGGAAATAAAATATCATTTCGGGGTTGTTTGTTTACCTCTTTACAGTTCCATTAAGAGGCAACCTCTGAATCTCTAAGAGGTGAATCCTGTTTGGCAAAAAATAAGTTTGTTTCTTAATGGTTCCAATTCCAAACTCTCTTGTATCCTAGATTTCCCTTAACCATTCACAGCCCTAATTTCATTTTGGAAAATTGCCAAACAATTATATTTTCATGTTGTACTATATAATAAGAACCTCTTAAACATTCTGACTACTTAATCATTCAGCAACTGCCAAACAGCCCCTTCATGATTTTCTTTATTTCCTTGGTACCCTTTTTGTATACTAGTATTATATCTGCAAGTTTGTTCGTTCTGAGTTCAATATTGTTTTTCTAAACTGGGAAGTAAAAGGTTGACTTTTGAATAAGGTCACCAGATTTCGTAAACAAAGTAATTATTCATATTCAAATTTTATGCTTAAGCCTGAGAGGCTTCTTGCATTTAGGCATTTGACTCTAATTTACATCTTTTTAACACAGTCCTCCAAAGATACATTTGAAAACTGTATCTAGATAAGTGAAAAGAAGAGGCTCATTGGCATTTTGTTAAAATGGTGTACCATGTTTCATTTGGCATTCCCCTTTTTTATATTTAAGTTATGCAACTCAAGTGTGTATTACATTTGCCATTGTATCACGAGGCTAAGTGCATTGTTTGGTTTACCTATTTAGTGTAACGAAGATTTTTTTTTTCTCAAACAATTTAAAAAGTTTTAAATTTTTTTATGTGTACCCATTTTAACTGACAACCATATCTTGTAACATTTGATGATGTGAATACCTGTTTATGAAAGGTTTACGAAAGGATTACAGCTAATTGGAAGATAAACTTGACATTCATGTGATGAAATGTTACAAGATCAATAGGTTATCGGTCAAAATAAGTAAAAAAAAAAGGAAAATTTGAACTTTGTTACAATAAATAGGAAATTTTTGAACTTTGTTACATTGATTGAGAATTTCTTTTTCTTTTAACACTAAATAGGAACTAAGGCAAACTTCATTGTATTATGATGCATTTTACCCTTTTATTTACTTATTTGAATTTGTTTCTCAATTTATGTTGACTAATATATGGATATTCCTGATATCTTTTTGTCTTCTATCAATTATGGACCAATTGTAAATATGTTGCTGCTAATATTATATAATGGTTTTCCATCTGACTTGGATTGTTGATCAAACTACTGTCAAGTGATGACTTCTTTTTTTATATCCCATGGAGTATAATTATTTTGTGTTTTTTGGTTCTGCAGGGCAATAGAAGGGAGACAAGGTTGTTGGGCATTTTGTCTTTCATACATAGTACAGTATGGAAGGTTTTATTCGGAAAGGTTTGTGGTAGTTTCTATATCTTTTCCACAGTTCTACTGGAACTCATTGCAAATAGTTATATGAAACCAAAGAAAGATATATAAATAAGAAACATATACATATATTATTAACTATGTAGGACGAAATAGTATTGCTATTAATATAGTTTGACCTTTAAATTCAGGATTTTTAGTGCTTCTTATTGTTTTTTGTATTATCGTTTCTCATAATCCTAGAAACTATTATTTAGATTATGAAGTTTTACAAGAATTAAGAAAACGTGTTACTAATGGTAAAATCTTAGCAAAGAATGATCCTATATATATATATATATATGGTGGAAAACCAACTTGCTTTTAGTCCTATGCATCAAAACACTGGCTTATGGTTATAGTGAAACCACAAGTTTGTATCTTATTAAACGAGTGATTAAGTTTTTTAACCATCATACAGGCTTTCTTTAACAAAGATTACATCATTATTGCAAAAATGCAAAAATGCAAAAATGCAAAATAAAAACTATACTCATGCAATAATTAATGATGTTCGACATAAATAGATAAAAGATGGTTTTTGTTTTGCATTTAAATTTCTACAATATGCTCAAAATCAATTTCAGGGAATTTATTATCGTGAATTTTGCGTACTCCTGCTTTGATATCCACCACAGTTAACAAACTGTCTTATATTTAGGTTGCTGACTCACTTGAGAAAGGCACTGAACATGAAGATGAATATATGATCAGTGAAAAAGAGCTCTTAGTTAATAGGTAAGCGTCTCATTTTGCATGATTTATATTATCAATTTCTTTATATTATATTATATTATATTATATTATGTCTTAAAAAAAACCCTTTTCCCCCTAATTTGTGACTTTCCATTGTGCTTTTTATTTGTATTTACTTACCTTTTTCGTATTGGGGGTCTTCTTGAAAACAGCCTATATGTCTTTTGAGACAGAGGTAAAATTTTCTTACGTCCAACCCCCCTGACCTACCTTCGGGTGGGATATATTGGGTTTGGTTGTATAGAGGGAGGTTCAGGAGAAAACCTTAAAAAAATGAAAAACTGAGGAACACCCTGGAAACCATTCATCTGTATGCACATGTGCATACGAGTAATTGACGTTGTATCTTGGTTTTTATGCACGTGTGCATATTATACACATGTGCATACATACCGGACAAATTGCTTACATATAACTTGTATGCACATGTGCATACCGTCCAGATGAAGAGTTACCAGGGTGTTCCGCAGTTTTTCAATTTTTTAAGGTTTTCCCCTGACCCTGGTTGTATATTATGACATACTTTTTGTAATTTGTGTTTTTTTGGATGATTATAGATTCATTTCTGTACCAAAGGATATGGGAACCTTCAATTGTGGTGCTTTTGCAGCTGGGATAGTAAGGGTATGTATTAAGACGCAAATGTTTTTCACCAGCCTCTTGCTGGGCTCTGAAACTGAAATATATATATATATATATATATATATATTTGAAACTGAAATATCTTTGTTTCTGTTTGAAGGGAGTTTTAGATAACGCAGGCTTCCCAGCTGTGGTTACGGCTCATTTTGTTCCTGTGGAAGGTCAACAACGACCTCGGACTACCATCTTGATAAAGTTTGCTGAGGAGGTAAAAGACTCGTTTTTATATATGTGATTACTTGGTTATTTCTCTCTCTCCGTCCCAAAATAAATGTTGACATTGAGAAAGGCACAGAGTTTTAGAAATGTATAATAATTATTAAACTTTTTAACTGGCTAAGTGATGGTTTTACTCTTAATAATAGAGGGAGTAATGAAATTTTCCATCTCATTATTAATGGTAGAATTAGAAACTAGTTTGACAAAAGTTTTGGGACGGAGGGAGCATATCTCTAAGAGGATACGTGGAAGCATTGTGAATCTCTGTAAAAAGCTGTTATAATAGAGAAGATACTTGTCGAGTCCGGTTCTTCTACACCCCAGTTAAAAGTTACACCCCGTGCACCCCAATCAAAACCGTCCATTTCATGATCCATTTCATAACATTCTCCATTTCATAATACATTTCATATCATTTAGGATCAAATGGAACAAGCTCGTTACGAAAAAAATAGATAAAAAGTTGTGAAAATCAGAAAATATAAAATGTTATGAAATTCAACAGTGAATTTCATAACATTTTATATTTTCTGATTTTCACAACTTTTTATCCATTTTTTTCGTAACGAGCTTGTTCCATTTGATCCTAAATGATATGAAATGTATTATGAAATGGAGAATGTTATGAAATGGATCATGAAATGGACGGTTTTGATTGGGGTGCACGAGGTGTAACTGGGGTGTAGAAGAACCGGATTCTCTCTCTCTCTATATATATATATACATACACACACACACACGCACACACATATATATATAGAGAGAGAGAGTCGGGTTCAATCGAGAACGGTGACCAAATAAAAGAACACAAGAACGGCCAAATCACATGTGATTCATGCGACTGGATCGCCCGTTCAATTCCTTGCGTTGGCCATTTTCTGTAAACACATGTGATTTCAGTGCAAAGTAACATGTGATTTGGCTGTTTTCGTGTTTTCTTATTTTGACCCTATCTTGCTGATTTTCCCTCCCTCTCTCTCTCTCTCTCTATATATATATATATATATATATATATTTATTTATATGCTTGATGGTATGTGTCTAGCCGATGTGGGATTCAAACCAATTTTGAATGTCTTTAGTTTTGTCAAATTCATAACTGCTATATATTATACTATAATTTCAACAAGTGATCAGCTTTTTGAGCTAGTGTACTTGTCTTTTGGTTGCCATCAAATTATATTATTTTCTTTCTGAAATGCAAAAACGTTACAAGAATGAATGATTTGTGTCAAAAAATGCCAAGATGGTTCCGAATGTTTAGTAATCTCTTTGTAATTTTAAATGTTTGAAAAGACTGAGTGTGACAAAAATGCAATTTTTTCGTCCACCAAAACAGGTGGAACAAAATTTACGGAGATGAGATAAGATTAGTAAATTACTAAACTACCCATGTCAGATTTAAAACCTTCCACGATTCTTTCACCTGTGTACCTCATTCTCACCACCGTCTGTAATTTGGCGTGTTCCTTAAATTGCATAACGATATTGTTATTAACTTTAAAGGCGATTATTTGGCATTTTGGCGTTACAGGTACTACGAAGAGAAGCAAGATTAGGATGATTATGGTGTTTTGGCTTTGATATTTGCATATGATATATATGATTGAAATACAAGAATCAAACATGAAGGATTTGAGACATAGAATTTGGTCACAATAACTTTTGATTTTTGAGGTGACTATAATGTGTCATATTGCAAGGCCATTTGTGTAAATTTCAAATTGTATGGGTTCTTGAGAAAGATAAGCAGAAAAGTTTTTTCTTTTTCTTTTTTTAACTGTGGTTGTCTAAGTCAGTTTGTGCATATCTCGACTAATTTTATGGGGCATTAAAGATAACAGTCAAGAAAATTTTCAGTGGCTCTCGAAAACATGAAATAGGGACTTGTGGAAAAGAGACCTCAATTTTGGTTGTTGAAATGAAACTTTACATATACTTGAAAAAATTCAATTGGAGTGTGAATCAAAACCATGTTTGAATTGAACTTGAGATAATATACTAGTTCTTTCCATCTTAATCAAATATATTCATATTTGAATGAGGTTGATACTATGTTTTTTAGACTGCGTTTGGTACATGGGACGGGACAGGGCAAAACTCATTGTCCCATGTTTGGCGTGATATGGGACATGCAAGAACTCATTGTCCCACATTTGGCTCGACATGAGACAGGGACAAGGTGGGACAACGTAAGGGAAAAAAAAAGACTTTTTCTTGTTCCACCATGAGACAAGAATGAGCCAAGCAACCTACCACCTCCTCCATCACCGTCCATCGCCACCACCACTACCATCATTGGCCACCTCTACCCAGAACTGTCGCCGGCTATTGACCATCACCGTTCATCGTCACCAACATCACATCCGCTTTGAGTCACATGCCTAGTCCTACCTTCTTGTTCTGTCTAATTATGTCCTATCTTGTCCAGTCTAATCATGTCTGCATACCAAATGCTACCTCAAAGTGCCTACAAATTTCTACAAACGAATGGATTGGATCGACATGGAAATTGGAAGATGAAGAGATTTTTACAAGGTATACATTTCAGATTGAACTCAAACTTTTGAATCTTTCTTATTTTAAATCATATAACTTTTATTGGACGGATTATAGAATTATAATAAAGAAAAAGTGATTCCAAAATCATTAACTTATGCTAGTGATTTTATGGTAAGGTTTAAAAAGTAATCAGTTCTTTTTGGTTTTTGATTAGGTTAAAAATAAAATAAAAACCCAAATGACTATTGAGCATATCTTTTGGAATATTTTTATAAATGGGATATCAATTTCTGGTTTTTGGTATATTTTGTAAAGAACATTGAAACAACTTTTTATAACTAATGAGATTTGAACACAACTTTTGTATGTATAAATTATTTGACATGACTAACGGAAATAATATATTTGTTTCATTTTGCTAATGATGTATTGATACGTTGAAACATAAACGATATTTTTCTTTTGTTTTATAAGTATAATGATTTATTCGTTGTTCGCTTAAAATAGAAAAAAGTTAGATTTCCAACCATACTTTTACCCACTTATAGGCCAAAATGATCAATGTGTTGGGTTTCAATAAGTTCTTCGCTTAAAAGAATGTTCAAAAAACTTGGAGCTTGTTTGTTTGCATTTGAATAAGGTTTATCAATATCATTCAAAGACATTTTTCCAGTGTTACCCGTGCTTCTCTCTTCTATTAATCCAGAACAGTTATTAAACAATCAAATCTTATTCGTTATTAAATCATATACAAGGTTTAAAATAATAATTTTATGTCATTCAAACTGTTCATTCAGAACACTTGTAAAAAATGTACTAAATCATAAAGAGCATTTACCTGCTACCAAACATAGCATATTCGATGATTCGTTCATAAGCTAACAACTTAGCTTTCCAGCTAGTTTGCCAAACATAACGATTAAATCATCAACTAGTTTTTCAGCTAGTTTTCTAAAATACAATGAAACAATCTTATTTTTTTTGGAAAAGGTATCCTAGGCATTTGCCTAGACTAATCTTTGGCAATTTTAAGACTGCTAAAGTATGCAGCCCTGAGATAATTCCCCAGTGGCCACAAGTTGTTTGCGCCTGGATTCAAACATGGGGTAGATAGGTTACTAGCCTCATCTTCCACAAGCCTTAACCAGTACCCCACAAGCCTTGTGGTTTACAATGAAACAATCTTATATTCCAAATATGAAAGTTGTGCTCAATAAACAAGATTTCCATGTCTACTTTTACTCTTTTTCAAGTAAAAAAAAAAAGTTAAACTCTACTACATTTTTAGATACCCTTCAAAAAAAACATTTCACAGAAGGCAATGGCACCTCACATATATATATATATAGTATATAAGTAAAAAGAATAAGAAGCATACATACAAATAACACAAAAATTTAATGAAAGAAATCACTCATTTCTTTCATCTCCTTGCTGGCGATGCTTTTGGTCGAAACTCAATGCTCAATCAGCCACCGGAAATAAATGACATGGCGTTATCACTGTCATAAAACAAGGACAATAAAAATGTTACCTCCTTAATCATGAAATGCTAAAAACTTGTTAGACGGGTTGTTTGGTTGGTATTCCATTACGTCATGTATGGATAAAGTTGTCTGTATAGATTAATCTGATTGTCAAGGTTTTTGTTTACGAGGGGTTCTTTTATAGATGGAATGAACGTGTTTTTTTAATTGAGAGGGCAGGTTTGGAAAGAACTTGGCTTTCTGCATTAAGCTCCCCATAGAAGCTTACTGAATAAGCAACTACGAAACAATCATGTATAACTGACCGAATAAGTTGTGGGTCCCATTAAGCTGTTAACAAACAGGCGTTGAGAGTGAGGTAGGCAGGTGTACAAGGTTTCAGGTTTTTTTTAATTTGACATGGGTAGTTTAGTAATTTACCAATCTATATTCCATCTCCCTGATTTGAAGGGACATTTTTGCCCTAATCTAATGTCACACCTAACATCGGACAAGAAGTTTTTGTTCTGTTTATGTTGTCCTGTCATGTGTACCACACGCATTATGAGTCCATTAATTTTCCTTCCAATTGATTAATTAACAGCATTCAGCCATACAAGATATTTATGTGCCAAAATGACAAAAATGAATAGCAAAATTCCATCACTAATAAATATTATTTGGAGTTCAAGAATTTCAGATGAACTGCTTTTTTTGCATTAAACATCAATAGAAGGGATGTTTATCACACTTGGGTATCCAATAAATCAAACAGAAGGGATGTTTTCTTCAAAAGGTTTGAGTGAAAAAAAGAACACACCAATAAGGTGTGAATGTGTGAAAAGTAAGACAAGGAAGAGGTTGTTCTATAGGGGGAAGGCATACAAGGTTAAGGGGCTGTTTGGTTGGTTTTTCATTAAGTCCAGTATGAATAAAGCTGTCTCTGGATTAATCTGTCTGAATAGATTAGGAGGTTTTTTCATAGATGAAATGGGCATGCTTTTTAATTGGGAAGGGCAGGATTGGACAACAAACTTGTCTTTCTGAATAAAGCTTCCCCCCCCCCTCTCTAGAAGCTTACTGAATAAGCCACTTTCTACATCATTAAGCCACTACCAAACAGTCATTTATAGCTGACCGAATACGCTGTGAGTCCCATTAAGTTGCTAACAAACAGACTCTTAAAAGTGTCTATATCAAAATATATTATATAGAGCTGCAGTGAAACTAAAGAGGATTTTATCTATAGTAGAAGATAGTTGGATAGTTAGTTGGCATGGTAATCACAACAGAATTCATGTTAGTCTCAAAACAAAAAAAAATGTTGGTTAAGCAATCAAGTAAATCTAAGCATTTAAAATTAAGGGTTGGGTTCCGCGAGAAGGAGAGTTAAGATGAGAAGCGTAAGAAGGGATCTCCACCCTTGGATGCACATTAGGATGAGATGCACTGAGATGAGGTGCACCGAGATGCACCAGATCAACTCACTTCTAAAGCGCAATTCACGGGTGGCTATGAGATTAAAAGTGATCAAGGGTCCAGATCTCTTCTCACGCTTCTCACCTTTAACTCTTCTTCTCACATGACCCTATGCCTTAAAATTAATGTATAATCTTATATGGTTCTCATTAATTGGGTTGTAACCTAGGCAGTTAATAGCATGCTATAACAACACTATAGTGTATAGCGGGCCCTCAACAAATAGCGGTCAAGGGTTTGCGGTCTAAAATAGCGGCCGCTATTTGGGTAAAATAGTGATCCGTTATTTTTTTTTACTGTTTTGGACTCTTTTGTTGGACTAATTTTTTTCTTGTTCTTTTGGGCTTTTTTGAGTGGGCCATTTAAAGTGAATCCTGCAAACAATAAAACAGATTAAAGGAACAATTAAATTAGGTCAAACACGATTCCATAATCAACATCTCTAAAGTCCAAACCTCTGCTCAAAGTCCTACTTGATTAAGAAATAAGAATCGGTTTGATTCCACATATTTTGCTCGATAAACATGCTCAATTAAGGATCAATTAGATTTTGCTTGTGTGGTTTTAATTGTTTGACTTGAATCAATTGATATGTATTAGGCATACAATATTTTAAATTATATATATATATATATTCGTATTTATTTTATGAGCCTATTCTTTTACCGCTATAACCGCTATTTAAAATCAAGGTCCCGACCTCTATTTCCGCTATCGACTGTCTTAACTGCTTAAACTTTCATATACCAAGTGTTAAATGATACTCTCTCTCCATCCCGAAATAAATGTCCACAACGATATCACACCTTTTAGTTAACTAAATGACAACTTTACCCTTACTAACAGAGGGAAGTAATAAAATTCTCCATCCCATTAAGTGTAGAATTGAAAAATAGGCACTTCCTTTTGAAAGTGGACACTTATTTTGGGACAAACTACTATAGAGATGTAAAAACTTATTTTGGGTATTTTGGGACGGAGGGAGTATATCTTAACATACAACAATATAAGTCTCTTCACGGATACACCATCATCAACCTTGCAACAGTTGCTAACTTGTTATGGACAATCAAAACATTTTGAAAGGTTCACGTTTAAGTAAAATGTCAAGACATTCCATTAGAAAGATGATCTAACAAATCTAAACTTTAAAATGGAAAAGGTTGGTTTGTTTGTATTGTTTTGGAATGAAAAGAGAACTAAAACAGAATGTTTATTACAATTTATATTTTAGCTTGACTTTGTAAGGCATCCACTTAGGCCCAAGCCCATCAAATATGTATTAGGCATTCAAGAAGGGAATAGAAAACTTACGAATTAGTCTGTTAGCTAGCAGGGGGTATTTCACTATTTTGGGTAATATCTTGAATAAGTTGGTTGCTATGTAGTATAAGGGGGAGAAGAGGGGGGGAAGGGGGGGGGGGGGGGTTGTAACGCATAAGATTCGGGAAAATGGTTTGAGGAATGGTCAAGAAACGGTTGTGTAACCACCTGATTTTTGTCCCATGTCCCAGTTGAAGAAGGTGGTGAACCGAGTGAACTAGTGAAGGAAGACCAAATATGGAGTGTGTCTATGGTGGCATGCGGTTGTGACATCTGTCACAATAGCACTAATGTATGAGAATATGGTCGGCCTGGCTATAGTGGCATGCATTCGTGACATCTGTCATGATAGCAACAGACCAGCAGCGATACCAAGTGTTTGGTCATCCCGAAGATTGTGACAATGGCAAGATAGCGAGCACAATAGTATCAGATGTGCAGAGAGTTCGTGCATAAGAGAGTTCGTGCATATGGGCGATTGTGCCATGTGATTGTGACAATGACAAAATAGCAGGCACTAGTGTCACAATCATTGGGCAAAATAGCATGAGATGCATTGAGATTTAGTGCATCCGGGCGATTGTGCCATGCAATTGTCAGGTCCTGAAGACCTGAAGTATAAATAAAAAGTGGTTTTGGAGCTAGGGTTTGTCAAATTTCTCCACCTTCTACACTCCTCCGATTTGGGCGATCTTGGAGGTCTAAGGTCCTATATCTAGAGATTTTTTAAAGCAAGTGGAAGGTTATGATGGGGATTGAAGATCTATGATGGATGGATGGTTTCACGAATTGTTGAAAAGGTAAGCTTTTTTTTAGTATTTTGAGATATATTGTTGGGATCCTTATGCGTTTGAATCTTGGATTAACTTTTGGTGTCTTTTAGCTTGGATGGAGACCTTAAAATGTTTTCTTGGAGAGTTGTGCTTATGGAACTCAAACCTTCACCAATGAAAGCTAGAGGTGGGGGGTTTGGAAACTAATTTAACTTTAACCTAGCAAGGTGAGTTCAAGTTGCCTTATGACAACTTTCTACATGCCAAAAACGTCCATTTTGAGTCTTAAAGTTGTTTCCTTGATATTTATCAAATGTTGTTGAGTATTTGATGAAATTACATCTTTATTACATTTGGATTCTATAAATCTTGAGAAATGCTTATAATCGGGGATTTTGGACATTTGGATAAATAAATCATAAAATGTGGTATTATGGTAATTTATGGTATAAATGAAGATTATTTGACGTTAATACGTTTTGTGTATTTGGTTTTATAAACCGCTTGGAAAATGCACCTTATTGTGTTATGAGAGTTATGGGAATATGAAAGGGTATATTTTTATTTGGAAAATGATTCGTCACAACCAATGATGGATTTTTGAGTTAATCATACTTTTGGCGTGTGCGGTTGCATAAATGTTGGTTAAATGCGTTTTTATTGCTTATGTTGACTTTTATTTGACTAGTTAAATAAGTGAAGTTATTGACTTGATTTTCGCCCATTTGAGTTTTGGGGACAGTTTGTCCGATTTAAATTGCTCAATATTGAGTTTGGGCATGATTTTCATTTATTGCATCTTTATTTGAGAATTACATGTTTTAATGTGTTGGTAATTCAATTTAGAGTCATGTAATTTAGACGGTAATGCATTGGATCCATAGTAGGCATGTGAGTCGGTCGTGTGACGAGGGAGGAGTTTTGATGTTCTTACTTTGAAACCAATGCTCGAGTAAGCATGGTGGTCGTGTCAGTATTGCGTAGGCATGCGAGTATTCGTTAGATGAACTCAAATAAGTCAAACTTCGGGATCCTTATTTTGAGGCGTTTAGCCTAGTTGAGTAGGCACTAAGGACTTGACTCTTGAGTTGCTACCTGAAGTGGTAGGCACTAAGAGCCATGAGCCTTGAGGTGCTATCTGATGGGGTAGGCACTAAGGACATGATCCCTATAAGTGAAACTCAAAAGAGTAGGCACTAAGATTATTGAGTCTTGAGGTGCTACCCAGAGTGGTAGGCACTAAGAACCATGAGCTTTGAGGTGCTACTCGAATGAGTAGGCACTAAGGTCAATTGAATCTTGAGGTGTTATTTGATAACGTTGATGTAGGAGTTACTTTGTGTACGCCACATTCGACGGGTATGGGTCTTCCCCATCACCAAGTGGTGTTATTTTGGATAGTGTATTATCCATGTTTTCAGTGTTGATTTGGGTTTGAAGAGTATGCATAATTTATCTATTTTGAAAGACCCCTACCTTCACTAATTGATAGTTACTTTTCTTTCCTATTAATGAAAGCATTCTGCAACCCTTGATTACCATTTCTCTATTCACCGTATGTTTTTTGGTTCATAACATACTTTTCATTAGAGTTACAAATATTAATTTAAAATTTAATATTGAACTTTGTTATGCCATCTTTTTTTACATAAGCATTTGTATGACTCCTCATGGCATTTTAAACCCGTTGTAATTTGATTGAATGAACAAACGGGGCGACATTTATATGCTTGAGTACGAGTATAAATATGTTATTAATAATAATTTTTGTTAAAGTGAACAAAAATAAGTATGAACAATCAATAAAGTTTTTATCTATTTTGCCAACCATAATAAGCAACTTAAAGCTTTACCTCTGGCTCTTGTTTTCAAGGTCACATTCATTTCTTTTACTCAATAGGGAGAATAGAGTCAAGGTTCTTCTGAAGTGACCAGCCTCTAGGATAATCAAGTTCATGAGCTTCCAAATGGAGATGCCAGTTCATGATTCTAGAACATCCAAAGGGAGTACCTTCCATTTGGCTCTCATCTTCCACCAATTGTTCTATAAAGGTGGTCTCCTAAAATGGCAAATAAAACAAACATTTAAGTTTGATATCAACTTCAAAGTGAATGCCAAATCCATGGTTGAAAAGAATATCCAAAAGGTAAAGGCAATATATATAGCGGCAGGTTCAAATGCGAACTCAAATTTGGTTGTGAACGTGAGAACAAATGAGAGCACGACACGTGTCATATTCAGACTGAATAATCAAAAAAATATTCAGACCGAATATAGTATTTATTCAGTCTGAATAATGCTTATTTAGTCAGAATATTTCTTTGATTATTCAGTCTGAATAATCTTCATTCAAACACGTGTCGCTCTCTCATTTGTCCTCACGTTCTCACCAAATTTGAGTTTGCATTTGAACTTTCCTCTATATATATATATATATATATATATGATGCATACTTGGAACCCCTCCTTGACAGTGTCCAATTGACGAATCAAAACTGAGGTGGGTTTTTTCCATCTCTTTGGGTCCCACAAGATCGTGCTGTTGAACGCAAATCCTGACATATCAACATGAAATCTTCGAAGCCTTTTACTCTTCTCATTTGTGTGCCATCCAATTACATGACTTCCATTGCATACGGGACCTTCCAAAACTGCCTTGTTTTTGCTTTGTGCAAGCATTGCAACTGGCCAAGTGCCAAAACGACTGCAGTCAGCAAAGTAAACAAAAAAAACAACATTTTAGAGTTTAGACTTTTGCTACATAAATTTCCTACAAGACTTTTAATGAGCAAAATAGAAACATTCCTTTACAAATTGGTAACGTAATAAAACCCAACATCTAACTCCTCGACAACATGCCATCATCGAAAGAGAAAGAATTCTCAGAAGAAGGAAACATTTCCAAGCAAAAACAGTGTTAAGTGTTTCCTCTTCCCCTCAATCATGTGCAGAATCTTCCAATACTTCATCTTCATTATAGCAAGATATTTAGAGAATAATGTTGATTGTATTTTACCTTAAATAGAGCACTAGTATAGGCAGATTCTGTGGATCGTGATTGATTGATTTATTGTATAGTTACAGCAAAAATGCTATGTAAGAATGTAATTTGTACAATCTCAATTTAATAGAAATCCATTTCTGCAAACAGAAAAAAGGAGTTGGCAATTTGTGGTCAGCCGGGAGGGCAGATCTACCACTACATCAATCAAAGTGTTACAAAGGGCCTTTGCCCTAGCAGTGTGTGAGCCTTTGACCTCCTAGGAGGTCAGGGGTTCAAACCTCACCAAATGTGAGGAGGGTGTGTGAGTTTATTTAGTCCATTTGCCATATATAAATATTATATACTTCACAAAAAAAGTGTTAGAAGATGCATTGTGAACTTGAATAGCTTTGTTAAGCAATCTTAATCGCTCTTGCATAGGAGTAGCTTGTAGAAGTTATACTCTCCCCAACCACCAAACAAAAAATCACCCTTACCTCCAATTAGATATACAACAGAATAGGTCTATGCCTTGCACACCCATTTCGACAAACACGTTTGCAAGCTAAGGCATTTTCAAATTTGTATTCACAGTTTTCTATTATCAATGTTGCAACATTATCCAGTATGTACTCTCAAACTTACGGTGGGAGCATACGAAAGGATTGAGTTGATCTAAGAAAAAAAATGTTGTAAATCTAATGCGTATAAACAATAGTGTAAACGCTGTTCAATTTTACTTACATATGCTTCCATTGTGTTTTTCTTTTTATTTCTCAGCTACAACAATGGACACAAATATTTGAAAGGATGTGTTGAATATGTTAGCTCTTACGCTGCCAATCTACAGATCTAACTAACTTAAGGCAACCTCTGAATCGCTAAGAGGTGAATCCTGTTCGGAAAAAAATAAGTTTGCTTCTTAATGGTTCCAAAACCCTCCGAATCATTTTGTATCCTGGATCTCCCATAACCATTCACAGCCCTAATTTCATTTTGAAAAATTACCAAACAATTATATTTCATTTTGTACTATATTATAAGAACCTCTTAATCATTTCTGACTACTTAATCATTCAGCACCAAACCATTCAGCAACTGCCAAACAGCCCCTAAGGATTTATTTATTAGTCACACAAGTCATAGGCAAAAGTAATCCATAACTAATTGTAGCAAACATACACAATCTTTTTCACAACATATAAAGAATTCATAGTCACAATTACAAAAATGATAATGGTTTAACATAACAAACAGATCAATTAGAGGTAATAACGATAGGAAACAAAGTACCTGATTTCTCTCAAGCTCTCAAACAATTCGAGCGAATAGATATTATCATCATCTGCAAAATAGACAATACCATCAAGCTTATGGTGCTCAATATGTTCAAGTGCTCTATTCCGCTGATGAACCCCCCTGTCCTTTATATTCGTAAGATTCTTGGTGCATACCAAATGCTGATACATAATTCCCATTCCTCTAAGAATATCCGCAGTTTCTGTAGAAGCTGCATCCATCTCCACAACAATCCAAAGAACCGGTGGAGGTACAAGCCGAAGAACTTGCCCTAATCTATTTAAATAAAACGCTTGAAGAGCTCGATTATAAGTGGGTGTCACAACTATTAACTGTTTCCTACCAACATAATCAAACCTCTCCTTTACATTTTCTCTTTTCTCAACAGCCAATTCCACCTTTTCGACCACGATATCCTCTTTCATGTCTACGATCGGTGGGTGATTGACCTCAAATGAAAAATCACGACTCTTAACATCTTCGAATTCACCAAATGGTGCCAATCCTAACAAAAATCCTACCAAGAAAAACAACAAACAACTGTAAATCGATCTCCTCCATGTTCGATAACCTTTTCGTGGAGGGCTGTGTTTTTCACCTCCTATGAATTTACGAACTCCAACACCAAATGTAGACAGAGGCGAAGCGAATCTAGTGGTGGAATTAAGCTTATGCGAGGGTGAATTCAATGAAAAAGGACTAGTATTCCCTCCGTTTTGATGTGAGCGATCGTGATAGGGCGAAAGTGTTCTTCGAATCGAAGCCATCGATCATAGGGAATCCAATCTAATCACTATATTCCATAGCTTCTCATCCCTTTTGTTCCAATAATCAGATTCGAATAGAGCAAAATGAAAGAAATGGTCGTTTTACAAGCTTCAACTTTCAAGCGATTAAATGATGAATACAAAGCAGAGAAGAATGAAATTCTTACTTGATTTGTGAGTGATTTGAAGAGCTAAAAAGTTGAGGCGAAGATGGTGGAATTGAATTTAGGGTTTGTATGGATCTGGAAGTGGAAGTGGAAGTGGTAGTGGAATGAACTAAAAATGGTGAATTTGATAGAAGACAACAACCAGTACCAGGTTGTAAACGCGTGTATTATTGCATTTGGGGAATCATTGTTTCCATGAAAAAATTAGAGTAAATTACACTTTTGGTCCTTTATCTATGCTCGCTTTTTGGTTTTGGTGCCTCCAAAGGTAAAAGTACATTCTTGGTCCCTCAAACGAGTTTTTGATAACACCCTTGGTCCCTCCGGCTAACGCCGTCCAAAATCCTGCCGTTAGGTATCCCATGTGCCGCTCACGTGAGGGGCATTTTCATCTTTTCCTTGATTTTAATTTATTTGGAAAAAATAAAATATATTTAATATTTTATTATAAAATAAATAAAAAAGTAAAATGATAATGATGTGATAAAAACCTTATCACTTTCAACCAATCCCATGGATGAGATGAAACCCACCATCACCATCTCCAAAATTTTAAAGAGTTGACACCGGAAAAGTAGAAAACCCACCATCACATACACAAAAATTACCTCTCCACTATCGCCATCTGCACCGTCACCATCACCACCTCCACCGTCGCCATCACCATCTCCACTGGCGACCCTCTTTTTTCCGGCGACTATCTTTTTTCCGGCCATTCCCTTTTTTCCAGCCATACCATGACTCTCATCTCCTTTCTCCGGCGAGCCACCGTTATTGCCGCCGCCGCCTGATTAAGGTTTGTTTGAAGTTGATTGGTTTCAGCTCGAGGTTCAACAGTTTCGATTCAAATGTTTTTGTTAAAAGGTTTAGATTCAAAGTTTCAGATCTGGATTCGAAGGGTTCTCCTTACATATTTCAGATTCGGGTTTCTCCTTAAAGATTTCAGATTCAAAGATTTCAGATCTGGGTGAAAAGGTTTTGATTCAAAGGTTAGGTTTGGGTTTTAAGAGTGCATATTTGACAACCCAGATCTGGGTTTAAGAAGTTTTGCATGTTTGACAACCCAGATCCAGTGTTTATTATTTTGATTTTTTGTTCTAGAATTAGGATTTCTGATATGGATTTACTACTGTGGCAGGAGATTTTTGTTCTAAATTATAATTAATTCAATCCACTTTATTAATCTCTTTTGTTTTTTATTTGTTTGTACGAAGAACAAGATTTGGTGGAGGTTCTCTACATTTTGTTATTTTTATTTAAAAATATTAAGTTTGATTGAAATAATAAATTTTGTATGATTGATTAAAGATTTTGGGTTTGAATATAATTTAGGTTATGGATTTGGTATTTAGTTAATCGTAGTGGTGGTGGTGAATATCGAAAGGGAGAAGAAGATGATGTTCTTGATTTGAGGATGAATGTTCTTGTGATGAATGTGAGGTTGAAGAAGATGGGTGAAAAGACGAAAATGCCCCTCACGTGAGGGGCACATGGGATGCCTAACGGCAGGATTTTGGACGACGTTAGCAGGAGGGACCAAGGGTGTTATCAAAAACTCGTTTGAGGGACCAAGAATGTACTTTTACCTTTGGAGGGACCAAAACCAAAAGGCGAGCATAGATAAAGGACCAAAAGTGTAATTTACTCAAAAAATTATTACAATTAACTTGTTATTATGTTGGCAAATTTGACCAAATTTCATTCAGGTTTATGTATATAATGAAATTGAATTTTACGCATTTCGGTGTTCATGGATTTGATCATTCCATCACAATTGAAAAAGAATTCAATTCCATTTCATCTTATATTCTTAAAAAGACAAAAGTATTCACATCATCCCAGCTGGATGTGAACCATCGCCGACTACCACTGATATGAACCACCCTCAACCATTACCGATCTAAACCACCGTTGATATGAACCATTGTCGACCACCGCCAACCACCGCCGATCTGAACCACTGTCGACCACCGTCAATTTGAACCACCATCAACCACCACCGATCTAAACTACGGTAGATTTCAAATTCAAAAGAACCAAAAGGGGTATTTTGGTCATTTACCAATATTTCATTCCAATTCCAAAGCTATATTATGTGAACCAAACAGACATATTCCAATTCATTTAACAAATTCCATTCCTATGTCTGTCAACCAAACAGGTGGTCAAACCTTATAACATTTCATTCGAATTCATTCAAATTCCATTCCAACCAAAAACATTCCGCGAACCAAACGCCCATTATGGGTGAAACGAGACAGATCACACTTGTCTCATGTTTAGTGTGTCTTTACGTAGAACAAAATGGAACTAGCTTGAACATATGTGAAACACGCATGTCCCTCCTAATGCCAATGGAACTAAGTGGATCAAGGAAGCATTAACCAATATACCCTTAAAATATACAAAACCTAAACATGATTTACAAAGAATGGTTAATGGGTTAAGCGACATAGATTTTGATAGTGACCAAGTTATTGCTATTAGCATGTATTTTGCAGATAACCTGATTTAACAATGCCTCTGGAATGACATGATTGCTACTTTCAAGACAAGATTTATGAGGACCATCTTAAAGAAGTTAGACGTGTGACGTTCGTTGGTAAACATTTTATCTTTTGTGTTTAGGTCTTTTGCTACACAATAGTAAACATTTCAACTTTTATGTAAGATGTGCGTTGGTAAACATGGTGTTTAAATCTTTTGATTTATGACTGTAAGTTTTTCAATCAATATTTATTTTAGATGTTTTTTGTATTTTTAAATAGTATTTGTTAACATTTAGGTTGATTATTTGGTAACTACACAACTCACTAGAAGTAAATTGTTCATTTTAACCAGTTCTTCATGTCCTGGCATGTCATGTCTTACCACACGCTGAACAGTTGTGTTGATCAAAGCTCCTTCAGTGATTTGATAATGATCATTTTATACTTAGTGAAACTCTTAGGTTTAGATTATGTTCAGGTTTAGTCTGATTGCACTCAATGATCGCTGAAACCTATCAGGAATGATATATGAACTTAGAAGACCCGAAGACAAAGTTTACACAAAAGAACCTTCGGTGATTGTTGAAGACAAGTTGAAGAAAGAGACATTAGCTCCTGATCTGAAGCGGTTCAGTGATAACAACGATTGTCTACATGAAGTGTGAGATCTTATGTATGCTTCAGTGCCTAAAGGAATAATCCTTGTGTCCTTAGTATCAATAATCATATGAAGCGTACTCAACAAGATTAGAACTTGTCTTATCCTCGAGCACAAAGGACAACCTCCCTATTACCCATGTCATAAAGTACGTACGGAGTTACTTTATTGCCTCCCACGTGCTTACCAACTCTGATAAGGTTACTGTTCATATTCGGCTAAAAGTATGGCTGCTTTATGGACAAAGGACAAGCCTCTAATGGAATCTTGACACGTGGCATGTATCTTCTAACTTGCATTTAATGCATTGTGTATAAAAAGATGAAGAACCTCTTCTTCATCTTTATGCATACGTATCTCTTCTCAAACATTTGTTTCTTTCTTTATTAATCTTGTGCATCTTAAACTTAGGGTCCGTTTGGTTTGCGGGATTGTTTTTAAGGGATTTGGATTTCATGGAAGAATTTGGATTTGGAAGGATTTGGATTGGAATGGATTTGAAAATCATAGGTGTGTTTGGTTTGTAGGATTTGGAATGGAATTGGATTTCCATTATTTATAAATAATTTATATAAAAATATTAAAAATATTAAAAAATATAAAAATAACTAAATTACATTTTTGTTAATCAATTATTACAAAACAAATGTTTTTAACATTTTTAAAACATTATTTCATACAAATCCTACAAAATCCCGTGAAATCCCGAGCATCCGCCAAGGATTTCAAAATCCAATGTTCATGGGATTTTAAATGAATCCATGGGATTAAAATCCTTACCATCAGGCAAACCAAACACCGAAATGGATTGGATTTGAAATCCAAATCCCTCAAAATCCCGTGAACCAAACGCGCCCTTAGTGTTTCTTGATTGTTTTAGAATAGGTATTTATACTTGTTCTTACTTCCGCAAGCAATCTATAAATTTGTTTATTTCTAATAAACTCATTTAAAACTTAAAAGTTTGTTTTTGTATTCATTCCCCCCCCCCCCCATAAATTGTGTGGTACTTATATACTCTTGTGGACTCCTTTGGGACCAACAAGTGGTATCAGAGCAATGTTTAATACAAACTATAATGACAATGGCTCTCTTGCCGAACCTCTAAAGTTTAGCAAAGATAATTTCCTTGTTTGGAAGGAAAAAATGGCTTTATTTCTAGAGAGTTCAAATCCTAAGATCCCTTACTATATAGAAAATGGACCTTTCATTCCAACAACTATAATTCTTGTGATTCCTTCTACTGCAACTGCTGCTGCTATCCATGAAAGACGCATTCCTAAATCTCCACATCAATGGATTGAGGAAGACAAGAAAGAAATAGTTGTTGATACAAAAGTTAGATCTATTATTGCTATGTCCCTTCGAGCACTACTAGAAAATTGAGTATTTTCAAAGAAAATTTTCAACGGAAAATGTCGTTGAAAATTTTCTACGAAATTTAGAGGGATTATTGACAAAACATAAATTTTCTACGAATTTTCAACGAATTTCCGTTGAAAATCTCTCACAAAATTCATTTTCAACCAAAAACTTTTTGACGAGACATTCTGTTGAAATTTTTTTGGTTGAAAATGCATATATGTTTGTGAGAGATTTTCAACGGAAATTCGTTGAAAATTTGTAGAAAAATTTATGTTCTATTAATAATCCTCTAAAATTCGTAGAAAATTTTCAATGACATTTTTCGTTGAAAATACTCAATTTTCTAGTAGTGGAGATGATGTTATCATTTTGTTATGAAGATGAGAACTTCTAAATCCATGTAGGACACTTTATGTGTTAAATACGAAGATACCAATGAGGTACAGTAATCTCGAAAAATAAACCTTCTAAGACAATATGAAAGCTTCATATCTGGCATAAATGAAACCCTGTCACAGGTTCATCAAATGTTTAATTGTTTAATACTTGATCTTAAAACAGTTGGTAGAGAATATTCCAATTCTGAAGTTCAGATAAAGTTCATGGAATCTCTTCCTGAACCTTGCGACACTTTCATTATGTGTCTTAAAATGTCAAAGAATATTAACTCTCTTTCCTTAAGTGCTATGTATGGAATCTTGCTCAATCATGAGCAATCTCAAGTACTAAAGAATAATCTGGCAAAGGACACCGAAAGCTCTAAAAGTTCTTCTAAGGCCTCCTCAGATGTCAACTGGATTTGGCGTAAAAGGTTTTCACATCTAAACTTCAAAATGATCAATGATTTATCAAGAAAAGACTTGTCACTGGCCTTCCTCAACACTCCTTTGCAAAAGAATCTCTTTGCTCAGTGTGTGAAAAGGAAAGTTGACAAAAGCAAGTTTCAGATCTAAACAAGTGTCTTTACTGGCAACTCTTCTTCACTAACTCCATATGGATCTCTGTAGACCTGTCAATGTCTTATCCATAGCTAAAAAGAAGTATACACTTGTCATTGTTGATGAGTATTCCAGGTATACTTGGGTATTCTTTCTCAGATCCAAGAGTGACACTCCTGAAGAAATCATTTCCTTCATAAAGAAGATGGAAGTCCTGAACAATCGTACTGTTCGTTCTCTAAGAAGTGATCATGGCACTGAATTCGAAAACAATTCCTTGATTAGTTTCTTTGAAGAAAAAGGAATTTCTCATAATTTTTCTGCAGTCAAGACTCCTCGGCAAAATGGTGTCTCTGAAAGAAGAAAATCGAACAATCATTGAAGTTGCTCGTTCGATGCTCAATGAATCTCATCTACCAACTAAATTATGGGCTGAAGCAGTTAACATGTTTCACTCAAAATCAATCCATAATAGTTAAAAGATTCATGAAGACTGCTTACGAACTCTTCCATGGAAGAAAGCCATCTCTGGACTTTCTACATATTTTTGGATGATGGAAACCATCTTGGAAATTTCGATCCCAAAGCTGATGATGGTTTATTTATTGGATAATCCTTAGTATCTAAGGCATTCAGAGTCTTCAAGAAAAGGAAACAGGTTGTTGAAGAAACTATCAACGTCACCTTTGACGAATCTCGTTCAACAAATTCTATTCCCATCCCTGAAGATGATGAAGAGTTGAACAATTGGATGAAATCTCATTATGGGGAATATGAATCATTCCTTAGTCCTCCACCAAACACTGAACAACAAAATGATGAAGACGAACCTCATATTATCCCAAGCATGATTAATAGTACCAACGCATCCTCCTCATGAATCATTGTTACTCTTATTAATCATATTCCTCCATCTGAATCTTTGAACAACGATCCCTCCGTATATGATCAAGTATCAAACCCTGAACCAATTTTAGAGAATGATAGTCCTTTTGGATCTCCACCAGGGATGATAGGAAACGTTGAAGAATCTATTGCTGAAGCATCTTCCTTGACCCCTAAACAAGTTGTCGCTGAATCGATTATTGATCCATCTCCTCAACTTCCTGCTCAGCGACTCGAGATCATCCCATCGATCAAATCACAGGAGATCCAAGTACATGTATTAAAACCTGACGTGGCATAGGTAATATCTGTCTCTTTGTTAACTTTATTTCCATCTTAGAACCTAAGAAGATCGATGAAGCTGTCAGTGACCCTGATTGGACCAGTGCTATACAATAAGAACTGAGTTTCAGAGAAACAAAGTTTGGAATCTTGTTCCTCGTCCATCTGACAAAACTGTTATTGGCACCAAATGGGTGTTTCGTAACACGTTAGATGAAAATGGAACTGTTGCCCAAAACAAGGCTTGACTTGTTGCTCAGGGATACAGACAAGAAGAAGGCATCGATTATGATGAAACATTTGCTCATGTGGCCAGGCTAGAAGCTATTAGACTATTACTAGCCTATGCTGCCCATAAAGACTTTAAAGTCTTTCAGATGGACGTTAAGAGTGCCTTTTTGAATGGCAAACTTAATGAAAAAGTTAATGTTGAAAAACCTCTAGAGTTCACTAACCCTAAGTGTCCAGGTTATGTATATAAACTAGATAAGACTCTTTGTGGGTTAAAACAAGCTCCCAGAGCTTGGTATCACCCCCTCTCAAAGTTTCTTCCAAAAGAGAAATTTGTTCGTGGAAAGATTGATCAAACCCTATTTTTCAGAAAACATTAGGGTCACATCCTTCTTGCTTAGATATATGTCGATGACATTATATTTTGCTCCATAAAACCTAAGCTTTGCACTCGTTTTTCCAGTCGCATGAAAAAGGACTATAAAATGAGTATGATGGGTGAACTACCATATTTTCTTGGCCTTTAGATAAAGCAATCTGAGAAATTTGAGTATGTTAAGAAAATGCTGAAGAAATTTGATCTTACTCAGAGTTCTTCAATGAAAACTCCTATGGCACCTCCTTTAACCTTGAACAAGAACCCTGATGGGAAACTTGTTAATATAAATGCCTATAGAGGAATGATTGGATCATTGTTGTATCTAAAATCAAGTCGTCCAGATATCATGTACTCAACATGCTTGTGTGCTAGATATCAATCTGAACCCAAGGATTCCATCTCATCGATGTAAAGCGAATATTCAGATATCTGAAATGAACTCCTAATCTAGGATTTTGGTGTCCCAAAGACTCAGGGTTCGATCTAATCGGTTATTCAGATGGTCATTTTTCAGGAAGTAAAATTGACAGGAAGAGCACCACTGGAGGCTATGAGCTTTTAGGGGGTTGGTAAGTTGAACAAGCAAGACGCAAAATTCAGTGTCCACATCAACTGTTGAGCTGAATACGTAGCCGCTGGAAGTTGTTGTGCTAAAATCCTTTGGATGAGAAATCAACTTAATGACTATGACCTCCTGCTATCCAAAATCCATATATATTGCAATAGCATAAGTGCTATTGCAATAGCCAATAATCCTGTACTTCATTTGAAAACCAAGCATATTGAGATCATATATCATTTTATCAGAGATCATATTATGAATGGTGATATTGAACTTCACTTTATACTTATTGAGTATCAAGTCGCTGATCTTTTTACAAAATTCCTTGATCATGATGAAACAAGGTTTAATATGTTGATCGTGAACTTGGTATGTTGAATGCTGAAGAGTGACACTCTCTGTGATTAACTTTGATCATTGATAATAAAGTGAAAACCATCAATATTCTCAATCATACCCTGAACTCTCATGAAAGATATGAAAATCTTGCCAAGGTATGTAATTTTATTGATAGTCCTATTGTGATCAGATAACGATGTAATCTAATAGCAAAAATATGAAATCATCATGTATATTGGTATGAACTTCTTAATGCATGAATGTTTCTATCTCTAGAATCTATATTATTGTTAGGTCTGAAAATGTTGTATCCGAGATGACAACTGTTGAAGACGTGAAGGGCTAAATTGTAAAGTCAACAAAGTCATTATTTAGGAAGGTTTAAGTTTTAGGAAAGATTTAATGTTTAAATATAAGGAAACATCTTATTGTAAATAAGGCAAGTATATAACGCCTTAACCTTACTTTCCTTATATCGTATTTCCTATTCATATAAATAGAGGGTTAGAGTTATCATAGAAGATGAGACATTAGACGTTAGATATAACTGAGAGATCGTGAGCTTTATTCATAACTCCATACTTTGTAGCCACGAAATTATACAAGTTAGATATATGACATAGTGAAGTTTTTTCATATTGTCCTTGTCAATATTAAACTATTACCTGATTTACTGGGATCCACAATTGGTATTAGAGCCAACGATCTGAGTTTTATTCTGTTTCTAATTGATCTCGTGAAAACTAGGTAAATCTCAATTTTTTTTCCAAATCATTCAATAGCAGTTTTTTTTTCCGATAAAAATCCAAAATTTTCGAAAAACCCAGTTTAAATTAGTTTTATTGCTTTTTATCGATTTCATTATTGGTAATTTTCGTTAAAATATGTGAAAGTTCTAAAACTTTCTGGGTTTTAATCTTGAAGATAATCAATCTTCTTGGACTATTAAAACCCAAGATCACCCAGATTTGTCGCACCAAACTTCATCAAACTCACCCGAGAACTTTGATTTGAAAGTTTATCGAATCCCAAAATTTTAAAATTTAAATTAATTTACTTTCATTTATTTTGGGTACTTTTGATTTTCTTGACAATAGAAAACTCAAGAACTCTGTATCTTGCAGCTTTTCTGGTCAAGAATCCTTAAGTAAACTTTATAAACCTTAGTAATTGTTTTTCTTTCTTTCTTTGAGAAAATTGGAAACTCGAAAACTTAGATTTTCTTGTGAATAAAAAGACTAGATAACTTTGTTACTCTAGATCTATTAAGTCAAGAATCATTTGTTTTTACTTTCTAATTTATCAATTAAGAAAATAGTAAGGATTCGATATATTTGTTTTGATCTTTCTCGACTCTGCTTGACCCAACAAGATTAGATATCGTGTCTCATTGAATTGACATAAAACTCTTCTCGAGTCATTTTAAGTTGACAACCTTTCTTCTCGAACCCCTTAGGCACGTCATTTATTCTTGCCGATTCCCATTAAGTCGACATCTATTTTCCTCAAGCCCTTTTAACTCGACATAAATTTTTCTCGAGCCTTCTTGGGTCGACATAAATTCTTGTCGAGTTCTCCTGAATCAACATATATTCTTATCGAGTCGTTTTGACTCGACATCATTAAATCTCGAGTCCTTGATCACTCGAGATATCTTTACCTGTTTTCAAAGAAATCTTAGAAATTTTTCTAAACTTACCGATCGAGATCACTTTATCAGGTAACCAGTGATTACATATATTTCGAACTAATTTTGTGCATTTGAGTTTAAAGGCTTAAATCAAGATGTCCACCGACCCATTAATAATCGATCCAAAATCCCTTGAATATGAATACTATATGGGTTGGAGAGAGACATCTATTCAACTTGATGATTTAAAAGAGAAATACGCAAGTTTAGAAAAGGGAAATAAAGATCTGAAATATTTCTAAGTCGAAGCAGAAATTTGATTCTAAAATAAAATTATCCGATTTAGAAATAGAAAAAGAAAGAAAATTCTCTTCTGATCTGATCAGAAAAACAGGTTTGAAATTGAGCGGAAAACGTTTGAGAGCAAAATTAAAACTTATGAGTTGACAATTAGAAAACTTTCTGAACAAATATAAGATTTTGAACAAATTGTGATTTTAGAGAGAAAATCATCTGAAACGAAATGTTTGAAGCTATCAAAACAACTTTTTGAACTTTCAAATTTTTTCAAAAGATGAAAGAAATGTGTTTGAGACTGATAAAACGAATTTAGTCAAGAAAGGTTCTTTGATCATTGCTAAAAGCAAAAATTTGGAAAAACAGTTTGAAAAAGACAAGCAAGTTTTTGAAGAGAAAATTGGCAAACTTTCAAACAAATTATCTGTTTTAGAAACAAATCTTGTGAATGAACAGAAAATGAGATCCGAATATCAAACAAAATATGGTGTGATTATGGAAGAAAGAGATCATCTCTTGTGCAAAATTAGAGAACTTGAAGGTTATACAACTGCTTCAAGTTCAATTCATAAAATGAATCCTCTTTCTACAATAAGTGTCTGTAAGAATAACTCGTATTCCAATGTCAAATCAAACAGTTATTCTAACAACTCCAAATCATATAGTTCTCCAACTTCTCGGACTCATAATTCTAATTTATCTCACAATGATTTTGTTGCTAAATCCGGTAATTTTAAGAAGTTTAAAATGATTTGGAAAAAGAAGTCAACTACAGATGATAGTGTTGGAAACATGTCACATACATCTCCTGTAGTTAATACACAATCATTTGTTTCCAAGACTAATTTACCTTACTTTGTCAAGTCAATCAATCAACTAATCAGTCTAAGAGCCACAAATCTTTGTTGTCCTACTTGCGAAGCAAATGATGTTGTTCACCAAAGGTATGTTCATAAATGGTATGGTACTTATAGTATCCTCAATTCCCCATTTGTTGTTTCTAAAGCTAACCTCCAAGGACCCAACAAAATTTGGGTACCAAAATCTTTTCAATCTGTTTTGTAGGTATGTCATGTGTGTTTTAAATTTAAAATATTCACATCACATGACATGATCATTCAAAAGGTTATGCTATTTTTGTAGGGAGTACCATCTTTTTATGCTCTTACTTTTAGCTTCGTAGTATCTCAGCTGTGGATCTGCTCTTAATGTTGGCTTCTGATTATCTCAGTTCATAACCCGTTTTACATTGCATTTTGACTTCTGAATACATCAGTTCAAAACTCGACATTCATTATTTTAACTCTTCGTGTGTTAGGACTTAGAAGTTTCAATGGTCAATCCAAACTCGGAAGGACCTACCCATGAAACACATCCCTAGGTTAGATTGAGATAAAATTAAGTACTTATGAGATAAAAGAAAAATGTGAGAGTGTGACAAGACTTAAAAAGAAAATATTTGGTCTTTACCAAACCTAAACAGTTATCCAGGTAGCCACATAATTTATTCATTCTCAATTATTTGGAGATGAATATTGAAATAGATATAGGCCCAATGTCGATAACTTGTGTCACCCCACCCAGCTACTCAAGTATCTGACAAAAGATGCTTGTTTCATATATCACGGAGATTTAAACATATCATCTATCTATTCTTCACTTGGAAGATTTAGATATTGAAACAAGAAGACACACCTCCGGTCTTCGAACATCATGTTCTGTGCACATTAAGTCTTTTGAGCCATAATATATACAAATATTCTTTTACACTTTGCACGAGTCTTTGTGATTCACATTGCATATCTTTGTGTTTATGCTAGAACAGTTTGAGAAGATAGGTTTATAACTTACCTCTATGATAACTGGAAGTCCTATCAGTGCCAACCCGCTGCCAACACTGAATATAGGCCACTTAATTAAATTTATTTTTGATTTAAGTGATAATAGTTGCTATTTGTGCTTCTATGTTAGCTCATTACCCATTGACCCATGGAGATATTTTCTCACATACGCATTTGATCACTTCCACTTATTGTCTTTGACAAAGTTCATAATGCTTCAGATTCTCCTTATCATTCTGAGGGGGAGAAACAAAGTATCAAAGACACATGCAAAAAGATCAAAAAGAAGAAACAAGCAAATACAAGACACGTGATGAGATCACACACGGAATGACGAATTGAAAAATAATCGCATTTGAAAAACTACATCAAACTCAAGTCATCGCATTTGCCTAACCCAATAATCTCAAGATATCGTAAAAAGCTTTTGCCTCTTTCATCAAACGACAAAGTTCTACTAGAAGAAAGATACCCTACGACATCATGGCTCCTTCGAATTTCTGTTTGTGAACTACATGTTAATGTTAAAGAGGAGCATTCGAGCTTATCATCATATTCGTAGGGGAGCAAAAGATTTCAAGATGAAGATTTGTTGACAAAATTTCATCGTCTTCAAAAGTGATGATTTGATAAATTGTAATCTCGAATACAAAGGGGGAGATTGTTAGGTCTGAAAATGTTGTATCCGAGATGACAATTGTTGAAGACGTGAAAGGCCAAATTGTAAAGTCAACAAAGTCATTAATTAGGAAGGTTTAAGTTTTAGGAAAGATTTAATGATTAAATATAAGGAAACAATCTTATTGTAAATAAGGCAAGTGTATAATGTCTTAACCTTTACTTTCATTATATCGTGTTTCCTATTCATATAAATAGAGGGTTAGAACTATCATAGAAGGTGAGACATTAGACATAATTGAGAGATCGTGAGCTTTATTCATAACTCCATACTTTGTAGCCATGATATTATACAAGTAAGATATATGACATAGTGAAGTTTTTTCATATTGTTCTTGTCAATATTACACCGTTACCTGATTTACTGGGATTCACAGTTGTTTTTTTTAAACTTCACTGAGATACTATGAAGCTAATTAATAAAATTAGAAATATGGTATCTCGGTGAAGGTTTTAGAGTGCTGATTTGCTGATTGTAATCTCGAATATAAAGGGGGAGATTATTAGGTCTAAAGTATTGTATCTGAGATAACAATTATTGAAGACATGAAGGGTCAAAGTGCAAAGTCATCAAAGTCATTAATTAGGAATGTTTAATTATAGGAACATATCTTATTGTGTAAAAGGCAAGTTGATAATGCCTTTATCTCTTAGTTTCCTTATTATGATATTTGTTCTACATATAAATAGAGGGTTAGGGCTAGCATTAGAGGTTGAACATTAACGAGTAATTCATATTATATTAGAGAGCATATTGATAGATCTGATTAGAGAGCTTATTAGAGAGACATCTTTGTAACCAATTCATCAAGTTAGATATACAACATGAGGTGTTATTCATCGTGTTCGTCATATTATTCTTGTTTATTGTGTTCATCACATCGTTACCTGATCAATACTGGGATCCACAATTATGAAACTAACAATGAATTCTAGTTACAAAGTACATTAACAAGGAGTATTTATACCCTTACTCTATTACAAAGAGTACAATACAATGTAAGCTCATGTTGACTTTGTTGACTTCAAGCTTTGACTTTCACATCTTCAATATTGTAAACCTAGATACAATATATTTAGTCCTAACATCTATCCTTTACATTCTCTGAATGCTTTCCTATTCAGAGAATGGTTCTTAAAAGAAAAACATATCACTGAAAATGCATTTATTTTCAATGATAAGAGGATTTAATGGGTCATGATTAACATTTATTCATTTAAATGATGTCATTATTATTATTTGAAAGGACGTGTCAAAATCTTTCTGACACACATCGACCATAACGTTCCCTATCCACTCAAACCCTAGGGACGTGCAAAGGGGATAATTACCTTTTTTCAAAAAGTAAACCGTCATTTACCTTTTTCTCTCTCATCTACCTATAAAAGGTAAATTCCATTCCATTTCTCTCTTTACGCTCTCAAAATATTTTAAGGCAAGAAAGGCTATTTGAATTCTATCCGTGAACTCAAGAACCCCAAGAACACACTCTAGTGTGTTTTTTCTTCCATCAATAGAAAAAACTTGGTTTAATCCTCTTTATAACATAAAACAACTTTTAAGTTGTTTACTTCTTCTATCCAGTACATTTTAACTTTTTCTTAAAATGTTTCTAACATCTTTTATTGAATTTTGTGTTTGAAAACGCTAAAAACCTTATTCTAAGGTTCCTTCTTAGAACAGAAGACCATTTTGGATATTCTGATCCAAAATAGTTTTAAAACGTTTCTAAATCTATTTGTGGTTGTTGGTCCCAAAGGAGTCTACAAGAGTGTATAAGTATAGAAACAATTTGTGAGGGGGGGGGGGGTTGAATACAAACATAAATTTTAGGGTTTTTTAATAAGGTTATATCAATAAACAAATTTGCAAGTTGTAAGCGAAATAAGAACAAGTATTCAACCTATTCTATTACAACTTTAGAAATCACTAAGTATTTGATGCACAAGGAATGAGATAAATAAGATCAGCGGTTTGAAGGAGAGATTAGGATGCTTGAAGAGGAAGATGGAGGTCTTCATCTATTTATACCCGTTACATTTAATGCAAATCAGAAGGTACATGCCATGTGTCAAGTTTCCATAGGGAACTTGTCCTTTGTTCATAAAGCAACCATGCTTTTAGTCGAATATGAACAGTAGCCTAATCAGAGTTGGTAAGCAAGTAGGAGACAGTCCTACGTTCTTTATGACAAGGCGCGGAGGTTAAACATTTGTGCATCGAGGATAAGATCAACTTTGATCTTGCTGAGTAGGCTTCATATTGATCGCTGATACTGAGTCTTCAAGGATGAAGTCTTCAGGTATCACTGAGGCATACACAAGATCTCACACTTCTGTTAGATGAGCATTGCTATCACTGAACCGCTTCAGATCACGAGCTATTCATCTCCTTCTTCAGCTAGGTCTTCGACTATCGCTGAATGTCTTTGGTGTGAGTGTTGTTCTTTAGATATTCTAAGTCCAGATAGTATTCCTGACTTTCTGCCATCACTGAATGTAATTAGTGTATGTTATCGTTGAATCTGAATAGTAACATAGACTTTGATTTTCACTAAGTACAAAGAGGAATCATATTCAAATCACAGAAAGGAGTTTGGATCAACAATCTCCCCTATTTGATTATGATTAAGCAACATAGGAAAATTGTTTGAAGAGATTAGTAAGGCCAAAGAGAATTTGAAGTAAATTTTCGAAGTACTGATCTGTGAGACCTTTTTCAGCTAATTCACTATCTGAATTGAATTTCATTTATAAGGATATGAAATTGAAATTTTTACAAGTGTATAAGCTATAAAGTACATTCACTGATGAATATAGAACATAAAATCAGTGAGTAATAAGGTGTTTAAAAGTTATCGGAACTCATATGTTCATTGTCCCTTTTACTATTTTCAGGGATCTTTTCAATACATAGATGGAGTAAAGTACTTCATTGAATTTCATTATTAATCAATCTGAAGAAGTAAATTCAAAAATTAAATTACAATGTTAAAGTAAATTACAATACACTGAAGGAAACTACAAAGGAAAGAAAACGAGAACTAAAGTGTAGGTTCCTGAGAGTTATCAGAGAACTCTCTTCTTTTTCGTAGCTCTTCCTCAATTATTTTCTTTTGAAGATATAGTGGATCATTTTCCACCCAACAGCTATAGTAAAGAATTTTGAGGAGTTTGACAGGAGCAAGATGAATCTCCTTATTTCTGAGAAACCTCATTGCACCATCATTGTCTATAAAAGTCATCCCTGGCTCAAGATCACCAACTATTTCATTATCTTCATATCTTCTCTGAGTTGGCAGGGAGGTGTTGAGCATTGAAAGATCAGGTATGACAAGATGGGTAAAAAGACTTTCAAAGTCAAATTTTGTATCATGTTCATTTCTGAACGATGGCCCTTCATCAAGTTCGGACTTTGATCTTTTCTTTTTGGATTTTGAGGGAAGAGGAGGTACCGTTACGTATTGAGAGATCATTTGCAAGAGCTGATCCAGATGTCTTTCCACAACAGCTTTGAACTGGGACTTGTATTGCTGAATACCATCTCTGATTTCCAGGCACTTAGAGAAACCATAGAATTTCAGGAACCGAGGGTCTTCTTCTTGTCTGCTGTGTTCTCTGAACATATTTACCTTTATCTTTGGACCAGATTTTGAGTTTCGTCCTGAGATAGTAACATTGGTAATTGTTTCAGGGAATACACGTAAATTTACCTTATTTTTGCACCACTCAAGTTCTTCATTTGTTTGTTCTTGGACTTTCTGATGATCTTCGTTCGCAGCTTGCAGAATCCTTTGTTGGGCTCTAAGAGGATTTACCTTTAAGTTTGCTTCGGCTAGTTCCTCTTTTGCTAAAGCTTCAGCGACTTTGAGACTCTGTTGAGCTTCTCGTATTTGATCGTTCCTGAGTCGCTTAGCTTTCAGTGTTTCTTCTCTTGCCAAGGCTTCAGCGACCTTAAGGATTTCTTGTGCTTATTTTAATTGCTCATCTCGTAGTCGCTGAGCTTGTAGAGATTGTTCTCTTTCTTCATGGGAGAGAAAGGAGAATTCATCGTACGTATTTATTGGTGTGGGAGCTTTAGGACCAGAGTTACGAAGAGGGATTTTTACTCTGGTCCTCTCTAGTTCCTCTATTAAAATATCCCTTCTTGCTTCTTCTTCTTCTTCAGTTTCTGTTGGTTCCAGATTTCTTCTTCAATGATTAATCAATAAATTCATATATCAGAAAGTAAGCGGAAGCAATTAATATTGACTAATCAACAGTAATAAGAACAGTAGAGGAATTGAAGAACATATCAACTTTGAATAATAACCTGAGGATCGATTAAGAATTGTGCACAAAACTATTCTTCATTAATGATCTTCAAAATCGACCACTATTACAGTGAAAGTACAGATCAATTTATACTATTACACAAACAGAAAATCAACACATTAGCCTATCACAAAATGCCACCTCATAGAAGAGCGTCTAACAAATTCTGTTGTAAAGACTAGATCTACAAGTGAATGTTGCCACGTCATCTTTGACTCATACTTCAAAAGTCTAACAATCACCCCCTAAGTATGAAGTCAGAAGAGTGGCATTTGTTCAGAAAGGAGCAACTTCAGATACGACCTTTGCAATTTTGTTGATAACCTCTCTGATTGATAATAGGCTGTCAAGTCTTTTGATTATCTTTTCAAGTACTTCTGGATCGTGTTCATTTGCACTGGTAGATATGTAACATTTTGCAATGTATACAACTTCTGAAGAGTATCGATGTGCATCCTTTATTCTGAAAAAGCTTCTTCTGTCTGGTCTTCTGAAGATGACCCCTTCTTCTGGTTGTAGTAAGAACTTACCAACTCTGAATGAATTTATGTTTTCTAATTCTTCATTTGGTGCAGAGATGGCAAGATTATCAACGTTGAAGTTTAGCCATATCTGGAAGTCGACTTGCCTCTTGTATCTTAACAAAGACTTCATGCATTCAATGATTCTTGAATAGGCAACTTTGTCTTGGCTATCAATACCTCTGGACACTTGGGCTTTCATAAAGCTTTCCAAAAACAGAAGATCAGAAGGATGAACAGATAATAAATCATTATCGCAGAAGTACCTGGTTTGATTGTCGTCTCTGATTACTTCATAGATCGTGTACCAGATCTCTGTATCTTCAAATTGCGAGTGCTTTATGGCAGAGATCCGTTTGATAGGTACAGAAGTGTAGACATCCTTTCTTGCATGTGTAACTGGTGTTTCTCCAACATATGGAGCCCCTTCACTCTTGCGTTTAGAGAGGCCCTCATTCACACCTGTTTTGACGTTGAGTGTGGAGGGACTTCCAACCTGTCTTCGAGGGCTGTGAATAACAGGCACCTCTTCGGTTGTTCTGATTGTCTCAATATAATCCTCATCATCAGAGGATGAGATGTTGAAGACAATGTGCTTACCTTGATGAAGTGTAAACACTCCGGTAAGTGGTGCGTCCTGTGGTTGTAACCCCTTTGATGGGATTTCCTCAGCTTCTAAACTATCAGAAGATATGGACTTATCTTCTGAGGTTCCTATGACTTTGTTGGTCACAGAGACATCAACATTGTGTGGGGAGGGTGGTGAGTTCTGGGGCAAATGAACTCTTATATTATCATCATCATTCTGTTGAGAGAATGATGAAGAAGAGGTTTCCCCGGTTGTGCTTGATGCAGAGGATGAAGAATTTTCCTCTGATCGGATGGTTTCTGGGTGGTTTGGACTGGATGGTCCTTGTTCAATGAAAGTAGATGTGTTGACATCCACCTAAGCAAATGTGGGATCCCTTTGGATAGAAGGAGAGTTACGCTCAAATGTGTCTCTATGGACATCTTCAGTACCCTCTTGCATTAAGAGGTCGGCATGGGTAGAAACACTCGGATTTGCACTCGTATTCTTTTCAACCTCAGCCTCACCTGACCCCTTACTTCCTACATCTGGCTCTAAGAACTCTGGGGTAGATATTCTCTGTTCTGAGAATACCATAGAGCGTTTATAAGATTGAAGATAAAGAGAGGTGGAAGGAATAAGGTCAAGCATATACCTGGAGAGTTCCCTTGGAGATGTATAGCCGTTGATGTCGATGGTTGGTTTATGGGAGCTCATTGAAGCGATTTTGCAGAATGGTTGGATCATAGGAGCTTTAAGAGGGTATGTGAATAAAGACGAAAACCTTGGAAACATCAAAGCAGGTAGTGGTTTTCCTTGATTCTAGAAAGATACTTTGGTGTGAACAGCGGCTTTGATCTCTTGAAAGATGAGACTTGCGTAATCCAGAGGTCGGTTGAAGTACATTCCATACATAATTGTAAGGATGTTTCTGCTGGCTTGGTCTTGAGAGCCAATTTTGCATGTAAGGCTTTTGTTGAGAATGGAGATAAGCGTATTCCACATAAGGGGCAGTTTCTTGCGCTTGAATTCAGAAAATTTGGATAGTTGCTCATTGTAACCCAAAAATTGAATGAATGAGAGCAAGGCTTCAGGGGATGGATTCTGTTCTAGGGCAGGATTTGGCACAATCTCATCATGATTTTCAAGTGTAGAGGAAGGCAAATGAAAATACCTGGCAATTTTCTTCTTGGTGATGGGTATTTCCACAGCATTTTCAGGGGTATTTGGATGACTAAAGTTTCCACGCAGGGTTTCTTCATCAGCGATATACATGGATTGCCACACTTTTTGGACATAGAGCTCAGGAACATTTGGATTTGTCAGGGTTAGAGCACGATTCAGTTGATGTTGTTGAAGAAATTCAACGAGGATTCTGAATTCAGCCAAATAGGTGTTGGGATCGAGGAGAACCTGCGAATTGTTTGCCTTCAAAGCCAATTTGACGATTGGAACACTGTCAGCGGTGGAATCAACAAGACGACCTTCATCGTCATTGACATTTGGATTTTCAAGGTGAGAGGCCAATGAAGATTGGTTAGGTAGCTTGTGGAAGAATTACTGTGGGGAAGCAAATACTGTAGAAATCGCGAGGAAAAAGACGAGATACTGTGTATAGGGTTTATATATGAGAGATGTTGAAAGCTAGAGGGTTTTGGTGGAAAGGGAAGGGTTTTTGAATTTGGGGAAAAGAAAAAACGATTCAGTTAGGTAAGCACTCAGTCGTGGAGTCATGCAATCACACGATGAAAGACACGTGTAAAGCATAAACCGCGTGATGAGTCACTGAAAGGTTTATTAAAGATAAATCGTTTGATTATCCCCAAAAAAAGAATTAGAAAGAGAATAATAAGAAAACTAAATTTAATTTGATTAAATCAATTTTGTTATTAATTCTTTCTAATGAATTTAAAATCAGACATTTGAATAAAAAAACGGTTTGGATCCAAATGAAAGTTTAATACTTTCATAGTCAAATGTTTCTTAAGAAAGTAATAAATAATAAGAAAATTTTTAATTAACCTTGACGGCAAGAGTTAAAAAAAAATCGACTTATTTATGATTAAAATTTCAGAAGAAAAATAAGACAACAAAGAAAATATTTGACTTAAGAATGTCAAAAGAACAAGAGTTTCAAGAAAAAATTAAGTTAAATTTGAAATTTTTGAATAACCTTGACGGCAAGAGTTAATCAGAAGAAACAAATCTAAAATAATCATTTTAAGAAAAGGGTGTTTAGAGGACAGCTAACAAAAGTTAGACTTAATTTTTCTCCCCCTTGAAATAAGCTCGAAGCTCCCCCTCAGAGGTTGTACCAATCTCCCCCTTCGCTTTTCAAGAGATGCTTCCTTCTGTGATCACTTGGATATAAAGGAATAAGAAACTTCAACAGAGATGGTCAGAGGCTTCTGAATGATTCTGGATAAAATCATCAGAATCAATCAGAGGTCTCTGATCCGTTCTGAGTAATAAAAGGAATTAACATTTACATGTTTATCATTCCCAACTTGCTGATCAAAAAATAAAAACGCTTCTCATCCAGAGCTTTTGTAAAAATATCAGCTAGTTGATAATCAGTAGAGACAAAATACATTTCAATTGTACCCTTCTCTACATGATCTTTGATAAAATGATACCTGACATCAATGTGCTTTGTTTTGGAATGCTGGACTGGGTTTTCAGTAATGGCAATGGCACTTTCTGAATCACATAAGATGAGAATTTTATCATATATCAGTCCATAGTCTCTGAGTTGAGTCTTCATCCAAATAACTTGTGAACAACAACTAGCAGCAGCAACATATTCAGTCTCTGCAGTAGATGTGGATACACAATTTTGTTTCTTGGACGTCCAACTAATAAGTCTATTTCCCAAAAGTTGACAACTACCAGAGGTACTTTTTCTGTCCAACTTACATCCTGCATGATCAGAATCTGTATATGCCATTAAATCAAACCCAGAATTTTTAGGATACCAGAGACCCAAGGAGGGAGTTCCCTTTAAGTATCTAAAAATTCTTTTAACAGCGGCCAAATGAGATTCTATTGGATTGGCTTGATAACGAGCACAAAGACAGGTGGCAAACATAATATCTGGCCTGGTACCTGACCCCGTCGGCTCGACATTTTTGCAAACACCGACCCGACCCTTACTCAATAGGGCAATTCTTACAATTACAAAAAATACCAAAAAGAAAGATAACTACTAGCAGTTAAATACAGAAGAGACCCTATCATACCTCTGTAGCCCGTGACATCTACTGGTTTCCCAGAAGGATCAGGACCTAGTTTCATACTAGGAGAGATAGGTGTTTTCATAGGTGATGAATTCTGAAAATGAAATTTCTTTAACATGTCAGAGACATATTTTGTTTGATTAATAAAAATACCAGAGGTACTTTGCTTAACCTGGAGTCCTAGAAAGAATGTTAGTTCTCCCATCATACTCATTTCAAATTCAGTTTCCATCAATTTAGAAAACAAATCAACTTCTGTTTGATGAGTAGAACCAAAAATTATGTCATCCACATAAATTTGAACAATAGTTAACATACCTTTGCTTCTTTTGATGAAAAGTGTGGTATCAATTTTACCTTTTTCATACCCTTTCTGACCAGAAACTTGGATAAACGTTCATACCAGGCTCTGGGTGCTTGCTTTAAGCCATACAGAGCTTTGTCAAGAAGATAGATGTTTTCTGGATGTCTTGTATCTTTAAAGCCAACAGGTTGTTCAACATACACTTCTTCTTTGAGATTTGCATTTAGAAATGCACATTTAACATCCATTTGATATACTTTAAAGTTTTTGTATGCAGAGAATGCCAGAAAAAGTCGTATGGCTTCCAGTCTTGCAACAGGAGCAAAGGTTTCATCGTAATCAATGCCTTCTTCTTGCCAATAACCTTTTGCCACCAGACGAGCCTTGTTTCTGATCACAATTCCATCTTCATCTTTTTTATTTCTAAAGACCCACTTAGTACCAATTGCAACTTTGCCTTTTGGTAATGGTACTAAGTTCCAAACTTTGTTCCGTTCAAAGTGAAGTAACTCCTCCTGCATTGCTTCTACCCAACTTGGTTCAACTAAGGCTTCATGAACTTGCTTGGGTTCGATCATACTAAGAAAGTTGACATAGAAAGCTTCATTTGCTGTAGCAGATCGTGTTTTGACACCCTCAGAAGGATTACCAATGATAAGATCTGGAGTGTGTGATTTAGTCCATTTCTTCATCCTTGTTTGTGATATTGGTTGAGCCTGCACTTCTGTGTCTGAAGTTGGAATGATTGTTTCAGAGGTTGGAATGGCTGCTTCTGGATATACTAATTATGAGTCTCTTATATCTGTCTCCCCCTCAGATGATGGAACAGAAGATGCTTCTGGACAATCAGATGTCGGAACAGAAGGGGAGGAAGAGTGTGGGTCAGAAGTAGAACCAGAAAAAGTTATGCCAGAGGCATGAAGAACTGCTGGTATGTTCAAGGATGAAGTTGTTTCTGACAATATTTCGTTGCCCAGAAAATCTTAAAAGATAGCATCAATCTCAGACTCTCTGGAACCTGAAAGATAGTCAGAGGTGACAGTATTAAGTTTGAGTTCTGAAGAGGAATATTCAGAAGTCAGCTGTGTTTGATCATCAAAATCAACATTAATGCTTTCCATAACAGTTTTTGTTCTTAAGTTAAAAACACGAAAAGCTCTGGAATTTAAGGAATATCCTAAAAATTTATCTTCATCGGATTTTGGATCAAACTTGCCAAGGTTATCTCTATCATTTAAGATAAAACACCTGCAACCAAAGATATGAAAGAATTTAACAGATGGTTTTCTTTTGTTAATTAGCTCATAAGAGGTTTTGAGATGCCTCTTGACGATTATTGAACGATTTTGAGTAAAACAAGTAGTGGCTACAGCTTCTGCCCAAAAGTGTATGGGAAGACCAGAGGCTGGAAGCATCGTTCTGGCTGCTTCGACCAATGTTCTGTTGCGACGTTCAACGAAACCATTCTGTTGGGGAGTGCGTACAACAGAGAAGTTCTGAGTAATTCCATTTGCAACAAAGTATGTTTCAAGCTTGGCATTCTTGAACTCTGTACCATTGTCGCTTCTCAGCTGTTGAATCTTTTGGTGAAGAAGAACTTGAATTCTGGTCATCATATTCTGAAGTACGATAGGTACCTCTGACTTCTGTCGAATAAAAGCAAGCCAAGTATATCTGGAAAATTCATCAATAAGTACCAGTATATACTTTTTACCAGAAAGACTCTGAATTGCAATGGGACCACAGAGGTCTAATGCATGAATGATCACTTTTTGTTTTATGGGATGCTCGTTTGATCTTGCCCATTTCACATGCAGGGAAAAGGTGATCTTTCTGAAAATGAACTTCAGGAAGTCCAGATACCAGATTATGTTTGACGAGCAACTCAAGATTGTCAAAATTTAAGTGAGACATTTTATTATGCCAGAGCCATGCAATTTCACTCTTTTTGGAGATAAGACATAAGGTTTCCTTACCATCCTTGGAGGTAAAATTCATCATGTAGATATTACCTTTTCTTTCTGCTCTCCAAAGTTCCTCACCTGCCTTAGAAAATAAGTAACAATGTTTTTCATCAAATACGACAAGTATCTTAGAATCACAGAGTTGACTTACACTTAGGAGGTTATGTTTCAAACCTGAAACATAAGCTACTTTAGATAAGGTAATGTTACCTTCCTGTAAAGTACCATAGACCTTAATTTGACCCTTACCATTATCACCAAACGTTACAGCTCCACCACTTTTGTCTTTGAATTTGGAGAGTAAGTTTCGTGAACCAATCATGTGCCTCGAGCATCCAGAGTCAAGATACCAGATATGCACACGCTGTTTCTGCAATCAAGATCAGAGTTTCTTAGGTACCCATATCATTATGGGTCCTTTAACGTTAGTTTTTGTTTTATCAGCCTTTTTATTTGCTTTTGATTTGATTTAACAAAAGGTAAAGACGGATTGTTTGTATTTTTTGTTTTTTTGTTTTTCTTTGTTTTATTCTTATTGAAGTACGAATGGTTGGCAATGAATGAATTTGAAGTTTGTGAGAAAAATTGTTGTAATTTTAAGAATAGGGAAAAACATTCAGAATTCTGAAACATAGAAGATTGTATTGAATTTTCATTATGATAATGATAATTACAATTATTCTTACGACTGTCTTTTCTAGTATTAGTTATTCTAAAGAACTTCCTATCTAGACTAGACATATGTTTAGAATCTGAGATATTCTTCAACTGAGATTTCTTCGGATTTTCCTTCACAGAAGCTTTTGGATTTACTGAAACAGGAACAGAAAGATTAGATTTCCATTTACCTTTCTGGACATAAGAATATTTTGGAGTAGAAGATTTAGGAGTTTGGATAAGGATCTTCTTTTTAAGTTTTTCTTCTTTTTCAAGTTCAAGACAAGTTTTAGCTTTCAGACACATTCCTATAAAGTCTGGATGTATAAAAGTTTTTCGTTTTTCAGAAGGAACAGAGAAAATTGGAATTCCATTTGAATGTTTCTGAACATTCATTCCAGATGCTCTTATCTCCAGAGATTCATTTGTAAATAAAAATGGGGCATCTTTATTTTTAATAACCTCTGGAAAATTAGCATAGATAGGAGATTGGTGTTCAAAGTGAGAAAGATATGTTTCTGAATTGTCAAAGAAATCCTCACTCTGATCATCATTTTCCCAGGGATATGTGACTTCTTCTAATTCCTCTTGAACTTCAGATAGATTTAAATCAATTATGGAACAAGGAGATATCTCTGGATTATTTTCTAACTCTTTTTGTTTGTCATTTTCAAGTTTAAAACAATTATCCAGAGTCAAGAGAAGATCATTTTCAAAGCTAAGTCTTAATTCTTCCTCTGCTTGAATAGGAATAAACGCATCAGCCTCTGGATTCAATTTTATAAGAACACTTGAACCAAACTTGAAAATATCATCTTTCTTCTGAACTTTATTTAAATCAATATTAGCTTTTCCAGACGAATATATAATATTTTTACACTTAAGTTTTCTCTGATGACGATTATTTTCAAGTTTAGATCGTTTAAAGCATGATTGTTCATAAAGAATTGTTAACACATGCTTATGTTGTTTTCCCATATGAAAAACAGAGTTTAAACAAGACTTCTTTTCACACGTGTAGGGATCTAAATCTTCAAACCCGATTCCAGACCTTCCTGCTTGTGTACTTATTTACTCATGAACTTTTTGAGCATCCAGATATATTTTGATCTGGTGCGTTTTGTTTTGAAGTTCAATATATAAAAATTCTCTCTCTTTTTGAAAACAGTTTTTAAGTGCTACAGAATTTAATCTGTCACTTTCCTTAATTTGAATTTACTTATCTTTTTCTTCCAGAAGTTTCTTAAAACTTAAGCGCTCCTTTTTTAACAAAACTTCTAGGTCTTTCAAGTTTTTAGAAATCTTTTCTTTCTGAGTGTCAAGTTCCAGTTTCTCTTCTGTTAAGATATCCATTTCTCTTTTGTAAATATCTCTTTCCCTTTGTATTGTGGAAAGAGTTTTCTCAATACCTTTTCGTAACTTCTTTTCAATTGTGAGCTTTTGTTTAAGTTCCTCAAAATTATTTGACAAAAGAACAATTGTATTCTCAAGTTCAGATGAGTCAGAGGAATTACTAACCGGTGACTCAGAAGGTTGATCTTCTGATTCATTCGAATTCGCCATCCCACAAAACATAGCTTCATCTCCGCTGGATTCATCTCCTAACCAGTTTTCTTTTTCAGCATAATGAGCTTTTTCAGTGACATTGTAGTTGTATTTATTCTTGCAGTATGTCTTTTCTTTGTCCAGAGCTCCTCTGCATTCTTTTGAGTAGTGTCCTGGTTTACCACATCTATAACATACATCCTTTTTCTTCTTTATTTCCTCTTCCTTCTTCTCTGTTTCAGTCTTTTTAGATCTCTGAACCTCTTGCTTAGGAATATGAGTAGAACGATCAAACCTTCTATTTCCTTGAAAATTCCTATTTCCAAATCGATTTGTAAATTGTTTGGTTATAAGAGCCAAAGAATCAGCAAATGCCTTTATATCATCATCAGAATCAGAATCTTCTTCTGGAGCAGCTTCTGATATGAATGCCTTGCTTTTCACTCTTCTATCTTCACTTTTTCTTCTGATCGTTCCCTTTGATTCAGAAATCAAAGCCAGAGGACCACCTATTGTTGTTTTCTTTTGTAACTTCCTTTTCATGAGCTTGAAGAGTTCCAAATACGTCATGTAGAGACCATTGCTCAAGATCTTGATTGGCTTGTAAAGACATGGAGAGGTTTGACCATTCCGGATTTAATCTCTTCGTAAATAAGACATTATTGTCTTCCTTTGATCGAATGATATCACATCTTTTGCATAGATTTATCGCATTGTTAAATCTATGAAAAGTTTGTTCCGTAGATTCATCAGCAATGGCCTGGAAGCTGTTGTATTCATTCAGAGCCTGAGCTCTTCGATTTTTTTTCATTTTAGCACCACCTTCCAGAAGATTTTCTAAATGATCCCATAGTTCCTTGGCAGTATCACAGGAATCCAGAGATTGAAAAATCTCATTTGGAATGGCCATGATAAGAAGAGTTTTAGCCTTTTTGGCTAGTTCAACTTTGGCTTTTTCTTCATCAGACCAGTTTCCATTTAGCTTTGGAACTTGTTTGGCAGGAATTTCATCGGTATTTGCCGTTGCTGGAATTCGTGGAATAATAGACATAGGAACCAGAGGACCATTTTGAATGATTGGAAATAGATCAGCATCCAGTCCCTCGTAGAAATTCACCATTCGAATTTTCCATTGAGGATATTCATCACGTATGAGAGTAGGAGGTTTCGTCAACGATCCAGAAGTATAAACAGAATTCAGATTTGAATTTGCCATTTTGTTCGTAGAAAGCAGAGAATCGAGAGGAAGAATTGATTTGAAATTTAAAACGATTAAACTTCAATTGAATTGAATAACAAAGAGATCGGCTTACTAATTCTTCAAAATTTTAACTACAATTACCACTGTTTTTGGAGAAATATACTATGTATTAATAAAATCTCATAAAACAGGGTAGAATTATGAACAGTAGTTAAAACAGGAAATTACTGCAGGAATGAAGAGAGAAATTTCCAAATTAAGGAGATCTAATAATCAACAGATTGATTAGATGGCTCTGATACCAATTGTTGGTTCCAGATTTCTTCTTCAATGATTAATCAATAAATTCATATATCAGAAAGTAAGCGGAAGCAATTAATATTGACTAATCAACAGTATTAAGAACAGTAGAGGAATTGAAGAACAAATCAACTTTGAAAATAACCTGAGGATCGATTAAGAATTGTGCACAAAACTATTCTTCATTAATGATCTTCAAAATCGACCACTATTACAGTGAAAGTACAGATCAATTTATACTATTACACAAACAGAAAGTCAACACATTAGCCTATCACAAAATGCCACCTCATAGAGGAGCGTCTAACAAATTCTGTTGTAAAGACTAGATCTACAAGTGAATGTTGCCACTTCATCTTTGACTCATACTTCAAAAGTCTAACAATTTCAGATATGGGCTTCCTATTTACATGCCTTTGAATTAGGCCTTCTTCCTCTTCAAACTTTGATTTAGATATGTACAAGAACAGATCTCTCGTGGATGGTTTATTCAGGATGGGAGTCACCTTTAGGGGACAGGATTCGCTGATAGAAGGAGAAGATGGTTTAGAGTTAGATATTTCATCAATGCTTCTAATAACTAAAGTATTGGTAGGGATAGAAATGGGTAGAAGTATAAGAGGTAGGGTTTCAGAGAGAGGATGATAGATTTCAATAGGGAGACTAACCTTAGTATTATTGAGCTCCCCCTCTTTATTTAGGTGAGGTCTTCAGATTCCATCACTTGTTTATTCTTCCCTGAGGGATCAGACTGCTCCTAACTAGGAGGGGGCCTGTCCCCCAAGGGTGTCTTGAAAACAATCCTAGAATGTTTTATGCTTGGACGAGCCGATCTGAAGAAGGTACCAAATCATTATCATCGTCATTTTCATCTCTGAGAGAGAATGAAGTGCCTTCGTATTTCTATTCTTCATCTTCCTCATCCTCTTCTTCTTCATCATTTTCCTCACTTTCATCAAGGATGAGGGTTTTGACAGCATCTATAACTTACTGAGAAGGTCGTGCTCTATTTAGCACTTCATTTGCTTCAATGATGAACTGTTCCTCGAGTTCCTTGGCGACTTTCTCCCCCATTTTGTTACCAGCGGGGAGAACATGCACCATCAGAGTACTGATATTGCTATTGAGTTTAGCAAGTGTATCTGTATGGGCCTTTTGAATGGCTGAAAGTCGACTCAGGTTCTCTATATCAACTTCAGAGAGAGAGAGAGAGAGAGAGATGAGGTAGAGGAATTGGGTGCTTGTAAGAGTCGAAGGATCTCTGCAAGTTGTTGGCCCTGATTTGCAAGTTCTTCTCCCTATTTATCCACCTTTGCCCAACTGAGTAAAAGTAAAGGTGTTAAGAGCAACGACTTTGCTTAGGGAGGAGACTTCCGTCTTCAAGGTAGAGACATCAGATTGGACTCCTAAGATGGTGTTCTTCAAGCTTGGTACCCTGATACTGTGTTGAAGATATACTTTGCAGAGATCTGCAGGTTGTCTGCCCTGTGCTTTATCTGGGCAGCTTCATTCACCAGATGATCTAGAGCAGGTATCTTGATGGCAGAAGATGGAGGAGCCAGAGAGAATTAAGGAATCTCTTGGCTAAGTGATTTTTTTTTCCTGTGCTTTAACCTTATTGATCTTAACTATTTTCTCCACGCTCAAAGCTGGAGATTTGAAGGGAGGTGCATCAGAAACACCTTGAAGTTCAGCAGCAACAGTAGTAGTTGAGGCGGGTGCATCAGAGACACCTGTAGGTAACAAAGATAAAGGAGCCAAGTAAAGCTCGGGGATTTGAAGAAAGAAATTGGGTGGTAGAAGATGTTTACAAGGGTTACTTGAGAGTATCTAAAGGATTACTCTCAGGCTTGGAACTTGCGACGGATGTGTCATGAGGATCACATTCCTGTCTTTGAGAATGTTTATGAGAAAGATTTTCAGGTCCTGTGCACATAGCTTTCCAATCTTCAGATTGTCGAAACAAAACTGTCAATTGAATAGCACGCTACTCAACCTCTTCAGATGTGGGGACAACCATATTTGAGTCATGGATTGATGTGTGGACCAAAGAAGAGTAGGTAAGGCAGTGAGTGTGGTACCTGTACTAGCTTCAGTGTAGCTGGTTTTTAAATTTTCAGGGAGCATAGTCTCTGAAAAGTTAGGTAGTGCTGATGAAGCGACAACGGTCTCTGAAGTCGTTGTCGTGGCAGAGGTGAGATGAGGCGTTTGGAGTACGCCGAAGTCAGGAAGAGTTGTCTATAGAGAGATAGTCTTCTTGGGATTCTATGTAAGTGGCTTATAAGTGATGGACTTCTTGTATCCATCGCTGGCTGGGTTTTTCCGTTTCTTCACAGGCGAGGAAGATGCGTCAAAGTCAATCACTGAGGGGTTTTTCAGTGATTTGGACACATTCTCTCCTTTAGCCACATAGGTGGGAGGAGGAACTGAGGTGTTCAAGGGAGATGGACCCCTGATGATCGTCATCATCCTAGGAAGATAGGGAGCATCACCTGGCTTTTCATCATGCTCTAGGGACTTCTTTCCTACCTGAGAGAAGTTTTGATTACCCTTCGTGGGGTAGCCTTCAAACAGGAATTCCAGAATCATTGAAATGAATCTGGGATAAGGGATGGTTGGCTTTCTCCCACTTGCAGCGACTCTTTTACGAAGGTCCTCGAAGACGAACTTCGCGTAGTTGATTTGTGGATCCCAGATTATGCAAGCACAATGATTATGAAGAATAATGCAATAAGAACACAAAGATTAAAGAAGCTTCGTAGTCGGATATCTCACTTGTACGGTTACGATATGATTTGACAGAATTTAGGCTCTCTAGTAATTGACTTACATTCACTCTAATCTCTTCTTAATAGATAATCTTGCGCACACCTAAAGAATGACCCTAACTCTCTATTTATATGTAGAACAATTATCGTAATAAGGAAACTATGAGATAAGGCATTATACACTTGCCTTATTTACAATAAAGCAACGTTTCCTTATATTAAACCTTCCTAATTATTGACTTTGTTGACTTTGCACTTTTGGTCCTTCATGTCTTCAATAGTTGTCATCTCGGATACAATAATTTTAGACCTAACAATGTCCCCCTTTGTTTTCGAGATATTACAATTCAACAAATCAGTACTCTTCTTTTGAAGATCATGAAACTTTTGTCAACAAATATTTCTTTTGACTCTTTTGCTCCTCCTACGAAAATAATCTCTTGTAATCTCCGTTGCTCCCCCTTAACATTAGCATGATTGGAAAAATCGTAGGATATAAACTTGTCGGGTCAGGTGATGTCGATGAAAAAAAAATTCTCGGGCCAAGTAGATTCGACAAGAATTGATGTCGGTCCAAGATGAGTCGATGAAACTTTATGTCGGGTCCTAAGCACTCGATAAGTCTTCAATAGAAAATGATCTCGGGTTAAGTTGAATCGATGAAAATTTATGTCGGGTCTTAAGCACTCGATAAGTCTTCAACTTTATCTTCAACAGTCGACAAAACATATTTACTTCAGTCTTTATCTTCAAAACAAATCAACATTTGTCATCTTTCTTTTCTCATGTCGTGATGTCGTGTCTCTGATATACAATCTCTCCCCCTCAGAATGATAAGGAGAATCCGAATCATTATGAATAACCAAAGATAAAAAAAAATTAGTTAACTAATGAAGCGTGTAAAACTAACATACAGAAGCACGTGAAGCAACTGTTATCACTTAATCAAAATAAATTTTAATTAAGTGGCCTATATGTAGTGTTAGCAGCTGGTTGACACTGATAGGACTTCCAATTATCATAGAAGTAAGTTATAATACTAACTTCTCAAACTGTTCCGGCATAAACACGAAGATATGCTTGAGGAATCATAAAGACTCGTGCAATGTGTAGAAAGAATTTATGCATTAAATGTTAATTTTAAGGCTCAAAATGTGAAAATACATTTCGCAGACTCAATGTGCATTGAATGTGAAGTTCGGAGGCCGGAGGTGTGTCTTCCTTTTTCAATATCTTAATCTTTCGAGTGAAGAAAAGATAGCAGATATGCTCATTCTCCGTGATATATGAAACAAATATCTTTTTTGAGATACTTGAGTAGTTGGGTGGGGTGACACAAGTTATCGACATTGGGTCCATGTCTAGTTCAATATTCATCTCCAAGGAATCGAGAATGAATAGATTGTGTGGCTACCCGGATAACTGTTTAGGTTTGGTGAAGACCAATTTTCTTTGAAGTCTTGTCACACCCTCACATTTTCTTTTATCTCACAAGCACTCAATTTTATTTTAATCATTCCCTTTCAGGATATCTAACCCAGGGATGTGTTTCATGGGTAGGTCCTTCCGGCTTTGGATTGACCATAGAAACTTCTAATTCCTAACACACAAAGAGTTAAAACATTAAAGTCCGAGTTCTGAACTAATGTATTCATAAGTCATAATGCAATGTAAAACGGGTTAAGAGTAGGTCCATAGCTGAGATACTATGAAGCTAAACAATAAATAAAAAATTGTAAAAATGCGGTACTTCCCCTCAAATTGTAGCATAACCTTTGGAAAGATTTTCATGTGATGTGAATATTCGGAATTTAGCACACACATGACGTACCTACAAAACAGATTAAAAAGATTTTGGTACCCAAGCTTTGTTGGGTCCTCGGAGGTTAGCTTTAGATGCAATAAATGGGGAAGTGGCGATACTGTAAGTACCATACCATTTATGAGCAAATCTTTGATCGACAAAATCATTTGTTCCACAAGTAGAACAACAAAGATTTGTGGTGCTTAGACTGATTAGATGTTCGGTTGACTTGACAATATGAGGTAAATCAGTCTTGGACACAAATGATTTTTCATCAACTACAGGAGATGTATGTGGCTTGTTTCTAACATTATCATCTGTAGTTGATTTCTTTCTCCAAACCATCTTAAACTTTTTGAAATTTCCGGATTTAGCAACAAAATCATTATGAAACTGTTTAGAATTATGAGTTCGAAAAGCTGAAACATGAATAAAACCATGTTTAGCATTTTTCACATAATGAGAATTGATGGGTTTGGAAAAATGAGTTTGATCCTTTTGGTTAGAGTGAGGGTAATGCATTTGACTTGTGGAACACTCGTTCGGATCCGTTGGAAGTAAAACTGATTCGATTGGCTTTTTGCCTTTGTCCAAAAACTCCGTATGATTTGGAAGTGTAGGATTGAAGTCAAAATCGGCATTTATGTCATCTAACTGTTCCGTGGATTTAAGGTTCGATGAGGAATCAGTGTACTTGTCAAAACGAGGCATTTCCTCAAGAAAATCATTTAAACATTCGTCCGATTCAATTGAAGAAACATTAGAATGGGCATCTAATTCATCATTGATTTGGTCGGGAGAAAGGAAACATTGTTGTTTTGGAGGAATATAATTTGGATCTCTTTTAAACAACTCTTCACAATCATCTAAATACGAGTTAACAAAGGCTTTACATGTAGACATATTTGAAATTGTATCATTTTCCCAGTTTTGGTTTAGTTGTAAAGCCTCGTTCTCAAGTTTTTGAATTTTGGAAAGTAATGTTTCTTTTTCTTTGTCCGACGAAGAACGTTCATGTTCCAACACTTTTTCAAGTTGAACAATTTTCTTTTCTAAGAATAAAGTGGGAATGTAGGGTTTATTTTCAAGAATTTTATTTTGAAGTTCTTCGTCAGAATAAGAAGGAAAATAATCATTTGGAAGAGTTTCTTTTGAAGACTCCTCTTCTACTATTTGAGGATAGTAGAAAGGAATTTGATGAAAATCTTTGTTTTTCCTATTCAAATCTTCCCTTTCTTCGACGTTGGAATCCGACTTCATAAACTGAATTTTGTAATCCGGACCAAGGTTCAGATATTCAAATTTATAGATAGTCGGAGTATTGTAGATGGCCTTTTCTAAATGTTTTGGATTATCAAATTCTAATCCAGCTTTAGAACTTAAATCTTTTGGAGCGTTTAAATGAATTGTGTGCTTAGTTTGACCAATTTTGTACAGCTTTAGTTCCAAATGTTTGAGTTTTTCCAAAAGGTCTTGTCTATGAAAACTCACAAATTCATATTTTGACGAAAAATTTTCGATCTCACTTTTAGATTTGTTAAGTTGAAGTGTGAGATCAGATATTTGTTGTCTAAAAAGATCATTTTCTTCTTTTAAAACCATTTTCTCCGTTTCGAGATTGTGCGCTATACTTTGAGAAGTGACAAGTTCGGTTTGCATAAGAAGCAATTGATTATGATTATTTTCTAAGCGAGCTTCTAAATTGGAAACCAGGAGTTTCTCGGTTTTCAATTTAGATTGTAATTCTTTTAATTTACACATTAAATCATGCATTTGAGATACAAAAGAGTCATAGTCAGAAGGGCTTACCTCGGGTGTGTAGTCAGAACCGATTGCCTTTGCTTCGCGAGTGGTCATTGTACTTGGCTTGATGATCTCGATTAGTGAGTTTTTGGTAATTTTCTGAGTTTGTTTTGTGAAACAAGAAGTTTTCTCGATTGACTAGGGGTCGAAAAAACTTTTTATCGGGTTGGGTTTTGATGACAAGAGTTTTTGTCGGGTGCTTGAGACTCGATAAAACTTATTATCGGGTAAAGGAGACTCGATAAGAATTCTTATCGAGTGAAAGAGGCTCGAGAAAAAAATGTTCTCGAGTGGAGTTGGCTCGATATAAATTATTATCGAGTGAAGGAGGCTCGATAAAAGATGTTGTCGAATGGAATTTGCTCGATAAACAGATTTTTAATCGATTGAAAAACTTTGGTGTTCTCGATTCGATTATATCAGATAAAGATTTTGATTAAAAAAATTATCGAATACAGAGCACTCGATCAAACTTCTTCTTGATTCAATAGGACTCGACTAAAAATCAAATAATTTAATTCTGAGTTTTCTGTGATTGATAAACCAGAAAACAAAAACCAGGGTTCTTGACTAAAAAGAACTAGTCTTTTTATGGACAAGACTGTCTGGGTTTTTTTAGTTTCTTATTCGTTCAATTACAAAAATAAATCAAGATTACGAGAGTTTATGATTTTACTAAGGAATTCTTTAGTAAGAAAAGCTGCAGGAGTCACAAGTTCCTGAGTTTTCTTATGTAAAGAGATTCAAAAGTAAATAAAATAAACTAAAGCAATTTTAACTAAACAGATTTAAATATTTTATCTAGGAGTCGATAAAAAAACAAGTTTTAAGCAGTTGATTCGATAAAAAATCAATCAACACAAGATAGATTCGAGAAAAATTCAACAAGCAGAATAAACTTTAGATCGAGAAAAACACATATAAACTCAATCGATAAGAACACACAGAAACTTATATAATGATCGAGAAAAATTAATTAAGCAGATATGAGGTAGTCGACAATAATCAGTATGATGTTTTATCGGGTAAAACATGAAACAGTGGGACTCGACAAAGAATCAATGAACAACAGAATTTGCAGAAATCGAAAAAAATACCTTCTGTTTCGTGGTTTCCTCAGAAAATCGTAAAAACTTTGATCTTAGGCTCTGATACCACTTGTGGATCCCAGATTATGCAAGCACAATGATTATGAAGAATAATGCAATAAGAACGCAAAGATTAAAGAAGCTTCGTAGTCGGATATCTCACTTGTACGGTTACAATATGATTTGACAGAATTTAGGCTCTCTAGTAATTGACTTACATTCACTCTAATCTCTTCTTAATAGATAACCTTGCGCACACCTAAAGAATGACCCTAACCCTCTATTTATATGTAGAACAATTATCGTAATAAGGAAACTATGAGATAAGGCATTATACACTTGCCTTATTTACAATAAAGCAACGTTTCCTTATATTAAACCTTCCTAATTATTGACTTTGTTGACTTTGCACTTTTGGTCCTTCATATCTTCAATAGTTGTCATCTCAGATACAATAATTTCAAACCTAACATGATTCGACGACCATGGCATAGAGCATACGCCATGTCGAGGAACCTTCTGCTAGCTTGTTCCTCACCGCCAGTCTTAGTGCCAAGCCACTGAATGATATGGGTGAAGATGTAGACTGTAGTGCCACTTAGCAGGTAGGCGAGCCTTATCAATCTTGGTGAGCTCCTGTTGAACTTATTTTTGTTCTTCTCTTGTTTAGGCCAATCATAACCTATCTGAGTGAGGAATCCCTGGACTTCCTCCTTTGTGGGTTCAGGTTCCCATTGCTGACCCTTAGGTTTGGCAAGGAGACGGAGAGCCGTATGATTGCTTCAGTAGTTATGTCCAGAGAGCCCATGCTAATGGTGAATCCAATAGCAGGAAGTTGAGTGCCTTTTTTAGTTGTCACTGTCGATCAGTAAGCCATGTACCAAAACTGTTGCAAGTGAGCAGCGACGCCATCAGGTACGTAGCAGAATGCGTAGTGAAGAGGGTATTTTTTTGATGAACTGAGCACCGTCTCTTAGTTAGGCACGATCCAGAAGGATTTCCAGCAGAGCAACGTGGTTGCATGACTTCACAAGTTTGTTCTATACTGAAGGTGGTGACAATAATAGGTTGAAAGTTAGTGATTGGGAGCGTCTCTTAAGTGGTAGTGTTGACGTTCTTGCTTGAAGTGGCCATTTTTGTTTCAAAAATTGGAACTCCAAAGAGAAGAATCATGATTTAATACAAAAATGTTAAATTAGAGAGTTCTGGTACAAAGAAAACCAAAAAGTTAAGAAAACAAGTATTTTGATGAACAAAATCAAAGTACTTGTTATTGGCGGATTTTAAAGAAAACGTTTAAACAAAGGCTTTAGTTAAACAACACCAAAATGTTTATTTTTGGTATTAAAACATACCATAAACAGATTTAGAAAAGATTTGAAGGAAATTTTGGATCAAAATCACCAAAATGCCTTCTTTCTAAGAAGGAACCTTAAAACAGGTTTTAGTTTTGGGTTTAAAAAAAAACGCGAAACAACATTAAAATTACTTTAACAAAATGTTAAAGAAGAATAATAAAGGTTTCTTAAAAACCTTTAAGTTGTTAAACAAAAAAATATGATAAAAACCAACCTTGTTAGTCGAAATAAAGAAAAACGCATAAGTGCGTGTACTTGGTGTTCTTGCTGGTTGCCGAGAGAATTCGAGTTCAAGTTCTTGCTTTTAAGAGTAATGAGCGCGTAAAGAATAAAATGAATTTGAAATTACCTTTTATAGGTAGAGGAGAGAGAAAGAAGATAGAGAAAAGAAACTAAACGACGGTTTTAGCATTTAGGAAAAGGTAATAATGACTTTTGCACGTCCCTAGGATTTGATGGGATAGGGAACTTTGAGGCCATCCTGTGTCAGAAAAGGTCTGACACGTCCTCTTTCAGTAAATTATAAGATTATCATTTAACTTAAAAAATGTTAATCATTATCCATTTAAAATCCTCATCATTTGAAATAAATGCATTTCCAATGGTGAGGTTTCTCTTTTGAGAACCATTCTCTAAATAGGAAAACATTGAGAGAGGGTAAGGGAAAAGAATTTCATACCTTAGCAAGATATATCACTGAAACTGAGTTCATGGAATGACTGATGACTTTGAAAAAACTATTTGATACATACTGAATGATATTGATCACTAAGAGTTATTACTCTTCAGCGTTCAACATACCAAGTTTGCTGATTAACAAATTCAATCTAGTCTCATCAAGAGGCTTAGTGAAAAGGTCAGCGAGTTGATATTAAGTAGGCACAAAGTGAAGTTCAATTTCATCATTCATAACATGATCTCTGATAAAGTGATATATGATCTCAATATGCTTGGTTTTTGGGTGAAGAACAAGATTATTAGTGATTTTAATAGCACTTATGCTATCACAATAAATAGGAATTTTTGAAAGCTTAGCATCATAGTCACTAAGCTGGTTTCTCCTCCAAAGAATTTCGGCACATCAACTCCCAGCAGCTACATATTCAGCTTCAGCGGTTGATGTGGACACTGAGATTTGCTTTTTACTTGTCCAACTCACCAACTTTCCACCTAGAAGTTGACAACCTCCAGTGATGCTTTTCCTATCTATCTTACATCCTGCAAAATCACTATCTTAATAACTGGTTAGTCGAACCCTGAGCCTTTGGGGTACCAAAGATCAAGATTAGGAGTTTCCTTAAGATATCTGAAAATTCGTTTTACAACGATCAGATGGGATTCCTTGGGTTCAGCTTGATATCTAGCACATAAACACGTAGCGTACATAATATCGGGTCGACTCGCTGTTAGATACAATAGTGAGCCTATCATTCCTCTGTAGGCAGTGACATTAATTGGTTTCCCATCAAGGTCCTTATTCAGTGTCAGAGGAGGAGCCATAGGAGTTTTCATTGGAGAACTTTGAGTTGAGACAAACTTCTTCCGCATATCTTTAACATACTTACTCTGACATCGAATATACATTTCTCATATTGATTTATCTGAAGACCAAGAAAATATGTTAGTTCCCCCATCATACTCATTTTATATGGCAAAGGGATATACGGGAGGTTGGTATTAAAAATTTTCCAGATGTATGGGAGGAGATCATGAGTCGTCTTGTGGATGGAAGATGTAGAATGTGGTCTACTATGCAGAAGCTAGCTTTCTCTGCTACTATATACCACATATGGCAAGAAAGAAATAGGCGAACTTTTGATAACCGAAGCCGTAACCATGAAGAGATTTTCCATATTATTCGGGGTGAGGTGCTGGCTTGGATGGCTTGGAGGAATACAAGAAACAATTTCAACCCTATCATTGAAGGGTGATTCTTGGGGTTCATACTAAACTCGGGAACTTGTTTTAACCCGTAAAGTGCTTTTTCAAGTTTGAATACATAACCATGATGCTTAGGATTAGAAAAACCAGGAGGTTGTTCAACATAAACTTCATCATTTGGTTTGCTATTTAGAAAAGCACTTTTAACATCCATCTGAAAAACTCTAAAATCTTTATGGGCAACATAGGCTAAGAAAAGTCTAATTGATTCTAATCTAGCAACATGAGCAAAAGTTTCATCATAATCGATACCTTTTTCCTGTACGTATCCCTGAGCAACAAGTAGAGCCTTGTTTCGAGTTACAGTGTCATTTTCATCTAGTTGGTTACGAAACACCCATTTAGTGCCAATAACAGTCTTACCAGATGGACGAGGGACAAGATCCAAACTTTGTTTCTCTAAAACTCAGTTAGCTCTTCTTGCGTAGCACTGACCCAACATGAATTAGTGATAGCTTTATCGATCTTTTTTGGTTCGGATAAAGAAATAAAGTTTACGAAAAGACATATATTAGCCATACCCCGTTGGGTTTTAATACCTGTACATGGATCACTGATTATTTGATCGATTGGGTGATTTTGAGTCAATCGCTCAGCAGGTAGTTGAGAAGACTGATCAACAGAAGATTCGGCGACGTGTTCAGGGATAAAAGAGGGTGTGCTTCAGCAATAGGTTCTTCAACATTTCTTATCATCCCTGGAGGGGACCCGGAGGGATTAACATTTTTTTGAGAAGAGATTGGTACTTGATTATCCACTGATGAATCATCGTTGGAAGAATCAGAGGGAGGAATCTGATTTAGAGGAGTAACGTCTATCCTTGAAGAGGAAGGATCGTTACTATTTAGAGAGGTGGGGATGAGATTTGGACCATCATCATCATTAGTTTCAGTAACAGGAGGTGTACTAAAATATGATTCAGGTTCTCCATTGTAAGACTTCATCCAATTATTCACTTCCTCATCGTCTTCAGTGACAGCAATATAATTTGTTGAGCGAGATTCATCAATATTAACATTGATGGTTTCTTCAACATATTGTTTTCTTTTGTTGAATACTCTGAATGCCTTGGATACTCAGGAGTACCCAAGAAATATACCATCATCAGCATTTGGATCGAAATTTCCTAAATGATCTCTGTCATTCAGGATGTAGCACTGAAATCCGAAGATATGTAAGTAACTCAGTGAGGGATTTCTTCCATGAAAAAGTTCATAGGATGTTTTCTTAAATCTTGTAACTATCAAGGATCGATTCTGAGTGAAACATGCAGTGTTTACTGCTTCAGCCCAGAATTGAGTTGGTAGATGAGATTCGCTGAGCATTGAGCGAGTGGCTTGAACGCTCGTTCGATTTCTTTGTTCAGCAACACCGTTTTGCTGAGGAGTCCTTACCGATGAGAAGTTATGAGAGATTTCTTTTTCTTCAAAGAAATTAACCAAGGTACTGTTTTTGAATTCAGTGCCATGGTCACTTATTATGGAGCGAACAGTGAGATTGTTAAGGACTTCCATCTTCTTGATAAAGGAGATAACTTATCAGGGGTGTCACTCTTGGATTTGAGAAAGATTACCCAAGTATACCTGGAATATTCATCGACTATGACAAGAGTGTATTTCTTTCCAGATATAGATTGGACATTGACAGGTTTAAAGAGATCCATATGGAGTAAGTGAAGAGGTGTGGTCACTGAGGAGATTTTCTTGTATCTGAAAGTGGCTCTTGTCAACTTTTCCTTTTTCAGATGTTGAGCAAAGAGATTCCTTTGCAAAAGAATGTTTAGGGAATCCATTGACAAGTTCTTTTCGAGATAAATCATTTATCATCTTGAAGTTCAGATGAGAGAGTCTCTTATGCCAAAGTCAATTAATATCAGAGTAGGCTTTAGAAAGGAAGCATACATTCTCTGAATGAGTGTTATCCATATTAATGCCATATACGTTCTCTAATCTTTTGCCTTTTAATGCAAGTTTATCATTTTTATTAGTTACATCACATCTTGTCTTTGTGAATAAAACTTTGAAAGCCTTTATCACAGAGTTGACTAATGCTCAATAAATTGTGCTTTAGCCCTTCAACATAAGCACACGATTGAAAGTAGTTGCTCCGTTGGATAGAACACCATAATCTTTGGTGTATCCTTTGCCATTTCGACCAAAGGTCACTGATGGACCTATTTTTTTCTTATATTCAGAGAGTAGAGATTTTCTACTAGTCATGTGCCTCGAGCATCCGCTATCGAGATACCAGATACCTTTAGCACTCTGCATAAGATTAGGGAATTAATTTTTCATAGTTACCCATAGAACTATGGGTCCTGTAGTGTTAGTGGAAATAACAGGTATGGCAATTTTGTTACTTAATGAAGAATTCTCTTCAGTGGTTATCTTTACTTTAGTTGTTTTACCAACTTTAGTGGATTTCACTTTCATTTATTTCTCAGTTCGAGCTACTTTCTTACCATGAGATAACTTTTCAGCTTTAGTAGCATTAGGGCTTTTACTAGCAATGTGGGTAGTCTCTTCACAGTGATAACACTTCTAATATTTGAAAACGAGTTTTGAGCTAAAAGCATGCAACGAGGAGGGCAAAACATTTTCAGGACCAGAATCAAGAATTCCTTTCTCCATAAACCTAGGAGGAACCACAGGTTTCTCAGGTTTAGAGGGAGTGAGATCTATCTTGGTCCGAGGAGTTGATCTCTACTCCGTCGGATAGAACACCATAACCTTTGGTGTATCCTTTGCCATTTCGACCAAAGGTCACTGATGGACCTATTTTTTTCTTATATTCGGAGAGTAGAGATTTTCTACGAGTCATGTGCCTCGAGCATCCACTATCGAGATACCAGATACCTTTAGCACTCTGCATAAGATTAGGGAATTAATTTTTCATAGTTACCCATAGAACTATGGCTCCTGTAGTGTTAGTGGAAATAACAGGTATGGCAATTTTGTTACCTAATGAAGAATTCTCTTCAGTGGTTATCTTTACTTTAGTTGTTTTACCAACTTTAGTGGATTTCACTTTCATTTATTTCTCAGTTCGAGCTACTTTCTTACCATGAGATAACTTTTCAGCTTTAGTACGTTAGGGATTTTACTAGCAATGTGGGTAGTCTCTTCACAGTGATAACACTTCCAATATTTGAAAACGGGTTTTGAGCTAAAAGCATGCAACGAGGAGGGCAAAACATTTTCAGGCCCAGAATTAAGAATTCCTTTCTCCATAGACCTAGGAGGAACCACATGTTTCTCAGGTTTAGAGGGAGTGAGATCTATCTTGATCCGAGGAGTTGATCTCTGAATATATCAAGGGATTTTCTTACTAGAAGTCAGAGGATGACTCACTGAATGAACTGAAGGATTCTTCTTCAGTTTAGGAAAGTTCTTCAGTTTATGAGATAAAAGAAAAATGTGAGAGTGTGACAAGACTTAAAAAGAAAATATTTGGTCTTTACCAAACCTAAACAGTTATCCAGGTAGCTACATAATTTATTCATTCTCAATTATTTGGAGATGAATATTGAACTAGATATGGGCCCAATGTCGATAACTTGTGTCACCCCACCCAGCTACTCAAGTATCTCACAAAAGATGCTTGTTTCATATATCACGGAGATTTAAACATATCATCTATCTATTCTTCACTTGGAAGATTTAGATATTGAAACAAGAAGACACACCTCCGGTCTTCGAACATCATGTTCTGTGCACATTAAGTCTTTTGAGCCATAATATATACAAATATTCTTTTACACTTTGCACGAGTCTTTGTGATTCACATTGCATATCTTTGTGTTTATGCTAGAACAATTTGAGAAGACAGGTTTATAACTTACCTCTATGATAACTGGAAGTCCTATCAGTGCCAACCCGCTGCCAACACTGAATATAGGCCACTTAATTAAATTTATTTTTGATTTAACTGATAATAGTTGCTATTTGTGCTTCTATGTTAGCTCATTACCCATTGACCCATGGAGATATTTTCTCACATACACATTTGATCACTTCCACTTATTGTCTTTGACAAAGTTCATAATGCTTCAGATTCTCCTTATCATTCTGAGGGGGAGAAACAAAGTATCAAAGACACATGCAAAAAGATCAAAAAGAAGAAACAAGCAAATACAAGACACGTGATGAGATCACACACGGAATGACGAATTGAAAAATAATCGCATTTGAAAAACTACATCAAACTCAAGTCATCGCATTTGCCTAACCCAATAATCTCAAGATATCGTAAAAAGCTTTTGCCTCTTTCATCAAACGACATAAGTTCTACTAGAAGAAAGATACCCTACAACATCATGGCTCCTTCGACTTTCTGTTTGTGAACTACATGTTAATGTTAAGGAGGAGCATTGGAGCTTATCATCATATTCATAGGGGAGCAAAAGATTTCAAGATGAAGATTTGTTGACAAAATTTCATCGTCTTCAAAAGTGATGATTTGATAAATTGTAATCTCGAATACAAAGGGGGAGATTGTTAGGTCTGAAAATGTTGTATCCGAGATGACAATTGTTGAAGACGTGAAAGGCTAAATTGTAAAGTCAACAAAGTCATTAATTAGGAAGGTTTAAGTTTTAGGAAAGATTTAATGATTAAATATAAGGAAACAATCTTATTGTAAATAAGGCAAGTGTATAATGTCTTAATCTTTACTTTCATTATATCGTGTTTCCTATTCATATAAATAGAGGGTTAGAGCTATCATAGAAGGTGAGACATTAGACATAATTGAGAGATCGTGAGCTTTATTCATAACTCCATACTTTGTAGCCATGATATTATACAAGTAAGATATATGACATAGTGAAGTTTTTTCATATTGTTCTTGTCAATATTACACCGTTACCTGATTTACTAGGATTCACAGTTGTTTTTTTTAAACTTCACTGAGATACTATGAAGCTAATTAATAAAATTAGAAATATGGTATCTCGGTGAAGGTTTTAGAGTGCTGATTTGCTGATTGTAATCTCGAATATAAAGGGGGAGATTGTTAGGTCTAAAATATTGTATCTGAGATAACAATTATTGAAGACATGAAGGGTCAAAGTGCAAAGTCATCAAAGTCATTAATTAGGAATGTTTAATTATAGGAAAATATCTTATTGTGTAAAAGGCAAGTTGATAATGCCTTTATCTCTTAGTTTCCTTATTATGATATTTGTTCTACTTATAAATAGAGGGTTAGGGCTAGCATTAGAGGTTGAACATTAACGAGTAATTCATATTATATTAGAGATCATATTGATAGATCTGATTAGAGAGCTTATTAGAGAGACATCTTTGTAACCAATTCATCAAGTGAGATATACAACATGAGGTGTTATTCATCGTGTTCGTCATATTATTCTTGTTTATTGTGTTCATCACATCGTTACCTGATCAATACTGGGATCCACAATTATGAAACTAACAATGAATTCTAGTTACAAAGTACATTAACAAGGAGTATTTATACCCTTACTCTATTACAAAGAGTACAATACAATGTAAGCTCATGTTGACTTTGTTGACTTCAAGCTTTGACTTTCACATCTTCAATATTGTAAACCTAGATACAATATATTTAGACCTAACATCTATCCTTTACATTCTCTGAATGCTTTCCTATTCAGAGAATGGTTCTTAAAAGAAAAACATATCACTGAAAATGCATTTATTTTCAATGATAAGAGGATTTAATGGATCGTGATTAACATTTATTCATTTAAATGATGTCATTATTATTATTTGAAAGGACGTGTCAAAATCTTTCTGACACACATCGACCATAACGTTCCCTATCCACTCAAACCCTAGGGACGTGCAAAGGTCATAATTACCTTTTTTCAAAAAGTAAACCGTCATTTACCTTTTTCTCTCATCTACCTATAAAAGGTAAATTCCATTCCATTTCTCTCTTTACGCTCTCAAAATATTCTAAGGAAAGAAAGGCTATTTGAATTCTATCTGTGAACTCAAGAACCCCAAGAACACACTCTAGTGTGTTTTTTCTTCCATCAATAGAAAAGACTTGGTTTAATCCTCTTTATAACATAAAACAACTTTTAAGTTGTTTACTTCTTCTATCCAGTACATTTTAACTTTTTCTTAAAATGTTTCTAACATCTTTTATTGAATTTTGTGTTTGAAAACGCTAAAAACCTTATTCTAAGGTTCCTTCTTAGAACAGAAGACCATTTTGGATATTCTGATCCAAAATAGTTTTAAAACTTTTCTAAATCTATTTGTGGTTGTTGGTCCCAAAGGAGTCTACAAGAGTGTATAAGTATAGAAACAATTTGTGAGGGGGGGGAGGTTGAATACAAACATAAATTTTAGGGTTTTTAAATAAGTTTATATCAATAAACAAATTTGCAAGTTGTAAGCGAAATAAGAACAAGTATTCAACCTATTCTATTACAACTTTAAAAATCACTAAGTATTTGATGCACAAGGAATGAGATAAATAAGATCAGCGGTTTGAAGGAGAGATTAGGATGCCTGAAGAGGAAGATGGAGGTCTTCATCTATTTATACCCGTTACATTTAATGCAAATCAGAAGGTACATGCCATGTGTCAAGTTTCCATAGGGAACTTGTCCTTTGTTCATAAAGCAACCATGCTTTTAGTCGAATATGAACAGTAGCCTAATCAGAGTTGGTAAGCACGTAGGAGACAGTCCTACGTTCTTTATGACAAGGCGCGGAGGTTAAACACTTGTGCATCGAGGATAAGATCAACTTTGATCTTGCTGAGTAGGCTTCATATTGATCGCTGATACTGAGTCTTCAAGGATGAAGTCTTCAGGTATCACTAAGGCATACACAAGATCTCACACTTCTGTTAGATGAGCATTGCTATCACTGAACCGCCTCAAATCACGAGCTATTCATCTCCTTCTTCAGCTAGGTCTTCGACTATCGCTGAATGGTCTTTGGTGTGAGTGTTGTTCTTTAGATATTCTAAGTCCAGATAGTATTCCTGACTTTCAGCCATCACTGAATGTAATTGGTGTATGTTATCGTTGAATCTGAATAGTAACATAGACTTTGATTTTCACTAAGTACAAAGAGGAATCATATTCAAATCACAGAAAGATGTTTGGATCAACAATCTCCCCTATTTGATTATGATTAAGCAACATAGGAAAATTGTTTGAAGAGATTAGTAAGGCCAAAGAGAATTTGAAGTAAATTTTCGAAGTACTGATCTGTGAGATCTTTTTCAGCTAATTCACTATCTGAATTGAATTTCATTTATAAGGATATGAAATCAAAATTTTTACAAGTGTATAAGCTATAAAGTACATTCACCGATGAATATAGAACATAAAATCAGTGAGTAATAAGGTGTTTAAAAGTTATCGGAACTCATATGTTCATTGTCCCTTTTACTATTTTCAGGGATCTTTTCAGTACATAGATGGAGTAAAGTACTTCATTGAATTTCATTATTAATCAATCTGAAGAAGTAAATTCAAAAATTAAATTACAATGTTAAAGTAAAGTACAATACACTGAAGGATACTACAAAGGAAAGAAAACGAGAACTAAAGTGTAGGTTCCTGAGAGTTATCAGAGAACTCTCTTCTTTTTCGTAGCTCTTCCTCAATTATTTTCTTTTGAAGATATAGTGAATCATTTTCCACCCAACAACTATAATAAAAAAATTTGAGGAGTTTGACAGGAGCAAGATGAACCTCCTTATTTCTGAGAAACCTCATTGCACCATCATTGTCTATAAAAGTCATCCCTGGCTCAAGATCACCAACTACTTCATTATCTTCATATCTTCTCTGAGTTGGCAGGGAGGTGTTGAGCATTGAATGATCAGGTATGACAAGATGGGTAAAAAGACTTCAAAGTCAAATTTTGTATCATGTTCATTTCTGAACGATGGCCCTTCATCAAGTTCGGACTTTGATCTTTTCTTTTTGGATTTTGAGGGAAGAGGAGGTACCGTTACGTATTGAGAGATCATTTGCAAGAGCTGATCCAGATGTCTTTCTACAACAGCTTTGAACTGGGACTTGTATTGCTGAATACCATCTCTGATTTCCAGGCACTTAGAGAAACCATAGAATTTCAGGAACCGAGGGTCTTCTTCTTGTCTGTTGTGTTCTCTGAACATATTTACCTTTATCTTTGGACCAGATTTTGAGTTTCGTCCTGAGATAGTAACATTGGTAATTGTTTCAGGGAATACACGTAAATTTACCTTATTTTTGCACCACTCAAGTTCTTCATTTGTTTGTTCTTGGACTTTCTGATGATCTTCGTTCGCAGCTTGTAGAATCCTTTGTTGGGCTCTAAGAGGATTTACCTTTAAGTTTGCTTCGGCTAGTTCCTCATTTGCTAAAGCTTCAGCGACTTTGAGACTCTGTTGAGCTTCTCGTATTTGATCGTTTCTGAGTCGCTTAGCTTTCAGTGTTTCTTCTCTCGCCAAGGCTTCAGCGACCTTAAGGATTTCTTGTGCTTATTTTAATTGCTCATCTTGTAGTCGCTGAGCTTGTAGAGATTGTTCTCTCTCTTCATGGGAGAGAAAGGAGAATTCATCGTACGTATTTATTGGTGTGGGAGCTTTAGGACCAGAGGTACGAAGAGGGATTTTTACTCTGGTCCTCTCTAGTTCCTCTATTAAAATATCCCTTCTTGCTTCTTCTTCTTCTTCAGTTTCTGTTGGTTCCAGATTTCTTCTTCAATGATTAATCAATAAATTCATATATCAGAAAGTAAGCGGAAGCAATTAATATTGACTAATCAACAGTAATAAGAACAGTAGAGGAATTGAAGAACAGATCAACTTTGAATAATAACCTGAGGATCGATTAAGAATTGTGCACAAAACTATTCTTCATTAATGATCTTCAAAATCGACCACTATTACAGTGAAAGTACAGATCAATTTATACTATTACACAAACAGAAAATCAACACATTAGCCTATCACAAAATGCCACCTCATAGAAGAGCGTCTAACAAATTCTGTTGTAAAGACTAGATCTACAAGTGAATGTTGCCACGTCATCTTTGACTCATACTTCAAAAGTCTAACAATCTCCCCCTAAGTATGAAGTCAGAAGAGTGGCGTTTGTTCAGAAATGAGCAACTTCAGATACGACCTTTGCAATTTTGTTGATAACCTCTCTGATTGATAATAGGCTGTCAAGTATTTTGATTATCTTTTCAAGTACTTCTGGATCGTGTTCATTTGCACTGGTAGATATGTAACATTTTGCAATGTATACAAATTCTGAAGAGTATCGATGTGCATCCTTTATTCTGAAAAAGCTTCTTCTGTCTGGTCTTCTGAAGATGACCCCTTCTTCTGGTTGTAGTAAGAACTTACCAACTCTGAATGAATTTATGTTTTCTAATTCTTCATTTGGTGCAGAGATGGCAAGATTATCAACGTTGAAGTTTAGCCATATCTGGAAGTCGACTTGCCTCTTGTATCTTAACAAAGACTTCATGCATTCAATGATTCTTGAATAGGCAACTTTGTCTTGGCTATCAATACCTCTGGCCACTTGGGCTTTCATAAAGCTTTCCAAAAACAGAAGATCAGAAGGATGAACAGATAATAAATCATTATCGCAGAAGTACCTGGTTTGATTGTCGTCTCTAATTACTTCATAGATCGTGTACCAGATCCCTGTATCTTCAAATTACGAGTGCTTTATGGCAGAGAACCGTTTGATAGGTACAGAAGTGTAGACATCCTTTCTTGCTTGTCTGTGTGCCATGAATTTGTCTTTTACAGCATCACTTACGTTATAAGCATTAGGGAAGTTGGGCAGCATTAAATAAATCTTTTGATCGTTTGGAGCATACATGCTGTTTCTGATAATTTCAAGTTTTGGAAGATCAAGATTTCCCAATCTCTAGGCTGCTTCTTCACGAATAGCCCTTCTCTGTACTTTTTCTTGTTTTGACTTCTCTCTGGCTTCCTTTTCTCTCTCTCTCTCTCTCTCTCTCTCTCTCTCTCTCTCTCTCTCTCTTCTTCTGCTTTTGCCTTTTCTTTTTCAATCCTTTCTTTTTCTAAATCAGCTCGTCTTCTGGCTTCTTCTGCTTCAAAGATAGCTCGGTCTTCTTCTGCTTTAGCTTTTAACTCGGTTTCTCTCCTTTCTTTATTTAGGGCTTCGACTCTAGCTTTTGATGCATCAGCTGTTGCCTTAGCATCCTTTTCTTTGGCTATTGCTGCGTGAGTAGATGATGAGTATGGCGCTTTCCTTGTATTGCCAATTACTTCTAGAACAAATTTGGCTATTTCTGGGTCTTTTGGAAGAGGCCCAGAGTGAGTGGCTAATGGGGTTGGAGTTAGAGGAGTTTGTGTATATGAAGGTTGAGCAGAATGAGTTTGTTGCTTGGAAGGTGATTGGTGTTGTTAAACGTCCACTCAAAAAGTGTTTAACGAGTCAATTTACCTTATTGAATGAACTTGACAAAAATTAGGAATTTTATCAGGTAGGAGTGATAACAAGGACCGAGAGTCTTATTCGGTAAGTGAGTGACGACTCTTATCCGATAAGTGTTTATCGGATAAAAATGTTTTATACGATGCCGTTTTAATGGAGTAAAATTTTACCCGATAAGTTAAGTAAAAATGTTAATTTTTACGATAAACGTTTATCAAGTAAGCATTAGGGTAAACTCAGAAGTAGGTGAAGACTTTGTTGGATTGGAACTTTCAGCATTGGTAGTGGTGATATGTGGTGATATTTCACTATATCAAGCACATGTTTAATATATCTTATTTATATATTTTTCATATTTAATCCCAATTTGAGTCATTTTGTTACTTTATTTTCCATTTATAGTAGTCGGAGCTAAGTCAGTGATCCCACTTGTTCTTTTTTACACTTTTGGTTGTTTGTTTGTTTCAGATGAATGATGTGGGAATGCTGCAGCAACTGGCAGCTGGAGGGAACATGATATTGGCAAAAGAAGGCTCAATCAAGAAGGATCTAGAATACCCTAGTAGTTACTTAAGTTTATTATGGTTTTTATTTGATATATTCAGCTGAACTATTAAGCATATTTGTACTAGGAATCTTGTGCTTTTGTGATGGAAGATAGATGATTTGACCTTTGGACCTTTGGTCCATAATTTTGTTCTTTTGTGACACCTCCTAGTATAAAAGGAGGTGTTAAGGTCATTGTTAGAATATGTTTTTCCAGCTGAAACTCTAATATAACCTCAGAAGTATTAGAAGTATTATTGTGTCTTTCTTCTTCTTGGTAGTCTTCTTGTTCATCAAGAAAACAATTAGTTTCTGTCATTTAATACTGCAGCATTACTTTTCAGCATTACTGTCATTTATTTCCTTACGCTTAACGTCATTTACATTTCAGCCATATATATATACATATATTTACGTTTAAGTCTTTACTTACAAGTCATTTACTTCTTGCACTTTATATTCATTATCATTTATATTTTCAGTCATATATATATACATTTATATATTTACCGTTATGTCTTTACTTCTAGTCATTTATATTTCTTTCATTGTTAATATGAGTAGCTAATTTTTATTAGCTAGGGTATAAGTGAAATGGTAAGGTTTTAGACTCAAAGAAGGTGGACATTATTCTATAATAACAATATTTCATTATTTCATCTAAAGTTTTATAAATCCAAACGACACTTCTTGACGGATTGATCACTTTGATAGTGTTAATGTGCCGTGGACTTAGGAATAAGTCACGATATGCACGTCAATCTGAAGGATATGAGAAGTTTACTTGGAAAAGTTACCTTTTTATGTTTTTCTCATTGAATATTCTTGACAAGTCGGTCACTTATCAAAGTGTCAAAGTGCCATGGACTTAGGAATAAGGCATTGAATGCACACCACTTGGATGATATGGAATCACCTCGGAAGAGGGATTAATTAGACAAAGGAATTTGCTAAGCCATCTATTTTGAGAATACCATGTTGCTATCACTGGTCTTGATACTTCATAGGAATATGGGTTGATAGCTAAACGTTAGTATACTGGTATAAGTCCGGAAAGAATACTCAAAATAGGTAGTGGAACGAGCTATTATAGAATAGAATGCTGTAACATCCCTACAGCATTGCCCACTGGAATTAGGTTTAAACCTTACCATAGATCTTATACCCTTGCTATTTGTTTTATTCTGTTATAAACCTGTTAAAGTGACTCTCAAAACAAACAAACAATTGAATCCTTCTAAATCGCCATCTGAATTCATTTCTTTCATTAGACTTTTATAACAACTTTTACTCCGATCCCTGTGGACGATACTCGGTACTTTATACCACTTATTACTTGAAAGGACGATAGTAAGACCAAAAGTATACTTGCTTTTAGCCTTATTTATTACATATCTCAGGATATACAAACCGCCTGTCAAGTGGGTTTGGCTTTCTTGGCTTCTTGTGCTTTCTCCCCCTTCTGAGAATCAGGATCCTGATCCTCAGACCTTTTTCGTTTAAGCTCTGCTTTTCTGCAAGCACGCTCCTCCTTAGCCTTTTTCCTGGCGTTAAATGTATCAGAAAGAGAACTTACAAGACTTGTAAGTTGAGAGAGAGAGGTTTCCATAGATGAGAGCTTCAAATCCACATTTGAAGTGCTGGCAGTTGTTTTGGAGACATATTTAGAGGAGAGAGAATTGATTCTGTCAAGCAAGGCCTTCTGGAAAACAGCCATGTCTGATTTCTTTACCAGAGAGGACTCAGAAGTGTCTTCAGAGGGATGAACAACTTTAATAATTTTGTTGAGATCTGCCACTAAAGAACTATATTCATCAACCGAGATAGTGACCTCTGGAGTTGGGATTGCATCAGGTATAAAAAAGATAGCCTCAGAGTTAGCCTGGATGCCTTTATGCAGAGAAGAGAAATGATTAGAAGCTTGGCTCTGATGAGCTTCTGCAGTTGTAGAAATAAGCTCTCTGAGCGCCTCCAGAGTTTGTGTATGCTGTCTTTGTTCGTTTTGAATGGCCAGAAGAATGGCATTTTGAGAATCCAAGGAAAGTTTTAGATCCTCCACAGATCTCTGAATTTTATCACCAAATGTCTGAAACGCTGCATTGGTGACATATTCAGAATGTATAACTGGTGTTTCTCCAACACATGGAGCCCCTTCACTCTCGCGTTCAGAGAGGCCCTCATTCACACCTGTTTTGACGTTGAGTGTGGAGGGACTTCAACTTTGTCTTCGAGGGCTGTGAATAACAGGCACCTCTTCGGTTGTTCTGATTGTCTCAACAGAATCCTCATCATCAGAGGATGAGGTGTTGAAGACAATGTGCTTACCTTGATGAAGTGTAAACACTCCGGTAAGTGGTGCGTCCTGTGGCTGTAACCCCTCTGATGGGATTTCCTCAGCTTCTAAACTATCAGAAGATATGGACTTATCTTCTGATGTTCCTATGACTTTGTTGGTCACAGAGACATCAACATTGTGTGGGGAGGGTGGCGAGTTCTGGGGCAAATGAACTCTTATATTATCATCATCATTCTGTTGAGAGAATGATGAAGAAGAGGTTTCCCCGGTTGTGCTTGATGCAGAGGATGAAGAATTTTCCTCTGATCGGATGGTTTCTGGGTGGTTTGGACTGGGTGGTCCTTGTTCAATGAAAGTAGATGTGTTGACATCCACCTAAGCAAATGTGGGATCCCTTTGGATAGAAGGAGAGTTACGCTCAAATGTGTCTCTATGGACATCTTCAGTACCCTCTTGCATTAAGAGGTCGGCATGGGTAGAAACACTCGGATTTGCACTCGTATTCTTTTCAACCTCAGCCTCACCTGACCCCTTACTTCCTACATCTGGCTCTAAGAACTCTAGGGTAGATATTCTCTGTTCTGAGAATACCATAGAGCGTTTATAAGATTGAAGATAAAGAGAGGTGGAAGGAATAAGGTCAAGCATATACCTGGAGAGTTCCCTTGGATATGTATAGCCGTTGATGTCGATGGTTGGTTTATGGGAGCTCATTGAAGCGATTTTGCAGAATGGTTGGATCATAGGAGCTTTAAGAGCACCAATCGCTGGGTATGTGAACAGAGACAAAAACCTTGGAAACATCAAAGCAGGTAGTGGTTTTCCTTGATTCTGGAAAGATACTTTGGTGTGAACAGCGGCTTTGATCTCTTGAAAGATGAGACTTGCGTAATCCAGAGGTCGGTTGAAGTACATTCCATACATAATTGTAAGGATGTTTCTGCTGGCTTGGTCTTGAGAGCCAATTTTGCATGTAAGGCTTTTGTTGAGAATGGAGATAAGGGTATTCCACATAAGGGGCAGTTTCTTGCGCTTGAATTCAGAAAATTTGGATAATTGCTCATTGTAACCCAAAAATTGAATGAATGAGAGCAAGGCTTCAGGGGATGGATTCTGGTCTAGGGCAGGATTTGGCACAATCTCATCATGATTTTCAAGTGTAGAGGAAGGCAAATGAAAATACCTGGCAATTTTCTTCTTGGTGATGGGTATTTCCACAGCATTTTCAGGGGTATTTGGATGACTAAAGTTTCCACGCAGGGTTTCTTCATCAGCGATATACATGGATTGCCACACTTCTTGGACATAGAGCTCAGGAACATTTGGATTTGTCAGGGTTAGAGCACGGTTCAGTTGATGTTGTTGAAGAAATTCAACGAGGATTCTGAATTCAGCCAAATAGGTGTTGGGATCGAGGAGAACCTGCGCATTGTTTGCCTTCAAAGCCAATTTGACGATTGGAACACTGTCAGCGGTGGAATCAACAAGACGACCTTCATCGTCATTGACATTTGGGTTTTCAAGGTGAGAGGCCAATGAAGATTGGTTAGGTAGCTTGTGGAAGAATTACTGTGGGGAAGCAAATACTGTAGAAATCCCGAGGAAGAAGACGAGATACAGTGTATAGGGTTTATATATGAGAGATGTTGAAAAGAAAAAACGATTCAGTTAGGTAAGCACTCAGTCGTGTAGTCATGCAATAACACGATGAAAGACACGTGTAAAGCATAAACCGCGTGATGAGTCACTGAAAGGTTTATTAAAGATAAACCGTTTGATTATCCCCAAAAAAAATTAGAAAGAGAATAATAAGAAAACTAAATTTAATTTGATTAAATCAATTTTGTTATTAATCCTTTCTAATGAATTTAAAATCAGACATTTGAATAAAAAAAACGGTTTGGATCCAAATGAAAGTTTAATACTTTCATAGTCAAATGTTTCTTAAGAAAGTAATAAATAATAATAAAAATTTTAATTAACCTTGACGGCAAGAGTTAAAAAAAAATTGACTTATTTATGATTAAAATTTCAGAAGAAAAATAAGACAACAAAGAAAATATTTGACTTAAGAATGTCAAAAGAACAAGAGTTTCAAGAAAAAATTAAGTTAAATTTGAAATTTTTGAATAACCTTGACGGCAAGAGTTAATCAAAAGAAACAAATCTAAAATTATCATTTTAAGAAAAGGGTGTTCAGAGGACAGCTAACAAAAGTTAGACTTAATTTTTCTCCCCCTTGAAATAAGCTCGAAGCTCCCCCTCAGAGGTTGTACCAATCTCCCCCTTCTCTTTTCAAGAGATGCTTCCTTCTGTGGTCACTTGGATATAAAGGAATAAGAAACTTCAACAGAGATGGTCAGAGGCTTCTGAATGCTTCTGGATAAAATCATCAGAATCAATCAGAGGTCTCTGATCCGTTCTGAGTAATAAAAGGAATTAACATTTACATGTTTATCATTCCCAACTTGCTGATCAAAAAATAAAAACGCTTCTCATCCAGAGCTTTGTAAAAATATCAGCTAGTTGATAATCAGTAGAGACAAAATACATTTCAATTGTACCCTTCTCTACATGATCTTTGATAAAATGATACCTGACATCAATGTGCTTTGTTTTGGAATGCTGGACTGGGTTTTCAGTAATGGCAATGGCACTTTCTGAATCACATAAGATGAGAATTTTATCATATATCAGTCCATAGTCTCTGAGTTGAGTCTTCATCCAAATAACTTGTGAACAGCAACTAGCAGCAGCAACATATTCAGCCTCTGCAGTAGATGTGGATACACAATTTTGTTTCTTGGACGTCCAACTAATAAGTCTATTTCCCAAAAGTTGACAACTACCAGAGGTACTTTTTCTGTCCAACTTACATCCTGCATGATCAGAATCTGTATATGCCATTAAATCAAACCCAGAATTTTTAGGATACCAGAGACCCAAGGAGGGAGTTCCCTTTAAGTATCTAAAAATTCTTTTAACGACGACAAATGAGATTCTTTTGGATTGGCTTGATAACGAGCACAAAGACAGGTGGCAAACATAATATCTGGCCTACTAGCAGTTAAATACAGAAGAGACCCTATCATACCTCTGTAGCCCGTGACATCTACTGGTTTCCCAGAAGGATCAGGACCTAGTTTCATACTAGGAGAGATAGGTGTTTTCATAGGTGATGAATTTTGAAAATGAAATTTCTTTAACATGTCAGAGACATATTTTGTTTGATTAATAAAAATACCAGAGGTACTTTGCTTAACCTGGAGTCCTAGAAAGAATGTTAGTTCTCCCATCATACTCATTTCAAATTCAGTTTCCATCAATTTAGAAAACAAATCAACTTCTGTTTGATGAGTAGAACCAAAAATTATGTCATCCACATAAATTTGAACAATAGTTAACATACCTTTGCTTCTTTTGATGAAAAGTGTGGTATCAATTTTACCTTTTTCATACCCTTTGCTGATCAGAAACTTGGATAAACGTTCATACCAGGCTCTGGGTGCTTGCTTTAAGCCATACAGAGCTTTGTCAAGAAGATAAACGTATTATGGATGTCTTGTATCTTTAAAGCCAACAGGATGTTCAACATACACTTCTTCTTTGAGATTTGCATTTAGAAATGCACATTTAACATCCATTTGATATACTTTAAAGTTTTTGTATGCAGAGAATGCCAGAAAAAGTCGTATGGCTTCCAGTCTTGCAACAGGAGCAAAGGTTTCATCGTAATCAATGCCTTCTTCTTGCCAATAACCTTTTGCCACCAGACGAGCCTTGTTTCTGATCACAATTCCATCTTCATCCTTTTTATTTCTAAAGACCCACTTAGTACCAATTGCAAGTTTGCCTTTTGGTAATGGTACTAAGTTCCAAACTTTGTTCCGTTCAAATTGAAGTAACTCCTCCTGCATTGCTTCTACCCAACTTGGTTCAACTAAGGCTTCATGAACTTGCTTGGGTTCGATCATACTAAGAAAGTTGACATAGAAAGCTTCATTTGGTGTAGCAGATCGTGTTTTGACACCCTCAGAAGGATTACCAATGATAAGATCTGGAGTGTGTTATTTAGTCCATTTCTTCATCCTTGTTTGTGATATTGGTTGAGCCTGCACTTCTGTGTCTGAAGATGGAATGATTGTTTCAGAGGTTGGAATGGCTGCTTCTGGATATACTAATTCTGAGTCTCTTATATCTGTCTCCCCCTCAGATGATTGAACAGAAGATGCTTCTAGACAATCAGATGTCGGAACAGAAGGGGAGGAAGAGTGTGGGTCAGAAGTAGAACCAGAAAAAGTTATGCCAGAGGCATGAAGAACTGCTGGTATGTTCAAGGATGAAGTTGTTTCTGACAATATTTCGTTGCCCAGAAAATCTTAAAAGATAGCATCAATCTCAGACTCTCTGGAACCTGAAAGATAGTCAGAGGTGACAGTATTAAGTTTGAGTTCTGAAGAGGAATATTCAGAAGTCAGCTGTGTTTGATCATCAAAATCAACATTAATGCTTTCCATAACAGTTTTTGTTCTTAAGTCAAAAACACGAAAAGCTCTGGAATTTAAGGAATATCCTAAATATTTAGCTTCATCGGATTTTGGATCAAACTTGCCAAGGTTATCTCTATCATTTAAGATAAAACACCTGCAACCAAAGATATGAAAGAATTTAACAGATGGTTTTCTTTTGTTAATAAGCTCATAAGAGGTTTTGAGATGCATCTTGACGATTATTGAACGATTTTGAGTAAAACAAGTAGTGGCTACAGCTTCTGCCCAAAAGTGTATGGGAAGACCAGAGGCTGCAAGCATCGTTCTGGCTGCTTCGACCAATGTTCTGTTGCGACGTTCAACGACACCATTCTGTTGGGGAGTGCGTACAACAGAGAAGTTCTGAGTAATTCCATTTGCAACAAAATATGTTTCAAGCTTGGCATTCTTGAACTCTGTACCATTGTCGCTTCTCAGCTGTTGAATCTTTTGGTGAAGAAGAACTTGAATTCTGGTCATCATGTTCTGAAGTATGATAGGTACCTCTGACTTCTGTCGAATAAAAGCAAGACAAGTATATCTGGAAAATTCATCAATAAGTACCAGTATATACTTTTTACCAGAAAGACTCTGAATTGCAATGGGACCACAGAGGTCTAATGCATGAATGATCACTTTTTGTTTTATGGGATGGTCGTTTGATCTTGCCCATTTCACATGCAGGGCAAAGGTGATATTTCTGAAAATGAACTTCAGGAAGTCCAGATACCAGATTATGTTTGACGAGCAACTCAAGATTGTCAAAATTTAAGTGAGACATTTTATGATGCCAGAGCCATGCAATTTCACTCTTTTTGGAGATAAGACATAAGGTTTCCTAAGCATCCTTGGAGGTAAAATTCATCATGTAGAGATTACCTTTTCTGTCTGCTCTCCAAAGTTCCTCACCTGCCTTAGAAAATAAGTAACAATGTTTTTCATCAAATACGACAAGTATCTTAGAATCACAGAGTTGACTTACACTTAGGAGGTTATGTTTCAAACCTGAAACATAAGCTACTTTAGATAAGGTAATGTTACCTTCCTGTAAAGTACCATAGCCCTTAAGTTGACTCTTACCATTATCACCAAACGTTACAGCTCCACCACTTTTGTCTTTGAATTTGGAGAGTAAGTTTCGTGAACCAGTCATGTGTCTCGAGCATCCAGAGTCAAGATACCAGATATGCACACGCTGTTTCTGCAATCAAGATCAGAGTTTCTTAGGTACCCATATCATTATGGGTCCTTTAACGTTAGTTTTTGTTTTATCAGCCTTTTTTATTTGCTTTTGATTTGATTTAACAGAAGGTAAAGACGGATTGTTTGTATTTTTTGTTTTTTTGTTTTTCTTTGTTTTATTCTTATTGAAGTACGAATGGTTGGCAGTGAATGAATTTGAAGCTTGTGAGAAAAATTGTTGTAATTTTAAGAATAGGGAAAAACATTCAGAATTCTGAAACATAGAAGATTGTATTGAATTTTCATTATGATAATGATAATTACAATTATTCTTATGACTGTCTTTTCTAGTATTAGTTGTTCTAAAGAACTTCCTATCTAGACTAGACATATGTTTAGAATCTGAGATATTCTTCAACTGAGATTTCTTCGGATTTTCCTTCACAGAAGCTTTTGGATTTACTGAAACAGGAACAGAAAGATTAGATTTCCATTTACCTTTCTGGACATAAGAATATTTTGGAGTAGAAGATTTAGGAGTTTGGATAAGGATCTTCTTTTTAAGTTTTTCTTCTTTTTCAAGTTCAAGACAAGTTTTAGCTTTCAGACACATTCCTATAAAGTCTGGATGTATAAAAGTTTTTCGTTTTTCAGAAGGAACAGAGAAAATTGGAATTCCATTTGAATGTTTCTGAACATTCATTCCAGATGCTCTTATCTCCAGAGATTAATTTGTAAATAAAAATGGGGCATCTTTATTTTTAATAACCTCTGGAAAATTAGCATAGATAGGAGATTGGTGTTCAAAGTGAGAAAGATATGTTTCTGAATTGTCAAAGAAATCCTCACTCTGATCATCATTTTCCCAGGGATATGTGACTTCTTCTAATTCCTCTTGAACTTCAGATAGATTTAAATCAATTATGGAACAAGGAGATATCTCTGGATTATTTTCTAACTCTTTTTGTTTGTCATTTTCAAGTTTAAAACAATTATCCATAGTCAAGAAAAGATCATTTTCAAAGCTAAGTCTTAATTCTTCCTCTGCTTGAATAGGAATAAACGCATCAGCCTCTGGATTCAATTTTATAAGAACACTTGAACCAAACTTGAAAATATCATCTTTCTTCTGAACTTTATTTAAATCAATATTAGCTTTTCCAGACGAATATATAATATTTTTAAACTTAAGTTTTCTCTGATGACGATTATTTTCAAGTTTAGATCGTTTAAAGCATGATTGTTCATAAAGAATTGGAAACACAGGCTTCTGTTGTTTTCCCATATGAAAAACAGAGTTTAAACAATACTTCTTTTCACACGTGTAGGGATCTAAATCTTCAAACCCGATTCCAGACCTTCCTGCTTGTGTACTTTTTTACTCATGAACTTTTTGAGCATCCAGATATGTTTTAATCTGGTGCGTTTTGTTTTGAAGTTCAATATATAAAAATTCTCTCTCCTTTTGAAAATAGTTTTTAAGTGCTACAGAATTTAATCTGTCACTTTCCTTAATTTGAATTTACTTATATTTTTCTTCCAGAAGTTTCTTAAAACTTAAGCGCTCCTTTTTTAACAAAACTTCTAGGTCTTTCAAGTTTTTAGAAATCTTTTCTTTCTGAGTGTCAAGTTCCAGTTTCTATTCTGTTAAGATATCCATTTCTCTTTTGTAAATATCTCTTTCCCTTTGTATTGTGGAAAGAGTTTTCTCAATACCTTTTCGTAACTTCTTTTCAATTGTGAGCTTTTGTTTAAGTTCCTCAAATTTATTTGACAAAAGAACAATTGTATTCTCAAGTTCAGATGAGTCAGAGGAATTACTAACCGGTGACTCAGAAGGTTGATCTTCTGATTCATTCGAATTCGCCATCCCACAAAACATAGCTTCATCTCCGTTGGATTCATCTCCTAACCAATTTTCTTTTTCAGCATAATGAGCTCTTTCAGTGACATTGTACTTGTATTTATTCTTGTAGTATGTCTTTTCTTTGTCCAGAGCTCCTCTGCATTCTTTTGAGTAGTGTCCTGGTTTACCGCATCTATAACATACATCCTTTTTCTTCTTTATTTCCTCTTCCTTCTTCTCTGTTTCAGTCTTTTTAGATCTCTGAACCTCTTGCTTAGGAATATGAGTAGAACGATCAAACCTTCTATTTCCTTGAAAATTCCTATTTCCAAATCGATTTGTAAATTGTTTGGTTATAAGAGCCAAAGAATCAGCAAATGCCTTTATATCATCATCAGAATCAGAATCTTCTTCTGGAGCAGCTTCTGATATGAATGCCTTGCTTTTCACTCTTCTATCTTCACTTTTTCTTCTGATCGTTCCCTTTGATTCAGAAATCAAAGCCAGAGGACCACCTATTGTTGTTTTCTTTTGTAACTTCCTTTTCATGAGCTTGAAGAGTTCCAAATACGTCATGTAGAGACCATTGCTCAAGATCTTGATTGGCTTGTAAAGACATGGAGAGGTTTGACCATTCTGGATTTAATCTCTTCAGAAATAAGACATTATTGTCTTCCTTTGATCGAATGATATCACATCTTTTGCATAGATTTATCAGATTGTTAAATCTATGAAAAGTTTGTTCCAGAGATTCATCAGCAATGGCCTGGAAGCTGTTGTATTCATTCAGAGCCTGAGCTCTTCGATTTTTTTTCATTTTAGCACCACCTTCCAGAAGATTTTCTAGATGATCCCATAGTTCCTTGGCAGTATCACAGGAATCCAGATATTGAAAAATCTCATTTGGAATGGCCATGATAAGAAGAGTTTTAGCCTTTTTGGCTAGTTCAACTTTGGCTTTTTCTTCATCAGACCAGTTTCCATTTAGCTTTGGAACTTGTTTGGCAGGAATTTCATCGGTATTTGTCGTTGCTGGAATTCGTGGAATAATAGACATAGGAACCAGAGGACCATTTTGAATGATTGGAAATAGATCAGCATCCAGTCCCTCGTAGAAATTCACCATTCGAATTTTCCATTGAGGATATTCATCACATATGAGAGTAGGAGGTTCCGTCAACGATCCAGAAGTATAAACAAAATTCAGATTTGAATTTGCCATTTTGTTCGTAGAAAGCATAGAATCGAGAGGAAGAATTGATTTGAAATTTAAAACGATTAAACTTCAATTGAATTGAATAACAAAGAGATCGGCTTACTAATTCTTCAAAATTTTAACTACAATTACCACTGTTTTTGGAGAAATATACTATGTATTAATAAAATCTCATAAAACAGGGTAGAATTATGAACAGTAGTTAAAACAGGAAATTCTCAGAATGAAGAGAGAAATTTCCAAATTAAGGAGATCTAATAATCAACAGATTGATTAGATGGCTCTGATACCAATTGTTGGTTCCAGATTTCTTCTTCAATGATTAATCAATAAATTCATATATCAGAAAGTAAGCGGAAGCAATTAATATTGACTAATCAACAGTAATAAGAACAGTAGAGGAATTGAAGAACAGATCAACTTTGAAAATAACCTGAGGATCGATTAAGAATTGTGCACAAAACTATTCTTCATTAATGATCTTCAAAATCGACCACTATTACAGTGAAAGTACATATCAATTTATACTATTACACAAACAGAAAGTCAACACATTAGCCTATCACAAAATGCCACCTCATAAAGGAGCGTCTAACAAATTCTGTTGTAAAGACTAGATCTACAAGTGAATGTTTCCACTTCATCTTTGACTCATACTTCAAAAGTCTAACAGTTTCAGATATGGGCTTCCTATTTACATGCCATTGAATTAGGCCTTCTTCCTCTTCAAACTTTGATTTAGATATGTACAAGAACAGATCTCTCGTGGATGGTTTATTCAGGATGGGAGTCACCTTTAGGGGACAGGATTCGCTGATAGAAGGAGAAGATGGTTTAGAGTTAGATATTTCATCAATGCTTCTAATAACTGAAGTATTGGTAGGGATAGAAATGGGTAGAAGTATAAGAGGTAGGGTTTCAGAGAGAGGATGATAGATTTCAATAGGGAGACTAACCTTAGTATTATTGAGCTCCCCCTCTTTATTTAGGTGAGGTCTTCAGATTCCATCACTTGTTTATTCTTCCCTGAGGGATTAGACTGCTCCTAACTAGGAGGGGGCCTGTCCCCCAAGGATGTCTTGAAAACAATCCTAGAATGTTTTATGCTTGGACGAGCCGATCTGAAGAAGGTAGCCGGATCATTATCATCGTGATTTTCATCTCTGAGAGAGAATGAAGTGCCTTCGTATTTCTATTCTTCATCTTCCTCGTCCTCTTCTTCTTCATCATTTTCCTCACTTTCATCAGGGATGAGGGTTTTGACAGCATCTATAACTTACTGAGAAGGTCGTGCTCTATTTAGCACTTCATTTACTTCAATGATGAACCGTTCCTCGAGTTCCTTGGCGACTTTCTCCCCCTCTTTGTTACCAGCGGGGAGAACATGCACCATCAGAGTACTGATATTGCTATTGAGTTTAGCAAGTGTATCTGTATGGGCCTTCTGAATGGCTGAAAGTCGACTCAGGTTCTCTATATCAACTTCAGAGAGAGAGAGAGAGAGATGAGGTAGAGGAATTGGGTGCTTGTAGGAGTCGAAGGATCTCTGCAAGTTGTTGGCCCTGCTTTGCAAGTTCTTCTCCCTATTTATCCACCTTTGCCCAACTGAGTAAAAGTAAAGGTGTTAAGAGCAACGACTTTGCTTAGGGAGGAGACTTCCGTCTTCAAGGTAGAGACATCAGATTGGATTCCTAAGATGGTGTTCTTCAAGCTTGGTACCCCTAATACTGTGTTGAAGATATACTTTGCAGAGATCTGCAGGTTGTCTGCCCTGTGCTTTATCTGGGCAGCTTCATTCACCAGATGATCTAGAGCAGGTATCTTGATGGAGGAAGATGGAGGAGCCAGAGAAAATTCAGGAATCTCTTGGTTAAGTGATTTTTTTTTCCTGTGCTTTAACCTTATTGATCTTAACTATTTTCTCCACGCTCAAAGTTGGAGATTTGAAGGGAGGTGCATCAGAAACACCTTGAAGTTCAGCAGCAACAATAGTAGTTGAGGCGGGTGCATCAGAGACACCTGTAGGTAACAAAGATAAAGGAGCCAAGTAAAGCTCGGGGATTTGAAGAAAGAAATTGGGTGGTAGAAGATGTTGGTTACTTGAGAGTATCTAAAGGATTACTCTCAGGCTTGGAACTTGCGACGGATGTGTCATGAGGATCACATTCCTATCTTTGAGAATGTTTATGAGAAAGATTTTCAGGTCCTGTGCACATAGCTTTCCAATCTTCAGATTGTCGAAACAAAACTGTCAATTGAATAACACGCTTCTCAACCTCTTCAGATGTGGGGACAACCATATTTGAGTCATGGATTGATGTGTGGACCAAAGAAGAGTAGGTAGCGATAGAAGAGAAGGCAGTGAGTGTGGTACCTGTACTAGCTTCAGTGTAGCTGGTTTTTAAATTTTCAGGGAGCGTAGTCTCTGAAAAGTTAGGTAGTGCTGATGAAGCGACAACGGTCTCTGAAGTCGTTGTCGTGGCAGAGGTGAGATGAGGCGTTTGGAGTACGCCGAAGTCAGGAAGAGTTGTCTATAGAGAGATAGTCTTCTTGGGATTCTAGGTAAGTGGCTTATAAGTGATGGACTTCTTGTATCCATCGCTGGCTGGGTTTTTCCGTTTCTTCACAGGCGAGGAAGATGCGTCAAAGTCAATCACTGAGGGGTTTTTCAGTGATTTGGACACATTCTCTCCTTTAGCCACATAGGTGGGAGGAGGAACTGAGGTGTTCAAGGGAGATGGACCCCTGATGATCGTCATCATCCCAGGAAGATAGGGAGCATCACCTGGCTTTTTATCATGCTCCAGGGACTTCTTTCCTACCTGAGAGAAGTTTTGATTACCCTTCGTGGGGTAGCCTTCAAACAGGAACTCCAGAATCATTGAAATGAATCTGGGATAAGGGATGGTTGGCTTTCTCCCACTTGCAGCGACTCTTTTACGAAGGTCCTCGAAGATGATCTTCGCGTAGTTGATTTGTGGATCCCAGATTATGCAAGCACAATGATTATGAAGAATAATGCAATAAGAACACAAAGATTAAAGAAGCTTCGTAGTCGGATATCTCACTTGTACGGTTACAATATGATTTGACAGAATTTAGGCACTCTAGTAATTGACTTACATTCACTCTAATCTCTTCTTAATAGATAATCTTGCGCACACCTAAAGAATGACCCTAACCCTCTATTTATATGTAGAACAATTATCGTAATAAGGAAACTATGAGATAAGGCATTATACACTTGCCTTATTTACAATAAAGCAACGTTTCCTTATATTAAACCTTCCTAATTATTGACTTTGTTGACTTTGCACTTTTGGTCCTTCATGTCTTCAATAGTTGTCATCTCGGATACAATAATTTTAGACCTAACAATCTCCCCCTTTGTATTCGAGATTACAATTCAACAAATCAGTACTCTTCTTTTGAAGATCATGAAACTTTTGTCAACAAATATTTCTTTTGAATCTTTTGCTCCCCCTACGAAAATAATCTCTTGTAATCTCCGTTGCTCCCCCTTAACATTAGCATGATTGGAAAAATCGTAGGATATAAACTTGTCGGGTCAGGTGATGTCGATGAAAAAAAAATCTCGGGCCAAGTAGATTCGACAAGAATTGATGTCGGGCCAAGATGAGTCGATGAAACTTTATGTCGGGTCTTAAGCACACGATAAGTCTTCAACAGAAAATGATTTCGGGTTAAGTTGAATCGATGAAAATTTATGTCCGGTCTTAAGCACTCGATAAGTCTTCAACTTTATCTTCAACAGTCGACAAAACATATTTACTTCAGTCTTTATCTTCAAAACAAATCAACATTTGTCATCTTCCTTTTCTCATGTCGTGATGTCGTGTCTCTGATATACAATCTCTCCCCCTCAGAATGATAAGGAGAATCTGAATCATTATGAATAACCAAAGACAAAAAAAATTAGTTAACTAATGAAGCGTGTAAACCTAACATACAGAAGCACGTGAAGCAACTTTATCATTTAAACAAAATAAATTTTAATTAAGTGGCCTATATGTAGTGTTAGCAGCGGGTTGACACTGATAGGACTTCCAGTTATCATAGAAGTAAGTAATAATACTAACTTCTCAAACTGTTCCGGCATAAACACGAAGATTTGCTTGAGGAATCACAAAGACTCGTGCAATGTGTAGAAAGAATTTATGCATTAAATGCTAATTTTAAGGCTCAAAATGTGAAAATACATTTCACAGACTCAATGTGCATTGAATGTGAAGTTCGGAAGCCGGAGCTGTGTCTTTCTTTTTCAATATCTTAATCTTCCGAGTGAAGAAAATATAGCAGATATGCTCATTCTCCGTGATATATGAAACAAATATCTTTTGTGAGATACTTGAGTAGTTGGGTGGGGTGACACAAGTTATCGACATTGGGTCCATGTCTAGTTCAATATTCATCTCCAAGGAATCGAGAATGAATAGATTGTGTGGCTACCCGGATAACTGTTTAGGTTTGGTGAAGACCAATTTTCTTTGAAGTCTTGTCACAGCCTCACATTTTCTTTTATCTCACAAGCACTCAATTTTATTTTAATCATTCCCTTTCAGGATATCTAACCCAGGGATGTGTTTCATGGGTAGGTCCTTCCGGCTTTGGATTGACCATAGAAACTTCTAATTCCTAACACACAAAGAGTTAAAACATTAAAGTCCGAGTTCTGAACTAATCTATTCAGAAGTCATAATGCAATGTAAAACGGGTTAAGAGTAGGTCCATAGCTGAGATACTATGAAGTTAAACAATAAATAAAAAATTGTAAAAATGTGGTACTTCCCCTCAAATTGTAGCATAACCTTTGGAATGTTTTTCATGTGATGTGAATATTCGGAATTTAGCACACACATGACGTACCTACAAAACAGATTAAAAAGATTTTGGTACCCAAACTTTGTTGGGTCCTCGGAGGTTAGTCAAACCCTGAGCCTTTGGGGTACCAAAGACCAAGATTAGGAGTTTCCTTAAGATATCTGAAAATTCGTTTTACAACAATCAGATGGGATTCCTTGGGTTCAGCTTGATATCTAGCACATAAACACGTAGAGTACATAATATCGGGTCGACTCGCTGTTAGATACAATAGTGAGCCTATCATTCCTCTGTAGGCAGTGGCATTAATTGGTTTCCCATCAAGGTCCTTATTCAGTGTTAGAGGAGGAGCCATAGGAGTTTTCATTGGAGAACTTTGAGTTGAGACAAACTTCTTCCGCATATCTTTAACATACTTACTCTGACATACGAATATACATTTCTCATATTGATTTATCTGAAAACCAAGAAAATATGTTAGTTCGCCCATCATACTCATTTTATATGGCAAAGGGATATACGGGAGGTTGGTATTAAAAATTTCCCAGATGTATGGGAGGAGATCATGAGTCGTCTTGTGGATGGAAGATGTAGAATGTGGTCTACTATGCAGAAGCTAGCTTTCTCTGCTACTATATACCACATATGGCAAGAAAGAAATAGGCGAACTTTTGATAACGAAGCCGTAACCATGAAGAGATTTTCCATATTATTCGGGGTGAGGTGCTGGCTTGGATGGCTTGGAGGAATAAAAGAAAAAAATTCAACCCTATCAATGAAGGGTGATTCTTGGGGTTCTCTTTTCTTTCAAAGGTTGTGTTAGATTAGCGATGATTGTCAGTCTAGGGTTGTGTCCTACTGTGACTTACTCTGGGCTTTAGATTTATGTTTTTTCTGGCTTATGTTGCTTGGAAGGCTGTTTCCGAGTTGGTAGCATAGTTTTCCTGTGTTCCTTGTAATTGTTGTTTTCCTTCTTTTCCTATAAAAGTTCCTGGAGAAATCTGTTCAAAAAAAATAATACTCATTTTATATTCTTTTTTCATACGTTTAGCGAAGCGAGTACATAGTTTGAATATTGTGGAACCAAAGATAATGTCATCAACATATACCTGAGCAAGAATGGTATGACCTTTATATTTTCTCAGAAAGAGGGTTTGGTCTATCTTTCCACGCAAAAAAATTTCTTTTAAGATATTTTGGAAAGGGTATCATACTAAACTCGGGAACTTGTTTTAACCCGTAAAGTGCTTTTTCAAGTTTGAATACATAACCATGATGCTTAGGATCAGAAAAACCAGGAGGTTGTTCAACATAAACTTCCTCATTTGGTTTGCTATTTAGAAAAGCACTTTTAACATCCATCTGAAAAACTCTACAATCTTTATGGGCAACATAGGCTAAGAAAAGTCTAATTGATTCTAATCTAGCAACATGAGCAAAAGTTTCATCATAATCGATACCTTTTTCATGTACGTATCCCTGAGCAACAAGTAGAGCCTTGTTTCGAGTTACAGTGCTATTTTCATCTAGTTGGTTACGAAACACCCATTTAGTGCCAATAACAGTCTTACCAGATGGACGAGGGACAAGATCCAAACTTTGTTTCTCTAAAGCTCAGTTAGCTCTTCTTGCGTAGCACTGACCCAATATGAATTAGTGATAGCTTTATCGATCTTTTTAGGTTCGGATAAAGAAATAAAGTTTACGAAAAGACAGATATTAGCCATACCCCGTCGGGTTTTAATACCTGTACATGGATCACTGATTATTTGATCGATTGGGTGATTTTGAGTCAATCGCTCAACAGGTAGTTGAGAAGACTGATCAACAGAAGATTCAGCGACGTGTTCAAGGATAAAAGAGGGTGTGCTTCAGCAGTAGGTTCTTCAACATTTCTTATCATCCCTGGAGGGGACCCGGAGGGATTAACATTCTTTTGAGAAGAGATTGGTACTTGATTATCCACTGATGAATCATCGTTGGAAGAATCAGAAGGAGGAATCTGATTTAGAGGAGTAACGTCTATCCTTGAAGAGGAAGGATCGTTACTATTTAGAGAGGTGGGGATGAGATTTGGACCATCATCATCATTAGTTTCAGTGACAGGAGGTGTACTAAAATATGATTCAGGTTCTCCATTGTAAGACTTCATCCAACTATTCACTTCCTCATCGTCTTCAGGGACAGCAATATAATTTGTTGAGCGAGATTCATCAATATTAACATTTATGGTTTCTTCAACATATTGTCTTCTTTTGTTGAATACTCTGAATGCCTTGGATACTCAGGAGTACCCAAGAAATATACCATCATCAGCATTTGAATCGAAATTTCCTAAATGATCTCTGTCATTCAAGATGTAGCACTGAAATCCGAAGATATGTAAGTAACTCAGTGAGGGATTTCTTCCATGAAAAAGTTCATAGGATGTTTTCTTAAATATTGTAACTATCAAGGATCGATTCTGAGTGAAACATGCAGTGTTTACTGCTTCAGCCCAGAATTGAGTTGGTAGATGAGATTCGCTGAGCATTGAGCGAGTGGCTTGAACGCTCGTTCGATTTCTTCTTTCAGCAACACCGTTTTGTTGAGGAGTCCTTACCGATGAGAAGTTATGAGAGATTTCTTTTTCTTCAAAGAAATTAACCAAGGTACTGTTTTTGAATTCAGTGCCATGGTCACTTATCATGGAGCGAACAGTGAGATTGTTAAGGACTTCCATCTTCTTGATAAAGGAGATAACTCATCAGGGGTGTCACTCTTGGATTTGAGAAAGATTACCCAAGTATACCTGGAATATTCATCGACTATGACAAGAGTGTATTTCTTTCCAGATATAGATTGGACATTGACAGGTTTAAAGAGATCCATATGGAGTAAGTGAAGAGGTGTGGTCACTGAGGAGATTTTCTTGTATCTGAAAGTGGCTCTTGTCAACTTTTCTCTGAATGAGTGTTATCCATATTAATGCCATATACGTTCTCTAATCTTTTGCCTTTTAATGCAAGTTTATCATTTTTATTAGTTACATCACATCTTGTCTTTGTAAATAAAACTTTGAAAGCCTTTATCACAGAGTTGACTAATGCTCAATAAATTGTGCTTTAGCCCTTCAACATAAGCACACGATTGAAAGTAGTTGCTCCGTTGGATAGAACACCATAACTTTTGGTGTATCCTTTGCCATTTCGACCAAAGGTCACTGATGGACCTATTTTTTTTCTTATATTCAGAGAGTAGAGATTTTCTACTAGTCATGTGCCTCGAGCATCCGCTATCGAGATACCAGATACCTTTAGCACTCTGCATAAGATTAGGGAATTAATTTTTCATAGTTACCCATAGAACTATGGGTCCTGTAGTGTTAGTGGAAATAACAGGTATGGCAATTTTGTTACTTAATGAAGAATTCTCTTCAGTGGTTATCTTTACTTTAGTTGTTTTACCAACTTTAGTGGATTTCACTTTCATTTATTTCTCAGTTCGAGCTACTTTCTTACCATGAGATAACTTTTCAGCTTTAGTAGCATTAGGGCTTTTACTAGCAATGTGGGTAGTCTCTTCACAGTGATAACACTTCCAATATTTGAAAACGGGTTTTGAGCTAAAAGCATGCAACGAGGAGGGCAAAACATTTTCAGGACCAGAATCAAAAATTCCTTTCTCTATAGACCTAGGAGGAACCACAGGTTTCTCAGGTTTAGAGGGAGTGAGATCTATCTTGATCCGAGGAGTTGATCTCTGAATATATCAAGGGATTTTCTTACTAGAAGTCAGAGGATGACTCACTGAAGGAACTGAAGGATTCTTCTTCAGTTTAGGAAAGTTCTTGATCTTACGAACATGATCAAGGAACTTATCTTTAATCACCTTCCCTGAGTCCTTGGTAATAGGTTTAGAAGGTCTTAACTCAGATGTAGAGGCATACTGAGTAAATGGATCAGGGATATAAGAAACATACATTCCAAATTTTAGCATGGAACGATCATTGTCAGTTTCTTCTTGGTCAGAGGAATATCCCAGACCGCTTTTGACCTTTTTAGGGATCTGAGCATTTTTAATCTAACTTTCCTTTACAGAGGCTTTGCATCATCCTTCAATGGTAGCTTTTTCATCTTTGAGATCAGTGATGGCCTTTTCGCCCTCAGTGATAGCTTGTTGTTTCTCGATGCTTATGGTTTGATTTACAAAGATTTGGTCTTTAAAATCTTCTTCGATTTTAGTAAATTCTTTGATTTTGAGATGGCAATTCTTAAGTTGTTCAGTTACATCTGAGTTTATTTGTTTAGCTTTTGTTTTACCGTTCAAAGCATTGTAGAGATCAACAGTTAAAGTGTCGAGAGCCGACAAGCTATCAAGTTCAGAGGTACAGGAGTTTTCTAGAATAGGTACCTGAGTTAATGGAATATCAGGTGATAAGGTTTCAGCAACCTCGTCAGCTTTTTCGATTCTAGCCATAAGACATAAGAAAGCTATGTCTTCTACATCTGACCCTGATTCGTTAGTGGTTTGTGTCCAGTCAACTTCTTCAGCGACAAGTCATTTGCCTTTTCGCTGGGTTTTCTTCAGATTCTGATATTTTTCTTTTAACTCAGGATATTTTTCATGTTTAGTTTTATCAGGAATCTGAGAGGATGTTGAAGCAATAACTTTCTTTGAACTGCACTCACTAGCAAATTGACCTTTGCGTTGACTGTTATAGCATATAACAGATGCTTTGTCAGCAGGAGATATCTTTGACTTCTTTGAGTCAGTGATGGCAGGAGTTCTTCTGAAATTACTCTTTCTGGGGAATCGTCTAAAATTATTAGTGAGAAGAGTCAAAGAGTTGTCAAAATAAAAATATCAGCATCAGTGATATATTCAGAGTTAGCTTGATCAAACTCAGTGATAGAAGTTATAGAAGAGGAAACTATTTTAGAGGGATCAGTTTCTGATGTCATTAAAGCCAAGGAAGCACTTCTGGCTGATTTAGTGTCTTTTAAGGTTTATTTTTAAGGTTTGAGATTGCTCATGATTGAGCAATATTCCGTACAAAGCACTTAAAGAAAGAGTCTCAATGTTTTTTGACAATTTAAGACAAATAGTAAATGTGTCCCAATGTTCAGGAAGAGATTCCATGAACTTTGTTAGTACTTCTGAGTTAGAATATTCTCGACCAACGGTTTTTAGATCTATGATCAAACAGTTGAATCTTTGGTAAATTTGAGAAAACGTTTCATTTTTAGAGCAAATGAAACTTTCATATTGTCTCACCAGATTGATTTTTCGAGTTATCTGAACCTCACTGGTTCCTTCATGGTGGATACAAAGAGTATCCCACATGGTTTTAGAGGTCCTCATTTTCATGATAGAATGATAAACATCATCTGGTAAAGACATAACAATAATAGATATAACTTTTGCATCAAGATAGTTCTTTCTTGTCTTCCTCACTCCATTGATGTGGAGATTTGGGGTTACGTCTTTCAGCTATAGCAGGAGTAATAGCAGTTGCAGGGACTAGTAGTGTAGGAATGTATTGTCCATTTTCTATATAGTAGGGGATCTTAGGATCTGAGCTTTCTAGAAATAGAGTCATTCTTTCTTTCTAGACAATGAAGTTTTCTTTACTAAACCCTGAAGGTTTAGCAAGAGATCCATTGTCGATATTGTTTGTATTAGTATTAGCCATTTTAAAACAACAATATATTAGTTTTAAAGAATAAGCAATAAACACTACTCTAATACCACTGGTTGGTCCCAATGGAGTCTACAAGAGTGTATAAGTATATAAACAATTTGTAGAAGGAGGGGGGGGGGGGGTTGAATACAAACACAACTTTTAGGGTTTTTAAATAAGTTTATATCAATAAACAAATTTACAACTTCTAAGCGGAATAAGAACGAGTATTAAACCTATTATATTACAACTTTAGAAATCACTAAGTATTTGATGCACAAGAAATGAGAGAAATAAGATCAGAGGTTTGAAGGAGAGATTAGCATGCATGAAGATGAAGATGGAGGTCTTCATCTATTTATACCCATTGCATTTAATGCAAATCAGAAGGTACATGCCACATGTCAAGTTTCCATAGGGAATTTGTCCTTTGTTTATAAAGCAACCATGCTTTTAGTCGAATATGAACAATAGCCTAATCAAAGTTGGGAAGCACGTAGGAGACAGTCCGTACGTCATTTCTGACAAGGCTTGGAGGTTTAATATTTGTGCATCGAGGATAAGATCAACTTGGATCTTGCTGAGTAGGCTTCATATTGATTGTTGATACTGAGTCTTCAAGGATGAAGTCTTCAGGTATCACTGAGGCATACACAAGGTCTCACACTTCTTTTAGATGAGCGTTGCTATCACTAAACCGCTTCAGATCACGAGCTATTTATCTCTTTCTTCAGCTATGTCTTCGATTATCGTTGAATGGTCTTTGGTGTGAGTGTTGTTCTTTAGATATTCTAAGTCCAGATAGTATTCCTAACTTTCAGCCATCACTGAATGTAATCAGTGTATGCTATCGTTGAATCTGAAGAGTAACGTAACGTAGACTTGGATTTTCACTAAGTACAAAGAGAAATCGTATCCAAATCACTTAGAGAAGTTTGGATCAACAATGGTAAATATTTGTACAAATAATCACTTTGGGTGCTTTTAACTTAAACTTTTCAAAACGTTTGGTTTAAAATATGCAAAATAACAAGTATTTTGATATTTGTTCATCAAAATACATATTTTTCTTTAAATCTTTGGTATTCTTTGTACCGAAATTATTGGTTTATACATTTGTATTAAACCATGTTCCTTCTGTTGGATCCTCGAATGTCTTAACTGAAATGGCCAACACTAACGAGACCGTGTACGTAGACACTCCCATCGTCAACGACGGTAAATACCACGATGAGAGTTGTGGCAGTAAATACTGCGATGTGAGTTGTGACGGTATAAAAACCATTGAGAACCCCGATAGAGATTAGCCGAGAGAATGGCTGAGTGATAAACTACATGTGGGAATGACTTATATATGCGAGCTTCGCACAATACCATGCGAGCTTCGCATGAAGTATTGCGAAGAGGTGGGCCTCGCACATTTATTATGAGAAGGCTTGAAAAACTTGAAATATTTTTGAAGGAAATACCTATAGCACTATTTTATAAAGTACTTTCAAGTGTTATGAATTTGGTAAAAATTATCAGTATCCAATTTTATAACTGTTCACCAGGTCATGGAAATTACAAACGAAGGAAAATTTCTCACTGGACCTTTTGGTCTAACCCACAATCTTTTATCAAACTGTTTTACAGGTCAGCTTCGTTTGGAAGGTAAAGGCAAAGGCAAATGGAAGATGTAATTTATTTATGCATGACTCTTTTGGATCCTATCTGTCTGTTTAGTTTGATCAGTGTGGATGAATATATGTTAGCCTTTGCTATGTAAAGTTAATGTTTGAACTCGATGTAATGCATAGACCTATTTGTATATATGGAATCTATGTATTTTTGGTACTTTGATATATATATATATATATATATAGAGAGAGAGAGAGAGAGGGATGTTCAAATGAGAACTTTGCGTTTTTAAAGGAACAAAAGGACTATTGTGGATCACATATGATGTGGGTCCCACATAATATTAAATCATATATGATTTAATATGATTTAATATTAAATCATAAATAATTTAATATTATGTGGGACCCACATCATATGTGGTCCCAAATGAGTTCCTTTGTTCCTTTAAATTGGTAGTGTTCTCATATGATCCCTCCCATATATATATGGGGGTTGTTTCAAAAGCTCTCGACATGCACTTCCAAAACATGCAACTTCTAGCAAAGCGATATCAAATAAACTCTTAACAAGATTTTGTATGAAATTTTATTCTACTCAAGCAATTTCAAAATTTCGAAACACGGCTATACTTTCAGAAGTGCAACATTCCTAGAATTATAAATCTGACAGATACAAAGTTTTAATAAACATAAAATCGTTCGTAAAATTTCATTTAAAAGAAAGTAAATAAATAAACATTGTGCATGTATTTTGCAGGCCCAAATTTCAAACTACGCTCACCAAGACCACTCGTCACGCTACCGACCTCCGAATGTCCAAACATCTTAAGGAAATAACTGCTAACTAAGTCGATTGACCTAAAAAAATCTCCTCAAACAATACCAATTCAATAAGCTTATGGCTCAAATTTCAACCTATAACTACGAACCCCAAAGGTTGGCTTAACGAAATCTCCATACTTAACTGTCACTCAAGTGACACCGTTATGAACACCAATTCTCCTAACAATTCTTCACTAGGAATATGCTCACCTACACCCATCGATCATCACATTAAGGTGACTCAAGCACACACACATAACTGTAAATTCATATTAATACTGGCCAAGTGCAAATATAAATTTACCTTACATGCAGATCCTTGATACCATCGTTATGATTCTCGATACTAGTATCTCTACTGACCTCAAAATAATCCATCTTAGAGTGCCTAACCGAAACTTTTCACTTTAATTCACTTATAAAAATGCTAGTTTCAGTCTAGGCATCCAAAATAAATATCTAAATCTCTCAAACTTATGTTCTGATACCAACTTGTAACACCCTAAAATCTGAAAAGAGCGACTAAATTAAAATTTTCATAAATATGATAAATAAAGGATAAGTTTATTTTCTATAAGTCATTACCAGGAGTACCTCGAATATTAAATCTAAATTCAACATCAATACATGATAGACTAAGTCATAGATAAAGACTAAGTCAATATCGAGTATTACTAAAACCCAATAACTATCGATATCTCCAATTGCGGAAGACGTCAACGAATAACTAAAATCTTCTTGAACCTTTAACTAGCACTCATCTCATCACGACGTCGCTAGAATCAACCCCAAAGAGGACTTGATGCACATCCGAAAAATAAAGAGGGTTAAACTTAACGACTAGTGAGTTCAAGAGTTTTTAATTTTTTATATAAAACAATAATTTGGAAAAATACTGTTTGAATCACAATTTCCAAAATGAAATGTATTAAATATGAAAATGACGTCTTTCTCAAAAGCCATTATTTTTGTGATGAAATAACTTCAACCAAAATACTCATTTAATGTGAGACCAAACCCAATAGTCACACGACCAAGAATAAAGCTATAAATATAAAGATAGAAAACATAGTTTTAACCAAATTTTATAAATCATTAACTCAAGCTTACCCTTGGAAGGGTGTAAAATATCTAAAGATAACGGGGTGGGTGGGGGGGGGGGGACCCGATTTACTTATAATGACAAAACATATAAGTGAGTCACTTTTCAATGTTAAGAGCTTATGCTAGGAATCAATGGCTATTGGCAACGACCAATAATACAATAATATATGGCCCCCGATGATTCCAGTCAAGAGCTCATGCTAAGGATCAATGGCTATTGGCAGCGACCAATAATACAACAATGTATGGGCCCCGATGATCCTAATTAGCACTCACGTAAGGATCAATGGCTATTGGCAACGACCAATAATACAATGATCTATGACCCCAGATGATCCTATACGTTTACCGAAAGGGGACGATAATCCCGTTTTAGGACCAACTTATATGACTATGGATGCATTACATTCTAGTCATAAAATTACACGACACTAAATGAATGACTAACGCACTTAAAGAATGTAAATTTTATAAATGGATATGCTATAAATGCATATAATTATTTAAAGCTCAAAAACAACAAATTAAGTCGGATATATATTCTCAAGACTTATTTAAATCAAACTGAGCCAAAAGACTCGACATTTAAAATGATCAATGAATAAACATCACTAAAAGTGATAAAATGCATTTACCTCATATTTATGCAAATACATGTTAAAATATGATTTACTCAAAAACCTTCATTTATTGGAACAAAACATTTTCCAAATAAACACATATCATTCGTATTTCTAAAATGTCCTATAATATAATAATATGTATTTTTTAAACAAAATATATAAAATGCATAAATACCAAGACACTTTACATTTATGAGATAAAACATTAATATAATTCACATTTATGATTTATTTTACAAAATACTCAAAACATCTCAAAGATATCCATTTTATAGATATGTTAACCCAAAACACCAAATATTTAAATTTCACCAAATACCCAACACATTTGATAAATATTAAGTAAAGCACAATAATACTTTAAAATACACAATTTGGCATGTACATAGTTTTCACAAAGTAACATGAACTCACATTGGTATTTGGTTAGATCTAAGGTTTACTCCTATCTTGAGCTTCTATTGATGAACACTTAGATCCACCTAATCCACCACAAAAAATTTCATCTCCTAAATAACATGAAGCTCCCAACCAAAATCTCAAAACTTATAGGTAAGAACATCTCTATCTAGAATGCTTCACGAAATAACCCAAGAATATGAATGAGTGAAAGAAAATAAGAGGGAAAGATAAAAATAAGAAAATGAGTAATGGTTGTAGAAAAGAAAGAGAGATCGATCAGAATGAGAGAAGAGAGTGGGAGTTGTAGAAAAGAAAATAAAGGTATGAAGTGAGGAGGCATAGGGGTGAAGGTGTAAGAATCGGTGGGGTGGGTAAGGATTCAGGAGGTTGTTCTTACCCCAGAGCCCACTGTTGCCATATACCCGAGGAATACTCCAACAACAACACCAACTATAATCAAGTCATCTTTCACGTGGCTCCCAAATCTAAATCAAACTTTCATTACACTCTGACACATACACCCCTTCTAAATTCAAGGATTTACAAATTAACTCCTCTCTTATATAAAATTGGTATATATATATATATATATATAAATTCAAGGATTTACAAACACTTTGTGGACCACATATGATGTGGGTCCCACATAATATTAAATCATTTCTGATTTAATATTAAATTATATTAAATCAGAAATGATTTAATATTATGTGGGACCCATATCATATGTGGTCCACAAGATGTTTCCTCTATTCCTTTAATTTTACAAAGTTTTCATTTGAACCTTCCTCTCTCTATATATACATATATACTCAGGTACTTATATATATACATATCGGTGAACACACAAGTAATATATATTATTTTATTATTATAATATATATAGTACATATAATATATTTTAATATATCTAACATACGTATATAAATATAAACCATCTATATTTATATATATATATACATGTTTATACACAAATACATAACTTTCTTAAACCAATCAAGAACGGTGATAAAAAAATAAAATTTCCTTTAGTTATCAAAAATTCGGGTGTAACAATCCTCCCAACCTTAGAATGATTTCGTCCTCGAAATCTAGAACTAAACCAAACCCTACAACTTTAAGTCGAAACCGCCCTACCGACAATCCTACAACTTTATCTTATCGACTTTCTACCTTTGAACCCGTCATGACACATCATTCTGACAATAGTATAACAGACGAACGATGCTAAAACAGGCTTCCAAAATCATAGTCTTGGTTGCCTCCCAACCTTAGATGACTCGTATTACCTCTATGGTGTTCCACGTCCTTGTTTCTACTCTTTCTCTCTTCTAAAAATAACTAAAAATTCTACCCCTTCTTCATTCCTGGACCTCGTTTCTGAATTACTTAGACTAACCTTCGTTTAGAAAGTCTCTCCCCTCGCTCTGACTCAGCCTGAAATGTCCGATAACGACGCTGAAGTAGTGAATCTATCAGCACTTAGGCTACTTCAAAGTAGCAGTGGAGAGTGAAAAAAAATCATTTTTGATAAAGTTAAATTCTGCAATTGGTGGTCTACAAAAATTATATTTTTTATATTATCGACTTTCTACCTTTGAACCCGTCATGACACATCATTCTGACAATAGTATAATAGATGAACGATGCTAAAACAGGCTTCCAAAATCATAGTCTTGGTTGCCTCCCAACCTTAGATGACTCGTATTACCTCTATGGTGTTCCACGTCTTTAAAGTTAAATTCTGCAATTGATGGTCTACAAAAATTATATTCTTAATTCTCCCACCACAGTCTTCCATCAAATAAAATCTTTACTAAAACCAAAAAATCTTATTCGTAGAAATTAGCTATCAACGCCTATTCTCCTTGAGGTTGTTGCATATACAACCAATAAATTCTTAGGATTTAACGAAAATCAATGTTCCAACGACTACATGTCTCAAAATCCAAAGTCGACTCCTAAAATCGCAAAGGAAAAAAAATGATTGTGTCGCCAAAATAGGTATACCCACAAGTATTTCTTTCCCGTTTGTACATTTTCGGTCCCGAATATCGACTTAAAGTTAACTCCTATTACTAGAATTAAAATTCCAAATCTCACGACTTCAATGGACGAACCACAACAACTCCTTACTCATAAGGGCTCAAACAGTTGGTACACCGCCAATACCAAAACATGATGTCAACATACAACCCGATAATAAATCTATCGAAAAGCAAACAATTACACAAAATCTTAAACCAAGGATCCACCGTAGCAGAAAAAATCATCAATTAAATAATTTGGATAACTCATAAGTTTAACACTTCTAACTCAACAAAGTGACGACTTTTCAAACGGAAATCCCGCAAACAAAAAAAATAAAATAACTACTACTCAGGTCGCCCGACACTTTAATTCTCAAAGACTCTTCTAATTCTTAAATACAACACCACATATAGAGGAAGTTATACCCCTACGGTTCTAATGAGTTCAAGGTTTTTAAGTATATGACTCAATAAATATGTCATTTTTCATTCATTAAAGAATTAACGAAAATTAAATTTTTAAATCCATTTTATGCACGCATAAAGATTACCATCGCAACAATGAAATCGTACAACGTGGTCAAAATTCCCGCTTCATTTAAAATCGGCTTGGGAACGTCCTGTTTGTTACTCGAATAACAATGTTTGTAATGAAAATACTTTTTTATAAAGCTTTTAGACTCGACCACCATAGTACTGATATACAACTTACTCAAGTCTTAAATATGGATCTTTTTCCACTAAATAGGGTGCTAAATTTCGAGTTCGAACAAAGTTCAAAAGAAAGGCAGTGGTCGAAAGTTATCAAAACATTTTCCTTGGTAAATAGAGTCATATAAACTAAAATGCTCAATAATTATTTTTTGAAGTGCTAGCATGCATGACACACAGGCATTCATTTAAAAAATTTGCCCTTAACTGACAGACGACTTGAAGTAATTTCCAAAAATATTAATGCAGACATTCCAATTCGACCTAAACCTTTTTCCAATTCCAATTCGACCTAAACCTTTTTCCATGTTAGCCCTAATTTTAGTGTTAAAAGTGTAAGTAGGAAAACTTGTGCGGAAAATATGAAAGATCAGAGATCGTTCTGGAAAAGTGAGCCGCGACCAGAAGTTGTTACCAGGAACCAAAGCCCGTGCCCAAAGATCAAGAGATGTTGTATAGAGCGCTGAATGTTCATGCTTCTGGAGATGCATTTATACAGAACTTCTTTATTAGAGCTTCTGTACTGTATATACAGAGCATCTTCTGTACTATATATACAGAAGCTTCTGTATGTATATACAGAGCTTCTGTCCTATGTGTCCTTCTGCTCTTGGTTCAATCCTCATCAAATCTTCAACATGTTGTTCTTCCTATCATAGCCTGACAACTCAGCAAGGAACGGTTATTCCATTTACACATGGGGCCTTTACATTGGAGGATGCTTTACAGTGACATATTATTACATGTGCTGCATGACGTGGATAACCGCCTAACAAGCTTTGTTAGAGATTCCTTTTGACGTGTCATATTGTAATAGGCTAGTCCTTTGACTTTCCTTATTTTTAGGCTATAAATAGGAATCCCCTTCCCCATTTGTAAGTGTGAATGTGAGTTGTTTTTTTAAAACTCTCCATCTCCAAATACTCTCATCATTCCAATTATGTAAGATATATGACCACGATTAATTATATGTCTACGCTTCTATCTTCATATTGTTCTTCATTTTGATTTGTCGTTCTTACATTTATAAACTGTTTGATCTAAATTGCTTCCACTTTACATATTTTCATCAGATCATTGATTCAATATGACATCTGGGTTCCTACAATTGGTATCAGAGCCGGTTGATTTGCTCAAATTAAACAATCTAATATGTTGATTTTATCTCATTGAATCCAGTTTATTTCATCTCATTTCTAGATCTATAATATTCATCTTTTTATACTTTGTTTTCGAATTGTTCTAAAAAATATTATTCAAATATGTGTTTGAATTTATATTCAAATTCAGTTTTGATTTCATTTATATTCGATTCTACAAAGTTATTCTTATTAGATCTGAAATGTGGATGGTTTTTGGGAAGAGAATTTAATGCCAATATGTTAAAAATTGATTATGCACACAAGGTGTTTGATAAAATGTTTATGAGAGACTTGGTTTCTTAAAATGATGAGATAAAGAATCATTTTCGCATCAAGAACCAAAGTTTTGAAATCATCACCTTGATTGTAATTTGGTTGTGCAAGTCGAGACCAATTTTTATGGCGATTGAATAAAAATCAGGATGCTGACAAATTTGTGATGCTGTGCTATCTCGTTCATATCTCTCTCATCATAGCACCAATTCAAGCGATTCAAATAGCCCTGGATAGAAAAACAGACGGATCTACGAGTTTCATGTTTGGAGTTTTCAGTGATTCGATATGTAGAAGGCCCAGTAAATCGTTGAAGTTGAAGGTAGTCTGCTAAAGCAAAGCTGTTACGCATCGAGTTAGATCTGCTTCTTGATAGAAGGACCAGAGCTTCTGGATTAAAGGACTAGAGCTTCTGGAATTAAGGACCAGAGCTTCTGGAATTTTACATGCCTTAGACCAGAAGACTCACTCAAACAGAAGCTTGCCCATTAAACCAGAAGCTGCTGGACAAATTTGCGCGATTGTACGGAAACGATCATATCTCATGCATCTGAATTCCAAAGAAGGTGAATCCAATTTCTATGGTAAGATAACACACTTCTCTACAATGTTCATGTTTTGAGTTATCCCAAACTCCAAATATTTCATGACCAGAAGTAGCGTAGAAGTCAGTGCAATGCTGCTGGACATAATTTTTCTTTGCTGATTTTATATCTTACTAGTTGATGAGTGGTATTGTGGCTTGCTCTATATCACGTCAAACTTCAGAATTTTGTTCGTTGAAGTTTAAATTAGCCACGTCTTCAGTTCATCTCAGTTCTGGACCCGCTCTTAACCAGAAATACTTCTGAACATCAACGAACCAAGAAGCACAATTCAGAACCAACACTTCATCGGAGATTTCTTCTTGCAACCAGAGATAGGCTGTTGAAATACTTCCAATGATCAGAGAACTATCGAGCATAATTTTATCTCACATCGGGGATCTCAGAATTAATCTTGATGGTTTCGAGTTCTGTTTTTGGAACATATATTTCTGGTTGATATTATTTTGGGCTCCTCGACTATGGAAAATTTCTTGAACAAGCTTTTGTGCTGAATGTCCACTCAACTCATGGTTCACAGACAGATTCTTTGTTATTAGACTGATTTTGCACGGCATTGTAACACAACTCACACTTTATCTATCCACGTTTGGATGAATCAATATGCTATGGGGTTGGTTGAGATTCTTAGGCTAACAATTGTGTTGAGTTTCTACAGGTTAAAGCTGTATTTGGTGTAATCAGCGGTGTTTATGGTACATGGAATCTGAATTTAAAGTTGAGAATGAAGAAAAAGAGCATCATGTTAAGGGGGAGCTTGAAATACTTTTTCAGTCCAGATCCTCTCGAAAGATTCCATGCTTTGAAGATCAGAAGAAGCAATATTTTTCATCCAGAGCTTCTTGTTGCACACCCAGAGCTTCTGGACAAGCTTTATATAGCCAGAGCAACTTCTTGATTAACTTACAGAGGATCTATTGGACTTGAATAAAATCGTGTCCATATATTTGGAATGGGATTGTTACATCAAGGGGGAGCTACATGTTTATCTAAGGGGATATCCAAGCTTCCAAAGCTCGATGGGAAGACGGGTAATGACTTTCAATGGTTTTTCTTTTTATTGTTTTCCTTTTGACACTTAGGGGGAGATTGTTAGCCCTAATTTTAGTTTTGAAAGTGAAAAAAAGGAAAACTTGTGCTGAAAGTATGAAAGATCAGAGATCGTTCTGGAAACCAGAGCCGCGACCAGAAGTTGTTACCGAGGAACCAGAGCCCGTGCCCAAAGATCAAGAATGGTGTATAGAGCGCTAAATGTTCATGCTTTTGGAGATGCATTAATACAGAGCTTCTGTACTAGAGCTTCTGTACTATATATATACATAAGCTTCTATCCTATCTGTCCTTCTGCTCTTGGTTTAATCCTCGTCAAATCTTCAACTGGTTGTTCTTCCTATCATAGTCTGACAACTCAGCAAGGAACGATTATTCCATCTACACATGGAGCCTATACATTGGAGGATGTTTTACAGTGACATATTATTACATGTGATGGATGACGTGGATAACCGCCTAACAAGCTTTGTTAGAGATTTCTTTTGACGTGTCATATTGTAACATGCTAGTCCTTTGACTTTCCTTATTTTTAGCTATAAACAGGAATCCCCTTCCCCATTTGTAAGTGTGAATGTGAGTTGTTTCTTTGAAACTCTCCATCTCCAAATATCCTCATCATTCAAATTATGTAAGATATATGGCCACGATTAATCGTATGTCTACGCTTCTACCTTCATATTGTTTTTCATTATGATTAATCATTCTTACATTTATGAACGGTTTGATCTAAATTGCTTCCGCTTTACATATTTTCATTAGATCATTGATTCAATATGAGATCTGGGTTCCTAAATTCCATATGGTAAATTGACAATTAAAATAGCAATAAAAGTTCTAAAAATAAACAGTTTCCCAAAATTTCATATTTGACGAATTTCCAACAAAATTTGTATGCATCAGTTTGTTTCTTAAGACGAGTAGATTAGATATGTGGAATACACGTTGACTATGATATGGAATTTTTAAATGATTGCAATTCTGAAGTCCAATAACAATATACATGCGTCATCTTGAAAAACGTTGACAATAATAAATTCATGTAGAAAACTCTAATGAAATATGCATGCAATCCACACGTAATAAATAAACCCCCAAATAAAAATAAAACCGAGAAAATACTATATAAATAAACACTATGTAAAATTGCATACTCACAAAATTTCATGAAATAAGGTTCTTAATAAATGTTCATATACAACACGAATGACAAGGCTAAACCGTTACAATTTTAAGGTTAAATCATTGAGTCAGAGGCGTAGACAAGGAGGGACTGGCCGGTGCTTGGCCCCCCCTAACTCCTTGTCCACCTTCAATATATATGTTACCAATAAAAATAAGATCAAGAGCCCAAGTTTTTCGAGCCCTCCCCAACCAATCATAAGTCCATTAACAAATTAAATATTAATTTATTAAGCCCATTAACAAACCTTTGTGGCTCTTTGTTTCTCATCGACTCACCCTCATGACATCAAAATTCTTTTTTTGGCGGCTACTTTCTTCCAAGTTTGAAATTCATGGTTTTTCAATTCCATTCCACCAATAATTAACAAAGATTTAGTAATATTAGTTATAAGTTTTTGACTTATTTTTGGACAAATATAATAATATAAAACAAATTTATTTGTTCAAACTCTAGTTAATTAGTTTAGTTGAGGTTTTAAAATTGATGTTAAGATATAGTAATTTCTACTAAAGTTCGAATTATATATATATATATATATATACACATAAATAAATTGTAATTTGTTTGAATTTGGAATGATGAAGTTTGTTTTTATGATCTTAGGTTTAATCATGAGCAAGAAACGAACAATCAATTCTTTTTTTAAGCGGAGAAAAGATATTAATAATCCAAAATTGATAATAATCGATTCTTATAATTGTTAATTCTTTGTACGTATATGTTTTATGTTTAAGTCATAACTAATCTTTTTTTAATTTCAATCACATTATCCAATAAGGAAAATGATTGACAATGCTTATAACCATTGGAAGCTTATGCATTACTCTAAGATGCAAGTTTATTTTGTTATTAATTCTTTTGTTTGGATACAGTATTATCGGTTTTATTTTTGAATAAAGTACGACATTGAACGTCTGAACCCCCCCTATCCAAAATTCCTAGCTACGCCTCTGCATTGAGTCATAAAATATCACAACAAATTATCATAAAATTTGCATCTTACTATCCGAGGTACAGTAGTTTCATGCATTTTAAACTCGACGTCGAAGCTCTTATACACAAATATAATTTCTAAAAGTCACAACAAAAATATTTTACTGTCTTTTGGAACACGAACGTAACAATTTTTGTCATTTAAAATTCAAAGAAAAAGTTGTAATAGCCGGGTTTAGATATATAAATTGTTGGAAGTATGAGGGGATACTTTGTGTATTTGGTGAAGTTGAGGGGTGGTTTTTGGAATTTCATTTATTTTTTATCATCACCTCTTGGCAACCTAAAGTTCCACCGATTACAATTTTTGTTTCAACATGGTGATTGGTTTTGAGATGAGGCACCATGTGATGCCAAATCCCCCCCCCCCCCCCCCCCCACCCACCCCCAAACCTTATTTCTTTGCCGACTTTGATTCATGTGAAGCCTCTTCATCACCTTCGCATGTATCTCATTTCATATATATAGTTTATTTGGTTATTTTTAGAAACCATAATCTTTTGAGAGTTTTAAGAAATAGAGTTTGTTCTTTGTGGTTTGGTTTTCATAAGGAAAGTGAACATTCAAGGTAAGACTTTATAATATGTTTATAAGGTTATAATTCGTTAAGTTTCGGGGTTTTTTATCGAGGTTTTGACTGATAGATTTAATTGTTATAGTTGTACGTCGTGTTTGATCGTTATCAGTTAGAAATCTCGAAGTGTTTCGGTGTTTATCGTTTGAGGTATTATTAACCATTTTCGAACTGAAATGCATATGTTATTAAAGGTTTTATTTCGATAATATGTCAAATTGATATAATTGGAATATTATCATTATATGGGTTATTGGAGTTCGATTATGGGTTGTTAGGAAAATTAACACATATGGGTTTTTATTTAAGGAATTGTTATTAAATGATTTCCTTGTAAAAGATTTGTTATTTAATGAGGTATATAGGTGTTTTACAAAATTTTTGTAAAATACGTGTTTTACGTTACACGTGCTTTAACTTATGAATATATATATATATATATATATATATATATATATATATATATATATACTAGTGTTGGGTCCGCGCGTTGCACGGTGTGACGACCGGTAATAATTTTGTATTATATTATTTAAAACTCAAATGATATGTCCACAACCATGTTACTATTATTGAAAATAATATAATGCAAATTAGTTGGTCAACATGCAAAGCGGGTCACATTGAAAAATCAGGATAGCAAGCTATTATAATAATTATTTTCTAAAAATATAGAATTAATTTGAACTCTATAATTTGTTACCAATGCATTACTCATCTTAAGAGCATCCACGGTCATGAACCTCTTGAGGGTCCATGACTCAACCACATTAGTTTTTTCTTTCTTACACATTTTATAAACATTTCATTCTCAATCATGGACCGGTCCATATTTTTCGTGAAGAAACAATTCATCCTACGTGGCAAAAACTCTTCCCAGTCCCACTGGCAAACAAATTTAAGAACCGGTTCTTGAAGTTTGATAACCTCCCACTTCAGATGCTCTAGCCTCTAAGCTATTACATATAGTAACTTTTACCTCATAAAAATAGGATTACTATGAATTCTATAAGTTGTAAAAATGCATCTTTCGGTTTAACATCTTCTAACCAACCTAGGATAACCAAAACCAACGTCACATTTTAATAATTAAGATTACTTAATTCTTATGATTCCACATCATCCAATCCACGTATTTTATGCACACCATTTTATTCCCATATTTTAACTTTTCACCAATATGGATACTAAAACTCAACCACAATTCATCATTTGAGAATACTTAATCCTCATGTTGTCGCACTCAAAAGTTTGTGTTCTTCTTTAATATGAGCGTGTGTGTGTGCGTATAAATATGTGGGGTTAAGATCAAAAGAGAATTATGAAAATAAAAGAACAGAGTAACTCACTCAAACCGTTAGATTGAGATGATTCAATGTGGTTAAAATTGTTTATTGCTATATACAAACTGTCTATATGGTTCAAAAAATTATAATTTAACTAATGGATTATATATATAGGAGTAAATTATATATTCCGTCATTGTGGTTTAGAAATTATTATTTTCGTCCATATAGTTTGTAATCTTTCTTATGATTAACAATTTATTGTTGTTTCGGTCAATGTGGTTTGAAATTCCTTACCGTTTTGGTTCTTTGTACTTTCACCGATGGATAAAAGTAGCAATAAGTTACAAATCATAGCGACAAAAATCGACATTATTAACAAACCATATGGATGAACACCGCCTCTATATATAACATTATGTCATCTACACCAATTAATTATTTGAGTGGATTTAACCTGTAATGAAGGACGACAAAATTCAACAAACTGTTATATTAGTAAGGAATGAATATAACTGAAAATATAAAAATCGTAAAAAAAAAGAATGAAAAAATATACCTCAAAATTGTCATTGTTATTTAGCAACTTTATGAATTCCAAAACGAAACGAAGATTCATGTACAATTTGACAAAAATAAACTCATCAACTAAGCAATTCTAAGATATCAACATAGTTTCTTGTGTCATGTATATTGATTCATTACATCTTTCATCTTCTCTAATTATGAATCATCGATATATCATTATATATGTATGTGTGTATATATATATATGAATATTTATTACATTATCGTAAAAAAACATTATGTCATATACACTAATGCATGATCTGAGTGAATTTAACATGTAATAAAATTGACAATCTCGATGCGGTGTTATATGGGTAAGAAACGAATATAAATGACAAATAAGAAAATCGTACAAAGGAAAATACGAAAATCGTACAAAGAAAAATAATGAAAAAATATACCTCACAATTGTCATTACTATTTAACAATTTTATGAATTCCAAAGAATGAGATTCAATTACGATTGGACTAAAAGAAAACTCATCAACTAAGCAATTGTAAGATATCAACATAGTTTCTTGTGTCATTTAAATAAAAGGATTGTTATAAAAATTAAATAATTAATAAGAATGAGAAAAATGAAAAGTTGGCTCATTAAATGAGTCATGATAATTAAAAAATAAATCAAAAATCTAAGATTAAAGATAAATAGCAATAGATGTCTCTCATTAGTTCTCTCTTTCACATTTTTTTCTTTATATATATATATATATATTGATGTTAATTTACAAAAAAATAAAATTAATAAATAAAAATTACTAAAGATAAATAAATAGCCTTTCATAAAATTTAAGAAATAAAATATTAAAAAATTAAGATTTTAAAGTTTAAAGTTAAAATTATTTTGATTGTAAAAAATAAAAGTTTTAAATAAAATGATTGTTATAAAAATTAAATAATTAATAAGAATGAGGAAAAGGAAAAGTTGGCTAATTAAATGAGTCATGATAATTAAAAAATAAATCAAAACTCTAAGATTAAAGATAAATAGCAATAGATGTCTCTCATTAGTTCTCTCTTTCACATTTTCCTTCATATATATATATATTGATGTTAATTTACAAAAAAAACTAAAATTAATAAATAAAAATTACTAAAGATAAATAAATAGCCTTTCATAAAATTTAAGAAATAAAATATTAAAAAATTAAGATTTTAAAGTTTAAAGTTAAAATTATTTTGATTGTAAAAAATAAAAGTTTTAAATAAAATGATTGTTATAAAAATTAAATAATTAATAAGAATGAGGAAAAGGAAAAGTTGGCTCATTAAATGAGTCATGATAATTAAAAAATAAATCAAAAATCTAAGATTAAAGATAAATAGCAATAGATGTCTCTCATTAGTTCTCTCTTTCACATTTTCCTTTATATATATATATATATTGATTACTTTACAAAAAAACTAAAATTAATAAATAAAAATTACCAAAGATAAATAAATATCCTTTCATAAAATTTAAGAAATAAAATATTAAAAAATTAAGATTGTAAAGTTTAAAGTTAAAATTATTTTGATTGTAAAAAATAAAAGTTTTAAATAAAATGATTGTTATAAAAATTAAATAATTAATAAGAATGAGGAAAATACAAAGTTGGCTCATTAAATGAGTCATGATAATTAAAAAAAAATCAAAAATCTAAGATTAAAGATAAATACCAATAGATGTCTCTCATTAGTTCTCTCTTTCACATTTTTTCCTTTATATATATATATATATATATATTGATGTTACTTTACAAAAAAACTAAAATTAATAAATAAAAATTACTAAAGATAAATAAATAGTCTTTCATAAAATTTAAGAAATAAAATATTAAAAAATTAAGATTTTAAAGTTTAAAGTTAAAATTATTTTGATTGTAAAAAATAAAAGTTTTAAATAAAATGATTGTTATAAAAATTAAATAATTAATAAGAATGAGGAAAAGGAAAAGTTGGCTCATTAAATGAGTCATGATAATTAAAAAATAAATCAAAAATCTAAGATTAAAGATAAATAGCAATAGATGTCTCTCATTAGTTCTCTCTTTCACATTTTCCTTTATATATATATATATATTGATTACTTTACAAAAAAAACTAAAATTAATAAATAAAAATTACCAAAGATAAATAAATATCCTTTCATAAAATTTAAGAAATAAAATATTAAAAAATTAAGATTGTAAAGTTTAAAGTTAAAATTATTTTGATTGTAAAAAATTAAAGTTTTAAATAAAATGATTGTTATAAAAATTAAATAATTAATAAGAATGAGAAAAATGCAAAGTTGGCTCATTAAATGAGTCATGATAATTAAAAAATAAATCAAAAATCTAAGATTAAAGATAAATACCAATAGATGTCTCTCATTAGTTCTCTCTTTCACATTTTTTCCTTTATATATATATATATATATATATATATATATATACATATTGATGTTAATTTACAAAAAAATAAAATTAATAAATAAAAATTACTAAAGATAAATAAATAGCCTTTCATAAAATTTAAGAAATAAAATATTAAAAAATTAAGATTGTAAAGTTTAAAGTTAAAATTATTTTGATTGTAAAAAATAAAAGTTTTAAATAAAATGATTGTTATAAAAATTAAATAATTAATAAGAATGAGGAAAATGCAAAGTTGGCTCATTAAATGAGTCATGATAATTAAAAAATAAATCAAAAATCTAAGATTAAAGATAAATACCAATAGATGTCTCTCATTAGTTCTCTCTTTCACATTTTTTCCTTTATATATATATATATATATATTGATGTTACTTTACAAAAAAACTAAAATTAATAAATAAAAATTACTAAAGATAAATAAATAGTCTTTCATAAAATTTAAGAAATAAAATATTAAAAAATTAAGATTTTAAAGTTTAAAGTTAAAATTATTTTGATTGTAAAAAATAAAAGTTTTAAATAAAATGATTGTTATAAAAATTAAATAATTAATAAGAATGAGGAAAAGGAAAAGTTGGCTCATTAAATGAGTCATGATAATTAAAAAATAAATCAAAAATCTAAGATTAAAGATAAATAGCAATAGATGTCTCTCATTAGTTCTCTCTTTCACATTTTTTCCTTTATATATATATATATTGATGTTAATTTACAAAAAAATAAAATTAATAAATAAAAATTACTAAAGATAAATAAATAGCCTTTCATAAAATTTAAGAAATAAAATATTAAAAAATTAAGATTGTAAAGTTTAAAGTTAAAATTATTTTGATTGTAAAAAATAAAAGTTTTAAATAAAATGATTGTTATAAAAATTAAATAGTTAATAAGAATGAGGAAAAGGAAAAAATGGCTAATTAAATGAGTCATGATAATTAAAAAATAAATCAAAAATCTAAGATTAAAGATAAATAACAATAGATGTCTCTCATTAGTTCTCTTTTTCACATTTTCCTTCATATATATATATATTGATGTTAATTTACAAAAAAAACTAAAATTAATAAATAAAAATTACTAAAGATAAATAAATAGCCTTTCATAAAATTTAAGAAATAAAATATTAAAAAATTAAGGTTTTAAAGTTTAAAGTTAAAATTATTTTGATCCTAAAAAATAAAAGTTTTAAATAAAATGATTGTTATAAAAATTGAATAATTAATAAAAATGAGGAAAATGAAAAGTTGGCTCATTAAATGAGCAATGATAATTAAAAATAAATGAAAAATCTAAGATTAAAGATAAATAGCAATAGATGTCTCTCATTAGTTCTCTCTTTCACATTTTTTCCTTTATATATATATATATATTGAATGTTACTTTACAAAAAAAAAACTAAAATTAATAAATAAAAATTACTAAAGATAAATAAATAGCCTTTCATAAAATTTAAGAAATAAAATATTAAAAAATTAAGATTTTAAAGTTTAAAGTTAAAATTATTTTGATTGTAAAAAATAAAAGTTTTAAATAAAATGATTGTTATAAAAATTAAATAATTAATAAGAATGAGGAAAATGCAAAGTTGGCTCATTAAATGAGTCATGATAATTAAAAAATAAATCAAAAATCTAAGATTAAAGATAAATACCAATAGATGTCTCTCATTAGTTCTCTCTTTCACATTTTTTTCTTTATATATATATATATATATATTGATGTTAATTTACAAAAAAATAAAATTAATAAATAAAAATTACTAAAGATAAATAAATAGCCTTTCATAAAATTTAAGAAATAAAATATTAAAAAATTAAGATTTTAAAGTTTAAAGTTAAAATTATTTTGATTGTAAAAAATAAAAGTTTTAAATAAAATGATTGTTATAAAAATTAAATAATTAATAAGAATGAGGAAAAGAAAAAGTTGGCTAATTAAATGAGTCATGATAATTAAAAAATAAATCAAAAATCTAAGATTAAAAATAAATACCAATAGATGTCTCTCATTAGTTCTCTCTTTCACATTTTTTCCTTTATATATATATATATATATATATATATACATATTGATGTTAATTTACAAAAAAATAAAATTAATAAATAAAAATTACTAAAGATAAATAAATAGCCTTTCATAAAATTTAAGAAATAAAATATTAAAAAATTAAGATTGTAAAGTTTAAAGTTAAAATTATTTTGATTGTAAAAAATAAAAGTTTTAAATAAAATGATTGTTATAAAAATTAAATAATTAATAAGAATGAGGAAAATGCAAAGTTGGCTCATTAAATGAGTCATGATAATTAAAAAATAAATCAAAAATCTAAGATTAAAGATAAATACCAATAGATGTCTCTCATTAGTTCTCTCTTTCACATTTTTTCCTTTATATATATATATATATATTGATGTTACTTTACAAAAAAACTAAAATTAATAAATAAAAATTACTAAAGATAAATAAATAGTCTTTCATAAAATTTAAGAAATAAAATATTAAAAAATTAAGATTTTAAAGTTTAAAGTTAAAATTATTTTGATTGTAAAAAATAAAAGTTTTAAATAAAATGATTGTTATAAAAATTAAATAATTAATAAGAATGAGGAAAAGGAAAAGTTGGCTCATTAAATGAGTCATGATAATTAAAAAATAAATCAAAAATCTAAGATTAAAGATAAATAGCAATAGATGTCTCTCATTAGTTCTCTCTTTCACATTTTTTCCTTTATATATATATATATATTGATGTTAATTTACAAAAAAATAAAATTAATAAATAAAAATTACTAAAGATAAATAAATAGCCTTTCATAAAATTTAAGAAATAAAATATTAAAAAATTAAGATTGTAAAGTTTAAAGTTAAAATTATTTTGATTGTAAAAAATACAAGTTTTAAATAAAATGATTGTTATAAAAATTAAATAGTTAATAAGAATGAGGAAAAGGAAAAAATGGCTAATTAAATGAGTCATGATAATTAAAAAATAAATCAAAAATCTAAGATTAAAGATAAATAACAATAGATGTCTCTCATTAGTTCTCTTTTTCACATTTTCCTTCATATATATATATATTGATGTTAATTTACAAAAAAAACTAAAATTAATAAATAAAAATTACTAAAGATAAATAAATAGCCTTTCATAAAATTTAAGAAATAAAATATTAAAAAATTAAGGTTTTAAAGTTTAAAGTTAAAATTATTTTGATCCTAAAAAATAAAAGTTTTAAATAAAATGATTGTTATAAAAATTGAATAATTAATAAGAATGAGGAAAATGAAAAGTTGGCTCATTAAATGAGCAATGATAATTAAAAATAAATGAAAAATCTAAGATTAAAGATAAATAGCAATAGATGTCTCTCATTAGTTCTCTCTTTCACATTTTTTCCTTTATATATATATATATATTGAATGTTACTTTACAAAAAAAAAACTAAAATTAATAAATAAAAATTACTAAAGATAAATAAATAGCCTTTCATAAAATTTAAGAAATAAAATATTAAAAAATTAAGATTTTAAAGTTTAAAGTTAAAATTATTTTGATTGTAAAAAATAAAAGTTTTAAATAAAATGATTGTTATAAAAATTAAATAATTAATAAGAATGAGAAAAAGGAAAAGTTGGCTCATTAAATGAGTCATGATAATTAAAAAATAAATCAAAAATCTAAGATTAAAGATAAATAGCAATAGATGTCTCTCATTAGTTCTCTTTTTCACATTTTTTCCTTTATATATATATATATATATTGATGTTAATTTACAAAAAAATAAAATTAATAAATAAAAATTACTAAAGATAAATAAATAGCCTTTCATAAAATTTAAGAAATAAAATATTAAAAAATTAAGATTGTAAAGTTTAAAGTTAAAATTATTTTGATTGTAAAAAATAAAAGTTTTAAATAAAATGATTGTTATAAAAATTAAATAATTAATAAGAATGAGGAAAATGCAAAGTTGGCTCATTAAATGAGTCATGATAATTAAAAAATAAATCAAAAATCTAAGATTAAAGATAAATACCAATAGATGTCTCTCATTAGTTCTCTCTTTCACATTTTTTCCTTTATATATATATATATATATATATATATATTGATGTTACTTTACAAAAAAACTAAAATTAATAAATAAAAATTACTAAAGATAAATAAATAGCCTTTCATAAAATTTAAAAAATAAAATATTAAAAAATTAAGATTTTAAAGTTTAAAGTTAAAATTATTTTGATTGTAAAAAATAAAAGTTTTAAATAAAATGATTGTTATAAAAATTAAATAATTAATAAGAATGAGGAAAAGAAAAAGTTGGCTCATTAAATGAGTCATGATAATTAAAAAATAAATCAAAAATCTAAGATTAAAGATAAATACCAATAGATGTCTCTCATTAGTTCTCTCTTTCACATTTTTTCCTTTATATATATATATATATTGATGTTACTTTACAAAAAAACTAAAATTAATAAATAAAAATTACTAAAGATAAATAAATAGTCTTTCATAAAATTTAAGAAATAAAATATTAAAAAATTAAGATTTTAAAGTTTAAAGTTAAAATTATTTTGATTGTAAAAAATAAAAGTTTTAAATAAAATGATTGTTATAAAAATTAAATAATTAATAAGAATGAGGAAAAGGAAAAGTTGGCTCATTAAATGAGTCATGATAATTAAAAAATAAATCAAAAATCTAAGATTAAAGATAAATAGCAATAGATGTCTCTCATTAGTTCTCTCTTTCACATTTTTTCCTTTATATATATATATATATATATATTGATGTTAATTTACAAAAAAATAAAATTAATAAATAAAAATTACTAAAGATAAATAAATAGCCTTTCATAAAATTTAAGAAATAAAATATTAAAAAATTAAGATTGTAAAGTTTAAAGTTAAAATTATTTTGATTGTAAAAAATAAAAGTTTTAAATAAAATGATTGTTATAAAAATTAAATAGTTAATAAGAATGAGGAAAAGGAAAAAATGGCTAATTAAATGAGTCATGATAATTAAAAAATAAATCAAAAATCTAAGATTAAAGATAAATAACAATAGATGTCTCTCATTAGTTCTCTTTTTCACATTTTCCTTCATATATATATATATTGATGTTAATTTACAAAAAAAACTAAAATTAATAAATAAAAATTACTAAAGATAAATAAATAGCCTTTCATAAAATTTAAGAAATAAAATATTAAAAAATTAAGGTTTTAAAGTTTAAAGTTAAAATTATTTTGATCCTAAAAAATAAAAGTTTTAAATAAAATGATTGTTATAAAAATTGAATAATTAATAAGAATGAGGAAAATGAAAAGTTGGCTCATTAAATGAGCAATGATAATTAAAAATAAATGAAAAATCTAAGATTAAAGATAAATAGCAATAGATGTCTCTCATTAGTTCTCTCTTTCACATTTTTTCCTTTATATATATATATATATTGAATGTTACTTTACAAAAAAAAAACTAAAATTAATAAATAAAAATTACTAAAGATAAATAAATAGCCTTTCATAAAATTTAAGAAATAAAATATTAAAAAATTAAGATTTTAAAGTTTAAAGTTAAAATTATTTTGATTGTAAAAAATAAAAGTTTTAAATAAAATGATTGTTATAAAAATTAAATAATTAATAAGAATGAGAAAAAGGAAAAGTTGGCTCATTAAATGAGTCATGATAATTAAAAAATAAATCAAAAATCTAAGATTAAAGATAAATAGCAATAGATGTCTCTCATTAGTTCTCTCTTTCACATTTTTTCCTTTATATATATATATATATATATATATATATTGATGTTAATTTACAAAAAAATAAAATTAATAAATAAAAATTACTAAAGATAAATAAATAGCCTTTCATAAAATTTAAGAAATAAAATATTAAAAAATTAAGATTGTAAAGTTTAAAGTTAAAATTATTTTGATTGTAAAAAATAAAAGTTTTAAATAAAATGATTGTTATAAAAATTAAATAATTAATAAGAATGAGGAAAATGCAAAGTTGGCTCATTAAATGAGTCATGATAATTAAAAAATAAATCAAAAATCTAAGATTAAAGATAAATACCAATAGATGTCTCTCATTAGTTCTCTCTTTCACATTTTTTCCTTTATATATATATATATATATTGATGTTACTTTACAAAAAAACTAAAATTAATAAATAAAAATTACTAAAGATAAATAAATAGCCTTTCATAAAATTTAAAAAATAAAATATTAAAAAATTAAGATTTTAAAGTTTAAAGTTAAAATTATTTTGATTGTAAAAAATAAAAGTTTTAAATAAAATGATTGTTATAAAAATTAAATAATTAATAAGAATGAGGAAAAGAAAAAGTTGGCTAATTAAATAAGTCATGATAATTAAAAAATAAATCAAAAATCTAAGATTAAAGATAAATAGCAATAGATGTCTCTCATTAGTTCTCTCTTTCACATTTTCCTTTATATATATATATATATTGATTACTTTACAAAAAAACTAAAATTAATAAATAAAAATTACCAAAGATAAATAAATATCCTTTCATAAAATTTAAGAAATAAAATATTAAAAAATTAAGATTGTAAAGTTTAAAGTTAAAATTATTTTGATTGTAAAAAATAAAAGTTTTAAATAAAATGATTGTTATAAAAATTAAATAATTAATAAGAATGAGGAAAATGCAAAGTTGGCTCATTAAATGAGTCATGATAATTAAAAAATAAATCAAAAATCTAAGATTAAAGATAAATACCAATAGATGTCTCTCATTAGTTCTCTCTTTCACATTTTTTCCTTTATATATATATATATATATATATTGATGTTACTTTACAAAAAAACTAAAATTAATAAATAAAAATTACTAAAGATAAATAAATAGCCTTTCATAAAATTTAAGAAATAAAATATTAAAAAATTAAGATTTTAAAGTTTAAAGTTAAAATTATTTTGATTCTAAAAAATAAAAGTTTTAAATAAAATGATTGTTATAAAAATTAAATAATTAATAAGAATGAGGAAAAGAAAAGTTGGCTCATTAAATGAGTCATGATAATTAAAAAATAAATCAAAAATCTAAGATTAAAGATAAATAGCAATAGATGTCTCTCATTAGTTCTCTCTTTCACATTTTCCTTTATATATATATATATTGATTACTTTACAAAAAAAACTAAAATTAATAAATAAAAATTACCAAAGATAAATAAATATCCTTTCATAAAATTTAAGAAATAAAATATTAAAAAATTAAGATTGTAAAGTTTAAAGTTAAAATTATTTTGATTGTAAAAAATAAAAGTTTTAAATAAAATGATTGTTATAAAAATTAAATAATTAATAAGAATGAGGAAAATGCAAAGTTAGCTCATTAAATGAGTCATGATAATTAAAAAATAAATCAAAAATCTAAGATTAAAGATAAATACCAATAGATGTCTCTCATTAGTTCTCTCTTTCACATTTTTTTCTTTATATATATATATATATATATTGATGTTAATTTACAAAAAAATAAAATTAATAAATAAAAATTACTAAAGATAAATAAATAGCCTTTCATAAAATTTAAGAAATAAAATATTAAAAAATTAAGATTTTAAAGTTTAAAGTTAAAATTATTTTGATTGTAAAAAATAAAAGTTTTAAATAAAATGATTGTTATAAAAATTAAATAATTAATAAGAATGAGGAAAAGAAAAAGTTGGCTAATTAAATAAGTCATGATAATTAAAAAATAAATCAAAAATCTAAGATTAAAGATAAATAGCAATAGATGTCTCTCATTAGTTCTCTCTTTCACATTTTCCTTTATATATATATATATTGATAACTTTACAAAAAAACTAAAATTAATAAATAAAAATTACCAAAGATAAATAAATATCCTTTCATAAAATTTAAGAAATAAAATATTAAAAAATTAAGATTGTAAAGTTTAAAGTTAAAATTATTTTGATTGTAAAAAATAAAAGTTTTAAATAAAATGATTGTTATAAAAATTAAATAATTAATAAGAATGAGGAAAATGCAAAGTTGGCTCATTAAATGAGTCATGATAATTAAAAAATAAATCAAAAATCTAAGATTAAAGATAAATACCAATAGATGTCTCTCATTAGTTCTCTCTTTCACATTTTTTCCTTTATATATATATATATTGATGTTAATTTACAAAAAAACTAAAATTAATAAATAAAAATTACTAAAGATAAATAAATAGCCTTTCATAAAATTTAAGAAATAAAATATTAAAAAATTAAGATTTTAAAGTTTAAAGTTAAAATTATTTTGATTGTAAAAAATAAAAGTTTTAAATAAAATGATTGTTATAAAAATTAAATAATTAATAAGAATGAGGAAAAGAAAAGTTGGCTCATTAAATGAGTCATGATAATTAAAAAATAAATCAAAAATCTAAGATTAAAGATAAATAGCAATAGATGTCTCTCATTAGTTCTCTCTTTCACATTTTCCTTTATATATATATATATTGATTACTTTACAAAAAAAACTAAAATTAATAAATAAAAATTACCAAAGATAAATAAATATCCTTTCATAAAATTTAAGAAATAAAATATTAAAAAATTAAGATTGTAAAGTTTAAAGTTAAAATTATTTTGATTGTAAAAAATAAAAGTTTTAAATAAAATGATTGTTATAAAAATTAAATAATTAATAAGAATGAGGAAAATGCAAAGTTGGCTCATTAAATGAGTCATGATAATTAAAAAATAAATCAAAAATCTAAGATTAAAGATAAATACCAATAGATGTCTCTCATTAGTTCTCTCTTTCACATTTTTTCCTTTATATATATATATATTGATGTTAATTTACAAAAAAACTAAAATTAATAAATAAAAATTACTAAAGATAAATAAATAGCCTTTCATAAAATTTAAGAAATAAAATATTAAAAAATTAAGATTTTAAAGTTTAAAGTTAAAATTATTTTGATTGTAAAAAATAAAAGTTTTAAATAAAATGATTGTTATAAAAATTGAATAATTAATAAGAATGAGGAAAATGAAAAGTTGGCTAATTAAATGAGTCATGATAATTAAAAAATAAATCAAAAATCTAAGATTAATGATAAATAGCAATAGATGTCTCTCATTAGTTATCTCTTTCACATTTTCCTTTATATATTGATATATTGATGTTACTTTACAAAAAAAAACTAAAATTAGTAAATAAAAATTACTAAAGATAAATAAATAGCCTTTGATAAAATTTAAGAAATAAAATATTAAAAAATTAAGATTTTAAAGTTTAAAGTTAAAATTATTTTGATTGTAAAAAATAAAAGTTTTAAATAAAATGATTGTTATAAAAATTGAATAATTAATAAGAATGAGGAAAATGAAAAGTTGGCTAATTAAATGAGTCATGATAATTAAAAAATAAATCAAAAATCTAAGATTAAAGATAAATAGCAATAGATGTCTCTCATTTGTTTCTTTCTTTCACATTTTCCTTTATATATATATATATATTGATTGTTACTTTACAAAAAAAAATTAAAATTACTAAAGATAAATAAATAGCCTTTCATAAAATTTAAGAAATAAAATATTAAAAAATTAAGATTTTAAAGTTTAAAGTTAAAATTATTTTGATTGTAAAAAATAAAAGTTTTAAATGAAAGGATTGTTATAAAAATTAAATAATTAATAAGAATGAGAAAAATGAAAAGTTGGCTCATTAAATGAGTCATGATAATTAAAAAACAAATCAAAAATCTAAGATTAATGATAAATAGCAATAGATTTCTCTCATTAGTTATCTTTTTCACATTTTCCTTTATATATATATATTGATTGTTACTTTACAAAAAAAAAACTAAAATTAATAAATAAAAATTACTAAAGATAAATAAATAGCCTTTCATAAAATTTAAGAAATAAAATATTAAAAAATTATGATTTTAAAGTTTAAAGTTAAAATTATTTTGATTGTAAAAAATAAAAGTTTTAAATAAAATGATTGTTATAAATGTTAAATAATTAATAAGAATGAGGAAAATGAAAAGTTGGCTCATTAAATGAGTAATGATAATTAAAAAATAAATCAAAAATCTAAGATTAATGATAAATAGCAATAGATGTCTCTCATTAGTTATCTCTTTCACTTTTTCCTTTATATATTGATATATTGATGTTACTTTACCAAAAAAAAAACTAAAATTAGTAAATAAAAATTACTAAAGATAAATAAATAGCCTTTCATAAAATTTAAGAAATAAAATATTAAAAAAATTAAGATTTTAAAGTTTAAAGTTAAAATTATTTTGATTGTAAAAAATAAAAGTTTTAAATAAAATGATTGTTATAAAATTAAATAATTAATAAGAATGAGGAAAATGAAAAGTTGGCACATTAAATGAGTAATGATAATTAAAAAATAAATCAAAAATCTAAGATTAATGATAAATAGCAATAGATGTCTCTCATTAGTTATCTCTTTCATATTTTCCTTTATATATTGATATATTGATGTTACTTTACAAAAAAAAAACTAAAATTAGTAAATAAAAATTACTAAAGATAAATAAATAGCCTTTCATAAAATTTAAGATATATATAATATTAAAAAATTAAGGTTTTAAAGTTTAAAGTTAAAATTATTTTGATTGTAAAAAAAAAAGTTTTAAATAAAATGATTGTTATAAAAATTGAATAATTAATAAGAATGAGGAAAATGAAAATTTGGCTCATTAAATGAGTCATGATAATTAAAAAATAAATCAAAAATCTAAGATTAAAGATAAATACCAATAGATGTCTCTCATTAGTTCTCTCTTTCACATTTTCGTTTATATATATATATTGATTATTTTACAAAAAAAAACTTAAATTAATAAATAAAAATTACTAAAGATAAATAAATAGCCTTTCATAAAATTTAAGAAATAAAATATTAAAAAATTAAGATTTTAAAGTTTAAAGTTAAAATTATTTTGATTGTAAAAAATAAAAGTTTTAAATAAAATGAGTGTTATAAAATTAAATAATTAATAAGAATAAGGAAAATGAAAAGTTGGCTCATTAAATGAGTAATGATAATTAAAAAATAAATCAAAAATCTAAGATTAATGATAAATAGCAATAGATATCTCTCATTAGTTATCTTTTTCACATTTTCCTTTATATATTGATATATTGATGTTACTTTACAAAAAAAAAACTAAAATTAGTAAATAAAAATTACTAAAGATAAATAAATAGCCTTTCATAAAATTTAAGAAATAAAATATTAAAAAATTAAGATTTAAAGTTTAAAGTTAAAATTATTTTGATTGTAAAAAATAAAGGTTTTAAATAAAATTATTGTTATAAAAATTAAATAATTAATAAGAATGAGGAAAATGAAAAGTTGGCTCATTAAATAAGTCATGATAATTAAAAAATAAATCAAAAATCAAATATTAAAGATAAATAGCAATAGATGTCTCTCATTAGTTATCTCTTTCACATTTTCCTTTATATATATATATATTGATTGTTACTTTACAAAAAAAAACTAAAATTAATAAATAAAAATTACTAAAGATAAATAAATAGCCTTTCATAAAATTTAACAAATAAAATATTAAAAAATTAAGATTTTAAAGTTTAAAGTTAAAATTATTTTGATTGTAAAAAAAAAAGTTTTAAATAAAATGATTGTTATAAAAATTGAATAATTAATAAGAATGAGGAAAATGAAAATTTGGCTCATTAAATGAGTCATGATAATTAAAAAATAAATCAAAAATCTAAGATTAAAGATAAATACCAATAGATGTCTCTCATTAGTTCTCTCTTTCACATTTTCGTTTATATATATATATTGATTATTTTACAAAAAAAACTTAAATTAATAAATAAAAATTACTAAAGATAAATAAATAGCCTTTCATAAAATTTAAGAAATAAAATATTAAAAAATTAAGATTTTAAAGTTTAAAGTTAAAATTATTTTGATTGTAAAAAATAAAAGTTTTAAATAAAATGAGTGTTATAAAATTAAATAATTAATAAGAATAAGGAAAATGAAAAGTTGGCTCATTAAATGAGTAATGATAATTAAAAAATAAATCAAAAATCTAAGATTAATGATAAATAGCAATAGATATCTCTCATTAGTTATCTTTTTCACATTTTCCTTTATATATTGATATATTGATGTTACTTTACAAAAAAAAAACTAAAATTAGTAAATAAAAATTACTAAAGATAAATAAATAGCCTTTCATAAAATTTAAGAAATAAAATATTAAAAAATTAAGATTTTAAAGTTTAAAGTTAAAATTATTTTGATTGTAAAAAATAAAGGTTTTAAATAAAATTATTGTTATAAAAATTAAATAATTAATAAGAATGAGGAAAATGAAAAGTTGGCTCATTAAATAAGTCATGATAATTAAAAAATAAATCAAAAATCAAATATTAAAGATAAATAGCAATAGATGTCTCTCATTAGTTATCTCTTTCACATTTTCCTTTATATATATATATATTGATTGTTACTTTACAAAAAAAAACTAAAATTAATAAATAAAAATTACTAAAGATAAATAAATAGCCTTTCATAAAATTTAAGAAAATAAAATATTAAAAAATTAAGATTTTAAAGTTTAAAGTTAAAATTATTTTGATTGTAAAAAATAAAAGTTTTAAATAAAATGATTGTTATAAAATTAAATAATTAATAAGAATGAGAAAAATGAAAAGTTGGCACATTAAATGAGTAATGATAATTAAAAAATAAATCAAAAATTTAAAATTAATGATAAATAGCAATAGATGTCTCTCATTAGTTATCTATTTCACATTTTCCTTTATATATTGATATATTGATGTTACTTTACAAAAAAAAAACTAAAATTAGTAAATAAAAATTACTAAAGATAAATAAATAGCCTTTCATAAAATTTAAGAAATAAAATATTAAAAAATTAAGGTTTTAAAGTTTAAAGTTAAAATTATTTTGATTGTAAAAAAAAAGTTTTAAATAAAATGATTGTTATAAAAATTGAATAATTAATAAGAATGAGGAAAATGAAAAGTTGGCTCATTAAATGAGTCATGATAAATAAAAAATAAATCAGAAATCTAAGATTAAAGATAAATAGAAATAGATGTCTCTCATTTGTTCTTTCTTTCACATTTTCCTTTATATATATATATATTGATTGTTACTTTACAAAAAAAAACTAAAATTAATAAATAAAAATTACTAAAGATAAATAAATAGCCTTTCATAAAATTTAAGAAATAAAATATAAAAAAATTAAGATTTTAAAGTTTAAAGTTAAAATTATTTTGATTGTAAAAAATAAAAGTTTTAAATAAAAGGATTGTTATAAAAATTAAATAATTAATAAGAATGAGGAAAATGAAAAGTTGGCTCATTAAATGAGTCATGATAAATAAAAAATAAATCAGAAATCTAAGATTAAAGATAAATAGAAATAGATGTCTCTCATTTGTTCTTTCTTTCACATTTTCCTTTATATATATATATTGATTGTTACTTTACAAAAAAAAACTAAAATTAATAAATAAAAATTACTAAAGATAAATAAATAGCCTTTCATAAAATTTAAGAAATAAAATATAAAAAAATTAAGATTTTAAAGTTTAAAGTTAAAATTATTTTGATTGTAAAAAATAAAAGTTTTAAATAAAATGATTGTTATAAAAATTAAATAATTAATAAGAATGAGGAAAAGGAAAAGTTGGCTCATTAAATGAGTAATGATAATTAAAAAATAAATCAAAAATATAAGATTAAAGATAAATAGCAATAGATGTCTCTCTTTAGTTCTCTTTTTCACATTTTCCTTTATATATATATATATATTGATTACTTTACAAAAAAAACTAAAATTAATAAATAAAAATTACCAAAGATAAATAAATATCCTTTCATAAGATTTAAGAAATAAAATATTAAAAAATTAAGATTGTAAAGTTTAAAGTTAAAATTATTTTGATTGTAAAAAATAAAAGTTTTAAATAAAATGATTGTTATAAAAATTAAATAATTAATAAGAATGAGGAAAATGCAAAGTTGGCTCATTAAATGAGTCATGATAATTAAAAAATAAATCAAAAATCTAAGATTAAAGATAAATACCAATAGATGTCTCTCATTAGTTCTCTATTTCACATTTTTTCCTTTATATATATATATATATATATATATTGATGTTAATTTACAAAAAAATAAAATTAATAAATAAAAATTACTAAAAATAAATAAATAGCCTTTCATAAAATTTAAGAAATAAAATATTAAAAAATTAAGATTTTAAAGTTTAAAGTTAAAATTATTTTGATTGTAAAAAATAAAAGTTTTAAATAAAATGATTGTTATAAAAATTAAATAATTAATAAGAATGAGGAAAAGGAAAAGTTGGCTAATTAAATGAGTCATGATAATTAAAAAATAAATCAAAACTCTAAGATTAAAGATAAATAGCAATAGATGTCTCTCATTAGTTCTCTATTTCACATTTTTCCTTTATATATATATATATATATATATATTGATGTTAATTTACAAAAAAATAAAATTAATAAATAAAAATTACTAAAAATAAATAAATAGCCTTTCATAAAATTTAAGAAATAAAATATTAAAAAATTAAGATTTTAAAGTTTAAAGTTAAAATTATTTTGATTGTAAAAAATAAAAGTTTTAAATAAAATGATTGTTATAAAAATTAAATAATTAATAAGAATGAGGAAAAGGAAAAGTTGGCTAATTAAATGAGTCATGATAATTAAAAAATAAATCAAAACTCTAAGATTAAAGATAAATAGCAATAGATGTCTCTCATTAGTTCTCTCTTTCACATTTTCCTTCATATATATATATATTGATGTTAATTTACAAAAAAAACTAAAATTAATAAATAAAAATTACTAAAGATAAATAAATAGCCTTTCATAAAATTTAAGAAATAAAATATTAAAAAATTAAGATTTTAAAGTTTAAAGTTAAAATTATTTTGATTGTAAAAAATAAAAGTTTTAAATAAAATGATTGTTATAAAAATTAAATAATTAATAAGAATGAGGAAAATGAAAAGTTGGCTCATTAAATGAATCATGATAATTAAAAAATAAATCAAAAATCTAAGATTAAAGATAAATACCAATAGATGTCTCTCATTAGTTCTCTCTTTCACATTTTCGTTTATATATATATATTGATTATTTTACAAAAAAAAACTTAAATTAATAAATAAAAATTACTAAAGATAAATAAATAGCCTTTCATAAAATTTAAGAAATAAAATATTAAAAAATTAAGATTTTAAAGTTTAAAGTTAAAATTATTTTGATTGTAAAAAATAAAAGTTTTAAATAAAATGAGTGTTATAAAATTAAATAATTAATAAGAATAAGGAAAATGAAAAGTTGGCTCATTAAATGAGTAATGATAATTAAAAAATAAATCAAAAATCTAAGATTAATGATAAATAGCAATAGATATCTCTCATTAGTTATCTTTTTCACATTTTCCTTTATATATTGATATATTGATGTTACTTTACAAAAAAAAAAACTAAAATTAGTAAATAAAAATTACTAAAGATAAATAAATAGCCTTTCATAAAATTTAAGAAATAAAATATTAAAAAATTAAGATTTTAAAGTTTAAAGTTAAAATTATTTTGATTGTAAAAAATAAAGGTTTTAAATAAAATTATTGTTATAAAAATTAAATAATTAATAAGAATGAGGAAAATGAAAAGTTGGCTCATTAAATAAGTCATGATAATTAAAAAATAAATCAAAAATCAAATATTAAAGATAAATAGCAATAAATGTCTCTCATTAGTTATCTCTTTCACATTTTCCTTTATATATATATATATTGATTGTTACTTTACAAAAAAAAACTAAAATTAATAAATAAAAATTACTAAAGATAAATAAATAGCCTTTCATAAAATTTAACAAATAAAATATTAAAAAATTAAGATTTTAAAGTTTAAAGTTAAAATTATTTTGATTGTAAAAAATAAAAGTTTTAAATAAAATGATTGTTATAAAAATTAAATAATTAATAAGAATGAGGAAAACGAAAAGTTGGCTCATTAAATGAGTAATGATAATTAAAAAATAAATCAAAAATCTAAGATTAATGATAAATAGCAATAGATGTCTCTCATTAGTTATCTCTTTCACATTTTCCTTTATATATTGATATATTGATGTTACTTTACAAAAAAAAAAACTAAAATTAATAAATAAAAATTACTAAAGATAAATAAATAGCCTTTCATAAAATTTAAGAAAATAAAATATTAAAAAATTAAGATTTTAAAGTTTAAAGTTAAAATTATTTTGATTGTAAAAAATAAAAGTTTTAAATAAAATGATTGTTATAAAATTAAATAATTAATAAGAATGAGAAAAATGAAAAGTTGGCACATTAAATGAGTAATGATAATTAAAAAATAAATCAAAAATTTAAAATTAATGATAAATAGCAATAGATGTCTCTCATTAGTTATCTATTTCACATTTTCCTTTATATATTGATATATTGATGTTACTTTACAAAAAAAAAAACTAAAATTAGTAAATAAAAATTACTAAAGATAAATAAATAGCCTTTCATAAAATTTAAGAAATAAAATATTAAAAAATTAAGGTTTTAAAGTTTAAAGTTAAAATTATTTTGATTGTAAAAAAAAAGTTTTAAATAAAATGATTGTTATAAAAATTGAATAATTAATAAGAATGAGGAAAATGAAAAGTTGGCTCATTAAATGAGTCATGATAAATAAAAAATAAATCAGAAATCTAAGATTAAAGATAAATAGAAATAGATGTCTCTCATTTGTTCTTTCTTTCACATTTTCCTTTATATATATATATATTGATTGTTACTTTACAAAAAAAAACTAAAATTAATAAATAAAAATTACTAAAGATAAATAAATAGCCTTTCATAAAATTTAAGAAATAAAATATAAAAAAATTAAGATTTTAAAGTTTAAAGTTAAAATTATTTTGATTGTAAAAAATAAAAGTTTTAAATAAAAGGATTGTTATAAAAATTAAATAATTAATAAGAATGAGGAAAATGAAAAGTTGGCTCATTAAATGAGTCATGATAAATAAAAAATAAATCAGAAATCTAAGATTAAAGATAAATAGAAATAGATGTCTCTCATTTGTTCTTTCTTTCACATTTTCCTTTATATATATATATTGATTGTTACTTTACAAAAAAAAACTAAAATTAATAAATAAAAATTACTAAAGATAAATAAATAGCCTTTCATAAAATTTAAGAAATAAAATATAAAAAAATTAAGATTTTAAAGTTTAAAGTTAAAATTATTTTGATTGTAAAAAATAAAAGTTTTAAATAAAATGATTGTTATAAAAATTAAATAATTAATAAGAATGAGGAAAAGGAAAAGTTGGCTAATTAAATGAGTCATGATAATTAAAAAATAAATCAAAACTCTAAGATTAAAAATAAATAGCAATAGATGTCTCTCATTAGTTCTCTCTTTCACATTTTCCTTCATATATATATATATATATTGATGTTAATTTACAAAAAAAACTAAAATTAATAAATAAAAATTACTAAAGATAAATAAATAGCCTCTCATAAAATTTAAGAAATAAAATATTAAAAAATTAAGATTTTAAAGTTTAAAGTTAAAATTATTTTGATTGTAAAAAATAAAAGTTTTAAATAAAATGATTGTTATAAAAATTAAATAATTAATAAGAATGAGGAAAAGGAAAAGTTGGCTCATTAAATGAGTAATGATAATTAAAAAATAAATCAAAAATATAAGATTAAAGATAAATAGCAATAGATGTCTCTCATTAGTTCTCTCTTTCACATTTTCCTTTATATATATATATATATTGATTACTTTACAAAAAAAACTAAAATTAATAAATAAAAATTACCAAAGATAAATAAATATCCTTTCATAAGATTTAAGAAATAAAATATTAAAAAATTAAGATTGTAAAGTTTAAAGTTAAAATTATTTTGATTGTAAAAAATAAAAGTTTTAAATAAAATGATTGTTATAAAAATTAAATAATTAATAAGAATGAGGAAAATGCAAAGTTGGCTCATTAAATGAGTCATGATAATTAAAAAATAAATCAAAAATCTAAGATTAAAGATAAATACCAATAGATGTCTCTCATTAGTTCTCTATTTCACATTTTTTCCTTTATATATATATATATATATATATATATATATTGATGTTAATTTACAAAAAAATAAAATTAATAAATAAAAATTACTAAAAATAAATAAATAGCCTTTCATAAAATTTAAGAAATAAAATATTAAAAAATTAAGATTTTAAAGTTTAAAGTTAAAATTATTTTGATTGTAAAAAATAAAAGTTTTAAATAAAATGATTGTTATAAAAATTAAATAATTAATAAGAATGAGGAAAAGGAAAAGTTGGCTAATTAAATGAGTCATGATAATTAAAAAATAAATCAAAACTCTAAGATTAAAGATAAATAGCAATAGATGTCTCTCATTAGTTCTCTCTTTCACATTTTCCTTCATATATATATATATTGATGTTAATTTACAAAAAAAACTAAAATTAATAAATAAAAATTACTAAAGATAAATAAATAGCCTTTCATAAAATTTAAGAAATAAAATATTAAAAAATTAAGATTTTAAAGTTTAAAGTTAAAATTATTTTGATTGTAAAAAATAAAAGTTTTAAATAAAATGATTGTTATAAAAATTAAATAATTAATAAGAATGAGGAAAAGGAAAAGTTGGCTCATTAAATGAGTCATGATAATTAAAAAATAAATCAAAAATATAAGATTAAAGATAAATAGCAATAGATGTCTCTCATTAGTTTTCTCTTTCACATTTTCCTTTATATATATATATATATTGATTACTTTACAAAAAAAACTAAAATTAATAAATAAAAATTACCAAAGATAAATAAATATCCTTTCATAAAACTTAAGAAATAAAATATTAAAAAATTAAGATTGTAAAGTTTAAAGTTAAAATTATTTTGATTGTAAAAAATAAAAGTTTTAAATAAAATGATTATTATAAAAATTAAATAATTAATAAGAATGAGGAAAAGAAAAAGTTGGCTAATTAAATAAGTCATGATAATTAAAAAATAAATCAAAAATCTAAGATTAAAGATAAATAGCAATAGATGTCTCTCATTTGTTTCTTTCTTTCACATTTTCCTTTATATATATATATATTGATTGTTACTTTACAAAAAAAAAACTAAAATTAATAAATAAAATTACTAAAGATAAATAAATAGCCTTTCATAAAATTTAAGAAATAAAATATAAAAAAATTAAGATTTTAAAGTTTAAAGTTAAAATTATTTTGATTGTAAAAAATAAAAGTTGTAAATAAAAGGATTGTTATAAAAATTAAATAATTAATAAGAATAAGGAAAATGAAAAGTTGGCTCATTAAATGAGTAATGATAATTAAAAAATAAATCAAAAATCTAAGATTAATGATAAATAGCAATAGATATCTCTCATTAGTTATCTTTTTCACATTTTCCTTTATATATTGATATATTGATGTTACTTTACAAAAAAAAAAACTAAAATTAGTAAATAAAAATTACTAAAGATAAATAAATAGCCTTTCATAAAATTTAAGAAATAAAATATTAAAAAATTAAGATTTTAAAGTTTAAAGTTAAAATTATTTTGATTGTAAAAAATAAAAGTTTTAAATAAAATGATTGTTATAAAATTAAATAATTAATAAGAATGAGGAAAATGAAAAGTTGGCACATTAAATGAGTAATGATAATTAAAAAATAAATCAAAAATCAAATATTAAAGATAAATAGCAATAGATGTCTCTCATTAGTTATCTCTTTCACATTTTCCTTTATATATTGATATATTGATGTTACTTTACAAAAAAAAACTAAAATTAGTAAATAAAAATTACTAAAGATAAATAAATAGCCTTTGATAAAATTTAAGAAATAAAATATTAAAAAATTAAGATTTTAAAGTTTAAAGTTAAAATTATTTTGATTGTAAAAAATAAAAGTTTTAAATAAAATGATTGTTATAAAAATTGAATAATTAATAAGAATGAGGAAAATGAAAAGTTGGCTAATTAAATGAGTCATGATAATTAAAAAATAAATCAAAAATCTAAGATTAAAGATAAATAGCAATAGATGTCTCTCATTTGTTTCTTTCTTTCACATTTTCCTTTATATATATATATATATTGATTGTTACTTTACAAAAAAAAAACTAAAATTAATAAATAAAAATTACTAAAGATAAATAAATAGCCTTTCATAAAATTTAAGAAATAAAATATTAAAAAATTAAGATTTTAAAGTTTAAAGTTAAAATTATTTTGATTGTAAAAAATAAAAGTTTTAAATGAAAGGATTGTTATAAAAATTAAATAATTAATAAGAATGAGAAAAATGAAAAGTTGGCTCATTAAATGAGTCATGATAATTAAAAAACAAATCAAAAATCTAAGATTAATGATAAATAGCAATAGATTTCTTTCATTAGTTATCTTTTTCACATTTTCCTTTATATATATATTGATTGTTACTTTACAAAAAAAAAACTAAAATTAATAAATAAAAATTACTAAAGATAAATAAATAGCCTTTCATAAAATTTAAGAAATAAAATATTAAAAAATTATGATTTTAAAGTTTAAAGTTAAAATTATTTTGATTGTAAAAAATAAAAGTTTTAAATAAAATGATTGTTATAAATGTTAAATAATTAATAAGAATGAGGAAAATGAAAAGTTGGCTCATTAAATGAGTAATGATAATTAAAAAATGAATCAAAAATCTAAGATTAATGATAAATAGCAATAGATGTCTCTCATTAGTTATCTCTTTCACATTTTCCTTTATATATTGATATATTGATGTTACTTTACAAAAAAAAAACTAAAATTATTAAATAAAAATTACTAAAGATAAATAAATAGCCTTTCATAAAATTTAAGAAATAAAATATTAAAAAATTAAGGTTTTAAAGTTTAAAGTTAAAATTATTTTGATTGTAAAAAAAAAAGTTTTAAATAAAATGATTCTTATAAAAATTGAATAATTAATAAAAATGAGGAAAATGAAAAGTTGGCTCATTAAATGAGTAATGATAATTAAAAAATAAATCAAAAATCTAAGATTAATGATAAATAGCAATAGATGTCTCTCATTAGTTATCTCTTTCACTTTTTCCTTTATATATTGATATATTGATGTTACTTTACCAAAAAAAAACTAAAATTAGTAAATAAAAATTAATAAAGATAAATAAATAGCCTTTCATAAAATTTAAGAAATAAAATATTAAAAAATTAAGATTTTAAAGTTTAAAGTTAAAATTATTTTGATTGTAAAAAATAAAAGTTTTAAATAAAATGATTGTTATAAAATTAAATAATTAATAAGAATGAGGAAAATGAAAAGTTGGCACATTAAATGAGTAATGATAATTAAAAAATAAATCAAAAATCTAAGATTAATGATAAATAGCAATAGATGTCTCTCATTAGTTATCTCTTTCATATTTTCCTTTATATATTGATATATTGATGTTACTTTACAAAAAAAAAACTAAAATTAGTAAATAAAAATTAGTAAAGATAAATAAATAGTCTTTCATAAAATTTAAGATATATATAATATTAAAAAATTAAGGTTTTAAAGTTTAAAGTTAAAATTATTTTGATTGTAAAAAAAAAAGTTTTAAATAAAATGATTGTTATAAAAATTGAATAATTAATAAGAATGAGGAAAATGAAAAGTTGGCTCATTAAATGAGTCATGATAATTAAAAAATAAATCAAAAATCTAAGATTAAAGATAAATACCAATAGATGTCTCTCATTAGTTCTCTTTTTCACATTTTCGTTTATATATATATATTGATTATTTTACAAAAAAAACTTAAATTAATAAATAAAAATTACTAAAGATAAATAAATAGCCTTTCATAAAATTTAAGAAATAAAATATTAAAAAATTAAGATTTTAAAGTTTAAAGTTAAAATTATTTTGATTGTAAAAAATAAAAGTTTTAAATAAAATGAGTGTTATAAAATTAAATAATTAATAAGAATAAGGAAAATGAAAAGTTGGCTCATTAAATGAGTAATGATAATTAAAAAATAAATCAAAAATCTAAGATTAAAGATAAATAGCAATAGATGTCTCTCATTTGTTTCTTTCTTTCACATTTTCCTTTATATATATATATATTGATTGTTACTTTACAAAAAAAAAACTAAAATTAATAAATAAAATTACTAAAGATAAATAAATAGCCTTTCATAAAATTTAAGAAATAAAATATAAAAAAATTAAGATTTTAAAGTTTAAAGTTAAAATTATTTTGATTGTAAAAAATAAAAGTTTTAAATAAAAGGATTGTTATAAAAATTAAATAATTAATAAGAATAAGGAAAATGAAAAGTTGGCTCATTAAATGAGTAATGATAATTAAAAAATAAATCAAAAATCTAAGATTAATGATAAATAGCAATAGATATCTCTCATTAGTTATCTTTTTCACATTTTCCTTTATATATTGATATATTGATGTTACTTTACAAAAAAAAAACTAAAATTAGTAAATAAAAATTACTAAAGATAAATAAATAGCCTTTCATAAAATTTAAGAAATAAAATATTAAAAAATTAAGATTTTAAAGTTTAAAGTTAAAATTATTTTGATTGTAAAAAATAAAGGTTTTAAATAAAATTATTGTTATAAAAATTAAATAATTAATAAGAATGAGGAAAATGAAAAGTTGGCTCATTAAATAAGTCATGATAATTAAAAAATAAATCAAAAATCAAAGATTAAAGATAAATAGCAATAGATGTCTCTCATTAGTTATCTCTTTCACATTTTCCTTTATATATATATATTGATTGTTACTTTACAAAAAAAAACTAAAATTAATAAATAAAAATTACTAAAGATAAATAAATAGCTTTTCATAAAATTTAAGAAATAAAATATTAAAAAATTAAGATTTTAAAGTTTAAAGTTAAAATTATTTTGATTGTAAAAAATAAAAGTTTTAAATAAAATGATTGTTATAAAAATTAAATAATTAATAAGAATGAGGAAAACGAAAAGTTGGCTCATTAAATGAGTAATGATAATTAAAAAATAAATCAAAAATTTAAGATTAATGATAAATAGCAATAGATGTCTCTCATTAGTTATCTCTTTCACATTTTCCTTTATATATTGATATATTGATGTTACTTTACAAAAAAAAAAACTAAAATTAATAAATAAAAATTACTAAAGATAAATAAATAGCCTTTCATAAAATTTAAGAAATAAAATATTAAAAAATTAAGATTTTAAAGTTTAAAGTTAAAATTATTTTGATTGTAAAAAATAAAAGTTTTAAATAAAATGATTGTTATAAAATTAAATAATTAATAAGAATGAGGAAAATGAAAAGTTGGCACATTAAATGAGTAATGATAATTAAAAAATAAATCAAAAATCAAATATTAAAGATAAATAGCAATAGATGTCTCTCATTAGTTATCTCTTTCACATTTTCCTTTATATATTGATATATTGATGTTACTTTACAAAAAAAAACTAAAATTAGTAAATAAAAATTACTAAAGATAAATAAATAGCCTTTCATAAAATTTAAGAAATAAAATATTAAAAAATTAAGATTTTAAAGTTTAAAGTTAAAATTATTTTGATTGTAAAAAATAAAAGTTTTAAATAAAATGATTGTTATAAAATTAAATAATTAATAAGAATGAGGAAAATGAAAAGTTGGCACATTAAATGAGTAATGATAATTAAAAAATAAATCAAAAATCAAATATTAAAGATAAATAGCAATAGATGTCTCTCATTAGTTATCTCTTTCACATTTTCCTTTATATATTGATATATTGATGTTACTTTACAAAAAAAAACTAAAATTAGTAAATAAAAATTACTAAAGATAAATAAATAGCCTTTGATAAAATTTAAGAAATAAAATATTAAAAAATTAAGATTTTAAAGTTTAAAGTTAAAATTATTTTGATTGAAAAAATAAAAGTTTTAAATAAAATGATTGTTATAAAATTAAATAATTAATAAGAATGAGGAAAATGAAAAGTTGGCACATTAAATGAGTAATGATAATTAAAAAATAAATCAAAAATCAAATATTAAAGATAAATAGCAATAGATGTCTCTCATTAGTTATCTCTTTCACATTTTCCTTTATATATTGATATATTGATGTTACTTTACAAAAAAAAACTAAAATTAGTAAATAAAAATTACTAAAGATAAATAAATAGCCTTTGATAAAATTTAAGAAATAAAATATTAAAAAATTAAGATTTTAAAGTTTAAAGTTAAAATTATTTTGATTGAAAAAATAAAAGTTTTAAATAAAATGATTGTTATAAAAATTGAATAATTAATAAGAATGAGGAAAACGAAAAGTTGGCTCATTAAATGAGTAATGATAATTAAAAAATAAATCAAAAATCTAAGATTAATGATAAATAGCAATAGATGTCTCTCATTAGTTATCTCTTTCACATTTTCCTTTATATATTGATTGTTACTTTACAAAAAAAAAACTAAAATTAATAAATAAAAATTACTAAAGATAAATAAATAGCCTTTCATAAAATTTAAGAAATAAAATATTAAAAAATTAAGATTTTAAAGTTTAAAGTTAAAATTATTTTGATTGTAAAAAATAAAAGTTTTAAATGAAAGGATTGTTATAAAAATTAAATAATTAATAAGAATGAGAAAAATGAAAAGTTGGCTCATTAAATGAGTAATGATAATTAAAAAATAAATCAAAAATTTAAAATTAATGATAAATAGCAATAGATGTCTCTCATTAGTTATCTATTTCACATTTTCCTTTATATATTGATATATTGATGTTACTTTACAAAAAAAAAACTAAAATTAGTAAATAAAAATTACTAAAGATAAATAAATAGCCTTTCATAAAATTTAAGAAATAAAATATTAAAAAATTAAGGTTTTAAAGTTTAAAGTTAAAATTATTTTGATTGTAAAAAATAAAAGTTTTAAATAAAATGACTGTTATAAAAATTAAATAATTAATAAAAATGAGGAAAAGGAAAAGTTGGCTAATTAAATGAGTCATGATAATTAAAAAATAAATCAAAAATCTAATATTAAAGATAAATAGCAATAGATGTCTCTCATTAGTTCTCTCTTTCACATTTTCCTTCATATATATATATATATATATTGATGTTAATTTACAAAAAAAACTAAAATTAATAAATAAAAATTACTAAAGATAAATAAATAGCCTTTCATAAAATTTAAGAAATAAAATATTAAAAAATTAAGGTTTTAAAGTTTAAAATTAAAATTATTTTCATCGTAAAAAATAAAAGTTTTAAATAAAATGATTGTTATAAAAATTGAATAATTAATAAGAATGAGGAAAATGAAAAGTTGGCTAATTAAATGAGTCATGATAATTAAAAAATAAATCAAAAATCTAAGATTAAAGATAAATACCAATAGATGTCTCTCATTAGTTCTCTCTTTCACATTTTCCTTTATATATATATATTGATTGTTACTTTACAAAAAAAAACTAAAATTAATAAATAAAAATTACTAAAGATAAATAAATAGCTTTTCATAAAATTTAAGAAATAAAATATTAAAAAATTAAGATTTTAAAGTTTAAAGTTAAAATTATTTTGATTGTAAAAAATAAAAGTTTTAAATAAAATGATTGTTATAAAAATTAAATAATTAATAAGAATGAGGAAAACGAAAAGTTGGCTCATTAAATGAGTAATGATAATTAAAAAATAAATCAAAAATTTAAGATTAAAGATAAATAGCAATAGATGTCTCTCATTTGTTTCTTTCTTTCACATTTTCCTTTATATATATATATATATATATATTGATGTTACTTTACAAAAAAAAAACTAAAATTAATAAATAAAAATTACTAAAGATAAATAAATAGCCTTTCATAAAATTTAAGAAATAAAATATTAAAAAATTAAGATTTTAAAGTTTAAAGTTAAAATTATTTTGATTGTAAAAAATAAAAGTTTTAAATAAAATGATTGTTATAAAATTAAATAATTAATAAGAATGAGGAAAATGAAAAGTTGGCACATTAAATGAGTAATGATAATTAAAAAATAAATCAAAAATCAAATATTAAAGATAAATAGCAATAGATGTCTCTCATTAGTTATCTCTTTCACATTTTCCTTTATATATTGATATATTGATGTTACTTTACAAAAAAAAACTAAAATTAGTAAATAAAAATTACTAAAGATAAATAAATAGCCTTTCATAAAATTTAAGAAATAAAATATTAAAAAATTATGATTTTAAAGTTTAAAGTTAAAATTATTTTGATTGTAAAAAATAAAAGTTTTAAATAAAATGATTGTTATAAATGTTAAATAATTAATAAGAATGAGGAAAATGAAAAGTTGGCTCATTAAATGAGTAATGATAATTAAAAAATAAATCAAAAATCTAAGATTAATGATAAATAGCAATAGATGTCTCTCATTAGTTATCTCTTTCACATTTTCCTTTATATATTGATATATTGATGTTACTTTACCAAAAAAAAACTAAAATTAGTAAATAAAAATTACTAAAGATAAATAAATAGCCTTTCATAAAATTTAAGAAATAAAATATTAAAAAAATTAAGATTTTAAAGTTTAAAGTTAAAATTATTTTGATTGTAAAAAATAAAAGTTTTAAATAAAATGATTGTTATAAAATTAAATAATTAATAAGAATGAGGAAAATGAAAAGTTGGCACATTAAATGAGTAATGATAATTAAAAAATAAATCAAAAATCTAAGATTAATGATAAATAGCAATAGATGTCTCTCATTAGTTATCTCTTTCATATTTTCCTTTATATATTGATATATTGATGTTACTTTACAAAAAAAAAACTAAAATTAGTAAATAAAAATTACTAAAGATAAATAAATAGCCTTTCATAAAATTTAAGATATATATAATATTAAAAAATTAAGGTTTTAAAGTTTAAAGTTAAAATTATTTTGATTGTAAAAAAAAAGTTTTAAATAAAATGATTGTTATAAAAATTGAATAATTAATAAGAATGAGGAAAATGAAAATTTGGCTCATTAAATGAGTCATGATAATTAAAAAATAAATCAAAAATCTAAGATTAAAGATAAATACCAATAGATGTCTCTCATTAGTTCTCTCTTTCACATTTTCGTTTATATATATATATTGATTATTTTACAAAAAAAACTTAAATTAATAAATAAAAATTACTAAAGATAAATAAATAGCCTTTCATAAAATTTAAGAAATAAAATATTAAAAAATTAAGATTTTAAAGTTTAAAGTTAAAATTATTTTGATTGTAAAAAATAAAAGTTTTAAATAAAATGAGTGTTATAAAATTAAATAATTAATAAGAATAAGGAAAATGAAAAGTTGGCTCATTAAATGAGTAATGATAATTAAAAAATAAATCAAAAATCTAAGATTAATGATAAATAGCAATAGATATCTCTCATTAGTTATCTTTTTCACATTTTCCTTTATATATTGATATATTGATGTTACTTTACAAAAAAAAAACTAAAATTAGTAAATAAAAATTACTAAAGATAAATAAATAGCCTTTCATAAAATTTAAGAAATAAAATATTAAAAAATTAAGATTTTAAAGTTTAAAGTTAAAATTATTTTGATTGTAAAAAATAAAGGTTTTAAATAAAATTATTGTTATAAAAATTAAATAATTAATAAGAATGAGGAAAATGAAAAGTTGGCTCATTAAATAAGTCATGATAATTAAAAAATAAATCAAAAATCAAAGATTAAAGATAAATAGCAATAGATGTCTCTCATTAGTTATCTCTTTCACATTTTCCTTTATATATATATATTGATTGTTACTTTACAAAAAAAAACTAAAATTAATAAATAAAAATTACTAAAGATAAATAAATAGCCTTTCATAAAATTTAAGAAATAAAATATTAAAAAATTAAGATTTTAAAGTTTAAAGTTAAAATTATTTTGATTGTAAAAAATAAAAGTTTTAAATAAAATGATTGTTATAAAAATTAAATAATTAATAAGAATGAGGAAAACGAAAAGTTGGCTCATTAAATGAGTAATGATAATTAAAAAATAAATCAAAAATCTAAGATTAATGATAAATAGCAATAGATGTCTCTCATTAGTTATCTCTTTCACATTTTCCTTTATATATTGATATATTGATGTTACTTTACAAAAAAAAAAACTAAAATTAATAAATAAAAATTACTAAAGATAAATAAATAGCCTTTCATAAAATTTAAGAAATAAAATATTAAAAAATTAAGATTTTAAAGTTTAAAGTTAAAATTATTTTGATTGTAAAAAATAAAAGTTTTAAATAAAATGATTGTTATAAAATTAAATAATTAATAAGAATGAGAAAAATGAAAAGTTGGCACATTAAATGAGTAATGATAATTAAAAAATAAATCAAAAATTTAAAATTAATGATAAATAGCAATAGATGTCTCTCATTAGTTATCTATTTCACATTTTCCTTTATATATTGATATATTGATGTTACTTTACAAAAAAAAAAACTAAAATTAGTAAATAAAAATTACTAAAGATAAATAAATAGTCTTTCATAAAATTTAAGAAATAAAATATTAAAAAATTAAGGTTTTAAAGTTTAAAGTTAAAATTATTTTGATTGTAAAAAATAAAAGTTTTAAATAAAATGACTGTTATAAAAATTAAATAATTAATAAGAATGAGGAAAAGGAAAAGTTGGCTAATTAAATGAGTCATGATAATTAAAAAATAAATCAAAAATCTAATATTAAAGATAAATAGCAATAGATGTCTCTCATTAGTTCTCTCTTTCACATTTTCCTTTATATATATATATATATATATTGATTGTTACTTTACAAAAAAAAAACTAAAATTAATAAATAAAAATTACTAAAGATAAATAAATAGCCTTTCATAAAATTTAAGAAATAAAATATTAAAAAATTAAGATTTTAAAGTTTAAAGTTAAAATTATTTTGATTGTAAAAAATAAAAGTTTTAAATGAAAGGATTGTTATAAAAATTAAATAATTAATAAGAATGAGAAAAATGAAAAGTTGGCTCATTAAATGAGTAATGATAATTAAAAAATAAATCAAAAATCTAAGATAAATGATAAATAGCAATAGATGTCTCTCATTAGTTATCTCTTTCACATTTTCCTTTATATATTGATATATTGATGTTACTTTACAAAAAAAAAACTAAAATTAATAAATAAAAATTACTAAAGATAAATAAATAGCCTTTCATAAAATTTAAGAAAATAAAATATTAAAAAATTAAGATTTTAAAGTTTAAAGTTAAAATTATTTTGATTGTAAAAAATAAAAGTTTTAAATAAAATGATTGTTATAAAAATTGAATAATTAATAAAAATGAGGAAAATGAAAAGTTGGCTAATTAAATGAGTCATGATAATTAAAAAATAAATCAAAAATCTAAGATTAAAGATAAATAGCAATAGATGTCTCTCATTTGTTTCTTTCTTTCACATTTTCCTTTATATATATATATATATATATTGATTGTTACTTTACAAAAAAAAAACTAAAATTAATAAATAAAAATTACTAAAGATAAATAAATAGCCTTTCATAAAATTTAAGAAATAAAATATTAAAAAATTAAGATTTTAAAGTTTAAAGTTAAAATTATTTTGATTGTAAAAAATAAAAGTTTTAAATGAAAGGATTGTTATAAAAATTAAATAATTAATAAGAATGAGAAAAATGAAAAGTTGGCTCATTAAATGAGTAATGATAATTAAAAAATAAATCAAAAATCTAAGATAAATGATAAATAGCAATAGATGTCTCTCATTAGTTATTTCTTTCACATTTTCCTTTATATATTGATATATTGATGTTACTTTACAAAAAAAAAAACTAAAATTAATAAATAAAAATTACTAAAGATAAATAAATAGCCTTTCATAAAATTTAAGAAAATAAAATATTAAAAAATTAAGATTTTAAAGTTTAAAGTTAAAATTATTTTGATTGTAAAAAATAAAAGTTTTAAATAAAATGATTGTTATAAAAATTAAATAATTAATAAGAATGAGGAAAACGAAAAGTTGGCTCATTAAATGAGTAATGATAATTAAAAAATAAATCAAAAATCTAAGATTAATGATAAATAGCAATAGATGTCTCTCATTAGTTATCTCTTTCACATTTTCCTTTATATATTGATATATTGATGTTACTTTACAAAAAAAAAAACTAAAATTAATAAATAAAAATTACTAAAGATAAATAAATAGCCTTTCATAAAATTTAAGAAATAAAATATTAAAAAATTAAGATTTTAAAGTTTAAAGTTAAAATTATTTTGATTGTAAAAAATAAAAGTTTTAAATAAAATGATTGTTATAAAATTAAATAATTAATAAGAATGAGAAAAATGAAAAGTTGGCACATTAAATGAGTAATGATAATTAAAAAATAAATCAAAAATTTAAAATTAATGATAAATAGCAATAGATGTCTCTCATTAGTTATCTATTTCACATTTTCCTTTATATATTGATATATTGATGTTACTTTACAAAAAAACTAAAATTAGTAAATAAAAATTACTAAAGATAAATAAATAGCCTTTCATAAAATTTAAGAAATAAAATATTAAAAAATTAAGGTTTTAAAGTTTAAAGTTAAAATTATTTTGATTGTAAAAAATAAAAGTTTTAAATAAAATGACTGTTATAAAAATTAAATAATTAATAAGAATGAGGAAAAGGAAAAGTTGGCTAATTAAATGAGTCATGATAATTAAAAAATAAATCAAAAATCTAATATTAAAGATAAATAGCAATAGATGTCTCTCATTAGTTCTCTCTTTCACATTTTCCTTCATATATATATATATATATATTGATGTTAATTTACAAAAAAAACTAAAATTAATAAATAAAAATTACTAAAGATAAATAAATAGCCTTTCATAAAATTTAAGAAATAAAATATTAAAAAATTAAGGTTTTAAAGTTTAAAATTAAAATTATTTTCATCGTAAAAAATAAAAGTTTTAAATAAAATGATTGTTATAAAAATTGAATAATTAATAAGAATGAGGAAAATGAAAAGTTGGCTAATTAAATGAGTCATGATAATTAAAAAATAAATCAAAAATCTAAGATTAAAGATAAATACCAATAGATGTCTCTCATTAGTTCTCTCTTTCACATTTTCTTCATATATATATATATATATTGATGTTACTTTACAAAAAAAACTAAAATTAATAAATAAAAATTACTAAAGATAAATAAATAGCCTTTCATAAAATTTAAGAAATAAAATATTAAAAAATTAAGATTTTAAAGTTTAAAGTTAAAATTATTTTGATTGTAAAAAATAAAAGTTTTAAATAAAATGATTGTTATAAAAATTGAATAATTAATAAGAATGAGGAAAATGAAAAGTTGGCTAATTAAATGAGTCATGATAATTAAAAAATAAATCAAAAATCTAAGATTAATGATAAATAGCAATAGATGTCTCTCATTAGTTATCTCTTTCACATTTTCCTTTATATATTGATATATTGATGTTACTTTACAAAAAAAAACTAAAATTAGTAAATAAAAATTACTAAAGATAAATAAATAGCCTTTGATAAAATTTAAGAAATAAAATATTAAAAAATTAAGATTTTAAAGTTTAAAGTTAAAATTATTTTGATTGTAAAAAATAAAAGTTTTAAATAAAATGATTGTTATAAAAATTGAATAATTAATAAGAATGAGGAAAATGAAAAGTTGGCTAATTAAATGAGTCATGATAATTAAAAAATAAATCAAAAATCTAAGATTAAAGATAAATAGCAATAGATGTCTCTCATTTGTTTCTTTCTTTCACATTTTCCTTTATATATATATATATATTGATTGTTACTTTACAAAAAAAAAACTAAAATTAATAAATAAAAATTACTAAAGATAAATAAATAGCCTTTCATAAAATTTAAGAAATAAAATATTAAAAAATTAAGATTTTAAAGTTTAAAGTTAAAATTATTTTGATTGTAAAAAATAAAAGTTTTAAATGAAAGGATTGTTATAAAAATTAAATAATTAATAAGAATGAGAAAAATGAAAAGTTGGCTCATTAAATGAGTCATGATAATTAAAAAACAAATCAAGAATCTAAGATTAATGATAAATAGCAATAGATTTCTCTCATTAGTTATCTTTTTCACATTTTCCTTTATATATATATATTGATTGTTACTTTACAAAAAAAAAACTAAAATTAATAAATAAAAATTACTAAAGATAAATAAATAGCCTTTCATAAAATTTAAGAAATAAAATATTAAAAAATTATGATTTTAAAGTTTAAAGTTAAAATTATTTTGATTGTAAAAAATAAAAGTTTTAAATAAAATGATTGTTATAAAATTAAATAATTAATAAGAATGAGGAAAATGAAAAGTTGGCACATTAAATGAGTAATGATAATTAAAAAATAAATCAAAAATCTAAGATTAATGATAAATAGCAATATATGTCTCTCATTAGTTATCTTTTTCACATTTTCCTTTATATATTGATATATTGATGTTACTTTACAAAAAAAAAACTAAAATTAGTAAATAAAAATTACTAAAGATAAATAAATAGCCTTTCATAAAATTTAAGATATATATAATATTAAAAAATTAAGGTTTTAAAGTTTAAAGTTAAAATTATTTTGATTGTAAAAAATAAAAGTTTTAAATAAAATGATTGTTATAAATGTTAAATAATTAATAAGAATGAGGAAAATGAAAAGTTGGCTCATTAAATGAGTAATGATAATTAAAAAATAAATCAAAAATCTAAGATTAATGATAAATAGCAATAGATGTCTCTCATTAGTTATCTCTTTCACATTTTCCTTTATATATATATATATTGATTGTTACTTTACAAAAAAAAAACTAAAATTAATAAATAAAATTACTAAAGATAAATAAATAGCCTTTCATAAAATTTAAGAAATAAAATATAAAAAAATTAAGATTTTAAAATTTAAAGTTAAAATTATTTTGATTGTAAAAAATAAAAGTTTTAAATAAAATGATTGTTATAAAATTAAATAATTAATAAGAATGAGAAAAATGAAAAGTTGGCACATTAAATGAGTAATGATAATTAAAAAATAAATCAAAAATTTAAAATTAATGATAAATAGCAATAGATGTCTCTCATTAGTTATCTATTTCACATTTTCCTTTATATATTGATATATTGATGTTCCTTTACAAAAAAAAAAACTAAAATTAGTAAATAAAAATTACTAAAGATAAATAAATAGCCTTTCATAAAATTTAAGAAATAAAATATTAAAAAATTAAGGTTTTAAAGTTTAAAGTTAAAATTATTTTGATTGTAAAAAAAAAGTTTTAAATAAAATGATTGTTATAAAAATTGAATAATTAATAAGAATGAGGAAAATGAAAAGGTGGCTCATTAAATGAGTCATGATAAATAAAAAATAAATCAGAAATCTAAGATTAAAGATAAATAGAAATAGATGTCTCTCATTTGTTCTTTCTTTCACATTTTCCTTTATATATATATATATTGATTGTTACTTTACAAAAAAAAAACTAAAATTAATAAATAAAATTACTAAAGATAAATAAATAGCCTTTCATAAAATTTAAGAAATAAAATATAAAAAAATTAAGATTTTAAAATTTAAAGTTAAAATTATTTTGATTGTAAAAAATAAAAGTTTTAAATAAAAGGATTGTTATAAAAATTAAATAATTAATAAGAATGAGGAAAATGAAAAGTTGGCTCATTAAATGAGTAATGATAATTAAAAAATAAATCAAAAATCTAAGATTAATGATAAATAGCAATAGATGTCTCTCATTAGTTATCTCTTTCACATTTTCCTTTATATATTGATATATTGATGTTACTTTACAAAAAAAAAAACTAAAATTAATAAATAAAAATTACTAAAGATAAATAAATAGCCTTTCATAAAATTTAAGAAATAAAATATTAAAAAATTAAGATTTTAAAGTTTAAAGTTAAAATTATTTTGATTGTAAAAAATAAAAGTTTTAAATAAAATGATTGTTATAAAATTAAATAATTAATAAGAATGAGGAAAATGAAAAGTTGGCACATTAAATGAGTAATGATAATTAAAAAATAAATCAAAAATCAAATATTAAAGATAAATAGCAATAGATGTCTCTCATTAGTTATCTCTTTCACATTTTCCTTTATATATTGATATATTGATGTTACTTTACAAAAAAAAACTAAAATTAGTAAATAAAAATTACTAAAGATAAATAAATAGCCTTTGATAAAATTTAAGAAATAAAATATTAAAAAATTAAGATTTTAAAGTTTAAAGTTAAAATTATTTTGATTGTAAAAAATAAAAGTTTTAAATAAAATGATTGTTATAAAAATTGAATAATTAATAAGAATGAGGAAAATGAAAAGTTGGCTCATTAAATAAGTCATGATAATTAAAAATTAAATCAAAAATCAAAGATTAAAGATAAATAGCAATAGATGTCTCTCATTAGTTATCTCTTTCACATTTTCCTTTATATATATATATATTGATTGTTACTTTACAAAAAAAAAACTAAAATTAATAAATAAAAATTACTAAAGATAAATAAATAGCCTTTCATAAAATTTAAGAAATAAAATATTAAAAAATTAAGATTTTAAAGTTTAAAGTTAAAATTATTTTGATTGTAAAAAATAAAAGTTTTAATTAAAATGATTGTTATAAAAATTAAATAATTAATAAGAATGAGGAAAACGAAAAGTTGGCTCATTAAATGAGTAATGATAATTAAAAAATAAATCAAAAATCTAAGATTAATGATAAATAGCAATAGATGTCTCTCATTAGTTATCTCTTTCACATTTTCCTTTATATATTGATATATTGATGTTACTTTACAAAAAAAAAACTAAAATTAGTAAATAAAAATTACTAAAGATAAATAAATAGCCTTTCATAAAATTTAAGATATATATAATATTAAAAAATTAAGGTTTTAAAGTTTAAAGTTAAAATTATTTTGATTGTAAAAAATAAAAGTTTTAAATAAAATGATTGTTATAAAAATTGAATAATTAATAAGAATGAGGAAAATGAAAAGTTGGCTCATTAAATGAGTCATGATAATTAAAAAATAAATCAAAAATCTAAGATTAAAGATAAATACCAATAGATGTCTCTCATTAGATCTCTCTTTCACATTTTCGTTTATATATATATATATATATATTGATTATTTTACAAAAAAAACTTAAATTAATAAATAAAAATTACTAAAGATAAATAAATAGCCTTTTATAAAATTTAAGAAATAAAATATTAAAAAATTAAGATTTTAAAGTTTAAAGTTAAAATTATTTTGATTGTAAAAAATAAAAGTTTTAAATAAAATGAGTGTTATAAAATTAAATAATTAATAAGAATGAGGAAAATGAAAAGTTGGCTCATTAAATGAGTAATGATAATTAAAAAATAAATCAAAAATCTAAGATTAATGATAAATAGCAATAGATATCTCTCATTAGTTATCTTTTTCACATTTTCCTCTATATATTGATATATTGATGTTACTTTACAAAAAAAAACTAAAATTAGTAAATAAAAATTACTAAAGATAAATAAATAGCCTTTCATAAAATTTAAGAAATAAAATATTAAAAAATTAAGATTTTAAAGTTTAAAGTTAAAATTATTTTGATTGTAAAAAATAAAAGTTTTAAATAAAATGATTGTTATAAAAATTGAATAATTAATAAGAATGAGGAAAATGAAAAGTTGGCTTATTAAATGAGTCATGATAATTAAAAAATAAATCAAAAATCTAAGATTAAAGATAAATAGCAATAGATGTCTCTCATTTGTTTCTTTCTTTCACATTTTCCTTTATATATATATATTGATTGTTACTTTACAAAAAAAAACTAAAATTAATAAATAAAAATTACTAAAGATAAATAAATAGCCTTTCATAAAATTTAAGAAATAAAATATTAAAAAATTAAGATTTTAAAGTTTAAAGTTAAAATTATTTTGATTGTAAAAAATAAAAGTTTTAAATAAAATGATTGTTATAAAAATTAAATAATTAATAAGAATGAGAAAAAGGAAAAGTTGGCTCATTAAATGAGTCATGATAATTAAAAAATAAATCAAAAATCTAAGATTAAAGATAAATAGCAATAGATGTCTCTCATTAGTTCTCTCTTTCACATTTTTTCCTTTATATATATATATATTGATGTTAATTTACAAAAAAATAAAATTAATAAATAAAAATTACTAAAGATAAATAAATAGCCTTTCATAAAATTTAAGAAATAAAATATTAAAAAATTAAGGTTTTAAAGTTTAAAGTTAAAATTATTTTGATTGTAAAAAATAAAAGTTTTAAACAAAATGATTGTTATAAAAATTAAATAATTAATAAGAATGAGGAAAATGCAAAGTTGGCTCATTAAATGAGTCATGATAATTAAAAAATAAATCAAAAATCTAAGATTAAAGATAAATACCAATAGATGTCTCTCATTAGTTCTCTCTTTCACATTTTTTCCTTTATATATATATATATATATATATATATATTGATGTTACTTTACAAAAAAAACTAAAATTAATAAATAAAAATTACTAAAGATAAATAAATAGTCTTTCATAAAATTTAAAAAATAAAATATTAAAAAATTAAGATTTTAAAGTTTAAAGTTAAAATTATTTTGATTGTAAAAAATAAAAGTTTTAAATAAAATGATTGTTATAAAAATTAAATAATTAATAAGAATGAGGAAAAGAAAAAGTTGGCTAATTAAATAAGTCATGATAATTAAAAAATAAATCAAAAATCTAAGATTAAAGATAAATAGCAATAGATGTCTCTCATTAGTTCTCTCTTTCACATTTTCCTTTATATATATATATATATTGATTGTTACTTTACAAAAAAAAAACTAAAATTAATAAATAAAATTACTAAAGATAAATAAATAGCCTTTCATAAAATTTAAGAAATAAAATATAAAAAAATTAAGATTTTAAAATTTAAAGTTAAAATTATTTTGATTGTAAAAAATAAAAGTTTTAAATAAAAGGATTGTTATAAAAATTAAATAATTAATAAGAATGAGGAAAATGAAAAGTTGGCTCATTAAATGAGTAATGATAATTAAAAAATAAATCAAAAATCTAAGATTAATGATAAATAGCAATAGATGTCTCTCATTAGTTATCTCTTTCACATTTTCCTTTATATATTGATATATTGATGTTACTTTACAAAAAAAAAAACTAAAATTAATAAATAAAAATTACTAAAGATAAATAAATAGCCTTTCATAAAATTTAAGAAATAAAATATTAAAAAATTAAGATTTTAAAGTTTAAAGTTAAAATTATTTTGATTGTAAAAAATAAAAGTTTTAAATAAAATGATTGTTATAAAATTAAATAATTAATAAGAATGAGGAAAATGAAAAGTTGGCACATTAAATGAGTAATGATAATTAAAAAATAAATCAAAAATCAAATATTAAAGATAAATAGCAATAGATGTCTCTCATTAGTTATCTCTTTCACATTTTCCTTTATATATTGATATATTGATGTTACTTTACAAAAAAAAACTAAAATTAGTAAATAAAAATTACTAAAGATAAATAAATAGCCTTTGATAAAATTTAAGAAATAAAATATTAAAAAATTAAGATTTTAAAGTTTAAAGTTAAAATTATTTTGATTGTAAAAAATAAAAGTTTTAAATAAAATGATTGTTATAAAAATTGAATAATTAATAAGAATGAGGAAAATGAAAAGTTGGCTCATTAAATAAGTCATGATAATTAAAAAATAAATCAAAAATCAAAGATTAAAGATAAATAGCAATAGATGTCTCTCATTAGTTATCTCTTTCACATTTTCCTTTATATATATATATTGATTGTTACTTTACAAAAAAAAAACTAAAATTAATAAATAAAAATTACTAAAGATAAATAAATAGCCTTTCATAAAATTTAAGAAATAAAATATTAAAAAATTAAGATTTTAAAGTTTAAAGTTAAAATTATTTTGATTGTAAAAAATAAAAGTTTTAAATAAAATGAGTGTTATAAAATTAAATAATTAATAAGAATGAGGAAAATGAAAAGTTGGCTCATTAAATGAGTAATGATAATTAAAAAATAAATCAAAAATCTAAGATTAATGATAAATAGCAATAGATATCTCTCATTAGTTATCTTTTTCACATTTTCCTCTATATATTGATATATTGATGTTACTTTACAAAAAAAAAACTAAAATTAGTAAATAAAAATTACTAAAGATAAATAAATAGCCTTTCATAAAATTTAAGAAATAAAATATTAAAAAATTAAGATTTTAAAGTTTAAAGTTAAAATTATTTTGATTGTAAAAAATAAAAGTTTTAAATAAAATGATTGTTATAAAAATTGAATAATTAATAAGAATGAGGAAAATGAAAAGTTGGCTTATTAAATGAGTCATGATAATTAAAAAATAAATCAAAAATCTAAGATTAAAGATAAATAGCAATAGATGTCTCTCATTTGTTTCTTTCTTTCACATTTTCCTTTATATATATATATTGATTGTTACTTTACAAAAAAAAACTAAAATTAATAAATAAAAATTACTAAAGATAAATAAATAGCCTTTCATAAAATTTAAGAAATAAAATATTAAAAAATTAAGATTTTAAAGTTTAAAGTTAAAATTATTTTGATTGTAAAAAATAAAAGTTTTAAATAAAATGATTGTTATAAAAATTAAATAATTAATAAGAATGAGAAAAAGGAAAAGTTGGCTCATTAAATGAGTCATGATAATTAAAAAATAAATCAAAAATCTAAGATTAAAGATAAATAGCAATAGATGTCTCTCATTAGTTCTCTCTTTCACATTTTTTCCTTTATATATATATATATTGATGTTAATTTACAAAAAAATAAAATTAATAAATAAAAATTACTAAAGATAAATAAATAGCCTTTCATAAAATTTAAGAAATAAAATATTAAAAAATTAAGATTTTAAAGTTTAAAGTTAAAATTATTTTGATTGTAAAAAATAAAAGTTTTAAATAAAATGATTGTTATAAAATTAAATAATTAATAAGAATGAGGAAAATGAAAAGTTGGCACATTAAATGAGTAATGATAATTAAAAAATAAATCAAAAATCAAATATTAAAGATAAATAGCAATAGATGTCTCTCATTAGTTATCTCTTTCACATTTTCCTTTATATATTGATATATTGATGTTACTTTACAAAAAAAAACTAAAATTAGTAAATAAAAATTACTAAAGATAAATAAATAGCCTTTGATAAAATTTAAGAAATAAAATATTAAAAAATTAAGATTTTAAAGTTTAAAGTTAAAATTATTTTGATTGTAAAAAATAAAAGTTTTAAATAAAATGATTGTTATAAAAATTGAATAATTAATAAGAATGAGGAAAATGAAAAGTTGGCTCATTAAATAAGTCATGATAATTAAAAAATAAATCAAAAATCAAAGATTAAAGATAAATAGCAATAGATGTCTCTCATTAGTTATCTCTTTCACATTTTCCTTTATATATATATATTGATTGTTACTTTACAAAAAAAAACTAAAATTAATAAATAAAAATTACTAAAGATAAATAAATAGCCTTTCATAAAATTTAAGAAATAAAATATTAAAAAATTAAGATTTTAAAGTTTAAAGTTAAAATTATTTTGATTGTAAAAAATAAAAGTTTTAATTAAAATGATTGTTATAAAAATTAAATAATTAATAAGAATGAGGAAAACGAAAAGTTGGCTCATTAAATGAGTAATGATAATTAAAAAATAAATCAAAAATCTAAGATTAATGATAAATAGCAATAGATGTCTCTCATTAGTTATCTCTTTCACATTTTCCTTTATATATTGATATATTGATGTTACTTTACAAAAAAAAAACTAAAATTAGTAAATAAAAATTACTAAAGATAAATAAATAGCCTTTCATAAAATTTAAGATATATATAATATTAAAAAATTAAGGTTTTAAAGTTTAAAGTTAAAATTATTTTGATTGTAAAAAATAAAAGTTTTAAATAAAATGATTGTTATAAAAATTGAATAATTAATAAGAATGAGGAAAATGAAAAGTTGGCTCATTAAATGAGTCATGATAATTAAAAAATAAATCAAAAATCTAAGATTAAAGATAAATACCAATAGATGTCTCTCATTAGATCTCTCTTTCACATTTTCGTTTATATATATATATATATTGATTATTTTACAAAAAAAACTTAAATTAATAAATAAAAATTACTAAAGATAAATAAATAGCCTTTTATAAAATTTAAGAAATAAAATATTAAAAAATTAAGATTTTAAAGTTTAAAGTTAAAATTATTTTGATTGTAAAAAATAAAAGTTTTAAATAAAATGAGTGTTATAAAATTAAATAATTAATAAGAATGAGGAAAATGAAAAGTTGGCTCATTAAATGAGTAATGATAATTAAAAAATAAATCAAAAATCTAAGATTAATGATAAATAGCAATATATATCTCTCATTAGTTATCTTTTTCACATTTTCCTCTATATATTGATATATTGATGTTACTTTACAAAAAAAAAACTAAAATTAGTAAATAAAAATTACTAAAGATAAATAAATAGCCTTTCATAAAATTTAAGAAATAAAATATTAAAAAATTAAGATTTTAAAGTTTAAAGTTAAAATTATTTTGATTGTAAAAAATAAAAGTTTTAAATAAAATGATTGTTATAAAAATTAAATAATTAATAAGAATGAGAAAAAGGAAAAGTTGGCTCATTAAATGAGTCATGATAATTAAAAAATAAATCAAAAATCTAAGATTAAAGATAAATAGCAATAGATGTCTCTCATTAGTTCTCTCTTTCACATTTTTTCCTTTATATATATATATATTGATGTTAATTTACAAAAAAATAAAATTAATAAATAAAAATTACTAAAGATAAATAAATAGCCTTTCATAAAATTTAAGAAATAAAATATTAAAAAATTAAGGTTTTAAAGTTTAAAGTTAAAATTATTTTGATTGTAAAAAATAAAAGTTTTAAACAAAATGATTGTTATAAAAATTAAATAATTAATAAGAATGAGGAAAATGCAAAGTTGGCTCATTAAATGAGTCATGATAATTAAAAAATAAATCAAAAATCTAAGATTAAAGATAAATACCAATAGATGTCTCTCATTAGTTCTCTCTTTCACATTTTTTCCTTTATATATATATATATATATATATATATATATATATTGATGTTACTTTACAAAAAAAACTAAAATTAATAAATAAAAATTACTAAAGATAAATAAATAGTCTTTCATAAAATTTAAAAAATAAAATATTAAAAAATTAAGATTTTAAAGTTTAAAGTTAAAATTATTTTGATTGTAAAAAATAAAAGTTTTAAATAAAATGATTGTTATAAAAATTAAATAATTAATAAGAATGAGGAAAAGAAAAAGTTGGCTAATTAAATAAGTCATGATAATTAAAAAATAAATCAAAAATCTAAGATTAAAGATAAATAGCAATAGATGTCTCTCATTAGTTCTCTCTTTCACATTTTCCTTTATATATATATATATTGATTGTTACTTTACAAAAAAAAAACTAAAATTAATAAATAAAATTACTAAAGATAAATAAATAGCCTTTCATAAAATTTAAGAAATAAAATATAAAAAAATTAAGATTTTAAAATTTAAAGTTAAAATTATTTTGATTGTAAAAAATAAAAGTTTTAAATAAAAGGATTGTTATAAAAATTAAATAATTAATAAGAATGAGGAAAATGAAAAGTTGGCTCATTAAATGAGTAATGATAATTAAAAAATAAATCAAAAATCTAAGATTAATGATAAATAGCAATAGATGTCTCTCATTAGTTATCTCTTTCACATTTTCCTTTATATATTGATATATTGATGTTACTTTACAAAAAAAAAAACTAAAATTAATAAATAAAAATTACTAAAGATAAATAAATAGCCTTTCATAAAATTTAAGAAATAAAATATTAAAAAATTAAGATTTTAAAGTTTAAAGTTAAAATTATTTTGATTGTAAAAAATAAAAGTTTTAAATAAAATGATTGTTATAAAATTAAATAATTAATAAGAATGAGGAAAATGAAAAGTTGGCACATTAAATGAGTAATGATAATTAAAAAATAAATCAAAAATCAAATATTAAAGATAAATAGCAATAGATGTCTCTCATTAGTTATCTCTTTCACATTTTCCTTTATATATTGATATATTGATGTTACTTTACAAAAAAAAACTAAAATTAGTAAATAAAAATTACTAAAGATAAATAAATAGCCTTTGATAAAATTTAAGAAATAAAATATTAAAAAATTAAGATTTTAAAGTTTAAAGTTAAAATTATTTTGATTGTAAAAAATAAAAGTTTTAAATAAAATGATTGTTATAAAAATTGAATAATTAATAAGAATGAGGAAAATGAAAAGTTGGCTCATTAAATAAGTCATGATAATTAAAAAATAAATCAAAAATCAAAGATTAAAGATAAATAGCAATAGATGTCTCTCATTAGTTATCTCTTTCACATTTTCCTTTATATATATATATTGATTGTTACTTTACAAAAAAAAAACTAAAATTAATAAATAAAAATTACTAAAGATAAATAAATAGCCTTTCATAAAATTTAAGAAATAAAATATTAAAAAATTAAGATTTTAAAGTTTAAAGTTAAAATTATTTTGATTGTAAAAAATAAAAGTTTTAATTAAAATGATTGTTATAAAAATTAAATAATTAATAAGAATGAGGAAAACGAAAAGTTGGCTCATTAAATGAGTAATGATAATTAAAAAATAAATCAAAAATCTAAGATTAATGATAAATAGCAATAGATGTCTCTCATTAGTTATCTCTTTCACATTTTCCTTTATATATTGATATATTGATGTTACTTTACAAAAAAAAAAACTAAAATTAGTAAATAAAAATTACTAAAGATAAATAAATAGCCTTTCATAAAATTTAAGATATATATAATATTAAAAAATTAAGGTTTTAAAGTTTAAAGTTAAAATTATTTTGATTGTAAAAAATAAAAGTTTTAAATAAAATGATTGTTATAAAAATTGAATAATTAATAAGAATGAGGAAAATGAAAAGTTGGCTCATTAAATGAGTCATGATAATTAAAAAATAAATCAAAAATCTAAGATTAAAGATAAATACCAATAGATGTCTCTCATTAGATCTCTCTTTCACATTTTCGTTTATATATATATATATATATTGATTATTTTACAAAAAAAACTTAAATTAATAAATAAAAATTACTAAAGATAAATAAATAGCCTTTTATAAAATTTAAGAAATAAAATATTAAAAAATTAAGATTTTAAAGTTTAAAGTTAAAATTATTTTGATTGTAAAAAATAAAAGTTTTAAATAAAATGAGTGTTATAAAATTAAATAATTAATAAGAATGAGGAAAATGAAAAGTTGGCTCATTAAATGAGTAATGATAATTAAAAAATAAATCAAAAATCTAAGATTAATGATAAATAGCAATAGATATCTCTCATTAGTTATCTTTTTCACATTTTCCTCTATATATTGATATATTGATGTTACTTTACAAAAAAAAAACTAAAATTAGTAAATAAAAATTACTAAAGATAAATAAATAGCCTTTCATAAAATTTAAGAAATAAAATATTAAAAAATTAAGATTTTAAAGTTTAAAGTTAAAATTATTTTGATTGTAAAAAATAAAAGTTTTAAATAAAATGATTGTTATAAAAATTGAATAATTAATAAGAATGAGGAAAATGAAAAGTTGGCTTATTAAATGAGTCATGATAATTAAAAAATAAATCAAAAATCTAAGATTAAAGATAAATAGCAATAGATGTCTCTCATTTGTTTCTTTCTTTCACATTTTCCTTTATATATATATATTGATTGTTACTTTACAAAAAAAAACTAAAATTAATAAATAAAAATTACTAAAGATAAATAAATAGCCTTTCATAAAATTTAAGAAATAAAATATTAAAAAATTAAGATTTTAAAGTTTAAAGTTAAAATTATTTTGATTGTAAAAAATAAAAGTTTTAAATAAAATGATTGTTATAAAAATTAAATAATTAATAAGAATGAGAAAAGGAAAAGTTGGCTCATTAAATGAGTCATGATAATTAAAAAATAAATCAAAAATCTAAGATTAAAGATAAATAGCAATAGATGTCTCTCATTAGTTCTCTCTTTCACATTTTTTCCTTTATATATATATATATTGATGTTAATTTACAAAAAAATAAAATTAATAAATAAAAATTACTAAAGATAAATAAATAGCCTTTCATAAAATTTAAGAAATAAAATATTAAAAAATTAAGATTTTAAAGTTTAAAGTTAAAATTATTTTGATTGTAAAAAATAAAAGTTTTAAATAAAATGATTGTTATAAAATTAAATAATTAATAAGAATGAGGAAAATGAAAAGTTGGCACATTAAATGAGTAATGATAATTAAAAAATAAATCAAAAATCAAATATTAAAGATAAATAGCAATAGATGTCTCTCATTAGTTATCTCTTTCACATTTTCCTTTATATATTGATATATTGATGTTACTTTACAAAAAAAAACTAAAATTAGTAAATAAAAATTACTAAAGATAAATAAATAGCCTTTGATAAAATTTAAGAAATAAAATATTAAAAAATTAAGATTTTAAAGTTTAAAGTTAAAATTATTTTGATTGTAAAAAATAAAAGTTTTAAATAAAATGATTGTTATAAAAATTGAATAATTAATAAGAATGAGGAAAATGAAAAGTTGGCTCATTAAATAAGTCATGATAATTAAAAAATAAATCAAAAATCAAAGATTAAAGATAAATAGCAATAGATGTCTCTCATTAGTTATCTCTTTCACATTTTCCTTTATATATATATATTGATTGTTACTTTACAAAAAAAAACTAAAATTAATAAATAAAAATTACTAAAGATAAATAAATAGCCTTTCATAAAATTTAAGAAATAAAATATTAAAAAATTAAGATTTTAAAGTTTAAAGTTAAAATTATTTTGATTGTAAAAAATAAAAGTTTTAATTAAAATGATTGTTATAAAAATTAAATAATTAATAAGAATGAGGAAAACGAAAAGTTGGCTCATTAAATGAGTAATGATAATTAAAAAATAAATCAAAAATCTAAGATTAATGATAAATAGCAATAGATGTCTCTCATTAGTTATCTCTTTCACATTTTCCTTTATATATTGATATATTGATGTTACTTTACAAAAAAAAACTAAAATTAGTAAATAAAAATTACTAAAGATAAATAAATAGCCTTTCATAAAATTTAAGATATATATAATATTAAAAAATTAAGGTTTTAAAGTTTAAAGTTAAAATTATTTTGATTGTAAAAAATAAAAGTTTTAAATAAAATGATTGTTATAAAAATTGAATAATTAATAAGAATGAGGAAAATGAAAAGTTGGCTCATTAAATGAGTCATGATAATTAAAAAATAAATCAAAAATCTAAGATTAAAGATAAATACCAATAGATGTCTCTCATTAGATCTCTCTTTCACATTTTCGTTTATATATATATATATATTGATTATTTTACAAAAAAAACTTAAATTAATAAATAAAAATTACTAAAGATAAATAAATAGCCTTTTATAAAATTTAAGAAATAAAATATTAAAAAATTAAGATTTTAAAGTTTAAAGTTAAAATTATTTTGATTGTAAAAAATAAAAGTTTTAAATAAAATGAGTGTTATAAAATTAAATAATTAATAAGAATGAGGAAAATGAAAAGTTGGCTCATTAAATGAGTAATGATAATTAAAAAATAAATCAAAAATCTAAGATTAATGATAAATAGCAATAGATATCTCTCATTAGTTATCTTTTTCACATTTTCCTCTATATATTGATATATTGATGTTACTTTACAAAAAAAAAACTAAAATTAGTAAATAAAAATTACTAAAGATAAATAAATAGCCTTTCATAAAATTTAAGAAATAAAATATTAAAAAATTAAGATTTTAAAGTTTAAAGTTAAAATTATTTTGATTGTAAAAAATAAAAGTTTTAAATAAAATGATTGTTATAAAAATTGAATAATTAATAAGAATGAGGAAAATGAAAAGTTGGCTTATTAAATGAGTCATGATAATTAAAAAATAAATCAAAAATCTAAGATTAAAGATAAATAGCAATAGATGTCTCTCATTTGTTTCTTTCTTTCACATTTTCCTTTATATATATATATTGATTGTTACTTTACAAAAAAAAACTAAAATTAATAAATAAAAATTACTAAAGATAAATAAATAGCCTTTCATAAAATTTAAGAAATAAAATATTAAAAAATTAAGATTTTAAAGTTTAAAGTTAAAATTATTTTGATTGTAAAAAATAAAAGTTTTAAATAAAATGATTGTTATAAAAATTAAATAATTAATAAGATTGAGGAAAATGAAAAGTTGGCTCATTAAATGAGTAATGATAATTAAAAAATAAATCAAAAATCAAATATTAAAGATAAATAGCAATAGATGTCTCTCATTAGTTATCTCTTTCACATTTTCCTTTATATATTGATATATTGATGTTACTTTACAAAAAAAAACTAAAATTAGTAAATAAAAATTACTAAAGATAAATAAATAGCCTTTGATAAAATTTAAGAAATAAAATATTAAAAAATTAAGATTTTAAAGTTTAAAGTTAAAATTATTTTGATTGTAAAAAATAAAAGTTTTAAATAAAATGATTGTTATAAAAATTGAATAATTAATAAGAATGAGGAAAATGAAAAGTTGGCTCATTAAATAAGTCATGATAATTAAAAAATAAATCAAAAATCAAAGATTAAAGATAAATAGCAATAGATGTCTCTCATTAGTTATCTCTTTCACATTTTCCTTTATATATATATATTGATTGTTACTTTACAAAAAAAAACTAAAATTAATAAATAAAAATTACTAAAGATAAATAAATAGCCTTTCATAAAATTTAAGAAATAAAATATTAAAAAATTAAGATTTTAAAGTTTAAAGTTAAAATTATTTTGATTGTAAAAAATAAAAGTTTTAATTAAAATGATTGTTATAAAAATTAAATAATTAATAAGAATGAGGAAAACGAAAAGTTGGCTCATTAAATGAGTAATGATAATTAAAAAATAAATCAAAAATCTAAGATTAATGATAAATAGCAATAGATGTCTCTCATTAGTTATCTCTTTCACATTTTCCTTTATATATTGATATATTGATGTTACTTTACAAAAAAAAAACTAAAATTAGTAAATAAAAATTACTAAAGATAAATAAATAGCCTTTCATAAAATTTAAGATATATATAATATTAAAAAATTAAGGTTTTAAAGTTTAAAGTTAAAATTATTTTGATTGTAAAAAATAAAAGTTTTAAATAAAATGATTGTTATAAAAATTGAATAATTAATAAGAATGAGGAAAATGAAAAGTTGGCTCATTAAATGAGTCATGATAATTAAAAAATAAATCAAAAATCTAAGATTAAAGATAAATACCAATAGATGTCTCTCATTAGATCTCTCTTTCACATTTTCGTTTATATATATATATATATTGATTATTTTACAAAAAAAACTTAAATTAATAAATAAAAATTACTAAAGATAAATAAATAGCCTTTTATAAAATTTAAGAAATAAAATATTAAAAAATTAAGATTTTAAAGTTTAAAGTTAAAATTATTTTGATTGTAAAAAATAAAAGTTTTAAATAAAATGAGTGTTATAAAATTAAATAATTAATAAGAATGAGGAAAATGAAAAGTTGGCTCATTAAATGAGTAATGATAATTAAAAAATAAATCAAAAATCTAAGATTAATGATAAATAGCAATAGATATCTCTCATTAGTTATCTTTTTCACATTTTCCTCTATATATTGATATATTGATGTTACTTTACAAAAAAAAACTAAAATTAGTAAATAAAAATTACTAAAGATAAATAAATAGCCTTTCATAAAATTTAAGAAATAAAATATTAAAAAATTAAGATTTTAAAGTTTAAAGTTAAAATTATTTTGATTGTAAAAAATAAAAGTTTTAAATAAAATGATTGTTATAAAAATTGAATAATTAATAAGAATGAGGAAAATGAAAAGTTGGCTTATTAAATGAGTCATGATAATTAAAAAATAAATCAAAAATCTAAGATTAAAGATAAATAGCAATAGATGTCTCTCATTTGTTTCTTTCTTTCACATTTTCCTTTATATATATATATTGATTGTTACTTTACAAAAAAAAACTAAAATTAATAAATAAAAATTACTAAAGATAAATAAATAGCCTTTCATAAAATTTAAGAAATAAAATATTAAAAAATTAAGATTTTAAAGTTTAAAGTTAAAATTATTTTGATTGTAAAAAATAAAAGTTTTAAATAAAATGATTGTTATAAAAATTAAATAATTAATAAGATTGAGGAAAATGAAAAGTTGGCTCATTAAATGAGTCATGATAAATAAAAAATAAATCAGAAATCTAAGATTAAAGATAAATAGAAATAGATGTCTCTCATTTGTTCTTTCTTTCACATTTTTTCCTTTATATATATATATATTGATGTTAATTTACAAAAAAATAAAATTAATAAATAAAAATTACTAAAGATAAATAAATAGCCTTTCATAAAATTTAAGAAATAAAATATTAAAAAATTAAGGTTTTAAAGTTTAAAGTTAAAATTATTTTGATTGTAAAAAATAAAAGTTTTAAACAAAATGATTGTTATAAAAATTAAATAATTAATAAGAATGAGGAAAATGCAAAGTTGGCTCATTAAATGAGTCATGATAATTAAAAAATAAATCAAAAATCTAAGATTAAAGATAAATACCAATAGATGTCTCTCATTAGTTCTCTCTTTCACATTTTTTCCTTTATATATATATATATATATATATATATTGATGTTACTTTACAAAAAAAACTAAAATTAATAAATAAAAATTACTAAAGATAAATAAATAGTCTTTCATAAAATTTAAAAAATAAAATATTAAAAAATTAAGATTTTAAAGTTTAAAGTTAAAATTATTTTGATTGTAAAAAATAAAAGTTTTAAATAAAATGATTGTTATAAAAATTAAATAATTAATAAGATTGAGGAAAATGAAAAGTTGGCTCATTAAATGAGTCATGATAAATAAAAAATAAATCAGAAATCTAAGATTAAAGATAAATAGAAATAGATGTCTCTCATTTGTTCTTTCTTTCACATTTTTTCCTTTATATATATATATATATTGATGTTAATTTACAAAAAAATAAAATTAATAAATAAAAATTACTAAAGATAAATAAATAGCCTTTCATAAAATTTAAGAAATAAAATATTAAAAAATTAAGGTTTTAAAGTTTAAAGTTAAAATTATTTTGATTGTAAAAAATAAAAGTTTTAAACAAAATGATTGTTATAAAAATTAAATAATTAATAAGAATGAGGAAAATGCAAAGTTGGCTCATTAAATGAGTCATGATAATTAAAAAATAAATCAAAAATCTAAGATTAAAGATAAATACCAATAGATGTCTCTCATTAGTTCTCTCTTTCACATTTTTTCCTTTATATATATATATATATATATATATATTGATGTTACTTTACAAAAAAAACTAAAATTAATAAATAAAAATTACTAAAGATAAATAAATAGTCTTTCATAAAATTTAAAAAATAAAATATTAAAAAATTAAGATTTTAAAGTTTAAAGTTAAAATTATTTTGATTGTAAAAAATAAAAGTTTTAAATAAAATGATTGTTATAAAAATTGAATAATTAATAAGAATGAGGAAAATGAAAAGTTGGCTCATTAAATAAGTCATGATAATTAAAAAATAAATCAAAAATCAAAGATTAAAGATAAATAGCAATAGATGTCTCTCATTAGTTATCTCTTTCACATTTTCCTTTATATATATATATTGATTGTTACTTTACAAAAAAAAAACTAAAATTAATAAATAAAAATTACTAAAGATAAATAAATAGCCTTTCATAAAATTTAAGAAATAAAATATTAAAAAATTAAGATTTTAAAGTTTAAAGTTAAAATTATTTTGATTGTAAAAAATAAAAGTTTTAATTAAAATGATTGTTATAAAAATTAAATAATTAATAAGAATGAGGAAAACGAAAAGTTGGCTCATTAAATGAGTAATGATAATTAAAAAATAAATCAAAAATCAAAGATTAAAGATAAATAGCAATAGATGTCTCTCATTAGTTATCTCTTTCACATTTTCCTTTATATATATATATTGATTGTTACTTTACAAAAAAAAACTAAAATTAATAAATAAAAATTACTAAAGATAAATAAATAGCCTTTCATAAAATTTAAGAAATAAAATATTAAAAAATTAAGATTTTAAAGTTTAAAGTTAAAATTATTTTGATTGTAAAAAATAAAAGTTTTAATTAAAATGATTGTTATAAAAATTAAATAATTAATAAGAATGAGGAAAACGAAAAGTTGGCTCATTAAATGAGTAATGATAATTAAAAAATAAATCAAAAATCTAAGATTAATGATAAATAGCAATAGATGTCTCTCATTAGTTATCTCTTTCACATTTTCCTTTATATATTGATATATTGATGTTACTTTACAAAAAAAAAACTAAAATTAGTAAATAAAAATTACTAAAGATAAATAAATAGCCTTTCATAAAATTTAAGATATATATAATATTAAAAAATTAAGGTTTTAAAGTTTAAAGTTAAAATTATTTTGATTGTAAAAAATAAAAGTTTTAAATAAAATGATTGTTATAAAAATTGAATAATTAATAAGAATGAGGAAAATGAAAAGTTGGCTCATTAAATGAGTCATGATAATTAAAAAATAAATCAAAAATCTAAGATTAAAGATAAATACCAATAGATGTCTCTCATTAGTTATCTTTTTCACATTTTCCTCTATATATTGATATATTGATGTTACTTTACAAAAAAAAAACTAAAATTAGTAAATAAAAATTACTAAAGATAAATAAATAGCCTTTCATAAAATTTAAGAAATAAAATATTAAAAAATTAAGATTTTAAAGTTTAAAGTTAAAATTATTTTGATTGTAAAAAATAAAAGTTTTAAATAAAATGATTGTTATAAAAATTGAATAATTAATAAGAATGAGGAAAATGAAAAGTTGGCTTATTAAATGAGTCATGATAATTAAAAAATAAATCAAAAATCTAAGATTAAAGATAAATAGCAATAGATGTCTCTCATTTGTTTCTTTCTTTCACATTTTCCTTTATATATATATATTGATTGTTACTTTACAAAAAAAAACTAAAATTAATAAATAAAAATTACTAAAGATAAATAAATAGCCTTTCATAAAATTTAAGAAATAAAATATTAAAAAATTAAGATTTTAAAGTTTAAAGTTAAAATTATTTTGATTGTAAAAAATAAAAGTTTTAAATAAAATGATTGTTATAAAAATTAAATAATTAATAAGATTGAGGAAAATGAAAAGTTGGCTCATTAAATGAGTCATGATAAATAAAAAATAAATCAGAAATCTAAGATTAAAGATAAATAGAAATAGATGTCTCTCATTTGTTCTTTCTTTCACATTTTTTCCTTTATATATATATATATTGATGTTAATTTACAAAAAAATAAAATTAATAAATAAAAATTACTAAAGATAAATAAATAGCCTTTCATAAAATTTAAGAAATAAAATATTAAAAAATTAAGGTTTTAAAGTTTAAAGTTAAAATTATTTTGATTGTAAAAAATAAAAGTTTTAAACAAAATGATTGTTATAAAAATTAAATAATTAATAAGAATGAGGAAAATGCAAAGTTGGCTCATTAAATGAGTCATGATAATTAAAAAATAAATCAAAAATCTAAGATTAAAGATAAATACCAATAGATGTCTCTCATTAGTTCTCTCTTTCACATTTTTTCCTTTATATATATATATATATATATATATTGATGTTACTTTACAAAAAAAACTAAAATTAATAAATAAAAATTACTAAAGATAAATAAATAGTCTTTCATAAAATTTAAAAAATAAAATATTAAAAAATTAAGATTTTAAAGTTTAAAGTTAAAATTATTTTGATTGTAAAAAATAAAAGTTTTAAATAAAATGATTGTTATAAAAATTAAATAATTAATAAGAATGAGGAAAAGAAAAAGTTGGCTAATTAAATAAGTCATGATAATTAAAAAATAAATCAAAAATCTAAGATTAAAGATAAATAGCAATAGATGTCTCTCATTAGTTCTCTCTTTCACATTTTCCTTTATATATATATATATTGATTGTTACTTTACAAAAAAAAAACTAAAATTAATAAATAAAATTACTAAAGATAAATAAATAGCCTTTCATAAAATTTAAGAAATAAAATATAAAAAAATTAAGATTTTAAAATTTAAAGTTAAAATTATTTTGATTGTAAAAAATAAAAGTTTTAAATAAAAGGATTGTTATAAAAATTAAATAATTAATAAGAATGAGGAAAATGAAAAGTTGGCTCATTAAATGAGTAATGATAATTAAAAAATAAATCAAAAATCTAAGATTAATGATAAATAGCAATAGATGTCTCTCATTAGTTATCTCTTTCACATTTTCCTTTATATATTGATATATTGATGTTACTTTACAAAAAAAAAAAACTAAAATTAATAAATAAAAATTACTAAAGATAAATAAATAGCCTTTCATAAAATTTAAGAAATAAAATATTAAAAAATTAAGATTTTAAAGTTTAAAGTTAAAATTATTTTGATTGTAAAAAATAAAAGTTTTAAATAAAATGATTGTTATAAAATTAAATAATTAATAAGAATGAGGAAAATGAAAAGTTGGCACATTAAATGAGTAATGATAATTAAAAAATAAATCAAAAATCAAATATTAAAGATAAATAGCAATAGATGTCTCTCATTAGTTATCTCTTTCACATTTTCCTTTATATATTGATATATTGATGTTACTTTACAAAAAAAAACTAAAATTAGTAAATAAAAATTACTAAAGATAAATAAATAGCCTTTGATAAAATTTAAGAAATAAAATATTAAAAAATTAAGATTTTAAAGTTTAAAGTTAAAATTATTTTGATTGTAAAAAATAAAAGTTTTAAATAAAATGATTGTTATAAAAATTGAATAATTAATAAGAATGAGGAAAATGAAAAGTTGGCTCATTAAATAAGTCATGATAATTAAAAAATAAATCAAAAATCAAAGATTAAAGATAAATAGCAATAGATGTCTCTCATTAGTTATCTCTTTCACATTTTCCTTTATATATATATATTGATTGTTACTTTACAAAAAAAAAAACTAAAATTAATAAATAAAAATTACTAAAGATAAATAAATAGCCTTTCATAAAATTTAAGAAATAAAATATTAAAAAATTAAGATTTTAAAGTTTAAAGTTAAAATTATTTTGATTGTAAAAAATAAAAGTTTTAATTAAAATGATTGTTATAAAAATTAAATAATTAATAAGAATGAGGAAAACGAAAAGTTGGCTCATTAAATGAGTAATGATAATTAAAAAATAAATCAAAAATCTAAGATTAATGATAAATAGCAATAGATGTCTCTCATTAGTTATCTCTTTCACATTTTCCTTTATATATTGATATATTGATGTTACTTTACAAAAAAAAAACTAAAATTAGTAAATAAAAATTACTAAAGATAAATAAATAGCCTTTCATAAAATTTAAGATATATATAATATTAAAAAATTAAGGTTTTAAAGTTTAAAGTTAAAATTATTTTGATTGTAAAAAATAAAAGTTTTAAATAAAATGATTGTTATAAAAATTGAATAATTAATAAGAATGAGGAAAATGAAAAGTTGGCTCATTAAATGAGTCATGATAATTAAAAAATAAATCAAAAATCTAAGATTAAAGATAAATACCAATAGATGTCTCTCATTAGATCTCTCTTTCACATTTTCGTTTATATATATATATATATATTGATTATTTTACAAAAAAAACTTAAATTAATAAATAAAAATTACTAAAGATAAATAAATAGCCTTTTATAAAATTTAAGAAATAAAATATTAAAAAATTAAGATTTTAAAGTTTAAAGTTAAAATTATTTTGATTGTAAAAAATAAAAGTTTTAAATAAAATGAGTGTTATAAAATTAAATAATTAATAAGAATGAGGAAAATGAAAAGTTGGCTCATTAAATGAGTAATGATAATTAAAAAATAAATCAAAAATCTAAGATTAATGATAAATAGCAATAGATATCTCTCATTAGTTATCTTTTTCACATTTTCCTCTATATATTGATATATTGATGTTACTTTACAAAAAAAAAACTAAAATTAGTAAATAAAAATTACTAAAGATAAATAAATAGCCTTTCATAAAATTTAAGAAATAAAATATTAAAAAATTAAGATTTTAAAGTTTAAAGTTAAAATTATTTTGATTGTAAAAAATAAAAGTTTTAAATAAAATGATTGTTATAAAAATTGAATAATTAATAAGAATGAGGAAAATGAAAAGTTGGCTTATTAAATGAGTCATGATAATTAAAAAATAAATCAAAAATCTAAGATTAAAGATAAATAGCAATAGATGTCTCTCATTTGTTTCTTTCTTTCACATTTTCCTTTATATATATATATTGATTGTTACTTTACAAAAAAAAACTAAAATTAATAAATAAAAATTACTAAAGATAAATAAATAGCCTTTCATAAAATTTAAGAAATAAAATATTAAAAAATTAAGATTTTAAAGTTTAAAGTTAAAATTATTTTGATTGTAAAAAATAAAAGTTTTAAATAAAATGATTGTTATAAAAATTAAATAATTAATAAGAATGAGAAAAGGAAAAGTTGGCTCATTAAATGAGTCATGATAATTAAAAAATAAATCAAAAATCTAAGATTAAAGATAAATAGCAATAGATGTCTCTCATTAGTTCTCTCTTTCACATTTTTTCCTTTATATATATATATATTGATGTTAATTTACAAAAAAATAAAATTAATAAATAAAAATTACTAAAGATAAATAAATAGCCTTTCATAAAATTTAAGAAATAAAATATTAAAAAATTAAGATTTTAAAGTTTAAAGTTAAAATTATTTTGATTGTAAAAAATAAAAGTTTTAAATAAAATGATTGTTATAAAATTAAATAATTAATAAGAATGAGGAAAATGAAAAGTTGGCACATTAAATGAGTAATGATAATTAAAAAATAAATCAAAAATCAAATATTAAAGATAAATAGCAATAGATGTCTCTCATTAGTTATCTCTTTCACATTTTCCTTTATATATTGATATATTGATGTTACTTTACAAAAAAAAACTAAAATTAGTAAATAAAAATTACTAAAGATAAATAAATAGCCTTTGATAAAATTTAAGAAATAAAATATTAAAAAATTAAGATTTTAAAGTTTAAAGTTAAAATTATTTTGATTGTAAAAAATAAAAGTTTTAAATAAAATGATTGTTATAAAAATTGAATAATTAATAAGAATGAGGAAAATGAAAAGTTGGCTCATTAAATAAGTCATGATAATTAAAAAATAAATCAAAAATCAAAGATTAAAGATAAATAGCAATAGATGTCTCTCATTAGTTATCTCTTTCACATTTTCCTTTATATATATATATTGATTGTTACTTTACAAAAAAAAACTAAAATTAATAAATAAAAATTACTAAAGATAAATAAATAGCCTTTCATAAAATTTAAGAAATAAAATATTAAAAAATTAAGATTTTAAAGTTTAAAGTTAAAATTATTTTGATTGTAAAAAATAAAAGTTTTAATTAAAATGATTGTTATAAAAATTAAATAATTAATAAGAATGAGGAAAACGAAAAGTTGGCTCATTAAATGAGTAATGATAATTAAAAAATAAATCAAAAATCTAAGATTAATGATAAATAGCAATAGATGTCTCTCATTAGTTATCTCTTTCACATTTTCCTTTATATATTGATATATTGATGTTACTTTACAAAAAAAACTAAAATTAGTAAATAAAAATTACTAAAGATAAATAAATAGCCTTTCATAAAATTTAAGATATATATAATATTAAAAAATTAAGGTTTTAAAGTTTAAAGTTAAAATTATTTTGATTGTAAAAAATAAAAGTTTTAAATAAAATGATTGTTATAAAAATTGAATAATTAATAAGAATGAGGAAAATGAAAAGTTGGCTCATTAAATGAGTCATGATAATTAAAAAATAAATCAAAAATCTAAGATTAAAGATAAATACCAATAGATGTCTCTCATTAGATCTCTCTTTCACATTTTCGTTTATATATATATATATATTGATTATTTTACAAAAAAAAACTTAAATTAATAAATAAAAATTACTAAAGATAAATAAATAGCCTTTTATAAAATTTAAGAAATAAAATATTAAAAAATTAAGATTTTAAAGTTTAAAGTTAAAATTATTTTGATTGTAAAAAATAAAAGTTTTAAATAAAATGAGTGTTATAAAATTAAATAATTAATAAGAATGAGGAAAATGAAAAGTTGGCTCATTAAATGAGTAATGATAATTAAAAAATAAATCAAAAATCTAAGATTAATGATAAATAGCAATAGATATCTCTCATTAGTTATCTTTTTCACATTTTCCTCTATATATTGATATATTGATGTTACTTTACAAAAAAAAAAACTAAAATTAGTAAATAAAAATTACTAAAGATAAATAAATAGCCTTTCATAAAATTTAAGAAATAAAATATTAAAAAATTAAGATTTTAAAGTTTAAAGTTAAAATTATTTTGATTGTAAAAAATAAAAGTTTTAAATAAAATGATTGTTATAAAAATTGAATAATTAATAAGAATGAGGAAAATGAAAAGTTGGCTTATTAAATGAGTCATGATAATTAAAAAATAAATCAAAAATCTAAGATTAAAGATAAATAGCAATAGATGTCTCTCATTTGTTTCTTTCTTTCACATTTTCCTTTATATATATATATTGATTGTTACTTTACAAAAAAAAACTAAAATTAATAAATAAAAATTACTAAAGATAAATAAATAGCCTTTCATAAAATTTAAGAAATAAAATATTAAAAAATTAAGATTTTAAAGTTTAAAGTTAAAATTATTTTGATTGTAAAAAATAAAAGTTTTAAATAAAATGATTGTTATAAAAATTAAATAATTAATAAGATTGAGGAAAATGAAAAGTTGGCTCATTAAATGAGTCATGATAAATAAAAAATAAATCAGAAATCTAAGATTAAAGATAAATAGAAATAGATGTCTCTCATTTGTTCTTTCTTTCACATTTTCCTTTATATATATATATTGATTGTTACTTTACAAAAAAAAACTAAAATTAATAAATAAAAATTACTAAAGATAAATAAATAGCCTTTCATAAAATTTAAGAAATAAAATATAAAAAAATTAAGATTTTAAAGTTTTAAGTTAAAATTATTTTGATTGTAAAAAATAAAAGTTTTAAATGAAAGGATTGTTATAAAAATTAAATAATTAATAAGAATGAGGAAAATGAAAAGTTGGCTCATTAAATGAGTCATGATAATTAAAAAATAAATCAAAAATCTAAGATTAATGATAAATAGCAATAGATGTCTCTCATTAGTTATCTTTTTCACATTTTCCTTTATATATATATATTGATTGTTACTTTACAAAAAAAAAATTAATAAATAAAAATTACTAAAGATAAATAAATAGCCTTTCATAAAATTTAGGAAATAAAATATTAAAAAATTAAGATTTTAAAGTTTAAAGTTAAAATTATTTTGATTGTAAAAAATAAAAGTTTTAAATAAAATGATTGTTATAAAAATTAAATAATTAATAAGATTGAGGAAAATGAAAAGTTGGCTCATTAAATGAGTCATGATAATTAAAAAATAAATCAAAAATCTAAGATTAAAGATAAATACCAATAGATGTCTCTCATTAGTTCTCTCTTTCACATTTTCGTTTATATATATATATATATATTGATTACTTTACAAAAAAAACTTAAATTAATAAATAAAAATTACTAAAGATAAATAAATAGCCTTTCATAAAATTTAAGAAATAAAATATTAAAAAATTAAGATTTTAAAGTTTAAAGTTAAAATTATTTTGATTGTAAAAAATAAAAGTTTTAAATAAAATGAGTGTTATAAAATTAAATAATTAATAAGAATGAGGAAAATGAAAAGTTGGCTCATTAAATTAGTAATGATAATTAAAAAATAAATCAAAAATCTAAGATTAATGATAAATAGCAATAGATGTCTCTCATTAGTTATCTCTTTCACATTTTTCTTTTATATATTGATATATTGATGTTAATTTACCAAAAAAAACTAAAATTAGTAAATAAAAATTACTATAGATAAATAAATAGCCTTTCATAAAATTTAAGAAATAAAATATTAAAAAATTAAGATTTTAAAGTTTAAAGTTAAAATTATTTTGATTGTAAAAAATAAAAGTTTTAAATAAAATGATTGTTATAAAAATTGAATAATTAATAAGAATGAGGAAAATGAAAAGTTGGCTTATTAAATGAGTCATGATAATTAAAAAATAAATCAAAAATCTAAGATTAAAGATAAATAGCAATAGATGTCTCTCATTTGTTTCTTTCTTTCACATTTTCCTTTATATATATATATATTGATTGTTACTTTACAAAAAAAAAAACTAAAATTAATAAATAAAATTACTAAAGATAAATAAATAGCCTTTCATAAAATTTAAGAAATAAAATATAAAAAAATTAAGATTTTAAAGTTTAAAGTTAAAATTATTTTGATTGTAAAAAATAAAAGTTTTAAATAAAAGGATTGTTATAAAAATTAAATAATTAATAAGAATGAGGAAAATGAAAAGTTGGCTCATTAAATGAGTCATGATAATTAAAAAATAAATCAAAAATCTAAGATTAATGATAAATAGCAATAGATGTCTCTTATTAGTTATCTCTTTCACATTTTCCTTTATATATATATATATATATATATATATATATATATATATATTGATTCGGACATGTGGGTCGAGTTGTCAACCAAGTCGTTATATGACAAAGGTTGTGGCGGTAATTATCGCGAGGTGAGTTGTGGCGTTATAGAACACATTGAGCACCACGATAGTTTTGTGGCGGTAAATACCGTGATGAGAGTTGTGGCAGTAAATATTGCGATGTGAGTTGTGGCCGTATAAAAACCATTGAGCACCGCGATAGAGATTAACCGAGAGATTGTCTGAGTGATAAACTAACATGTGGGAATGACTTATTCGCATGCGAGCTTCGCATAAACTCTTAATGAGATTTTGTATGAAATTTTATTCTACTCAAGAAATTTCAAAATTTCAAAACACGCCTATACTTTCGGGAGTATAACATTCCCAGAATTATAAATCTGACAGATGCAAAGTTTTAATAAACATAAAATCGTTCGTGAAATTTTATTTAAAAGAAAGTAAATAAATAAACATTGTGCATGTATTTTGGTCAAGGCCCAAAGTGCAAACTACGCTCACCAAGACCACTCGTCACGCTACCGACCTCTGAAGGCCCAAACATCTTAAGAAATATAACCGGTAACTAAGTCGGTTGACCTCAAAATATCTCCTCAAACAATACCGATTCAATAAGCTTATGACTCAAATTTCAACCTATAACTACGATCCCCAAAGGTTGGCTTACCGAAATCTACATACTTAACTGTCACTCAAGTGACACCATTATGAACACCAATTCTCCTAACAATTCTTCACTAGGAATATGCTCACCACCCCATCGATCATCACATTAAGGTGACTCAAGCAGACACACATAACTGTAAATTCATATTAACACTAGCCAAGTGCAACTATAAATTTATCTTACATGTGGATCCTTGATACCATCGTTATAATTCTCGATACTAGTATCTCTATTGACCTCAAAATATTCCATCTTAGAGTGTCTAACCGAAAATTCTCACTTTCATTCACTTATAAAATGCTAGTTGGAGTCTAGGCATCCCAAATAAATACCTAAATCTCTCAAACTTATGCTCTAATACCAACTTGTAACACCCTGAAATCTGAAAAGAGCGACTAAATTAAAATTTTCATAAATACGATAAACAAATGATAAGTTCCTTTTCTTTAAGTCATTACTTGGAGTACCTCGAATACTAAATCTAAATTCAACATCAATACATGATAGACTAAGTCATAGGTAAAGACTAAGTCAAGGTCGAGTGTTACTAAAACCCAATAACTGTCGCTATCTCCAATTGCGGAAGACGTCAAAGAATAACTAAAATCTTCTTGAGCCTTTAACTAGCACTCATCTCATCACGGTGTCGCTAGAATCAACCCCAACGAGGACCTGATGCACATCCGACAAATAAAAATGGGTTAGGCTTAATACCTAGTGAGTTCAAAAGTTTTCAATCATTTATATAAAACAATCATTTGGAAAAATATTGTTTGAATCACAATTTCCAAAATGAAATGTATTAAATATGAAAATGATGTTTTTCTCAAAAGCCACTATTTTTGTGATGAAATGACTTCAACCAAAATACTTATTTAACGTGAGACCAAACCCATTACTCACACGACCAAGAATAAAGCTAGATACATAATTATAGAAAACATAGTTTTAACCAAATTTTATAAATCATTAACTCACACTTACCCTTGGAAGGGTGTAAATCATCTGAAGATAACGGAGGAGACCCGATTTACCATTTATAGTGACGAAACATATAAGTGAGCCACTTTTCAATGTTAAGAGCTTATGCTAGGAATTAATGGCTATTGGTAATGACCAATAATACAATAATGTATGGCCCCCGATGATTCCAGTCAACAACTCGTGCTAAGGATCAATGGCTATTAGCAACGACCAATGATACAGCAATGTATGGCCCCCGATGATCCTAGTTAGCACTCACGTAAGGATCAATGGCTATTGACAACGAACCAATAATACAATGATGTATGGCCCCAGATAATCCTATACGTTTACCGAAAGGGGACGATAATCCTGGTTTTAAGACCGACTTATATGCTTATGGATCCATTACATTATAGTCATAAAATTACACGACACTAAATGAATGACTAATACACTCAAAACATGTAAATTTTATAAATGGATATGCTATAAATGCATATTATTATTGGTACGTGCGAAACGTGATATCGAAATATGTAATCGCAGTGAGGTTAGCAACTCAGTCCATAGTGGACAGCGCAAGTATACACTGGTCACTATGATCGTTTACCAAGTAATAAAGTGGTAAGAACCAAATATCGTATCCTCAAGGACTGGAACTTATATCAAGACACTATTATTTCATGAACTTCCTTTTACAAGTTTCGATTAGAGAGGAAGCAAAATTTTGAGTTGGTTTGTTGAAAATAACTTAATAAAGTTCTTATAATTTAAGGGAGAGATGTAGTTGTGATTTTACCCGGATTTTACATTAAATACTTGATTTATAAAAATGGTCATGGTACTGGAGCAGTGGCCACTCTCTGTCCAGAATGCCGGCTCATCTAGCACTCACATCTTTTCTAACTAAAGCTTTATATACATAATTAACCTTCTTTGATTTGTTAGCAAGTTTTCTGAACTCGGTCGAGTTTCGATGGTGTCTACGCAGTAAGCAAAAAGCCATAAGTATTTTTAATGCCCAAATGGTTGCTCCTACTCCATATGGTGAAAACTTACTATGTAAAGAATTCTTTCAAATTCCTAGCATCATCCAAGCTCGTGTCACTACGTTCCGCCCAGGTCTGGGTCTCGAACTAGACAGTAAACACTTTCAAGTTATTAGCTTGTCCGCATCATTGGCATTATCGAACAATGAATGACCGAATCAAAAAGGGGTAAAAATGTATATAAAAACTACTCAAGAATTTTACATAAAGTCCGGGTACTTCTCATTTTCTACATCTCAAAGAGAGTTTAGTTCATATCTAAGAAGGAGTAGAAAATGGAAATTAAAAGTTTGCAAGAAAACATACCGAAAGATTTACTTACTGCAAGAACAGTGCCCACTGTCGTGTTCACCGGAGTACAATACCGAAACTAAAAATTAACTACTGCAGAAAATTAAATGCTAACTAATGAAAATTAAATGCTTCTAGCTAAGAACATGAAAATAAATGCTAAGAACTAAAATTATGCTCTCTAAGTAATTAATTCTATCTCTACTTGGTTGTTGAATGATATGAATGCCTTGGCCTTTATATAGAAGGCCAAGGGTCTTCCATGCAATCTCTTCAAGGTAAGATCCAGGAGAGAGCACTGCGACTGGAAGGTAAGGACCATGAAGAAACACACCACCTTGAGGGCAAAGACCATGGAGAAAGCACAAAGATCCCGTGGATAATGAAGCTTTTCCCTAAAATGGGCTAAGGAATAAAATATCATTTATAGACATTCTTTTACTTTTGCTTTTCAACCACCAGCAGAAAGCATGCAAATGAGCTTTCTAATCCTGCTTTTGTGTTCCCCAGTCAGCACCATCTTGGCCTCCAGCCGTTTGGCTTAATGAATCAGCTGCTCGTCACTCGGAGTGGACACTCCGGATACCAGTTTGATGAAAACTCGTCTTTTAGGCATAAAAACGCCTTAAATGGTTCCAAGATATGAAAACACTCACAAATGGCTCAAGAAAATATTTTAGACCAAAAATGGGGATTTAGGAGGCAAAATGGCCGAAATTGCTTAAATAAAATGCAAATAAAAGGTATGTAATAACTCTAAAATATAGAGTTATCACACCCCCAAACTTAAATCATTACTTGTCCCCATGTAATAAAACTGACAAATAGAAAAGACTCAAGGTTGAAAAGAAAATGCAATAAGCTTGAAAGGACTTACCAAAATGTTGTGATAGAATGAACCTTGATATCACCAACGATGCACTTTTGAGTTCATGAGCGAAGTGGTCACTTTTTCCAATATTCCAGAATCATCACTTATTTGCCAAAATTTGATCAATAGGACTTTTGATGGGTTTTTGAAGTCCTTTTTCATTGCTATGCAATGTTTTTCCCTTCTTATTGCTATGCAATGTTTTTTCCCCAAACTTGTTTTGAACTTAGATCATGCTATTTTATTTAAGAGAATGAAAAATTTGTCTTTTTTTTTTGAGAAGTTTGTCACTTTTGGCTTTTGAATAGGTACAAAAGTTACAATTGTGCACTTCTAGGTTTTCTTTTGGAATATTGTTTTTTGGAGTGGGCACTCTGAAGTGGACACTCAGGGTTTTCTGCGATTTTTCTTCATTATTTTTTTGGAGTGTTACTCGGATAGTGCTGGAGTGGACACTCTAGATTTTCTTAGCAGAAAGGCCATGATCAAGTCACCCCCCAAACTTAAACTTCACAAAGTCCTCGTTGTGATAATAAACACAACAAGTGGGCTATGGGTGCAAAAGGTAAGTGTTTAGGCTTTGTGTATAGCAAAAAGGGCCTACATCATTTCAAAGTGACAAGATTGGACTTTTTTGGAATATTTTGAAAAAATGGGTCCTTTGGCTATGCAATTCAAAACTGTGGGCATCAAAATTGTTAGTGACATCTAGCAACATTCAAACAACAAAAGTTAGTACCAAAAGCCATGCATTCAAATATTAAAACCAAAAGATAAGCAATGTCAAACGGCCTTAAAAGAGTTAAAACATCAAACCAACATAGAAAATAAAATTGTTTTTAGAGCCATAGTGGGCACAATCATAAACTACGAACCAGATTTATTTTCATCATTGGGATCATCCAAGAGGTCATCATCAACAAATGAGTCTTCACCATACGTAGGGCAGATACCAACGGGAACACGGGCAGGAGGTTTGCAATGTCCGGATCCTTAGTCGCCAAGTAGGTTTTGAGCGTAAGGTCACGCTCACATTCATAACTCCAAACAGACTTTATGGACTTCTCCAATTGCCTCATCCTGTCTTTGATCTCCTTCACCTCATCATTTACCTTATTGACTTCATCCAGAATTCCTGCCAAAGCATCAAAGTGGGCACTCCTACGTCCAAAGTTAGTGCAGTAAAAAGTGAAGGGTAAAACAAAGTTACTTTTTTTTTTCACTAAACCTCTCTTCTTTTCCTCCAACTTTTTTTTCTCACCCAACTATCTTTTCTTCTCTTTTTGTTTCACATCTTTTCTTTTTCTCCATCATTTTTTTAAACTCTTTTCTCCTTCTTCTTTTTCTCCTTCTTCTTCTTCTCCTTCTTCTTCTTCTTCTTCTCCTTCTTCTTCTTCTCCTTCTGCTTCTTCTTCTTCTCCTTCTTCTTCTTCTTCTTCTCCTTCTTCTTCGTCCCTTCTAACTTTTTTTTTCTAAGCTCCCTCCAAAACAGATCTTCTTCCTCTCTTTCTTTCTTTCTTTTTGGACTCTTTTCTAACTCTTCTCTAATCATCTTCCTCATTTTTTTTTCTCAACTTCCTCTCTCATTTTTTTTCTCTCAACTTCCTCTCATATTTTGACTTACCTTTACCCTTTGTAAAAAGGGCGATGGTGGTCTCCATGGCAGTGACTTACTTTGACTCGAACTCAGTAACCACGATGTTCAACAACTCTTCATCGATGATTTCGATGTTTGGTTGGAGGTTGGTTCAAATCGTCGGTCACAACCTTGACGGGGTGGTTCTTGGCTTCCACAACCTCCGGTTTGATGGTGTGGGTGTTCTTCGATGATTGAAACAAGTAGAAACATGTGGTGTTCGATCTTCTCGATCTTGCCATGGTGAGAGGTAAAAGAAAAGTGTTTTTTCTAGAGAGAAAATGGGATGAGAAAAATATGGGAATGGGAGAAAGTGAGGAAGATGAAATATTTCTAGGAGAATGAAGGGTTATTTAGAAAAAAGAGGGATTTTTGAAATTTGAAAAAGAAGGATTTTTGAAATTTGAAAAAGAAAGGACCGGTTATTGTTAGTAACCGGTTTATGAGAGGGAGGGAAAAAAAATACTCAAGTACTTTCCTTGGAAATCACATGCACTCAAGTGGGGTTAGGTTTTGCTTTATGGAGGAAAGTTGACTTAAAGGTGATGGAAAGCAAAAGGTGATTTTGAATTTTAAAAAAAAAATTTAAAGGAAGAAACCGGTTAGTTTTATTAACCGGGTAAAATTTTGGAGGGAAAAAGAAACTTTTCTTTGAAAAGAAACACTTGAGTGTTTTACTTTTGGCAAAAAAAGTGACTTACAAATGAAAGGTTGGGTAAAGTAGAAAAGTGGTGGGTGGCTCCTTGTATGGCAATTAGGAGACAACTGTCACATTAGTCAATTCGTCAGATTAGAGAGCAGAGCGGTCACTTCGATAGCAGCTTCAAAAATCCTTGAAACAAAAACTTAGCATGCCTACAAAAGATGAAATAAAATACCAAAAATAATAATAAAGGGTGAAAATTAAATGAAATAAAATATTTACGATCAGTTATCTCTGGATTTTTCTCACGTGGGCTGGACAGAGGTAGAGTGGGCACTCTCACTAAGAAAGTGCTTTACCCGATGTCCGTATACTTTGAAATATTTTCCAAAATGAGATGCCATCAAGTCTATGGTTCCAAAAGGACTTACTTTGACCACCGTGAATGGTCTTCTCCATCGCGATTTCAACGTTTCCGGAAACAATACACACGTGAGATGCCATCAAGTCTATGTTTACAATACACACGACCATCATATGAAACTATGAGTATAATACGAAAGTAGTAAACAATATGGGCGCTCGTCGCACTATCTATATTTACCATATGCAATTAGACAAATGTAATTAACTTAAGGTATGAAACAACTTGAACCTTGTGCATTTCCATTATATACACGTAACTAATATTAATAACAGATTAGGAAATTAACAAGGTAGGTGATTAATATTAAACCTAGACACTGTTTGGTTGGATACTATCAACCGAAAATCACTAAAGTAGATGAAACTTGTTAGCCGTGAAATATTCGAAGCATTAACTACGAGTTTTGTACCAAAAATTCAAAAGCACGATACTATTGTTTGAAAAGCCTAAATATCCACATAGAGATCACAGTGGATCCAAACGACCTACATGTACATAAGTCGTTCTTTGCGCGAATCATTTGCCATCATCTTCATCATTGTGTTTTTATCAATGGAATAAAAGTGTTCGATCTCTTTCTCAATAAAGTCATGTTTGTTGTTGATTGCGGATGTGAGAATCTTTGTAGTATACTTCTTATGTAAATTCATCAGTTGTCTCGATTGAGCTGTACCCTCGGGTGAAAACCCACTGCTCCATCCTCGAACTCCACCCCCCATATAAGACTCCATGTAAATGAAAGTACTTGCATACATAATTATGTTGTTCTACTGTTAACCAATTCTCACTATTAACCAATCTTCCATTATCTATGACACAAACTCTTATTAAAATAGTAAGCGTTCATATGAACTATGTATGACACAAAATCTTTGTTCACAAACTCAATGTTTCATATGTTTCATATATACCCATATGAAAACATCTTATTTTTCATACATACCCATATGAAAAATATCTTAATGAGTTTCATATGAAAATCTGAAGTTCATATTAAAGTACTTACATAAGTAAATACAAATTCATAAAAACCACTATTTCATACATGTTCCCCTTGTTAAAGCTCCAGTTCTTTCTGAGTTTACACCAACTGCAATATAATACGATCAATAAACAATTACACTTACCACAAAACTAAACAAAATGCGTACAACCCATCAATTCCCAAATAAACACTCACGTCTACTTTGATGAATTTCGTTTAGGGAACGCGACTTGTTTCTGGATGTTTCCATATTACTCTTTTCCTTCGATTGCACTTATGCACCAGATATTAATCGACGAACATAAAGCAAAAAAGTTATAAAACATCAAACATTGTTAAATCAAAACATCACAACTGAATACAAAACGAATCTTTCATCATAAAAAAACAGAACAAGATTACCCTCTATGATATTTCTGTTTGCATCCAAACATAGAGGATTCTCGGTTGTGTTTGTGAAACCCTAAAATAGGTTTTCTCCATTATTCGTTCACTTAGTTTTCGAACTGGAAAGGATAATTTTTCATGACTCAATCTTACAATGTGTACTGATAACATTCGAAAACATAATATTCATAACTATTAACGCTGAAATTAAAACCCTAACCTCTTTGCGGACGTGGTGGATGATTCGCAGCCATGAACGAAGATTTGTCCTACTTTTTTATACAAACTCTGAAAAATCTTGAGGCATATTGACTCCAAAATATGAATCCGAACCAAATAACTTCCTTTTGAACGTGCGAATCAATTTAGGGAAGATATGTTTTCTGTTTTGAGGCTGATTGCATATTAATTGGGTTTTTTTTTTTTTTTTTAATATAAGATACATATATTTAGAGTGACCCCTGGATGCCAAAGGCGTCCTTGGGGTAATCTCGTAGTTCCTACGGGGTGGACATGATGGGGTCAGTCCATGGATTTTCCTTCCTTTTGCCGCATTTTGCTTCGAAAGAATTGAACGAGGAGCCGTATGAGGTGAAAATCTCATGTCCCCCTCCTTGCGGTTAAGGTAACGACTTCGGGCATGGTCAGCTCCCATAGTGTGATAGGCGGAGAGAAACCCCATCCCTCTCTTTCCTTTTTTCGCCCCCATGTCGCCACACAAAGGGCATGGGGACGTAAAAAGGGGGATCCTATCAACTTGTTCCGACCTGAGATAATAAGCTCATGAGCTTGGTCTTACTTCACTGTCGAGAAACGAAGGGCAATCACTCATTCTTAAAACCAACGTTCTTAAGGCCAAAGAGTCGATTCCAGTTAGTAAGAGGGATCCTGAACTAAGAATTCCATCCGTGCCCTTACTATTAGTTTTTCATACCCATCGTGACCCAATTTTTCACTTTAATTACAGTTAGGCCACCGCATCTAAGGAAACCATTGGATTAAAAAATGGATGGTTGAGATTGGGATGCATGGGGTGTAACTTTTAAGAGGGTTGTAGAAGATCCTCCCTCTATATATATATATAAATATATATATATATCGGTAAACACACAAGTAATATATATTATATATATTACTATAATAAATATAGTACATATAATAGATTTTAAATATATTTAACATATGAATATTAAACATAAACCATCTATATTTATTTATATATATACATGTTTAGCTACAAATACATAACTTTCTTAAACCAATCAAGACCGATGATACGGATATTATTTCATTTATTTATCAAAAATACGGGTGTTACACGTAACCCACGAACTAACTCACTTAGACCAAAGATTAGATCGTTACAGTACTGGTCGCTGGTTGTCAAGTGGGTTAGTCTCAAGTAACCATTGAACTAACTTACATGAACCATAATTGAAACCACACAACGTTGGTCGCTAGTTCTCAATAGAGTTGCAAGGAGGAATTAATGATGGAAGAATCCCGAGACCAAAGTCACGGTAAGCTTGATGTTCCTCAAGCTTTCAAACTTCCGCAAGAGGCTTAAACAAAGAGAAACAAAAAGGTGACTTAATCTACTTAGAAAAACACTAATGTACTAAAAATAAAGACAAACAAACTTGGTGGGTTGCCTCCCAACCAACACCTTATTTAAAGTCGTGGCTCGACTTTGTGGTGTCAGTTTGGCTCAGTATCTTTTCTGGGATCGAACCGCCCACCAATACGGCCTTCCCTATTTTCCACGTCAACTTTTTCTTCACTACCCTTTTTCAAATCAGTTTGACTCCTTTCCATTTCACTATCTTCTATGACTTTGAGGACACGAAATGTTACCTGGTCATTAGCAACTCTGAAAATCATCCTACCTTCTTCCATGTCAATCAGTGTCTTGCTTGTAACCAAGAATGGTCTTCCCAAAATCAATGGTACCTCTTTGCCTTCGTCCATGTCAAGCACCACAAAATCAACTTGGAAGTAGAATTTATCGACCTTTATCAAGACGTCTTCCACTATTCCATATGGATAGTTTACTGATCTATCTGCTAGTTGAGGTATCATGTTCGTTGGTTTCACTTTTCCGAAGCCGAGTTTCCTGAAAATAGAAATGGTAACAACTTAATACTTGCTCTTAGATCACATAACACATTATTAAAATTTAAGGTTCCAATTTGCACAGGTATAGAAAAACTTCCTGGATCTTGAAGTTTCGGAGCAAGTTTAATTTGAATGATTGTGTTGCATTCTTCAGTAAGTGCAATGGTGGCATGATCCACAATCTTCCTTTTCTTGGACAATATCTCTTTCATGAACTTGAGGTATGTTGGTATCTATGCAAGTGCATCTATGAATGGAATGTTGATGTGCAACTTCCTGAAAATGTCAAGAATTTTTTTGAATTATGTTGGTATCTATGCAAGTGCATCTATGAATGGAATGTTGATGTGTAACTTCCTAAAAATGTCAAGAATTTTTTAATTGTTCCTCATCCTTGTGTGCCTTTAGTCGATTCAGAAAAGGTAACGGTGGCACATATGGGTTGACCACCGACTTTGAAGTAGGTGTCAATCCTTCTCTTTTGGCGTTTTGAGATTAGTGGTATTCTCGATTGTGGCATATTCCAGATCAATATCTTCTACTTCAGCCCCTTCCGCATCTACATGCTCTTTATCGGACTTATTGATGACTTGCTCATAAGTAGGATCCTTGATCAATTCCTTGGCACTCCTCAACAAATGGAGCAAGTCTAGTTCATGCAGAATAGAAATGACCGCCCTCAAAATGACCCTTTTTCTAACACCTACAATGAAGGGTGGAACTAGGGACTAAATAACACAATGACTATAATTACTATTAACTGGATGATCGAAATTGGATGATTGGTTGATTGAATAATTAATTAACTAAAGAAAACCTTGAACAATTTCAGAGAACAAAAAGTTGGAAACTTTATCAGGAGAAAAGTAGTTGGGAGTTGGGATCCTAATTGGTTTCACATATAACACTTATATTGGAATTAACTTAAACAATCCACTTAATGAATATGCAATCACTAAAACTCCTGTTATACTCTCTCGAGTCATAACATGTTTTATTCCTGAAAACAATCGTTTTATCTCTCGATCTCGACGTATGTAATAGAAATATGTTGAAACAAGAGTGCAATACCGCACTACGATTTCACTGGTATATCTCTATCCAAGTTCTCATCTTAGACATATGATTTCAATTCTAGGTATAAATTAATTCTCTCGAATTTAATTCAAAAGAACAAATCAATTGAAAGTTGATCAAACTTGCAAAGAAATTGAACACAAAAATCATATGCTTCATTAATTAAGAAAGTCTAACCAAAATCCCAATAATATGTATTCATATGCTTACACCCAAAATTAACCCAACTCCCAACATCTAGAGATTAGTTCATGTTGGGGGTATAGAAAAAGAAAGCAATAAATGAATTCATGAATCTAAATCAAAGTCTCTCGAGCAAAAATCTAAAATTCGTAAGAACTCCCTTTGAATCGCAACACCGACGACAATGGATCGATCTCCGTTGATGGAATGCACCACGATGGTTTCGTTGCCTCAATCCGTCGTGTTCTCTATGAAGAGTCTCTCCCAAAATCGCCCCTAGCCGTCCTCTAGAAGATAGAATGGTGAATCCCCTTTAACCCTAGCTTAAAAGGTGTTAAAATAAAACTCCTGGGTTGTTGGCTGGTTATAACCAACAAACTAACTAGCCCAGATTTTTCAACCAACCTGCAACCTAACTAACGCCACAACCAGCCTCAGACACTGTTTTGCTCATAATTACTTCATTTTAGCTCCAATTTGGCTTCGGAAAGTATCGTTGGACTCCTTGTTGAATTCTCTAATTGAGCGTACAATTAGATATTGAACTTAAGCTCACAATACTAGATTCATTATATCTCTCTTGATATATTTGTTCCTGTATAAACTGTTAGAGAAACGCCTCATTTTCTTGGAAAGCGAGCTAAACTACACGGAAAGTGGTACTAGAATAACACCCAAAAATGGTGTTATCAGCGTCGCTGTCGGGGATAGGCGTAAATCTATAGTTGTTAAGAGATTGATCCTTGTTAAGCTAATTTTTCCTCTATCCTTGTTGTTTGTCATACGTCTCCAAGTGTGTACTAGTAACAATTTTTTGAGTTTATGTTTCTATGAATATGGATTCAATGGGGAAATCTTTGGGCCTTATAGGTATATTTTCTATGACTATTGTGGTGGATATCATTTCTCGTACAGTTTTCCTTCAAACCCCGAACTCTATTATTTCATGGGAGATAGTAACTGGGATACCTCAGACTTCGATATTTACACCCGATCATGGGAAGAACATCCTAATTTGTTTTTAAATAATCAAGATCATGTCACTTTCACATCACCACCACCTCTGTTAGAAAGTATTTTGTGAAGTATGAATCAGAAATGTCTAAGTGTCAAACTTCAGAAGGCAATCCAGAAGTTCACCCTCTGATCATTCTCTCATCAGAAGCGCCCAGAGATCTTTGAAGACCTCTGGATATCAATTGCTTTACTCACGCGCTCTTGATGACGTGGCATGTCACACTTTCCATGCGTAACTAATTATGTTAGTCGTACAAGTGACATGTCACTTAGTGATAGGCTGTCTTGTTGACTTTATCTTTTGTGCCATTCATTCCAACGTATTATAATCAATTTTCAGGTTATTAATACGAATTCTCATTTGATCTTCAAACTGTTCTTACTGTTTAACCATTGGTTCTGTATTAATCATAGATCTGTATTGCTTCCGCTCATATTATGTTATTACGATCTATTGATTAATTGTTGTAAAAGGGATCTGGGTTCCAACAATTGGTATCAGAGCTGGATAATCAATCTATTGATTATTTGATCTCGTCCAGTTTGGAGAAATCCCTATTTTACAAACAGTAAATTTTAGTTTTAAACTATTGTTCATCATTCTACCCTGTTTTACGAGATTTTGTCAGTTCATATGAATTTTCTCTAAACAGTGGTAATTGAGGTTTATTTCTAAAATCAGTAAGAATATTGTTTCGATTCGATCTATTTGAAGTTTAATTGTTCTAAATTTCAACGGTATTTCTTGCAAAATATTTGAATCCCTGTTTTTTTTTCTGCAAATATGGAAAATCAAAACCTAAGTGTCATATACACGTCTGGATCCTTAACAAAACCACCAACTCTGATTCGAGACGAATACCCCCAATGGAAGATTCGTATGATAAATTTCTAAGGACTAGATGCAAATCTATATCCTAGCATTGTGGATGGTCCCTTTGTACCAATGACTGTTATTCCAAGAGTTCCTCCTACTGCAACAGAGGAAATTCCTGCCCGACAAGTTCCCAAAGAGAAGGGAAATTGGACTGATGATGACAAGGCAAAAGTTGAAATTGCCAAAAAGGCAAAAAGTCTGTTAATCATGGCAATACCCAACGAACTCTTTCAATCTCTGATTTCTTGTGAAACTACCAAGGATCTATGGGATCAACTAGCCTACCAATTGGAAGGAGGTGCCAAGATTAAGAAAAACAGAAGAGCTCAAGCACTAAACGAATACAACAGCTTCCAAGCTCTCCCAGAAGAAAGTTTGGAACAAAATCACAGATTTAATACTCTGATAAATTTGTACAAGAAGTGTGACATTATCAGGTCAAGGGAGGATAATAATGTTCTATTTCTCAAACGCCTAAATCCAGAATGGTCAAATCTGTCCATGTCTCTCCAAGCTAATCAAGATCTAGAGATGTGGACACTACATGATGTGTTTGGAACTCTTCAAGCACATGAAAAGGAAGTCATTCAAAAGAAGACTAGCATTGGTGGACCTCTAGCCCTCATCTCTGAATCAAAAGGATCAAGCAGAAGAAACAGAGAAATAAAGAAGAAAGGCAAGAGCAAGGCATTTGTCTCAGAGGTCAACACAGAAGATTTATCTGACTCTGAAGACGATGAAATAAATTCATTTGCTGAATCTTTGGCCCTCATTACCAAACAATTCACTAAAACGTTTGGTAATCGTTCGTTCAATGACAATAGAAGATTTGACAGCAGAAATGAACGACCTGTTCAACCTTATTCTCCAAGGCAAGAAATACAGAAAGTGCAGAGTTCAGATGCTGAGAAGAAAGAAGAAGAGGTGAAGAAAAAGAAAGACGTCTGCTATAGATGTGGTAAGCCAGGTCATTACTCTAAAATTTGCAAAAGTGCTCTTGTCAAAGATAAACTACAAGAACAAGTACAAATACAACAAAGTTGAGAGAGCAAACTATGCTGAAAGAGAAAATTAGCTTGATGACCAATCTAGTGGAGACGAGGCTATGTTCTGTGGAATGGCTAACACAGACAACTCAGAAGATCAACCTTCTAAAACTCCGGTTAGCTCATCTTCTGAATCTTCAGATCTTGAAAACACAATCATAAATTTAACTGAAGATTTTGAAAATCTAAAACATAAGCTTGTGTTAGAAAAGAAAGTTAGAAAAAAAAAAATCTTCAAATGACCTTTTCAACTATTCAAAAAGAAAGAGATATTTTCAAAAGAGAGATGGAAATTTTGACTTCTGAAAAACTTAAACTTTCTGTGGAATGTGAAAGAATTTCAAAACTTCTAAAAACATCAGAAGTCAAACTCAGAGACGAAAACCAGAATTTTCGTAAACTTATGGAAACAAAAGACAAGGAGATAAGTACCAAAGAAAGTGACAGATTAAATTCTGTAGCACTTAAAAATTATTTTCAAAAGGAAAGGGAATTTTTACATGTGGAACTTCAAAACAAAGAGCTACAGATAAAGAAATATCTGGATGCTCAGAAGGTACATGAAAAGATAAATACACAAGTAGGGAGAACATGCCTTAGTTTTGAGGATCTGGATCCTTACACGTGTAAAAAGAGATCTACTCTTGAATCTGTGTTCTGTAAAGGTAAAGAACAAACACCAATGTTTCCTATTCTGTATGACCAGTCAATTTTTAAAAAATCAAAATATGAACATGGACATCATGTGAGGAAACTTAAATACAAAAATATCAAATATTCTTCTGAAAAGATAACCCAAGTTACCTTAAAGAAGGGTGATGTTTTTACTTTTGGTTCTTTCACTCACATATCTTTAAATCCAAAAGCTGATGAGTTCATACCTGCGCAGACAGAAGAAGAGTTAAGACTCAATTTTGAAAATGACTTATTGACAACTTTGGATGCTTGTTTCAAATCTGAACAAACAATCTTATCAAAAAAAAGTTCACAAGATCATCCAGAGATTATTCCCTATTCTTTTGTAGATTTAAACTTTGAAGTCAGAGACACCGATGAGTTTGTTACATATCCCTGGGAAAACAATAATCAAAATGATGATGAATTTTTTGAAATCATGGATAAATATTTATTCAAATATGAAAACAGTTTTCCTTCTACTTATAAAAAGGTTCCAAAGGTTATAAAAAACCTTGATGCTCCATTCCTATATACAACTGAACCTTCTGAAATTAGAGCAGCCGGACCAGAAGTTTCCAAAATTTCAAATGGAATACCAATGTTCTTTGTTTCCCCCAAGAAACAAAGAAAAGAGGTTCCCATTCATCCGGATTTTCTTGGGATGTGTCTAAAAGCAAAACCATGTCTAGAACTTGAAAAGGAGAAAGATCTTGAAAAGGAGAAAGATCTTGAAAAGAAAGAAAATTTTACTTTCCAATCTCCAAAATCTCCAAAATCCAAGTCACGGAAGTTACTTACATTGAAAAAGGAAAATGGAAAGCTAACTCCTCAACTTCTGTTTCAGTGAAGTCCAAGGTTCCAGAGAAGTCTCCACATAAGCTGCCGTCAAAGAATAATTCAGATGTTTCAAAACATAACTCTAGACTAGATAAGAAGTTCAATCGAACAACTAATTCTAGAATAGACAAAAATAAGAACAATTGTAATTATCATTCTTGTAAATAAAAATTCAATGAACTCTTTTATGTTTCAGAGTTCTAAATGCTTCTCACTATTCCTAAAACTTAAACAATTTTTCTCACGTCCTTCTGGCTATTTCTCTAATGATAAGAAACACTCAAGGCAGAACAAAAGAATACTTCAAATACCACAAAAAAACCAGCGGTCTCTGGAAATCCTAAAATCAATTCTGCTCAAAAGAAATTCACAAATCAAAAACTTAAACCTAACATCAAAGGACCCATTATGAAATTGGTACCTAAATCTCTCTGATTTTGATTGCAGAAGCAGTGTGTGCACATCTGGTATCTTGACTCTGGATGCTCAAGGCACATAACTGGAACAAAAAACTAACTCTCCAAATTTAAAGATAAATCTGGTGGAACAGTAACGTTTGGTGATAATGGTAAGGGTCAAATAAAAGGCTACGGTACTCTACAAGAAGGTAACATTACCTTATCCAAAGTAGCACGTGTTTCTGGATTGAAACATAATGTTCTGAGTGTACGTCAACTATGTGATTCTAAAATGTTAGCCTTATTTGATGATAAACATTGTTACTTACTCTCGAGAGTAGGTGAACTATTTGTGGAAAGTTGACAGAAAACGAAATCTGTACTTAATGAACTTCACTTCCAAGGATGGAACGAATACTCTCTGTCTCATTTCAAAGAAGAGTGAAGTAGTTTGGCTTTGGCACCACAAACTCTCTCACTTAAATTTTCCAAATCTTGAACTGCTTGTAAAACATAAGTTGGTTACAGGTCTTCTAGAGGTACATTTTCAGAAGGATCACCTCTGTTCTGCATGTGAGATGGGAAAAATAAAACGAGCGTCTCACAAAACCAAAAGTGATCATTCATGCAATAGACCTGTGCAAATGATGCACGTTGACTTGTGTGGTCCCATCGCAACTCAGAGCTTATCTGGTAAGAAGTATGTCTTGGTTCTAAAAGATGAATTTTCCAGGTATACTTGGCTTGCATTCATCCAACAAAAGTCAGATGTACCAATAGTCTTACAAAACATGATGACTCGCATTCAAGTTCTGCTACATCAGAAGATACACCAACTAAGAAGTGACAATGGTACTGAATTCAAGAATGGCAAGCTTGAAGAATACCTTGTCCACAACGGAATTACTCAAAACTTATCTGTTGTACGCACGCCTCAACAAAATGGTGTTGTAGAAAGAAGAAACAGAACCTTGGTTGAAGCTACACGAACAATGCTCGCAGCCTCTGGTTTACCAACCCACTTCTGGGCAGAAGCTGTCGCAACTGGTTGCTTCACTCAAAATCGTTCTATAATTGTTAAAAGACATCCCAAAACTTCATATGAGTTAATTAACAACAAAATACTCCCAGTCAATTTTTTTCACATTTTTGGTTGCAGGTGTTTCATTCTGAATGATCGAGAAAAGCTTGGCAAGTTTGATCCAAAGTCTGATGAAGCCAAATTCTTAGGATATTCATTAAATGCAAAAGCATTTAGAGTATTTAACTTAAGAACTAAGACTATCATGGAAAGCATAAACATTGATTTTGATGATCAAACTCAATTGACTTCTGATTATTCTGATTCAGAACTCAAGCTTAACACAGTTACCTCTGATTATCTTTCAGGAACCAGAGAATCCGAAATTAATGCCTTATTCAATGATTTTCTGGGTGAAGAGATTCCTTCAGAGAAAACCCACGTCTCCTACCTTGAACATTCCAGATATTCTTCAAGCATCAAGAATAACTCTCTTTGGTCCTTCTACTTCTAGCTCACCAAATATTAGTTCAGAAGTAACCTCTAAGCGTTCATTTGAGGGGAGAATTTAGGTGTTTCTCCAGAACCAGAATTAGAACCCATTCTAGAAGCTCAAGAAGAAGATACAGAAGCTTCTCCAGAACCAAAACTAGAACCTATTCCAGAAGCTCAAGCAGAAGATACAGAAGTTCAAGCCCAACAAATACCTCACACAAGGATGAAAAGATGGACAAAGTCTCATACTCAAGATCTAGTAATTTAAGATCCATCTGAAGGGGTTAAAACCAGATCTGCAACTCCTAATTAAGCCTTCTTTGTAAACTTTCTGAGCATGATAGAACCAAAAAAGGTTCATGAAGCTTTACAAGAACCAAGCTGGGTGGAAGCTATGCAAGAGGAACTTTTCCAGTTTGAAAGAAACAAGGTGTGGAAACTAGTACCTCTACCTAAAAATAAGGTTGTCATTGGTACTAAGTGGGTATTCAGAAATAAAAAGGATGAAGATGGTATAGTGATCAGGAACAAGGCTAGGTTAGTGGCCAAAGCATACTGTCAAGAAGAAGGCATTGACTATGATGAAACTTTTGCTCCAGTTGCAAGACTTGATGCAATAAGACTCTTTCTGGCCTTCTCAGTATACAAAAATTTCAAGGTGTACCAAATGGATGTCAACTGTGCATTTTTTAATGGAGATCTTGAAGAAGAAGTGTATGTTGAACAACCTCCTGGGTTTGAAGATGCAAGAAATCCAGATCATGTCTATCTTCTGGACAAAGCTCTATATGGGCTAAAGCAAGCACCCATAGCCTAGTATGAACGATTATCAAAGTTTCTAATCAAACATTCATATGAAAAAGGTAAAATTGATTCCACTTTGTTCATCAAAAGGGGCAAAGGTATGCTTACTGTTGTTCAAATTTATGTGGACGATATTATTTTTGGATCTATTGATCAAACTGAAGTTGATCTGTTTTCAAAACTAATGGAAAGTGAATTTGAAATGAGTATGATGGGAGAATTAACATTTTTCCTAGGACTCCAAGTCAAACAAACTACCTCTGGCATTTTCATAAATCAAGCCAAGTATGTTTTTGACATGCTAAAGAAATTCAAACTTCACAATTCCACCACTATGAAAACACCTATCTCTCCTAGTACAAGACTTGATTCTGATCCCTCTGGGAAATCAGTCGATATTACTAGCTATAGAGGAATGATAGGATCACTTTTGTATTTGACAGCAAGTAGACCAGGCATAATCTTTGTCACTTGTCTCTGTGCGAGATATCAAGCAAATCCAGAAGAATCTCATTTGGTTGATGTAAAGAGAATTTTTAGATACCTAAAACGGACTCCATCACTGGGCCTATGGTATCTAAAAAACTCTAGATTTGATTTAATTGCATACGCTGACTCTGATCATGCAGGATGCAAGTTAGACAGAAAAAGCACCTCTGGTAGCTATCATCTTCTGGGAAATAGACTGATAAGTTGGACATCCAAGAAACAGAACTGTGTCTCAACCTCCACAGCAGAAGCAGAGTATGTAGCTGCTGCTAGCTGTTGTTCACAAGTCATCTGGATGAAGACTCAACTTAGAGACTATGGTCTGATATATGACAAAATACCCATCCTATGTGACTCAGAAAGTGCTATTGCCGTCACTGAAAATGCAGTTCAGCACTCAAAGACCAAGCACATTGATGTCAGGTATCATTTTATAAAGGATCATGTGGAGAAAGGGACTATTGAAATGTATTTTGTCTCCACTGATTACCAACTTTCTAATATCTTTACAAAAGCTTTGGATGAAAAGAGATTCAATTTCCTAATTGGCAAGTTGGGTATGCTAAACATGTAATTATCTTAATTTCTATGACTTTAATAGGATTGAGCCAAATAACTTGTTCAGTATATCTTTATTTTTATACTTAGTCAAATTTGTGTTCAACAACAAGTCAGAATCGCCCAGAAGCCTCTGGTCACTTCTGATTATCCACTCAGAAGCCTCTGAACATCTTTGTTCTCAAAAGACACTTGTTTTCACTTTTTGATCTAAGTATAGACAGAAAGGGAAGCATAATTTGCAGAAGCTTAGGGGGACACAAATACGCAAATTTCGAGGGGGGGCCAAATACACAGATTTTGAGGGGGAGCATTCCAATGCAAGCTCGAGGAGCACAATCTTCCGATTCAATCAAAGGGATATAAATTTTGAGCCTAACTCTTTTAGTTGTCATATGATATTTTTTTCTCTAGAAATTTTTGTGAATTTGTTACTTCTGAACTTGCTGTCAAGATTATTCAGAATTCTCAAATTCAATAAAAGTTCTTCTGAAAAGACTTTCACTTGTCAAAATGCTTTCATATTTGGTTCTAAAATGCTTTCATCAAATTTATGATTAGCTGTTCCTTAAATTTAAATTTCTTTTGAAATTTTTTCTAATAAGATTACTTCTAAACTAACTCTTGCCTTCAAGATTATTTAGAATTTTCTTATTTAATTAATTTCTTCAAAAATTACTATTTACAGGATAAAAGGCTTTCTTTTAAGTTCAAATTTTTTAGTGAATTATTTTTAATATTCTTTTTAGAATAATTAATTTTCAAAATTACTGTTTTAATCCACAATTCATGTTGAGTAATTGGTAATTTTTATTATTAATTTTTGGAGGGAATATTCAAAATAATGAAAGAGGAACCGTTTCTCATCAAAAACCCACGAAACGTTACAGTACCAGATACTGACACACGCGTCCCTCATCCCTCTATACACGCGCGATTGAACCTCCACGTGTCATAAGTCCATGGTTTGCATGTTTGCACGCCTTTTTAGGCTGACATCAGCAATCGGGAACTGTTTTCAAATCCCCAATTCCCAAATAAACCCTTCCCATTGTAACCCCTTTCCCCAAATCTAAATAAAACCCTTAATCTTCAAAATTACTCGAGTGCATTCTCAAATCCCACTATATAAACTCGATTAAACCTCTAATTTCACTTTTCACTGTCTTCAACCTCCAGCCATTACTGTGCTCTATTGCAAACCTGCAACTTTAGTTTTTTAAATCCCCAATCTCACTAATGGCAAACCCAAGTGTGAACATGAATGTTCATGACGAAGAAGACAGGCTCATCGATTCAACCGCAGACAGTGCTCCGATCATTCAATTGCCCATCAAACCCAACAACGTTCAAGTTCTTTTGGACCCCAACACGTATCTGTCAGAATATCGAGTGATGATAGAGTTCTTGCAACATCATCAGTTGAACCGAGCCCTAACACTTACAAATCCAAATGTTCCGGGGGTGTATGATCAAGAAATGTGGCAGACTTTGTATATCAAGAATGATGAAACCTTATCTGGTAGTTTTAGCCATCCTACAAACCCTGAAAGTGCTATTGAAATATCCATAACCAAGAAGAAGATTGCAAGATACTTTCATCTGCCCCAACCTCTCATTGAAGTCGAAGATCAGATAGTACCTAATCCTGATCTTGAACAAAATCCTTCCACAGAGGCGTTGTTAGCATTTATCAATTTTCTGGGCTACAATGAACATCTCACCAAGCTTTCTGAGTTCAAGAGAAAAAAGTTACCTCCTATGTGGAATGTCCTAGCGTCCATACTCAACAAAAGCCTCACTTGCAAGATAGGATCTCTGGATCAGGAAAGCAGAAATATTCTCACCATCATGTATGGTATGTACTTCAACCGACCCTTGGATTTTGCAAGCCTCATTTTCCAAGAAATAAGCACAGTAGTTCACCTAAAGGTTATGAATCAAGCAAATGGTAAAGCTCTTCCAGGTTTCTTGCGCTATTCTGTCATCGAGCCATCGCTGTCCTAAATGTTCCAATCATTCAACCTCTGTGCAAAATTTCAACCATGAACTCTCACAAACCAACCACCGACCTCGCCGGCTACACTGTCAGACGCGAACTATCCAGGTACATGCTTGAACTTATTCCTGAAACTGTTCCTTATCTTACTTCTTATAAAAGCTCTATGGTACAGTCAGAACAGAGAGTACCTACCCCGGAGCACTTAAAATTTGTGAGTACCTCGCCAAGTGGACAACCGAGTGCCTCTAACCATGACGAGCGTTTGTTAAGAGAGAGCCAAGAAGATGTCCATAGAGACACATTTGTGAGTACCTCGCCAAGTCCAACCAGAGCAACCACATTTGCTGAGGTAGATGCCAACACATCTACACTCATTGAAACCTGATAACTCAGTCCAAACTACCCTACAACTAACCAAGCAGAGGGTCTTTTTGCCTCTGACTCAAGCACTGTTGGGGAAACCGCATCATCTTCATCATCCTCTCATGATGATGAAAATATAAGAGTTCCATCGCCCCAGAACTCGCCACCTCCTACACATGTTGATGTCTTTGTGACCAACACAATATTAGGAAATACAGAAGGCACGTCCATGCCTTCTACTAGTGTAGATGCCTATGAAATCCTATCAGAGGGGTTCAAGCCATAGGTTGCACCACTTACCAGAGACTTCAGACTTTTTCAAGGTAAGCACACATTAATTGACTCTCCACCCTCTGATGTTGGAGACAAAGCCAATAATGTCAAAACATCTGAAGAGGTGACTGCTAATAACAGCCCTTAAAGACTGGATGGAAGTCCCTCCATGCTCAACATCAAAACAGGCGTGAATGAGAGCCTCTGTGAACGCGATAGACAAGGGCCCCCATGTGTTGGGGATGCACCGGTTACCTCTTCTGAATTTGTAACAAATGCAGCGTTCAAGACATTTGATGATCAAATTCAGAGATCTATGGTGGATCTAAAACAACTTTTTCTAACTCAGAGGCAAGCCTAATGTTAGAGATCCAGACTCTGAATTCTTCCATAAGCTCAATTCATACAACTCAAAGAGAACAGGCTCAAGCTCTGGAAGATCTCAAGAAACTCTTTTATGATAATTCTGAATGACAGAAGACCTCTGCCTCTTATCACTTTAACAGGCTGGATGTTGGAATTAAAGCTAACTCAAAAGACATCTTCAATATTCCAACAGCTATCCCCTCTCCAGAAGTCACCATTTCAGCTTCTGAATACGGATCCTTTGTTGCTGACATCCAGAAACTCATCAATGATGTTGTCCTTCTACGGCCTCTACATCAACAGGTTCTTCTCTTATTTGTCAATTAGACTTGGCATCTTTTCAAAAGGCAATGATGGATAAATTCAACGCCATCTATGCAAGTTTGTATCCAAGATTAACAACTCTAGCTCTAATGAGTTAGCACAGAAAGTATCTACATTAGATGCTTCTGTCTCCATGCTAACTCCATTAGTTAGCTCAATTTCTGAAGAGTTTAAAGCAAAGAAGAAGGCCAAGGAAGCCAGAGCGTGTAAAAAGGAAGAAAAGAAGAGAAAAAGATATGAGCATCAGGATCCTGATTCTCAGAAGGGGGAGAGCATGGAAAAGAAGGCCAAAACCGATGGTGCTGAAACTACTCAAACTCAGAGTAAAGGTAAAGCCTCTGCCTCTACACCTTCTGTTCCTCCTCCATTATCCAAACAAAGCCCCCTTACACCAACACCTCTAGCTGTAATTTCTGGCCCACTTCCCAAAGATCCAGATATGGCTAAGTTCATTCTCGAAATCTTGGGAAACAAAAGAAAGCCAGAAGGTATAACTCAGGATGCAAGTTCATCACAACCTCAACCACAAAAACCACAACCTCCACAATCTCAACCAAAACCTCATCCTCAACCACAACAAGAAGATCAACCAATCTCTTCCTGTGCTAGAACCAGAGAGTTCCCTGTTGATCAAATTCCAAACCCCTCTGTCTCTGCTTCTAAACAACCCACTCCTGAACGAACAAATTTTAAGGCTAAACCTGACAAAGTTAAGGCAGAAATTGAAAGAATCAAGAGGGAAACATCAATAAAAAGAAGGGCTCAGATACAAGTTGAAATGGACGAATTAAAACAGTATGAACGCCCAACTTCACTAGATATTAAGTACATGCACATGTACTCAATCACAGAACAAAACGTCTTCCTCATGCTTCCTAACTTTGCCAATGACTATCATGTAAGCGATGAAGTCAAAAACAGATTCATGAGTCATAGGCAAGTAAGGAAAGAGACGTACTCAACTCTACAAATCAAGAAAATCTCTGGGGTTAAGCATGTCAAATTCGAAAATACAGAGAATATGTACACAATCTATGAAGTGATGAGAGAAGACAACAACAAGTACTACTTCTGTGATAATGATTTATTATCCATTAATCCTTCTGATCTCATACCTCTGGGAAGGTATATGAAAAATAAAATTAATCAAAGGACTGATGCTCAGAACAAAGTTGCCTTCTTCCGAATTATTGGCTGCATGGAAGCTTTCATCAAATATAGAAGACAGGTAGACTTTCAAACGGGTCTAGATCACAAGGTGATAAATCTGAGCATCACTGCACCCAATGAAGATAGAGAGGGTCTTGATCATCTTTCTGTTGGAAAGCTGTTGACAGAACCTGAAGGTGGCATTGTATTCGGAAGACCTACAAGGAAAAGCTTCTTCAGAATCAGTGAAACACATAAATACTCTGCATCATTGATAAGCATCATCAAGAGTTACGCTTCTCTTCAGAAAGACAATACAAGGAAAAATGTTATGGAAAGAATCATTGGTGAAAGGATGGAGGAAAAACTCATCCTAATCAATAAGCTAAGAGAGATCACAGAGAAATTTCACAAGATTATCACATTTCAGCCCAATGCACCTTTCTAATCTATTTTGTAATCTATTTGTCTTTCTTGTAATAGTTTCTTACTAGAAATGAACTTCTGTTTTTATAAATTCTTGTAATTCTGAACCTCATACTTAGAGGGAGATTGTTAGAAAGTATTTTGTGAAGTATGAATCAGAAATGCCTGAGTGTCAAACTTCAGAAGGCAATCCAAAAGTTCACATTCTGATCACTCTCTCATCAGAAGCGCCCAGAGATCTCTGAAGACCTCTAGATATCAACTGCTTTACTCATACGCTCTTGATGACGTGGCATGTCACACTTTCCGTGCGTAAATAGTGATAGGCTGTCTTGTTGACTTTATCTTTTGTAATCGTACAAATAGAGTTAGTCTTCACTGTAATAAAATTCGATCATCTTTGAGAGAAATTGTGCGATTGCTTTCAACGTATTGTAATCAATTTCCAGGTTATTAATATGAATTCTCATTTGATCTTCAAACTGTTCTTACTGTTTAACCATTGTTTCTGTATTAATCATAGATCTGTATTGCTTCTACTCATATTATGTTATTACGATCTATTGATTAATTGTTGTAAAAGGGATCTGGGTTCCAACAACCTCCCTACCAAGATTGGAGTAACACTTATTCAAATACTTTTGACCAATCTTTGGAGAAAGAACTTGATTATTTAGTGAGTTTTCAAGGTGATGATTTTAACAATTCATTTTTACCCTCTACACCCTCTTTAGATAAAATCGAGACCTTGAAATTTCTTGAAAAATATGATGAATGACCAATTTCAAAGTATGTAAACTATGTTTAACGATCACACACAATATCTAATCACATCTCTTAACAACATCATAACTTTTGTTTAAGATATCATTAGACAAAGCCAAGTTCCTATACCAAATGATATTGAAACATATAATCATTTCTCAGAGGCTCGCAGAGTCAAGAGGTAGGTATGCGGATTGAAACCCTCTATTAGAGAATTTATAATAGCAATAGACCCTATCACATTCCAATCTGCAGTTGATGCTGCAGAAACGACTGAAAAGAATAAGAGTAGACAAACATGGGAGAGGGTCGCGGAAAAGAGAGTGGAATGGATCATCAATTGAACTCTATAGGCCAAAGTTTTTTGGAATTGACAATTATCTGAACCAGAGATTTGCTGAGACGCCATGTCCGAGGTGTCATGGGGTTAGTGTAACTTCGATCAAAGTAAATATTATAAGTATGGAGAATCGGGGCATATCGCCAAAGATCGTCAAATGTCGAGACATTGTTATTATTGTGACTCTTTGAATCATCTTCAACCCGACTATCCACATTTGAAGAGTCAGCGAACAAATTATGTTGAGGGTAACCAAAGTAGCCAGGGAGGTATGAGAAAGCCCGAACCAGTTAAAGCAAAGGGATGTGTGTTTCAAATGTCAAATGCTGAAGCTGAAGAGACATCAAATGTGGTGACAGGTACATTTTTAGTAAACTCAGTATATACCAAAGTGTTATTTAATTCTAATGGAAATTGTTCATTTGTTTTACCTTCATTTATTGATTGTCTATACGTGAAACCCATGTCGTTAGATTGTGCTTTAGTGTAGAGACTGCTAACGATGATCAAGTTTCTATCTCTAAGGCTTTGATGATTGTAGCATAGAGGTGGAGGGGTATGTAATACTGATTTAGTTGTTCCCTATGCTTTTAAGGGAATTTGGTGTAGAAGTAGGTATGGATTGGTTGCCAAAAATACCATGCCAGTATAATGTTTAATAAGAAAATGATTTATATTGGCTTACGTGGTAAGGGGCCGACTGTGATTTACGGTAAACGACGAGACCGTCAATCCAGTCTGACCTTTGTTTTAAAAGCCCAAAAATGTATTTAGAAGGGTTGTCAAAGTTTCGTAGCTTACGTGATTGATTCCCAGAAATAAAAGAGTAAAATGGAGAGATTAGTGGTAGTCAATGACTTTCCAGAGGTGTTCCCAGATGATTTGACTAGTTTGCCACCAGATAGATCGATAGAGTTCCGAATTGATTTGATACACAGGGCCGCACCAGTCGCTCATGCACGTTACCGGGTGGCTCCATCTGAAATGAAAGAGTTAATGACATAGTGAAAAGAATTACTTGACAAAGGTTTTTAAAAATAAGAAAGGAAGTACAAAAATTTACAAATTCAAACGGTGAAGAAATATAAATTGTTTTTTATTCATGCTCACCAATTGAACCGGATGTATTATTATTTCATATAAAATTTATTTGAAATATTAAAATCTAATAAATATTTTAATAAATAATTAATGTTGAAATCTTAGAAATAAAATTTAGTTGGAACTAATAATCAATTTTAAAGAAAATTATCAAAAAGCTATGGGAGTATAACCTCTTTGTTTTTAATAGATTTCTTTTTCCTAGTCGCGTTCAAAAAAATTGTTACACCATTCAAATTGGTCAAACCAAACTAACTTGGACCATGTTTTCTGGTTTGAGCGGTCTAACTGTCTGGTGGTCCGCTCTGAAAAATAGTCAAACCATTTGGTATGCTCGAGTTTGCTATTTGAACGTTTTTCGTGGATTGAACTGAACCAACCACCAAAACACAAATGAATTAATTGTATTTAGTTTTAACTTTATGTCGCAATCAAAAAGGTGTTTGCCTAAGATCAAGTTTTTAATTTTCATTTCTCAAGTGTTCACGTTCTTTAAATCGGCAAAATTCTAAAATCCGTTGAATGTATTGATCCAAAATTCCATTTTCATCATTCGACTTGCCTAATATTTGTCTAGAATTCCAACTATTGTTGACGAATTTGTTTATTTTTTTTTCAACTTGCTCAATATTTTTTTTATTTTGAAAATAGATATTTTTTATAATTCATATCGTATAATGTTATATTGATTGCATATTTCATTTCAAGATAATTTTTATATACTATTTGGTTAAAAGCCTATAATAAGTCCAAACCTCTTAAATTGGTCAAATAAGACCATCTTTTTGTGGTCCAATTTAGTCACTTACTACCAAATCGCTCAAACTTATAAACCATTGTTGTTTTATTTATGGTTTGAGGATTAAACCATTCAAATCAGACCACACACACCCACACTTTTCTTATATGAATAATGGTGTGCAAAACCCGAGTGGTCCGAAATCCGAACCCGGGCCCGATCTAAAAATAAGGTGTTTATGCAAACCCGAATACCACGAAATCTAAAAACTCGAGAACCGACTTTGGGGGGAAAATTGGGTTCGAGTTGAGTTTGATTTTCGCCATCCGATCCGTAAGAAAACAAGTTATATATATATACACATTTATATATATACATATATATACATATATATATATATATACATATATATATATATACATATATATATATATAGAAAGAGAGAGAGAGAGAGAGAGAGGTTCAAACGAGAACTGAACCATGTTTAAAGAAACGAAGGAACAAATAAAATCATATATGATTTTGCACTAAAGGGTAGCGGACGACTTTTGAGACCACTTAAACGGCATAGAAAGTCATCTGGGCTGTTGGTGATTTAGTGAAAAATCATATATATGATTTTGTTTGTTCCTTTAAATAGGTATGGTTCTCGTATGAACCCGCCCCTATATATATAGAGAAGAGTCTTCCTTAATATCTTTTTCAGAATCAGAAGAAGGATAGGTGATTCTAGGAACACAAGAAGAAGATTTTGAATCACCTATCAAAGCAACAGAGGAGGATTTGATATCCTTTATAAGAGATTTTCTCTGGTTCTTAGTTTGTTCATAGTGGAGAAGAGTTCCATAGAGAGCAGTTAAAGGCATTATTTCTAAGTCCTTGGTTTGCTTGATGCAAGTACATATAGTTTCCCAAAAGTCTGGGAGACAATCCATGAACTTGCAGAGAACTTCTTCATTATCATAAACTCGTCCAAGAACTTTGAGATCATTGAGAAGACAGTTAAAACGATTGAAGTAGGTAGAGAGAGATTCTCCTTTTTCATGGGAGAAAAGTTCATACTTTCTAACAAGACAGATCCTGTTAGATTTCTTGACTTCTTTGGTGCCTTCATATAAGACACTCAAAGTATCCCACATTTCTTTAGCAGTGGGAAGGTTAAGAAGAGAGTGACACACTTCATCAGGAAGGGATACAACAAGACCACACACACCCACACTTTTCTTATATGAATAATGGTGTGCAAAACCCGAGTGGTCCGAAATCCGAACCCGGGCCCGATCTAAAAATAAGGTGTTTATGCAAACCCGAATACCACGAAATCTAAAAACTCGAGAAACGACTTTGGGGGGAAAATTGGGTTCGAGTTGAGTTTGATTTTCGCCATCCGATCCGTAAGAAAACCCGTTATATATATACATATATATATATACATATATATATATACATATATATATATATAGAAAGAGAGAGAGAGAGAGAGAGAGAGAGAGGTTCAAACGAGAACTGAACCATGTTTAAAGAAACGAAGGAACAAATAAAATCATATATGATTTTGCACTAAAGGGTAGCGGACGACTTTTGAGACCACTTAAATGGCATAGAAAGTCATCTGGGCTGTTGGTGATTTAGTGAAAAATCATATATATGATTTTGTTTGTTCCTTTAAATAGGTATGGTTCTCGTATGAACCCGCCCCTATATATATAGAGAGAGGAAGGATCAAACAGGAACACAACCATTTTAAAGGAATACAGGGACAATCCTAAACCATTAATTATTATGATCAAGGGTCAAGATTAAGAATGGAAAATAATTTATTTTTGAATTAAAAAAATCAGATTTCCTATTCCGCTATTGTTTCATTAAGGGCAGTTTTGGAATTTAACATTTTGGAAAAGTTGACGGCTTGTTTTGGGCGGGCGAAATTATAGGAATGATTATCCCTATTATGGGATAGGATCATCATTTCCTATTTTATCTCTATGAAGTAAAAGATATGCATTATATTTTTTTGAATGAAGAGATTATCAACAGAATCATTAACAATCTTATACAAGGGTTTATAAGAAATCGTTTATGAGAGAGGGGTTTCATTACTCTCGTTTGATTTGAATCTATCCAAATAAAGAAATCCAGGTCAGAAGAATAACGCTATGGAGTCGAAAGGTAGTGTTCATTCATTACATCATATTTTCCTTATGATACTCTTAGGTGTTAGACGAAGCAAACAAGTTGAAAAGAAGACGAAGGCAAGAAATCCAACAAGAAAACTGATTATGTTGTTAAAGGTGAAAAGAAGACACCACAAGATATTCGGGTGGTCAGATCGAACACAAGTGCTAAAAAAAACTCAGGTATTTTTGTAATAAACTTGTATTTTTCATCGATTTTGAAAAATATTTAAGGTTTCATATACGATTATTGAAACTTAATAAGGGATTTTGAGTTTTACAATGCGATACAGTTGTAATCATTGATGTATAGAAAGGGGGATGTATCGTAATGGGTGTGTTTGGAGTTTGATGTGAAGTATTAGGTTTAGAAAAATATACCACAATCATTTGTGATTAGTTGAAGTTGTAATTTGGTTACTTGGATGTTTTGTTTGAATATAACAATCGTGTTTGATTAGCCATAGTTAACTTTAAAATAGGTTTTATGTTTTAGTTTTATTGATTCAGGATTCATGTATGGTTTATAATAACATCCCTTTCATATTTATAATCAAAGATCGTCCTTATATGATTAACAATAGTATAATGAAGATGTCGGCCTTATATGATTAGCAACGGTGTTGTAATAAAATTGTCATGCTAATAACAGGTTTTACTATATATGATTGTACGAAGGAAACATGTAGCATTTGAATATGACAAATCACGTTTGATTACCCATCGTGAACCTATGGTTAAAATGTGTTTTTGGGTTTTAATTTTATTCATTCAGGATTTGTTTATGGTTTATAATACTAATTGGTTATTATTTGAAAGATGAACCAAGGGTTTTTTCTCTAAAACCCTAACTTTGGCCCTAAGTTACTTACCACTATAAATAGAGGTCCATGGCCTCTAAATCAAATGTCCTACTCAAGCATTCTTAAATCTTGAGTTTTTCTCTTCTCTCTTTGCTCCATTCCTTGTGGGTACTCTTACTACACTTGGGTGGATATTCCGAAGATTAATAATCTTGGACAAATTGGGTACAAACCATTAGAGGTAATCTCCTTTGGTTACTAACTTCCTTAGCGTTGGATCGAAGTGTTCGAGTTCTACAAGTGGATCAATCCAATTACAAGATTGGATTAAAGGTTGGTAATCTCTTTCTTTCTTGTTGTTAATATCATCTACTAAGGTTTCCTTGTAGGGTTTAGTTATATGATTCTTACCATAGTTTCCGCTGCCTTGTTTGTTTATAGTTCATATAAAACCCATCAGTGGTATCAGAGCCTTTAGTTTGGTTGATATTAGCACTTGTTTTAGATCTTGATTGAATAAAGATTTGTTAACTAGCAATTATCCAATATTTATTTAATAGAGGATTAAATGGAAGGTTGGTTAATTTTGGCTATTGATTTAAAATTATTTGGCAAATTGGAAGTTTTAAATAGGTATTAATTTAAAAGGTTTAAATTGAAAGGGATTATTTTGTATATATATGGCCGATTTTTTTTGGGTTTATATATAGATAATTTTTGATTTTGTTAATTATTATCATGTGTCCTCACATGATTTAAAGTTTAATTGGTAAATTTAAATTGTCATATGATTTAAACATGATAATTAGGATTAATAGAAAATCAAATAGAATTATTTTATATATCAATTAAATTTCGGCATATAGGATTATATTATGTTAATTATTTACATGTACCCTCACATGATTAGAATATTTAATTATATATTAATATTATCTTGTAAGGTTACATGGTAAATTCGAATTAACTTGATCAAATAATTGGTAGGTTTTAAAATGTTTAAAATCTACCATGTTTTTATACATTGTTTATATATATAGTATAACTAATATTAAATATATCGTAGTTGGATCACTACTTGACCCATCAATCTCCTAACAGTATAAGAAGGTACAAGGAAACTGCCTATAAAATGGTAGCTAATGAGAAGGGTTTTTAAAATGCTTTGCGTTTCTAGCTCACCGACTTTTTGTGTGAAGGAATGCGAGTTATCGAACGGATCCAATATTGTCGATATTGAGATTAAAAGTATTAATCTCGAACCTATATCTAAAATAAATTTCCCTTTTTAGACACACATAGAAAAATGTGAATATGTATGCAAACCCATGAAAACGCACATCATTTCTATATAGTCTATTAATGGAGCGTGTGTGGATAACTGGCACATTAATTTGAGACTGTGATAGGCAAGATGATGTGGCAATTCATTTTTATAGTTTATTGATGGAGCGTGTGTGGATAACCGGCACGTCAATTTGAGAACTATAAATAGAATGAATGTACCCACGCGTTTTGCATGGTTAATTCACAATCTTAGTTGTGGTCCTCGGCGTCCCAACCACAATAAGTAAGATGCATATCCGAGACTAAACATGCCCTTGAAAGTACAAGGAGTCTCAAACGTTCTAGGAATTTCATAAAGATGAAATTGGCAAGTTGTATGCCTACCTAAATTAAATTCGTATATAATTACGGCGTCCCTCTTTATATAATGAATGTTAGAAATTGGATCCTAGCCTTAATATATATTAATTGGGTAAATTTTTAGTCCCCAAAGAGAGATGGCTAACCAAGAGAGGGTTTTGTAGAAGGGGGGGTTGAATATAAAACACACAGAATATACTCTTTTTAAATTTTTTAATATAAATATCAAAAATTTACACACAGGAAGTTTGATGCGGAAAAGAACAGACACACTATTCTATCAAACTTAAACACACAGATAACAGTAATTAACTTATACACTAAGGAAGTTAAAACAATACTGTTATAGCACACAGCTTTGCCACAGTCAAACAAATAATCACTTTGAAGATTTGTTGAAAGCGTGAGATTTCTGGGAAGGACTTCATCTCCTTTTATAGTGCCCATGCATGGGATGCATGTGGACACCTGTCAAGGTTTCATTAGCTGGAAGTGTATCTGCTGGACAAAGAAAGAGACCACTCCCTTTGTACTAGAATAATGGATGAACCATTCCTTGTAGCACGTAATGTCAGATAACTTTATCTTCTTTTCTTCATGCTCTGTGAAGTCCCATCAAACCTTTTAGCTAAAAGACAAATATTCCTTTTATAAGAATAAAAGAGAATGTCTTTATTTAAGGCTTGATGCCCAAGTTCTTGCTGGCTCACGTGTCTTGCATTTGATGTGAGTCAAGAACTTATCTCTTTGAAATTGCTAAGTGATACATCAAACTATGTATCACATCGGTGGATACCTTGTAAGGCTGGAATTGATAAGTGTACACTTTTCTTGATAAACTTCATTTTTCACTAACTATTGAAAGTGTACACCCTTGAACTTGTGACTTGATATCACAGCCTTAGAAAAGATACCTGCAATTTCGGTGACCAAGATTATAGTGTCGGTGACCATGACTTCAAACTTGATGACCTCATCTTGTTTGATGTCCTTAGTACTTTTGATGACTTTTAAGTGTACCATCGGTGACCCACTATATTGGTGACCCAATCTTGACTTTGGCAAAATGATCTGAATATTGAAGTTAGTTGGTACATCCAAAATTCCACTTTTTGATGTACAACCCTTGATTGAATAGTCTTTGACTTTTCAATACTTGAAGCATGTTTCAGACCTTCAAAAGAACCTGTAAAAAATCAATCAGACAAAGGAAGGTGGTTCATCTCCAAATCATCGGTGACCCAACAATCTCCCCCTATTTGATGATGATACCTGTAAGTTAGAAAAGAATTCTTTTTGACCCTTTCTATTTCTTTTGGGTTCTTTTGACTCATATTTTTTTTTTGTTTTTTTTTAACTGAGTATGTACACTATAAGTATAAGTATAAGTGTAAGTATAAGTATGTGCAAGAAAAATAAAGATATTAACAAGAATTTTTAAAGAAGAAGAGTATGAACTTTTATTAATCAACACACAGCTTTGAAAAATAAAGTTCACACTATATGAAGAATATTCAAGGAGTGGGTTCTCTTCTTTTTAGCTCATCCAAGATAAGCCTAGTGATTCCATGGTCTTCAACCGGAGGTACTCCTAGAATAGCAGAGAGGGAGAAGCTGTGAGCCCTTGGGATATCAGAAGCTCTGAAGAAACCGATGTTTCCAAAGATGTCTTCAAAGAAAACCCCAAGCTCAGGAGTAGTCAGCATGGTTTGCTCCGGGTAAGCAATAGGAGTAGGAATGGAAAGATCTATACCCGAAGCATTTATCTGGATGCCTCTTTCATGAAGCATAACAAAGTGTCCCTTCTTCTTGTTTTTAGGAGCTGTGATGACCTCTCCTTTAAGACCCTGTTGTATGAAGTACATTTGTTATGCTTCAAGATATGTCACAAGAATATCATTCTCCTTTTGGATGTTGAGCATCTTAATGAACAATTTTCTGAGAATATTAAGTACCAGCTCCTTGTACTTGCTTTTGCTCTTGGAGATACATTTGCCAACTTCCATCCATTCAGTTATCCCAAGAACTTCCAACCATTCAGCTTCATAAACCTTTGAGAGAGTGTCAGCTCTCTTAAGGGTGACAAGTAACTTGGGAGAATTTTTGGTTGGAGGTTGGATAGTGGCACTAATAATCTTGGACTCATCTTTTCTTGTTTTCAGCCTTCTTTTAAACCATTCCACTTCCTTGGTCTTCTTGGCCTCATCAACCATTTTTGCAGCTTTAGATTTCTTCTTTATATTTTCAAGCTCATCTTTTTGAGCTTGAAGTGCATCCTTTACCATTGCATGAGTGGCTTCATCTTGAGCCAACTTGAGTACATTTGTCTGATCATACTCAAGTTGTGCTCTAATGGCTTCTTCTTTTTCAGCTTCAGATAAAATTACCCCAAGAGGATCGGTCAGTGCAGGGACAGGCTGAAGTCTAAGAGTATCTGCTTGAGGACTTCTCATTCTTTTCTTTCTCTTTTTCTCTTCCTGTTGTTCTTCAAAAAAAACATGCTTCTTTCCTTTGGCCTTCTCTTTTCTCTTCTTTTCTTCTTCAGTTTCAAGGGGTTGAGCACTGATACTCTCCCCCTCAACAGCTGCTTCGGGTAACTCGGTGACCAGGGGGTCAGTGACCACGTGAGGAGTCACCTCTGTGACCACACCACCATCAGTGGCTGTAAGAGCCACGTCGGTGGCTGGGATGGTGGTGGTGATCAGATCGGCGGCTGGGATGGTGGTGGTGACTGGATCGACGGTTGTGGAGGTGGATGCAGTGGCCTTCTTACTTTTCTCCCCCTCAGTGGTTGAACCCTTGAAACCCACTGAAGAGAGAAAAGTCTTGATTTTTTCTATGTAAGAAGCCATGGTATCAATTTTTCTTTCAATCCTTTGAAGAACAAATCTGTCATGTTCTTGGAAGAAAGAACCATCCACATCAAGTTCAATAGTTGGAGAAGAGATTGGAATCTTGTCAATATTTGTGAGAATAGTGGCAAGAGACTCCATAATGTTCTGTTGAGTAGAAGAAAGAGAAGCCATTCTTTCCAAGTCTTTGGCTGCTTGGTCTTCCAAAACTTTCACCCGACTAACAGTGTCACGAGTGAAACTGGTGAAAGCTTGAAGAAGATCATCTCCCTGTTTAGAGGACATAGGAGCAGACGGTTGAGGCTTTGGCGGTTGATCAGCATCATCATCACTAGAGGAAGAGTAATCCACCAAACCTGTAGGTTTACTTGGGGGGGATTTAGCAGATGTGGGGGAGACACGTTTAGGAGAGTGTCTATGAGAGGATTCCTCAGTAATGGGTTCCTCCAAAACCTTGGTACGTACGGGAGACGTATGTGTCCAAGGTGTAGTGTCAGAAAATAGAAAATCAGTAAATTGGGATGCTCCATCAAATGCACCTGGTTGTGGTGCACTCTCATGTGGATTGTGGAAAAGGAGCTGTGAGAGCTCCGGGGGTGGTGAAGAGGTACCTTGGATGGGAGATTCCAAGTCATCTTCATCAACTAGAGAGAAAGTTGATGAAGGAATAATAGGGATGTCCCTTTGTACAACCATGTCCTTTTGGGAGGGCATGGAGGAGCTAGGTTGGGTTAATTGGTCCTTGGGTCGGGTAGGAATCTTTTCAACACTTACTAACTTTTTGGAGTTAGTAGGTGGCTTGTGAGGTGAGACCCTTTGGGTACCCTTAGACTTCTTTGAGGAAGTCTTTGGGGGGCTTTTAGAGTGTCTCCGCTTTTGGGACTTAGACGCTTGGGTAGAAGCCAAAGGTTCTTTTGGCTTCGTAGCATCGGTGGGTGCGGGTAGATGTGCCCGACGCTTTGGATCTCTTACGAGATTTGGGCACATCAGTTACTCTAGGTGCAGAAGGGATAGAAGACATACCTGAGGTCCTTTGGAGACGGGGTTCATTTTCTCCCCAAGATAGAGTTGCATTTCTTGCAAACTCAACCATAGAAGGTCGGAGAGGGTTGTCTGACGCTAAAACAGCCTTTTTCATAATCTGATTTCCCACTTGATGAAGAGGGAGATCATATATGATGTCATCCCTTTTCTCAAGTTTATCAGCCAATTTAGCATTAATGATAAGGGAGAAAAGGCGCTGAAATGGTACCTGAGGACGTCAGATGGTAGAGAAGGAGGAGATCATTTCATTAAAGAAATAGCTTGCAAAGTCTATCCTTCTTTGAAAAATTAGAGCATGTGCCAACTCAGTCACTTGGGAAGGTGACTGATCCGGGCCACCTGTCTTTTTGCTTAGGCACAGAATCAGATGAGCAAAAAGAAAGTTCCATATGTTTCCCATATTCTTGCGCAGTAAAGTACCTGGACCCTTTGACTTTGAGCCCTTCTTTTCTTCCAAATAGTTCAACAACACATCAACCACCATTTGGTGTTCATTTCCAAGGGGAAAAGGTTCATAGGAATCATAGGAAGGAAGATTGAGAATGCTTCGAACATCTTCCACATTGAAAACCACATCATGTTCATCATTACTGAGAACAGATGCAAGAATTTTATCTGATGAAGCATCAAATGTGCATGTCAACCAAAGGTTTCCAAGAAGAAACTTACTCATTTTGGGTTTAGCTGTGATTGCATATTGTAGAGGACACCTTTGAAGAAAACAACATACATCATTATACTCAGGATGAGAATTGTTAGTCCCAATGCGTCCAAAGTAGTTGCATGCAGGAAAAGAGAGAGATCCAAATGTCATTGTTTGTTCTTCTGAGGATTTTGAAGGAGATGCCATTGAAGAGGATGAGAAGTTGCAGGTTTGAAGATTTAGAAGATGAGAGATAGTGGATGCGAGAAAGGTGGTAAGGAAGTGGGGAAGGAGGTTATATATGAGAGGGAATTTCAATTTTCAAAAATAATGATTACTTTTGGTGATTGAAAGGTCAGAATTTTAAGGGTTTTAGGGTTGAATTCGGCGCATGTTCTGACATTGATGATGTCATTAGGGATAAGAACAAAGAATCTTGCTCACCAAGAGTGGTAAGTCAAGGGTTATCTTTAAGGGGTTAAGAAAGTGAAGGGTTGTAACGGTTACCTCGGTGAGTGTATATCGTCGGTGGATTGTTTGAGAGAGAGAGAGAGAGAGACGTCGTTGGCTCGGGAAGAAGATGACGTCGGTGGCTCGTGTTGTGGTAAACGTCGGTGGATGAGGGTGAAATCGTCGGCGTCGGTGGATGGACAGTATTGTAAAGGGGACCGTCGGTGGGTGCAATCGACGGTGAATGGGGTTTCGTCGGAAAGAACTCCGTCGGCGGCTAGAGGCGTTTGATGGTAGATTTCGTCGGTGGTTAGGGCAAAGGTGGATCACGGTGGTTTACGGCGGCGACCGTCGGTGGCTAGACGTCGGCGTCGGTGGCTCTTGCGTGTGGGTAAGACGTCGGCGTCGGTGGCTTGTGGAGAGAGAAAGGGGGCGATCGTTGGTGGTTTAAAGGATGAAGACATTGGTGGCTATGATTCTCGGTGGCTTGTCGGTGAATGGTGGCAGTGGGTCGGTGGCTTATCGGAAAGTGGATGGTTTTAGGGTTAGAGTTTTATTTGGATAAGAGAGGAGAGAGAGAGAGAGAGAGAGTGTGTCACGTCGGTTCTCACACCGACTCTCTCTCTATATATATATATTATAATATATGACTTACCTATATATAAATATATAATATATAATATATATATATATATATAAATATATAATATACATAAATGTATATAATATATGTACATATAATATATAAATATATATAAAACATGTAAATATATAAATATATATCATATATATATATATATAACATACATAAATGTATATCATATATACATACACATAATATATAAATATATATGTATATGTTAGTCTATATTTATCATACCTAATTCGCCGATGAGGAACTTGAACCTTGCTTCATCAAGGGGCTTTGTGAACAGATCAGCTAATTGATAATCAGTGGGAATGAAATGTAGTTCCACATCACCTTTAGAGACATGATCTCTTATAAAGTGATACCTGATATCAATGTGCTTAGATCTTGAATGAAGCACAGGATTGTTGGCAATGGCTATTGCACTTGAGTTGTCACACATTATTGGGATCTTTGAGAAAATCTGATTGTAATCACACAGCTGATTTTTCATCCACAATATTTGTGCACAACAACTTCCAGCAGCCACATATTCGCCGGCGGTAGAGAAGTAGACATCGAATGTTGTTTCTTACTTGACCAGCTCACAAGCTTTCCACCAAGTAACTGACAACTTCCAGTTGTACTTTTTCTGTCTATTTTTGAACCTGCAAAATCAGAATCAGAGTACCCGATGAGATCGAAACCCGAGTCTTTGGGATACCAAAGACCCAGATTTATGGTACCTTTTAGATACCGAAAAATCTTTTTCACAGCAGCCAGATGTGATTCTTTAGGATTTGCTTGGTATCGGGCACACAGACAAGTGGCAAACTTAATGTCAGGTCTACTTGCAGTCAGATAAAGAAGGGATCCTATCATGGCTCTATAATTTGTAATATTAACATAAATGCCATCAGGATCAGAAAAGAGTCTAAGAGGAGGAGCCATAGGAGTTTTCATGGTAGAGCAAGTATCAAAATGAAACTTTTTCAGAAGATCTTTAATGTATTTACTTTGATTTATGAAAATACCTTCTGGAGATTGTTTTACTTGCAAACCAAGAAAGAAAGTTAACTCCCCCATCATGCTCATTTCATACTCTTTTTGCATGAGGGAGCTAAACTCATCACACAAGGATTCATCGGTGGCTCCAAAAATAATATCATCAACATAGATTTGAACAAGAATGATATTACCTTGTGATTTCTTGAAGAAGAGTGTGTTGTCAACCTTGCCTCGTATATACTTATTTCTAAGTAGATATTCTGAGAGAGTGTCATACCAGGCACGAGGAGCTTGCTTCAGTCCATACAAAGCTTTATCCAGCCTATACACATGATATGGATGGACGATCTTCAAACCCAGGAGGTTGCTTCACATACACTTCTTCAGCTAATTCACCATTTAGGAAGGCACTTTTGACATCCATTTGGAATACCCGCAAATTCTTGTAAGCTGCATGGGCAAGAAATATTCGAATAGCTTCCAATCTGGCAACAGGAGCAAAAGTTTCATCATAATCAATTCCTTCCTCTTGCCGATATCCTTGAGCAACCAGCCTTGCTTTGTTCCTTATGACAGTTCCTTCTTCGTCCATCTTGTTTCGAAACACCCATTTTGTTCCAATAATAGTTTTGTTGGATGGACGAGGAACTAACTTCCAGACTTTGTTTCTCTCAAATTGTGAGAGTTCTTCTTGCATGGCAATTACCCAGCTAGGATCAGCTAGGGCTTCATTTATCAGCTTAGGCTCAACAATGGAAACAAAGTTGACATATAAGCACAGATTGCTTATGCCTCTTCTTGTTTTTACACCAACTTGTGGATCACCTATGATTTGATCTATTGGATGATCCATGGTCCACTTTAGTGCAGGAGGTAAGGTAGGAGGTGGAGAAGAGGATGAGGTAGGAATTTGAGATGGTGAAGGCAGGTTAGTGGGAGATATGGTGTTTTGGTGGGTAAGGTCTTCTGTAGAGTTAGTTTCAGGAGGTGGAGAAGAAAGAGAGGGTTCTGAAGATAAGGTGGTGTTTATGGGAGGCTAAGAAGGGTTGCTATCTGGAGGATTGGATTGAGAGGAAGATGGAATTTCACCAATACGTGAATTTATCCATAGGTTTAATTCTTCTTCATCACAAGATAATGAAGAAGTTTCAAACTCATCAAACTTTACATGCATGGATTCATCTATGCATTGTCTTCTTAGGTTGAAGATTCTGAAGGCTCTTGAGGAGAGAGAATAGCCCATGAAAATTCCATCATCAGACTTCGGATCAAATTTTCCAAGTTGTTCCCTGTCATTTAGCATGTGACAAGCACATCCAAACACATGGAAGAAGTCAACTGCAGGTTTCCTACCTTGGAAAACTTCATAAGGAGTCTTGTCATGCCTTTTGACTATGATAGACCTATTTTGAGTAAAGCATGCAGTGTTAACTGCTTCTGCCCAAAAATAGGTTGGCAACTTGGATTCACTCAGCATTGACCTTGCAGCTTCACACAGTGTTCTATTCTTTCTTTCAACAACACCATTTTGCTGAGGAGTGCGTACGGCAGAAAAGTTCTGAGAAATTTCTTTTAGGTCAAAGAAATCTTCCAGAGCAGCATTCTTGAATTCTGTGCCATTATCACTTCTGAAGGACTTCACCAGTTTACCATTCAAATTTTCAATCTTTCTTGTAAACCTGATGATTTCTTCAGCAGCATCACTCTTGTGTTTCAGAAAGAACACCCAAGTATATCTAGAGAATTCATCGACGATTACTAGCATATACTTTTTACCGCCCAGACTAGGTGTGCTTACTGGACCGCACAGATCCATGTGAAGCATTTGAAGAGGTTGAGAGATAGATGGGCATTGTTTTGTTTTAAAGGAAGTTCTGGTGAGTTTTCCCTTTTCACATGCTCCACACAGCTTTTCTTTTTCAAAAACTATTTTTTGCATTCCAACAACCAGCTCCTTGTTGGAGAGTTTGTTCAAGGTATTAAAGTTTAGATGAGAGAACCTTTTATGCCATAGCCAACTTTGTTTGGCTAGTTCTTGAGAGAGGAGACACACAGCTTCTCCTTTTGCACTTTCCTTCATGTTGGTTATGTATACATCATTCAGTCGGGTTCCTGCTAGTACAATCTTATTCTCTACGTCAAAGACCAAGCATACACACAGCTGGAACATGACCTTATAGCCCAAATCACATATTTGGCTGATGCTTAGAAGATTGTACATTAGCCCTTCAACATGGGCTACTCTAGAGAAAGTGATGGTTCCATTTGATATGGTACCATATCCTTTGGTGACCCCTTTTCCATTTCCTCCATAGGAAACAGTGGGTCCCTTTTCTTTTGAGAAGTTAGAGAGAAGAAGTTTGTTTCCAGTCATGTGTCTTGAACACCCGCTGTCCATGTACCATGTGTGATCTTTGTTTGGTACCTGCACCCAGAAACAAATTTAGACTTTTGGTACCCATTTTGAGGTGGGTCCTTTGGGATTAGAAGGCATTTTACTTTTGCAAAGATCCAAACCTTTTGGGCAATTTTTAGCAAGATGAAGAGTGTTGCCACAATTATAGCACTTCTTTAAAGAAAAGGCCCCTTTAAAATCCATATCATCAAAACTTTGGACAGAGGTTGACGACTGAGAAGAGGAGGGGTGACCGACACCTGGTCTTGGTCCAAGGATACCTTTACTAGGATTTCTTGATTTCTTCAAGTTCACTGACCGAGGAATAAAATCAGTAACTATTTGAGATTTCCTTTTAGATGAAAAATTTGATTTAGAAATTTTTTTGTTTTGAGGAGAAAATCTTTTTGGAGAGGGATACTCAGCAACACTAGATGGCTGCTCCTGGGAGTACCTTGACTCATGAAGACTTAAAGAGTTTAAAAGTCTTTGGATAGGTTTGGGAGAAGAAGAAGAGCTTGGAAGAATTGAAACTTTTGAAGACTCAGAAGAGATTTCTTTAGCTTTAACAAAGACTCCAAACTTCTTAGAACTAGATTCTACTTTGAGCATGTCAAGTAGATCTACAGAGTGAACGGAGGTAGAATCCTCAGATGAGTAACCGAAGAGATCATCATCGTCATCGGAAAGAAAACCAGCAGGAAAACCTTGACATTCAGAAGAAGGAAGTGGAAGGTCGAAAGGTTGAGGAACATCTTTTCCATAACCAAGGCCAGACTTATCCTTGCTAGTGATTTGATCTTGAAGAATCCTTTTAAGATTTTTAGAGGATTTAGTCCATTTAGACAGAACCTCTTGTTCCTTTTCAAGAGTGGAAGAGATTTTTTATTTTTCCTCAGAAAGGCTGTCATTTAAATACCTTCGGTTTTCTAGATCAGCTTTCATTTTATCAAAATATTTTAGTTTAGAAAAGCAAGAGAGGAGTTGATCATTTAGACATTTTATATGCGTATCAGCATTTTTCTTTTGAATCTTTAAGTCACAGAAGTCAACAGTTAAAGAATCAAAGGAATCAGCCTTTTGATCATCAGAGAGAAAGGTAAAAGGATGTACCTGAGGCTTTGTTCCTGAAGTAGATCCCTCAGCAGATACAAGGGTAGTGTAGAGTGATTTTTCCATGTCTTCCAGCTCATCGATTTTGGCCATGAGGCATTTAGTGACATACTCACTCTCACTCTCAGAGGTTTGCTCATCCTCCCAGCAATGAGCCTCAGCAACCAAAGTTTTATTTTTACTTTGGTTTCTTTCTTTTTCCCTCTTATATTTGGCTTTGTACTTCTTATATCTGGAGGTTTCTTTTGATTCAGAATTTTCTTTAGAGGATTGGCTATTTCTCTCTTCATGCTTCCTAGAAGCTGATTTTGAGAAGTCATGGCCATAAGAAGAAGAAGGTTTGAGAGAAGAGGAAGCTTTTGATCTGCACTCAGAAGCAAAATGACTTTTCTTTCCACAATTGAAGCATTCTTCATTTACTTTATCAGAAGAGGATTTTTGAGAAAAATGTTTTCTATTAAATTTAGAGCGGTTTGAAGAAAATCTTTTATTCTTAAGGTTTCCAGCAATCATTGCCATACTATCAGAAAGTATGTCAATGGCTGAATCTTCTCCTTCATCATCAGCAGCACTATAGTATGCATCTGACAGATGAGAAGAGTCTTCCTTAATATCTTTTTCAGAATCAGAAGAAGGATAGGTGATTCTAGGAACACAAGAAGAAGATTTTGAATCACCTATCAAAGCAACAGAGGAGGATTTGATATCCTTTATAAGAGATTTTCTCTGGTTCTTAGTTTGTTCATAGTGGAGAAGAGTTCCATAGAGAGTAGTTAAAGGCATTATTTCTAAGTCCTTGGTTTGCTTGATGCAAGTACAGATAGTTTCCCAAAAGTCTGGGAGACAATCCATGAACTTGCAGAGAACTTCTTCATTATCATAAACTCGTCCAAGAACTTTGAGATCATTGAGAAGACAGTTAAAACGATTGAAGTAGGTAGAGAGAGATTCTCCTTTTTCATGGGAGAAAAGTTCATACTTTCTAACAAGACAGATCCTGTTAGATTTCTTGACTTCTTTGGTGCCTTCATATAAGACACTCAAAGTATCCCACATTTCTTTAGCAGTGGGAAGGTTAAGAAGAGAGTGACACACTTCATCAGGAAGGGATACAGCAAGACCACACACACCCACACTTTTCTTATATGAATAATGGTGTGCAAAACCCGAGTCGTCCGAAATCCGAACCCGGGCCCGATCTAAAAATAAGGTGTTTATGCAAACCCGAATACCACGAAATCTAAAAACTCGAGAACCGACTTTGGGGGGAAAATTGGGTTCGAGTTGAGTTTGATTTTCGCCATCCGATCCGTAAGAAAACCCGTTATATATATACATATATATATATACATATATATATATATATATATAGAAAGAGAGAGAGAGAGAGAGAGAGAGGTTCAAACGAGAACTGAACCATGTTTAAAGAAACGAAGGAACAAATAAAATCATATATGATTTTGCACTAAAGGGTAGCGGACGACTTTTGAGACCACTTAAATGGCATAGAAAGTCATCTGGGCTGTTGGTGATTTAGTGAAATATCATATATATGATTTTGTTTGTTCCTTTAAATAGGTATGGTTCTCGTATGAACCCGCCCCTATATATATAGAGAGAGGAAGGATCAAACAGGAACACAACCATTTTAAAGGAATACAGGGACAATCCTAAACCATTAATTATTATGATCAAGGGTCAAGATTAAGAATGGAAAATAATTTATTTTTGAATTAAAAAAATCAGATTTCCTATACCGCTATTGTTTCATTAAGGGCAGTTTTGGAATTTAACATTTTGGAAAAGTTGACGGCTTGTTTTGGGCGGGCGAAATTATAGGAATGATTATCCCTATTATGAGATAGGATCATCATTTCCTATTTTATCTCTATGAAGTAAAAGATATGCATTATATTTTTTTGAATGAAGAGATTATCAACACAATCATTAACAATCTTATACAAGGGTTTATAAGAAATCGTTTATGAGAGAGGGGTTTCATTACTCTCGTTTGATTTGAATCTGTGCAAATAAAGAAATCCAGGTCAGAAGAATACGCTATGGAGTCGAAAGGTAGTGTTCATTCATTACATCATATTTTCCTTATGCTTCAATCCTTGCATGTTCAATTTATGGCAAGAAAAAGCCCTAATACGATTCATCTTCTTGTTTTATGATACTCTTAGGTGTTAGACGAAGCAAACGAGTTGAAAAGAAGACGAAGGCAAGAAATCCAACAAGAAAACTGATTAAGTATGTTGTTAAAGGTGAAAAGAAGACACCACAAGATATTCGGGTGGTCAGATCGAAAACAAGTGCTAAAAAAAACTCAGGTATTTTTGTAATAAACTTGTATTTTTCATCGATTTTGAAAAATATTTAAGGTTTCATATACGATTATTGAAACTTAATAAGGGATTTTGAGTTTTACAATGCGATACAGTTGTAATCATTGATGTATAGAAAGGGGGATGTATCGTAATGGGTGTGTTTGGAGTTTGATGTGAAGTACTAGGTTTAGAAAACATACCACAATCATTTGTGATTATTTGAAGTTGTAATTTGATTACTTGGATGTTTTGTTTGAATATAACAATCGTGTTGGATTAGCCGTAGTTAACTTTAAAATAGGTTTTATGTTTTAGTTTTATTGATTCAGGATTCATGTATGGTTTATAATAACATCCCTGTCATATTTATAATCAAAGATCGTCCTTATATGATTAACAATAGTATAATGAAGATGTCGGCCTTATATGATTAGCAACGGTGTTGTAATAAAATTGTCATGCTAATAACAGGTTTTACTATATATGATTGTACGAAGGAAACATGTAGCATTTGAATATGACAAATCATGTTTGATTACCCATCGTGAACCTATGGTTAAAATGTGTTTTTGGGTTTTAATTTTATTCATTCAGGATTTGTTTATGGTTTATAATACTAATTGGTTATTATTTGAAAGATGAACCAAGGGTTTTTCTCTAAAACCCTAACTTTGGCCCTAAGTTACTTACCACTATAAATAGAGGTCCATGGCCTCTAAATCAAATGTCCCACTCAAGCATTCTTAAATCTTGAGTTTTTCTCTTCTCTCTTTGCTCCATTCCTTGTGGGTACTCTTACTACACTTGGGTGGATATTCCGAAGATTAATAATCTTGGACAAATTGGGTACAAACCATTAGAGGTAATCTCCTTTGGTTACTAACTTCCTTAGCGTTGGATCGAAGTGTTCGAGTTCTACAAGTGGATCAATCCAATTACAAGATTGGATTAAAGGTTGGTAATCTCTTTCTTTCTTGTTGTTAATATCATCTACTATGGTTTCCTTATAGGGTTTAGTTATATGATTCTTACCATAGTTTCCGCTGCCTTGTTTGTTTATAGTTCATATAAAACCCATCAGTGGTATCAGAACCTTTAGTTTGGTTGATATTAGCACTTGTTTTAGATCTTGATTGAATAAAGATTTGTTAACTAGCAATTATCCAATATTTATTTAATAGAGGATTAAATGGAAGGTTGGTTAATTTTGGCTGTTGATTTAAAATCATTTGGCAAATTGGAAGTTTTAAATAGGTATTAATTTAAAAGGTTTAAATTGAAAGGGATTATTTTGTATATATATGGCCGATTTTTTTTGGGTTTATATATAGATAATTTTTGATTTTGTTAATCATTATCATGTGCCCTCACATGATTTAAAGTTTAATTGGTAAATTTAAATTGTCATATGATTTAAACATGATAATTAGGATTAATAGAAAATCAAATAGAATTATTTTATATATCAATTAAATTTCGGCATATAGGATTATATTATGTTAATTATTTACATGTACCCTCACATGATTAGAATATTTAATTATATATTAATATTATCTTGTAAGGTTACATGGTAAATTCGAATTAACTTGATCAAATAATTGGTAAGTTTTAAAATGTTTAAAATCTACCATGTTTTTATACATTGTTTATATATATAGTATAACTAATACTAAATATATCGTAGTTGGATCACTACTTGACCCATCAATCTCCTAACAGTATAAGAAGGTACAAGGAAACTGCCTATAAAATGGTAGCTAATGAGAAGGGTTTTTAAAATGCTTTGCGTTTCAAATTTCACCGACTTTTTGTGTGAAGGAATGCGAGTTATCGAACGGATCCAATATTGTCGATATTGAGATTAAAAGTATTAATCTCGAACCTATATCTAAAATAAATTTCCCTTTTTAGACACACATAGAAAAATGTGAATATGTATGCAAACCCATGAAAACGCACATCATTTCTATATAGTCTATTAATGGAGCGTGTGTGGATAACTGGCACATTAATTTGAGACTGTGATAGGCAAGATGATGTGGCAATTCATTTTTATAGTTTATTGATGGAGCGTGTGTGGATAACCGGCACGTCAATTTGAGAACTATAAATAGAATGAATGTACCCACGCGTTTTGCATGGTTAATTCACAATCTTAGTTGTGGTCCTCGGCGTCCCAACCACAATAAGTAAGATGCATATTCGAGACTAAACATGCCCTTGAAAGTACAAGGAGTCTCAAACGTTCTAGGAATTTCATAAAGATGAAATTGGCAAGTTGTATGCCTACCTAAATTAAATTCGTATATAATTACGGCGTCCCTCTTTATATAATGAATGTTAGAAATTGGATCCTAGCCTTAATATATATTAATTGGGTAAATTTTTAGTCCCCAAAGAGAGATGGCTAACCAAGAGAGGGTTTTGTAGAAGGGGGGGTTGAATATAAAACACACAGAATATACTCTTTTTAAATTTTTTAATATAAATATCAAAAATTTACACACAGGAAGTTTGATGCGGAAAAGAACAGACACACTATTCTATCAAACTTAAACACACAGATAACTGTAATTAACTTATACACTAAGGAAGTTAAAACAATACTGTTATAGCACACAGCTTTGCCACAGTCAAACAAATAATCACTTTGAAGATTTGTTGAAAGCGTGAGATTTCTGGGAAGGACTTCATCTCCTTTTATAGTGCCTATGCATGGGATGCATGTGGACACCTGTCAAGGTTTCATTAGCTGGAAGTGTATCTGCTAGACAAAGAAAGAGACCACTCCCTTTGTACTAGAATAATGGATGAACCATTCCTTGTAGCACGTAATGTCAGATAACTTTATCTTCTTTTCTTCATGCTCTGTGAAGTCCCATCAAACCTTTTAGCTAAACGACAAATATTCCTTTTATAGGAATAAAAGAGAATGTCTTTATTTAAGGCTTGATGCCCAAGTTCTTGTTGGCTCACGTGTCTTGCATTTGATGTGAGTCAATAACTTATCTCTTTGAAATTGCTAAGTGATACATCAAACTATGTATCACATCGGTGGATACCTTGTAAGGCTGGATTTGATAAGTGTACACTTTTCTTGGTAAACTTCATTTTTCACTAACTATTGAAAGTGTACACCCTTGAACTTGTGACTTGATATCACAGCCTTAGAAAAGATACCTGCAATTTCGGTGACCAAGATTATAATGTCGGTGACCATGACTTCAAACTTGATGACCTCATCTTGTTTGATGTCCTTAGTACTTTTGATGACTTTTAAGTGTACCATCGGTGACCCACTATATTGGTGACCCAATCTTGACTTTGGCAAAATGACCTGAATATTGAAGTTAGTTGGTACATCCAAAATTCCACTTTTTGATGTACAACCCTTGATTGAATAGTCTTTGACTTTTCAATACTTGAAGCATGTTTCAGACCTTCAAAAGAACCTGTAAAAAATCAATCAGACAAAGGAAGGTGGTTACCAAATCATCGGTGACCCAACATAAATAATTAAGGATTATTTAATATCACTAACTAAAACCACTTGTCTTATAGATGTCTGGAATCAATAATGATCTTCCTCCTCTTCCTACTCCTACCGGAAATTCCGGTTTCACTCTCCTTCCTATTCTGGCGAAGGAAAAGGTTGTGGGCCCCAATTACCTTGATTGGATGCGTGCCCTAAGATTGACCTTGCGTTATGAAAACAAGGAATACGTGCTTGATAACCAAATCGTCGAAATCGATATGAACACTACCTCTCCCGAAGAAATTGATGCTTACAACAAGCATTGCACGGACTCTACGAAGGCATCTTGCATCATGGTGTCCACCATGTCCTCTGAACTTCAAAATATGTTTGATGAGAGTTGGGCATATGAAATAAATGAGAAACTTCATGAAATGTTCGCTAAGGGACAAAGGCAAGAGCGCTTGGAGGTTCTTAAAGCCCTGAAAAAGTGTCAACACAAGGACGGTGAGTCAGTATGTGCCCACGTGAAAAAGATGCAAAGGCTCATTGAAAGACTTGAGAAGTTGGATGTGAAGTTTGACAAGAACATGGCCATTGACATGGTCCTTGATTCACTTCCAGATTCTTATGACCCGTTCATTATGCAGTTTCATATGAATGATGGTGAGACCAACATGATGCAGCTGCATAACCTACTGCAAAGAGCTGAGCAAGGCATGAAAAGGTCTCATGCCTCATCAAGCTCGACTGCTGTTGCACAGGTCAATGCCATTCAACATGGAAAGGGGAAGAAACGAAAGCCACTGCTCAACCCATTAGGAAAGGGAAAGCCCATGTTGGAGAGTCCAACAACGGGTCAAACAGAATGGTTAATCGTGATATCCCGCCTTCTAAAGATCCGAAGGAGGCAACGTGTTTTCACTGTGGACAAACAGGGCATTGGAGGAGAAATTGCCCAAAATACCTTCAAGAGTTGAAAGAATGCAAGGGCAGTCGTCTGCCACTGCATCTGGTATGTATTTAATAAAACTAACTGATATGAAATGTTCTAGTTCCTGGGTCCTTGATACAGGATGTGGTATTCACATCTGTTCTGTGTTACAGGGACTAAGGGATAGCAAGGAGTTGCGGCCAGAAAATCTAAATCTCATCATGGGCAATAGGCGTCCTGCACCTGTTACGAAGATGGGGATTTTTGAGTTTGTCTTGGATAGTGGGTTTAGATTAAAGTTAGTAGATTGCTGTTATTCGCCCGATATGTCTCGGAATATTATTTCATTTCACGCATTATTTAAACAAGGTTTCCGTTATTATTTTGATAATTTGAATGGAGATATTTTAGTTTATAAAGATGACTTGTTTGTTTTTAAAGCTACTCCTTGTAATGGTGTTTATGAATCTGTTGCGTGTGATGATAACTTGAGTAATGTGCTAGCTATTGATTCTTCTAATGAGTTAGACCATGCATCTTTATGGCACTATCGTCTTGGTCATATAAACAAGAAACACATCGCCCAACTCCAAAAGGATGGAGTCTTGGAATCATTTGACTTAAAATCAAAATGATGCATGTGAGTCCTGTTTACTTGGAAAAATGACCAAGTCACCATTCACCGGTTCTTTACAAAGAGGTGAAGGATTGTTAGACCTAATACATACAGATGTATGTGGTCCATTTAGATCCACCACAAAAGATGGCAATCGCTACTACGTGACTTTTATCGACGACTATAGTAGATATGGTTATGTTTACTTGATTAAACATAAGTCGGATACCTTTGAAAAGTTCAAAGAGTTTAAGCACGAAGTAGAGAATCAATTGGGTATAAAGATTAAAGTACTACATTCCGATAAGGGTGGTGAGTATCTTAGTGTTGAGTTCAATGAGTATTTTAAGGAATGTGGAATTGTTTCACAATTGTCACCTCCTAGAACACCGCAACTTAATGGTGTTGCTGAGAGGCACAATCGAACCTTGTTAGACATGGTTCGTTCCATGGTGACTCGAGCTCCTCTTTCAATCTATTTCTGGGGGTATGCCTTAGAGACAGCTGCCCATATCCTAAATCTTGTACCAACAAAGAAGGTTGAAAAGACACCTCATGAAATGTGGACTGGGAAGAAACCCTCACTCACACATATCAAGGTTTGGGGTTGTGAGGTTTTCGTGAGACACGAGTGCCAAGATAAACTTGCTGACAAATCTGAGAAGTGTCTATTCATCAGTTACCCACAAAAGTCTTATGGTTATTTGTTTTACCGACCCACTGAAAATGTGGTGTTTGTAGCTCGAAGAGGAGTCTTTCGAGAAAGATAACTTATAGCTAAAGAAGTCGGTGGGAGTAACATTGATTTTGAAGAAATTCAAGAATCAAACGATGAAATACTTAACGTTGGCACTAGCACTCAACCCGGGGTAGAAATACCTGTTGAGCCAATCGACGAGTCATTACCTCTTCGTAGATCCGCAAGAGTTAGCCACCCTCCCGAGTTCTATGGTCTTCATATTACTGCGGAAGGGGATACGTTAGTAAGTGATAGAACACTTGTTAATTTGGATGAACCAGCTAACTATGAGGAAGCCATGGAAGGCCCTGAGGCTATTGAATGGAAAGAGGCAATGGACAGCGAGATTCAGTCCATGTATGATAACCATGTTTGGAATTTGGTTGATCAAACACCCAGTCGTAAAACGGTCGGTTGTAAATGGATCTTCAAGAAGAAGACCGACATGGACGGAAATGTACACACATTCAAGGCTAGGCTGGTGGCAAAGGGTTATACTCAAACCCAAGGGATTGACTATGATGAAACCTTTTCACCGGTAGCCAAGATCAAGTCTATTAGGATAATGCTTGCCATAGCCGCCTTCTATGATTATGAAGTATGGCAAATGGATGTCAAAAGCGCTTTCCATAACGGGAAACTTTCAGAGGATGTGTACATGACATATAGAAGGTTTTATAGACGCCAAGCATCCCAATAGAGTATTCAAGCTTGAAAAGTCTATTTATGGACTTAAACAAGCTTCTCGCAGCTGGAATCTTTGCTTCCATGAAAAGGTCAAAACGTTTGGATTTTCTAGGAGTGAAGATGAGTCTTGCGTATATGTCAAAGCTAGTGGGAGTACTGTAACTTTCCTAGTCTTGTATGTGGATGACATACTCCTTATAGGAAACAATATCCCAACTTTGAATGGTGTAAAAGTTTGGCTTGGAAATTGTTTCGCTATGAAGGATCTAGGAGAAGCGACGTACATACTGGGTATAAGGATCTATCGGGATAGAACAAAACGTCTAATAGGACTAAGCCAAACTACATATGTGGATAAAGTATTGAAAAGGTTCAATACGGAAAATTCCAAGAAAGGGTCTTTACCCATTCATCAAGGCATAGAGCTTAGTAAAGCTCAATGTCCCGTCACTCGTGATCAGGTGGACAAAATGAGTCGAGTTTCGTATGCTTCGGCTATAGGATCGATCATGTATGCCATGACATGTACTCGTCCTGATATCTCATATGCTTTGAGTATGGTGAGTCGATATCACGGTAATCCGAGGGAAAGTCATTGGACAGTAGTGAAGAATAGACTCAAGTATTTGAGAAATACACGAGACATGTTCTTGGTATTCGGTGGGAGTGAAGAGCTTAGAATTAGCGGGTATAATGATGCCAGCTTCCAAACGGATGTGGATGACAGTTGTTCATAGTCCAGCTGGGTGTTTCTATTGAATGGAGGTGCAGTGACATGGAAGAGTTCCAAGCAACCTACTGTGGCGGAATCAACCTGTGAGTCCGAGTACATAGCAGCTTCTGGAGCTGCTAAGGAAGCTACATGGCTGCAAAACTTTATTGGTGATATGGGAATCGTTCCAACTATCAGTGAACCCATAGAGATCTTTTGCGACAACAGTGGTGCTGTCGCACTTACGAAGGAACCCAAAGATCATGGAAAGACCAAACGCATCAAGAGAAAATTTCACTATGTACGACATAGAGTGGAAGATGGAGACATCTTAGTGAGTAGAGTATCGTCGGAAGAAAACTCGGCTGATCCTTTCACAAAGGCGCTTAGCAAAACTAAGCATGACATGCATGCTAGGAGCATTAGCATGAGATAAGATATTAGTTTTAGTAGTTAGGTGATATTCGAAACATTGTAACAATAATAAATTGTAACTGATTTGGTGATGAATAATAGAGATTATTTATGTGTTAGTGAACTGCCATTTTGAGCTATTTAATATTGTGTTTCTTTTTGCATGTTTAACTTCCCGAGTATTAAGTCGATGTTTATAGAGATAAACATAGCATGAGAATGAGTATCTTAGTCTTGAGTTCAATGAGTATCTTAAGGAATGTGGAATTGTTTCACAATTGTCACCTCCTAGAACACCGCAACTTAATGGTGTTCTTTGAGAGGCGCAATCGAACCTTGTTAGACATGGTTCGTTCCATGGTGACTCGAGCTCCTCTTTCAATCTATTTCTGGGGGTATGCCTTAGAGACAGCTGCCCATATCCTAAATCTTGTACCAACAAAGAAGGTTGAAAAGACACCTCATGAAATGTGGGTAGGAAGAAACCCTCACTCACACATATCAAGGTTTGGGGTTGTGAGGTTTTCGTGAGACACGAGTGCCAAGATAAACTTGCTGACAAATCTGAGAAGTGTCTATTCATCAGTTACCCACAAAAGTCTTATGGTTATTTGTTTTACCGACCAGCTTTGAAAATGTGGTGTTTGTAGCTCGAAGAGGAGTCTTTCGAGAAAGATAACTTATAGCTAAAGAAGTCGGTGGGAGTAACATTGATTTTGAAGAAATTCAAGAATCAAACGATGAAATACTTAACGTTGGCACTAGCACTCAACCCGGGGTAGAAATACCGTTGAGCCAATCGACGAGTCATTACCTCTTCGTAGATCCGCAAGAGTTAGCCACCCTCCCGAGTTCTATGGTCTTCATATTCTTGCGGAAGGGGATACGTTAGTAAGTGATAGAACACTTGTTAATTTGGATGAACCGACTAACTATGAGGAAGCCATGGAAGGCCCTGAGGCTATTGAATGGAAAGAGGCAATGGACAGCGAGATTCAGTCCATGTATGATAACCATGTTTGGAATTTGGTTGATCAAACACCCAGTCGTAAAACGGTCGGTTGTAAATGGATCTTCAAGAAGAAGACCGACATGGACGGAAATGTACACACATTCAAGGCTAGGTGGTGGCAAAGGGTTATACTCAAACCCAAGGGATTGACTATGATGAAACCTTTTCACCGGTAGCCAAGATCAAGTCTATTAGGATAATGCTTGCCATAGCCGCCTTCTATGATTATGAAGTATGGCAAATGGATGTCAAAAGCGCTTTCCATAACGGGAAACTTTCAGAGGATGTGTACATGACATATAGAAGGTTTTATAGACGCCAAGCATCCCAATAGAGTATTCAAGCTTGAAAAGTCTATTTATGGACTTAAACAAGCTTCTCGCAGCTGGAATCTTTGCTTCCATGAAAAGGTCAAAACGTTTGGATTTTCTAGGAGTGAAGATGAGTCTTGCGTATATGTCAAAGCTAGTGGGAGTACTGTAACTTTCCTAGTCTTGTATGTGGATGACATACTCCTTATAGGAAACAATATCCCAACTTTGAATGGTGTAAAAGTTTGGCTTGGAAATTGTTTCGCTATGAAGGATCTAGGAGAAGCGACGTACATACTGGGTATAAGGATCTATCGGGATAGAACAAAACGTCTAATAGGACTAAGCCAAACTACATATGTGGATAAAGTATTGAAAAGGTTCAATACGGAAAATTCCAAGAAAGGGTCTTTACCCATTCATCAAGGCATAGAGCTTAGTAAAGCTCAATGTCCCGTCACTCGTGATCAGGTGGACAAAATGAGTCGAGTTTCGTATGCTTCGGCTATAGGATCGATCATGTATGCCATGACATGTACTCGTCCTGATATCTCATATGCTTTGAGTATGGTGAGTCGATATCACGGTAATCCGAGGGAAAGTCATTGGACAGTAGTGAAGAATAGACTCAAGTATTTGAGAAATACACGAGACATGTTCTTGGTATTCGGTGGGAGTGAAGAGCTTAGAATTAGCGGGTATAATGATGCCAGCTTCCAAACGGATGTGGATGACAGTTGTTCATAGTCCAGCTGGGTGTTTCTATTGAATGGAGGTGCAGTGACATGGAAGAGTTCCAAGCAACCTACTGTGGCGGAATCAACCTGTGAGTCCGAGTACATAGCAGCTTCTGGAGCTGCTAAGGAAGCTACATGGTTGCAAAACTTTATTGGTGATATGGGAATCGTTCCAACTATCGGTGAACCCATAGAGATCTTTTGCGACAACGGTGGTCTTTGTCGCACTTACGAAGGAACCCAAAGATCATGGAAAGACCAAACGCATCAAGAGAAAATTTCACTATGTACGACATAGAGTGGAAGATGGAGACATCTTAGTGAGTAGAGTATCGTCGGAAGAAAACTCGGCTGATCCTTTCACAAAGGCGCTTAGCAAAACTAAGCATGACATGCATGCTAGGAGCATTAGCATGAGATAAGATATTAGTTTTAGTAGTTAGGTGATATTCGAAACATTGTAACAATAATAAATTGTAGCGATTTGGTGATGAATAATAGAGATTATTTATGTGTTAGTGAATTTGCCATTTTGAGCTATTTAATATTGTGTTTCTTTTTGCATGTTTAACTTCCCGAGTATTAAGTCGATGTTTATAGAGATAAACATAGCATGAGAATGAGTATCTTAGTCTTGAGTTCAATGAGTATCTTAAGGAATGTGGAATTGTTTCACAATTGTCACCTCTAGAACACCGCAACTTAATGGTGTTCTTTGAGAGGCGCAATCGAACCTTGTTAGACATGGTTCGTTCCATGGTGACTCGAGCTCCTCTTTCAATCTATTTCTCGGGGGTATGCCTTAGAGGCAATGCCCATATCCTAAATCTTGTACCAACAAAGAAGGTTGAAAAGACACCTCATGAAATGTGGGTGGAAGAAACCCTCACTCACACATATCAAGGTTTGGGGTTGTGAGGTTTTCGTGAGACACGAGTGCCAAGATAAACTTGCTGACAAATCTGAGAAGTGTCTATTCATCAGTTACCCACAAAAGTCTTATGGTTATTTGTTTTACCGACCCACTGAAAATGTGGTGTTTGTAGCTCGAAGAGGAGTCTTTCGAGAAAGATAACTTATAGCTAAAGAAGTCGGTGGGAGTAACATTGATTTTGAAGAAATTCAAGAATCAAACGATGAAATACTTAACGTTGGCACTAGCACTCAACCCGGGGTAGAAATACCTGTTGAGCCAATCGACGAGTCATTACCTCTTCGTAGATCCGCAAGAGTTAGCCACCCTCCCGAGTTCTATGGTCTTCATATTCTTGCGGAAGGGGATACGTTAGTAAGTGATAGAGCACTTGTTAATTTGGATGAACCAGCTAACTATGAGGAAGCCATGGAAGGCCCTGAGGCTATTGAATGGAAAGAGGCAATGGACAGCGAGATTCAGTCCATGTATGATAACCATGTTTGGAATTTGGTTGATCAAACACCCAGTCGTAAAACGGTCGGTTGTAAATGGATCTTCAAGAAGAAGACCGACATGGACGGAAATGTACACACATTCAAGGCTAGGCTGGTGGCAAAGGGTTATACTCAAACCCAAGGGATTGACTATGATGAAACCTTTTCACCGGTAGCCAAGATCAAGTCTATTAGGATAATGCTTGCCATAGCCGCCTTCTATGATTATGAAGTATGGCAAATGGATGTCAAAAGCGCTTTCCATAACGGGAAACTTTCAGAGGATGTGTACATGACATATAGAAGGTTTTATAGACGCCAAGCATCCCAATAGAGTATTCAAGCTTGAAAAGTCTATTTATGGACTTAAACAAGCTTCTCGCAGCTGGAATCTTTGCTTCCATGAAAAGGTCAAAACGTTTGGATTTTCTAGGAGTGAAGATGAGTCTTGCGTATATGTCGAAAGCTAGTGGAGTACTTTGTAACTTTCCTAGTCTTGTATGTGGATGACATACTCCTTATAGGAAACAATATCCCAACTTTGAATGGTGTAAAAGTTTGGCTTGGAAATTGTTTCGCTATGAAGGATCTAGGAGAAGCGACGTACATACTGGGTATAAGGATCTATCGGGATAGAACAAAACGTCTAATAGGACTAAGCCAAACTACATATGTGGATAAAGTATTGAAAAGGTTCAATACGGAAAATTCCAAGAAAGGGTCTTTACCCATTCATCAAGGCATAAAGCTTAGTAAAGCTCAATGTCCCGTCACTCGTGATCAGGTGGACAAAATGAGTCGAGTTTCGTATGCTTCGGCTATAGGATCGATCATGTATGCCATGACATGTACTCGTCCTGATATCTCATATGCTTTGAGTATGGTGAGTCGATATCACGGTAATCCGAGGGAAAGTCATTGGACAGTAGTGAAGAATAGACTCAAGTATTTGAGAAATACACGAGACATGTTCTTGGTATTCGGTGGGAGTGAAGAGCTTAGAATTAGCGGGTATAATGATGCCAGCTTCCAAACGGATGTGGATGACAGTTGTTCATAGTCCAGCTGGGTGTTTCTATTGAATGGAGGTGCAGTGACATGGAAGAGTTCCAAGCAACCTACTGTGGCGGAATCAACCTGTGAGTCCGAGTACATAGCAGCTTCTGGAGCTGCTAAGGAAGCTACATGGCTGCAAAACTTTATTGGTGATATGGGAATCGTTCCAACTATCAGTGAACCCATAGAGATCTTTTGCGACAACAGTGGTGCTGTCGCACTTACGAAGGAACCCAAAGATCATGGAAAGACCAAACACATCAAGAGAAAATTTCACTATGTACGACATAGAGTGGAAGATGGAGACATCTTAGTGAGTAGAGTATCGTCGGAAGAAAACTCGGCTGATCCTTTCACAAAGGCGCTTAGCAAAACTAAGCATGACATGCATGCTAGGAGCATTAGCATGAGATAAGATATTAGTTTTAGTAGTTAGGTGATATTCGAAACATTGTAACAATAATAAATTGTAACTGATTTGGTGATGAATAATAGAGATTATTTATGTGTTAGTGAACTGCCATTTTGAGCTATTTAATATTGTGTTTCTTTTTGCATGTTTAACTTCCCGAGTATTAAGTCGATGTTTATAGAGATAAACATAGCATGAGAATGAGTATCTTAGTCTTGAGTTCAATCAGTATCTTAAGGAATGTGGAATTGTTTCACAATTGTCACCTCCTAGAACACCGCAACTTAATGGTGTTGCTGAGAGGCGCAATCGAACCTTGTTAGACATGGTTCGTTCCATGGTGACTCGAGCTCCTCTTTCAATCTATTTCTGGGGGTATGCCTTAGAGACAGCTGCCCATATCCTAAATCTTGTACCAACAAAGAAGGTTGAAAAGACACCTCATGAAATGTGGACCGGAAGAAACCCTCACTCACACATATCAAGGTTTGGGGTTGTGAGGTTTTCGTGAGACACGAGTGCCAAGATAAACTTGTCGACAAATGCGAGAAGTGTCTATTCATCGATTACCCACAAAAGTCTTATGGTTATTTGTTTTACCGACCCACTGAAAATGTGGTGTTTGTAGCTCGAAGAGGAGTCTTTCGAGAAAGATAACTTATAGCTAAAGAAGTCGGTGGGAGTAACATTGATTTTGAAGAAATTCAAGAATCAAACGATGAAATACTTAACGTTGGCACTAGCACTCAACCCGGGGTAGAAATACCGTTGAGCCAATCGACGAGTCATTACCTCTTCGTAGATCCGCAAGAGTTAGCCACCCTCCCGAGTTCTATGGTCTTCATATTACCGCGGAAGGGGATACGTTAGTAAGTGATAGAACACTTGTTAATTTGGATGAACCGGCTAACTATGAGGAAGCCATGGAAGGCCACGAGGCTATTGAATGGAAAGAGGCAATGGACGGCGAGATTCGGTCCATGTATGATAACCATGTTTGGAATTTGGTTGATCAAACACCCAGTCGTAAAACGGTCGGTTGTAAATGGATCTTCAAGAAGAAGACCGACATGGACGGAAATGTACACACATTCAAGGCTAGGTTTGGTGGCAAAGGGTTATACTCAAACCCAAGGGATTGACTATGATGAAACCTTTTCACCGGTAGCCAAGATCAAGTCTATTAGGATAATGCTTGCCATAGCCGCCTTCTATGATTATGAAGTATGGCAAATGGATGTCAAAAGCGCTTTCCTTAATGGGAAACTTTCAGAGGATGTGTACATGACATAACCAGAAGGTTTTATAGATGCCAAGCATCCCAATAGAGTGTTCAAGCTTGAAAAGTCTATTTATGGGCTTAAACAAGCTTCTCGCAGAATGGAATCTTTGCTTCCATGAAAAAGTCAAAACGTTTGGATTTTCTAGGAGTGAAGATGAGTCTTGCGTATATGTCAAAGCTAGTGGAGTACCGTAACTTTCCTAGTCTTGTATGTGGATGACATACTCCTTATAGGAAACAATATCCCAACTTTGACTGGTGTAAAAGTTTGGCTTGGCAATTATTTCGCTATGAAGGATCTCGGAGAAGCGACGTACATACGGGTATAAGGATCTATCGGGATAGAACAAAACGTCTAATAGGACTAAGCCAAACTACATATGTGGATAAAGTATTGAAAAGGTTCAATATGGAAAATTCCAAGAAAGGGTCTTTACCCATTCATCAAGGCATAAAGCTTAGTAAAGCTCAATGTCCCGTCACTCGTGATCAGGTGGACAAAATAAGTCGAGTTTCGTATGCTTCGGCTATAGGATCGATCATGTATGCCATGACATGTACTCGTCCTGATATCTCATATGCTTTGAGTATGGTGAGTAGATATCACGGTAATCCGAAGGAAAGTCATTGGACAGCAGTGAAGAATAGACTCAAGTATTTGAGAAATACACGAGACATGTTCTTGGTATTCGGTGGGAGTGAAGACCTTAGAATTAGCGGGTATAATGATGCCAGCTTCCAAACGGATGTGGATGACAGTTGTTCATAGTCCAGCTGGGTGTTTCTATTGAATGGAGGTGCAGTGACATGGAAGAGTTCCAAGCAACCTACTGTGGCGGAATCAACCTGTGAGTCCAAGTACATACCAGCTTCTGAAGCTGCTAAGGAAGCTACATGGCTGCAAAACTTTATTGGTGATATGGGAATCGTTCCAACTATCAGTGAACCCATAGAGATCTTTTGCGACAACAGTGGTGCTGTCGCACTTACGAAGGAACCCAAAGATCATGGAAAGACCAAACACATCAAGAGAAAATTTCACTATGTACGACATAGAGTGGAAGATGGAGACATCTTAGTGAGTAGAGTATCGTCGGAAGAAAACTCGGCTGATCCTTTCACAAAGGCGCTTAGCAAAACTAAGCATGACATGCATGCTAGGAGCATTAGCATGAGATAAGATATTAGTTTTAGTAGTTAGGTGATATTCGAAACATTGTAACAATAATAAATTGTAACTGATTTGGTGATGAATAATAGAGATTATTTATGTGTTAGTGAACTGCCATTTTGAGCTATTTAATATTGTGTTTCTTTTTGCATGTTTAACTTCCCGAGTATTAAGTCGATGTTTATAGAGATAAACATAGCATGAGAATGAGTATCTTAGTCTTGAGTTCAATGAGTATCTTAAGGAATGTGGAATTGTTTCACAATTGTCACCTCCTAGAACACCGCAACTTAATGGTGTTGCTGAGAGGCGCAATCGAACCTTGTTAGACATGGTTCGTTCCATGGTGACTCGAGCTCCTCTTTCAATCTATTTCTGGGGGTATGCCTTAGAGACAGCTGCCCATATCCTAAATCTTGTACCAACAAAGAAGGTTGAAAAGACACCTCATGAAATGTGGACTGGGAAGAAACCCTCACTCACACATATCAAGGTTTGGGGTTGTGAGGTTTTCGTGAGACACGAGTGCCAAGATAAACTTGCTGACAAATCTGAGAAGTGTCTATTCATCAGTTACCCACAAAAGTCTTATGGTTATTTGTTTTACCGACCCACTGAAAATGTGGTGTTTGTAGCTCGAAGAGGAGTCTTTCGAGAAAGATAACTTATAGCTAAAGAAGTCGGTGGGAGTAACATTGATTTTGAAGAAATTCAAGAATCAAACGATGAAATACTTAACGTTGGCACTAGCACTCAACCCGGGGTAGAAATACCTGTTGAGCCAATCGACGAGTCATTACCTCTTCGTAGATCCGCAAGAGTTAGCCACCCTCCCGAGTTCTATGGTCTTCATATTACTGCGGAAGGGGATACGTTAGTAAGTGATAGAACACTTGTTAATTTGGATGAACCAGCTAACTATGAGGAAGCCATGGAAGGCCCTGAGGCTATTGAATGGAAAGAGGCAATGGACAGCGAGATTCAGTCCATGTATGATAACCATGTTTGGAATTTGGTTGATCAAACACCCAGTCGTAAAACGGTCGGTTGTAAATGGATCTTCAAGAAGAAGACCGACATGGACGGAAATGTACACACATTCAAGGCTAGGCTGGTGGCAAAGGGTTATACTCAAACCCAAGGGATTGACTATGATGAAACCTTTTCACCGGTAGCCAAGATCAAGTCTATTAGGATAATGCTTGCCATAGCCGCCTTCTATGATTATGAAGTATGGCAAATGGATGTCAAAAGCGCTTTCCTTAATGGGAAACTTTCAGAGGATGTGTACATGACATAACCAGAAGGTTTTATAGATGCCAAGCATCCCAATAGAGTGTTCAAGCTTGAAAAGTCTATTTATGGACTTAAACAAGCTTCTCGCAGGTGGAATCTTTGCTTCCATGAAAAAGTCAAAACGTTTGGATTTTCTAGGAGTGAAGATGAGTCTTGCGTATATGTCAAAGCTAGTGGGAGTACTGTAACTTTCCTAGTCTTGTATGTGGATGACATACTCCTTATAGGAAACAATATCCCAACTTTGAATGGTGTAAAAGTTTGGCTTGGAAATTATTTCGCTATGAAGGATCTAGGAGAAGCGACGTACATACTGGGTATAAGGATCTATCGGGATAGAACAAAACGTCTAATAGGACTAAGCCAAACTACATATGTGGATAAAGTATTGAAAAGGTTCAATATGGAAAATTCCAAGAAAGGGTCTTTACCCATTCATCAAGGCATAAAGCTTAGTAAAGCTCAATGTCCCGTCACTCGTGATCAGGTGGACAAAATAAGTCGAGTTTCGTATGCTTCGGCTATAGGATCGATCATGTATGCCATGACATGTACTCGTCCTGATATCTCATATGCTTTGAGTATGGTGAGTAGATATCACGGTAATCCGAAGGAAAGTCATTGGACAGCAGTGAAGAATAGACTCAAGTATTTGAGAAATACACGAGACATGTTCTTGGTATTCGGTGGGAGTGAAGACCTTAGAATTAGCGGGTATAATGATGCCAGCTTCCAAACGGATGTGGATGACAGTTGTTCATAGTCCGGCTGGGTGTTTCTATTGAATGGAGGTGCAGTGACATGGAAGAGTTCCAAGCAACCTACTGTGGCGGAATCAACCTGTGAGTCCAAGTACATACCAGCTTCTGAAGCTGCTAAGGAAGCTACATGGCTGCAAAACTTTATTGGTGATCTGGGAATCGTTCCAACTATCAGTGAACCCATAGAGATCTTTTGCGACAACACTGGTGCTGTCGCACTTACGAAGGAACCCAAAGATCATGGAAAGACCAAACACATCAAGAGAAAATTTCACTATGTACGACATAGAGTGGAAGATGGAGACATCTTAGTGAGTAGAGTATCGTCGGAAGAAAACTCGGCTGATCCTTTCACAAAGGCGCTTAGCAAAACTAAGCATGACATGCATGCTAGGAGCATTAGCATGAGACAAGATATTAGTTTTAGTAGTTAGGTGATATTCGAAACATTGTAACAATAATAAATTGTAACTGATTTGGTGATGAATAATAGAGATTATTTATGTGTTAGTGAACTGCCATTTTGAGCTATTTAATATTGTGTTTCTTTTTGCATGTTTAACTTCCCGAGTATTAAGTCGATGTTTATAGAGATAAACATAGCATGAGAATGCGACTGAATATTCAAACCTCTACAGTCGGTCATACCTTTGGAAGTAAGTATTGATTTAAGACTGTCATAGAGTGTTAGTTGATGTCTTTATAGAAAGACATAACATAGAGATGCATCTAATGCTCATGAGTACTTAAATAGAGATTTAGGTATTAGAGAAACCCGCACTTAGAGATTACTTCATGGATTAAAATCACAAGTAATTCTAAGATGATAACATCTGTTATTCTTCAAATGGAGATGCATGAGTTTAAATTTATGATTCGGTTGTGCATTGGTACATCTAAACGCTACCGTAACTGGGAGTTATAAAAGATATTGCCATGTATAATTTGAAGATTAGATATAGATTATGTAGTCAAAATTTATTCGTTCCTTTTGCATGTTAATGAAAAGCGATATTTGTGGGCCCCTCGGTGATTTGAAGACGACAATATAGTGCTGGGCCCAGCCTGGACTAGATTGATGTGTTCAATTCTGTAGTCTAATAAAGTCCTTATAAATCGGAGACCGGGAAACAAACTTGAACTTGAAGATTGATTCATGTCCATGACTCAATTCATACGATATCTTGAAGAACGAAGGAATAAGCTGATCACTTATCTAGGGCTGTCTCTGAATCAGAGTTCGGCAGTTGCTAAGGAAACACTCTCTGGTGATTGTTTGGTTAGTTTATGACTAATAGTAGTTAATGACTTTTCCAAGTGGGATACTGTTGGAATGGGTGCCCAATGTCATAACTAATTACTCATGACTTTCCATTAATAGCAGGGTCCTTTTTGGGTTGCCCTCAATTGTCCAAAGGTTATTAGGATAATTAAGAGAGAGAGATAAATAGTTTATTAATTATTATTTGATAATAATTAATTAGAAATTATTATGGAAATTCTATAGAATTAATTTGTGCCAATTAAAAGTGCAAGGGCTAATTGGTTATTCTTTGAAAGATGAACCAAGGGTTTTTCTCTAAAACCCTAACTTTGGCCCTAAGTTACTTACCACTATAAATAGAGGTCCATGGCCTCTAAATCAAATGTCCCACTCAAGCATGCTTAAATCTCGAGTTTTTCTCTTCTCTCTTTGCTCCATTCCTTGTGGGTACTCTTACTACACTTGGGTGGATATTCCGAAGATTAATAATCTTGGACAAATTGGGTACAAACCATTAGAGGTAATATCCTTTGGTTACTACCTTCCTTAGCGTTGGATCGAAGTGTTCGAGTTCTACAAGTGGATCAATCCAATTACAAGATTGGATTAAAGGTTGGTAATCTCTTTCTTTCTTGTTGTTAATATCATCTACTAAGGTTTCCCTGTAGGGTTTAGTTATATGATTCTTACCATAGTTTCCGTTGCCTTGCTTTGTTTATAGTTCATATAAACCCCATCATAACAGCCCTGTGATTTTTCTAATTAAGCATCGTCCTTATATGATTAAACAATAATATAATGAAAACGTCGTCCTTATATGTTTAAGCAATGGTGTTGTAGTGAAATTATGATGTTAATAACAGCAGCAGACCATATATAATTGTATAAAGGGCTATTTGATAAGTTTCTAACTAGTCTTATATGATGACAAAGGGGAACTTGATAAGTTGTTAATTAGTGTTAAATGATTAAAAGATGCTGTTTGTTTTAATTTAAATCTAAACATAGTATTATATGATTTACTTATGATTAGATTAAAGTTAACTTGTATGTTTACATAATGGATGTTTATATGATTAAATTGCATAATTTTATGATAAACCATATTTCCTTTCTTTTTAGGTGAAGTTTCTGGAACCAAACAAAATGTTCATACAAAGGCTAATATGTTGTTAGATTGTGCACAAGGAGACAATGCGATAATGGAGAGTAAAAAAGGAAAACCAAAGCTTCAAGAAGTAACTGAAGGGTTACTTGTTGGTCCAGAAAGAAAACTACATAAGAAGACGTATGGAATAAAATTGTGTACGACTCCATATCCGCTTTTCAACGCTATCATGTCGATGTCTGATGAACAACTCACATGCATAAAGAAAATGGGATTCGGCGGGCTGACTGGTATGAAGATGGATGGAATACCTGCAATGCTTGGGTTGTATGTGGCCCGTAATTTCGATCCATATAGAATGATGCTGACCACAGGTAGTGGAGAAATTCTTATAACGGAGAAGCTAATTGAAGATGTACTCGGAGCTCCACGTGGACCATTAAGTTTTAATACGTGCTCAATGGAAGACTATGGTCTCGGTGTTAAAGCAGAATGGATGAAGCAATTCAAGAAGGAGATACTGCGTCCAACTGATGTTAGCCGACAAATTATGTTGTCGAACGATGCAAACTGGAACTTCAAGTTAAACTTTCTTGTGGTGTTCACGAACACCATGGCTCGTTGCAAATACAACGGTTTGTGTGATCTAACTGTATTGAGTAAGGTTTCGACAGAAACACGGGTTCAAGATATTAACTTCTGTGAGTATGTCTTCGAAAGTCTGAAATATTGCAAAAACCAATGGACTAGTGAAGAGGCATTCTTCTGTGGTCCGCTTGCAACCCTAGTTGTAAGTCATATTTGATTATTTGTTTGTATGTTAATTTATTAAATTCATAAAACGATTCATATGTGTGTTAATTTTTTCACAGCTTGTGTACGTCGATAACATAAAGTGGGACATACCATTCGTAAAAAGACAACGTCCGGTAAAAAAATCGTGGTCATTTGATATGTTGAGGATGCGTATGGAATCTGAAATAGAGGCAGGAGGACTTGGGACAGCAGAATTGGCAGGAGCATACATCGCTGATGATGATTCGATGGATGATGACACACCAAAGTCGTTGGATAATGTTGAGGTAAATCCTTTTAACATACATCATTGATGTTCATAAAATACCAATTTTTTGTTTTTTACTCTATCATATATATATATATATATATATATATATATATATTAATAAATGAACTGATTATTATTCTTGCATGTTGTATACGAATTTCAATTAATTAATATATATAATGTTGTTTTTGACCCAATTAAATATGTATATATATATTAAATTGAATCATATGTTATGTGTTAATTTATTTATAATAACGTAAATATTAGTAAATGTGTACACGTTTAATTTTGGTTGTCAAGGAATATGTGAAGTTTTTTGAGACTACGTACCAGAAAATTGAAGAATTAAAAAGATCGTTTAGCACCGAAATGGGAAAGGCTTCACTGAGGTTCAAAGGTGACAATTTGATTGAAGAATGGAGAATGAGAGGTCTTTCTATGAATATTGAATCTGGAAAAAGTAATGTCGGTATTGTAAAAGACATTATGGGAGTGTGTGATGATAAAAATGTTCAAGATTTGGCTGCTGGTGATGACGTAAGAGGGGATGGTATAACATGTGAAAAAAAATCCGGTTAATACATTTGAAACACCATCTCAGTTTTTTTCAAGACCAGACGTTTTAAGTGATTGTGAGGAAACTATCCGGGTTTACACAGCAACTAAGAATGCAAGTAAGTCGTCTAAAGAAGGTGTTAGGTCTATTATTATTTTAATTGTGACAAAATAAGGAAAGGATATGCTTTATTGTAAAAGGAAGTTTATAATTCCTTAAACTCTTGTTTCCTTAATTAGACTAGACCTAGCAATATAAATACAAGCTTAGGGTTTTACTTTAAAGAAGTCGATTCAGATATTATTTTAGAGAGAGAGCTGAAACCGTGAATCGTATTGTAATCGACATATACACTTTCAAGAGATATATGACTACGTAAGTTATTTAAATCATTGTTCGTGTCATATTACTTTCATATTAACTGTTTATTGTCATTGTGCTTGTTATAATGGGATCAACAAGTGGTATCAGAGCCTGAGATCACGAGTTTTTACGATTTTCTGAGCAAACCACGAAACAGAAGGTAAAATTATTTTTCTGCTGTTCATTGATTTTTTTTCGAGTCATACAGTGTCAAGCTTTACCCGATAAAACTTCTTATTTTTTTTGTCGACTAACACATATCTGCTCAATGAATTTTTCTCGATCATCATATCAGTTTCTGTGTGTTATTCTCGATTAGGTATATCTGTGTTCTTTTCGATTTAAATTTTTTCTCGACTTATTATTTTTTTTTATCGAATATCCCTTCTGTTGATTGAATTTTTATCGATACAAACTGCTTAAATCTTGAATTTTTATCGACTGCTCTATAAAATATTTAATTCTGTTTATTTAAAATTACTTTAGTTTATTTTATTTACTTTTGAATATCTTTACATAAGAAAACTCAGGAACTTGTGACTCCTGCAGCTTTTCTTACTAAAGATTTCCTTAGTAAAAATCATAAACTCTCGTAAATTTGATATTTTCTGTGATTGAACAAATAAGAAACTCGAAAACCCAGATAGTCTTGTCCATAAAAAGACGAGTTCTTTTTAGTCAAGAACACTGTGTTTTTGTTTTCTGGTTTTTCAATAAACAGAAAACTCAGAATTAAGAATTTTTATCGAATTCTATTGAATCGAATTTTTTTTTTGATCGAGTAAGTCAGTATTCGATAAAACTCTTTAATCAATCTGTTTCTCGAGTATTGTTCACTCGAATTTCTTTAAAAAAAAATTAATTCACCATTTGTTATCGAGTCTTGTTCACTCGATAACTTTTTATATCGAGTCCCACTCAATTCGATAACAATTTTTATCGAGTCTTGTTCACTCGATAACAATTTTTATCGCGACTTATTCACTCGATAACAATTATTATCGATCCTTAGTCATCCGACAACAATTTTCATCGAGCACTTCACGCCCGATAAAAATCCTTCAATCGATTTTTTTCTTTAGTCACTCGATAATAACCTACTGTTTCCAGCGACAACTCAGAAATTTTTAAAAACTCATTGATCGAGGTCCAACCAAACAGTACAATGACCACCCGAGAAGCAATGGCCATTGGATCAGACACCAAGCCTCCAATTCTCTTTCCGGGAGAATATTCTCAATGGAAGGATAGATTCCTTGATTTCATTGAACGTCATGACTTTGCCGATGAGATCATGAGTTCAATCAAAGAGGGTCCTCCTCCGCCTTTTTATCAGGAGTATCCTGCTATGACAAAACAACACACCTCCTACGCCCGCACGAAGGGAAGTTAAACTCAAAAGTTCTTGGGATGCAAACGAGAAAAGGATAATGAGAGGTGACCAACTTGCCCGTTCTTATCTACTTATGAGCCTTCCCAATGAGATCTACATGAGCATTGATAGCCACAAGAAGACGGCTAAAGAAATGTGGGAAGTCATAGAGAAATTCATGCTTGGAACGAAGATTGGTACACAACTCAAAATCACCAACTGCATTTCTCAATATGAAGAATTCAAGGCAAAAGATGGAGAAAGTCTTACGAACACATATACTCGATTTGTACAACTGGTGAACGAACTTAGCAAAAACGAAATTCGTAAGACAAAGATCGAAAACAATGTCAAATTTGTTAGCAATCTTCAACCAGAATGGCGTCGGTTTGCTAATCAAATCAAACACAGCAAATATCTTGCTGACCTTGACCTTCATGAGGTCTATGAAACCCTTCAACAAGATCAAGAGGAGGTTCTCGAACTTATGGGGCTAAATTCCAAGAAGAACCCCGATCCAATCGCATTAATGGCAAAAGAATCCTCTTCCATTCCTCAAGAAATGTTTCCCGAATTAGAAGACGAAGACTTTGTCTATGATCCAGAAATTGCCAAACTTCAACATCAACTGGCCTTCCTTACAAAATCTTTTCAACAAAAGTTCTCACGTCGCTCGAATCCCAATCAACAAAGGTATGCCTCGGGATCGAATAACCATGAGCGAAAGGCAATGTTTGAACCCAAAACTAGAAGAGAAGAACCTCGCCCTACACCCAAGCCTGAAGACAAGTTCAAGGGTGAAAGAAGTTTGTGCTACAACTGTGGCAAACTAATGCAAGAAGCCAGTAGTGAAGGACTCTAACTACTTCACTTACAAACTAATGTTGTCCAAACAAAAAGAAGCCGGTAAAGTCCTTCTAGCTGAAGATGAACAATGGCTTAATCAAGATGATGAAGATGACATGGAAGGGGATACTCAAGCACATTTCAGCTTAATGGCTTACTCTGATGACACTCCTTCTAACGCTTCCGACAACACACCCGAGGTAAGCCCTTCTGACTATGACTCTTTTGTATCTCAAATGCATGATTTAATGTGTCAATTAAAGGAATTACACTCCAAATTGAAAGCCGAGAAACTCTTGGTTTCCAATTTAGAAGCAAGTCTTGAAAATAACCATAAACAATTGCTTCTTATGCAAACCGACCTTGTCACTACTCAAAGTATAACACAAAATCTCGAAACGGAGAAAATGGTTTTAATGGAAGAAAATGAACTTTTCCAAAAACAAATATCTGATCTCACACTCCAACTTCAAACATCTAGGAATGAGACTGCCAAATTTTCATCTAAGTTTGACTTTGTCAGTTTTCAAAGACAAGATTTATTAGAAAAACTCGAAGCATTGGAATTAAAACTTTACAAGCTTGGTCAAACTGAACACACAATTCACTTAAATGCACCGAAAGATTTAAGCTCCAAAGCCGGTTTAGGTTTTGAAAACCCGAAACACATAGCAAAGGCTATCTATAATACTCCAACGATTTATAAATTCGAATATCTGAACCTTGGTCCAGATTACCAAATTCAATTTATGAAACCGGACCCTAGTGTTGAGGAAAGAGAAGAATGGAAAAGACTAAACAAAAACTATTTTCAAATACCTTTCTGCTATCCTCAAGTAGTAGAATAGGAATCTTCAAGTGAATCTCTTCCAAACAACTACTTCCCATCTTACTCCGCCGAAGAACTTCAAAACAAGATTCCTGAGTGTAAACCGTACATTCCCACACTATTTTTAGAAAAGAAAATTCTTCAACTCGAACAAGTGTTGGAATACGAACGTTCTTTGGCGGAAAAGGAAAAGGAAACATTTTTATCTAAAATACAACAACTTGAAAACGAGAATTTACAATTGAACAAAACTCGTGAAAATGATACTATTTCAAACGTTTCAACTTGTAAAGCCTTCGTTAGCAATTATAGATAATTGTGAAGAGTTGTTCAAAATGGACCCACACTCCAATCTTCCAAAACAAAAATGTTCCTATTCCGAAGAACAAATCAATGCTGAATTAGATGCCCTTTCTAACAAATCTTCACTTGAATCGGATGAGTGCTTAAATGATATGTGTGATAAGTTTGATTTCAATCCTGTACTTCCTAATCATACTGAATTCTTAGACAAAGGCAAACAACCTATGGAAACAGTTTCTTTACCTACTGAACAAACGGAGTGTTCCACAAGTCAAAATCCGATCACTCACAATCAAAAGAAAAACAATCAAGTCTTCAAAAACCATACTAACCATGTTCCTTTCACCATTTCAGCGCTTCATACTTTAGAAACCAAGTCGGTTTGGGTCAAAAAGGGCACGCATACTACAAAGCAAACACCCCGCAATGAAGACAAGTTTTTACATTCCAATGTCAAAAGAAACAACTCTAGATTTCCTTTTCCGTATCAAATTCATTATTTAGACATTTAATCAAATTTTCTCGTAATAAAATTTGTTGCTCTAATTGCGGTGTGGATGTTTTTGTTCGTAAAACTTCTATTTATTATGGTTATGGTTATTTTCCGGACATGCATAATTCATTTAATCACAACTTTTATCATTCATCTTCCATTCCTAAATCGGGTCCGAGAAATCAAATGACTAACGCCTATAAGTCTCACCTCAAGTGGGTACCCAAGGGTGCAAAGTCAACTAACCATGATGGACCCATTTACAAATGGGTACCTAAATCTGCTTGATTTTGTGCAGATCGGTCATGTGTGGTACTTAGATTCCGGATGCTCCAAACACATGACCGGCCAAAAGGAGCTGCTTGCCAACTACACTGAAAAGAAGGGCGGATTCGTCAAATTTGGCAACAATCACTTGGCACCGATAAAAGGATATGGTGATATCATTCAAAACAACATCACCATTTCAAATGTCTCTTACGTACAAGGGCTAAGCCACAATCTATTGAGCATTGGAAAATTTTGTGATAAGCAACTCGAAGTCAATTTCCGACCCGATAGATGCTGTGTTCGCACGTTTGATGGAAAGGAGCTTCTAACCGGCACTCGTATGTCCAACCTCTACACGATCGATCTTTCCCAAGTAAACGCCCCATCAAGTGTTTGTCTTCTATCAAACATCTCTAGTCCAAAGACCTGGTTATGGCATCGTCGCCTATCTCACTTGAACTTCAAGAACATCAATCGCCTCTCCATCCACGGATTAGTCACCGGACTCCCATCTGTTAAATTCGACAAACCACATCTTTGTGACGCATGCGAGATGGGAAAGATGAAGAAGGTCTCTCACAAACCTAAGATGATTCACAGCTCGACTCGACCTCTTCAACTCATTCATATGGACTTGTGCGGCCCGATGCGGACTCAAAGCATACATGGTAAAAAGTATGTTCGTGATGGTGGACGATTTCTCTCGCTTCACATGGGTCAGGTTCCTTCGATCAAAGGATGAAACCCCCGACACCATCATCACATTTCTTAAAGCCGCTCAAGTCAAACTAGAACTTACTGCACAAACCATCCGCACCGATAATGGAACTGAATTCAAAAACCGTATCCTTGACGGTTACCTCGAATCGGTTGGGATAACCCACATGTTCTCTGCAGCTCGTACTCCACAACAAAACGGTGTGGTCGAACGCCGAAATCGAAATCTTGTTGAAGCCGCTCGCACTATGCTTACTTTTTCAAAGCTTCCTTTCCACCTTTGGGCCGAAGCTATCAACACAGCCTGCTATACTCAAAACCGATCCATCATCAACAAGCGCTTCAACAAGACACCGTATCACTTAGTCTACGATCGCGTTCCTTCAATCGAGCATCTTCGAACGTTTGGCACATGTTGCTTCGTCCTAAATGAAAAAGAAGATAGTGGGAAACTCAAGCCAAAAGCCGATGAAGCCTACTTTCTAGGATACTCACCAAATGCATCATCTTATCGAGTCTACGTAAAACACGCACGTTGCGTCACTGAAAGCGTTAATGTACAATTCGATCCAAACGCCGAAATGGCTCCTGAACACGACAGTTCCGGACCCGCACTCACCGGTATACTAGCTTCCGATCACATTTGTTCGGAACCTGCTCCCAACCCTGATGAACCTTCAACGTCCAATACTGCCAAGTCAAATCTGGATGACCTATTCGAGTACTTCTACTCGGATTACTTTGCACCGTCCACTGATAATTCTCTCCAGATTCCCCCGCCTACCTTGGAGAATGCCGAGACCTCGGGTCTTTCCGGACCACCAATTACAACGGAAACCGTCTCAACTGCTGCATCTCCAAGCACCTCTACGACTGCTCCTCCAAATCAAACTAGTCCATCGGATGCTCCTCTTGTTCCTCCTGAACCTCAACCGCCTGTTCAAACAAATCCTGCGGAACCGACATCCTCTCCCCCTACATCCATTTCAACAACGCCGGATGTCACAAGTGCCACTAGATCTTCAATCGTGGCCCCATCTTTGGAATCTGTTCAAGATCTTCCCTTAGGTTCTTATCACGATGACACCCCGGATCCAAATGCCTTTCAACCTCTTCCTCATACAACAAAATGGACCCGCTCTCATCCTGTTGAACAAATTATCGGAGATCCAAACCGACCAGTTACAACACGTTCCGCCTCGGCCAATGATTGCATGTTCTCTTCATTCATAAGTAAGATTGAACCCACATCCATTCATGAGGCAATGAATGATCCTGACTGGATTGTGGCCATGCAAGAGGAACTCAATCAATTTGAAATTCTGAAAGTATGGCGCCTTGTTCCCCGTCCACGAAACAAAACCATTATTGGCACTAAATGGATATTCAAGAACAAGCAAGATGAAGATGGAGTCGTCATTCGCAACAAAGCTAGACTTGTCGCCAAAGGATACCGTCAACAAGAAGGCATTGACTACGACGAAACATTTGCACCCGTAGCCCGTATTGAAGCAATTCGCATGTTCTTGGCTTACACGGCACACAAGAATTTCGTGGTTTTCCAAATGGACTAAAGACGGCCTTCCTAAACGGTGTTTTGCGTGAAGAAGTCTATGTCTCTCAGCCCGACGGGTTTGTCGACTCCTCCAAGCCACATCATGTCTACATTCTGGACAAGGCTCTGTATGGATTGAAGCAAGTCCCCCGCGCATGGTACGATAGCCTGTCTACCTATTTAGTGAAAAACGGATACTCCAAAGGTAAGATCGATCCAACTCTTTTCATTAAAAAGGACAACAGTGACATTATGCTCATTCAAGTCTATGTGGACGACATCATCTTCGGCTCGACTAACCCACGGCAATGCAAAGAGTTCTCTGAACTCATGATTGCCAAATTTAACATGAGCATGATGGGAATGATGAATTTTTTCCTTGGTCTTCAAATTAAACAATTTTCTACTGGAATATTCATCAACCAATCCAAATACATCTCGGATATGTTGTGTAAATACAACATGACGTCATGTTCTCCGATTGGTACACCCATGTCCCCGGGTTCAAAACTACACGCTGATCCTTCGGGAAAAGATGTGGATTCAAAAAATTACCGGGGCATGGTTGGTTCTCTCATGTATCTTACGGCTAGTCGTCCGGACATAATGTTTGCCACCTATCTTTGCGCGAGGTATCAAGCATCTCCAAAGGAATCTCATCTTAGTGCGATCAAACGGATTTTCCGGTATTTAAAAGGTACACCTAATCTTGGCCTATGGTATCCCAAGGATACGAGTTTCGAACTAACTGCCTTTTCAGATTCGGATCACGCCGGATGCATGCTCGATCGTAAAAGCAATTCGGGCCATATTCAATTCCTTGGAGACAAATTGGTCAGCTGGTCATCAAAGAAGCAAGCGTGCGTCTCCACATCTACCGCGGAAGCCGAATACATTGCTGCCGCAAGCTGCTACTCGCAAGTAATATGGATGCGCACTCAACTCAAAGACTATGGCTTCTGGTTCAACAAGATTCCCATCTATTGTGACTCCAAAAGCGCCATAGCCATTTCAAGCAACCCGGGTCAACACACGAAGACAAAGCACATCGACGTTCGATATCACTTCATCAAGGATCACGTCGAAAGAGGTACAATTGAACTATACTTTGTAATACGGAACTTCAGCTTGCCGATTTATTTACCAAGGCACTGGATGAGAAACGATTCCAGTTCCTAGTATCCAAGTTGAGAATGCTCAATCTTAAAACCTGATTATCCAAAATCAGAGTGCCTCAAAATCCTTAAAAAACGTCTATCCAAGGGTTTTTGCACATTAACTCGTTGAGTCAATCTGCATAACACTTGGATTCTCATTTTTTAGATTTTGACTTTTATCTTACAGATCCGTATTTTCAATGTTTTGCTTTCCTTTTATTTCTACCTCGCTGTGTATATCACCATGGTTCATCATTCAAGGGGGAGCAACAAGGTACGTTTTCCTACTCATTCACATTCATAGGGGGAGCACACCTCTGTATGCACACATTTAGGGGGAGCCAATTTTTTTTATGTGATTTTTAAGTTCTTAAAAAAAAATTTATTTTAAGTGCAGTTCTCGGCCCTTAAGGGCTCGACAAAAATGGGATTATCGACCCCCTCTGGCTCGATAACCTCCCCAAACGACTCTTGTTAACGGGAAATTTTTCATCGCCCCAATCACTTTCTGCCACGTGTCATCACCCGATGAGCACTATTTAAAGAAATCGGGCCCCTCTCTCAAAGGACCTTTCTTCACAAGTTTGAATTTCCCTCTTTCTCTCTGAAAAACCCTTCCAGTTCTTGGCTATCCAAGATCAAAATCTCCAAACTTCGAGTTTTTCAGATCCGAAAGCAACACCAAGTTCGTAATTCTCCCCTTATCATCTTTAATTCTTGCACTTAGTACTTAAAACTGTTTGCATGATCCATTTTTTCATGATTGACTGTTCGGTTTTTGGGGTTTATTATGGGTTTCCGATTTTGACTGTTCATCAGTCAAAATCGTGGGTATTTAATGGTTTTTAGTCTTAAGTGCTTTACTAATCTTGCTCCCTATCACTAATCGCACCTAGTCATAGGATTTTGCCTTAGTTTTAGGCCCTTTTTGGAATCTGAGCACTTAGAAGTTCTTAGTCTGGGTTATGAGGTTTTATCGAGTCCTTCATGAGCACTTGAATTTTTATCGAGTCTCGATACTGTGTTCAAGAACACCATCTTTTTGCCAAAGTTTTTTTTATCGAGCCTTTATGACTCGATAACATTCCTTGTCGATTATCATAAACTCGATGATAAACACCAAGTGTTTTTATCGAGCCTTTATGACTCGATAACATTCCTTGTCGATTATCATAAACTCGATGATAAACACCAAGTGTTTTTATCGAGCCTTTATGACTCGACAACCTTTGTTATCGAATTTCATAAACTCGATGAAAAACACCAAGTGTTTTTATCGAGCCTTTATGACTCGACAACCTTTGTTATCGAATTTCATAAACTCGATGAAAAACACCAAGTGTTTTTATCGAGCCTTTATGACTCGATAACTTTTGTTATCGAACTTCATAAACTCGATGAAAAACACCAAGTGTTTTTTATCGAGCCTGTATGACTCGATAACATTTGTTATCGACTCACAATCGATCGATGAAACCTACTAAGTGCTCTCATCGAGTCATTTTGGATCGATATCCCACCCTTGCATGGTCCATGTATTCTAATCGAGCCTCATAGATTTGACATCATGCTACATAGATTGATATTTTTTCTAAAAATTGTTCAAGTACTTTCATCGACCCTTAGGCACTCGATAACCTGTTCTTCTCGATTCTCATTGACTCGACAACTCCTCTACAGGTTTGCTCTAAATTTTTCCAAGTCTAGTTGTCGAGTCTCCTTCAATCGACAAACATTTTTTATCGATCCCATTGCACTCGATAACAATTGTTATCGACCCAATGAGACCCGATAAAAAGACTTAGCATTTTTTAAAACTCTCAACACTAACTGTACACTTGGTTTGCCTAACTGTCTTATTTCAGAAACCAATGGCAGCCATGAATGACCCAAACATGTCCGATGATGAAAACCCGATGCCATCCGAACGCTCGACCGAACCAAGCATCAACGCAGCAAACCGGGATGACCTCTTGATGCCACGAGCCCACTTTCGCCAAATCAAACCGAATAACCACCGACTAGACTTCAGCATCACTCTCGAACACCAGATCATTCTCGACATACTTCAGCAACATCCGCTTCGCTTTGCATTTGCACTAGACCACCGAGTACCCATGTTCTACCTCCAACAATTCTGGTATACACTGACTTATCATCCGGACGAAGGTGACCATCATTTCACGGCTCAGATCGATGACTTTATCACCCGCCTAACTCCAGCCAGAATTCGCCGCATTCTCCGCCTACCGCTAGCTACCGCCGAACACCCATACGAAGCTTTTGCAACCGACCAACAACTGGTTGCCGATATACTAGCCCTCGGGTACGAATCCCCTGAACCACTCACAAGTCCCGGTCAGTTCAAGAGGATGTACTTGCCTCAGATTTGGTTCACGCTATTTACCATAGTTAATTGCTGTCTGACCAGCAAACATACTGGCATGGACAAGGCCAGTACGGCGGTTCTTCGGATCTTTCACGGCATCGCATTCAACCGCCACTACGACTACGCGATGCTCATCTGGACGGGCTTTGTAGAACTAGTGGAAGACAAATCCAACTTTCGCGACCGTGCATTCGTTCCGTTTCAGAGGTTTCTTCAACTATTCATCCATGCAATGATGACTTCTCGACCTGCCATTCCTAGAAGAGCCGGAACACCCTTAGGCCCAACCTGTGCTCTTAAATTTCTACGCCTGAATGATCGGGTCTTCCAAAATACCATGCCTATCCCTGAAGCGCTCCTCGCTTATGCTGATCAGAATGCACCTAGTGTAATAGCCTATAAGGAGCGACATGGCTTAATGGCCCAACCACCTCCGGTTGCGCCTGCCCAAGAGCCGATCCAAGAGGAAAATATTGAGGGAGGTGAGGGTCCTAGAATAGAAGAGCAGGGTCAGGATCAAGGGGATCCCGACCAGGGAGATGAGCGCACTGTGAGGGGACATGACGAGGGAGGTGCATCTGATCAGCCCCCCAAACCAACCTACTACCAACCACCCCCGCACTCGACCCATTATCCCCACACCCCGATTCAAAACTTTAGTCAGCCGACAACGTATCCGCCCCCGCTCTTCATCATCGGATGAAGATGCATCCGACAACCAACCGCTCCGTCGTCGCCAACGCACTCCAGAAATAGAGGTGCAAGCCGTCACCCGCATTGGCCCTCAACCCTCTATAACCGAATCCAGCTCTAAAAATGATGCATCAGCAACTGAACCGAATCCTGATCCAATCATCCGTTCACCCACATCCGCTCCTACCCTACCGTCTGATGAGGAACCTCAATTCAACTTCGACTTTGAAGCAAATCCGTCCTCCCCATCTATGTTAGACATATTCCCTGAAACCTCTATTGGAGAGATAAGGAGAATGGAGGGAGTACAAGTTGAAAAAGAATCAGTGAGGATGAGCGAAGAGGAGACAAAAATGATAGAGAGTGAGAGTCCAAAATCCCCCGACCAGGTAACCGCGTCCACTAGCCCTACTCATTCGTTGGGTGTGACTAGTGGACAAGCCGCTGTGGACCTAGCAGCGCAATTGCACGCCCCTCCCAGCCACTCTGAAGGCTCACAACAGCCAAAAGTTTCAACAATACTTGTGAGTCTAGCACCTTATCTAGCTCCCCTCCACTCGGGAGGTATAGCTATTGAAACAAGAGGCAGTAGCTCACCTGCTTCGACTTTGGTTGTGTGCACATCGAGTCTAGAGCCTGCTAGGGGACACGAGTCTTTACACACTGCGAGCCTCCGTGGCCCAGTCGGAACTCCCATAGTGATGTCCATTCCGGACATTCCATGAGGATTGGGAGGAAATCCTACCAGCGCTACATCTTCGCCAATGCTGAACGTAGGTCATACAGTTGAATCAACTGTTATGTCAACGGGCAATCTAAGTGATCCCGGAGTTACCCCCACAGCTACCACCTCTTCGTCCTTCTCTATTCCCCCGGAAGGCGAAGCACTCATTGCGGCTCACTTACAAAGGGCACGAGACACCCTTGCTGAACATCTGGTCCTTATGACAGCCGAAAGAGAAGCCTTTGTGCGCCAGATTCGTGAAGCTGCGCGTCTTAAAGAGCCGACTCCTGTTCACACCGAATCTGCTCATGCAAGCTCCAGCTGTCCAAGCACCAGCCACTCCCAACCGCCACCATCACCCCCCGAAGATCGACCACATTCCCCGCATCGATATGAGTATAACACCGATGAACTCATGTCGATGTTGTATGCTAATCTGCTCGCTGAATCCAATGCCACCGGCCAACCGGAGGATTCACTTGAAGGTCTTCTTCGCCGCAATCTTCAAATCCCCACCGTAACTCGTCACGAGTTCGATGTATTCCGCCACACATAGACCAAGAGCTCGCCGACATGAAAAATGCCCAACAGCGCCAAACGGAAGACATCCTGGGTGCTATTACTGCTCTTCGAACGGAAATCCAAGAGTCTTGCCGTCCGGCAGTTCGTACTTCTACTTCCAGACCTCATCAGGACGACCCGGGCTCCGCTCCAACTCGTCCTGAGGGGGAGACACGCCAAACGACAAGATCACGATCTAGAGCATCCGTCGCCTCGCCCAAGACCACATGCTCAATCCACCCAACAACGGCAACGCAGTTCAACGACTCAAGAGGAAGATACACCAACGGTTGAAAAGCCTGCGGATATCGAATTCGAGAGTACAGCAGCCGAACCAGCCGAACCTACTGAACCAGCCGAACCTGCCGAACCAGAACAAAATGAAGAACGAGTCGATGTTCAACGTCTGCGCAACTCACTTCGAAATTGGTTTCGAGATCCATATGAACCAGTACTTCAAGAACAAGACTATATGAACTTGAGGCACACAGCAAGAAACTATGCCTTAAGGGATCAAAACGAACCAAGACTCCTACCTCATAAAATTCGGTGGCAACGAATGTTAATGGACAGTAAGTCCAAATGGGTGAATCAGCAGATACGTGTGCCATATCTTGAGGAAACCATGGAGAAGATCTTCCGCAAAGAAGCAAAACCTGATGATCTGGCACACATTCATCTAGTGATGGAAATGGATCCTGCTCAAGTTAGAGAGTATCTCCATATCCCGAGGATGAGAGCTTTACCTCAAGCTGAAGTGGTCTCTAGGCACAGGGTTGTCGGGATTTTGAAGATAGACACTGCAAGGATTTTCCAAGTCGAATATCTGATTTTCACTGTTCAAAGAGAAGACGGTAAAACGTATTCCTTCTCTGAAGCCGATTTTGCTAATCTCGATATTATGGACTTGGAGATCATCTACAATGATCTGAGAGATAAGGGCAACCGAAACATACACGAGCAAAGGGCTTTAAGGGCAGTGGTTAGACATGTTCAGAAAGAGCTTAGGTACAGTCATCTTCATGATCTTCAACGAGGAATCGAAAGCGAGCAAAAGAAGATACACATTACTAAGCCTGATCAATCTTTGCCTGTACCTGACAGTACTTTGGTCGCCATTGTCATCACTCGTCCTGTACATGGTGTTGTTTGGATGCATCCTTCTAGAGAAAAGCGGTTTCTCAGATTTCACGAAGTGGCTGCATATTCTGATGGTACATTATGGGGAATTCGGAACAGGCTTGCGTCAGAACTTGCTACAGATAGAAAGAGCGCAACACGGATGAGCAATGACAAAAGAAACTCTCTCTTAGAAGCAATCAAGATAATCGACGACAGAATTATTTATCGACAAACCCTACGAAGATTTGAAGGCATGTTCGAGCTTAGAAGATGAAGACTCATTTTGCCACAAAGGGGGAGATTGTTAGGTCTATTATTATTTTAATTGTGACAAAATAAGGAAAGGATATGCTTTATTGTAAAAGGAAGTTTATAATTCCTTAAACTCTTGTTTCCTTAATTAGACTAGACCTAGCAATATAAATACAAGCTTAGGGTTTTACTTTAAAGAAGTCGATTCAGATATTATTTTAGAGAGAGAGCTGAAACCGTGAATCGTATTGTAATCGACATATAAACTTTCAAGATATATATGACTACATAAGTTTTTTAAATCATTGTTCGTGTCATATTACTTTCATATTAACTGTTTATTGTCATTGTGCTTGTTATAATGGGATCAACAGAAGGTGAATTTTTTTTAATACTATAAACCTTTGTTTTTTAATATCTGGTACATATTAATCATCCACGATGTACTATTCCATTAATCATAACAGTTGTGAAGTATGATGCTATGGTTGCAAAATCAGCAATTATAGCATCTGGAGAGCATCGGGGAAACTCGTCCGTTACATACAATCGCAGTAAACAAGTGGACGACATTCCAAAATTTAGTCTTGGGATGACACAAGAGTTTGAAGGGGATGATGCATTACATGCCACGCCCATAGATCAACAAATAAAATCGACTATATCGGGAATAGTTAGCAGTGTCTTTGACACGGAGACAAATGTGTTTGAAGCGGGTAATCAAGTACCATTGGTAGTCACACCAATGACAACATTATTTCTACAGGCTGCTGATACTTTAAATATCACGAATGATATTGAGTCGGCGGCTACCAAACAGACTGTAGGAGGTCGGGACATAAAGGTCGGGTTAATGATATATTCTCCCTATTTGAAGCGTGCTGTTGATGCTAAGGACGTGCGTACAAAGGACGAAACAATATTGTCAAATTGGATATTTTCTGAAAAAGGAGATCCAGAGTAAATGTTTTTTTAAATTCTTATTCACTTTATAATAGACTTAAATCATATATATAATTTTAGTTAAATATATTTGTTTATACCCTGTTATATATCAGGGAAGAAGTATTCAAAACAGTATGCAAGACAGTTGGGAAAAGGGTGGAATTCGGGACATTTGGAATTAGGAGGCAAATTTCAGACACGGTCATAAACGTATGGGCTCACATTCTGAATCAAGACGAGCAACTCAGAGACAGATCATCCCCTTACCGCCTGTTCTGCAAGTTGAATACTATGGTTTGTTGCCTCAATCATATATATACTATTATATAAGTTGATTATTATGTGTCATATTGTTTGATTTTTTGTATTACTGATTTGAACGAAATACAATTATTTTTGATTTCATACCCAGAGTGAAGACATGATGCCCCCAAAGATGACATCCATTCAGATGATGAATGCCTTCAAAGAAAAATTTCTTGGCTGCATGCAGAAGGTGTCAGATGTTATAAACCTCAGAATTGTTGACATGGTGAGCCTGTAATAATGATCCCATAATTTTCTTAACAGATTTGAATGTACTACATTTGACTTTGTTTATTATCGTTTAAATTATCAACGTTGCCACACTTTTTTTAGGTGTTCTTCCCAATGTCTAATAAAGGACAATACTATGTTGTTGTGTATAATTTGAAGAATCCAAGTATTGTCATATTGGACAATGTGACGACTAACCTTTCAATAGCTGAAAAGTATGGTGAACTACCGACAATGCTGGTAATTTGTTTGTACACACTTCGGTGATTAATAGAACATTATATATGATGTTCACAATTTAGATATGTGTACGTTGATATAATTTGTTGTTTTTTTCAGAACGGTGCAATGATGAATTATTTGAGATTGGTGAATCATCCAAGGGTGAATAACATGGCAAGGTTGGAAATTACTAGGTATAAGCTGAAGTGGAGAACTGTTGACAATACAATTGATTCAGGCATTTTCCTAATGCGTCACATGGAAACATTCAAGGGAGAGACAGTAAGCAAGTATGATTTGGGCTTCCACAAGGAATCTTGTGTCCAGACAGTACAAATTTCCAAGTTTCGCATTAAATATGTCACCAAAATGTTGATATCGACATATAACTTTTGGAGGAGTAAGGTAATATATCATGCAACTAGGTTCCACTCGGAAGAGGTGAAGGTGACAAGGATGATGGTGAAGGAGGCAGGTAAAAAGAAAAAGGCTGCAATTGGTTGATCTTTAAGCCTTTGATTGTGTTTTATAGTCAAACAACTTTTTGATATATTGCATTTTGAAACTATGGGGTTAAGTCATTTAGGTTTCGTGTTTTTTTAATGTTTTACATTCTATGTTTTAATAAAGACTTCACTAGGTTTGGTTTTTGTTTTGGGTTATGTGATCATAAACTATCAATCGGTTTAGTTTTTTTAAGTTGGTACAGTTATTATGGAATGATTCATGTCTTACAAAATTCGACTCTTTATTTGGGGTTTCTAAATACAGATGTTCACACTAATATCATGTAGGATAACACATTTAAGTCTATGGTAATCATGTCAGATTTACATAATTTCGATCTAAATTATGTAATTCCATTTTTCATTGTACTTACCGCGATCATCGATTTATTCAGTGAATGTAAAGTCATGATAGAGTGTATTGTCAAAACAGAGTCACTGGTAATAAAAAGAAATACATTTTACTTAAACGATGAGCATATATGATAACAGGGTGTTTGTATAACATATCCTAGGTTTTGTTTTTGTTTTGGGTTATGTCATCATAAACTATTAATCGCTGCAGTTTTTTTTAAGTTGGTACAGTTATTATTGAATGATTTTTTGGGGTACATAACATCATCTCCTTATTTGGGATTTCTAAATACATATGTTGATATTAATATCATGTAGGATATCACATGAAGGTCTGTATAAATCATGTCTGATTTACCGTAATTAAGTATTTCTAGTATGTAATTTCATCTTTTATTGTACTTGCCACGTTCATCGATTTATTCAGTTAATGTAAAGTCATGATAGAGTTTATTGTCCACACAGTGTAACTGGTAATAAAAACAAATACAATTTATGTAAAGGTTGGTTTCTCAATGGTAACTGGTTAATTGTATAACATATTGTATACAATATATTTACAACTATTTATCATGATATGATATCAACTAGTGTTATTATACTTTATCAATCGTATAAAACTAAAAAATATTAATGACACACAAACTATTGAAAGTTGAGGACGAATATTAAGAGAAGGAGATTTCATCTATTATAAAGAATAACATAAGAAGGTAAACATTTATGATTCGACAAAATAATACTTCATACTCTTATGCTAAAATATTCCCCTTAAAATTTTTATTTAGAGTAAACAAGAATAAAAAAGGTTCATGCAATGATATAACATATTAATCATCAATGTCTTCGTTCGTGGCTTGTATTGTTGGGCAATTCCGAATGTCATGGTTCACTAGTTGGTTGCATTCCCGACACTTCCTTTTGGGTCGCGCATTTTTGGCAGCTCGCTCCCCCCTGCTTTTCAACCGCTTTCCAGTCCCACACCCTTTGTTTCTAAGACCACCGGGAGCACGAATTTCAATTGATGTTGGCTTTGACACACCTAGTAGTCGTTCAATATCAGCCTCCTTGTTGGATAAAACTTTCTCGCCGGGAATATCGGGTGAAACCTCCGCTTTAATAGTACGAAACTTTTCTAGAAATAAAGTAAGCTTCTGTTCATCACCGTAAATTCGATTTAAAACCTGATCGAACTCCAACTGAATGTCATTTGTAAGTTTGTCGGATACGTCGTTACTTCCGGGTTGTATTCGACGTGTTCGTAGCACATCCAATGGAATAACACCTCTTCTCCATCTTTTGTTTACATATTGTAAAGGTATCTCCTCAAAATCCAAATTAAACAGAACTTTGAATACATGGCAACACGGGGTTCCAAAATACTCATAACGCTGACACGAACAGGCAATAGATCCACATGCCTCATTATATGAAACATGTGCCCAATTAAATCATATACTGTCGTGAAAAGGATGCTTATAAAATTATTGTTATAATCAATATGAATCAACGTTTTGCAATACTGTATAGTTCGAAATCATGTATGGGTGTATAACATTATATTTAAATAATCAAATAATGTTATGCGCAAATGATTGTTATTTAGAAGTATTTACGTTAACAATCATATATGGTTAAACAATCATATCATATTTATTTAAACACCCCTTTTTTCACGTCAGCATGTATAATGTTTATATTGAAATTGTTACTATAGTGATATATTTACCTTAAGTTCTGCCTTTGTTTTGAATTTCTTGTCCTTTTGCTTTATAGTGAATACTTGTACCCCTTCGTTCTCGACAACATTCCATTGTGAACAATATTGATCACCTTTGATTATCTGCTTTTGAACCTCGAAGAAAACAGTCTTAGTATATATCATAGTTGCGTGACGCTCAATATTCCGCTGAGTTTTAAAGGCAGGAACAGTTGTGTTTGTAGAATGTTCCTCAATTCTTTGAATGTGCCTCTGTCTGTCCATGGAGGTGTCATGATTTAATATGAATTTCAACAAATCATTTCCATAATGCGGAAACTCCTTGAAAAATGAATTCATACTCTCTGAATGGGATGTAGTCTTCATTAGTCCGCACATCAGTAAATCCTTAAAGAACCCCGGAATCCACTTATACCTTATCCTATAAACTTCAGAAAGCCATGGATGATTAATAAAGTTGAATTCAGCCATCAAATCTTTCCACTTTGTTTCAAATTCTTGTGGTCCAAGTTATACACTCCATACGAGTTTACACAACCGATCACGAAAGTTTGTATTTGCCAATGTGTCGGTGCTAACCTGAAATGATTCAACAACAAAAAGGCCTTGATTAAAGACATGTATTAAAAAACATTAATGATTTAACTATATCATTCAAACAAAATTAATTAATCTTATATATAAGATATGATTTGATTGTCGGGTAAGTACTACTTACTCTCGAAGGCAACTTCCCCATAATGTGCCACATGCAGAGCCTATGCCTTGATTCATTGAATACAATAGGAAGCGCCTCTCTGATCGAAGCATCTTGATCGGTCAATACAAGCTTTGGTTGTACACGATGAACCTTTAGAAATGCTTCTAACAACCAAGTATACGACGGAAGTTTTTCATCACATAATATCCCAGACCCAACAACAACAGTATGTTTGTTGTTGTCAATCGCATGAAAAGGTACATAAACATAACAATGCCTGTAGTATAATAAATGTGTTTCATTATTAAAAACAATAAATTTCATATTATAACTTTATGTTTGAGTATTAAATAAATAACAAAACACTTACTTGTTAGATTTATATGTCGCGTCGAATGAAATAACATGACCAAACTCTGTGTAGTTGAACCGCATTAACTCATCAGCCCAAAAAAGTCCTTCAAGTTTACCGTCAGATACCTTGAATTCGAAAGAAAAATTCATCCCATTTGAGACACGCTCGTTGAACATGTTCACTACCATTTGAACATCACCATCACCTACAAAGGAATCAAGATCCCTCTTAAAATTCTTATAATCAGTGCGACTGGATCCAACTTCTTCGTAACCTCCCTTTAGGCACACTTAAAGCTGATGTGCCCTGGCAGCTCCTATGTTTGCCCTTGTTACACGTTGTATGAAACATTTATCCGCAAACCTCATTCGTCTCCTATTGCGGGATAAAATCCTTTCACCCTCATCATACATAGGATGGTTGTGCGTACCATTGAAGTGATATAGCTTATAAAGGTTTTTTCCAGCCAACTTTCTAAAACGAACTTGTGCATGACATCAGTTACTTTGAAATTGGAGTTACGAAGCGACTTTCGGTTATTATTATCATTCGTGCTGTCAACTTTCCTTTTGTTAGGCAGACCGGCTCTGTGACAAAGAATGTATTTCAACCGCGTCGTTTTATCGGAAAATTTCTTCTCGGTTGCTAATCTTATATCGAATCCACAATGTTCTGCGTATTTATCATACATGTTAATGCAATGCCCGATTGATTGAAACATAGAACCGACAACTGGGGCAAGACCTTCGGGTACATTTGGTACGACATTTATAGGAATGTTGTAGCGACCAACAGATGACGACATTGATGTTAAATCATCGTTCGTTGCTTTCGTGTTCAATTCAACGCCATCATCATATCCTCCATAAAAATCTACACATTATTAATCAAACATACCCGACAAATAGCTTCGTCAGATTAAAAGTAAAATACAAACAACAACTATGAATAATAGAAATAGAACTTATCGACTTTTTGCATTAATCATTCATGATTAAGTTGAAGAATTTTCTATGTGTGTAAACGTACACCATCCCCTTAATTCCAGATTAGGTATTCTTCAAAATTTTCACTATCTTTTATTAGTTTACACGAATAAATCTGAAAATATCAAAGGAACGTATACACGAAAACTAATATTGTGATTATTTATTTTCATAAAACTTGGAGAATATTAATATTACCTTCAAAATCAGAGTCGCCTTCATGTTGAGTTGAGGGGTGATTTGCATCTGGGTTTATGTCGTCCATGGCCGATTCATACATATCTTCTTCATCAACTAAGTTTGGATGCTTACTTTCTTGGTTTTGATTGACATCCATAACGTCGGTTTTTGGTTTGAATTCTTAAACCTTGATACTTATTCGATCGTCTGATGCCTATTTTTCTATTGCCTGTCTATTCCAGAAATATGAACATGAACGATCTTGAATTTTTTTGACGGAGATTTGATTATGTTTACCATGAAAATAGGAAATTCTGTTTGAATAAGTTTGATTTTTTCAATTGATTACGTGATAATGATGTATCTCATATAATTAGGGAATATTGTTTTTTCCTTAATTAATGTATCAAATCAAATGACAATTATGCCCTTATAATGAAAAAAGAAGAAATTTGGATAATTATTAATTTGATTGGCTTATAATTGTTCCTGTATTCCTTTAAAATATTTGTGTTCCTGTATGAACCTCTTTCTCTCTCTATACATATATATATTTATTTATATATATAGGGGAGTTATCCGTTGCAAACCGATTAATATTTGCAAACTTTGCAAACCATTATATTAGGAAACATTGAGATATTTATGGATATTTATCATAATTTAATAATTTGGTTTTCTAATTCAAAACCATGATCATAATTAATGAATCAATCATCTTCCATATATATCTCAACCAATAATTAATGAATTAGGATATATGTCCATAAATATCTCAATGTTTCCTAATATAATGGTTTGTAAAGTTTGCAAATGTTCATCAGTTTGCAACGGATAACTCTATATATAAGGACGGGTTCAAATGAGAACTCAAATTTGGCTATCAATGTGAGGACAAATCAGAGCGCGACACGTATCATATTCAGACAGAATAATCAAAGAAATATTCAGAGTGAATATAGTATTTATTCAATCCGAATAATTTACATTCAGTCACGTGTCACGCTCTCATTTGTCCTCACGTTCACAACCAAATTTGAGTTCGCATTTGAACTTTCCTCTCTATCTCTCTCTCTCTCTCTTTATATATATATATATATTATATATATATATATTATTATATATATATATTATTATATATATTATTATATATATATATAATACTATATAAATTTATTTATTTATCTAATTATCTTTTAAAAAATTTAAAAATCCTAATCGATCGTGCTTCTTTTTATCTAATTTCTCAGCATACGAACTATCGATTTATCAATCCTCTAAATCGAGTGAATTCATCCCCAAAATCAATTGGATATATATTTTTTGCATTATAATTAAACCCAACCAACTCGAACCCAAAACAATCCAAATCCAAAATCCAAAGATCGGAACTTGATTTCCAGATCCAAAATCTGATTGAATTTTTTATTTGTTCGTCCTGATACCCCTATTAGGGGGTGTTTGTTTTAGCTTATAAAAACAACTTATTGACTTATTCCGATGTGGCACCGGTAATAAGTCATTTTTTAGGAAGTTAAGAATTTTAACTTATTAAATTTTGATAAACACTTTTCCAGGAAGTCAATAAATTATAAGTTAATAAGCTCATCCAAACACCTCCATTTTACCAGCCATTTGTTTTTTTTTTCTTTTTGAATGGCAAGTTAGAAGTTAGTAGTTAGTGATTCGAACCCACAGTGACATCCATATAGGCAGTATACGGGACCCGAACCTTCGCCTTAGGGGATAAACCCACACTCCACCACCATTTTTAGGAAAACCACCACTCTCAAGCCTCGAACCCAAGACCTTGAGGATGTTGTAAAAACCCCGGTACCGCTAGGCCGGAGGTCCTTTGGTACCAACCATTTGTTTTAAAATCCATTTTTTTGTTTGGATTTGTTGAAGGATAAAGTTGATTGGGGCCATTCTGGGCCTTTGTTAGTTTGGGCTAAATAGTCTTGGTGCACCAATTACCATTGGGTAACCAAAAGAATCGACGATAATTAATTGTTTTTAAGATAGAATATAATTATTTTGATCAACTTATATATATGTTTCTAGATCTTTTTTTTAGTGTTGTTAGTTTATCACAAAGTGAGTTGGTCATATACTTCACGTTAACCATATGATCATGATCTTAGCTTGTAAGCATAAAACTATAGACCAACTTACTTTTAAGAATATGTCATTTTTTAAAATGCTTTAAGACCAAATTGAAATCGATGTTCATAATGTTACAACCTAGGTGATTGATCGATTGACTTTTTTACTTCATCATTTTTGATAGTTCGTTTAATTGGATTCTGATACCATAGTCGTGCAAGCAAGGATCAATGATGGGAGTTTTGTGACAGTTAAAGATGAGCCGACATGACACAACACTGCATGTTCTTATAGATAAAAACTATATAGGTTTCCCAATAGACTAAGTTACACGTGCTTAAGTTTATAAAACCAAACGATTGTACGTATTATGTAAAAGCTCTACGATAAGTCTGTAGGTCGATTTAAGACGTTTTAAAAAGTTTTTAGGATACTTTTGAAATAAAGTGTACTATTAGTTTTTTTACAGGACTTCTTTTTATAGTAAACTTGTTTTTATAAATATTTTTTCAATAATGGTCATATTAAAATACTTGTTAAGCCTCCAAAAGTATCCAATTAATTTATTGCAAGGCTTATAAATAGAATGCACAATTGTTTAGTTGTATAAACCTAAGTCCTACAAAGCAGTCTATTAAAACACTTAGGTGGCGTTTGTTTTTTATGAGATGCTAAAGTCTGAAGTCTGAATTCAGTTCTGAAATGGTTATGAAACGTCTAAACGAATCAGATATAAGTGGCGATTAAGAGCTTAAAATGAAAAAACAAATAAGGCCTTAGACATTTTTGTTGTCCTCTAAATCCGATCCTGTTCTAGTGTAATAATAATCATCATCCTTGGTGTTTGGTTCTTGAGATTTGGTATGCAGGCGGGACCCGATATGATTGGACAAAACACGACGGGACAAATGAGAGTGAGGTTAGCAGGTGAAAGAATTTTGTGGAATGTGTTAGGGTTTTTCAATTTCACATGAATAGTTTAGTAATTCGTCAATCTTTTCGCATCTTCCTAATTTTTGTTCCACTTATTTGATGAAACAAAAAAAAACATTTTTGTTACATTTAATCTCATCATGTCCTAGTATAATATCACATCAAACATAAAACAACAAGTTTTTATTTTGTTTTAAATACACTTTAACAGGGACGGGTTCAAATGAGAACTCAAATTTAGCTGTGAACGTGAGGACAAATGAAAACGCAACATGTGTCATATTCAGACTGAATAATCTAAGAAATATTCAGACTAAATAAAATTGAATATAGTGTTTATTCAGTTTGAATAAGCATTATTCAGACTGAATAAACACTATATTCAGTCTGGATATTTTTTTGATTATTCGGTCTAAATAATCTATATTCAAACACGTTTTGTCCTCTCATTTGTTTTTACGTTCACAATCAAATTTGAGTTTGCATTTGAACTTTCCTCCACTTTAATATATATATATATATATATATATATATAAACAAATACATCATCTACAATCATAAATATATATAAACAAATACATCATCTACAATCATAAATACAATATTCCTCAAAGAATAGTAGTATTGATATTGTTGACCATGGTGGGATACCCACCCACTAAAACTAAAGATAAGAAGAATGAATACTACAAAGTGTTTGTTATTTGATAAGTTGATTGGTGTTCATACTTTGCTTTCATTGAAAACCAACCACATAGTCAAAACCACTAAAAAGGGTATTTAAGTTGCTAATGCTTTCTTGACACGTGGAATTAAAATGGAACGAAATTAAGCCCTTGCCATTTTAGTATAAGTATGCAAACCTTTTTTAAGATAACCTACTTAATTAAAGAAAGGGGTGGTTGAGTATGTAAGTATACAATTCAAAAATATTGAGCCTTTTTATCCGTATACTAGCTGATAAGTTAGTTGTTAACTGAAAAACTAGTTAATGATAAATAAGTTAGTTATGGACTGATAAACTAGTAAAGTTTGATTAAATTTAGTTGGTAAGCAAGATTACATTAAAAATTTGAAATTATAATCAGTTTTCCGATTTCTTAATTTTCAGGGTTTTAATTACCATATATTAAACCATTCAACGTTTTGAATATGATTGTTAGTATATTGTGTGATTGAGAAAAATCACTAAGTGGGCCTGAGGACTTTTGTGTTCTTTTTCATTTAGAGGCATTCCAAAAGAAAGGTCGGTTCTCCCTTTAATTTGTCAATTTGACACCTACATTACCATTGCCACAAATTCAATTGGTGCATTTGTTTGGTCAACTTTGCAGACTTTATAATCATTTCTGAAATAGTTTGCTTCCATTAAAAGTTACACAACATTACTAAATCTTTTAAAAAATCAGATGTTTGAATGTTAATTTGTCTGTTATAAGAGTGTTGTCTTTCATTTTCTCTATACTATGTTTGCACGCCTTAAATAAGCGTTATGTGACCAATAATGATGGAAAACAACGTACATCCGTCATACCCTTTTGAATGGTATCAGTCGATATCAGATCTGTTTGGTTGAATCGTGTCCCTGCAGCATGATATCGACACATAGGGTTTGATAATGAGAAAAGCAACAAGGGGTACTCATTTTTATGCTTTTGGGTTGATCAAAAGCTACCATTGAAAGGCGTGGTTTTGTCCACATGGGAAAGTGTCAACACTTGTGCAAATATGAGGCATTGAGACATTGCTTTATATACCATCCATCCTTTGAAATTATAAATTCTTCATACAACTGTTATTATAATATAGGCAATGAAAACTGTAAACTATTTTAAATAAATATTTTATTTTTTCAATATTTTGTATGCAGAGGAACCCAAATAACACAAGTAATCACAAGGGTGATGTCCGATTGGTTTGAGTTTGAGCTTTAAAAGTCAAAAGTATCTGGAGGTCCCAGGTTTGAATCCAAGGAGAAAAAAAAATATCCTTGTGTCCATGAAGGTTTAAATACGATGACTTCAGCCTAACTATAAAACGAATGATTACCCTGAATTAGTCGGCTTATATAACAAGCTGGATATCCAGATTAATAAAAAAAAAATAACACAAAGTTTTCAATCTCTTGGAGTAACTCCAACCTCCACACCAAAAATAACACCACTATGGTGAATTTGTAGCATCTATATTTTTCTTTTTCTTTTCTAAACAAACACACACACATACATACATAGATATATATATATATAGAGAGTAATAATAAAGTTAAAAACATAAAAAGGTTACAAATTCGTGAAACCCAATATAAAATAATTACATGTGAAAAATCTATAATTTAATATATTATTTGACATATGTTTGTGTTCACCTCATAAAATAATTACATGTGAAAAACAATATTTGATTTACATAGTGAAACGAAAAATAATCATATGGTGAAACAAATATATGTGAAGTTTTCACATGATGAAACAAATATATGTAAAATAGTATTTTAAATTCTAGTATTTGATGAAAATAAATCATAAAAAAATTATTTTTATATCGATTTTCAACGGTTTGTAACATTTTTCTGGTTTTTATTTGATTTAGTTTCTCTCTATATGTATATATATATATATATATATATTATTCTAGTTAATGTAATAACATGTTTCTCTTTATCTATATTATTTTATAATATATTATAGTAAATTATTTAATTTTGAATAATACTTTATTTTGTAAAAACAAGTTAAACGTAAAATGGGAATGTTCTAAAAAATCACATTACTAAAAAACTAGTTATGATTTTTAAAATTTTATTGAAGTTATTAAATTAAGAACATGTGATTCGTAATTTTAAAACACAAACATAAACTAAGTACTAAATTTAATAATAAAATATTAATGAACATATCAAAGATATACCATATTTGCAAAATGGTCGTAGAAATGAATAGTAACACGATAGATTGACGGTCTTTTTCATATTCACTATTTTTATATAATTCTATTTTATTAGAGTGAAAATCAGATAAAATAACATTTTAACAGCCAATAATAGAACTATTAGAATAACTTTTAACTAATAACAAGCTCATTTACCTTACTCATCAAAAAAGTTACGATTACAAGAGAAAAAAATGTAAATAATCCATATTTTTCATTTTTCATGTTATCTTCGTTTGTAAGCCTTCTTATCTCAACAACCAGTCCCTTGTAGTCTCAGGGACCGTTTGGCAATTGCAAAATGGTTTGGTCATTGGTGCAAAATGATTAAAAGACTCTTATGATATAGTGCAAAATAAAATATAATTGTTTGGTAATTGTTCAAGATGAAATTTGGGCTGTTAATGGTTAAGGGATGTCCAAGATACAAAATGATTCAGAGGGTTTTGGAACTATTAAAAGACAAACTTATTTTTTGCCAAACAAGATTTACCTCTTAGCGATTCAGAGACTACCTCTTCATGGAACTGTTAAGAGGTAAACAAACAACCCCTCAGTCTTATTCATTCCTAGTCCCCCGTTTTTAGGGAATCACCATTTGATATCAGATCGTTAAGATTACTATAGATTAAAGAATCGTTCAACAAAAATATTAAAATAACAACAATTTCAGTTGGGTATTTTTAGGTTGGTGAAACTTATTTAAGTAGACGTAAAGCTTTGAATTTAAATCATACTTATGGAGTTATGGGTCCCCTAAAGAACGATATTAATAAACAAATAATAAAAGTCTTATGTGTCAAACGTAACCAGAAAAACGTCTTACAAAGAAGGAAGAATCTTTTATTTTAAGTACTCGAATATTAATAAGAATCTGAAACAATTTTTATTTTTTATTTTTTAAGCATATTTTGCATTCATGCAAACTATGCCATTTATATCAATCCAACATACTTAACATCTAAAAAGTTCTTTTTGCTTTTATATCATATTAATCAATTAATTAATTTAATTAGTTGATTAATTAATAGTGTTTTTATTTTTCTGTTATTTAAATTGGAAATGTATGGTGCAGCACTTCCATCTCCAAATGGGGCGGCTCATTATATGATTTTTTTATTCATTCTTTTTGGGCACATACAATGATGCCATTGGTTCGCAACTCTTGCTTCCTTTTTTTTTTCTTTGGTTACACACTACTTTTTTGTTTTTATTTATATTATTATCTGTTTTTTTTCCTACATTATTTAAATCAATGTTCTCCTAATTATAAGGTCAAACTTAACTTTTATGAAACAAGTTAAAACTGTTTTAATACCACAAATAGAATATATAATATATATATATATATGAGCGGATTCAAATGAGAACTTAAATTATGCTGTGAATATGAGGACAAATGAGAGCGCGACACGTGTTATATTCAGTCTGAATGATGCTTATTCAGACCAATGTTCTAAATAACTCGTTATGGCCTCGTTATGGCCTCGTTATGGCGTCAAGGTTTGGGGTCACTGCCACGTTAACCCCTATGGCTCCATTCTAAGGCTTGACTTGCATCTTAACGTGTTATAGCTCGTTACGACACGTTATGGCACGTTACGACGTGTTATTTTATAAGGCATGGGGTTACTTTAATATATAATGTGCACGATAAGTAATAATTATGTACAAGATCTAGGACTTAAAAACTAAAACCTTAAATAGGTAAATACTTAATGACATTCTCGTACACGAAACGTCGAACACGCAGTCTTTGATCATAGAAAAAAGTAGTGAGTAGAGATTCAAGATATTTAATCCGAATTTGCATTCTTGATATAATTTTATATAAACTCTATATGTTTGATGTCAATAGTTTTTAATTTTTTTAATTTTATTACTTTGTACGAATTTAACATGTTCTAAAGTATTATTCAAAATGCTAACAATACAAGGATGGGTAAGTGTCTATATGTGTGTGTATATATATATATATATGCCGCCTTAGGGCACGCCTTGAAAAACGTTATGCCTCACCGTAACTCCTAAGGCTTGAGGCTTGACCTTGTCGCCACGTCACGCCTCACGCCATTTAGAACCTTGATTTAGACAATAAGCATTATTTAGACTGAATAAATACTATATTCAGTCTGAATATTTCTTTGATTATTCACACGTGTCGTGCTTTCATTTGTCCTTACGCCACAACCAAATTTGAGTTCGCATTTGAACTTTCCTCTATATATATATATATAGGATGTTTTCAGTTTTTGTTTTTATTACTGAACCTGACCCCATATATATATAATATGGGGTCAGGTTCAGTAATAAAAACAAAAACTGAAAACATCCTGGAAGCCCTCCATCTGAACAGTATGCATTTGGTAATTTGTAACATGCATTTGTACATATGTACCAATAGATATATATATGCATGTGTACATATGCACTAATACATATATATGAATTGGTGCATAGAAAAAAATCAGTTTCAATCGCTTGTATGCAGTTATGCATACCGTCTGGATGAAGGACTCCCAGGTGTTCTTCAGTTTTCTCTTTTTTTAGCGTTTCCCCTGAACCCCTTGTTGGTCCCAATAAGGGTCTACAAGAGTTAAATGATAACTAAACAGTTTGTAGGGGGGGGGGTTGAATACAAACACACATATTTTGGTTTTTAAATGAGTTTATAGATTATAAACAAATTTACAGTTACAAGCGGAATTAGAACAAGTTTAAAACCTATTCTATTGTAACTAAGAAACACGAAGTATGATGCACAAGAAGATGAAAGAAAGAATAAAGAGGGTATAGGTTAGATAGAAGCATGCATTAAGATGAAGAAGATATCTCCATCTTATTTATACCCGTTTGCCTTTAATGCAAGACAAAAGGTACATGCCACGTGTCAAGCTTGGAAAGGAAGCTTGTCCTTGTTAATAAGACAACCATGCTTTTGGCCGAATATGAACAGTACCATATCAGATATGATGGGGACATAAGAGACAAGTCGTACGTCCTTTTCTGACATGGTTCTAGGTTTGACTTTTGTGCATCGAGGATAAGATCAATCTTTAATCTTGCAAGAGAAGCTTCATTTGATCGCTGATACTGAATCTTCAAGGATGAACTTCAGTATCGCTGAGGCTTCACAAGACTTCACACTTTGAGTAGACAATCGCTGCTATCGCTGAACCGCTTCAGTTCACTTAGCTGATTATCTCTTTCTTCAGTTAGACTCTTTGACTTTCGCTGAATGGTCCTCTGGTGTGATAACTGATCTTTAGGTCTTTAGAGATAAGCTTGTAGTTCCTTGACCTTCAGCGATCGCTGATGGCACTCAGCGTGTGCTATCGCTGATTTGAACAGAAGCTTAAGTAAGGAATTTCACTAAGTATAGTAAAGGAATCATATTCAAATCACGGAGAGGAGTTATGATCAATAATCTCCCCCTATTTGATTATGATTAAGCAACATAGGAAAATTGCTTAAAGAGACTAGTAAAGGACTTAGGAAACATTTAAAGAAAAATTTTCTAAGTGCTAATCTGTAAAGTCTTTTTCAGCTAGTCTATTATCTGAATTGAGTTTCATTTATAAGGATATGAAAGCACAATTTTTACAAGTAGATAAGCTTAAAGTACATTCACTGATTGATTTTTCAGAGTGAAAGATCAGTGAGTTAAGATAGAGTAACGAAAATAGAACTCTTATGTTCATTGTCCCTTTTACTATTTTCAGGGATCTTTTCAGTACTAGGATGGAGTAAAGTACTCTGATTGTATTTCATTAATAATAATCTAAGGAAATTACATAGAAATGAAAACACAATAATTAAAAGTAAAGTACTTGTACACTGAAGAAATATTACAAAGGAAATAGAAAACTATGACTAGTCAGAGATATTCTCGTTTCTTCTTTGTAGCTCATTCTCATAAAGCGTCTTCTGTTGATTCATCAGAGGAGTATCTGACCAGCAGCGCCAAAGCATAATCTTTATGAGAGAGGATGGGGCCTTGTGAATTTCTTGGTTTTTGAAGAGTCCTAAGAATCCTTTATTATCCAAGAATATCATACCAGGTTCAGGCAGTGAGATGATTTCATCTTCTTCATATCTTCGGTCTTGAGGGAGAGAGGTACAAAGCATTGATATATCAGGGAGCTCAAGATGACCAAGAATGCTTTGATAATCAAACTTAGTTTCATGCTCATTCTTAGCAATTGAACTTCCTTCAGCAGTTGATCTTTTCTTCTTGGATGATTCAGGGAGGGGGGAACTTGCACATGTTGTGACATTCTTTGCAGCAACTGATCCAGCACACTGTCCACCACGTCCTTGAATTTGGATTTGGAACCCTGAGTGGCGTCTCTGATTTCTAGCCATTCATTTTATCCATAAATTCCTAAGAATTTGGCTTATTCTCTCTCTGTTCTGTTCGTCCTTGTCATTCTTACATATACCTTTGGACCACCTCTGTTGGAGTGTCGCCCTTGGATAGTTGCATGAATGATTTTGGCTTTAGATCTTCGAAATTTCAGCCTGTCAGTGCACCAATCAAGCTCTTTGTCTTTCTGCTTAGTGGCTTCAGAGGTAAATGCACTTAGGATCTTTTGTTGAGCGAGAATTGGATCTACATTTATGTGCTCTTGTGCAAGTTCTTTCTGTACGAGAGCTTCAGCGACCGTTTCACTCTTTTTCAACTGTTGTCGAGTCGCCTTATCTCTTGCAGAGTCTTCCCTGAGTAATTTTCTTGCTAAGGCATGATCATTCTCAGTTTGCTTTATTTTCTCATCCCTGATTCTTTGTGCTTCCAATGCTTGTTCTCTCTCTTCTCTGGACAAAAAGTAGAATTCACCTACCATCCTTATTGGTACGGCTTCAATGGGTTCAGCTTCAGGCACCCTTATTCTTCTTGCTTCGAATTCCCTAAGGAATTTTATTCGCCTTTCTTCTTCTTCAGGCTCGCTTATGATCGGCTTTTGAATGCGACGCCTGGGAATAAGACCTTCTTCTTCTTCAGAGTCAGTTTCAATTATGTACATAAACTGCTCTTCAGAGGAAGGTTCCTTCCATGAAGTTGAGTCCTTTGGGGGACGGGGATCACTGAGGGAAGGAGAGGAGGAAATAGTATTGTCAGAGGGAGTTTTTATGGGTGAAGAAGGGAGTATGGGGGTTTCAGGGAAAGGTGCAGAGAAAGGGATAAGAGGAAGAGATACCTTAATTGTGGTCTCCCCCTCAGATATAGGGATAGTGGCATCCAGATCTACCACTTCTTTTCCTTGTCTAAGGGACCGGATTGTTCCTGAGAAGTTTGTGGTCCGTCCCCTAAGGGCTCTTGATGAGCGACACCAGGTCTTGACAATCTGAAGTGCTCTAAGGCACTTCCAATGTCGTCGTCATCTTCATCATCATCCATCCCCCCATAGTGAGGGATAGGTTCTTCATCATCTTCTTCATCATCATCTTCTTCTTCTTCTTCATCAGCAGCTTCAGCTTCAGGCCGCTGGATGTAAGGAGAGATTCTTTCTTCAGGGAACCTCTTGTATGCTCCGAGACGAGTTCGTCAGTAAACTCTTTGGCACATCTCCCCCCCCCCAATGTTATCAGGAGGTAGACAATGCACCATCAGAGTGCGAACGTTTGTCTGAACGTCCTTCAGCTTCTCCTCAGTTTCTTGAAGCGTGGTCCGATCAGCAGCGTTGAAAGACGAGGAACTTGCCTTAGAGAGCTTTGTGAGCATCTGCATCATTTCGGATTGAGTCTTTTGAATAGACTCAAGGACGTTTGCTTGAGCAGCAACCTTCTGCTCCAAGTTTGTCAGGGTCTGATGGAAGGCCCTGTTATCTTCCTTCAGGCCGAAAACGTCAGATATCCGGTTGCTGACGTTAGTCTTGATCGCTGGAGTACCAACGATCCTTCTAAAGATAAGCTCGACCGACGTCTGAAGGTTGTCCACCCTAGCCCTTATGAGAGCACATTCCTTGACCAGATAGTCAATTGCAGGGAATGTAGGGTTGGGAAGGACAATGGGAGGCAACTCGGTGACTGGAGTGGGAAGCTTGGGAGCAGCCATCTCTGTCTTCACATCTCTGAGCTTTGCGGGAGAGGGATGGCCATGAGGAGACTTTCCCATATCCTTGCTGATGGGAGGAGCGCTGGTGGTGGTAGTTGTCGTCGCTGAAGTAGAAAGAGAAGCGACACCTGATGATGGTTTAGATAATGATGCCAAAAACACATCCGGATTAGAAGACGGATGAAAAAACTTATGTGTCTCCCTGAGAGTATCTTGAGGATTACTCTTAGGGACTACATTTGCAAAGGTAGTGTCTAGAGGATCACTGACTAGTGTCTTAGAGTATCTGAGAGAGATACTCTGAGGTCCTTTTAATTTGCCCTTCCAAAACTCAGATTGCCTGAACAATAATGAGGTTTGGACTGCGTGCATTTCAGCATTATCAGGGATAGGGACAACTATCGCTGAGTCACTTGCTAAGGTGAGGACCAAAGAAGAGGAGATAGAAGTAGAAGAGAAGGCTGTGGAAGTAGTACCTGATCCAGCTTCAGCAGAGCTGGCTAAGACACCCTCAGTGACCGTAGTCGCTGTTGATGTAGGTAGTGCTGAAGAAGCAACAACGGATGTAAAGACCGTTGAAGTGGTTGTAGCTGCAGTTGGTGTTGGTAGAACACCGAAATCAGAGAGGGTGGTCTTTTGAGAGACCAACTTCTTTGGCTTCTTTGTTTTGGTTGCGATGGTCTTCTTATGACCATCAGTTGGTTGTTTCCTCTTAATACCAGCAGTGTCTGGGTTGCTCGCTGTTGGGTTTGCCAGCGAGGTGGACACTGGAAGAGGTGCTCCAATCACCTGCAGCATGTAGGGTGTGAAAGGAGCATCACCTGGACGTTCCTCAATGTCCAGGGACTTCTTCCCTACTACCGAGAAGGAGTGATCGCCGACCTTCGGGTATTCTTCCCCGAAGGCAACTTCCATTATGGTCGCGAAGAAGCGAGGATAAGGAATAATAGGATGTCTGGTGGCGGCGTTGTTGCGACTGACCATGTCGCTGAAGATGTAATCAGCGTAATTCAGGTTGTGGCCGGTGCAGAGAGAGTAAGCGAGGTCTTGAAAGTGCTTGCTCGCTTGGTCGTGCGAGCCGATCTTCGACCCCAGGCACTGGATTACCTGAGTGAAGATATACTGCCAGCGAGCAGGGAGCCTTTTCTTCTCTAACTTAGAGCCCACCGTCTTCAGAGAGGGATCCCAAGAGTATCCAATGGAGTCCAAGAATGCATCAATTTGCATCTTGGTGGGTTCAGCACCCCATTGTTGGTTCTTAGGGCGTACAGGGAGACGCAGAGCCTTCCTGAGAAATCCAGCAGTGAAGGAGAAGAAACCTAGTTCTGGAATCTTGAACCCAATAGCAGGGAGTTGGGTTCCCTTGTTAGTTGTCAACATGGTACAGTGAGCCGTGTACCATAAGGCCTGGAGATGAGAAGAGATACCCACCGGGTTGTGAACGAACGCATACATCAGAGGGCATGCCTTGATGAAGGTAGCTCCTTCAGTGAATTGAGGGTGGTCCGCAGGGATCTCTACCAAAGCGATGTAGTTGCAGGATTTGAAGACGACTCTTTCCAAAGGGAAATGACATGTTGGTGCAGCGACCAGAGTAGTGTCTTCAGCAGCAGAGGAGGTTGCAGCAGTCTTACTTGCAGATGCCATTGCTGTGGGAAAGATAGGAACACCAAAGAGGTAAATCATGGTTTTATACATAAATGTATAAACCAGAGTTTGGTATAAAGAATACCAAATTTAAGATCAAAGAGAACAAATATTTTGATGAACAATATCAAAATGTTTGTTATAAACAATAATAATTGATAGAGATATCATAATAGCTTCAAAAGGCACTGGGTTCTTAAATAGAAAAAGATCTGAAGATGTTCTGAAGACACTTCTGAAGAGGTTCTGAAGAAGTTCTGAAGACACTTCTGAAGAAGATCTGAAGGAGTTCAGAACCTATTCTGAACTTGTCTGTTATGAATGCTATGTTACTTTAGTCTTTCTATTGTATGTATAAATAGATAGTTAGTTAGATTGTTAGAACCAACATTTTCATAAACCTTGTAAAGACATATTCTGTAATACAGTACATTCAATCAATACATATTACATTTGGCTATTATCATTCCTGTCATAATCTTTTCATATATTGATATCTTGATTGTTTGGGTCCAAACAATTGGTATCAGAGCCAATTCATCTGTTCTTGAAGCTTTGGGAAAGAACTTGTCAGATCTGACAATTCTTGGTGTTCTTGATATACAAAATTCGAATTCAACTCTGGTGAATTCTCGATCTTCTAACAATCAAAGATGTCTAATGAAATAGTCTCAATCGGATCTGAAACGAAACCACCAACTCTCTTCTTGGGAGAATATCATCAATGGAGAATTAGAATGATTCAATTCTTGGATAACATAGATGAAGCCTTAATGCAATCTATCACAAATGGCCCACTAGAGGTATTTGTTGAGATTCCAAATTCAGGCCCGAATCCACCCCTGAAATCCCTGCATCAAGAATCAAGAAGAGTCCTGGAATGTACAATCCAGCTGAAAAGGCTCAAATGAAAGTTGATAGAAGAGCATTAACTTTACTCACCATGGCAATTCTCAATGAGATATTCAATAGGGTTGATAGTTTAACTTCAGCAAAAGCCATGTGGGATGAAGTAGAAGCTCAGATGCAAGGAAGTACAAAGGCTCAAGCACAGAGATTAAATATCTGTGTAGGAACATATGAAAATTTCAGATACAAAGAAAATGAATCTATCACTGATACATATCATAGATTCAATAACATTTTGAATTATCTAAGAAGAAATGGTGTTCAGAAATCAAATTCTGAGATAAATAACAAATTTCTGAACAATCTGGGAAATGAATGGTCAAGTTTTTCAGATAATATGGTAACTAGGAACTTGTCTAGAAAGACAATTCATGATGTCTATGGCATATTGTTCCAACAAGAGAACAAGATCAAAGTTAGACAATATGAACAAAAGAAGACACAAGAAACAGTTGCCCTTCTGAGCAAGAACTACAATAATTCTTTGACCATTGCTGCCAAGAAAGTTTGTGAGATCCCAGAGATAACAGTTTGTGATGGGGATGAATCAGATGAGGAGCTTAAAAGGATTTCTGATAATATTGCTTTAATGACAAGGCAATTCAAACAAAAATACAATAAAAAATATCAGAATAAACCTAGATCTGAAGTTGGACCTAAGAAAGGTCAAGAGACTGGTCAATCTGAAACATCTGAACCAGCAAGATGCTTCAACTGTGGAAAGCCTGGACATTATGCAAGACAATGCAAGATGCCAAAAGTCAAGAATTCAGCTTATTATGAGAAGAAGCATCTATTAGCAAAGAAAAAGGAGCTTAATCATGCTCTAGTGACCAAGTATGAAAAAGACTGGTTAAACTGGAGTGATGGAGATGATGATGAAGAAGTTGCTCACTATGCAACAAATTGCTACATGTGTCAAATGGATCCAGAAAGACACTGAGGTATCTTCTTCATCTTCTGAACAAAATTCTGAACATATTCTGAAATTAATACAAAAGATTCAGAAATGACAAATAAATTTCAAAATATGTTTTCTGAATTTGAAACACTCAGAAACAGAATTAAAGGTGAAAGAATTTTGGTCAATCAATTCAGAGCTGAAAGTCAAATATATAAAGAAAATTGTCAAACGGTGAACGTATTCTTGAAAAAGTTTCTGAAGAAAAACTTGTTTTAAAAGAAAAAATGGATAGTTTACAAAAAGAAGTTATAAATGAAAAATCTGAAAAGGAAATTCTAAATGTTAAGATGAGTTTTCTGAATCAAGAGAGACTTGATCTTTATAAAAAGATTAAGGAATTGGAAGCTTTGAATTTTAAAAGAGGACAAACTGAACAAACTCTGAATATTTTAATTAGTCACGCTCAGAACTCAAAATTTTACAATATAAAAGCAGGTTTAGGATATAATGACAGTCAAATTTTAAAAAAGGCACCTGCAAACTTGTATGATTATTCTAAAATGAAAATTTTCAATGAATCAAATACATGTGTCATTTCCAAACCTGTAAACTATTCTTTGCCTGAAAGAATTCCTTTTGTAAAATCAGAGACTTTATTTTCAGAAGAAACACCTCTTAAAACTGGTGAACCAGAAATAATCTCTGAAACAGAAGAAATGAATATAATTTCAAATATTTGTAAATCTTCTTAAACAAATATTATTTCTGAAGAAAAATCAGAAGTAATTGTTAAGTCTGAAATTGTTTCTGAAGTTACTTCTGTAATAACTTCTGAATTCAATTCTGAAATCATTTCAAAAGATACTTCTGATAATAAATCAGAACATGAAGAAAAATATGATGAATTCTCAGATATTGAATCTTTAGAAGATATTGATTAGAATCCCAATATATTTTTTGATAATTCTGATAATGAGTCTACAACAACAAAAAATTCAAATATTTTTGCAACAAGTATGACTCAAAATAAATTTTCAGATCTAATAAATGCTTCTGATTCAGAAGATGATGACGATCAAATGGTGCAAGTCATTGATAAAAATGGCTATTTGGTTTATAAAACTCAATCATGTATGACTGAAGGAGAAAAATTAAAATCTGAAGTTTCAAAGATACCTTCAGAATTGTTTGATCATGTGTTTTTAAAACCAGAATATCAGAATTCAGATTTTTCTCCTACTAATACAAAAATTTCATCAAATTCAACACCATGTTCAGTAACATCTTCTGACTTCAACACCAGAGTTAAAATTTTTGAACAAGGACAATCCTCAAATTCTCTCTCTGAAGTTCAGAAAATTAACTCAAAATCTGAAGATAAACCTAAAGTGAACAAAAGAATTTCTTATACTAATCCTCATTTCTTATCTTTTACAGAGCTATCCACTTTAGTATGGAGAAAGAAAGATGAAAGACTGTCAAAAGGTGTTCAAACAAGATCTGCAACATCAAATGAATGTATGTATGTAAATTTCTTAAGTAGCATGGAACCCAAAAAGCCATATGAAGCACTTCAAGATCCAGACTGGATTTTAGCCATGCAGGATGAGTTAAATCAATTTGAAAGAAACAAAGTCTGGAGATTGATACCAAAGCCAAAAGGTAAATCTGTCATTGGCACAAAATGGGTGTTCAGAAATAAAAAGGATGAAAATGGAATTGTTGTGAGAAACAAGGCAAGACTTGTAGCTAAGGGGTATTGTCAACAAGAAGGAATTGATTATGATGAAACATTTGCTCCTGTTGCTAGTTTAGAGGCCATTAGAATTTTTCTTGCCTATGCTGCTCATAAAAACATGAAGGTATTTCAAATGGATGTGAAATTTGCATTTCTGAATGGTATTTTACATGAAGAAGTGTATGTTGAACAACCAGAAGGCTTTGTAAGCAAAGAATTCCCAGATCATGTTTACATATTAGACAAATCCTTATATGGACTTAAACAAGCACCAAGAGCATGGTATGATACTCTTACAACTTTTCTTCTGAGTTCTAAATTCAAAAGAGGTACTGTTGATACAACTTTATTTCTGAAAAAGGAGGGTGATGATATGATTTTGATACAAATCTATGTAGATGATATTATATTTGCTTCTACTAATCCAAAATTTTGTAGAAATTTTGAGAAAATCATGCAAACAGAATTTGAAATGAGTGTGATGGGAGAGTTGACATTTTTCTTTGGTCTTCAAGTTAAACAACTTCCCACTGGCATATTCATTAATCAATCTAAGTATGTCTCAGACTTACTTAAGAATTTTGACATGACTGATTGTTCAAGTATTCAAACTCCAATGGCCACTGCAACTAAGTTAGAACCTGATCTAAATGGAAAATCTGTTGATCAGAAAAAGTACAGAGGCATAATTGGATATTTGCTTTACTTAACTGCTAGTAGACCAGATATAATGTTTGCTACATGTATTTGTGCCAGATATCAAGCTAATCCTAAGGAATCACACCTTCAAGCTGCAAAAAGAATACTTAGATACCTAAAAGGTTCTCCTTCATTGGGACTTTGGTATTCTAAGGATTCTAGTTTTGAACTAACAGCATTTACAGATGCAGAACATGGTGGTTGCAAATTAGACAGAAAAAGCACTTCTGGATCATGTCAGTTTCTGGGTGATAGACTAGTTAGCTGGTCTTCAAAGAAACAAAATTGTGTTTCTACCTCTACAGCAGAAGCTGAGTATGTAGCAGCTGCAATATGTTGCTCACAAGTGATCTGGATGCAAATTCAACTAAAAGACAATGGTTACACTTTCAAAAAGATTCCTTTGTATTGTGATTCAAAGAGTGTCATAGCCATCACTGCCAATCCTGTTCAGCATTCAAAAACCAAGCACATTGATGTAAGATATCATTTTATCAAAGATCATGTGGAAAAAAGTTAATATTGAAATGTTTTTTGTTCAGACAGATTATCAGTTAGCTTACCAAAGCACTTGATGAAAAACGATTTAACTTCTTGGTAAGTAATTGGGCATGATGAACATGTCTATGTAAGTATTACACATCACCTATACTCTAGAAGTTACATTCTGAGGTTTTTATATCAAATTCTGAATACTTTGCTCTTCAGAATTACTTTGCATATTCTAAAGTTCAATATTCAGATCTTTGCTTCTTTTCAAACTCAGAAGTATATCTCTTCTGTATCTAGGTTGATTGTACTTTAATACTTGTGACATCCGTCAAATTTAAGCTTCTAGATTAGTATTTATTAAGCCCTTGTTAGTGTTATTTTAGATAAGTTATAAGAATAGGAGTTAGTTAGATTTGATTGGCCGAAAAATTTCTAGAGTTCCCGATAGTTGCTTAGAAAGTCCGGTTCGGACCCGTAATTATCTGAAACGTCCTATATAGTGCCAAATGCTCTAATTTATATCCAAATTACATAAAATATATAGTTTTAGTGTTTTAAATATAAAACTTTTATTTTTATAGAATTTAACCACTTTTGGGCTTGCATTTTGAGGAAAAAGGTCAAAATTGAGAAAAATGACATTTTAAAACATTTTGGGCCTTACATTTATTTAATTTAATAAAAAAAATATATGAAACACCATGGTTTTGGCCCCCATGGCGGCCTCCCCCCATACCCCACATATAAATACAATTTTTTTTCTAAAATCCCTCATTTTTACATTTCAAAATCAAGATTTTCCCTTCTCTCTCTCTAAAAACTCAAGGGACACTCCAAGAGCATCTCCTTCTTCCAAACTCCAGCCAAATTCAAACTCATTTCATCATAAAAAAATCAATATTCATCAAAGCCTTGAAGCTCTAGTCATCAATTAAACAAGGTAACAACTTTACGCTCATCATTTCTTACAAATTTTGTTGAAAACCCTATTTTTTTTGGTGTTCTTTGTTGTTTTTCAACCATCCAGGAATTTGTTAATTCTAAGGGGAGATTATACACCAAGATATGTGAAACATATCTATGATAGTGATAATCTATGACCCAAACACATAGAACACTATAAATCTAAGCAAAAACACATTTGCATGGTGGATTGGTTCATAAAAATGCATTTTTGGTGCTGACAGATTATACATCAGTGATTATGTCGCCCATTTCTTGTAAAATTTCTTGTTCAAAAGACATGATTTTTCTTCTAAAAGTTTATTTATTGAGTTGGGTTTTAATCCAAGTGGTCTCTCTCAAAAACATTGAGTTTTGACCCCCCCCAAACACTCAAAACAAGTTGGATGTGCATCTGGGAGTTTTTCAGTAGGTAAACCCTACTTTAAACAACCATAACTCTCTAAATAATCATCCAAATCACTTGATTTTTTTTCTGGAATTCAATATACTGAGTTACTTTCAAATGCATTTGGTCTCATTCAAAAATATGAAGATTTGACCATTTGAAACCTTGAAACAAATTTGTTGTGCAAAGAATACAATCTGGACAGATTGTTGCATGTGTATTAAAAATGCTATAACTCCCTCAAAACTCTATGAAAAAGGATGATTTTTCTTTTGAGAGTTATGTTTATGAGTTATCTTTACAACCAAAGTTGTTTCACTAAAAAATATGAAGTTTTGAACCTCTAAACAACCAAAACATTTTGGTTGTGCAACAGTGAACTCACCAGTAATTGAACCCTACTTTGCATGTTTGTATCTCTTTGATTATTTAGTCAAATTGCATTATTCTTCTTCTAAAGTTTTCTTTTATGAGTTAGGGTTCATATGAATCTGGTTTCATTCAAAAATATGAAGTTTTGAGGTATTAACCAACTTATTTAAGTTGAAAGTGCAATATGTCAATCAATGACAGATGTGTGCATGCAACTTTGAGGTGTCATATATCCTTCATAACTCATCCAAATTGAGTGATTCTTCTTTTATAAGTTCCCTCTATGTGTTATGTTTACATTCCAACTGGAATTTCTCAAAAACATTTAGTAGAACTCCTCAAATGGTTGTTTTACTAACAGTGTGTAATCTGCCATATCTGCTGTGTCACATAGTTTTGTGTAAAGTATTTGAACCCTTTTTACATCTCTTTAGAGCATGAAATTTGGTCAAAATGACCTTAACTCAGTAAGGTATCATATATAAAAATATGGAAAATTCTATAATTTTGGATATTACTCTAAACTAACCATTTTTAAGACCTATAGTTTCTGTCAGAAAATGAAAATGCTTAAATGTTTGATTTTATGAATTTTATTCTTTTGAAGGACTATAATGTTACATTTTCGGTATAAATTATCATATTAAAGAGCATATGTGCATTATGTATAACGGGACTATAGATAATCAAGTTGGACATATAAGGACTTATAAGCATTCTCTTAGCAATCGTTAGTCATATAAGTGGTCATTTGGGTATTTTGCTTTGATAGGAAAGCGTTAGGCGTCAAGCGGACGTCTCTTGTATTTAATTGGAAGCATTTGCTAAAAGGTGAGTATTCATAGCCCCTCTTTTAATGTTTTATACGTTTTTGGGTGAAAAGCATGTTTAAAGTTGAATCTTGATTGATTTACGTAAAAGAATGTGAAATTGTTGATATGAGCACTAAGGCATGTACACTAGTAGTTTGTATTTGAGTAAAATGTAACATAAAAGTTTGTACACTACTATTAACTCAAGTGAGGAGCCGAGGGTATTTGTGGATAGCGCTATTTGGACGGACAATCCCACCTAAAAACCGACAAAGTAGGGGTGTGGATAGCAATCCCATCTAGAAACTACAGGTAGGGGTGCACTATACCTATAAAAACGAAGGTTCTACATATGTGGGGTTTTAGTCCCACCGCTAAGGTAGAATTATAAAAAGATATTTTTGTGTGGTCGAAAGGTTTAGGGGTGGCTCGATACTTGCTATGAACTAGAGTACATTATGCCTTGACACGTTTCTCAATACAAGGATTAATTAAATGCTCATAAATTTCACTATTTTATACTTGGTGTGAACGTTCGTTCCACAAGAATTGAAAACTGCATAAAAACTGTTTTGTGCATATGAAAACCTGTGAACTCACCAACTCTTTGTAGTTGACCTTGTTTTTATCATGCTTTTCAGGGGTAATAAGTAAGCTTCTGTAGATAAAGCTTAGTAAGGATCCAAAAGTGTACCGCGTGAAGACTTGAACGTTTTTGCAAAGACTTCTTTTAATTATGGATTGTTGTAATTTTACTTAAAGAACAATATGTAAAACTTCTATTATATTCTAAATGGATATGGTTGTTTATCTAAATCTGTGGCTGTGTCATCGTTAGAGTTGTCGCGCCTCGTGTTTCCGCTTTAGCGGGGTGTGACAGATTTGGTATCAGAGCCATAGGTTATAGAGAAAGTTGGTTTTCCTTTGGAAAGCCTCAACTATAGCCAAAAACAACAATCAAAGATTATAAACATAGTATTATTATGACTGAGTCTGGGGTGTATTATTGGACCTCAATTAAACAGAGTCTGATCACCTTTGTTTGATTAAGGGACGATGCATACAAACTAGAAATAGTTATAGTAAGAGTATGTTTAAAATGATTTATATATATATATATATATATATATTTACAAAAATCACGCGTGGTACGGCTAGCCAATAGTGTAGTATAGGCATCTACACTAATGCGCCTAGAGATTAGGTACACTATTAACTACCTGCATACGTAGACTCTAAGAATTGTTCGTATCTCAGTATCACGATGTCATCATCATCATCTTCGTCTTCTTCTAGCATGGAATACTCAGCCGACAAATCGGGATACGTTACCGGACGTCCCCGCAGCAATCCATCCCACAACAACACTAATCCCGAGAGGGAAATTACTAGTGAAAGGAGGCAGAACAACCAACTTGAAGCATCACCCGCTTCAGCATTACCTCAACTCGCATCAACAAATCCCGAAACGAACTGGGTACGGACTAGGGAAACTGCTAAAAAAACGGATATGAATTCCTAGGAGAGTAGCACTAACGTCAACGCAACTCCACACTAGGACACCCTGGTGGTACAAGTAGTACCAATAGGATACCTGCTCGGCATGAACCAGGAAGAGGCTCGGTGTATGCATGCCATGTCACTAGATATCCATGATTGCGGAGCTAGGGTATTAGCAGGGACAGTCATTGACAGGTTTAGTGGAATTGGCTGACCTTGTGTACGAGTGTTCAACTCGAGCTTGGTAAAACGCCAATGCAGCCAGGAAGACTGCAAGAAGAGTGGAGGTTGTGTGCTTGATGGCCAGTGTTATGGTGACAGTGTTGGTATTACTAGTCCTGATCCTTGCTTGTTTTTGCTGACGTGATCCCCTTGCAAACATTTTCATTTATGAATTATGTACTTTGGATTTCCGTGAATGTTTACTCGCACTTTAAGATCATGTGGTATCGATTTTTTTTTTTTTTGTGATGTTCTTTGTAATATTTGAATTTTGATGAACAAGTTCTCTTATGCAAACTTTTAAAGTGACATGATCACTTATTGTAAATTTAAATTCTCAAATTTTTGAAACATCAAAAATCTACAACTAAATTTAAAAAAAAAACAGTTTTACAATCAAGGTTGTACAAAATTTTAATCAAACCAAATTTTTTTTTCTTCCAAATATGTTTCTAAAATCTTGCCTACAAGGAGATCCTAATGCAACATGGGAGAGAATCCTGAACACTAAACACCGAACATAACACAACTCACCGCACAACGAATTTAGCAAGGAAAGAGGGTTGGTAGTAGTTCATGGAGGAATTAGAAACCAGCAAGAAATTTTGGAGTAAGGACCTTAGGAACATAGGCAGCATCGTGGACCCACATCGAAGTGTAACAAGTTTTACACTCTCTATGCGAGCCTGCCTTGTTTGTAAGAAGATAGGGCACCACACTAAGAACTATAGGATGGACAAAGGACTCCAGGAAGGAAGAAGAGCGTGTTTTGAGTACAGAAGTCAAGACCACTTCCGGAATATGTGCCCAAGGTTGAGTAGAGTAACAGTCAATAACAATATCGGGAATCAGGCAACACGAGCTAACCAAGGGAACCAAGGAGGACAGGCTAGAGGATAGACATTTTCTATAAGAATAGAAGAGGCACGTCGGAATCCTAACGTGGTCACAGGTACGTTTCTCCTAAACAAACAGTATGCAACAGTACTATTTGACTCTGGAGCAGATAGGAGTTATGTATCACTAGAATTTAGGCCAAAGGCAAATTTAAGATCCCAAAAGTTGAAAAGAGGTATACGTTATTGAATATGCCATCGGGCAGGAAAGTAGAGCCAAAGACGTAATTATGAACGATACCTTAAATTTGGCCAAAAAGGACTTTGGTATGGACTTAACTCCAATCAAGTTAGGAAGCTTTGATGTAATTGTGGGTATGGACTGGTTGTCCAACAACCGAGCTGGAATTTGCTGCTCTGAAAAGATCGTTCGAGTTCCACTACTCGAAGGAGGAATTCTTGAAGTACATGGAGAGAAGCCAAGAAGGAATATTAATAAAAATGGTGACGTGTATGAAGATGCGAAGATATTTGAGAAAGGACTGCATTGCATTTTGGCTCATGTTGTGGATAAGAAGAACAAAGAGAAGAGTATTCAAGATCTTCCGATAGTACGGGATTTTCCGGAGGCATTCCCAGATGAGTTGCCGGATTACCCCCACCAAGACAAGTTGAATTCCACATTGACTCAATTCCAGGAGCTGCGCCTGTGGCGAAATCACCTTATGATTTGGCACCATCATAAATGAAGGAATTATCAGAACAACTTCGAGAGCTGCTCGATAAAGGATTCATTAGGCCTAACTCTTCACCTTGGGGAGCTCCAGTTTTATTTGTTAAAAAGAAGGATGGGTCTTTCCAAATGTTCATCGACTATAGAGAACTCAATAAGTTGACTATCAAGAACCGATACCCACTTCCTCGAATAGATCACTTATTTGATCAAATACAAGGTGCTACATACTTCTCAAAGATCGATCTTCGATCGGGGTATCATCAAATGAGGGTCCGTGTAGAGGATATTCCCAAAACGGCTTTTAGGACTCGCTACGGCCATTATGAGTTCCAAGTTATGCCCTTTGGATTAACAAACACACCAGCAGTCTTCATAGATTTGAAATAGAGTATGTCGACCATATCTAGACAAGTTCGTGATCGTGTTCATAGATGACATACTCATTTACTCTCGCGATAAGAAGGGGCAGAAACAACACCTGAGGTTGATACTAGAATTGCTCAAGAATGAAAAGTTGTACGCCAAGTTCTACAAATGCGAAATCTGGATTGGTGATGAACACTTTCTTGGCCATGTAGTAAATGAGAAAGGAATTCATGTCGATGCGGCTAAGATTGAAGCCATTAAGAACTAGGAAGCCCCGAAGACACCAACAGAGATTCGTTAGTTTCTTGGATTGGTAGGCTATTACCAGCAATTTATCGCAAATTTCTCCAAGATCGCAATCACTAACGACACTAACCCAAAAGGACAAGAAATTCAATTGGGGAGAAAAACGAGAGGAAGCATTCAAGACACTTAAGCACCAGTTATGTAATGCATCGATTTTCACACTTACAGAAGGAATGGATAACTTTGTAATTTACTACGATGCTTCACATCAAGGATTAGGATACGTACTAATGCAAAAAAAAAACAAGGTTATTGCATATGCATCAAGACAACTGAAGGTTCACGAGAAGAATTACACCACCCGTGACTTGGAGTTAGGAGTGGTGGTGTTCGCACTTAAAATCTGGAGACACTATCTTTACGGCACTAAATACACCATTTTCACGGATCACAAAGCCTTCAACACATCCTTGATCAAAAGATGCTCAATATGAGGCAAAGAAGATGGGTTGAGTTACTTAGTGACTATGATTGTGAAATAAAGTACCATCCGGGTAAGGCTAACGTAGTAGCCGATGCATTAAGTAGGAAAGAAAGAGTAAAACCGTCAAGAGTAGAAGCTATGGGAATGTTTGTTCAGATGAGTTTAAAAGCTCAAATTCTTGAATCACAAGAAGAATCGTTGAAAATAGATAATCTGAAGAACGAGACCCTACATCACTTGGAAAATAAATTTCAAACAAAGTCTGATGGGGTACATTACCTTGAAAATAGAGTTTAGGTACCAAAGGTTAGTAATATACGATCAACCATTTTGGATGAAGCCCATTGATCAAGATATTCGGTTCACCCAGGAGCGGATAATATGTACAAAGACCTAAAGGAATAATACTAGTGGCCAGGAATGAATAAAGACATTGTTTTGTGCGTAAACAAGTGCTTAACCTGTGCTCAAGTCAAGGCCGAACATCAGAAACTAGCCGGTCTACTTCAGCAACTCGAAACTCCCCAATGGAAATGGGGCAAATAACCATGGAGTTCGTAACCAAGCTACCCAGAATTGGGAAAGGACATGATTCTATATGGGTTATAGTAGATCGACTTACAAAATCAGCTCATTTCATTCCCATTCGTGAAGATTGCAGTATGGAAAAAAAAACGTGCACAAATTTACATTAATAAAGTCATTTCGCGTCATGGGGTACCTATTTCTATTATCTCGGATAGAAGTACTCGTTTTACGTCACAATTGTGGCAATCACTCCAAAAAGCATTGGGTACGCAATTGGATTTGAGCACTGCATATCATCTTCAAACAGATGGACAATCGGAGAGAACCATTCAAACGCTAGAGGATATGTTGCGTGCGTGCATAATAGATTTAGGTGGGAGTTGGGATACCCACCTGCCACTTGTTGAATTCTCCTATAACAACAGCTACCACACCAACATTCAGTGTGCGCCATACGAAGCCTTATACGGATGCAAGTGTAGATCACCACTTAGTTGGTTGGAAATTGGTGACAGTAACGGCGGCCGGTCCCGATATCATCCAGGAAACCACTGACAAGATCTCAATTATCAAGGAAAGGCTCAAGACAGTAAGAAATCGTCAAAAGAATTATGCGGATAGTCGGAGAAAGCCGTTAGAGTTCCAAGTAGGTGATAAAGTGCTTCTGAAAGTATCACCAAGGAAAGGACTAGTACGCTTCAGGAAGAGAGTCAAGATGGGTCCTAAATACACTGGCCCATTTGTAATACTTGAAAGAATCGGGCCAGTGGCGTACAAGTTAAAGTTACCATAAGAGCTCAGTGCCATTCATGATACATTTCATGTATCGAATCTCAAGAAATGCCTATCTGAAAAATCGTTAGTATTACCATTGGAGGAGATTCAAGTCAATGAACAAATACGCGTTATGGAAGAACCAGTTGAAGTTCTTGACCGAGAGATCAAACGATTAAGGCATAATAAGATTTCGATTATAAAAGTTCGTTGGAACTCAAAGTATGGGCTGGAATTTACCTGGAAGCAAGAGGATTTCATGAAAGGCAAATTCCTCATTTGTTTGCAAAGAAATCCATTGGAAGTAGCAGTCATTAAATTTCGGGACGAAATTCCTCTAACAGGGGGAGACTGTGACATCCGTCAAATTTAAGCTTCTAAATTAGTATTTATTAAGCCCTTGTTAGTGTTATTTTAGATAAGTTATAAGAATAGGGGTTAGTTAGATTTGATTGGCCGAAAAATTTCTAGAGTTCCCGATAATTGCTTAGAAAGTCCGGTTCGGACCCGTAATTATCTGAAACGTCCTATATAGTGCCAAATGCTCTAATTTATATCCAAATTACATAAAATATATATTTTTAGTGTTTTAAATATAAAACTTTTATTTTTATAGAATTTAACCCCTTTTGGGCTTGCATTTTGAGGAAAAAGGTCAAAATTGAGAAAAATGACATTTTAAAACATTTTGGGCCTTACATTTATTTAATTTAATAAAACAATATATGAAACACCATGGTTTTGGGCCCCCATGGCCGGCCTCCCCCCATACCCCACATATAAATACAATTTTTTTTCTAAAATCCCTCATTTTTACAGTTCAAAATCAAGATTTTCCCTTCTCTCTCTCTAAAAACTCAAAGGGACACTCCAAGAGCATCTTTTTCTTCCAAACTCCAGCCAAATTCAAGCTCATTTCATTATAAAAAAATCAATATTCATCAAAGCCTTGAAGTCATCAATTAAACAAGGTAACAACTTTACCCTCATCATTTCTTACAAATTTTGTTGAAAACCCTATTTTTTTGGTGTTCTTTGTTGTTTTTCAACCATCCACGAATTTTTTAATTCTAAGGGGAGATTATACACCAAGATATGTGAAACATATCTATGATAGTGATAATCTATGACCCAAACACATAGAACACTATAAATCTAAGCAAAAACACATTTGCATGGTGGATTGGTTCATAAAAATGCATTTTTGGTGCTGACAGATTATACATCAGTGATTATGTCGCCCATTTCTTGTAAAATTTCTTGTTCAAAAGACATGATTTTTCTTCTAAAAGTTTATTTATTGAGTTGGGTTTTAATCCAAGTGGTCTCTCTCAAAAACATTGAGTTTTGACCCCCCCCCAAACACTCAAAACAAGTTGGATGTGCATCTGGGAGTTTTTCAGTAGGTAAACCCTACTTTAAACAACCATAACTCTCTAAATAATCATCCAAATCACTTGATTTTTTTTCTGGAATTCAATATACTGAGTTACTTTCAAATGCATTTGGTCTCATTAAAAAATATGAAGATTTGACCATTTGAAACCTTGAAACAAATTTGTTGTGCAAAGAATACAATCTGGACAGATTGTTGCATGTGTATTAAAAATGCTATAACTCCCTCAAAACTCTATGAAAAAGGATGATTTTTCTTTTGAGAGTTATGTTTATGAGTTATCTTTACAACCAAAGTTGTTTCACCAAAAAATATGAAGTTTTGAACCTCCAAGCATCCAAAACATTTTGGTTGTGCAACAGTGAACTCACCAGTAATTGAACCCTACTTTGAATGTTTGTATCTCTTTGATTATTTAGTCAAATTGCATTATTCTTCTTCTAAAGTTTTCTTTTATGAGTTAGGGTTCATATGAATCTGGTTTCATTCAAAAATATGAAGTTTTGAGGTATTAACCAACTTATTTAAGTTGAAAGTGCAATCTGTCAATCAATGACAGATGTGTGCATGCAACTTTGAGGTGTCATATCTCCTTCATAACTCATCCAATTTGAGTGATTCATCTTTTATAAGTTCCCTCTATGTGTTATGTTTACATTCCAACTGGAATTTCTCAAAAACATTTAGTAGAACTCCTCAAATGGTTGTTTTACTAACAGTGTGTAATCTGCCATATCTGCTGTGTCACATAGTTTTGTGTAAAGTATTTGAACCCTTTTTACATCTTTTTAGAGCATGAAATTTGGTCAAAATGACATTAAGGTATCATATATAAAAATATGGGAAATTTTATCATTTTGGATATTACTCTAAACTAACCATTTTTAAGACCTAGAGTTTCTGTCAGAAAATGAAAATGCTTAAATGTTTGATTTTATGAATTTTATTCCTTTGAAGGACTATAATGTTACATTTTCGGTATAAATTATCATATTAAAGAGCATATGTGTATTATGTATAACGGGACTATAGATAATCAAGTTGGACATATAAGGACTTATAAGCATTCTCTTAGCAATCGTTAGTCATATAAGTGGTCATTTGGGTATTTTGCTTTGATAGGAAAGCGTTAGGCGTCAAGCGGACGTCTCTTGTATTTAATTGGAAGCATTTGCTAAAAGGTGAGTATTCACAGCCCCTCTTTTAATGTTTTATATGTTTTGGGGTGAAAAGCATGTTTAAAGTTGAATCTTGATTGATTTACGTAAAAGAATGTGAAATTGTTGATATGAGCACTAAGGCATGTACACTAGTAGTTTGTATTTGAGTAAAATGTAACATAAAAGTTTGTACACTACTATTAACTCAAGTGAGGAGCCGAGGATATTTGTGGATAGCGCTATTTGGACAGACAATCCCACCTAAAAACCGACAAAGTAGGGGTGTGGATAGCAATCCCATCTAGAAACTACAGGTAGGGGTGCACTATACCTATAAAAACGAAGGTTCTACATATGTGGGGTTTTAGTCCCACCGCTAAGGTAGAATTATAAAAAGATATTTTTGTGTGGTCGAAAGGTTTAGTGGTGGCTCGATACTTGCTATGAACTAGAGTACATTATGCCTTGACACGTTTCTCAATACAAGGATTAATTAAATGCTCATAAATTTCACTATTTTATACTTGGTGTGAACGTTCGTTCCACAAGAATTGAAAACTGCATAAAAACTGTTTTGTGCATATGAAAACCTGTGAACTCACCAACTCTTTATAGTTTACCTTGTTTTTATCATGCTTTTCAGGGGTAATAAGTAAGCTTCTGTAGATAAAGTTTAGTAAGGATCCAAAAGTGTACCGCGTGAAGACTTGAACGTTTTTGCAAAGACTTCTTTTAATTATGGATTGTTGTAATTTTACTTAAAGAACAATATGTAAAACTTCTATTATATTCTAAATGCCTATGGTTGTTTATCTAAATCTGTGGCTGTGTCATCGTTAGAGTTGTCGCGCCTCGTGTTTCCGCTTTAGCGGGGTGTGAAGAAACATCAAGTAATGTTGATTAAAATTCTGAAGAAACGTCCCCTGCGCACTCTACTTTCAAGGAAATTCTCTGTTCCTGCTTCTTATCTTCAACAATTCTGGTATTATGTTGAGGTAGATGAAACTGATGATGAAATTGTCTCCTATGTTCATGCCTACAAGGTATGCATATCTGTAGATGATATTAGGAGCCTTCACTATTTGCCAAAACCAGATGAGGTTCTTGGGAAAACCTGTTATGATTCAATTCCATCTTCATCAGAAATGATCTCAGATTTTATGAGCTTGGGATACTCTGAAAATCTTAGTGCTTTGAGCTCTTTTAGAAGAAAATGTTTACCTCCAATCTGGTATTGCTTATTTTCCATTTTGAATACCTGCTTATCTGGGAAAAGCTCAAGTTTGGATCAAGCTTCAGCAAATGGGAGGATTATCTTTCACGGAGTTGCCTTCAATAAACACTATGATTATGCTAGTCTCATTTTTTATGAACTCAAATCTGCAATCTTGAAGAAGTCCACATTCAACTACATACCCTTTCAGAGATTTTTTCAAACACTCATCAAAGGAGCAATGAAGGTTGTCTCAAAAATTCCTGTTCTATCTCATGAGGTACATGTTCCTCTCTTCACTATGGACGGTTTAAGACCACCAAATGCAAAACTTCAATTTCCAAATGCACTTCCACTACCTTCTCATTTAATTAATCTTGTAAGTACATCATCTAGGATTGGGAGTGAGCATTTAGAATCTATGGGATTACCTCAACCAGTAATCCCTTCCCCTGATTCAAACCAGAGTAGTGATCATGCAAGAAAGTCTAGATTTACTAGAAAGAGAGGGGAGGTTGTTCATGGGGGAGAACAACCTCAACAAGTGAAGAGGAAAAATGAAACTGAGAGACTGGGTAGAAGGGTAAGACAAAAAATTGATGAGGGGAGAACACAGGTAAAAGAAAAACAAACCTGTGAACCACCTGTTACAAGCCGGGCACCCACATCTACTATTATTCCACATTCTTTGGTGGATAATATTGAAACAGCCAGTGAGCCCATGGCAACCTTGGTTAACCCCCCCAGCCACTCACCCATCTCTCAACAGAAGGGTGTTTCAACAACACAAATGGGGCAAGCAACTTGTAATCCATTAGGACCCCCATTGGAGGTTCCTTTTGTTGAAAATGAAGGATATATGTCCCCCCTTCATAGTTTTGAGCACATTGAGTCTGAGTGTCCACTCAACTTTGAGCCTTCTGGACCACTTAATGTGGCATCCATTCACACAAGCACACATCTTTCAGATGTTCCTAAGCAAAGTGTTTGTCACATTGCATCAACAACTATAGATATTCTTATCTCTGGATATCAAGGATTAGTTGGAAGTCCTGGTGGGGTGAACATCACAAAAGCTCCATTCACAGAATCACATGTGGTTCATGATGCCTTTGTGGCTCATACAGGCCAATCTTCTTCTGAAGGTCTGAAAACAAGTTCATCTGTTGATCTTGGCAACTTACCCACATCTTCTGAATTCACAGAATTCAAAGAGTTATGTACTTATGAATTTGCAAAGATTCAGATGGATATCAAGGAATTGACGGACTCTACCAAAAATGTGTTGGAGGATAGGTTGGATCAACATGGGGAAAGTATGGTGAACAGGCTGAATGATTTTCATCTCCAATCTTCAAATGATCTTAATATGTTTAAACAAACACTTCTGTCAGCCTTTTCTGAAGTGGCTTCCTCAGTTTCTTCTTTGAAAGCTTCTCAGCCTTCTTCTTCCTCTGCTCCACTAGTTTATGCAACTAAAGATGATATTTCTCAGATTCTCAATCAACTTTCATCCATTCAAAATTCTCAGACAGAGTTCAACACAAGATTAGCTACTCTAGAATGCAGATCTCAATCAGATACTTTTAAAAGAAGTCTTAATGATCAGGATCCTGATAATCAAGAGGGGGAGAAAAGACAGAGAGTATCTGAAACATAGGATGCTGAAAATGTTCAGAAACAAAGCTTGGAGAAAACTTCTGAAGATGCTCAGAATATTGGTGAAACATCTAATAGAGTTTCTGAAGCAATAGAAGATATTTTGTTTGCAGAACATGAAGGTCAGGAGGCAATTGTTCACTCTTCTAAAGATACAGCAGAGGAAGGGTATGAAACAGAAAAGATATATTTTAATTCTGAAGGAAACCTAAGCTCAGATAACACAGATATAATTCCAGACTCTAATGAAGAAATGCTAAGGGAATACCTTGCTTTTGAATATGTCATTGGAGAACCAAGTGATCTTTCTGATGTAATCATGTTTGAAGAGGATGTTATTGATGTAAATATGGGAGAAAGCTCAGAAGAAACAAAAGCTTTAGTAATTTGGAAGCCTCAACAACTTCTGAGTGAAGAATTCAGAAGTGCTTCTGAAAGATTATGGAAAATTCTGAATCAGTTCTGTTGGGTACATATATTTTTTAATAAACCAAGAAGTCTGGAGTGTAGACTTTTGGATAACAAATTTTGTATATTCAGAGATTTTCTTGATCAACCAGATGAAGTTGTTGAACTTGAAGTTGATCTAGAACATATGGAAGGAACTGAGCTTGCAGATGAAATTTTAATGATCTACTCTGGAAGATTTGAAGTAAGAGTCAGACCTTGCATTTTGATTCCAAAGATTGATATTCCTCTTCTTGATGAGCCCATTTTAGATCAAGTTTATGAAAAAGAAGATATATTCGGTTTTGGAGAAACAAGTTTGGAATTTCCTGAAGAAACTTATCTCTACATGTACAGAAAAAGTATGAAGTTTGCAACTCTGGAAGACTTTGTTAATGATGAATGGTCTGAAGATTAAATACTTCAAGTCAGAAATTTTATTCAGAAATATGGAGTTCAGAATCTAAATGATTTAACTCTCAGAAAGAAGATCAGATGTTTTTCTAAATCTGTTGTAGATGATTTGTTAATATATATAGATTTGGAGCTGAAAGGAGAAATGGATCCTTATGTGAGTTTACTCAATATGACATATACAAGTTAAGACTGCAGGACAAATTGACAGTTTTTTCCTTTTGTGTTGCAAAGAATGAAGCAGAACTTGTTTATGAAGTCAGAAGAGTGCTGGGAATCTATATAAGAAATATTATAAAGCATGATTTTCAACTAGCTTTGGAATTTGGTTTATCAAAGGTGAATTTGTTGGAACCTATAAATCTTGAAAATTCAGCAATAGCTAGAGTGTTTACTTGTCCAGATATTGGATTCAGATATACAGTGAATGGAAATAAAACCTTTCTGGCCTCAGATATTCCAAAATACTCCAACTCAACTCTGAATTGGTTTCTTGAATATTCAAATGATTATGTTGGAGAATCAGACATTAAAGAAGAAATTGCTTATCTGATAAAAGAAAGAATTCACTTCAGAGAGAATGTAAAAAGAAGTTATCTTGCTGGTCATAAAAGAGAAAACAAGATCAGAGGAGCTGATTATCTACTAAGTGATGCTTATGATTTTCAAATTCACTCAAAGAAGCAAGACATGGAGGAAATTAAGTTTTCCGAATATGGAATCTTCTGAACTCAGTCAAAAAGAAAAAGAGAAAGGTAAAGAAATTATTTCTGAAGCTATATCTGAAGAGCTGGTTCATGCAAAACAAGTATCTGAAGAGGAACATCTTCAAGAACAAAGGATTGAAGAAAATGCCTTAACCATGTTCCTTAAAAAATTTCATCCAGAAATATTTATGGAGTATGAACAAAAATTCAATTATATTGATTGCTAGATTCATAAATCTTTTGGTTGGAAACAATGGTATTCAGATATCATCAGAAAGTTAAGAATTCCAATCAATGAAGCCAGAAAGGAGAGCCCAGTGATCAAAGTAATTAATGCTGACTTGAAAACAAGGCAAAATTACAAGTATGCATTCTTTACTGTTGAAAGACAAAATGGTGAAGTTTCTACCTTCTCTGAAGCTGATTTTCAGAATATATATCTCATAGATCTAATCAGAGTTTACAGAAGTCTTTATCCCTTCCATGACTCAATCACCAAGTTCAGAAAATATTTTCCAGTGCTTAGAGATGGATTATACAGAGAATTTATATGGGCTGCAAAGACTGATTTCCAAGTTGCTTATGTTCTAAACAAGAAACAAGTACACTTGAGCAAACCAAATCTGAGTCTACCAGATATTCAGAATTTGAAGAAAAGCACTTTAGTAAGTCATCCTCCTGGCTTCGTTTGTAAATGCTTTCAGGAACTATTATTTGTGAGATTTGAAGAACTCCACAAATGTTGCAATGGAACTCTCATGGCAATCAGAGATCGTTTGGTAAAAAGACATAATAGAAGACCAAAGAATCTAAGCAATGAAGATTGGGAGAAGCACAAGAAACTTGCAAAATAAATGGTTAGAGATGCTGAATCCTTACTTGAATACAGAAGACTAATTCTGAAGGATGTAAGAGAAATTCTGAATTTCTGGAAGTATGATCTGAACTTTTGAAGCTAAGGGGGAGATTGATAGAGATATCATAATAGCTTCAAAAGGCACTGGGTTCTTAAAGAGAAAAAGATGCGAAGAAGTTACGAAGACACTTCACGAAGAGGTTCTGAAGAAGTTCTGAAGACACTTCTGAAGAAGATCTGAAGGAGTTCAGAACCTATTCTGAACTTGTCTGTTATGAATGCTATGTTACTTTAGTCTTTCTATTGTATGTATAAACAGATAGTTAGTTAGATTGTTAGAACCAACGTTTTCATAAACCTTGTAAAGACTTATTCTGTAATACAGTACATTCAATCAATACATATTACATTTGGCTATTATCATTCCTGTCATAATCTTTTCATATATTGATATCTTGATTGTTTGGGTCCTAATAATAAAAAGCTTAGGTAAATGGATTAAAGTTAAAAAAATAGTCTTCTGTTCTAAGGAAAGAACTTAGAACAGGGTTTTTATAAAGGAAAACCTTTTTAATTTTGATCCAGATTATCTTTATTTTTATTTTTAGAGTTTTAAGGAGAAGAAGAGGTGAAACAAGATGTTTCTAGTCATAATACAAGGTTTAGATCAAACCTTAGTTGAGTTCGAGAAGAAAAACACACACAAGCGTGTTCTTGGTGTTCTTGAGAAAACCTTGTAGATTCGAAGATTTCTTTTGCCTTGATGATTGTTATGAAAGCGGAAGGAATAAAGTAATGCAACAAGAATGCTTAAATAGCAAGAGGAGAGAGAAAGAAAGGAGTGCTAAACGACGGTTTTAGCTTTTTGAAAAATAAATGATGACCTGGCGCACGTTCCAAGAAAGGAGTTGGAATGGAAACGTCGCGGTCCGTCGTGTGTCAGAAAAAGGTCTGACATGTCCTTTTCTTTATTTTAAAAGATTATAATGATAATTATCCATAAGGAAGGTTTATCATTAATAATTTTAGAAAAATCTTCATCACTAATAATAAAGGATTGTCAGTGAGAAGTTTTAATTTTAAGAGAGACATTCTTTGATAAGGAAAGATATCAAAGAGTGTTAAAGATTAGAAGATAATACCTGAGAAGATGGCCCAGATATCGCTGAATCAGAGTTCAATGAATGGAAAGTTTGAAGGCTTTATTTGTATCCCTTGTTGGTCACTGATTAATAAATTATTCAGCGTTCAACATACCAAGTTCGCTGATAAGTAGATTGAATCTAGTTTCATCAAGAGGCTTGGTGAAAAGATCAGCGAGCTGATATTCAGTAGGTACAAAATGAAGCTCAACTTCACCATTCATCACATGATCTCTGATGAAGTGATATCGGATCTCAATGTGCTTGGTTTTGGAGTGAAGTACAGGATTGTTGGCAATTGCAATAGCACTAGTACTATCACAATAGATAGAAATTTTAGAGAGCTTGAGATTGTAGTCTCTTAGTTGATTTCTCATCCAAAGAATTTGAGCACAACAACTACCAGCGGCTACATACTCAGCTTCAGCGGTGGAAGTGGACACTGAGTTTTGCTTTTTTACTTGTCCAACTTATTAACTTTCCACCTAGTAACTGACACCCTCCAGTGGTGCTCTTTCTGTCTATCTTACAACCTGCAAAGTCACTGTCAGAGTAACCAATAAGATCAAATCCTGAGCCTTTGGGATACCAGAGACCAAGATTTGGAGTTCCTTTCAGGTATCTAAAGATTCGCTTTACAGCGATTAGATGGGATTCCTTCGGTTCAGCTTGATACCGAGCACAGAGACAGGTAGCGTACATGATGTCTGGTCTACTCGCTATAAGATACAGCAGAGACCCAATCATTCCTTGATAGGCAGTGACATTGACTGGTTTCCCATTGGGATCCTTGTTCAACGTTAGAGGAAGCGCCGTAGGAGTCTTCATCGCTGAGCATTGATTCATGTCGAATTTATTCAGCATGTCTTTAACATATTTGCTTTGACAAATAAAAATTCCTTTGTCAGATTGCTTAATCTGCAAGCCTAAAAAATATGTTAGTTCACCCATCATACTCATTTTATATTGTTTTTACATTCTTGCAGCGAAACGAGTGCAAAGTTTGGGTCTTGTGGAACCAAAGATAATGTCATCAACATATATCTGAGCGAGAATAGTATGACCTTTATATTTTCTTAAAAACAGAGTTTGGTCAATTTTTCCACGAACAAATTTTTCTTTAAGAAGAAATTTAGAAAGGGTATCATACCAAGCTCTAGGAGCATGTTTTAACCCGTAAAGAGCTTTTTCAAGTTTAAAAACATATTCAGAATGTAACATCTACATCCAAAAATGTGGAAATATTTCAGAGTAGGTCTTCTCCCATGAAATAATTCATAGGGGGTCTTCTTAAATCGTTTAACTATCAGGGAACGATTTTGAGTGAAGCATGCTGCATTAACTGCTTCAGCCCAGAACAGAGTTGGAAGATGCGATTCACTGAGCATTGAGCGAGCCGCTTCAATGATAGTACGATTTCTTCTTTCAGCAACACCATTTTGCTGAGGGGTTCTTACTGAGGAAAAGTTGTGAGAGATGCCTCTTTCTTCAAAGAAGTTAACCAGAGTACTGTTTTTGAATTCAGTGCCATGATCACTTCTTATGGAACGAACAATTAGATTGTTCAAACCTTCCATCTTTTTGATAAAAGAGATTATCATTTCAGGAGTATCACTTTTGGATCGAAGGAAGAACACCCATGTGTATTTGGAGTATTCATCAACAATCACTAAAGTGTATTTCTTTTTAGAGATTGATTGGACATTGACAGGTCCGAATAGATCCATGTGGAGTAGTTGAAGAGGAGTGGTCACTGAAGAAACTTGCTTTGACCTGAAGGAGGCTTTTGTCAGCTTTCCCTTCTCACACGCTAAACAAAGAGATTCCTTTGTAAAGGTATGATTTGGGAGGTCTCTGACTAAGTCTTTTTGAGACAATTCATTTTTTGTCTTAAAGTTGAGATGAGAGAGTCTGTTATGCCATAACCAGTTTATGTCAGTGGATGCTTTAGAGATAAAGCACATGTTCTCAGAGTGAGAACTATTCATATTTATGACATATACATTTTCCACTCTTTTGCCTGTAAGGGCAAGCTTATCATTTCCGTCAGTGACAGCACATCTATTCTTTAAGAATAGAACTTTGAAGTCTTTGTCACATAACTGACTAACGCTCAAGAGATTGTGCTTTAGTCCCTCAACGTAAGCAACACGAGAAAACGATGTGGCTCCGTTGGATAGAATTCCATAACCTTTAGTGTATCCTTTGCCATTTCCACCAAAAGTCACTGATGGACCAGCTTCTTCTTTGTAATCAGAGAGCAGAGATTTTCTGCCAGTCATGTGCCTTGAGCATCCGCTATCAAGATACCAGATACCTTTGGCACTCTGCATACAACAAAAGATTAATTGTTAAAAGGTACCCATACTACTATGGGTCCTGCTTGGTTAGATAAAGGATTAGCGGAGGAGCTACTAGCTGAAGAACTCTCTTCAATGGATATCTTCACCTTTGATGGTTTTGCAACCTTGGTGGATTTCACTCTCGCTGATTTATCAGCTTGAGCTACTTTCTTTCCATGAGCTAGTTTATCAGCTCTAGTAGCATTAGGACATTTGCTTGCAAAGTGGGTAGTTTCACCACAGTGATAGCATTTCCTATATTTAAAGGGTTTGGAAATCAGAGAGGGAGCAGGAAATTTCTCAGGGATAGGTCCAAGAATTCCTTTATCCATTGTCCTTGGAGGTATAACAACCTTTTCAGGAGTAGGAGTGAGATCGATTTTAATTCTGGGGGTTGGTCTCTGAGAAAAGTCAGGGACTTTCTTCCCAGTTTTAGAAACTTTCTCTGTGGATTTCTTGTTCCTATCTTGAGTTTTCTTATTCTTAGGAACTTGATTAAGAAACTCGTTCTTGATCACTTTCTTAGAATTAAGTATAGAAAGCTTCTCTTTAGAAGAGGAGGAAGAAGAAGTTGAAGAAGAAGGATCAGGGATAGAGGAGACGAACATTCCAAATTTGAGCATGGAACGATCATTCTCTGATTCTTCCTTTTCAGGGTTATAGCCTAACCCACTTCTTACTTTCATAGGTATTTGAGCATTGATGATCTCATTTACTTTATCAGAAGCGTTACACCATCCTTCGATGGTTGCCTTTTCAGACTTTAAATCAGCGACAGCCTTTTCCCTATCAGCGATAGCTTGTTGTTTCTCGATGCTTATTGTTTGATTTGCAAAGACTTGGTCCTTGAGAGATTCCTCAATTTTAGAAAGTTCTTTGATTCTTATATGGCAATTTTTTAATTGTTCAGATAAGTCAGTGTTAATTCTCTCGGCCTTAATTTTTCCATTTAAAGCATCGTAGAAATCAACAGTCATAGCATCGAGAGCTGACAAGTTATCATCTTCAGAAGGTAAAGAGACAGAGGGAATAGTTACCTGAGTAGAAGGAGACTCAGAGGAAGAAATCTCAGTGACTTCTTCAGCGTCCTCAATTCTTGCCATCAGACAGATGAAGGCAAGATCTTCTTCATCTGAACCAGACTCTTCAGAGGTCTTGGCTCAGTCATCTTCAGCATCCCAGTCAACTTCTTCAGCGACAAGACCTTTGCCTTTTTGCTGGTTTTTCTTCATATCTTTTTATTTGTTTTTTAATTTCAAACACTTCTCTTTTTTATCAGAGGTATGGGAGATAGTGGGAGCAGCAACTTTCTTCGATCTGCATTCACTTGCAAAATGACCCTTTCGCTAACAATTGAAGCAAATCGCCGAGGCTTTCTCAGCGGGCAACGTTTTCTTCTTTTCAGAGTCAGAGAGGTTAGAAGGTTTTCAAAAATTTCTCTTTCTAGCAAATCTTTTAAAGTTATTAGTTAGAAGAGCTAGAGAGTTATCAAACTCAGAGATGTCTGCATCAGTGAGTTGATCTTCTGAATCAGTTTGACCTAATTCAGTAATGGAGGTGATAGTGGAAGAGAAAATATTTTTAGAAGAAGTTCCCTCAGAAGTCACAAGTGCCAAAGAAGTACTTTTGGCACCTTTGAGTTCATTAATTAGGTTCTTTTTTAGAAGCTGGGATTGTTCCTCATTTAAGAGCATACCATATAATGCACTTAAGGACAAGGTTTCAAGATTCTTTGACAGCTTTATACATGTAGTGTACACTGCCCATTGATCGGGTAATGCCTCCATGAACTTTGTCAGAATTTCAGCATTTGAATATACTCTGTCGACTGATTTAAGATCAATCAGCAGACAGTTAAATCACTGGTGAATTTGAGAAAGAGATTCACCCTTTTGATACATAAAACTCTCATATTTTCTTACAAGGTTTATGCATCTAGTTACCTTAACTTTAGAAGTTCCTTCATATTGGATACATAATGTAGCCCACATGGCTTTAGAAGTCCTCATTTTCATGACAGAATGATAGACTTCATCAGGTAAAGCCATTGCTATTATAGATCTAGCTTTAGAGTCAATAGCAATTTCTTTCTTGTCTTCTTCAGTCCATCTGTTAGGAGTTTTAATAATAACCCTTTTCAGAATGGCCGGAGTAGCGATGGTGGTGAACACTAGCTACTATCGTTATAGGAACAAATGGTCCATTTTCCAGATAGTAGGGAATCTTTGGATCAGATCCCTCCAGAAATAGAGACATTCTTTCCTTCCACAATGGAAAATTATCATGGCTAAACCTTGGAGGTTTAGCTAAAGATCCATTATCGTTGTAGTTTGTATTTGGGTTAGACATTCTAAAATAGTTTTAAGAAAAAAATATTTTAAAGATTTAAGAAGCAAACACTTCTCTGATACCACTTGTTGGTCCCAATAAGGGTCTACAAGAGTTAAATGATAACTAAACAGTTTGTAGAAGGGGGGGGGGGGTTGAATACAAACACACAGATTTTGGTTTTTAAATGAGTTTATAGATTATAAACAAATTTACAGTTACAAGCGGAATTAGAACAACTTTAAAACCTATTCTATTGTAACTAAGAAACACGAAGTATGATGCACAAGAAGATGAAAGAAAGAATAAAGAGGGTATAGGTTAGATAGAAGCATGCATTAAGATGAAGAAGATATCTCCATCTTATTTATACCCGTTTGCCTTTAATGCAAGACAAAAGGTACATGGCACGTGTCAAGCTTGGATATGAAGCTTGTCCTTGTTAATAAGACAACCATGCTTTTGGCCGAATATGAACAGTACCATATCAGATATGATGGGGACATAAGAGACAAGTCGTACGTCCTTTTCTGACATGGTTCTAGGTTTGACTTTTGTGCATCGAGGATAAGATTAATCTTTAATCTTGCAAGAGAAGCTTCATTTGATCGCTGATACTGAATCTTCAAGGATGAACTTCAGTATCGCTGAGGCTTCACAAGACTTCACACTTTGAGTAGACAATCGCTGCTATCGCTAAACCTCTTCAGTTCACTTAGCTGATTATCTTTTTCTTCAGTTAGAGTCTTTGACTTTCGCTGAATGGTGTTCTGGTGTGATAACTGATCTTCAGGTCTTCAGAGATAAGCTTGTAGTTCCTTGACCTTCAGCGATCGCTGATGGCACTCAGCGTGTGCTATCGCTGAATTTGAACAGAAGCTTAACTAAGGAATTTCACTAAGTATAGTAAAGGAATCATACTCAAATCACTGAGAGGAGTTATGATCAACACCCCTCTCTCTCTCTCTCTCTCTCTCTATATATATATATATATATATATATATATATATATACACGAACCCAAATTTGGTTGTGAACGTGAGGACAAATGAGAGCGCGACACGTGTTATATATTCAAACTGAATGATCAAAGAAATATTCAGACTAATATAGTATTTATTCAGTTTGAATAATGTTTATTCAGACCGAATAAATACTATATTTAGTCTGAATATTTCTTTGATTTATTAAATCTGAATATATGACACGTGTCACGCTCTCATTTGTCCTCACGTTCACAACCAAATTTGAGTTCTCATTTGAATCCGTCTATATATATATATGGGATGCGTTTATTTGTTAATCCAATATATGGGGTCAACTTTGTGAATCAATTTTATCCATTGACCTTTGAACTTTGTGGTTGGGATCATTCATGACATACAATGTAAATAATTGCACATGTAGACAAGTAAAGTAAGTGAACGATGTTTACAAGGGTATTTTGGGGGAAAATTTATGTAACAACCCCAATTCCAAAATATCGGTAAAACATTTCATTGCTCTAAAAGTAGCAATTACAACCAATAGGTCCCCAAACTATAACTTAAACTCTTGAGTTTGTAGCAAAAATAAAATACAACTACTGAGATTTATTACATAAAAATCTAAACTAGGCAACTAACTATACGAGTAGCGCCTCACTTCTATGCTCCCCGAGCTAACAACTTTCCCTTTCCTTTACTTGTGCTTTCAATCACATGCTTTCCTGAAAATGGTTTTCAGTTTATAAAAGAGAGGGTTAGACCGAAAGGTCTAGTGAATTCCCCAAAAATCAACAGTTAATATATGCATGACAGTTATAAGAGAAAACGGTTAGTCATGAATATTAACTCACACCTTTCCAAAAACACCTTTCCACGTACCTGTTGCAACAGTACAATACGCATTTTGTCACACACACCGTGACTAGCTTTGATCATACACACCGTGATCATTGAATGAGCACACACCGTCCATTAGATTTGTCACACACACCGTGACTATTTGAATGAATTAAAACAATTCAATTTAAAACATTCATTTATAAAAGTTTAGCACACGAAGGGAACTCACCTGAATTGCCGATCACTAAACGCATTTGCGTCTTAAGAAACTCCCTAACCGAACACCTGAATTATGGTTACCATTTCATGAGTTAACATATCCAAAGTAACCCCAAAATACTTAATCACTAACCCCTTAACCAAGGACCCAAGCTAGGACCCCAAACCGATACCGAACGAAAAATTGAAAAACGCCCAATAGTGGCTTAAGCGAGTGTCAAGCGAGTCATGACTCGCCAGAGACTCGCCACAGACTCTGGTTTCCTGCACAAACCCATTTCGTGAACCAAGCCCCAAAACTCAATTCCAAATCATTTTCCTTCAATTTCTAGGCTTAAAACTCATTCCCAACACTATATAATCATCCCCAAACATTTATAAACAATTCCCAAACATTTACCAATCCATTTCATCCATTGATTTCATGAATTTTCACTCACTTGGATGAGCACAAGGTCATCCATGGAGGTTCTAGGTTGATTCCATCCCCCCATTTTGAAATATGATGATCAAAGCATGCAATAAACTACAATACCAACTCTAATAACCCATAAACACTGATTTGGTGACTTTCCACAATCATTCAACAAATCTAACCACAAAACCTAACCTTTGAATCATCCCTTTGAGATTCATCTTCTCCTCTTCTCTTCTCATCTTCTCTTCTCCACAAATCGCACACACACACACACAATACTGATTTTTATAAAATGAGGTGAGAATGAGAAACCCTTTTCTCTTCACCCTATTTATACCATGGGCCCTTAATTTAATAAGCCTAGCCCATCAACCTAATCAAGCCCAAGCCCAACTGATTAACTTAATAACCCAAGGATTAGCAATAAGGTTTCGCATTATTACAAAGTATTGTCCATTAATGACAATGAGATGTTTTATAACTACCCATTAATGCCCAGTAATTACTCTCGTCATGGATTCAAAATCGACAACAAGATCCCTGACACTAGATTCTTCTACAAATTCTTTCGGTTCATTATTCATGCGTGACCAAATATTCCATATTCATGGGAATTGTTAATGTGTAAACAAGTGTTCATGGTTCATAGTTAATATATTGTCATCATCTCTTGTAGAAAAAACCAACATTATTTTGATGAAAAAAATCAACATTGGTTTATGATGAAAATATCAACATCATTTTACAACTTTTTGTGGTTCATGAATCATGTGTGAACAAATATTGGTAATTGTTCATCTGTGAACAAGTGTTCATGGTTCATATATACTAATGGTTCATGAATACACGTCTAAATTCATTGTATGAACAAATTAATGTATTATGCAGATTCGATATTTATGAACACGTTTTTACAAATATTGAACCGATATTATACGATGATCAAGAAACTTTCTTATACTATAAAGCTATAAAATCTTAAAGTTTTTGTAAAAAAATTAACAAAATATGTTAGCAATAATAATGGGACTGAGTTTTTTGGTAATATCTCATAAATACAAAAACATTAAGAACAAACTAAAAATGACCATTGTATCCTCATTATTAAATGCATATAAATCATTGAACCTACATTGAAAACATGTTGTGATTGGTCAAAAGGGTTTGTAGAGTTAACACCCTTTTAATGGTTAATAAAAATATTATTGCTATATATATAGGGGCGGGTTCAAATGTGAACTCAAATTTGGTTGTGAACGTGAAAACAAATGAGCGTGTGACATGTGTCATATTCAGACTGAATAGTCAAAGATAAATATTCAGACTGAATATAGTATGTTGCGGCCGGTGCTCGTTTGCGCGTGAAAATTTTCCCCTTGCTGGTTGTATGTTCGTCGACCACCTCTTCTTCACATAAAACCATTCGTTCAGAGTCGACAACCTTACCAACCACCCAAGGGCCCACTATTTTAATATAGAGATGGTTTCAAAATAAATATTTTATCTTTCAAATCCAGAGGTTAATCGTACTCTGCCAACTTTATGTAAGGCAGAGTTTGGTTTTTCTGGGGTGATAGTGGAAAAGTAATGAGCAAGTAGGGGGCGGAAACTAAAAAGGTAGCGAGAGCCCCTCGTTTGGTGTATTGGCTCTGGAGATTTATTCAGACTGAATAACACTTATTTATTGGTGATGTACTATAAGGCATGGGATCATGTGAGAAGTGAAGTTAAGGTGAGAAGCATAAGACGCGATCTCCACCCTTGATCACTTTTAATCTCATTCCTATCAATGAATTGTACTTTAGAAGGGAGTTGATCTGTTATATCTCGGTGCGTCTCAATTATTGTTGATATTCAATTAGGATTGAGTCAAGAGTGCAAATCCCTTCACACCATAACTTCTCTTCTCTCCCGGTACTCAACCCTATCCTAAAAACCCAATTTTACTGTATTGAAAATAATAAAATACATCAATACTGGTAAAGTGACCCAGTTTAATTGAAATAGTAAAAACATAATAGAAAATTGAAACTAATAAGTTATCTTTATCCGATTAAGTGAACCATTTGAGTAAAAAATTGAATGATTTGAAGTCGTTTTGGTTCAAATAAGTTATTCGGGTTCAAAATTATTGACACTCTTAAATGTCCTCCCACGTATAAAATTTTAAGAATCCGCTACTCCTCTCTCATATATGTAAATTGACAAATTTCTTTTTTAAAGGTATTGACAACAAAATCATATATATAATATTTCATTTTATAAAACGATAAGTAATATGATAATTAACGGATAGTTTCAGCTCTAATGTATTTTTCTCATATAATAATAAGTGATCACACTTTTGATCACTAAATATAAAGTATGGGTTTGATCACCGTGGTATTTAAATTTTTTTGGTTTTAATACTTAGAGTTCATTTATCACCAAAAGAACTTCACAATATGATTTTATGTCCGGTTTTGATCCTTCCAACTAACGTTTGTTGGCCTCTCCCGTTAAAAACGTGGGAACCTTTGTCATATAACACCATCCCCTTCTCGCACTTTCAATTACACCGCTTCTTATTACTAACCTAAATGAAAGATAACGATGTCGGTCATTTTAACCGGTAGTGGTGTTGCATTGTGGTGATGGTGTTGGATGATCTTAAATAATAATTAAAAATTGTTAACAATTTCTTTGTTGGGCTTTTGTGCTTGGCCATTACTTTTTGTAGGCCCGTTTTGTTTTGGCCTTCATATTTAAGCCTTTCTTTTATAATCTGGATGGTCACTACTGAATTTGATAAACTTTTGATTTTCTCCCAAATTTTGAGTTCTTAAGAATTTGATATTTGAAGCCTAGGAGCGGTAATTCGTTGAATCAACGATTCCTAGAAGAGATTGTCTGTGGCATTCGTAGAATCAACGTGATAATCTAGTTTTCAGTTTATTCACTGCATCAATATCTCTGTCAAACGACCATTAATAGTTAAGATCTTAGATAAATTACCCTCGATTACCAATGATACTTGTTTATCTTCGACGACCGTTATCTTTATCATTTATTGTAGATACCGAATGGTTATAACCAACATTTACCTTATTAATACATCTGGAGTAACTCATAATCGACATTCAAATGTATCATAAAGACACAATCGTTGTCCTCATAAAGATAATTAAGATAATCGTTACAATCGTTGCTCAAACCGACTATAAAAAGGTTCAAGAACATTAGAACAACGATCATGTTTTCAATATTGAATCATGCTATGAAGAACAAATCGCAAATCCACTGGAAGAGATATTCATCAATGAAGCCATTGTTTACTTTTATACGATTTATCCACAATACGTAACTCATGTAATCACTTATTAAGGACGACGTCCTTAATTGACATCCGTTGTACATCGACGATATCTCTGATCATCCTCCATGGTTGTTTTTTTCCCTCGACAGGGTTTCACGTCACCAAAATCTCTCGTCTTATCTGTGAATTTCGTTATTTGTCTTGTTTATTTCGAATGTTCTATCTATAGTTGATTAACCTTACAATCTAAACTGTAAAATATATTATGTATAACTTTTGAAATAAATAATAATATCATTGTCATGTTATATGTTTAAGATAAAATTATTATATTAGCCTCATTTGTAAAGACTTAAAGGCTAAAAATTAACTCGTTGATGGGAAAAAAGAACCTAGCAAAAATGCATATTCCACATGAATTTTTAATAAATAGATTTTAGGGACTAAAACCAGAAACACTCAAAGATCATAGGTACCAAATACGTAATTTACTCTTAATAAATGATGATTCATGCAAACAATGTTGAAAATATGGAGGTAAGTGAGTGGAGGGATATTAACTTTGATGAGACATTTATTGACACGTTTGTTTTTCACTTATTCAAAGATTCTTTTCATTCTTTAAAGTCTCAATGGACTTTTTAGATAGTGTTTTCTAATATATGTGGGGAGTTCTAACGGCTCTTTTTTGATAGGGTGTGTATGAAACTTTTTCCAGTTTTATAGGTTTTTGAATGTAAAAAGTAGTTTTTGATATTGACATGTATGAAGAGGATTCACTTTTTTAAGGATGCCATTAACATATTTTAGAGGTGCCATTAGCTCCCCTGTTTGAAATATGAAAATAAAGAACTTCAATACTATATTATATGTGTGAACTACTTTTGTGTTTGCAAAGATTAAATGTAATATGTTAAATGAATTAAAATATTGTTTATTTTGTTTATAGAATTTAACTTAGCCGCGAGAAATAACGAGAAGTCGAGAACAATGATAGAATTGATTGCTACCTATACCTAGATCGCGGATAAATAGAAATTTTTATTGATAAGCATCTTCAATAGGTTTCTATAATTTTTCTAAAATAGAGAATCAAAGGTAAAAATATGTAAAAGAGTTATATTCAGTTCAACATATTTTCAATTCTAGAGATTTTAACACAAATTATATTAATATAATATTATCTAATTTACCATCCCAATAACTTAAAAAAAACTTAATATAAAATGATAAAACTTTAATCTCATTGATGAGATTGAATAAAATAAAAAGTTCTTTTTCCTACCATCAAGTTTTAGAGAATTCCCTAAACTTAGAAAAATTTCAAGTTTTTATATTATAGAGAACAATATAGCAAAACTGTTGGAGAGGTTTAGAGAACAAAAACCTATTTTTTTTCTATTTTAACAAAGTTATTGGAGATGCTCTTTATGAATCGGAAAGAAACCATGAAAGAAAAACCAAAATACTTTTTCCTTGAAAATTTAAATTATAAATAATAACAAAGTAATATTTGATGTGAAAAGATATGTAAATTACCATTGATTAAATCGTGAGTAAATTACGAATATTACTTGTAGATAAATATAATATAATATTAGAGGTGGGTTCAAATGCAAACTCATATTTGGTTGTAAACATGAGGATAAAAGAGGATGAGACACATGTTCCATTTAGTCTGAATATATTCAGACTGAATGTCGTGTTATTCACTCTGAATATTGTGTTATTCACTCTAAATGTGTGTTATTCATATCGAATAATGTATGAACTTCACAATCGTTAGTAATACCGAATGCCTTTCATTATTCACACTGAATGAACACATATCTCACGCTCCTTTGTGCTCATGTTTGCTACCAAATTTGAGTTCGCATTTAAACTTTCATCTATAATATATATAGGGGCTGGTTCAAATGAGAACTCAAATTTGGTTGTGAACGTGAGAACAAATGAGAATGTGACACATGTCCCATTCAAAGAAATATTCAGACTGAATATAATATTTATTCAGTCTGAATATACAAAGAAATATTCAGTCTGAATAATGTTTATTTAGTCTGAATATTTCTTTGTATATTCAGTCTGAATAATCTGTATTCAGACACGTGTCGCGCGCTCATTTGTCCTCACGTTCACAACCATATAGGGTCAGGTTCAAAAAAAAATGAAGAACATGTTGGTCCCAAAGGGGTCAACAAGAGTTTAAAGGATATAGAACAGTTTGTAGAAGGGGGGGTGAATACAAACACAAGTAGATTTTGGTTTTTAAATTAGTTTATATAAATAAACAAACTTACAGTTACAAGCGGAACAAGAACAAGTATAAAACCTATTCTGTTGTAACTCAAGAAATCACTATGATGATGCACAAGGAAAGAAAGAAAAGCAGCAGAGGTTTTTGGAGAGAGAAAGTAGCATGCATGCATAAGAATGAAGAAGGGATCTTCATCTATTTATACGCGTTGGAATTAATGCGAGACAAAAGGTATATGTCACGTGTCAACCCTTCGTGGGAAGCTTGTTCTTTGTTCAAAAAGCAACTAAGCTTTTGGTTGTATATGAACATTACCATATCAGATTTGATGGAGACATAATAGTCAAGGTTTTGACTTTTGTGCATTGATGATAAGATCAACATTTATCTCGCTGATAGGCTTCACTTGATCGTTGAACTTGAAACTTCAAGGATGAATTTTCATAGTATCGCTGAGGCCTAGCAAGACTTCACACTTTTGTTTAGATAGTCCTTGCTATCACTGAACTGCTTCAGATCACTTAGCTGATTATCTCTATCTTCAGCTTGGTCTTCGAATGTCGCTGAATGGACTTATGGTGTGACTGTTCCTCTACAGATCTGCAGGGATAAGGTTAGAATTCCTGATGTTCAGTGATCGCTGAGTGCAATCAGCGTATGCTATCACTAAACTTGAATTATAACTTATTATTGGAATTTTCACTAAGTAAACAGTGGAATCATATTCAAATCACTGAGAGGTGTTTTGGATCAACAATCTCCCCCTATTTGATTTTGATTATGCAACATAGGAAGATTGGTTGAAAAGATTAGTAAGAACTTAGAAGATTTTAAAGTAAAAAATTCTAAGTACTAATCTGTGAGATCTTTTTCAGCTAATCTACTTTCTGAATTGAGTTTCATTTATAAGGATATGAAATCACAATTTTTACAAGTATAAAAGTTATTAAGTACATTCACTTATTAATTACAGAGTGTAATGTCAGTGAGAGTATAGGTTATTTTAATGAAAATAGAACTCTTATGTTCATTGTCCCTATTACTCTTTTCATGGATCTTTTCAGTACATAGATGGAGTAGAATACTTCATTGTATTTCATTTATAATAATTTGAAGAATTACATTAAAAATGAAAATACAATTGTAAGGGTAAAGTACAATACACTGAAGTAAATTACAAAGGGAGAAAAACTACAAATACTAATCAGAGAGCTTTATTTTTCTTCTTCGTAACTCTTTTTCATAAATCACCTTCTGAAGACACTTTTTTCCATACGTGAATAAACAATTGTAGTACATGGTCTTTATGAGCTTTGAGGGAGCCATTTTGATTTCTTTATTCCTAAGGAACAAAGTTCTTCCATCATTCCCTAGAAAAGCCATTCCTGCTTCAGGGAGAGTAGTGATTTCATGTTCTTCATACTTTCTCTCTTCTGGCAGGGACGTGTTTATCATTGAAAGATCAGGGAGGAGGAGATGAGAGAAAAGACTTTCATAGCTGAATTTGGTCTCCTGTTCATTTTTAGAAGATGGACCTTCATCAGTATCAGACTTTGATCTTCTGTTCTTTGTCTTCTCAGGAAGAGGAGGGACGCTGACATGCTGTGAAATCCTTTACAATAGCTGATCGAGATATCTTTCTACTATGCTTTTGAATTGAGATTTGGAGTCCTTAATGGCATCTCTGATTTCTATCCATTCAGAGAAACCATAGAACTTCAGAAACTGGGGATCTTCTTCTTCACTTTTGTCACCTCTGAACATAGTGACAGTTATCTTCGGACCTCTCCTTCGATTACGTCCTAGGATAGTTACACGAGTTATAGTGGCAGGGTGAATACAGAAGTTTACCTTTTTAGTACACTATTCGAATTCAGCATCCTTGGGTTCTTCATTTTCTCTATCTAGGGCTTGTAGAATCTTCTCTTGAGCTATTACAGGATCCACTCTAAGATTATCCCTGGTCATCTCCTTTTCAACAAGTTTAGCAGCTACTCACTACTTGTTTTCCTTTCTTTGAGGGATCGGACTGTCCTTGAGAAGGAGGTGATCCGTCCCCCAAAGGATCTCTGAAAATAACTCCAGGTAGAGAGATTACTGGACGCATTTGATGGAAGAAATTATTGAAGCTAGGAGGGATATCATCATCATCATAATAATAATAATAATCATCATCATCATCATTATTTCCTCCATGACGAGGAACGTCATCATATTCATCATCATCATCATCATCATCATCATCATCTTTTTCTTCATCTTCTTCTTCTTCGTTCTCTTCAGTGATGGTGGGAGGTTGTTGTTGTTGTTGTTGAGGTTCTTGCTGATTGTAGAGAGCGATTGGACTGCCAGATAAATGTTCATTTACCTCTCCAATGAGCTCGTCAGCGAGCTCCTCTGCACATCTCTCGCCCTCTTTGTTGTCAGCAGGTAGATAGTGCACCATCAGGGTACGCACATTGGAACTAATATCCTTGAGGCTCTCAGTCTTCTCTAACTAGGTCTTGGAGACCTTGTCCAATGTACCCTTGTCTTCAGCAGAGAAGGAAGATCCCTTCTCAACGATGCTCTGAAGAAGCAACATCATATCATCTTGGGCCTTTTGAAAGGCCTCAAATGTATTTCCCTGAGCTTCCACCGTACAGCTTTTCGATGGCCTTCCCATTGGCCAAATTGCCATCTTTCACTATCTGAATGTCAGTGTTGATGTTATTTATGGTGGCCTTCATTCCGGGAACTCCATGAACCGTTCGGAAGATTATCTCTAAAGATACTTGCAGTGTGTCGACCCGGTGCCTGGTAAGAACACATTCATTCACCAGGAAGCCAATCGTTAGGAATGAAGGAGGGGGAAGAACAATCTTCGAGATATCAGCAACCAAGGACGGAAGCTGATCGGCGAATTTCTCCTTTTTCTTTTTGAACTCCGCAGCTTTAGTCGCCTGTGGAGATTTCAGAGGGGAGCTTGGTCTGCTGACTGGATTGTCAGGGATTGACGTTGTGGTGGTGGTGGTAGTCGTCGCTGAAGAAAAGGTAGGAGCTTGAATACCTGATGATAACACAGATAAAGCAGCCCGAAAGAGTTCTGGATTAGAAGATATATGAGGTGAATGAATATTTTTAACCTTGAGAGTATCGTGAGGATTACTCTCAGGGATACCACGTTCGACGGTAATGTCTTGTGGATCACTAACCTGTGTCTTAGAATGTTTGTGAGAAACATTCTGAGGTCCTGTGTGAGTGACTCTCCAAAACTCAGATTGTCGAAACAAAACTAAGGCCTGGACCGCGTGCATTTCAACTTCATCAGAGATAGGGACAACTGTCTCTGAATCTTGAGTTGATGTGAGGACCAAAGAAGAGGTGGTAGAAGAAGAAGAGAAGGTTGTGATAGTATTACCTGATCCAGCTTCAGCGGTGCTGGCTAATGCACTTTCAGTGACTGGGGTTGCTGAAAATGGAGGTTGTGCTGAAGAAGCGGCAACGGATGCAGAGACCGTTGTCGTGGCTGGGGCAGAGTGTGGCGTTGGTGATACGCCTATGTCAGAGAGGGAAGTCTGTTGAGAGACTCCCTTCTTTTGCTTTTTGGTTATGGGTTTGTGAGCGATGGTCTTTCTATGACCATTGGTCGGCTCTTTGCGTTTTTGGGGAAGAGAGGTGTCTTGGATAATGACTGTTGGGATTGGCAGTGATATGGACACTTGAGCTGCATCGCTAATTAGCTGCAGCCTGTAGGTGGTGTAGGGAGCATCTCCTTGATCTTCGTCAATTTCCAGCGATTTCTTCCCTACTTGAGAGAAGTTCTGGTTTGCAACTTTAGGGTACTCTTCCTTAAAGACGAATTCCAGAATGGTTGCAAAGAATCTAGGGTAAAGGATAACTTCTTGGACTCGATCGGATATAAGTGGGACAACAAATGTATGAACCAGATGGTATTTTTGGTACAAAGAATACCAGATTTAATGATTAAGAAAAACAGGTGCTTTGATGAACAAAAATCAAAATACTTGTTATTTGGCAAATAAAAGAGATTTAAACAAATGTACCAAATATTGGTTATTTTTGGTTAAGAAAACATACCAAAAACATATTTTAGAAGTTTTAGAAAAGAAATTTTGAATTAAACTAACCAAAAGTTCTTCTGTTCTAAGAAGAAGAAGCTTAGAATAGGTTTTAGTTTTAAGAAAATTTAATCCAGAGTTTTAAAAATCTTTATAACAAGGGGTTATAAATGATTTCGAGATGAAGTAAACAACATTTTAGTTGTTTTTAGTAAAGGAAAAGAGTTAGATCAAACCTTGAGAGTGAAAACAGGAGAAAAACGCACAAATGCGTGTTCTTGGTGAAACTTGAAGATTCGAGAGAAATTCTTTCTTTTTGAAAATTTTGGGCGAGTAAAGAATGAAACGAATAAGAAAGTTTCATTTATAGTAGAAGGAGAATGAGGAGAGAGAGAATGCTAAACAACGGTTTTAGGTTTTTGAAAAGGAATGATGACCAAGCGCACGTTCCTAGGGTTTGATAGGATAGGAAACGTCATGGTCCGTCGTGTGTCAGATAAGGTCTGAGGTGTCCTTTTCTTATTTGAAAATGTGAATATGATTATCATTTAAATAAATGTTAATCATTATCTTTAAGTTCCTTCATCATTTAACAATAAAAGATTGTCAGTGATGGGTTTTAAATTTTGAGATCCATTCTCTAAATAAGAAAACATTCAGAGAGTGTATAATTTAGAGGTTCATACCTGAGTGATATCCGTTTTAGAGTTCAGCGATTGACTGAAGAATATAAAAATCATTTTTATGATCACTGAAGGTGTAAGACATTGAAGAAGTTATTCTTCTATGTTTAACATTCCTAGTTCGCTGATTAACATATTAAATCTTGATTCCTCAAAAGGTTTTGTAAAAAGTTCAGCGAGCTGAAAATCAATGGGGATAAAATGAAGTTCAATTTCACCATTCATAATATGATCTCTGATAAAATGATATCTAATCTCGATATGTTTGGTGTTTGAGTAAAGTACAGGCTTGTTTGCAATTGCGATAGCACTAGTGCTGTCACAATAAATAAGGATTTTGGATAACTGAATATCATAATCAGCGAGCTGATTTCTCATCCAAAGAATTTAGGCATGGCAACTCCCTGCTGCGAGAAATTCAGCTTCAGCGGTTGAAGTGGACACTGAATTTTGCTTTTTACTTGTCCATCTTATCAACTTTCCACCGATGAGCTGACACCCACCAGTGGTGCTCTTCCTATCAATTTTGCATCCTGCAAATTCACTATCTGAATAACTCATTAGATCGAACCCTGAGTCTTTGGGATACTAGAGACCAAGATTAGGAGTCCCTTTCAGATACCTGAAGATTCGCTTTACAGCGGTGAGGTGGGATTTTTTGGGTTTCGATTGATATCTGGCACATAAACATGTTGCATACATAATATCAGGCCTACTAGAAGTTAGATAAAGTAAGGATCCTATCATTCCCTTATAAGCAGTGAAATAAACAGTTTACCATCAGGGTCCTTATTTAAAGTCAGAGGAGGAGCCATAGGAGTTTTCATTGAAGAACTCCGAGTTAAATCAAATTTCTTCAGCATATCTTTAACATATTTACTCTGACATATGAAGATGCCTTTATCAGATTGCTTTACTTGAAGACCAAGAAAATATGTTAGTTCACCCATCATACTCATTTTATATTCCTTTTTCATACGTTTGGCAAAACGAGTACAAAGTTTAGGATTTGTGGAACCAAAGATAATGTCATCTACATATATCTGAGTAAGAATGATATGTCCCTTACTTTTTCTAAGAAAAAGGGTTTGATAAATCTTACCATGAACAAACTTTTCAGCGAGAAGATATTTAGATAGAGTGTCATACCATGCACGGGGAGCTTGTTTCAACCCGTAGAGTGCCTTGTCTAGTTTATAGACGTATCTGGGATGTCTTGCATCAACGAATCCAGGAGGTTGTTCGACATACACTTCTTCTTTCAACTTGCCGTTCAGGAATGCACTTTTGACATCCATCTGATAGACTTTGAAATTTTTGTGAGCAGCGAAGGCAAGAAACAATCTGATCGCTTCTAACCTTGCTACAGGGGAAAAAGTTTCATCATAGTAAGAATGATATTTCCCTTACGCTTCTAACAAGCATCCATACTTTGTTTCTTCTTGCATGGCTATTATCTAATCTTGATCAAGGATAGCTTCATCAATCTTTTCAGGTTCTATAACAGAAATAAAGTTTACATATAGACATATGTTAGCCATACCTCTTCTTATTTTAACACCTATACAGGGATCAACAATTATTTGATCGATGGGATGATTTTGAGTTCATCTCTGAGCTGGTAGCTAAGGATTTGGATCAATTGAGGATTCATCGACCTGTTCTGGAGAAGATGTTAGATCAGCGTGACGTTCTTCATTTTCTCTAATCATCTCAGGAGGAGATCTTGAAGAAATTTCATTTCCTGGAGAAGAGTAAGATGTTTGATTATTCAATGAAGAATTATCAATAGAAGGACTGGATGGAGGAATCTGATTTAATGGAGTAACATTCATTCCTATTGATGAATTATTACTATTCAGAGAAGTGGGAATAAGAGTAGGACCATCATCGGCTTTGGGATCGAACTTTCACAAATGATCTCTGCCATTCAGGATGTAACAATTACATCCGAAGATATGTAAATGTTCTATTGAGGGTAACTTCTCATGAAATAATTCATAAGCAGTCTTCTGGAATCTTTTTACAATCAGGGATCGATTCTGAGTGTAGCAGGCAGTATTAACTGCTTCAGCCCAAAACTGAGTTGGAAGATGAGATTCGCTGATTGAGCGAGCTGCTTCGATAATGGTTCGATTTCTTCTTTCAGCGACACCATTTTGCTGAGGAGTCCTTACTTAAGAGAAATTGTGAGTAATGCCTTTTTCTTCAAAGAAACTTACCAAGGTACTGTTTTTGAATTCAGTACCATGATCATTTCTTATAGAACGAACAAGAACATTGTTCAGCAACTCAATCTTTTTGATGAAAAAAATTATTTCATCAGGAGTATCCCTCTTAGATCGTAGAAAGAATACCATGTATATCTGGAATACTCATCTACTTTCACAAGAGTATATTTCTTCCCTGATACGGATTGAACATTGACAGGTCTAAAAAGATCCATATGGAGTAAGTGAAGAGGAGTGGTTACTGAGGATACTTGCTTAGATCTAACCGTGACTCTTGTCAGCTTGCCTTTTTCACATGCAGAGCAAAGAGATTCCTTTGCAAAGCCATGCTTAGGTAGGCCTCTGACAAGTTCCTTTCTTGATAAATCATTTATCGTTTTGAAGTTAAGATGAGAAAGTCTCTTATGCCAAAGCCAGTTGACATCAGACGAAGCTCTCGATAGATAGCACACATTGTCAGAGTGAGTGTTGTGCATATTAATAACATATACGTTCTCTGATCTTTTGCTTTTCAAAGCAAGCATATCATTTTTATCGGTGACCTCACATCTAGTCTTTGTGAACAAGACCTTAAAGTCTTTATCACAGAGTTGACTAACGCTCAATAAATTGTGCTTTAGTCCCTCAACGTATGCAATCGAGAGAAGGAAGTTGCTCCGTTGGATAGAACGCCATAACCTCGGGTGTATCCTTTACCATTTCCACCGAAGGTCAATGAGGGACCATTTCTTCCTTGTATTCAGAGAGCAGAGATTTTCTGCCTGTCATGTGCCTTGAGCATCCACTATCTAGATACCAGATACCGTTAGCACTCTGCATACAACAAAATAATTAATTTTTCATAGGTACCCATACTACAATAGGTCCTGCAGAGTTAGTGGAAGGTTTGGCGGATGAATTGCTAATTGAAAGATCTTCTTCAGTGGTTATCTTCACCTTGGTAGTTTTACCAATCTTGGTGGATTTCGTTCTTGCTGATTTATTAGCTTGAGCTACTTTCTTACCATGATCCAATTTTTCAGCTTTAGTAGCATTAGGACATTTGCTTGCAATGTGGGTAGTTTCACCACAACGATGGCATTTCCTATATTTGAAAATGGGTTTGGAACTGAAAGTGGTCATAGAGGAGGTTGAAGCATTATCAGGACCAGAACCAAGAATTCCTTTGTCCATTGTCCTTGGAGGAATGATAATTTTTTCAAGGACAGATGGATTCAGATCAATTTTAATTCTGGGAGTAGATCTCTGAATAAATCCAGGAATCATCTTTCCAGATTTAGAATGACCTATTGAAGGAGTAGAGAAATTCTTTTTTTGTTTCTGAAAATTCTTGATTGCAGGAATATGATCAAGGAACTTGTCTTTGATCATCTTCTTTGAATCTTTAGAATGAGACTTAGGAAACCTTTTCTCAGTGATAGGAGTTTTCTAAGAAGAAGGATCAGGGATAGAAGAGACGAACATTCCGAATTTAACATGGAACGGTTGGTCTCTGATTCTTCTTTGTCTGAGGTATATCCTAACCCACTTCTGACATTCTTAGGAACTTGGGCATTGATGACCTCACTGACTTTTTCAGAAGCCTTACACCATCCTTCGATGGTAGCCTTTTCAGCCTTGAGATCAGCGATGGCCTTTTCCTTTTCAATGATAGCTTGTTGTCTTTCAATGCTGATGGTTTGATTTACAAAGATTTGGTCTTTAAGATTTTCTTCAATCTTAGTAAGTTCTTTGATTTTTAAGTGGCAATTCTTTAATTGTTCAGATAGATCAATGTTAATTTGTTCAGCTTTGATCTTGCCATTTAAAGCATTGTAAAATTCAACAGTCATAGAGTCGAGAGCCGACAAGCTATGATTTTTAGGTATAGAGGAGTTAGAAGAAGTGAGTACCTATGTTGATGGACATTCTGAAGATGTGTCAGATGCCTCTTCAGCTTCTTCAATTCTGTCCATAAGACATATTAAGGCTATGTCTTCTTCATCTGATTCAGATTCATAAGTGGTATTTGCCCAATCGTTTTCCTGATCCCGATCTGCTTCTTCAGCGACAAGGGCTTTTCCTTTTCGCTGATTATTTCTTAGATTCTGATATTTTTCTTTCAACCTAGAATATTTTTCCTTTTTAATTTTATCAGACATCTGAGAAGTTGTTGGTGCAGCGAGTTTCTTGGATCTACATTCGCTTGCGAAGTGACCCTTGCGCTGACAATTATAGCAGATTGTTGAGGCCTTATCAGCAGGAAGAGTTTTTGCCTTATCAAAGTCAGTGATAGCCGGTGTTTTTCTAAACTTACTCTTCTTAGCAAATCTCCTAAAATTATTGGTGAGAAGTGTCGGAGAGGCATCAAACTCAGAGATGTCAGCAACTGTGAATTCTTCTGAGTCAACTTGATCTAACTCAATGATAGAGGTGATGGAAGAGGAGACACATTTGGAAGGTTCCACCTCTGAAGTCACTAGTGCCAAAGAAGTACTTTTCGCACTCTTGATATCCTTTATGAGGTTTCTTTTTAAGACTTGGGATTGTTATTCATTAAACAACATTGCATATAGAGCACTTAAAGAAAGAGTTTCAAGATTCTTTGACAATTTCAAACATGTAGTGTACACTCCCCATTGTTCAGGTAGTGCCTCCATGAATTTTGTCAGTATTTCAGCATTAGAGTATTCTCTATTAACAGTTTTCATATATATTAATAGACAGTTGAATCTTTGGTGAATTTGAGAAAATGTTTCATTTTTAGTGCACATAAAACTTTCGTACTGTCTCACCAGATTGATGCTACGAGTAATCTGAACTTCATCAGTTCCTTCATATTGAATACAAAGAGTATCCCACATGGCTTTAGATGTTCTCATTTTCATCACTGAGTGATAAACTTCATCTGGTAGAGACATATCAATTATAGATCTAACTTTAGCATTTATAGTTACTTCCTTTTTGTCGTCCTCACTCCATCGATCTGGAGTTCTGACAATTCTTCTCTCAGCGATAGCAGGAGAGGTTGCAGTGGCAGGTACTACAGGAACCAGGACTGTAGGAAAAAATGGTCCATTCTCTAGATAATACGGGATCTTAGGATCTGACCCTTCTAGGAATATAGTCATCCTTTCTTTCCAAAGAGGGAAATTATCGCGGCTAAATCTTGGAGGTTTAGCTAAAGATCCATTATTTATGTAGTTGGTGTTTGTGTTAGCCATTTTAAAATAACTTGATTAAAAAGTTGTTTTAAAGATAAGTAAGCAGAAAACACTGCTTTGATACCACTTGTTGGTCCCAAAGGGGTCTACAAGAGTTCAAAGGATATAGAACAGTTTGTAGAAGGGGGGTTGAATACAAACACAAGTAGATTTTGGTTTTTAAATTAGTTTATATAAAAAAAAAATTACAGTTACAAGCGGAACAAGAACAAGTATAAAACCTATTCTATTGTAACTCAAGAAATCACTAAGATGATGCACAAGGAAAGAAAGAAAAGCACCAGAGGTTTCTGGAGAGAGAAAGTAGCATGCATGCATAAGAATGAAGAAGGGATCTTCATCTATTTATACATGTCGCAATTAATACGAGACAAAAGGTATATGACACGTGTCAAGCCTTCATGGGAAGGTTGTCCGTTGTTCAAAAAGTAACCAAGCTTTTGGCTGTATATGAACAGTAACATATCAGATTTGATGGGGACATAATAGACTATCCGTACGTCCTTTTTCTGACATAGTATAAGGTTTTGACTTTTGTGAATCGAGGATAAGATCAACATTTATCTCGCTGATAAGCTTCACTTGATCGCTGAACTTGAAACTTCAAGGATGAACTTTCGTAGTATCACTGAGGCCTAGCAAAACTTTACACTTTTGTTTAGATAGTCCTTGCTATCACTGAACTGCTTCAGATCACTTAGCTGATTGTCTCTATCTTCAGCTTGGTCTTCGAATGCCGCTGAATGGACTTATATTGTGACTGTTGTTCTTCAGATCTTCAGGGATAAGGTTAGAATTCCTGATGTTCAGTGATCGCTGAGTGCAATCAGCGTATGCTATCACTAAAGTTGAATTATTACTTATTAATGGAATTTTCACTAAGTAAACAGTGGAATCATATTCAAATCACTGAGAGGAGTTTTGGAAAGTAAGGATGACTATCTGGATGGTATGCATGATAATTTGTAACACACGTGCATATGCACTTGTGCATAACATCACTCGTGTATAGAGAAAAAACAGCTTCAATCGCTTGTATGCATTTGTGCATGCCGTCCAGATGGAGGGTTCCCAAGGTGTTTTTCAGTTTCTTTTCTGTTTGAGGGTTTCCCTTGAATAGTTGAACCTCCTTCTCTCTATGTATGTGTTTGCGTGTGTGAGTGTGCGCGCGCGTGCGTGTGTGTATGTATAGGGGCGCATTCTAATGAGAACTCAAATTTGGTTGTGAACATGATGACAAAGAAGAGTGCGGCATTTGTCATACTCAGACTGAACAATGAAGGAAAAAATATTCAGACTGAATGTAGTGTTATTCAGTCTGAATGTAGTGTTATTCAGTCTGAACGTAGTAATATTCAGTCTGAATAACACTATATTCAGTCTGAATATTTTCCTTCATTATTCAGTCTGAATATGACACGTATCACGCTCTCCTACATCCAATTGTCCTCATGTTCGCAAACAAATTTGAGTTCGCATTTGAACTTCTCTCTCTCTCTCTCAATCTCTCTCCCTCTCTCTATCTCTCTCCCTCTCTCTTTCTCTCAGTATATATGTATATATATATGGGTTAAATCAAATGAGAACAAAAAAATGTTGAAAATCATGAGGATCAATCGAAGCCTTAATTTGGTTTTGATCCCGGGGTTTTAATTGAAAGTTTCTTTTTATTAAAAAAGGGCATAATCATCATTTTGATAACAATATTCTCCAAATGAAACATACATATTCATTCACCGTATGAAACACACTGATTTACCATATGAATCACATACTAATTCATCGCATGAAATCCAAACATAGTTGATCGCTATTTATGCAACATATATTAATTCACTATATTCACCATATGAAACACAAAAAATCTTTTGTATGAATTAGGTGTTGTCAACGATAAATTAAAAAAGTCAAATATGATGGTTGTAACAAAATCCTTATTATGAACTTCTCTTTAATATTACAAACATGCCACCATGATTAATAGTCTTTGATTAAAACTCTTTAATGATTGAGATTAGTCCCTACGGTCCTCAACCTGTCTACGGTTTTCATTTGATTGTCGTCCCATGTGTATATATTTACAAATAAAGTTGTAAACAATTTCAAAATTAAGTCGTGCTTGAAATAAACATGGTCAAAATAAGAGAACAAGAATTAATCAAATCACATTTGATTTTACATGTGATTACGGAACTAGATCAACGCAAGGTGAGCGGGAACCTTAGACTGCAACATGAGGTTGTGGCCAAAATCGTTTGAATCACGTGTAACCCGTGTGATTCACACATGAACTCTATGTTCATACATGAACCCGTGAAATTCACATATGAATTATTTTAACTGATTCACATATAAACTCGTGTGATTCACATATGAACTATTTTAACTGATTCACATATAAACCCGTGTGATTCACATGTGAACTATGAACAGATTCACACATGAACTAATTAATAGATTCAAATATAAACCCGTGTGATTCACATATGAACTAATTAACTGATTCACATATAAACTCGTGGGTTCATATGTGAATTAGTTCAATAGTTCACATGTGAGCTAATTAACGAGTTCACATATGAACACATAGTTCATATGTGAATCACTATATGTTCATATGTGAATCACTATGAATCCTTTTGCAACCTATTCGTGAAAGTTACGAAACTACCCTCCGTTTATTAGTTCATATGTTAATCACACAACTTCTTATGTGAAATCGGTTCAAATAGTTCATATGTTAATTACACGAGCTCACACATGAACATATAGTTCATGTGCGAATCACATAAGTTCATATATGGACCCGTTTGGCGCCTATTTGTAAAAATTACGAAACTACCCCTTTATTTTTCCCTAAGCCCGTAATTTTTTTACCAGTTAAAGCCGCAATTATTGATGAGTAAAATCTGATTTTTGATTGTATGAATGGTTATGATCACCTCTTTACTACTCAAATATTTACAACTTGTCATTTGAACGTATGTCTATAGAGAGAGAGCGAGAGCGAGAGAGAGAGAGAGAGAGAGAGAGAGAGAGAGGAATATTCAGTTGTAAGCAAGGGAGAAAAAAGAGAGTGACACATGCTCCCATTTGTCCCCATTTATCATGAATAATAAATGTGATTTTTTACAACATTCATGATAAATGTTACACTATTCATGATGATTGAAACACCATTCATGATAAATGAAGCACCGTTCTCAACTAAACTCTTATTCTCACATGATTCCAAGTGTGTGTGTGTGTATATATATATATATATATCTGCAGGTTCATACGAGAATGGTACCTATTTAAGAATATAAGAAAATTAATATGGACCACACAATTAATTGAATAGTGTCTTAAATAAAAAATTCCAAATATAAAGTCATTTGATTATGTAAGAGTTATTAAAATACTTATTTAAGATTCCATTTTTACCATTTTTATGATTTAGTTTTTGTATTTAAAAAAATTATTTTTCTATTAAAATCATTAAATAAGCGTAATTTAATTTGTAATCAAATAATTTATTTATTATTTAAGGTAATATATAAAAAAATATATAATTTTTGCCAAAATTATAATTTTAGTTTAAATCACATTCGATTTATAATTAATTAATTTTTTTTCGAAAAAAGTTCTTAATCACATATGATTTAAAGTGTGAAAATATTGATTGAAATTAAACGTTAAAAAGAAAAACATAGTCATATGTGATGTGTATACATTAATATATAAAAGATCACATGAATCACAAATGATTTAAAACATAAAAACTTGATTGAAATCAAACATTAAAAAAGGAAAAAAAATGAAAACATAATCATATATGATGTGTAACAAAATACATTAATATGTATAAGATTATATGTAATTTAACACGTTATTCGTAATTTACATATATCAAATATGATATTGTAGATAACTTATATTTTTTTCGACTTAATTTTACTATTACACTATTACATATGATATTTTTAATGAAAATTAGTGTTTTTTTGGGGGGAGATGTCAATTAATTGTGAATATCACATATGATTTTTGATGAAAATCGTAAAAAAATCTTAAATAAACTTTTTCAATAAAAATTATTTTAAAAGAAATTGAGTGGTTGAAAAAAAAAATATTTTAAAAGAAAATGAGTGGTTGAGAGTAAAAGTAATTTTGGATAATAATGCCCTTTCATTGTTATTTTTAGATATTTTTTTAATTTTTTAATAAAAATGAGTGTTTGAGAATCATTCCTTTATTTTCTTAAATATGATTCATTCTCGTTTGAACCTCCTATCTCCCTCTCTCTCTCTCTCTCTCCCTCTATATAGAGAGAGGGAGAGAGAGAGAGATAAGTACATGCGAGAAGGATAACAATTTAAGAAAATACGAGAACAATCTTCAACCATTCATTTGGGTAATTAAATTTAAGAAATTTGTTTCATATACAAAATCATATATGATTTTGTACAAGATCATATATGATCCGAGAGACTTTCCATGCGACTTAAGTGACTCCAAATGTTGTCCGCTACCCGTTAGTGCAAAATCACATATGATTTTGTACATGACAAAAGTTTCTTATATTCTCGTAAAAAGTTAGCGTTTTCGTATGAAAATGCCCTTATATGTATATATATATCTATATATACATATAGGGGCATGTTCATACAAGAACGCTAACTTTTTACGAGAATACGAGAAACTTTTTTTATGTCGAAAATCATATATGATCCACATACAAAATCATATGTGATTTTGATGTTATTACAAAATCAAATGTGATTTTTTGATGTTAGTACAAAATCACATGATCACATGTGATTTTGTACATGAAAAAGTTTCTCGTATTCTCGTAAAAAAATGTAACATTCTCGTTTGAACCTATATATATATGTATATATATACAGAGAGAGAGAGGGAAGAAAATTCAGTTACAAACCTGTTTTCTATTGTGAACTGTTGGGTCACCGATGATTTGGTGATGAACCACCTTCCTTTGTATGAATGAATTTTTACAGGTTCTTTTGAAGGTCTGAAATATGCTTCAAGTATTGAAGAGTCAAAGACTATTCAATCAAGGGGTTGTACATCAAAAAGTGGAATTTTGGATGTATCAACCAACTTCAATATTCAGATCATTTTGCCAAGTCAAGACCAATATAGTGGGTCACCGATGGTACACTCAAAAGTCATCAAAAGTACTAAGGACATCAAACAAGATGAGGTCATCAAGTTGATGTCATGGTCACCGACACTATAATCTTGGTCACCGAAATTGCAGGTATATTTTCTAAGGCTGTGATTTCAAGTCACAAGTTCAAGGGTGTATACTTTTGTCATTTAGTGAAAGATGAAGTTTATCAAGCAAAGTATACACTTATCAACTCCAGCCTTACAAGGTATCCACCGATGTGATACATAGTGTGATGTATCACTTAGCAATTTCAAAGAGATAAGTTCTTGACTCACATCAATTGCAAGACACGTGAGCCAGCAAGAACTTGGGCATCAAGCCTTAAATAAAGACATTCTCTTTTATTCTTATAAAAGGAATATTTGTCTTTTAGCTAAAAGGTTTGATGGGACTTCACAGAGCATGAAGAAAAGAAGATAAAGTTATCTGACATTACGTGCTACAAGGAATGGTTCATCCATTATTCTAGTACAAAGGAAGTGGTCTCTTCCTTTGTCCAGCAGATAATCTTCCAGCTAATGAAACCTTGACAGCTGTCCACTTGCATCCCATGCTTGGGCACTATAAAAGGAGATGAAGTCCTTCCCAGAAATCTCACGCTTTCAACAAATCTTCAGAGTGATTATTTGTGTGACTGTGGCAAAGCTGTGTGCTATAACAGTATTGTTTTAACTTGCTTAGTGTAAGAGTTAATTACTGTTATCTGTGTGTTTAGTTTGATAGAATAGTCTGCCTGTTCTTTTCCGCATCAAACTATCTGTGTGTAAATTTTTAATATTAAAATTTAAAAAGAGTATATTCTGTGTGTTTTATATTCAACCCCCTCTTCTACAAAACCCTCTCTTAGTTAGCCATCTCTCTTTGGGGACTAACAATTGGTATCAGAGCAGTTGGTTTAATCTCATAAACCAGATCTGTGATGGCTACTACCTCAAATGTTGATGGTACCTTGCAGACCTCTTCCAGTAATACATATGATTTAGGATCTTTGGCTAAACCCCCAAGATTCAACCCAAACAACTTTGGGTTATGGAAAAATCGCATGTTATTATTCTTGGAAGGGATCGATTGTAGGTATCCCAACATTCTCAGTGAGGGACCTATTGTTCCTAAAATATGGGCTCGCTTTGGCCCTCAAAAGGACGCTGAAGGAAAGGACATAGAGTCAGATGACGAAAGAAGTGAGAAAACTGGTAGATATATCATCAAACCTTCTAACAAATTTAGTGAAGATGATAAACGCCTAGTCGCTTTAGATACTAAAGTCAAATCTGCTCTTGCTGTTTCCCTTCCTGATGATGTGTATCATTCTCTTCTTAACCTTCCCACTGCTAAAGAGATGTGGGATACTTTGAGTGTCTTATATGAAGGCACCAAAGAAGTAAAGAAATCTAACAGGATCTGTCTTGTTAGAAAGTATGAACTCTTCTCCCATGAAAAGGGAGAATCTCTTTCTACCTACTTTAATCGTTTTATGATAATGAAGAAGTTCTCTGCAAGTTCATGGATTGTCTTCCAGATTTCTGGGAAACTATCTGTACTTGCATCAAGCAAACCAAGGACTTAGAAATAATGCCTTTAACTGCTCTCTATGGAACTCTTCTTCACTATGAACAAACTAAGAACCAGAGAAAGTCTCTTATAAAGGATATCAAATCCTCCTCTATTGCTTTGATAGGTGATTCAAAACCTTCTTCTTGTATTCCTAGAATCACCTATCCTTCTTCTGATTCTGAAAAAGATATTAAGGAAGACTCTTCTCATCTGTCAGATGCATACTATAGTGCTGCTGATGATGAAGGAGAAGAATCAGCCATTGACATACTTTCTGATAGTATGGCAATGCTTGCTGGAAACCTTAAGAACAAAAGATTTTCTTCAAACCGCTCCAAATTTAATAGAAAACCTTTTTCTCAAAAATCCTCTTCTGATAAAGCAAATGAAGAATGCTTCAATTGTGGAAAGAAAGGTCATTTTGCTTCTGAATGCAGATCAAAAGCTTCTTCTTCTAAACCTTCTTCTTCTTATGGCCATGACTTCTCAAAATCAGCTTCTAGGAAGCATGAAGAGAGAAATAGCCAATCCTCTAAATAAAATTCTGAATCAAAAGAAACCTCAAGGTACAAGAAATACAAAGCCAAATACAAGAGAGAAAAGGAGAGAAACCAAGGTAAAAATAAAACCTTAGTTGCTGAGGCTCATTGCTGGGAAGATGAGCAAACCTCTTAGAGTGAGAGTGAGTATGTCACTAAGTGCCTCATGGCCAAAATTGATGAGATAGAAGACATGGAGAAATCACTCTACACCACTCTTGTATCTGCTGAGGGATCCACTTCAGGACAAAACCTCAGGTACCAAATAAAGATCACATATGGTACATGGATAGTGGGTGTTCAAGACACATGACCGGAAACAAACTTCTTCTCTCTAACTTCTCAAAAGAAAAGGGACCCACTATTTCCTTTGGAGGAAATGGAAAAGGGGTCACCAAAGGATATGGTACCATTTCAAATGGAACCATCACTTTCTCTAGAGTAGCTCATGTTGAAGGGCTGATGTACAATCTTCTAAGCATAAGCCAAATATGTGATTTGGGCTATAAGGTCATGTTCCAGCTATGTGTGTGTTTGGTCTTTGACGTACAGAACAAGATTGTACTAGCAGGAACCCGACTGAATGACGTGTACATAATCAACATGAAGGAAAGTGCAATAGGAGAAGCTGTGTGTCTCCTTTCTCAAGAACTAGCCAAACAAAGTTGGCTGTGGCATAAAAGGTTCTCTCATCTAAACTTTAAAACCTTGAACAAACTCTCCAACAAGGATCTGGTTGTTGGAATGCCAAAAATAGCTTTTGAAAAAGAAAAGCTGTGTGGAGCATGTGAAAAAGGAAAACTCTACAGAACTTCCTTTAAATCAAAACAATGCTCTTCTATCTCTCAACCTCTTCAAATGCTTCACATGGATCTATGCGGTCCAGTCAGTACACCCAGTCTGGGTGGTAAAAAGTATATGCTAGTAATCATCGATGAATTCTCTAGATATACTTGGGTGTTCTTTCTGAAACACATGAGTGATGCTGCTGAAGAAATCATCAGGTTTACAAGAAAGATTGAAAATTTGAATGGTAAACTGGTGAAGTCCTTCAGAAGTGATAATGGCACAGAATTCAAGAATGTTGTTCTGGAAGATTTCTTTGACCTAAAAGGAATTCCTCAGAACTTCTCTGCCGTACGCACTCCTCAGCAAAATGGTGTTGTTGAGAGAAAGAATAGAACACTTTGTGAAGCTGCAAGGTCTATGCTGAGTGAATCCAAGTTGCCAACCTATTTTTGGGCAGAAGCAGTTAACACTGCATGCTTTACTCAAAATAGGTCTATCATAGTCAAAAGGCATGACAAGACTCCGTATGAAGTTTTCCATGGTAGAAAACCTACAGTTGACTTCTTCCATGTGTTTGGCTGTGCATGTCACATGCTAAATGACAGGGAACAACTTGGAAAGTTTGATCCAAAGTCAGATGATGGAATTTTCATGGGCTATTCTCTCTCCTCAAGAGCCTTCAGAATTTTCAATCTAAGAAGACAATGCATAGATGAATCCATGCATGTAAAGTTTGATGAGTTTGAAACTTCTTCATTATCTTGTGATGAAGAAGAATTAAACCTATGGATAAATTCATGTGTTGGTGAAATTCCATCCTCCTCTCAAACCAATCCTCCAGATAGCAACCCTTCTCAGCCTCCCATAAACATCACCTTACCTTCTGAACCTTCTCTTTCTTCTCCACCTCCTGAAACTAACTCTACAGAAGACCTTACCCACCAAAACACCATATCTCCCTCAAACCTATCTTCACCATCTCAAATTCCTACTTCATCCTCTTCTCTACCTTCCTCCTTACCTCTTGCACTAAAGTGGACCATGGATCATCCAATAGATCAAATCATAGGTGATCCACAAGTTGGTGTAAAAACCAGAAGAGGCATAAGCAATCTGTGCTTATATGTCAACTTTGTTTCCATTATTGAGCCTAAGCTGATAAATGAAGCCCTAGCTGATCCTAGCTGGGTGATTGCCATGCAAGAAGAGCTCTCACAATTTGAGAGAAACAAAGTCTGGAAGTTAGTTCCTCGTCCATCCAACAAAACTATTATTGGAACAAAATGGGTGTTTCGAAACAAAATGGACGAAGAAGGAACTGTCATAAGGAACAAGGCAAGGTTGGTTGCTCAAGGATATCGGCAAGAGGAAGGAATTGATTATGATGAAACCTTTGCTCCTGTTGCCAGATTGGAAGCTATCCGAATATTTCTTGCCCATGCAGCTTACAAGAATTTTCGGGTATTCCAAATGGATGTCAAAAGTGCCTTCCTGAATGGTGAATTAGCTGAAGAAGTGTATGTGAAGCAACCTCCTAAGTTTGAAGATCCAGTCCATCCATATCATGTATATAGGCTGGATAAAGCTCTATATGGACTGAAGCAAGCTCCACGTGCCTGGTATGACACTCTCTCAGAATATCTACTTAGAAATAAGTACATACGAGGCAAGGTTGACAACACTCTCTTCTTCAAGAAATCACAAGGTAATATCATTCTTGTTCAAATATATGTTGATGATATTATTTTTGGAGCCACCGATGAATCCTTGTGTGATGAGTTTAGCTCCCTCATGCAAAAAGAATATGAAATGAGCATGATGGGGGAGTTAACTTTCTTTCTTGGTTTGCAAGTAAAACAGTCTCCAGAAGGTATTTTCATAAATCAAAGTAAATACATTAAAGACCTTCTGAAAAAGTTTCAGTTTGATACTTGCTCTACTATGAAAACTCCTATGGCTCCTCCTCTTAAACTCTTTTCTGATCCTGATGGCATTTCTGTTAATATTACAAATTATAGAGCCATGATAGGATCCCTTCTCTATCTAACTGCAAGTAGACCTGACATTATGTTTGCTACTTGTCTGTGTGCCCGATACCAAGCAAATCCTAAAGAATCACATCCGGTCGCCGTGAAAAGGATTTTTCGGTATACGAAAGGTACCATAAATACGGGTCTTTGGTATCCCAAAGACTCGTGTTTCGATCTCATCGGGTACTACGATTACGATTTTGCGAGGTTCAAAAATAGACGAAAGAGTACAACCGGAAGTTGTCGATTACTTGGTGGAAAGCTTGTGAGCTGGTCAAGTAAGAAACAACATTCGGTGTCTACATCTACTGCTGAAGCAGAATATGTGGCTGCTGGAAGTTGTTGTGCACAAATATTGTGGATGAAAAATCATTTGTGTGATTACAATCAGATTTTCTCAAAGATCCCAATAATGTGTGACAACTCAAATGCAATAGCCATTGCCAACAACCCTATGCTTCATTCAAGATCCAAGCACATTGATATTAGGTATCACTTTATAAGAGATCATGTCTCTAAAGGTGATGTGGAGTTACATTTCATTCCCACCGACTATCAACTAGCTGATCTGTTCACAAAGCCCCTTGATGAAGCAAGGTTCAAATTCCTCATTGGTGAGTTAGGTATGGTAAACACAGACTAATATATTTTATATTTATATATAATGTATGTTTTTTTTATATATATATTTCATATATATATATATATACTACATAAATTTGTATATTTATAATTTATATATGTTATATGCTTTAAATATATACTTTATATATATATATTATATATTATATTATACATTATATTATATTAATATATTTATATAAAAAAAAAAATATATATATATATATATATACATACAGTAATGTCGGTGACTAGGTCACCGACGGTATCTCTCTCTCTTTCTCCTCTATATTCTCTCAAACTCTAACCCTAAAACCATATACCATCCACCGACGGCGGTCCATCCACCGTCGTTGACCCACCGACGCCGTCACCACTTTCCGACGGCAAGAACCACCGAGCCACCGAGCCACCAAGCCACCGACGATTGTACCTCGATCCCAGCCACCGACGTCACCTTTCCGACATCGGCGCCCCTATTTCCGACGCCACCACACCACCGAGAAGCAACCACAAACCACCGATACACCACCTCACGAACCACCATCGTCGACCCACCGACGGCATCCCACCGACGGCATCCCACCGTCGTCAACCCACCGACGGCCACCGAGACCATCCTTCCACCGACGGTCGCCGACTATCCTCTTTCCGACGCTCCTTTCCGACGAGACCACCGTCGGCACCCCTCTCTCCCACTCGCCGACGTCACCGAGAAGCACAGCCATCGTCACTCGTCGACATCATCACTTGACGTCAGCTTTCCGACGTCTTGAGCCACCGACGTCGTACCTCGAAGCCACCCACCGAAGGTGTATCTCGATCTCATCCACCGACGTTGCACCTTGATTCGAGCCACCGACGGTTGCTCCTGCTGACGTCAGCTTTCCAACGTTTGTCTCTCTCTCACACACAAAGCCACCGACGTTCTCTCTATCCACTGTGCATCACCCACCGACGTTTGCCCTGTGTATTCCACTCACCGAGGTAACCGTTACAATCTCTTCATCTTCTTAACCCTTAAAAGATAACTCTTAGAATTCTTGTTCTTATCCCTAATGACATCATAAATGTCAGAACATGCGCCGATTCCCAAGTCAAAACCCTTAGAATTTCTGACCTTTCAATCACCAAAAGTAATAATTACTTTTGAAAGTTGAATTTTCCCTCCCATATATAAACTTCCTTCCCACTACTTCACCACCTTTCTCGCACCCACTCTCCTTCTCTTTCATTTGCAAGAACTTCAAACCTGCAACTTCATTTCTTCTTCAATGGCATCTCCTTCAAGAATTTCTGAAGAACAAACCATCACCTTTGGATCGTTATCCTTCCCTGCATGCAACTACTATGGACGTATTGGAACTGATAATACTCATCCTGAGTATAATGATATTTGCTGGTTTCTTCAGAGGTGTCCTCTACAATATGCACTCACTGCAAAACCTAAAATGAGTAAGTTTCTTCTTGGAAACTTTTGGCTTTCTTGTACATATGATGCTTCCACAGATCAAATCCTTGCATCTGTTCTTACCAATGAAGAACATGATGTGGTTTTTGATGTTGAGGATGTACGAAGAATCCTAAGGCTTCCTGCTTATGATTCATATGAGACATTTCCTTTGGGAAATGAACACCAAATAGTGGTTGCTGCTTTGAACTAATTGGAAGAAAAGAAGGGATCAAAGTCAAAGGGTCCAGGTACTTTACTACGAAAGAACATGGGAAGTATTTGGAACTTTCTATTTGCACATCTGATTCTGTGCCTTAGCAAGAAGACAGGTGGTCCAGATCAGTCACCTTCCCAAGTAACTGAGCTGGCACATGCTCTAATATTTCAGAGAAAAATAGACTTTGCAAGTTATTTCTTCAATGAAATGATCTCCTCCTTCTCTACTCTCCAACGTCCTCAGGTACCATTTCAACGTCTCTTCTCTCTTATCATTAATGCAAAATTGGGTGATAAACTTGAGAAAAGGGATGACATCACATATGATCTCCCTCTTCATCAAGTGGGAAACCAAGTTATGAAAAAGGCTGTCTTAGCATCAGACAACCCTCTCCGACCTTCCATGGTTGAGTTTGCAAGGAATGCAACTCTTACTTGGGGAGAGAATGAACCGCGTCTTCATAGAACCTCAGGTATGTCCTCTATCTCTTCTACTCCTAGAGTAACTGAGGTGCCCAAATCTCTTAAGAGATCCAAAGCGTCGGGCACTTCTACCTCCGGCACCACCGATGCTACGAAGCCAAAAGAGCCTTTGGCTTCCACCCAGGCATCTAAATCCCATAAGCGGAGACACTCTAAAAGCCCCCCAAAGACTTCCTCAAAGAAGTCCAAGGGTACCCAAAGGGTTAAAACGCATAATCCATCTACTGACTCCCAAAAGCCAGTAGATGTTGAAAAGATCCTCACTAAACCCAAGGAACACTCATCCATACCTAGCTCCTCCAGGCCCTCTCAAAAGGACTTGGTTGTAAATAGGGACACCCTTACTATTCCTTCATCAACTTTCTCACTAGTTGATGAAGATGAATTGGAGTATCCCATCCAAGGTACCTCTTCTCCACCCCCTGAGCTCTCACAGCTCCTTTTCCACACTTCACGTGAAAGTGCATCACAACCAGGTACACTTGATGGAGCATCCCATTTTACTAACCCCACTGTGTCTGACACTGAACCTTTATCAGGTACGTCTCCCGTACATGAAAAGGTTGTGGAGGAACCCATTACTGAGGAATCCCCTCATAGACACTCTTCTCCACGTGTCTCCCCCACATCTCCTAAATTCCCCCCAAGTAAACCTACAGGTTTGGTGGATTATTCTTCAAGTGATGATGATGATGCTGATCAACCACCAAAGCCTCAACCTTCAGCTCCCATGTCTTCCAAACAGGGAGATGATCTTCTCACAGCTTTTACAAGCTTTACCAGTAATACTTTACGCAGGGTAGAAGCTCTAGAAGATCATGCTGCTAAGGAAAAGGAAAGAATGGATTCCCTTTCCTCATCTCTTAGATCTAACATTGAGGAGTTGTCGGTGAGTCACCCAACTATAATGACATGTTTAGATCTCCTACACTTGGACATCCTTGATCTTCAGCAAGGGTTTTCTTCAAGTCAGGAGTCTGTGCTTTCTTCCATACAAGAACTTCGGAGTTCATCTTCAAGTCAAGTCACAGATATTTCTTCTCTCATTGCCAATCAACAGGCAATTATGGACTCTCTTATCAGTCTTTACACCAAAGTTGATAAAGTTCCAACCTCTGCTCCAACGGTTGAACTAGATATTGGTGAGTCATTCTTCAAGGACACTGATAGATTTGTCCTTCAAAGAGTTGAGAAGAAAATTGGTGCTCTCTGCTCTGATATGGAAAGGGTTAAGGAATTTCTCTCTTCAGTGGGTTTCAAGGGTTCAACCACTGAGGGGGAGAAAAATAAGAAGACCATCAATACCACCTCAGCAGCCGCCGACGTCAACATGCCAGCCGCCGACGTCAGCATGCCAGCCGCCGACATCATCAATCCAGCCACCGATGTGGCTTCTCCATTTCATCCAGCCACCGACGTGGCAGCCACCGATGTGGCCCCTATAGCCACTGATGGTGGTGTGGTCACAGAGGTGGTCCCTGTTCCTTTGGTACCCGAAGCAGCTGTTGAGGGGGAGAGTATCAGTGCTCAACCCCTTGAAACTGAAGAAGAGAAGAAAAGAAAAGAAAAAGCCAAAGGAAAGAAGCCTCTCTCTTTTGAAGAACAGCAAGAAGAAAGAAAGAGAAAGAAAAGGTTGAGAGATTCTCAAGCAGACACTCTTAGACTTCAACCTGCTTCATTACCCACCGATCCTCTTGGGGTAATTCTCACAGAAGCTGAAAAAGAAGAATCCATTAGAGCACAACTTGAGTATGATCAGACAAATGTACTCAAGTTGGCTCAAGATGAAGCCACTCATGCAATGGTAAAGGATGCTCTTCAAGCTCAAAAAGATGAGCTTGAAAATATAAAGAAGAAATTAAGCCGCAAAATTGGTTGATGAGGCCAAGAAGGCAAAGGAAGTAGAGTGGTTTAAAAGGAGATTGAAGAACAGGAAGGATGATTCCAAGATTATCAATGCTACCATCCAACCTCCAACCAAGAATTCTCCCAAGTTACTTATCACCCTTAAGAGAGCTGATACTTTATCAAAGGTATATGAAGCTGAATGGTTGGAAGTTCTTGGGATGACTGAGTGGATGGAAGTTGGTAAATGCATCTCCAAGAGCAAAAGGAAGTACAAGGAGCTGGTACTTAATATTCTCAGAAAACTCTTCATCAAGATGCTCAGCATCCAAAAGGAGAATAATATTCTTGTGACATACCTTGAAGCACAACAAATGTACTTCATTCAACAGGGTCTTAAAGGAGAGGTCATCACTGCTCCTAAAAACAAGAAGAAGGGACATTTTGTTATGCTTCATGAAAGGGGCATCCAGATAAATGCTTCGGGTATAGATCTTTCCATTCCTACTTCTATTGCTTACCCGGAGCAAACCATGCTGACTACTCCAGAGCTTGGGGTTTTCTTTGAAGACATCTTTGGGAACATCGGTTTCTTCAGAGCATCTGACATCCCAAGGGCTCACAGCTCCTTCCTCTCTGCTATTCTAGGAGTACCTCCTGTTGAAGACCATGGAATGACCAGAATGATCTTGGATGAACTTAAACGAAGAGAACCCTCAGATCCATGATCTTGCAGACGTATAGTACAGTATGAACTTTATTAATCATGTACTCTGATCAATCCTCTGTGTTGATTAATAAAAGTTCATACTTTTCTTCCATCCCATCTCTTGTTAATATTTTTACAAGCTTTGCACATATTTAAACTTATACTTATTCTTTCATTTATTTTATACTCTTATACTGTACATACTCAGTTAAAAAAAATCAAAAAAAAAATGAAAAAAATAAAAAATAAAAATCTGAGTCAAAAGAACCCAAAAGAAAAATAGAAAGGGTCAAAAAGAATTCTTTTCTAACCTACAGATATCATCATCAAATAGGGGGAGATTGTTGGGTCACCGATGATTTGGTGATGAACCACCTTCCTTTGTATGAATGAATTTTTACAGGTTCTTTTGAAGGTCTGAAATATGCTTCAAGTATTGAAGAGTCAAAGACTATTCAATCAAGGGGTTGTACATCAAAAAGTGGAATTTTGGATGTATCAACCAACTTCAATATTCATATCATTTTGCCAAGTCAAGACCAATATAGTGGGTCACCGATGGTACACTCAAAAGTCATCAAAAGTACTAAGGACATCAAACAAGATGAGGTCATCAAGTTGATGTCATGGTCACCGACACTATAATCTTGGTCACCGAAATTGCAAGTATATTTTCTAAGGCTGTGATTTCAAGTCACAAGTTCAAGGGTGTATACTTTTGTCATTTAGTGAAAGATGAAGTTTATCAAGCAAAGTATACACTTATCAACTCCAGCCTTACAAGGTATCCACCGATGTGATACATAGTGTGATGTATCACTTAGCAATTTCAAAGAGATAAGTTCTTGACTCACATCAATTGCAAGACACGTGAGCCAGCAAGAACTTGGGCATCAAGCCTTAAATAAAGACATTCTCTTTTATTCTTATAAAAGGAATATTTGTCTTTTAGCTAAAAGGTTTGATGGGACTTCACAGAGCATGAAGAAAAGAAAATAAAGTTATCTGACATTACGTGCTACAAGGAATGGTTCATCCATTATTCTAGTACAAAGGAAGTGGTCTCTTCCTTTGTCCAGCAGATAATCTTCCAGCTAATGAAACCTTGACAGCTGTCCACTTGCATCCCATGCTTGGGCACTATAAAAGGAGATGAAGTCCTTCCCAGAAATCTCACGCTTTCAACAAATCTTCAGAGTGATTATTTGTGTGACTGTGGCAAAGCTGTGTGCTATAACAGTATTGTTTTAACTTGCTTAGTGTAAGAGTTAATTATCGTTATCTCGTGTGTTTAGTTTGATAGAATAGTCTGCCTGTTCTTTTCCGCATCAAACTATCTGTGTGTAAATTTTTAATATTTATATTAAAAAATTTAAAAAGAGTATATTCTGTGTGTTTTATATTCAACCCCCCCTTCTACAAAACCCTCTCTTAGTTAGCCATCTCTCTTTGGGGACTAACATGAACCAAATGACAAAGAAGAGGGTGACACTTACTCCCATTTGTCCCCATTTATCATGAATAAAATTCACATTCATGATGAATGTTACACTATTCATGGTGACTGAAACACTAATCATGATAAATGAATCACCATTCATGATGAATATCCGTGAATGTTCGGGACACGTATTGCGCTCTTTTTTATCTCCTAGTTTACATCTGAAGTTAAGTTTGCAATTGAATTTGTCCCTACACACATACACACACATATATATATATATAAGAGAGAGAGAGAAAGAGAGAAAGAGAGAGAGAGAGAGAGAGGTAGGTAGGTTGATTAAATTAACGTGAACTAGGAAACCACGTGTTTCATGTGCTATTCATGTTAAATATCATGATAGATATTCATGATTATTCATCTTGAATAATACATGGAATAAGTGTTCTTAAAATATTTTTGATTTTATTTAAACGTGTCCTGATATTTGTATGCATATATGTGAGATGGAAGAACGATAAATCTTGTTTGGCCAAAAATAAATCTGTCTCTTAATGGTTCCAAAATCCGTTGAATCATTTTGTATCCTGGAGCTTCTTTAATTATTCCGAGCCCTGATTTCATTTTGAACAATTACCAAATAATTATATTTCATTTTGCACTATATCATAAAAGCCTCTTAATCATTCTGAACACTTAATCATTCTTCACTGATCATTCAGCAACTGGCAAACAACCCCAAGTATGTAATTTTTTTATACAAATAAAATCTTAAACTTTTTAAAATGGAACAAATAAATCCAACGAACTTTCATATTTTAAACGATTAAGTATCTAAACATTTTATACAAATAAATCCTTAAAATTATAAACGAAAGAAATACACCATTTCTTTTTCATGTATCTACAAATCAATTGCAAAAGTACAACGAAACGATAAAACAAAATTACACCATTTTTATTAAGCATTATTTATTTTTGAGATTCAAATGACAATTACATATGTTTATGTTCTGATTGTCATTTAAATATGAAAAATATAAATTATTTGGTTTTTTTATAATTCTCATTTGAATATAGAAATTATATATTTCTTTTGTTTTATAAGTGTAAAAACTTTGTACAAAGAACCTTAAGAGACTTATTCATTCAATATGCAAGTTCGTTGGATTTACTAAGTTTTAAAAAGTTTATTTCTTTGATTTTGGAGAGTTTAAAGAGTTATTTTTTTATCAAAAAAAAGTTTAAAAGCTTAGAGGGTGTTTACCAAACTCTTATCAAATAAGCGTTTGCTCATCACTTTCATTTACTTTATCATATAACAAATAGTAGTAACTTTAACATTAATTTGATGGGTTTGTTATTTTTCCTATTTCTTACATATAATTTTTCTTTTTAGCTTTTGCCATTTTTTTTAATAAAATCTCTGTCGTTAAAAAAATATATTATCAGCCATTAAAATGAATTGTTGATAAATATTTTTTACCTAATAAACATAAAACGATTACTTAGATAAACATTTAATATATAAACTTATTGGTTTAAAATATAAAATTTGATTGATTTTTGGGAAAAAAAAATTCTTATATAAATAAAATGGAAGAAAAGGATAGTTGTCTTTATGTTTGTTGGAACTGGGGGGTGGCTGCAAATGCTGAGGCGGCAGTGCTGATACCATTTTTGTCATGTTGGTACAGGCAGGCAATAATAGCCGGACTCATTTGTTTCTTCACTTCCCAGCAGGGGCCCCCCTTTGCACCCCCTTCCAAACCCACACCTCTCCCTCTCTCTCTCTCTCCTTACCTAGCTTCAATATATTAAATATTCATTATATATATATAGGGGGTTGGGTTCTGGTAGAAAAATAAATTATGATGAAAAGTATAAGGAGAGATCTGGACCCTTGAATCAGTTGTAATTGAAGATCGACACTAATGAGATGTACCGAGATGCATCTGAACAATTCTCGTCAGAAGCACAATTAATGTGTTGAATGTGAGATTAAAAGTGATCAAGGGTTCAGATCTCTTCTTACGATTCACACTTTAACTCTTCTTCTCACACGATCCCGCGCCTATATATAGGGTTGAGTTCTGGTGAGAAGGAGAGTTGTGGTGAGAAGCGTAAGAAGAGATTTGAACCCTTGGATGCATATTAGGATGAGATGCATCGAGATGAGATGTACATGATCAATCCCTGTATGAAACGCAATTCGTGAGTGAGTTTGAGATTAAAAGTGATCAATGGTCAAAATCATTCTTACACTTCTCAGTTTAACTCAACTTCTGACACGATCCCGCGCCTATATATAAATATATATGTTATACATTGCAGTGTTTCGATGAGAAGTGAAGTTATGTTGAAAAGGGTAAGAAGTGGAGGCGGATCCAAGATTTTTTTAACAAGGGTTGCACAAAATAATTATTGTAATATAAACTATTTAAGAATTAATTAAAAAAATTATTATTCGGACCATATATTATGCTATTTTGGGTCCAATAAATATATATCAGGTATTTAAGGCATTATACTAATTTATTTTCAAAAAATTATCTATTAAAACTTTAAAATATAAACAAGTTAACCTTAAAGTCACTAGTACAAAACCTGCTTTTATAAACGGTTGTTTTGGGCTTTATACACAGTTTTGTAATCGTGTATAAGGCCAGTGTTTGTGAAAGTTTCGGACTTTTGTACACGGTTCCGCAACCGTGTATAAAACTCAACTTTTATACACAGTTCCAAAACCGTGTATAAAGCCCAAAATAACCGTGTATAAAAATCATTATCTTACACGGTTTTTAGATGAAACCGTTTATAAAAGATTAATAACTGTGTATAAAAGCAACCATCTTACACGGTTTTCATAACAAAACCGTGTATAATGGTAACCATATATAAAAAAAATGCAGACTTTTGTACGCGGTTTTTTACTAGAACCGTGTATAATGAGTTATATTTATATTTTTAATATTTTCCTCGATTCTGTTACCATTCATTATTCAGTAAGCTACATTTCCAAATACGATTCCAATTAGAGTGATGGAACATTTCAAACACAATTATAAATATAAAATCAGCTAGACACGTAAATGTAACATCTCAAAGTAATCATTAACCATTAATTTTTAAAAGTCATCAACGTAAATGTAACATCTTAAAGTAACCAAACAATCTAATACTTTTATCGTGTAATCCAGTTTAATAATTTATAAGATAATCACTCCCATTTATTACTACATTTCGCCATCCATCATGCGTTTCAAATTAATCGTTCTCGCGAAAGGAGATGTGGTCGTCCATGTGTCATGTATATATAGAATTGAAAGTATGTGTAATTATAAACAAATAAAGTGTTTTGTACAATATATAAATAAAATGAAAGAAATTTAAAAAATACATACCTTAAGAGAGGAAGCATATTGTTCATCCATCACAAAGTGGAAGATTTGTTTCACAACATCGTAACCACACTCCCAACCCTCTTTTTGTTAGATTACACTACAATATAGAAAAAGTAGTGATTAAACAACTTAAAGTATGAAATAAATTGTTGGGATATAACCTTGTTTAATCTCCATGTAATTGGAGTGTTGGTTTGACAAGATCCTATTGCATTATTGTATTGTGTAATGGCCCTAAATGAAAAATAACAAAACATTTGTATTAATAGTCTACAAACTATATAAATAAACATCAATTGTATACTAAAGTAATACAATACATACATGTCTATGAGGTCTTTGATCTTGTAAGTTTCAGCTGTCTTTCTACTTGTCATCACATAGACCAACCTAAGTCGATAACCCTACTTATTTACTACAAGATCATATAATTATTGAATATTGGCAATGATCAAAGCTGCATATTTATCAAAAATACAAACAATAGTAATTATTAGACCTGACAAATGTATCGTGTCGTGTCGGGTTCAAAGTTAAACGGATTGAGAGTGTCTAACCCTAACCCGACCCGTTTAATTTTCGTGTCGTGTCGTGTCAACCCGTTTAATTTTCGTGTCAACCCGTTTATTTAAACTGGTTGAAATATATTACCCAAATCTGTTTCATTCGTATCGAATTCGTGTCTAGTTAGCATGTTGTGCCAGTTTTTGCCAGGGCTACATGGAATGTACAATCACTTTTTATTATTATTTAGTATATAATTTGTTAAAAAAAACTATAAACTGTGAGTTGTTGACGTTATTTGCTAAGGGCCAAAGGGGCCTAATATAAACGGGTTATTCGGGTCATTTTCAAGATGAAATTTTTGACCTTGACCTTACCCGTTTAATTTTCTTGTCGTGTGGTGTCAACCCGTTTACTTAGACGGGTTGAAATGTATTATCCAACCCGTTTAATTCGTGTCGAGTTAGCGTGTCGTGCCAGATTTTACCAGATCTAGTAATTATTAGTAGTTGTTAAAATAACACCATGATTGGTGAATCATTCTCTAATTAATGTATTGGATTCTCTTTCGCTTTCCTTGTTTTCATCTTAGGATTCGGCATAAGCAACTTTCAGAATTAAGTGGTTGATTAAGTGTTGAATAAGCTCTTAATATACCTCTTAATCATTAAGTGATCTTGTCTTTTTATATAAAAGTTCCTAGTTCTTGTGTTCTAAACTTTCTTTTCTTTGTGTTTTGCAGAGTCACTACTGCTGAATCTTTCAACGACAACGGGGTCCAATATATAATTCATCTTTATAGTAAGCAGAATCACTTAGGTGCACAGTGACTGGACAGAGGCTGAACAAGTGCTGTCTAGGGGCAGCCGAATGCCTGGAAATGCTTATAAACAACTAACTAAACTGTTCGTGATTATAAACAGGAACCAATTTCGTGATTTCTGTATGGCTTGAACGTTGGTGTATTACTTGTGTGTTTAATAAAATGATTTCCCATTGCTGTTAAAAAAAATTGACAAGGGTTGTGCAAGTAAACTGTTAGGATGCCGTTTTGGTGGACTAAAGTCTTACCCAGGAAGTAAGGGATAGTGTTGAAAGTAAGACACCTTTCTACACGGTTTTTTTTATACACAAGGGCGTATAAAAAGTGACTTTTGTACACGGTTTTTTCCATGCAACCGTTTGTGATTGTCAACTACCCTTTTTACACTGTTTTTCTTCCAGAACCGTGTATTAAACCTAATTTTTAGCAACGGTTCCATTTCAACCGTGTAAAAAGGGTCCAGATCCATCTTTTATACACGGTTTTAATAAAAACGACAAAAAATGTGTATAATTAGGTGCGTTTAAAAGTTATATCTGTAGTAGTGAGTCAAAAGAGTTAACCTCAAATATAAACAAATTAACCCATAGAGTTAATTCATAATTAACAAAAAAACCTAGTCTCTAAAAAATAACCCAAATTAAGGGGCCTTTTAGCCAAATGCTTACCCGGTAAGCGCTTACCTGTAGGGCTGTAGGAGTCAACGCTATATTTTACCAGATAAGATTGTAGTACAACAAAATGATATCATATGCAACAATTTATCAGTAAACGCTTATTTAGGTTAGAGTCATCATCCTTACTTACTGGGCAATACTCTCCATCTTTATCCTCGTTGTTATCGGACAAGGTTATTGATCCTTGTTATATTCATATAGTAAGAAAAATTACCCGATAAGCACTAAGGTTTATTAAACGCCCTAACTCTAAAGTCTATAAAGAGGGTGAACTATACTCAAAATAACCCTATATTATTAACATATTATTATGTCAACACTATTACATACTGACACCACTATAAACAAAATAATCATAACAAAAAAAATGCAAATAAAAATTTGTAATCACGCTAAATTGTATTAATAATGATTAAATATCGCATTTATCATACATCTATTATATATATAGGGGTTAAATAAAAAAAATATCAAAGAAATGCTGAAAACCATGAGAACCGATCTAAACCTTTATTTGGTTTTGAAACTATGGGTTTAATTGAAAGTTATTTTTAGTTAAAAAGAGCATAATCGTCATTTTGGTAACAAGATTCAGTAGATAAAACATAAATATTCACTCACCATATGAAACACACAAATTCACCGTTTGAAACACACAATTCACCATATGAAATACATACTAATTCACCACATGAAATCCAAATATGGTTGATCGTTCTTTATAGACACATACTAATTCACCAGATTCACCATATGAATCCAGAACACATACTAATTCACCAGATTCACCATGAATCCAGAACGCATACTAATTCACCAGATTCACCATATGAATCCAGATGTAGTCAACGATGAATTACAAAAGTCAAATATGACAGGTGTAACAAAATCACTATTACACCCTTCTCCTTTTATTAATATTACAAAAATGCCACCATGATTAGTAACCTTTGATTAAACTATTTAATAGTTGAGATTAGTCCTCATGGTCCTCCATCTTTTTAGGGTTTTTATTTGATTATCGCTCTCTCTCTCTCTCTCTATATATATATATATATTATTTGTGTTAACATTAAAAATATTTAATATTAGACTCATTTTGAATGTATCGACAAGACCTTTCTAACGGTGTAATTTGAAAACGAAAAAACGTATTTTATCAATGTAATTTAACTATTAATTAATTAATTAATTAGATATGGGTATAAAACGAAAAATGAAAAAGAAAAAGAAGTAAATTAAAAATATTAAAGTCTTTGAAGGGTATAAATCGTAACTTATCATCAACTACCATCCTCAACTTGGAAGAATGGTGGAGTTTTATTTGTTAAATTTTCATATAAAACCACAAAAAATTGAAGTTTATGGTTTCATCCCAAAAAATCTTATGGTTTCACATGTTAGAACCTTAAATAAATCATACTTAACCCCCAAAATTTCATGGTTGTACAGGCAACCACAAATTATATGTAGATTCGTCCTTGGTAAGAAGGAATCTCCACCCTTGGATGCACATTAGGATGACCGAGATGAGATACACCGAGATACAACAGATCAATCCCCATATCAAGCGCGGTTCATGGGTGAGTTTGAGATTAAAAGTGATCAAGGATGGAGATCCCTTCTTACGTCTCTCACCTTAACTCCACTTCTTACGTGATCTCGTGCTAGAAGGGATCTCCACCCTTAATAACTTTAATCTCAAACTCACCCATGCATTGAATCGCGCTTGATACGGGGATCGATGCGGTGCATCTCATCTCAGTGCATCTCATCCTAATGTGCATCCAACGATGAAGATCCCTTCTTGGCCTTCTCACCTTGGCTTCATTTCTCACCGAAAACTAACCCTATATATATAAGGTTGGGTCCCGGTGAGAAGTTAAGTTATAGTGAGAAGCATAAGAAGGGATCTCCACCCTTGGATGGGCATTAGGATGAGATGCACCAAGATGAGATGCACCGAGATGTATCAGATCAACCCCTTTCTATGAAATAATTCACAGATGAGTATGAGATTAAAAGTTATCAATGGTTCAGATCTCTTCTTATGCTTCTCACCTTAACTTTCCTTCTCACACGATCCTAAGCCTCTCTCTCTCTCTCTATATATATATATATATATATATATATAGGAGAGGATTCAAATGAGAACACCCCCAATTTAAAGGAACAAAGGGACTCATTTGGGACCACATATGATGTGGGTCCCACCAATAAAAAAATCATATCTGATTTAATGGGGCCCACCATTGAAAATCAGATATGATTTTTTATTGGTCGGACCCATATTATATGTGGTCCCAAATGAGTCTCTTTGTTCCTTTAAATTTACAAAGTTCTCATTTGAACCTCTTCCTATATCTATACTATATTATAAAACATTTGGTTAAAAACTCTTAAAAACAACTTTTTAAGCTGTAGTTACTGCTATTTAATGCTAATTACTTAATTTTCAAGATTACAAGTAAATTGTGCATAAGTACAACCTATTAAAGCTTCATCTCTAAATTCGTGTAACTAACTACAGATAATTATGATCAACTACAAGATAAACATCTAATTGTAAATATAAAAAATCTAAAATACGATTAAGATAGTCATTGACTTTTAACAAATAAAATAATTACATTATTAAACCAAAAATAAATTATTTGGTTATTAAACCTAAATTAAATTATGATAAAAAATTAAATAAAAAAAGAGAACTTTCAATTGAAATATTAAAATCTTTTTCTCAAAACCACATAAACCATTAGAACATCGATAAAAACAAAAATTAATTAAATGAAACTTAAAATCGAGATGTATCTCGCTGCATTGCACGAGTACCCTTCTAGTATATATATATATATATATATATATATATATATATATAGCCAATGGTTATTTTGAGAAATAAATAAGTAATCCTAGTAATTCATATGATCAAGATCGGATGTGAGTGGTCAAAGATTACGGCTATGAGAAAAATAGTGTGGGTAGTTTTGTAAATTTTACAAATAGGTGGTAAACAGGTTGATATACTAACCTATGTGATTCACATATGAACTATATGTTCATATGTGAACTTGTGTGATTAACATATGAACTATTTTAACTGATTCACCTATGAATCTGTGTCATTCATATATGAACTAATTAACTGATTAATATATGAACCTATATGATTCATACTATTCAGATGAATGGTTGCTAGAGTATTCCTCAACTTTTAATTTTTTTGCGGTTTTCCCCTAAACCTCTCTCTCTCTCTCTCTGTATATATATATATATATATATATATATATATATATGTATGTATAAGAGGTTCATGCGAGGAAGGTAACAATTTACGAGAATGCAAGGACAATCCTCAGCCAATCATTTTGTATATGAAAATTTTCATGTACAAAATCACATATGATTCATGTACAAACTCACATATGATTCATGTACAAAATCAAATATGATTCACCTACAAAATCATATGATTAGCCGAGACTTTTCCCGCAGCAAAAGTCGAGCGTGTCATTTTTGATGCTAGTACAAAATCACATATGATTTTGTACATGAAAAAAATTTAATGTACAAAATGATTGGCTGAGGATTGTCCTCGCATTCTCATAAATTGTTATCATCCTCGCATGAACCCGACTCTATATATATATATATATAGAGGAAAGTTCAAATGTGAACCTATCTTTGGTTGTGAACCTAAGGACAGATCTCAGCCTTTGATCTGAGTCAAATTGAAGCAGTTCTTTAAATATGGCTTGAGGGGTAAATTAGGCAAGTTTATCACTCCCGCTTAATTCTCTCATCCTTTGTTAATCGAAATTTTCTCTGTAAATCGAACTCTCTCTGGAAATCGAATTCTTCTCTGTTAATCGTATTCATTGTTGTGAAGAACTGTAGTAATCGGATTTTCGATTTCTGAAACTAAATTGTTAATTCTGTTTTTTCAATGGAGCCTGCTTCTTCATCAGGAACAATGTTATGCTTATATTCAGACTGAATATAAGCTACAATTACAGAAACACATAATTTTAGCTTATATTCAAACTGAATATAAGCTAAAATTATACAAACCCATAATTGTAGCTTATATTCAGACTGAATATAAACATGACAGTGTGATATCACAATGTTATGCTTATATTCACACTGAATATAAGCTACAATTATACAAATACATAATTTTAGCTTATATTCAGACTGAATATAAGCTACAATTATACAAACTCATAATTGTAACTTATATTCAGACTGAATATAAACATGACATTGTGATACTAAAATGTTATGCTTATATTTAGATTGAATATAAGCTACAATTATACAAACACATAATTTTAGCTTATATTCAGACTGAATATAAGCTACAATTATACAAACACATAATTTTAGGTTATATTCAGACTGAATATAAGCTACAATTATACAAACCCATAATTTTATCTTATATTCAGACTGAATATAAGCTACAATTACACAAACCCATAATTGTAGATTATATTCAGACTGAATATAAACATGACATTGTGATACTACAATGTTATGTTTATATTTAGTCTGAATATAAGCTACAATTATACAAACACATAATTGTAGCTTATATTCAGTCTGAATACAAGCATAACATTATATGCTTCTATTCAGACTGAATATAAACTACAATTATACAAACACATAATTTTAGCTTATATTCAGACTGAATATAAGCTAAAATTTTACAAACCCATAATTGTAGCTTATATTCTGACTGAATATAAACATGACATTGTGCTATCACAATGTTATGCTTATATTCAGACTGAATATAAGCTACAATTATACAAACTCATAATTGTAGCTTATATTCAGACTGAATATAAGTTACAATTATACAAACTCATAATTGTAGCTTATATTCAGACTGAATATAAATATGACATTGTGATACTAAAATGTTATGCTTATATTCAGACTGAATATAAGCTACAATTATACAAATACATAATTTTAGCTTATATTCAGATTGAATATAAACTACAATTATACAAACTCATAATTGCAGCTTATATTCAGTCTGAATATAAGCATAACACTTTTATGCTTATATTCAACCGAATATAAGCTACAATTATACAAACACATAATTTTAGCTTATATTCAGACTGAATATAAGCTACAATCATACAAACCCATAATTTTAGCTTATATTCAGACTGAATATAAGTTACAATTATACTAACCCATAATTGTAGCTTATATTCAGACTGAATATAAACATGACATTGTGATACTACAATGTTATGCTTATATTCAGACTGAATATAAGCTACAATTATACAAACACATAATTGTAGATTATATTCAGTCTGAATATAAGCATAACATTTTATGCTTATATTCGGACTGAATATAAACTACAATTATACAAACACATAATTTTACCTTATATTCAGACTGAATATAAGCTACAATTATACAAACTCATAATTGTAGCTTATATTCAGACTGAATATATACTACAACTATTCAAACACATAATTTTAGTTTATATTCAGACTGAATATAAGCTACAATTCTGTAGGAAATAAGTTGCTTGGTGACGACGACGATGAATTGATTTATGTCGAAATTGTTACTTGGTGACGACGACAATGAAGAGATTGATGGCGAAATCGTTGTTTGGGGACGATGAAGATGAAGAAATTGACGAACATGTTATATTTACGATGCTGCCCCTACGCGCTAATTATTGTTTAAGCCATGACTCGAGTTTTCCACTTATTTACAAAAATGCCACCATACGTTTTGTGCATTGATTTTTTGATCTGATTTTAAATGGATGGCTGAGATGCATCCTTATGTTCACAATCAAAGATAGGTTCACATTTGAACCCAACCCTATATATATATATATATATATATGATAAATTAATTAGGAGTCATTCAAGGGAAAACTCAGTATTGTGATAACCGTAAGATTTAATCTCAACCACAAATCAAAGGTTAAATTAGAAAATCAATAATTTTGATAATTTGAACTTCAGATGTTAATTAAGGGCATTTTAGGGATTTTAAAAAAGCATCTATATACAAACGATATTCATTGTGAGCATAAGATACACAATGTGAGCACAAGATACACAATGTGATACTTAAAAAAGCATCTATATACAAACGATATTCATTGTGATATCTAGATACACATACAAAATGTTCATTGTGATACCTTTGTAAAACTTCTAAAATAACAAAAATACACACTGTGATATCTTTTGTAAGTCAATAAAAATAATGGAAATGCACATCGTGATACATTTAATAAAACAACGAAAATACATTTTGATACACGCAATATATTGTGAACATTAGCACTATGATATGTTTTAACCGACAAACATTTTTAGAAGACAATATATATTAGGTAACTAATATACTAGGTAATTAAATGTTTCCTTTAAAAAATTAAATTAAATCTTTTGATGTGTTGTTACAAATAAAATTATTAAATAACTATTTTATATTATATAGGAAATATTCTTAAATATCTTAAATGAGTCGTGCACATCGGATCTCACGGTAATCACAAACTACACAATTTTCATTTTGATTATGCCCCTTAATACAAACTTAATAAATTTAATAAATTAGAAATCGGTTTTAATATAATATTTATACAATATTGTTTCATATATGAAACTCATAAATTACTTTATAAGTTATTTGACGATTTTATATATTATATAATAGTTATAAGTAACACAAAAAAGCAAAAAATTAAATAATTTAATTTATAAGCATTTTTACTCAACTTTCATATATATATATATATATATATATCTGTGTGTGTGTATGTATGTATATAGTTATAATTTGGATGAGATGGACGGTGGTGGTCGGTGGCCAACGAAGGTTGTGGATGTGGAAGAGGAGGTTGGTGTAGTAGAGGAGGAGGTGGAGGTGGGAAACGGTGGTAGTGGTGGTGTCGATGGATGGTGGTTGTGAAGGAGGTGAAGATGGTAGATAGCGGTGACGGTGGTGGTCGGCAGTGGTAGTGGTTATGGTGGAAGTGAGGTGGCAATGAACGTGTTGGTAGTAGCAATGAACGGTGGTGGTTAGTGGCCGAAGGTGGTTGTAGAGGTAGTGGAGGAGGTTATTGTTCTAGAGGAGAAGGTGGAGGTGGCTAACGATGGTGGTGGTAGTGGCAATGGATGATGGTGGTTGAATGTGGCTACCGGTGGTCGGCGAGGGTATTGGTTGTCGTGACTAGTGGTGTTGGCCATTAAGACAAGTATCATATTAAGGTTATATATCAAATGAGGGTAGATTAGTGATATTTTATTTAATGTCTCATTCTTGTCCCATCTTGTTCCACCAATTTTGGTGGAACAAGAAAAAGTCTTTTTTGTCCCACTTTATCCCACCTTGTCCCAGTTCCTGTCCCTGTCCCATGTCGCGCCAAATGTGGGATAGTGAATTCCTATCCTGTCCCATGTTGCACCAAACGTGGGATAGTGAGTTTTGTCCCATCTTCTCCTATCATGTCCCATGTACCAAACGCACCCTAAGTGCAACAATCGGGGTATTTGGAACTTATTTTCGACTCTAATTCCAGGTAGCTTATTGACTTTTGTCATAACGCCACTGAACTTTTACTGAAGTAATCTCTTTATTTCTCAAACTTTTAACTTTATAACTAATAATAATGTACGATTTCTCGATGAAATTCAGTCATATCCACTTGCATTTCAGGCAGCGATATCACCTATTAAGTATCACCTCAACACTTTCTTATATTGGACACATAAAGGTATTTTGAATACCATTCAATTTCTTTCAAAGTTCTAAAATATAGGCTATCTCACAAACCCGATTACTGAATACACAAGGTATCCAGACATGGCCTTTCATATTGAATACACAAGGTATCCCACATGGCCTTAGATGTTCTCATTTTCATTACAGAATGATAGACCTCATCTGATAGACATTGCAATTATGGATCTAGCTTTAGAGTCTATAGCTACTTCCTTTTTCTCTTCTTCAATCCATCGATCTGGAGTTTTGATGATTCTCCTTTCAGCGATGGCTGGAGTGGTAGTGGTGGCAGGAACACTAGCTACCAGGGCTGTAGGAACAAAAGGTCCATTTTTTAGATAGTAGGGGATCTTAGGATCTGACCCTTCAAGGAATAAAGTCATTCTTTCTTTCCATAATGTAAAGTTATCACGGCTAAATCTTGGAGGTTTAGCTAAAGATCTATTATCAATGTAGTTTGTATTAGAGGCCCTTCTCATAAGATGTTGTAAGCTACGAGCCTTATTCGACGAAGCTTAAAGCAGACATCATCTGCAGCTCAAATGGTCCCTTATGAAGTCTCTATTGGTCTTATTCTTATTGTGCAGGCTCGTCGCTACTTTGATTCAAAAGGTAACCGATGGTTCCCGACTTTCTCTGGTTTCCGCAACCGATTAGTCATTTTAAAATAGTTTTGTTAAATGATATTTTAAAGATAAGCAAGAAACACTGCTCTGATACCACTTGTTGGTCCCAAAGGAGTCTACAAGAGTTCAAGGATATAGAAACGGTTTGTAGAGGGGGGGGTTGAATACAGACACACAAATTTTTCGTTTTTAAATTAGTTTACATTGAATAAACAAATTTACAGTTACAAGCGGAATTAGAACAAGTAATAAACCTATTCTATTGTAACTTAAGAAGTCACACAGTTTGATGCATAAGAAAGTAAGAAAGAAAAGAGACACAGATTATAGAAATAGAAAGTAGCATGCATGAAGATGAAGAAGATATCTTCATCTTATTTATACCCGTTTGCATTTGATGCAAGACAAAAGGTATATGTCACGTGTCAAGCTTTCATATGAAGTTTGTCCTTTGTTCGAAAGCAACCATGCTTTTAGCCGCGTGTGAACGGTACCATATCAGATATGATGGAGACATAAGAGACAATCCGTACGTCCTTTTCTGACATAATATAAGGTTTGACTTTTGTGCGTCGAGGATAAGATCAACGTTAATCTTGTTTGAGAAGCTTCACTTGATCGCTGAACTTGAAACTTCAAGGATGAACTTTTAGAGTATCGCTGAGGCTTGACAAGACTTCACACTTTGGTTTAGATAATCCTTGCTATCACTGAACCGCTTCAGATCACTAGCTAATTATCTCTTTCTTCATCTTGGTCTTCGACTTTCGCTGATTGTTCTTTTGGTGTGTTGGTTGATCTTCAGATCTTCATAGGTAGACTTGAGGTTCCTGATTTTCAGCTATCGCTGATAACGATCAGCTTATGCTATCGCTGAATTTGAACATAAGTTTACCAATGGAATTTGTTGGAACCCAGATCCCTTTCTAACAATGAATCGATAGATACAATATCGAAATATGAGCGGAAGCAAAGTAGATCTATGATTTGATACTAGTTAATAGCAATTAACAGTAAGAACAATATTGAAGAACAATTGTTAATTTGTATTGATAACCTGGAAGTCGATTACAATACACTTGAATGAAATATGCAATTTGCTCTCTAAAATATCGTCTCAATCATTAACTATTACAATAGAGAATGAATCTATTTATACTATTACAAAGATAGAAGTCAACGATCTAGCCTATTAGAAACTGACACGTACGCTAAGCTTGTAACGTAATCAACTTCTAAAGGTGTCATACGGAGAGCATGCAAGCCACGTCATCACAAGAGCGTATGGTACAACTGTTGAAGTCCAGAAGGTCTTCCAATCTCTGGGTGGCTCTGTGATGAGTTAAGTCAGAGGATGAACTTCTGACTTGGCTTCTGATCTTCTACACTTGTAATATTCTGGTTCATACTTCTCTATAAGTGAGGTCTAACAATCTCCCCCTAACTATGAAGTCCAGGATGTGGAAGTTATAGCTTTGTTTGAAGATCAGAAAGGAGTGCTTGAATAAGAAGAAACAATCTTGAAGAGCAGATCAGTAAGTTCTCTGATCTTTAAGATTTTGTTGAGTTTTTATTCATTCTTTTGGCAACGACTCTGTCCCTTAACTTCTTTGCAGTATTATCAACCTAAAGAGAAGCGAAGCTCTGGACAATTTGCACAACTCTTGAAGAGTATTTATGAGCTTCTTTAGATCTGAAGAAGCTTCTTCTGGTTGGTCTTCTGATTAAGATGCCATCTTCAGGTTCAGTTAAAATTGCTCCAATAGTCAGATGGTTGAGTCATTCTCTTTCTTCATTTGGAGCAGAGATACTTAAGATGGGCATCTTGTGATCTAGCCCAGTTTGGAAATCAACCTGTCTTCTGTATCTGATGAAGGCTTTCATGCAGTTTAAGATTCTGAAGAAGACAATTCTATCTTTATCACCAACCCTTAGATCCATTTGGATTTTAATAAACTTTTCTAGAAGTATGAGATCAGAAGGATTGATAGATAAGAGGTCATTGTACAGAAGTAGTACGTCTTGGTATCTTCTCTTATCACTTCATAGATCATGTACTTTATCTCTGTGTTCTCAAAATTTACATGCTTGACCCCAGAGACACTTCTGATTGGTACAATAGAATACGTCTCTTTTCTCACTTGCCTATGACTCATAAATTTATCTTTTACTTCATCACTTACATTATAGTCATTGACGAAATTTGGTAGCATTAAGAATACTTTTTGATCAGAGACGGCGTACATATGCATATTTTCTATCTCCAGAGTTGGAAGATCTAATCTCTCCAACTTTTGTCTTATTGCGTCTGTTTCTGCTCTTTTCTGGAGTGAAGCTTCTCTTTTTGCCTTTTCAGCTTCAGCTTTAGCCTCATCAGCTTCAGCTTTGGCTTTTTCAGCTTCAGCCTTGGCTTTTTTAGCTTCAGCCTAGCGTTTTCAGCTTCAGCCCTAGCTCTGTTTTCAGCTTCGACGTTTGGTTGTTGAGGGGCAGGGGTAGAAGGTCTGGTGAATTCTGAAGTTCTTGCACATGATGGTTGAGATTGTTTCCTTGTATTTCCAAGAATCTCAAGTAGAAATTTGGCCACCTCTGGATCTTTGGGAAGAGGACCAGTGTGTGAAGCTAGTGGAGTTGGTGTTAATGAAGTTTGTTTAGAAGAGGGAGGAGGTGCAGAAGGTGAAGAGGCAGGAGCTTTACCTCTGTCTTGATCCATTTTCTGACCAATTTCGATTTTCACCTTTTTAAGTTTTTCAAGATTCTCCCCCTTTTAAGAATCAGGATCCTGATCCTCAGACTTTTTTCGTTTTAGATCTGCCTTTTTGCATGCCATTGCCTCTTTAGCTTTCTTCTTATCTTTATATGCCTCAGACAAGGAATTGACCAGAGTCGATAGCCTCGAAACAGAGGTTTCTAAAGTGGTGACCTTCTGATCCATGTTGGAATTACTTGTATTTGTCTTAGAAACATATTTCGAAGTCAAGGCATTTATTCTGTCTATCATGGCTTTCTGAAAAACAACCATATCAGATTTCTTAACCAGAGAAGAGGAGGAGGCAGAAACATCTTCCGAGGGAATCACGGCCTTGATAATTTTCTGAACGTCAGCAACAAAAGAACCGTATTCATCAACAGAAATTGTGACCTCTGGAGTAGGAAGCGCTTCTGGAAGATAAAAAATGGCTTCTGAATTAGCCTTGATGCCAGCGTTCAAGGTGTTGAAATGTTCAGAAGCAGAATTCCTCTGAGATTCTGCATTGTCAGATATAAGCTTTTTGATGGACTCCAGAGCTTGAGTCTGAGAAAGTTGTTCATTACGAATATCATTGAGCATGGTTTGCTGAGATTCAAGGGATTGGTTTAGATCGTCCATAGATCTCTGAATTTTATTACAAAATGCCAGAAACGCTGCATTAGTGACAAAATCAGAAGTGGTAACCGGTGTATCTCCAACACATGGAGCCCCTTGTCTCTCGCGTTCAGAGAGGCCCTCATTCACACCTGTTTGTACGTTGAGTGTGGAGGGACTTCCAACCTGTCGTCGAGGGTTGTCCATGACAGGCACCTCTTCGGTTGTTCTGAGTGTTTCAAGTTGTTCCTCATCATCAGAGGATGAGGAGCTGAAAACAATGTGCTTACCTTGGTGAAGTATAAATACTCCGGTAAGTGGTGCATCCTGTTGTTGTAACCCCTCTGATGGGATTTCGTCAGCACCTATACTACCAAAGGGTATGGACATACCTTCTGCTGTCCCTAGGACTTCGTTGGTCACGGAGACGTCAATGATTGGTGTAGGTTGTGACGAGTTCTGGGGTGATGGAACACTTATATTTTCATCATCACCCTTTTGAGAGGATGGTGAAGAAGAGGTGGTTTCCCCTGCTATGCTTGATTAAGAGGATTGAAGGGTATCCTCTGATCGGTTGGCTTTTGGGTGGTTTGGACTGGGTTGTCCTTGTTCAATGAGAGTAGATGTGTTGGCATCTACCTCAGCAATTGTGGTTACCCTTGGGGGACTTGGTGAGATTCTCACATATGTATCTCTATGGACATCTTTAGTACCTTCTTGCATTAAGAGGTCAAGGTAGGTAGAAGCACTCGGTTGTTCACTCAAATTCTTTTCAAGCTCATTCTCACTTGACCCCTCACTGCCTAAACTAGGCTCTAAGGGGGTGTTTGGTTTGCCGGATTCCGTCGGAATCTGATGGAATTGGAATGGTCAATTCCGTTGACCAAATTCCATTCCTATGTTTGGTTACAAATTAAATGGAATTGAATTTTAGAGATTCCCTCATTTGTGGATTTCACCATTCCTTCCTAAAACTGATGGAATTGAAATCCATTCCACCACAAAACTTGAACATGACAAAAATACCCTTTTTACATCTTAAAACCCTAGCCTTACCTTCCATTCTCATTACTGCTTCCCAACAACTATTTCCATCGAACGAACACAGGTTCCATATCTCATCGATCAAACTTTTCTTTTTGTTTCTCTATCTCTCATCGATCAGGCTGTTCCTTCTGGTTCATCGAAGATGCTGTTACGATCTGGATTGGTTCATCAAAGATGTGGGTTCCGATCGAAGATGTGGGTTACTGTCTCCGTCAAACTGTTCCTTCTGGTTCATCGAAGTGTTGCTACGATTTGGATTGGTTCATCAAAGATGTGGGTTACGATTCGAGCGAACCCTAGATTGCTTCTTTTTGTTTCTCCATCTCCACATCGATCGAACACTAGATTATTTCTCCGTCTGACTGGTCCTTCTATTTCTCGGTCTGCACATCTTCCATGGTGTTCCCGACAGCGACGGGAAAAGATAGGGTTAAGATAGAGAAGAAGGAAAAACTGGTCTGATAATATTTTTATTTTCATTATAACAAATACCTAAACTAAAAACAAATAAAAAATGACAATCTTCAGATTAAATGTCATCATTTATACTTTAAAAATTAAAAAAAATATATTAAAGGAAGGGAAGGGCATTTTTGTCAATTTATATTATTCCATTCCAATTCCTTTGTCAACCAAACAGACAAATTCCAATTCATTAACAGATTACATTCCATTTCCTGCAAACCAAACACTTGGTCAAACCTGATAACATTCCATTCCAATTCCTTCCGAATTCCAATTCCTTTGACAGATTCCATTCCAACAGATTCCATTCTACGAACCAAACGCCCCCTAAATGCTCTGGGGTAGGTATTCTCGGTTCTGAGTATACCAGAGAGCATCTATAAGAGATGAGATTAAGAGAGGTTGAAGGGATGAGATTTAGCATGTACCTGGAGAGGTCCCTTGGTGAGGAATAACCATTGCTGTCGATTGTAGGCTTGTGAGAACTCATAGAGGCAATTTTGCTAAATGGCTGTAGCAGTGGAGCATTCAGAGCCCCTATTGCTAGATAGGTGAACAATGACAAGAACCTTGGAAACATGAGGGCTGGAAGGGCTTTCCCTTGGGTTTGATGTGAAACTTTTGTGTGTACGACTTTCATTCCTTGAAAAATCAAGCTTGCATAGTCCAGTGGTCTATTGAAATACATTCATACATGATTGTAAGAATGTTCTTGCTTGCTTGGTCTAGCGAACCGATTTTACAGGCATGACTTTTGTTCAAAATTGAGACCAGCACATTCCAAATTGGAGGTAATTTCTTCTTTTTGAACTCAGATAGCCTTGTGAGTTGTTCATTATAGCCCAAGAAATTTATAAAGGCGAGCACGGCTTGTGGGGTAGGGTTTTGTTCAAGGTCAGGATTTGGCACTTTTTGACCTGCAAGATCGAGAATGGGTTGGGGCAAATGAAAATACCTTGCGATTTTCTTCCTTGTGATGGGTATTTCCACAACATTTTCAGGTTCGTTGGGGTGGCTAAAGTTTCCAAGAAGAGTTTCTTCATCTTCGACATACATTGATTTCCATACTTCTTGGACATAGATTTCAGGGACATTGGGGTTGGTTAAAGTTAGGGTTCGGTTTAGTGAATGGTTTTGTAGGAACTCGATCATTACCCTGTAATCAGCCAGATAGGTGTTTGGATCTAGAAGAACTTGAACATTATTGGTTGTCAATGGCAGTTTAATGACCGGAGCACTATCGGCTGTCGAATCGAATCTTCCTTCGTCGTCTTGGACATTCAGATTTGCAGATTGATTCGCCATTGGTGGAATTTGGGTGTTTTTGGAAAGCGTTGAGAGAACAGGTATGCAAGTTCGAGTAATAGCTTGAGGAAGAAGACGATGAGTTTTAGTTGTGAATTCCTAATTTAGGTTTATATATGAGAGAGAGAGTACTCGAGTGTAATTTGGGATGGGAAGGGTTTTAATTTGTGGATGGGCAAAATAACGGTTCGTATTTGCTGATGTAAGCACGCAGGCGTTCAGCCATGCAATAACACGATCAATGACACGTGGACAACTTGGTAGTATGTATATGATGACTGGCACGTGTATTGATGAGTCACTGAAAGGGTTTTATCGCTTTAAACCGTTGAGTATTCCCTTCAAAATTAAAAAGAAATTAATAAGAAAAGTTATTAATTAAACAACAGGTAATCTGGTGATTAAAATAATTTTTGAGATTAATAAATCCTTTTAATGAATTTAAAATCAAACATTTGGATGAATAAATCAGTTTTGTACCAAATGAAAGTTTAATATTTCATGACAAGTATTTCTTAAGAAATTTTAGTAAAATAACAAATTTTTAATTAACCTTGAAGGCAAGAGTTAAATAAAATTAACTTATTAAAAAGAATTTCAGAAGAAAAGCAAAGTCAGAGAATAAATATCTGATCAGAGAAAACAGTTTGTGACCAATAATGTCAAAGAACATATTTTCAGAAAAAATTTAGTTGAATATGAAAATTCTTAGTAACTTTGACGGCAAGAGTTATTTAGAAGAAACAAATTCAAAAAAAACTTTTAAGTAAAGAGGGGTTCAAAAGACAACTAACTTCTGTTAGACTTGATATGCTCCCCCTCGAGTTGCTCTCTGTGCTCCCCCCCTCAAAAGTTGCATCTTGCTCCCCCTTGCTTTTTCGAGTAATGCTCCCTTTCTGTCATCACTTGGTTCAGAAGTGTAAGATTTATTCTTTGAACATAGGTGTCCAGAGGCTTCTGAGCGCCTCTGGATTAAACCATCAGAAGTGACCAGAGACTTCTGGACAGTTCTGATTTATTTGAACAGAGAAGAAGAATTTTTTTATACAATAATAAGTAATTATACTTAATTCTATGAAGATCATAGAAATAAGGATAACTACATATTTAACTTGCCCAACTTGCTGACTAAGAAATTAAAGCGTTTCTCATCCAGAGCTTTTGTGAAAATATCAGCAACTTGATAATCAGTAGAGACAAAATACATTTCTATTGTGCCTTTCTCTACATGATCTTTGATAAAATGATACTTGACATCAATGTGTTTTGTTTTTTAGTGCTGAACTGGATTTTCAGTGATGGCAATAACACTTTCTGAGTCACATAGGATGAGAATTTTGTCATATGCTAATTTATAATCTCTGAGCTGAGTCTTCATCCATATTACTTGGGAACAGCAACTGGCAGCAACAACATATTCAGCTTCTGCTGTAGATGTTGAAACACAGTTCTGTTTCTTGAATGTCCAACTAATAAGTCTGTTTCCCAGAAGTTGACAGCTACCAGAGGTACTTTTTCTATCCAACTTACATCCTGCATGATCAGAATCTGTATATGCCATTAAATCAAATCCAGAATTTTTAGGATACCAGAGACCCAGTGATGGAGTTCCCTTTAGGTATCTAAAAATTCTTTTAACAGCAGCCAAATGTGATTCTTTTGGTTTGGTCTGATATCGAGCACAGAGGCAAGTGGCAAACATAATATCTGGCCTACTAGCTGTCAGATACAAAAGTGATCCTATCATACCTCTATAGCCCGTAACATCCACTGATTTTTCCAGAAGGATCAGGGCCAAGTTTCGTGCTAGGAGAGATAGGAGTTTTCATAGTTGAAGAATTTTGAAGATGAAATTTCTTTAACATGTCAGAGACATACTTGGCTTGATTTATAAATATGCTAGAGGTATTTTGTTTGACTTGGAGTCCTAGGAAGAATGTTATATCTCCCATCATACTCATTTCAAATTCCATCAATTTTGAAAACAGATCAACTTTTGTCTGACGAGTAGAGCCAAAGATTATGTCATCCACATAGATTTGGACAACAGTTAACATACCTTTGCCTCTTTTGATGAACAAGGTTGTATCAATTTTACCTTTTTCGTAACAGTGGCTGATCAGAAACGTAGATAAACGTTCATACCAGGCTATTGGTGCTTGCTTCAAACCATATAAAGCTTTGTCGAGGAGATAGACGTACTCTGGATGTCTAGCATCTTTAAAACCAACAGGTTGTTCAACATACACTTCTTGTTTGAGATATCCATTTAGAAATGCACATTTCACATCCATCTGATACACTTTGAAGTTTTTGTATGCAAAGAAGGCCAGAAATAGTCGAATCGCCTCAAGTCTTGCTACAGGGGCAAAGGTCTCGTCGTAATTTATTCCTTCTTCTTGACAATACCCCTTAGCCACCAGTCGAGCCTTGTTTCTGATCACTATGCCGTCTTCGTCTTTCTTGTTTCTGAAGACCCACTTAGTACCAATGGCGATATTGTCTTTTGGCAAAAGTACTAAGTTCCAAACTTTATTCCGTTCAAACTGAAGCAATTCTTCTTGCATAGCCTCCACCCAGCTAGGTTCTTGCAAGGCTTCATGAACTTGCTTTGGTTCGATCATGCTAAGAAAATTTACATAGAAAGCTTCATTTGCAGTAGCAGATCTTGTTTTAACGCCTTTAGGTGGACTTCCAATAATGAGATCTGGAGTGTGTGACTTCGTCCATCTCTTCATCCTCGTTTGAGGTACTTGTTGAGCTCGAACTTCTGTTTCAGAAAATTGAATAACCTCATCTGGAAATTGATTTTGAATCTTGAGCAGCATCTAAAGTCTCCCCCCTCAAATGAAAGCATAGGAGTGGATTCTAAACAATCACTTGGTGGAATGGGAAGGACAGAAGTTGCTGGTGGATTCTCATTGGATAATGGAGGACCAGAAAGAGTAATTCCAGAAGCTTGGAGAACTTCAGGAATACTCAAGGATGGATTCTTTGGTATTTGCTCTGAAAATATTTCTTCTCCCATAAAATCTTGAAAAATTTCATCGATTTCGAATTCTCTGGAACCTGAAAGATAATCTGAGGTAACTGTATTAAGTTTGAGTTCAGAAGTAGAATACTCAGAAGTCAATTGAGTTTGATCATCAAAATCGATGTCAATGCTTTCCATAACAGTCTTAGTACGTAAATTAAAAACTCTAAAAGCTCTTGAATTTAACGAATATCCTAAGAATTTAGCTTCATCTTATTTCTTATCAAACTTGCCAAGTGTTTCTCTGTCATTTAAAATAAAACACCTGCAACCAAAAATATGAAAGAATTTGACAAAGGGTTTTCTTTTATTTATAAGCTCATAAGAGGTTTTGAGATGTCTCTTGACTATAATGGAGCGGTTCTGAGCGCTTCTGCCCAAAAATGGATAGGGAGTCCAGAAGCTGCAAGCATCGTTCTGGCTGCTTCCACCAAGGTTCTGTTGCGTCTTTCTACTACACCATTTTGTTGAAGAGTGCGTACAGCAGAGAAGTTTGTGTAATTCTTTGTTCAACAAGGTATGCTTCAAGTTTGACATTTTTGAACTCAGTACCGTTATCACTTCTTAGCTGCTGAATCTTCTGGTGTAGAAGAACTTGGATTCTGGTCATCATATTCTGCAAAACGATAGGCACTTCTGATTTTTGTCTCACAAATGCGAGCCAAGTATACCTGAAAAATTCATCAATTAGTACCAGTATATACTTTTTACCAGATAGACTCTAAATTGCAATGGGACCACAGAGGTCGACATGTAACAATTGGTGAGGTCTAGTGCATGAATGATCACTTTTTGTTTTATGAGATGCTCGTTTTATTTGTCCCATTTCATATGCCGGGCAGAGGTATTTTAGAATGCTTTTCATCAATGCTTTTCATCAAATATGACAAGTATTTTAGAATCACAAAGTTGACTTACACTCAACAGGTTATGTTTCAAGCCAGAAACATGAGCTACTTTAGATAAGGTAATATTACCTTCTTGTAGAGTACCGTAGGCTTTTATTTGACCCTTACCATTGTCCCCAAACGTTACTACTCCACCACATTTATTTTTCGATCCAGTCATGTGCCTCGAACATCCAGAGTCAAGATACCAGACGTGCACATGCTGCTTCTGCAATCAAAATCTGAGTGATTTAGGTACCCATTTCATAATGGGTCATTTAGTGTTAGTTTTATGCTTTAGAGTCTTTTTATTTTGCAGTTGATTTGGTGTGGCAGATATTACGGGTTTGCTCTTTTTATTTTCATTGTTTTTAGTTGGTTTAGTTCTGAAGTTTGAAAAATTATTATATGAGTGATCAGATGGTCTCGAGAAAAATTGCTTTAGTTTTAAGAATAAAGAAGAACATTCAGAATTCTGAAACATAAAAGATTGCATGGTATTTTCATTAGAAAAATGATAATTACAATTCTTCTTATTTCTATCTATTCTAGTATCCGTAGTTCTATTGAACTTCTTAACTAGGCTAGACTTATACTTAGAATCAGAAGTGTTCTTCTGTTGAGGCTTCCTCTGATAAACCTTCTCAGGAGCTTTGAATTTTACTGAAACAGGAGCATAAAGATTAGACTTCCATTTTCCTTTTTGAGCAGAAGTAAACTTGGGAGGAGTTGATTTTAGAGATTGTTGCTGGGTATTTAATTTCTTTTTAAGACTCTCTTTTTTCTCAAGTTCAAGACAAGATTTGGCCTTAAGACACATCCCAATGAAGTCTGCATGAAGAGAAACAAGTTTTCTGTGTCCTGTTGGAGGAACAGAGAGTATTGGTACGCCACTCGAATGTTTTTCAACATTCAGACTAGAGGCTCTGATCTCCAGAAGTTCATTAGTATATAAGAAGAGTGCTTCCTCATTCTTAAATACCTCTGGAACCTTTTTGTAGACAGGAGGTAATTGATTTTCTAAATATGAAAAATATTTCTCTGAGTTATCAAAGAAATCATCACCTTGATCATCATTCTCCCAGGGATATGTGATTATTTCCAAATTGTCTTGAGTTTTTGAAAGATTTAAATCGACAAAAGAACAAGGAAATATCTCTGGATGGTTTTCTGAAGAAATTTGCTGAACAGTTTCATGTTCAAGTTTAAAGCATTCATTAAGAGTTGAGAGAATTTCATTTTCAAAACTAAGCCTTATCTCTTCTTCTGCTTGTGTAGGAATAAATGCATCAGCCTCTGGATTGAAAGTTATATGAGCATTTGAGCCAAATCTGAAAATGTCACCTTTCTTCTGAATTTTATTCAGATCAACATTTGTTTTTCCAGACGAATGCTCAATATTTTTAAACTTGAGGTTTCTTTCATGATGACCATTTTCATGTTTTGATTTTTAAAAAATAGATCGCTCATATAAAATTTGAAACAAAGGATTTTGTTCTTGTCCTAGACAGAAAACAGATTTCAGAGTGGACCTCTTTTCACACGTGTAGGGATCCAAGTCCTCGAAACCAAGTCCGGATCTCCCTACTTGTGTATTTATTTTACCATGAACTTTTTGAGCGTCCAGATATGTTTTGAACTGTAGCGTTTTGTTCTGAAGTTCAACGTGTAAAAACTCTCTTTCCTTTTAAAAATGGCTTTTAAGTGCTATAGAGTTCAATCTGTCACTTTCTTAAGCCTTAATCTCCTTTTCTTTGCCTTCCAAAAGTTTAATGAAGTGCAGTTTCTCTTCCTTGAACTTGACTTCTGTATTTTTTAAAACTTTGGAAATCTTCTCATTTTCAGCACTTAGTTCCAGTTTTTCTTCTGTTAAAAGATCCATCTCTCTTTTGTAAATTTCTCTTTCCCTATGAGTTATTGAAAGAGTTTGTTCAATATTTTTTCTCAATTCCTTTTCAAATGTAAGCTTTTGCTTAAGTTTTTGAAAATCATTTGACAAAAGAAGAATGGTGTTTTCGAGTTCAGATGATTCAGAGAGAGTACTGACCGGTGTTTCAGAAGGCTGATCTTCTGGTTCATTAGTTGTGGCCATTCCGCAGAACATGGCTTCATCTTCGCTAGACTCATCTCCTAGCCAGTTCTCTTTTTCAGCATAGTGAGCTCTTTCAACGACATTGTACTTATATTTGTTCTTGTAGTACGGTTTGTCTTTTTCCAGAGCTCCCCTGCAATCCTTTGAATAGTGCTTTGACTTATCACATCTGTAGCACACATCCTTCTTTTTCTTCAGTTCTTCTTCCTTCTTCTCTGCTTCTGTCTGTTCAGCTCGCTGGATCTCTTGTCTAGGAGCGTAAGTGGGAGAAGAGCGATCAAATCTTTTGTTTCCTTGGAAAGATCTATTACCAAACTTCTTAATGAATTGTTTGGTGATAAGTGCTAGTGAATCAGCAAAAGCTTTGATCTCATCATCAGAGTCGGAAGCATCTTCTGGGATTGCTTCTGATATGAAAGGCTTACTCTTTCCTCTCCTCTCGATTTCTTTACTCCTTCTGACCGATCCTCTAGATTCAGAAATTAGAGCAAGAGGTCCACCAATTGTTGTTTTCTTCTGAACGACCTCTTTCTCATGAGCTTGAAGTGTACCACATACATCATGCAGAGACCATTGTTCGAGATCCTGATTAGCTTGAAGAGACATTGAGAGATTTGACCATTATAGATTTAATCGTTTGAGAAATAAGACATTGTTGTCTTCCTTAGATCTGACGATATCACACCTTTTGCATAGATTTATCAGAGTATTATCTATGAAAGGTCTGCTCAAGAGTTTCTTCAGGAATAGCTTGGAAGCTATTGTATTCATTCAGAGCTTGAACTCTTCTGTTTTTCTTCATTTTAGCTCCTCCTTCTAGAATATTTTCCAGCTGATCCCATAGCTCTTTAGCAGTATCACACGAATCCAGAGACTGGAAAATCTCATTTGGAATTGCCATGATTAAGAGACTCTTTGCCTTTTTGGCCAATTCCACTTTTGCCTTTTCTTCATCAGACCAGTTATTCCTCAGTTTTGGAACTTGTCTAGCAGGGATTTCATCGGTATTGGCAGTAGCAGGAATCCTCGGAATAGTTGTCATTGGAATAAACGGACCATTTTGAACAATTGGGTAAAGTTCTACATCCAAACCCTCATAAAAATTGATCATACGGATCTTCCATTGCAGATATTCATCACGGATTAGAGTAGGAGGTTTGGTCAAGGATCCGGAGGTGTATACGGCATTCAAACTCGAATTTGTCATTTTTTTTAAAACAAGGATTTGAAAGAATTACTGAATAATTGTTGAAATTTGGAACAAATAAATTTCAGATGAATTGAAACATGACGATATTCTTACAGATCTTCAGATTTAAACCAAAATTACCACAGATTTAGAGAAAATTGTTATGAAATTAACAAAATCTCGTAAAACGGGGTAGAAGTACGAACATTAGCTTAACAATGAAAATTACTACAAATAGAAGAGGGATTTCTCCAAATGGAGGAGATCTAATAATCAATAGATTGATTATCAGGCTATGACACTAATTATAGGAACCCAAATCTCACATTGAATCACTGATCTAATGAAAATTTGTAAAGCGGAAGCAATTTTAGATCAAACAGTTTATAATAGGAAGAACGATTAATCAAAATGAAGAATAATATGAAGATAAAGCGCAGACATATGATTAATCGTGACCATATATCTTACATGTTTGGAATGATGAGGATATTTGGAGATGGAGAGTTTAAAAAAAACAACTCACATTCACAATTGCAAATGGGGAAGGGGATTCCTATTTATAGCCTAAAATAAGAAAAGTCAAAGCATCCTCCAATGTAGAAGCTCCACGTGTAAAGGTGAAATAACCGTTTCTAGCTAAGGTGTCGGGCTATGATAAGAAGATCAACCATTTGAAGATCTGACGTGGAACCAAGAGTAGAAGGACAATGATAACAGAAGCATACATAAGCTTTTGTATAAATGCTTCTCTTGAATCCAGAGGATAGTCGAACCTCTTGGTACTTCTGGAAAGTACTTGTTCAGAAGATGAACTTCTGACCTTCAGACTTCTGAAGTCTTCACTCCAGACTTCCGAAGTCTTCTTCTGGACTCTCTTCTTCTGAACGATCTCTGATCTTTCATACTTTTAAGAGCATGTTTTCCTTTTTACACTTTCAACACTAAAATTAGAGCTAACAATCTCCCCCTAAGTGTTAAAAGGAAAACAATAAAAGGAAAAACCATTGAAACTCATTGGCCGTCTTCCCATCGAGCTTGAAAGCTTGGAGATCCCCTTAGATAAACATGTAGCTCCCCCTTGATGTAGTAACCCCATTCCAAATATATGCACATGATTTTATTCAAGTTCAAGATATCCTCTGAATGTAGATCAAAAAGAAGCTCTGGCCATAAGAAACTTATCCAGAAGCTCTAGGTGTGCAACCAGAAGCTTTCGATGAAAAAGATTGCTTCTGAATTTCAAGGCATGAAATCTTCACAGGACGGTCTGGACTGAAAAAGTATTTCAAGCTCCCCCTCAACATGATGCTCTTTTTCTTCATTCTCAGCTTTAAAATCAGATTCAATGTTCCATAAACACCACTGATTGCACCAAATACAACTTTAACCTGTAAAAGTCAACACAACTGTTAGCCTCAGAATCTCAGCCAACCCCATAGCATGTTGATTCATCCAAACGTGGATAGATAAAGTGTGAGTTATGTGACAATGCCGTGCATAATCAGTCTAATAACAAAGAATCTGTCTGTAAACCATGAGTTGAGTGGACATTCAACACAAGAGCTTGTTCAAGTAATCTTCCATAATCGAGGAGCCCAAAATAATATCAACCAGAAATATCTGCTCTAAAAATAGAACCCAAAACCACCAAGATTAATTCTGAGAGCCCCAATGTGAGATCAAAGGATGAAAATTATGCTCGGTAGTTCTTGATCATTGACAGGATTTCAACAGCCTATCTCTGGTTGCAAGAAGGAATCTCTGATGAAGTGCTTGTTCTGAACTGTGCTTCTTGGTTCTTTGATGTTCAGAAGCAATACTGATTAAGAGCGGGTCCAGAACGAAGATGAACTGAAGCCGTGGCTAAATTAAATTTCAACGAACAGAATTCTGAAGTTTGACGTGATATAGAACAAGCCACATTACCACTCATCAACACATAAGATATAAAATCAGCAAAGAAAGTTTCTGTCCAGCAGCATTGCACTGATTTCTACGCTGCTTCTGGTCATGAAATATTTGGAGTTTGTGAAAACTAAAAACATGAACACCGTAGATCAGTGTGTTAGCTTTCCATAGAAACTGGATTCACCTTCTTTGGAGTTCGGACGGATGAGTTATAATCGTTTCCGTACAGTCGCGCAGATCTGTCCAACAATTTCTGGTATAACATGTAAGCTTCTGTTTGTGTGAGTCTTCTGGGCTAAGACATGTAATAATCCAGAAGCTCTGGTCTGTAATTCCAGAAGTCTCTGGATGCCTCTGGTCCAAAACCTCTGGTCCTTTAGTCTAGAAGCTCTGGTCCTCCTGACAAGAAGCAGATCTAACTCGATGAGTAACGACTTTGCTTCAACACACTACCTTCAACTTCAACGATTTATTGGGCCTTCTACAGATCGAATCACTAAAAACTCAAAACAAGAAACTTGTAGATCCTTCTGTTTTCTATCCATGGCCTTTTGAATCGCTTGAATTGCTGATGGTATGAGAGAGTAATGATCGATATAGCACAACATCGCAAATCTGTCAGCATCCTGATTTTTAATTCAGTCGCCATAAAAATTGATCTCGACTTGCACAACCAAATTACAATCAAGGTGATGATTTCAAACATTGGTTCTTGACATCGAAAATGACTCTTCATGACGCTATTTTAAGAAACCAAGTCTCTCATAAACATTTTATCAAACACCTTGTGTGCATAATCAATTTTTACCCAATTGGCAATGAATTTTCTTCCAAAAATCCTCCACATTTCAGATCTAATGAGAATAACTTTGTAGAATCGAATATTAATGAAATCAAAACTGAATTTGAATATAAATAAATTCAAACACAGATTTCAATGATATTTTCGAGAACAATTCGAAAACAAAGTATAAAAAGATGAATATTATAGATCTAAAAATGAGATGAAATAAACTGGATTCAAAGAGATAAAATCAACATATTGGATCGTTTGATTTGAGCAAATCAATAGGCTCTAATACCAATTGTTGGAACCCAGATCCCTTTCTAACAATGAATCGATAGATCAAATATCGAAATACGAGCGGAAGCAAAGTAGATTATAATTTGATACTAGTTAATAGCAATTAACAGTAAGAATAGTAAGAATAATAATGAAGAACAATTGTTGATTCGTATTGATAACCTGGAAATCGATTACAATACACTTGAATGAAATATGCAATTTGCTCTCTAAAATATCGTCTCAATCGTTAATTATTACAATAGAGAATGAATTTATTTATACTATTACAAAGATAAAAGTCAACGATCTAGCCTATTAGAAACTGGCATGTACGCTAAGCTTGTAATAGAATCAGTTTCTAAAGGTGTCATACGGAAAGCATGCAAGCCACGTCATCACAAGCGCGTATGGTACAACTGTTGAAGTCCAGAAGGTCTTCCAATCTCTGGGCGGCTCTGTGATGAGTTAAAGTCAGAGGATGAACTTCTGACTTGGCTTCTAATCTTCTACACTTGTCTGGTTCATACTTCTCTATAAACGAGGTCTAACAGAATTTCAATAAGTATATAGAGGAATCATATTCAAATCACTGAGAGGAGTTATGATCAACAATTTATAATGACAATCATGTATTTAAAAAAATGTGTACTAATTGTTAATTTAAATTACTTTTTTAGATTTGATATTGGAAGCATTTCCACATGCTTCGGTTTCTTATGGTTCGCGAATCGATGGAGTCATCCTTCGGACATGTGCTTGGGTGAGTCGGAAGAAGTTATCGTGGGACTCATGTTTGAGTTTTATACATGTTGACAATATCAACGATGTGAGTTTTACCAACTTATATTGAGTAATTTAATTTGCTAAAGATAAGTAAATACTAAAATTAATAATATATTTAGGTGGCCTTGCTTCCACGGACTTCGTTGACACCTACGGAGTTAGAGGTACGTAATCAATGGTGGAAGGATAGTTGTCATTATTTTCAGAGGACTAAGCATGACCTGACCGGTGCATCGAGTTCGTCAGCGCCACAATCATCTGATGATTTGGCAAGTCATATTCAACAACTCCATCGTAATATTCAGGAAACTTTTACACTTGCTGAAAACGGCTTGGATCTAGAGTTTGCTCAAATGCACATTAAGAACCTTTTGGAGCAGATTCAGCACGCAAAATACATCCATGAAAGTAAATATATTTTTAGTATTTATTTATCATTATGGGATTACTCTAGGATTGATCCATACTCCCTCTAATTGACCGGTACCAAGTCAAGTCAATATACCATTGAGGACGCCATGATTGTTTTAGCCACCATGGAAGCATCTCAGTACCGGTGCTCCCAATATTAAGTCTATATTACCAGTTCATAACAAATACGATTTAATAAGTGAAATGATCAATATTCCAAATAAGAATGTAAGCCATAGTCAAAAGGAAACAAAGTTCCATAATATTAACAAACATAAAGGGGATTTGGAATCAACGTATTCGATTAGGAAGCCTTGTACAAATGGCTATCCCCGTGTCAAGTGAAGTATGATATCCGTACCTTAACCGAATTGATAACTAACACACGATCAAATGGAGTTCACGATTAAGTTTGCCTCGTCCGTGTGTCTAACGAATACATAAACGGGTTATTATTCGCAAGACATATAAACCATAACATACTATTCTAATAGAGTCACTTAGGTCTTATTGACCTTAAGCAATTTAGACTTCAAGAAGAACAACTAGATACAAATTCAGAACTTAAACGCAACATTAAGCCTTATGCAATTTCATTCCGACGGCTCATATCTCTTTTTTTTTTGACCAGTTTCACCCTATTTAGAGGTTAAATCCAAGTTTTATAATCTAAATACAAGTTGTAGAATGAATGCTTATGAGTCTATTGGCTTTGGAATCAACTCATTTGGATTATACATCTATGAGATATGGCTTAAACAAAACAGCAGCTATTAAGCCGTATGCACAACACACAACCCTGTAAACTCACTGTTTTGACTCACTTAGAGACACAATTGGATTCTCGACTCTTCATAACAGTTTTAGTATATGGTAACACATTTCCATCTGCAAAATAGGAGCTTATTTGGACGTACGGTTTGAGAGTTACGAATCGTCAAAGTACTGGACATGAGGCTATCCAAAATTCCAATTCCCATCTTTTTTCACAAACCATTTTTAAGATCCAATCTTCATATTTTGCAACACTTAAATCCTTCAAATCATACCTAACATACTAAAAACTACAAACGAGCTTAATGGTTAAAACTTTAAGCTTAATCACACAATTTTGCTCCTTTTAAACATTTAACCGAACACTGGGTGTGCGGTTAAACATAAACACACAACTACACCATATTGACTCCATCTTTTAACCCTTTTCATTTCTTCTTCAATTTTAACCACTCCAGGATTATACACATATATAATTACGCAACTTTATAATACTAACTCATAGCTTAACATAAACTTAATTGGAAGTTAACCACAACAATCCTAACATACTCAAACATAATACAAATGAAAGGAAATAAAAGAAAATTATACCTCTAAGAAAGATTTGAAGAGATGATTCTGAATTTGTGATCATCTCTTTGATTCTCTTAGTAAATTGAGAGAATTTGAGAGAATAATAACTTTAGAGATGTAGGTGCATAAGTCGGTCATAAGCAGAAGAAGAAGATGATAATTAATGCAATTTCTCTAATTCTCAATATTTTCTCCTTCTATATTTATTTAGAGTTTAGGCATTTGACGATTTTAACCCCTCAAGTCTAAACCATCAACTTTATGCCCTAGTAGGTATAAACTTAACAATTTAGGTTAAGTTAAGTTTCAGTTTGTACATATATGACCCCTTATATGATATTTCCTCACAATTTAGGCCGAGGTACAAGTCGGGTAAGCGTAAGGTACAACACGTTATGCATACTTGTACGAGTTAACGGGGCATGGATATTATATTTGAATACCCAATAGTGAGAGAAAAACATAAGAATCATTTGTAACAGAATCAAATAACACTTTAACGCATACCGAGTATACCGAAACGTACCTCTCACCACATATGATTTTTTCTTCGATCCTTACCGAAACGTTGCCATCTATTGCAGAGGTTGTCCTTTGTCCTCAGAGTATTCAAACTTTTAGCCACATATGATTAGTTGACCTTTAGGGTCCGTAAGCGTGTGGGGAGAAATAATACTTGTACCTTCTTGACAAGGTTTGGGGTTTGTCCTTTGTGCATATAGGATAAGACAAAATGTAATATTGTTGAGCAAGATTCATTTGATCAGTGACATTGAGTCTTCACTGAGGATTCTTCAGGCATCACTGAGTTCTGTTCAGATTTCACACTTGTAGTAAACAGACTTGTTATCACACTTGTATCGGTTATTTGAGGTTCAACAATTCCCCTTCCTTGTCCTCTCCCTCTTTCCCAGACATTTGAAGGTCTTACAAAAACATTTTCTAGCGGAGGATCTGCCCCATCCAGACAGAGTAACCGAAGTATTTCTGACTCAGAGATGGGAATGACTTTCTATATAATGAATACAAAAACAATACATATTTAATCACTTACCAAATATAAAAAGGTAATCAAGTACAAACATGCACCTGTAAACTAATTAACACATTGGTCAGATGTAATTTGAATTTATCTTACATGTCGTTCTTTCTACCCATTATATTTAATATCATGCGTATTCTAAACATAGTAGGTACATCTTATGATGCAATAAAACCATCTTGTTTATGTCTAGCAATCAAACTAGATATCTAAATCCCTTAAAAGACCCGATATTTGTGTTTTTTGAAGAGTAGAGATAGCAAACTCAGGCTCTAATACCAAGTATAAAAACCCGCAATCCACATAACATATAACAGACACTTTACATATAACAAACCATAATGGGGATGCATCTTCGGTTCCATTCAACAAAACTATACAATTGTTCGGAAATCACTATAAACTTTTTGCTAATAAGTTTTTTTGATACAAAACAATCCATTTAGCAAGAAGATCAAAAGCAGACTTCATAAAACTTCTTACACGACTTGAAGCATAACAATTCACATAAGAAAGTCTCACGTTTTTCCTTTTTCTTTACTCTCTAACTAATCTTGCCATGAAATGCATATTTTGGAAAATAACACGAGGGTTAGACTATACAGTGTAGTGAGGAAATTCTTGAAAGTACTATAATCCAGTGAAACCAGTTAACGGAAAACATTTAAATCTATTAGTCGTAAAGTAGGTTCTCTGGCACTATATCCCTCCCAGGCAACTAGCCACAATAGTCGCTTTTCTAAAACAAGGTACACCCCGATACGATTATAATCAGTAAAGGCAATGGGCCACCACACGAAATGCATTCGTTGGGCTGAAACTTATATATCCCCTCTACACAGACCATCATAGTGACAACACACACGATCTTTTGTTGTATAAGTCCTTTTAACCTAAGTAACATCATCAAATCACATGTGTTGATTTCCAACAACATGTATTCAAACAATGTATCACATTTAACAGTAATAATCCAAACATATCAATAAGGTATAACATTGAAATAGTATCAGTTGATAACATATGCATTTTAGTTCGAGAAGTTTATAAGAAAACTCTCCTTGATCAGATGATACTCTAAGTTTTTATTCGGTAATGAATCCCGATACCTAACACTTGAAGCTCAATAAAGGAAGCATGGATCACAATCAAGAGAGATAGACTCAAACTTTTCTCTAAAGATTCTCTAAGGTACGAAAATGATTCCCTGAAAGACCCCCATAAGACACGAGGCAAAAGTTGAAAAGTCATCACAGTACATATGCATTAACACACGAGAACTTCCATCAAATCAAATCATGAAAGAGTACTTACTCCAAAAATTGAAGAACCAAGCACTCCAAATCACTCTTACTCAATATTCAAACCAAATATAAATTTCATCCAAACCTAAATCAAAAATTAAGCGAAAAATAAAGAAGTTCATACCTTATTTGTCAAAAGTTCAAGACAAAATCTTCCAAGCTAAAATCCGTTTCTTTCTTCTCCTTCTTTGGCCGAACTCTACAGGGAACACAAAACACACTAACACCTTTTTACAAACTAACTTCTAGAAGGAAAAGCAAAGGAGGTGGGGTTTTTATAACCACCTACTTTTCAAAGTTACCCTCTACTAAAACAAATTAACACATTAAGCCCCTTGACTTTTAAAATAATAAACAAGGGTATTACAATTGACCTGGAATGTTTAAACCACCCAGATTTTTACTAAATTCAAACAACTCCCAACTTCACCATTAAAACCATCATAAACAACTTTTGGACTCAAAAGAAGCTTTCCAACCATCATTTAACATACAAACTCTGAAATAAACAAATCAAGGAGGCTTACTAACTGAAGCATACAAAACAATAAATGAAAACCATCAAAAGGGTTGATTAGCTTAATCAACTTCAAGACTTGAAAATCAACATAAAATCGACCATAGATTAGATTGGTCATCAAAACTTTGATTAACCTAAAACTCTACTCATAATCTATGTAAACCTTCGAATTTAAAGCAGAAACCAGAGTAAATTCCATACCTTTGATAAACTCTGCTACAACCCTTGAAGAACCCACTGTTTTATTCTCTAAATAAAAGCTAAAGAACTCACTCTCAAGAACAGATACACACAGAGAAACATTAAAATCGTGGTTGCATTTAGAAGGATAAAGTAAAAGAGGTGACCCACTTAAACGGGTTTCCTAATTCCAGCTAAAACTTTCAAGAATAGCATAATACACAAACAAGCCCTGAACTTTTATATTTAACTCAAAACTAATAAGCAAGGATATTACATCAATGATGAAGCTTCTTTGTTTTGTAGTGATTGCGATCTCCCAACTCTAGTAAAGTGAGGCGATTTAGGAGCTTATCATTCATAAACATGATTTTTAATCTAGTTGACTAAATAACAAACAATTCGACGTTATGTAGGGCGTAATTAATGGATTTAAGAAATTTCTTGTAAAAGCAAGTATTTGAGAAGTGACTAATGAACACGTCTTTTTATAGAATACTTGTTTTTGTAAGATATTTTTCCATATAGTGTCACGACAACAAAATTGGACTCATAGGATGCTTAAAATGTTTATATGTCTTGATAGACCAAACTATAAAAGAATTATATCTAAAAGTGTTACAATATCTAGGGTTTATACGATACTTTTAGCCATTTTAACAAGCTCGGAGACACTTTTAAAATAAAGTGTCTATTATTTATTTTATATGGCATTTTTGAGATGTGTCCTGTAAACCTCATGTTTTTATAGTTTGGTCATATAAACTTAAGTTTTATATATTCTAGGGTTCTTCTCCAAACTAGCTATTTTCAAAACTGGAATTACCAGAATAGCCTAAAAATAAAATCTTTTCAAAAGTAACCAACTTTGGGGGCACCGCGCACCATCCGGTGCGCACAAGTCTTTTTTCGAAAAAAAAAATCATCCCAAGGACCTATATGCAATATTTTAAAATTTCTCTAACGCGACTAGACAATACACGCATATCCGTAGCCGTCGGTCAATGGTCAGTGCGCACATGCACAAATATCGAAATACATTTTTTTCCTTTTATTTTCTTATCTGAATTCTATAATTTTTAATTTATAAACAACGAGATTCTTTTTATCTTTTCTGAATTCTATAATTTTTGTATTATCTATAATTTTTAATATAAATTAAAAAGTAAAAATTATTTTTATAAATTATATATAAACAACGAGATTTTTATAAAAAATTAAAAATATTATTAATTTTTATAAATTCAATTAAAAAGTGCCATTAATTTATAAAAATAAATTTTAATTTTTACTTTTTTAAAATAATTTAAAAATACTTTTAATTTATACAATTTTATTATCTATAAAAATATTATTAATTCTTATAATATAATTTCTAAAAATAATACTAACAATTTTTACATTATTTTTTATCTCCCTATATATACTTTGTAGAATATATATATTTTTTTTATTTTTACTTTTTACTTTTTACTTTTTTACTTTTTCAATATTTTTTTATTTCCATCAAATTCTCATCTTTTCCAACAAATTCTCCTCTTTTCATTTCTTCTAATTTGTTTTTACTTGTTAAGATTTAACATAAATATCATCTATTTCAATTTTACCAACACACAAACATTTCATCATTTTCACTCTAATACCACTAACACTCCATTTCTTTCAATACAATATTACTAACATTTAATCATCTTTAAATATTTAATGAAGATTATACATTTTTAGATACCACTTTCACGGTCGTTCACCGACATTTGATCGACGTTCATCATGGTATGTTTTATTATATAAAACTCATTTTTATTTACACAACTTTGTATTTGTATTTTAATTTTATAACTTCTTTATATTATATCTACCATGGGGATTATTATCCGACACATCTTAATGTAAAATCAAGTCTAGATATTGCAAAAAAAAATTCATGTCATTGCAGGGGACGACTAGAGAACCAATGTTTAGGAGCACTTGTTTCGGTCATTGGCTCGATATCCGGTCAGTGGTTCAAGACTCGATGCTCGTGCACTTGATGTTACAAATACGGGTACCACCACCAGAGGATGATTTGCAGTTTTTGGAGCGAACGATGCTTAGGCATTGGGTACTTCAGTGGTTAAAGCTTGTGTCGTGGTACTATACTGTACTGGCTTCGGATTATGTTACTATTGAAGAAGCCCTTTCAGGCCATTGAAGACCACAAAGAGGCTTTGTATTTTGATGTTAGGGGGCGTATTTTACATTTTGGACGGCAAGAATTTTGTCTAATTACTGGTATAAAATTCGGTTCCAAAAAACATAGTGTGCTACCGGAAATAATAGAGCCGTCATTTAGAAAACGGGTTTTAGACATTGATGAAAATTGTGCGGTAAAAAAGTTTGATCTTACCCGAGTTTTTTACCATCAAAGATTCGGAACAATAGCAGACATTGATGCAGTACGTTTGTGTCTTTTGCTTCTGGAATCCGCTGGTTTTATCGGTCATAATCTAGTTAATATCATTTCCGATGACTATTTACGCTTAGTTGAACATTTAGATGAATGGAACAGGTATTTTTTTCCCTTATTGTCTATATTTGATTACATAAATTTAAATACTAAACTTTAGTATTTTTTTTGAGACAATTATCCGTGGGGTAATCATTTTTGGGTGACCCTATATAAGCAGGCTAAGCAGTTGAATGAGTGTTATCAAAACATGAAAAGATCACGCTCAAAAACGTGACTCGCCAAGTAATCGTAGATACACAATAAATGGATTCGTGTTTTCATTTAAGGTAACTATTTTATCTAATATAACTGTTATTTTAACTTACAACATTTTGTAACTTTTGTATATAATATGTTTGTTAATTTAATAATAAAAATATTAGTTAATATATATATATATATATATTTATAATGACAATCATGTATTTAAAAAAATATTTACTAATTGTTAATTTAAATTACTTTTTTAGATTTAGATATTGGAAGCATTTCCACATGCTTCGGTTTCCTATGGTTCGCGAATCAATGGAGTCATCCCTCGGGCATGTGCTTGGGTGAGTCGGAAAAAGTTATCGTGGGACTCATGTTTGAGTTTTATACATGTCGATAATATCAACGATGTGAGTTTTTCCAACTTATATTGAGTAATTTAATTTGCTAAAGATAAGTAAATACTAAAATTAATAATATATTTAGGAGGCCTTGCTTCCACGGACTACGTTGACACCTACGGAGTTAGAGGTACGTAATCAATGGTGGAGGGATAGTTGTCATTATTTTCAGAGGACTAAGCAGGACCAGACTGGTGCATCGAGTTCGTCAGCGCCACAATCATCTGATGATTTGGCAAGTCATATTCAACAACTGCATCATAATATTCAGGAAACTTTTACACTTGCTGAAAACGACTTGGATCCAGAGTTTGCTCAAATGCACATTAAGAACCTTTTGGAGCAGATTCAGCACGCAAATACCGCCATAAAAGTATATATATTTTTAGTATTTATTTATCATTATGGGATTACTCTATTTTGTATAATTTGTTAATAACCTCTGTATTTTTTTTAACTCAGGCTGTAAAAGATCAAGAGTTTCAGCATGTTGGATCCCTAAACAGTTTCAGCATGTTGAAAACGATCAAGCATTTCAACAAAATGGAACCTCTCAACAGTTTCAGCAGCCCGAAAATGCTGATAATAATGTTACCCCCGTTGATGATGATTTTGACATCCTAACCAACGCTGAAAATTATGTTACCCCATTTATGTTGGAAAAACGAATTAGGTACCCGGGTCCAATGGTGAGAACTCCGTACATGGGTTACTGCGCTTCTAGATTTAAAGACGTGGATAATCCGCATCGCGGCGATACTGACATGGCAGCATCGCGGGCAGCATCGCGGGAAGCATAGTCGTGTCCAAATTTCAGTTTTGAGCTTGTCAACCTACGATACATAGTTGGCGATTGTGACACGGTGATACTGCCATGTCAACATCGCGGTGGCAATATCGCACCAAGCCAAAATCGAGCAAAATGGAAGAGGGGTTACGGTACATAACGGGCGATGTTGACGGCGATGCTGCCAGAAGACCCATTAAGGTGCGATTTTCAGCTTCTTTTCTCATATTATTCAGTTACTAGTTCAAGATCGAGAGCTGAGCATTTAGCGGCGATTTCTAGGGCTTTATTACCCTCAGCTACCTCTCCCCATCTCATTTATTGCTCCATTAAAGTTGAAGAAATCAAGTTTAGATTGAAGACTAAAGCTTCAAGTGTTGGTGTTCTTGACGTTCCTTGCAAAGTTTCTTTATCTTCATCATCTTAGAGGCTTTTCTAGGGTTTTGTCAAACTCTAGCTAGTGAGTTCGTTCTTACCTTTCTTAAACTTTATACATGTCAAAATAAAGTATTTTACCTTAATATGATGTTTAAAATGAGTATTTCTATACTTGTATCATTTAAGGTTTTCTTTGAAATGATGAAATGGAAGTCAAGAACGGTTTTGGAATACTCTTATGAGTTTGAAATGCAAGAAATATGATGTATAAACCTAAATGATTATTTGACCTAATTTTTGGAAGGAAGGTTTTGGAAGCACGATGCATACTTCACAAAGGTTTGTGAAGAGAAGTTAATACATTGGAAACAATTGTATTAAGAAGTTAGACTAGTGTAAATGGATCCATAGGCACATATAGTCAGAAGTATTTGGGGATGGCACTTGTAATAGATCACGGTTTGGGGTTGAACTTGTGTGGAAGAGTAATCGAAGTGATGACGGGTCATTCCCGAGTTTCCCCCAAAAGAAGTAAAGCGTATCTTTTAGGTGTAAATCGCAAAAGTAAGAAAAAGAGATGTTTTAGAAAAGCTTTTGGTTAAATGTTTGTTTACCGCTTTCGAAGTTTAAATGACTTTTCTATATTTGAACTGTTTATTCTCACTAGGCTTTTAAGCCTAACACTTTTTCTTAAATGACATGTATAATAGGTGATCAAGCGGGTGGGGCTTGATGGGATGAGTGAAGCTAGATGCCGATAGTGGCATCCTTTTTGAAGTGCACCCTCGGGTGTATAGATGGAGTTATATAGAAGATTATTTTGAGGATTTTAGTGACACCCGAACTTAATCTGTATTTTTGAATTGTATAGATTAATAGGTTGTCATTTAACATTCGTATAGAAGTAGTAAACTCACTCTAACCTTCTCCCCATCTCCAGGTTACCTCTTAGAAGAAGAGTGGCATAACACTTTGCACGCCAAGCTTGCATATAGCTAACCGAGATTTTGAAGTTGTTCTTCATATCGACGATGATGTCATGGCTCTTGTATACTCTACTGGTGTCATTCATTGCATTTTTCAATATATGACCCAACACCTTCTTGTTAACTTGACGGTGATTGGGATACACTTGCGTTTTTGAACATGTGTGCAAGTCCTTAAATATACGAACCTGAAACAACTTCGTACCGCCAATTAAGGTTGCTCTTATTCTCTATTCGCACTTTTCAGATATACATACAGGTTCAAACCTGGATAGCGTGGAGCGGGCGGTTTTCATCTGGTGACATTGTTCAAGACATTTTAATCCGAGGGTCAGTTTCAAGTCTTCTTTACACTGGAATATTTGTCTAACTTTCACACGTTCAGAACGTTGATATTTGGCATTCGGTTCTTTAGCCTTCACAATAGGGACCGATGTTGGTAACGGGGGAGGCATACCCCAAAATAGATTACAACCCATCGGACCACTACTATTACTTCTATCAACGCCTTCTCTATCTTCATTATCCGACCCTTCTTTAACTCCTTCCTTCGTCCTTTCTTTATTTTCCTCACCCGGTTCGCTATCCCTACTATTTGATTGTAACCCAAGAATTCATCTGTATTGGAATGATACAAACAATCCCCAGAAACATCCCCATGATAAGGATCAAGATCGACCTTATATTTCTCAGATGCATTTTCAGTGTGATCTACATTGACCTCATATTCATGAATAGGAATTTCAGAAATACGAATGCCATAATCAGTAGGTAGATCTTGGTATTGGTACGTCGGGCGATTTTCGTACGATTTATATGGAGTTTCATATGACTGATATGAGGTTTCGTACGTCCCCGGGTTTTGAAACATGTGATATTGATTTTGGTACGAATGATATGGAGTGCTCGGAGCTTGCTCATCACTTTGGAACGGATGGAACGAAACAATTGGAATTATATACTAGGGATGGTCCGTTCTATAAATAGTGAATGGAACAATCCCTTGGCTTGGGTTGGGTTGATTGCTTTCAGCAGCAAATTCACAAATATACAATCTAAGGGCTTGTGGTAAAATTTACAAACCAATAGCTAAAAACTGTCTTGCATCATCAGTGTCAAATAACTCGACAACATAACCGGATGACAAAGACTTATATGTTAATTTAAAACGATTTTCAAAATCTGGTAAGTTTAATTTTCTCGATAAATAATTGATCAAACCTGGAAGTGTTAAGTTTATCGGCAACAACACGACCACTTTTTGCATTTCTGGAAGATAATTCACCATCTCGTTTACTAACTGGCACGAACGTCCATCAAAAACACGTACCTTAACTTTCTCAACGGTCGTTGACATTGATTCTTGATAAAACTTTTGATTGTTGGTGATATTACAGAGAAAAAGATGAATTCTAGGTGTGTTTGTAAAATTCTAAGATAATGATATTTATAGTGAGTTTTAATAAGATAAAAACAAAATAGGGAGATAAAAAATAATGTAAAAAGGTTAGTATTATTTTTAGAAATTGAATTCATAAAAATTAATAATATTTTTAATTTTTTATAAAAATCTCGTCGTTTATATATAAATTATAAAAATAATGTTTACTTTTTACTTTTTAATTTATATTAAATATTATAGAGAGTTATAGAATTCAGATAAGACAAAAAATAAATAAAAAAATGTATCTCGATATTTGTGCATGTGTGCATCGCGCGCGCACTGACCTTTGACCGACGGATACGAATATGCGTGTATTGTATAGTCGCGTCAGAGAACTTTTAAAATATTGCATATAGGTCATTGGGATGATTTTTTTTTCGAAAAAGGACTTGTGCGCACCGAATGGTGCGCGGTGCGCACAAAGTTGGTTACTTTTGAAGAAATTTTATTTTTAGGCTATTCTGGCAATTCCATTTTTGAAAATGGCTAGTTTGGTTAAGAACCCTATATTCTATTAGGACGTTTAAGTATTTAAGTGTCGTATAAACCTAATGTTGTTGTATTGTGCCATAAAAAACTAACAGGACGTTTTATTTTTAAATTCTCCTAAAAAAACTTAATAGTGATGTTAAAAAAGTCATATCAACTTATTATAACACTTTTATGTATGACACATAATTATTTGATCTCATAAACTTAAGTTCTATAAAATAATATATTAAAATGTTTGAAATTTTTCTTATAGCATATATAGTCTATTTTGTAAGAGATTTAAGTGAAAAATAATGTGAATTTAATGTCTTCACATAAAATTTCCGATTGGTTAAGGATAGATTGATAATAGAAGTATGTTTGTCTTTAACTTCACAAATACCTAATACAATGTGAAAAAATAAAGAAATACATGGTGTTTATAGGATGAAAAATGTGTATAAATGGAATATTAAAGTTACACATATACTACATAAAAATCGAGTTTAGAAGACGGTAAAAATGTCCAAGTATAGGAGTAGTTTATATGAGCAACAATTATATGTTTTGTGCAAAAATATTGTAATAAGTTTATAGAACGTTTTTGAGCATTTTGCCAAATTTCTAGGACATTTATTAAAATAAAATGTCGTGTTAGTTTTATACAAGACATTTGAGAAGTGCAGTATGAAAACATCTTCTATAGGATAGTTGTTTTATAACACTTTCTTCAACTAATCTCATACTAAAAAAATTAATTGAATGCTTCGATTTTAATGTATCATAAAAATTGTTAAAACACCTTAAAACGTTTTATAAACTTATTGCAATGTTTCTATATACGACAAACAAGTGTTTGGTCTTTTAAACCATTAGTTATATAAAACAGTCTATTAGGGCACATGACACTTGACCATTTTTAGCGTCCTATAAAGACAATTATATTTATAATAACCCAGAATCAACTTATTTGTAATGATAATTACGATTGGAAAGGATGGAGCCTAACTTCTTAAACTCTAGGGACTGAAGCTGTAATTTGAGTAAAGTGGATCAATAAGGGTTAGAAACCCTCATTTTTGAATCAGTCGGCTGAAATCTTGTGTGCGTAGTGTGTATGTGCGATTTGAAGAAAAGAGAAGAGAAGAGGAGGAAAATGTTGGATTTGGGGTTTTGTTGTTCGAGCAGGTTTGTGCAGGCACGACAGTGAGTCCCGTGACTTGTCCCACGACTTCAAGTCACGCGGGAAGTCGTGCAACTCACTGTTTTGGTGATTTCGAATTTTTTGCTTGAGGGGCGATTAAGGGTGTTTAGTAGTCTTCTAACCTTAGGGGTTGGTGTGGGGTAATTGTAACTATAATTGGATCATTAACTTGTAGTTAATTGATCTAAATCAGGTGTTCGGTTGGTGTGATCGTAGTGTGATACGGGCAATCTAGGCTTGGCAATCAGGTGAGTTCCCTTCGTGTGTTTAAATTTCAAATGAATGTTTTTTTTTTCATAATATTTAAACCATTCATTTACCGAAGTGCGTACCTGTTGATCATAACTCCTCTCAATGATTTGAATATGATTCCTCTGTACACTTAGTGAAATTCCATTTGTAAGCTTATGCTTAAATTAAGCTGTTAGGACCCTTAACAATCAATATAATGAAGAAAGTAGAATATGGAATTAGATCTGATAGCCAAATGTCATATGTATTGATCAAATGAAAGATATTACAATACTGTATTACAAGATTATGAAACGTTAGTTCTAACAGACTATCTAACAACTATTTATACAAGAGAGAAAACGCTAAACAGACAGTACATTTGTGACAGACATGTTCAGAAATAGTTCTGAACTTCTTCAGAACTTCTTCAGAAGCACTTCAGAAGTATCTTCAGAAACATGTTCAGAACCTTCAGAACTTCTGAAGTTGACACTTCAAAAGTTATCTGAGTTCTGAGCTTCTATCTTCAGATCTGCATATCTTCAGAACCCAGTCTCTTTTGAAGCTATTCTGATATACCTATCAATCTCCCCCTTAGCTTCAAAAGTTTAAATTATAATTCCAGAAATTAAGTATCTCTCTTACATCCTTCAGAATTAAACTTCTATACTCCAATAATAGTTCTGCAACTCTTATCATTTCTTTGGCAAGTATTTTATGCTTTTCCCAATCTTCATTAGATAAATTCCTTGGTCTTTTGTTTTGTCTTTTAACCAATCTATCTCTGATAGCCATAAGAGTTCCATTGCAGCATTTGTGAAATTCTTCAAATCTCACAAAGAGTAGTTCCTTGAAGCATTTGCATACAAAGCCAGGTGGATGCAATAATAAAGTGCTTTTCTTCAAGTTTGGAATCTCTGGTAAATTCAGATTTGGTCTGCTCAGATGAACTTGATCTCTATTAAGAACATATGCAACTTGAAAATCAGCCTTTGCACCTAAATGAATTCTCTTCCGTATAGTCCATCTCTGATCACAGGAAAGGATTTTCTGAATTTGGTGATTGAGTCATGGAAAGGATAGAGACTTCTGTATACTCTGATTAAATCTCTGAGGTGCACATTCTGGAAATCAGCTTCAGAAAATGTTGATACTCCTCCATTTTGTCTTTCAACAGTGAAAAATGCATACTTGTAATTGTTCTTTGACTTCAGATCTGCATTTATCACCTTGACAATTGGGCTTTCACTTCTGGCTTCAATAAGAGGAATTCTTAACTTTCTAATGATATTTGAATACCATTGTTTCCACCAAAGGATTTCCGAATCCAAAGAATCAATGTAGTTGAATTTTTGTTCATATTCCATGAACATTTCTGGATGAAAATATTCAAGAAACATGGTAAAGTCACTTCCTTTGATTCTTTCAATCTGTTGTTCTTCTTCTACAGTTGCTGGAATTGCTTGATCAACATCTTCAGGAACAGATTCAGAGATAACTTCTTTCCCTTGACTCTTGAGAAAATTCTGGACTTTTAATGTTCAAAGAGAATTTCTGAATTTCTTCCAGATCTTGCTTTTTAGTATGAACTTGAAAGTCATAAGTATTGCTTAACCAGAAATCTTCTCTTCTTAGGTTGTTTATCTCCTTGTGACCAGCTAAAAAACTTCTTCTGATGTTTTCTCTAAAATGAATCCTTTCTTTGATTAAGTATTTAATTTCTTCTCTGATGTTGACATCATCAACAAAATTTTCAGAATAATTCAGAGAAGAGGTTGAATATTTTGGAATATCTGAAGCTAAGAAAGTTTTGTTTCCATTTATTGAATATCTGAATCCAATATCTGGGTTGGTGAAAAATCTTTTCAAAGCTGTAGTAGAGAGATTTGTAGGTTCTAAAAGATTGATCTTTGATAGGCCATGTTCCAAGGCCAACTGGAAATCATGATTGATGATATTCCTGATATAGATGCCAAGGATTCTCCTTATTTCAAAAACCATCTCTACTTCACCTCTGGTAACACAAAATTGAAGTACATTTAGCTTGTCTTGAAGTCTGAGCTTGTAAAGATCATGCTGAGTAAATTCAGAAAGTGACCCATCTCTTCTTTCTACCCCAAATCTGTAAATTATCAAATTATCTTCAACTGCTTTAGTGATACACCTGATCCTTTTGATGAGAGTAGAGTCATTTAGATTCTGAATACCATGGTTCTGAACATAAGTTCTTATCTTGGAGATTTGATCTTCTGACAAATTACCATCTACAAAATCTTCCAGAGTTGCATTTCTTAGATTACTTCTGAACATATTAACATAATTTTCTTCAGGAAACATCAAGTAATCTTCTCCATATTGAAATATATCTTCTTTTTCATAAATTAAATCCAGAATTGGTTCTTCAAGAAGAAATAAGTCAAACTTTGGAATAATGATGCAAGGACGAATTCTGACTTCAATTTTTTCAGAAAATACCATGAGTATTTCATCTGCAATCTCCATATCTCCCATGTGAGACAGATCAAAATCAACTTCAAAGCTTTCATCTGATTGATTTATAAACTTTCTTACCACAGAAAACCTTTCATCTAGGATTCTATTTTTCAGACTTTTAGGCTCATTGAAGAAGACTTGATTCCAGCAAAGATCACTCAGAATTTTCCAAAGATCTTCAGAGACCTTTTTGTAGACTTTATTTATAGATTCTTGTGGCTTCCACACTACCAAGTCTTTTATAGCTTCAGAACTTTCTCTCATACTAACTTCAGAAGCATCATCTTCAAAAAGAATGACATCTGAGAGATCACTAGGCTCTCCAATAACATCTTCAAATGCCAAAAACTCCCTTATCATTTCTTCATTTGAATCAGGGATAATATCAGTTTTGTCAGAGCTTAGAAAACCTTCATAATCAAGATCAACCTTTTCTGTTTCATATCCTTCATCTGCTTGTTCTTCAGAATCATCTGAAACTTGTTTTTCTTGTTTAGCAGATAGAATATCATAAATTGCTTCAGAAACTCTTGAAGACTCCATAATTTGAACATTCTGAACACCTTCAGAAGGTCTTTCAGAAGTTTGTACTTGTATAATTTCCATGTCTTCTGGTTCTGATTCAGATACCCTTTGTCGCTTCTCCCCCTCTTGATTATCAGCAAGCTGATCATCAAGACATCTCTTTGAAGTATCTGAAATAGTCTGCATTCAAGAATAGATAGCCTAGAGCTAAGATTATCCTGAGAGTTCTGAATAGAAGTTAGTTGAGATAAAATCTGAGCAAGATCTTCCTTAGTTGCAAAAGAAGAAGATTGTGGCTGTGCTGTGGAAGAAGTAGCATTAGCTGACTTTAGAGAAGAAATTGAAGAAGAAACCTCAGAAAAAGCATTTAACAATGCTTGCTGAAAACACTTCAGATCATTCGAAGTCTGAACTTGGTAACTGTTCAACTTAAGGATGACATCCTCCCCATGCTTTTGTAATCTATCCTCCATCACCTTTTTGGTTGAATCCGTCAATTCCAATATGTCCTTCTGAATCTTTGCAAATTCAGAAGTACAGAAATCCTTGAATTCTGAGAATTCAGAAGATGTGGGAAAAACAGCAAGACTAACAGATGGTCTTGTTGACAATCCTTCAGAAGAAGGTTGGCCTGTATGAGCCACGAAGGCATCATGAACCACATATGATTACCGTAAATGGAGCTTTTGTGATGTTCACTCCACCGGGGCTTCCAACCAATCCTTGATATCCGTAAATTGGAATATCTATGGTTGTTGAGGCAATGTGACAAACACTTTGCTTATGGACATCTGAAAGATGTGTGCTAGTGTGAATGGATGCCACATTAAGTGGTTCAGAAGGCTCAATGTTGAGTGGACTCTCGTACCTAGTGTGCTCAAAGCGGTGAAGGGGGGACATATTTCCTTCATTTTCAACAAAAGGAACCTCCAAATGGGGTCCTAATGGATTATAAGTCGCTTGCCCCATATGTGTTAATGAAACGTCTAACTGTTGAGAGAAAGATGAGTGGCTGGGGGGGTTAAACGAAGTTGCCATGGGCTCACTGGCTCTTTCAATATTATCCACCAAAGATTGTGGAATAATAGATAATGTGGGTGCCCGGCTTGTAACAGTTGGTTCACAGATTTGTTTGTCTTTTATCCGTGTTCTCCCTCCTCGCTTCTTTTTTCTTACTCTTCTACCCACTCTCTCATTCACATTTTTCCTCTTCACACCATGAGACCGTTCTCCCCTTGAACAAGCCTCCCCACTCTTCTTATGAATTCTAGACACCCTCACATTCTCACCACTCTGGTTGGAATCAGGGGAAGGGATCACTGGTTCAGGTAATCCCATTGATTCTAAATACTCACTCACAATCCTATTTGGAAGTTTCACAAGTTCAATAAGATGTGATGGCAGTGGAATAGCATTTGGAAATTGAGCCTTTGGGTTAGGTGATCTTAGGCTATCCATAGAGAAGATAGGAACATGTACCTCATGTGGCAGTGTAGGAATAGCAGGTTCTGCTTTCATTGCTCCTTTAATAAGGGATTGGAAGAATCGTTGAAAAGGAATGTAGTTGAAAGTGGATTTCTTTGATATGGCAGTCTTCATTTCTTCAAAGATAAGAGAAGCATAATCATAGTGCTTATTAAAAGCAACACCATGAAAAATAATTCTCCCATTTGTTGATGCTTGATCCAGACTTGAGCTTTTCCCAAATAAACATGTATTCAGAATAGAAAACAGGCAATACCAGATAGGAGGCAAACATTTTCTTCTGAATAAGCTTAAAGCATTCAAGTGTTCAGAGTAACCCAGACTCATAAAATCTGAAATCATTTCTGAAGAAGTCGGAATAGGATCATATGAAGTTTTCCCAAGAACTTCATCTGCTTTGGATAAGTAATGAAGATTTCTTATATCATCCACAGAAACACAAACCTTTGAAGAATGAACATAGGACACTATCACATCTTCAGATTCATCTACCTTAGCATAAAACCACCACTGTTGTAGGTAAGAAGCAGGAACAGAGAATTTTCTTGAGAGAAGGGTTCTTAAGGGATGATGTTTCGTAGAATTTCAATCAAAATCATTTGATCCTCATTGAAATCGTAGACTTAAAGTTTAGGGCACAGTTGTTCTTTTTGATTTCAAGTAATTTATCTGCAGGAACATACAATTTTGAGAAATCACTACTTTCAGTTGGAGTTTGAGATTCACTAGAAACAACATTTGATCCAGAAGCAACCTCTATGGGTGCCTTTTCAGTTTCCCCAAATTTACCAGTTCGCAAGTTAGGGCTAGAGTTAGGGTTTGAAGGTCCGGCTTGAGAAATCACATTTGTAGTCGTATTCGGATTGATTGATCATCATTCAGCAGGAATTTCAATCGTCCCACCATTAATTTTTGTTTTCCTGAGGATCCATTGCTACAATTGATACTCGAAGAAGTAGAAGCCAAGACATTCGAAGACGACATTTTTGATTAGAAATTGTTGATTAGAAACAGAAAGTCGAATGAGATTGATGAGTATAGAACACAGAAATCGGGAAAAAAATAAAGAAGATGAAGAAAGAATGAATTTAGATGTTCAAATTATACGTTCTAATGACACGTGGCCAAAAAGCACTCGAGATTAGACAACTAATCATCATTTATTTTGGATAGGTGAACCGTTTAAGCGACGTGTGTTTAAAGATTAGCCAATGAGATTAAAACACGTGGCACACGCGTAAATGAAAAAATCCAACGGGAAAAGAAGTTCTGAGAAAAAATTCAAAAACTTCAGAAGTAGTTCATAACTTCTGAGAAGAAGTTCAGAAGTTTGAAGAAAAGAATAGTTCAGAAGAACGTCAGAACTAGAACTTTTAGTTCAGAACTAAACATTCATGTCTTTAAACATCCAAAAATCATTTAAAACTACAAACTTCTGAACAATATAAATCGTTTTGAAAGTTCAGAAGTAGGTTTGAACAATGAAAACAATTTTATCTAAGAAGTTTGTTTAGTTTTCTTAGTGTTGGTGTGTAAGACTGGGTTTCAACTTTCTAGAAACACTTCCGTTTGAACCAAAAACAAATATGATTCTCCCCCTTGAATAATGCACATTTTAACACAAAAAGATACAAGTGTTAGAGAAATGAAAAGAAATTGAGAATATAACCTACAAAAAAAATATTGTGGTTCATACTCACATAGACATATTCATCATGCCCAATTTACTTACCAAAAAATTAAATCATTTTTCATCAAGTGCTTTGGTAAATAAATCAGCTAACTGATAATCTGTCTGAATAAAAAACATTTCAATATTACCTTTTTCCACATGATCTTTGATAAAATGATATCTTACATCAATGTGCTTGGTTTTTGAATGGTGAACAGGATTGACAGTGATGGCTATGCCACTCTTTGAATCACAATACAAAGGAATCTTTTTGAAAGTGTAACCATAGTCTTTTAGTTGAATTTGCATCCAGATTACTTGTGAGCAACATATTGCAGCTGCTACATATTCAAACCGCCGTAGAGGTAGAAACACAATTTTGTTTCTTTGAAGACCAGCTAACTAGTCTATCCCCCAGAAACTGACATGATCCAGAAGTGCTTTTCCTGTCTAATTTGCAACCACCATGATCTGCATCTGTAAATGCTGTTAACTCAAAATTAGAATCCTTAGAATACCAAAGTCCCAATGAAGGAGAACCTTTTAGGTATCTAAGTATTCTTTTTGCAGCTAGAAGGTGAGATTTCTTAGGATTAGCTTGATATCTAGCACAAATACATGTAGCAAACATTATATCTGGTCTACTAGCAGTTAAGTAAAGCAAAGATCCAATTATGCCTCTGTACTTTTTCTGATCAACAGAATTGCCATTTAAATCAGGTTCTAGCTTAGTTGCAGTGGCCATTGGAGTTTGAATACTTCATAAGAAATTTTAAAATAATCAATAGAGGGTTTTCTTTGTTTTAACAATTCATAAGGAGTTTTAAGAAATTTTCTGTTAAGAATGGTTCTGTTCTGAGTAAAACATGCAGTAGCAATAGCTTCTGCCCAAAGAGACAAAGGAAGTTCTGAATATGCAAGCATAGTTCTTGCAGCCTCTACCAAAGTTCTATTCTTTCTTTCAACTACCCCATTTTGTTGAGGAGTTCTTGCAGCGGAAAAATTATGAGAAATACCAACAGATTCCAAAAAATTCTGAAGTGTAGAATTAGTAAATTCTGTTCCATTGTCACTTCTGATCTTTTGAATTGGTAGTTGAAGAAGAACTTGAACTTTCTTCAGAAAAGGTATCAACTTTTCAGAGGTTTCAGATTTGAGTCTAAGAAATTCAATCCATGTATATCTTGTATATTCATCAACTATAACCAGGATGTATTTCTTTCCTCCCATGCTTTGTGTCTTCATTGGTCCACACAAGTCCATGTGTAACATTTCTAAAGGAGCTTTGCATGAAGATAACATTTTTAGAGGATGAGAACTTCTCTTTATTTTCCCTAGTTCACAGGCAGAGCAAAAAGTGTTCTTTTCAAATCTGATCTTGGGTAGACCTCTAACCGAGTGATGTTTGTCTAGTTCGTAAATGGCTTTGAAATTCAGATGTGACATTCTTCTATGCCAAAGCCAGCTATCATTTCTCATTGATGTAGACATGTAACATACACCTTGCAGTTGACCTGAGGCAGTAAAAGTTGCTGTGTAGATATCTCCATCTCTGTAGGCAGTTAATTCATTTTTATTTGCTGTACTCAGAACATGACAGTAATCTATGTCAAAATTCACTTTCCAATTTTTGTCACAGAATTGACTAATACTGAAAAGGTTATGTTTTAAACCTTCAACATAAAAAACCTTCATTACTGTCACTTCTCCCTTTTTGAATGTGCCATATCCTCTCACAAATCCCTTTGCATTATTTCCAAAACTAACTGTTCCTCCATATCTTTCATGATAATCAGTTAGGAGTTCTTTGAAAGGAGTCATGTGTCTTGAGCATCCGGAATCTAAAACCCACACATGACATATCTGCAAAAGAGATTATTGAGATTTAGGTACCCATTCCTGAATGGGTCCTTTGATATTAGTTGAAAATTTAGAGGTTCTGAACTTAGCCTTTAGATTTTTCAATTCAGAATTTGATTCAGAACTTTTAACTTTGTTTTGCTTTGTCTTTTTAATTTTATTTTTAAGCTTATTTGTCAATATAGCTGAACATTTTTGAATAGAATTTATCAAATTCTTTTTGTTAGTCTTGGAGATTATATGAAAATTATGATGACCACAAGTAATACAGTGAATATGTTTCTTTAAAGTGTTAACAATCGCAGAAGACATAGAGGAGTTAATAACATTTGATTTATCAACAAAAGGCTTTTTATTCACTGTTTTAATCTTTGGTACAACACATTTTTGTAAAGCAGGAAAACTATCTAATTTGTCTGAATTTGATAGTCTCTCTCCTTTCTTTCTCCAAACTAGAGTGGACAACTCTGAAACAGACAAAAAATGAGGATTAGTATAAGAGATTCTTTTATGCTTTTTAGATTTTATCTCTGAATCAATTGAGTTAATTTTCTGAATGTTTGAAGTAGATTTTGAAGATTGACCTTGCTCAAATTTTTTAACTCTGGTGTTAAAGTCAGAAGATGTGCCAAATATAGATTTTAGTTTATCTCCTTCAGTCATAGAAGATTGTAGTTTATACACAACATTACCATCTTTGTCAATAACTTGTATCATTTGATCATCTTCATCTTCTGAGTCAGAAGCATTCATAAGTTCTGAAAATTTATTGGGAGTAATACTTTTTGCAAAAATACTTGAATCTTTTATAGTAGTAGACTCATTATCAGAATCATCAAAAAATATTTTGGAATTTTCATCAGCATCTTCTGAGGAGTCAGCTTCTGAAAATTCATCATACTTTTCTTCAGATTTTGATATATTCTCAGAAATATTTTCTGAAGTAACTTCAGAATTGAATTCAGAATTTATCTCTGAATTTATTTCTGAACAATCTTCAGATTTAATTTTTGATTCATCAGACTTTAGAGGAACTTCTTCTGAAAACAAAGTCTCTGATTTAATAAAAGGTATCCTTTCAGGCAGAGAAAAATTCACTGGTTTAGGGATAACACCTACATTTGTTTCATTAAAAATTTTCATTTTTGAGAAATCATATAAATTTGCAGGTGCCTTTTTCAGAATTTGATTATCATTATATCCCAGACCAGCTTTAATATTATAAAATTTTGAATTCTGAGCCTGGTTTGTTAAAATATTCAGAGTTTGCTCAGTTTGTCCTCTTTTGAAATTTAAATCTTCAAGTTCTTTAATCTTCTTGTATAGATCAATTCTTTCTTGATTCAGAAAGTTCATTTTAACACTTAAGATCTCTTTTTCAGATTTCTCATTAACTATTTCTTTTTGTAAATTGTCCAATTTTTCTTTTAAAGAAACTTTTTCTTCAGAAATCTTTTCAAGATTTTGTTCAGCTTCTTGACAATTTTCTTTATAGATCTGACTTTCAGCTCTAAATTGATTCACTAACATTCTTTCACCTTTGATTCTGTTCCTTAATATTTCAAATTCAGAAAACATGTTTTGAACTTGATTTTTTGTTTCAGAATCATGGTTATGTTCAGAATTTAATTCAGAATTTAGTTCAGAGGAGAAATTATTTTCAGACTTTGATTTAGAAGATGAAGATAATACCTCTGTGTCAGCTTGTTGTTTTTCTTTAGAATCCATTTGACACATGTAGCAATTTGTTGCATAGTGTGCCACTTCTTCATCTTCTTCTCCATCACTCCAATTCAACCAGTCTTCCTCATACTTGGTAATTAGAGCAGGGTTGATTTCTTTCTTCTTTGCTAATGCATGCTTCTTCTCATAGTAACCTGAGTTTTTTACTTTAGGCATCTTGCACTGTCTTGCATAGTGCCCAGGTTTGCCACAATTGAAGCATCTTGCTGGTTCAGTTGTTTCAGTTTGACCAGTTTCTTGACCTTTCTTAGGTCCAGTTTCAATTCTTGCTTTGTTATGATATTTTCGATTATATCTATGTGTGAACTGTCTTGACAAGAATGCAATATTATCAGAAATTCTCTTGAGTTCTTCATCCGATTCATCACCATCACAAACCTTAATCTCAGGAATATCAACAGTCTTCTTTGTTGACATGGTCATAGAGTTGTTAAACTTCTTGCTTAACAGAGCAACTTCATTAGCCTTTTTCTGTTCATGTTGTCTTACTTTGATTTTATCTTCTTGTTGAAATAAAATCCCATAGACATCATGAATTGTCTTTCTAGAAAGATTTCTAGTGACCATGTTGTCAGAGAAGCTTGACCATTCAAGACTCCAGTTATTCGTAAATTTATTGTTAATTTCGCATTTGATTTCTGAACTCCATTTCTCCTTAGATCGTTCAGAATGTTATTGAATCTATTATATGTATCAGTAATAGATTCATTATCTTTGTATCTGAAATTTTCATAAGTACCTACACAGATGTTTAGCCTTTGTGCCTGTGCTTTGGTACTCCCCTGCATTTGAGCCTCTACTTCATCCCACATGGCTTTGGCTGATGAAAGACTATCAACCCTATTAAAAATTTCATTAGGAATTGCCATTGTGAGCGAGTTAAAGCTCTTTTGTCAACTTTGACTTGGGCTTTCTGTTGCATTGTACATCCCTGGACTCTTTTTAATTCTTGAAGCAGGGATCTCGGGAGTGGATTCAGTTCTTGGAACTACTGGAATTTCAACAAATACCTCTAGTGGACCATTTGTAATAGATTGCATTAAAGCTTCATCTATGTTATCCAAGAATTGAATCATTCTAATTCTCCATTGATGATATTCCCCTAAGAAGAGAGTTGGTGGTTTCGTTTCAGATCCGATTGAGACTATTTCTTTAGACATCTTTGATTGTTAGAAGATCGAGAATTCACCTGTATTGAATTTGAATTTTGTAGATCAAGAAGAACTGTCAGATCTGACAAAAAATCTTCTTCAAGAACAGATGAATTGGCTCTGATACCAATTGTTAGGACCCTTAACAATCAATATAATGAAGAAAGTAGAATATGGAATTAGATCTGATAGCCAAATGTCATATGTATTGATCAAATGAAAGATATTACAATACTGTATTACAAGATTATGAAACGTTAGTTCTAACAGACTATCTAACAACTATTTATACAAGAGAGAAAATGCTAAACAGACAGTACATTTGTGACAGACATGTTCAGAAATAGTTCTGAACTTCTTCAGAACTTCTTCAGAAGCACTTCAGAAGTATCTTCAGAAACATGTTCAGAACCTTCAGAACTTCTGAAGTTGACACTTCAGAAGTTATCTGAGTTCTGAGCTTCTATCTTCAGATCTGCATATCTTCAGAACCCAGTCTCTTTTGAAGCTATTCTGATATACCTATCATCAGCGATAGCATATGCTTATCGTTATCAGCGATCGCCGAAAATCAGAAGCCTCAAGTCTACCTCTGAAGATCTGAAGATCGACCATCACACTAGACGTACATTCAGCGAATTTCGAAGACCAAGCTGAAGAAAGAGATAGTCAGCTAATGATCTGAAGCGGTTCAGTGATAGCAATGGTTATCTAAATCAAAGTGTGAAGTCTTGTCAAGCCTCAACGATACTCTGAAAGTTCATCCTTAAAGTTTCAAGTTCAGCGATCAAATGAAGCTTCTCAAACAAGATTAATGTTGATCTTATCCTCGATGCACAAAAGTCAAACCTTATACTATGTCAGAGAAGGACGTACGAATTGTCTCATATGTCCAATCATATTTGATATGGTACTGTTCATATACGGCCAAAAGCATGGTTGCTTTTTGAACAAAGGACAAGCTTCCTATGAATGGTTGATACGTGGCATATACCTTTTGTCTTGCATTAAATGCAAATGGGCATATACCTCTGTCTCTTTTCTTTCTCATTTCCTTGTGCATCAATCTGCGTGATTTCTTAAGTTACAATAGAATAGGTTTATTTGTTCTAATTCCGCTTGTAACTGTAAATTTGTTTATTCAATATAAACTCATTTAAAAACGAAAATCTGACTATTTGTATTCAACCCTCCCCCTCTTCTACAAACTGTTTCTATAACCTTAAACTCTTCTAGACTCCTTTAGGACCAACAAGTGGTATCAGAGCAGTGTTTTTCACTTATCTTAAAAATATCTTTAAACAAAACTATTTTAAAATGACTAATACTAATACAAACTATATTGATAATGGATATTTAGCTAAACCTCCAAGATTTAGCCGTGATAACTTTCCATTATGGAAGGAAAGAATCTATTCCTAGAAGGGTCAGATCTTAAGATACCCTACTATCTAGAAAATGGACCATTTGTTCCTACAGCCCTGGTATCTAGTGTACCTGCCACTACTACCACACCAGCCATTGCTGAAAGGAGAATTGTAAAAAATCCTAGTCAATGGACTGAAGAAGAGAAAAAGGAAGTAGCTATAGATGCTAAAGCTAGATCCATAATTGCTATGTCTTTACCAGATGAAGTCTATCGTTCTGTTATGAAGATGAGAACATCTAAGGCCATGTGGGATACCTTGTGTATTCAATATGAAGGGACTGATGAAGTCCAAAGCACTAGATGTATTAATCTGGTAAGACAGTATGAAAGTTTTATGCACTCAAAAGGTGAAACTCTCTCTCAAATTCACCAAAGATTTAACTGTCTCTTGATTGACATGAAAACTGTCAACAGAGAATACTCTAATGCTGAAATACTGACAAAATTCATGGAGGCACTACCTGAACAATGGGGAGTGTACACTACATGTTTAAAAATGTCAAAGAATCTTGAAACTCTCTCTCTGAGTGCCTTACATGGAATTCTCTTAAATGAAGAGCAATCTCAGGTTTTAAGAAAAAACCTCATAAATGATATCAATTGTGCCAAAAGTACTTCTTTGGCACTAGTGACTTCAGAGGTAGAACCATCAAACTAGTTTCTTCTTCCATCACCTCTATCACTTAATTAAATCAAAATAATTCAGAAGAACTCACTGATGCTGACATCTCCGAGTTTGAAAACTCTCTGGCACTTCTAACGAACAACTTTAAAAGATTTGCTAGAAAGAGCAACATTTGAAAAACTCCTTCTATCACTGACTCTGATAGAACAAAAAACTTTGCCCACTGAAAAAGCATCCGCCATATGCTATAACTGTCAGCGAAAGAGTCACTTTGCTAGCGAATGTAGATCTCAGAAAGTAGCTGCTCCCACCACCTCTCAGAACTCTGATAAAAAGGAAAAGCATTTTAAATTAAAAAATAAACGCAGAGATCTGAAAAAGAACCAGCAAAAGGGCAAAGGTCTAATTGTTGAAGAAGTTGACTGGGATCAAGAAGAAGATTGGGCCAAAACATCTGATTAATCAGGCTTCGATGAAGAAGATCTTGCCTTCCTCTGTCTAATGGCAAGAGTTGAAAAGGCTGAAGAAGTTTCTGAAACTTCCAACTCAGTGTCTCCTTAAACTCAGAGTGCCAAAGGTATCTGGTATCTTGATAACGGATGCTCAAGGCACATGACTGGCAGAAAATCTCTGCTCTCTGAATACAAGGAAGAAGCTGTCCCTCAGTGACCTTTGGTGGAAATGGCAAAGGATACACTAAAGGATATGGAATTCTATCAAATGGAGCCACTTCATTTTCTCGAGTCGCTTACGTTGAAGGACTAAAGCACAATCTGTTGACCGTTAGTCAGCTATGTGACAAAGACTTCAAAGTTCTATTTCTAAAGAATAGATGTGTTGTCACTGATTCTAATGACAAACTTGTCTTAACAGGCAAAAGAGTTGAGAACGTATATGTCATTAACATGAGTAGTTCTCACTCTAAGAACATGTGTATCATTTCCAGAGCTTCCTCAGACATAAACTGGTTATGGCACAAAAGACTCTCTCACCTAAACTTTAAGACAATCAATGAATTGTCTCAAAAAGAACTTGTTAGGGATCTCCCCAATAATACCTTTGCAAAAGAATCTCTTTGCTCAGCGTGTGAAAAGGGAAAATTGACAATAGCCTCGTTCAGATCTAAACAAGTTTCTTCAGTGACATCACCTCTTTAACTTCTCCATATGGATCTATTTGGACCTGTCAATGTCCAATCTCTCTCTGGAAAGAAGTACACTCTCGTGATAGTTGATGAATATTCTAGATACACATGGGTATTCTTTCTTCGACCCAAGAGTGATACACCTGATGTTATTATAGCTTTCATCAAGAGAATGGAGGTCCTCAATAATCTTATCGTTCGTTCCATGAGAAGTGATCATGGTACTGAGTTCAAAAACAGTACCTTGATTAATTTCTTTGAAGAAAAGGGAATCACTCACAACTTCTCTTCAGTGAGAACTCCTCAGCAAAACGGTGTTGCTGAAAGAAGAAATCGAACGATTATTGAAGCAGCTCGCTCAATGCTCAGCGAATCGCATCAATCTACTCAATTCCGGGCTGAAGTAGTCAACACAGCGTGCTTTACTCAGAATCGATCCATTATAGTGAAGCGATTCAAGAAGACCTCCTATGAACTATTTCATGGAAGAAGACTCTCTCTGAAATATCTACACATATTTGGATGTAGAAGTTATATTCTTAATGACAGAGATCATTTGGGCAAGTTTGATCCAAAAGCTGATGATGGGATATTCCTTGGATACTCTTCTGTATCCAAGTCTTTCAGAATCTTCAACAAGAGAAGACAGCACGTTGAAGAATCTATGCACGTCAACTTTGATGAATCTCGTCCAACTAATTCTACTCCTATCCCCGAAGAAGATGAGGAGTTGAATGAATGGATGAAATCTCATTATAGGGAACCTGAAACTTATTTCAGCAACCAACCTAATGCTGAAACACATGATGATGGAATCCCTAATCTTCCTACGTCAAGCAACGATCCATCAACATCAGGGATAAGCGTCACTCCTCTCAACATCAGATTCCTTCATCTTCTACTGATCAATCCTCTGAATCTCCTCCATAATTGATCTTAAATGAAGTTCCTGTCGCTGAAACGATCAACGATATCCCTGAAAGAGAGCAAATCGTTGAATCTGTTATTGATCAATCTCCTCAACCTCCAACTCAGCGATGGACTGCAAATCATCCAATAAATCAAATCATTGGTGATCCAAATGCAGGTATCAAGACTCGTAGAGGTACAGGTAATATCTGTCTTTATGTTAATTTTATCTCCTTCTCTAAACCTAATAAGATAGATCAAGTTATCTCTGATCCTAGCTGGGTCTCTGCCATGCAAGAAGAACTAACTGAGTTTCGTAGAAACAAAGTTTGGAATCTTGTTCCTCGTCCGTTTGATAAAACTGTAATAGGAACAAATGGGTTTTTCGAAATAAGCTGGATGAAAATGGCACTGTAATTCGCAATAACGCTAGACTTGTTGCTCAAGGATACAGACGGGAAGAAGATATTGACTATGATGAGACCTTTGCTCCTGTTGCTAGACTAGAAGCCATAAGACTCTTTTTAGCTTATGCTGCCCATAAAGACTTTAAAGTTTTTCAAATGGATGTTAAACGTGCTTTTCTAAATGGTAAACTCATCGAGGAAGTTTATGTTGAACAACCTCCTGGGTTTTCAAACTTCAAAAAGCTCTTTACGGGTTAAAACAAGCTCACAGAGCTTGGTATGATACTCTCTCTAAATTCCTTCTTAAAGAAAAGTTTGTTCGTGGAAAGATTGACCAAACTCTATTTTTAAGAAAATATAAAGGTCATACTATTCTTGCTCAAATATATGTTGATGACATTATTTTTGGCTCCACAAGACTCAAATTATGCACTCGTTTTGCAAAAGAATGAAGAAAGAATACAAAATGAGTATGATGGATGAACTAACATATTTTCTAGGTTTGCAGATTAAGCAATCTGACAAAGGAATTTTCATTTGTCAAAGTAAATATGTTAAAGACATGCTGAACAAGTTTGATATGAATCAATGCTCAACGATGAAGACCCCAATGGCACCCTGTCTGACGTGGAATAAGGACCCAAATGGGAAACCTGTCAATATCACTGCCTATTGTGGGATGATCGGATCTCTGCTATATCTTACACCGAGTAGACGTGACATCATGTATTCTACATGTCTCTGTTCTCGGTATCAAGCTGAACCAAAGGAATCCCACCTCATTGCTGTAAAGCGAATCTTCAGATATCTGAAAGGAACTCCTAATCTGGGTCTTTGGTATCCCAAAGGCTCAGGGTTCGATCTAATCGGTTACTCGGATAGTGATTTTGCAGGATGCAAGATTGATAGAAAGAGCACCACTGCCGGATGTCAGCTATTAGGTGGTAAGTTGATAAGTTGGACAAGTAAGAAGCAGAACTCTATGTCCACATCTACCGCTGAAGCTGAATACGTAGCTGCTAGTAGCTGTTGTTCTCAAATTCTATGGATGAGAAATCAGCTGAGAGATTATGATCTCAAACTTTCTAAAATCCCTATTTATTGTGATAGCACTAGTGCTATTGCAATTGCAAATAACCCTGTGATGAATGGAGAAGTGGAACTTCATTTTGTACCAACTGAATATCAGCTCGCTGATCTTTTCACCAAACCTCTAAATGAAGCTAGATTCAATCTACTCATCAGCGAACTTGGTATGTTAAATGTTGAATAATTCTCCATTCTCTGAACTCTGATTCAGCGATACTTGATCATTCTCACTCAGGTATGAACTTCTATATCTTTACATTCTCTGAATATTTTTTTCAGGGAATGCCTTCAAACTAAAAACCCATCACTGACAATCCTTTATTGTCTATTGATGACAAATTTAAGGATAATGATTAACATTTTTAAATGATAATCATTTTCAAAATTTTTCAAATAAGAAAAGGACACGTCAGACCTTTATCTGACACATGACGGACCATGACGTTTCCTTTCCTACTCTTTTCTAGGAACGTCCACTAGGTCATCATTACTTTTCAAAAAGCTAAAACCGTAGTTTAGCTATCCTTTTCTCTCTCCTTTTGCTATTTAAGCAATTCATTTCTTCATTTGATCCTTTACGCGCTCTTTAATCTCAAAAAGCAAGAATCCTTCTCGAATCTTCAAGCTTTCCTCAAGAACACCAAGAACACGCACTTGTGCGTTTTTCTTTGCTTTTAACGTTTAAGATTTGATCTAACCCTATTCTTTACTTAAAACACAAATGTCGTTTATCACATATTTAACTTTATAACTTTTTATAAAATCAAATCCAGTTTTAAGTCAAAAATTAATGTGATAAAACCCTTTTTATTTCTCAAAACCTGTTCTGGATTCGTCTTAGAACAGAAGCATTTTTTAGGTAAAAAAAATTTCTGAGTTTTTTCCCATTTCTAAAAATTGTGGGACTAACAAGTATTTTGATCTTTGTTCATCAAAACACTTGTTTTCCTTCTACACTTTTGGTAATCTTTGTACCAAATACCTATTCTGGTTTATTACCTTTGACTAAACCATGCTTTTCCTATTTGGTGTTCCCATCTTTGAAACAGACATGGCATCTTCAAACAAGACCACTCAAGCTGTTGAACAAGCACCCATTGTCCTCACCAAAGCCCCTGCCAGCACCTTCAGCTTGGAACAAGCAACTTTCAAGGCCTGCAACTACCTTGCTCTGGTGGATATCCCTGCTGACAAATCATACTTTAACGACGGTGCCACCTTCATCAAAGCTTTTCCTCTGATGTATGCCTTTGTGCACAATCCCGTGGGAATCACTACGCATCTTCAGGCTCTCTGGTACACAGCTCACTGCACGACCCTCACCACTGACAAGGGTAAAAATCTCCCTGCTATCGGTTTCACAATCCCTACTCTCGGCGACTTCGCTTTCACCTCAGGATTTCTAAGGAATGCCCTCTGCCTTCCTTCCAGAGGAAAGAATGAGCCCTGGGCCCCTTAGCCCACCAAGGAACAGATAGAGGGCTTCTTGGACTCTATTGGCTATGTTTGGGAGAACCCCGAAGTCAAATCTGTGGGATCAAAGATGGAGAAGAAGCGTCTTCCAGGTCGCTGGCAATTCATCTTTACCCAAGTGATTCAGTGCTTGGGCTCAAAGATTGGCTCTCATGATCAAGCCAGCAAGCACTTCCAGGACCTTGGCTTCGCTCTCTGCTCCAACTACAAGCTGAACTATGAGGACTACATATTCAGCGACATGTTCAACAGGGTAAAAGCTGGTAAGAGGAACCAATTCATTCCTTACCCTAGGTTCTTTACAACCATCTTGGAGGCTGCCTTCAAAGATGAATATCCAACGGTCGCCAACCAAAGCTTCTCCATAGTCGGCAAGAAGTCTCTGGACATTGATGTCCATTCAGATGATGCTCCTTTCACTCCCTACATGCTGCAACTCATTGAAGCAGCAACACATGTGTCCATCTCACTGAACAACCCATCAGTGAGTATCCCAGACACCTCTAACTCCCTCCAAAAGAAAGGAACCAACTGATGGTCATTGAAAGACCATCGCTCATAAGCCAGCTGCAAAGAAACAAAAGAAGGGAGTCTCTCAAAAGAATTCCCTTCCTGATTCAGGCGTAATACCAACGTCCTCTGTAGCCACGGCCACGACAACGGTCTCTGCATCCGTTGCCGTTTCTTCAGCACTACCACAACCTTCAGCGACTCCGGTCACTGAACGTGTTATAGCCAGCTCCGCTGAAGCTGGATCAGGTACTACATTCACAACCTTCTCTTCTTCTTCCACCATCTCTTCTTTGGTCCTCACACAAACATATGATTCAGAGATAGTTGTCCCTATCTCTGATGATGTTGAATCGCATGCTGTCCAAACTTCAGGGTTGTTTCGACAATCTGAACTTTGGAAAGCCAGTACAACAGGACCTTAGCATGTCTCTCACATACATAGTAAGACACATGCCAGTGATCCTCATGACACTACCATAGTACAAGTTGTCCCTGAGAGTAATCCTCATGATACCCTCAAGGTAAATAACATGTCTTATCATCCTTCGTCTAACCCAGAGCTATTCTTGGCTGCTCTGTCTATGTTGTCATCAGGTATTGCACTTCCTCTCTCTACATCAGCAACCACCGTCACTACCTCCAAGGTTGTTGCTGCTACTGCTCCCTCCAGCATGAGCAAGGGAAAATCTCCTCAGCAACCAAAGACGCATGCTGAACTGCGCAAGATAAAGCAGGAGAAATTTTCCTCAAAGCTTCCTCCTTTCGCTATGGAGATTCCCAAGATCGTTCTTCCTAGCCGCACATTCCCTGCTATTGACTTCTTGGTCAATGAATGTGCTCTCACAAGGGCTAGGGTAGACAACCTTCAGACGTCCGCTGAGTACATCTTCCAGACAGTCCCTGGTACTCTAGGGATGAAGGCCACGATCAACAATGTCTACACTGACATTCAGGCACTCAAGGCTGATAACCTGGCTTATGAGCAAGCTCTTGCCAAGTTGGAGAAGAAGGTAGAAGCACAAAGCCAGGTGCTCGAGTCTATTCAAAAGACTCAGTCCGACATGATGCAGATGCTCACCAAAATGCAAGAAGCTAGCTCTTCCTTCACTGCTGCTGATCGGACTTCGCTGAACCAGGTCGTTCAGAACCAGACTGCGCACACCAATTCTCTGAAGGACATTGGGTCCAATGTGCGTACCCTGGTGGTGAATGTTCTCCCCGCTTACAACATCGAGGGGGAGAGATGTGCCAAAGAAATCGCTGACGAGATTATCGGAGAGGCTAATGAAAGATTCCCTGAAACTCCGATATCTCCCTACATTAAGCGAAACCTACTTCCTCTGTCGCTGAAAAAGAAGACGATGAGGAAGATGATGAGGAGGAAGAAGACGATGAAGAAGACAACGATGATATCCCTCACTATGGGGGAAAGGATGATGATGATGACATCCCTCCTGGTGCTCTTGAGCACTTCAAAAACAGTAGGCCAGGCAACTTCATGCCTGAAGTAGTCTATAGGGACCCCTTGGGGGACGGACCTCCTCCTTCTCAGGATCCGTCCAACCAATCAGGCAAAGGAAAGGAGGTGGTAGATCTTGATGCCACCATTCCAATATCTAAGGGGGAGACCGCTGTAGAGGTAACGCTTCCCCTTATCCCTTTTACTCCCATCTCTGAGCCTCCAACCTATCCATCTTTCTCCCCTCCAAATTTTGGTTCTGACCAACCTTTCTCTCCATCTCCCATTCTCAGTGAGTCTAGTCCCCCAAAGGACTCCACTTTTTGGAAGGAACCTTCATCAGAGGAGCAGTTTATGTACATATCTGACTCTGGCTCTGAAGATGAAGAAGGCCTCATTCCCAGACGCTGCACACAAAGACCTCTAATAAGCGAGCCAGAAGAGGAAGAAAGGCGAATAAACTTCTTAAAAGAACTTGAAGTCAAAAGAATAAAGATGCCCTCTGCTGAAGCAGAAAATCCCGTGCCCATCAGCGTGGTGGATGACTTCTACTTTCTATCAAAATAGGAGAGAGCACAAGCACTTGAAGCTCAGAAAATAAGGGATGAAAAGATGAAGCAAACAGAGAGTGATCTAGAGCTTGCAAGGAAAATACTCAGGGAGGATGCTGCTAGAGATAAGGCGACTAAAGAGTTGATCGAGAAAAGTCAAAGAGTCGCTAAAGCTCAGGCACAAAGAGAACTGAATGAAGAAAATATAAAAGTGAATCCCATCCTGGCTCAAGAGAAGATCCTAAATGCTCTAACCAATGAAGAACCAAGCCACAGAGAAAAATAAATACGCTAGTGCACTGAAAGATTCAATTTCCGTCGGTTTGACTCGAGCAACTATCAAATGACGTCCTTCCAAAAGGTATGGACTGAAGGTATTTGTTCGAATGTACAGGCACACGAATGTTGAAAAAGAAGAAGCTAAGTTCTTAAAATTCTATGGATACTCTGAATGGCTAGAAATCAAAGATGCAGTTCAGGGTTCCAAATCAAAGTTTAAAGATGTGGTGGAAAGAACATTGGATCAGCTTCTTTAGAGGATGTCACAACATGTGCAAGTTCCGCCTCTCCCTGAGCCTACAAGAAGGAGAAGATCAAATATTGAAGGAGGTTCATCTTCTAAAAGTGAACATGAAACCAAATTCAACTACGAAAGCATTCTCGGCCATCTGGAAATCCCTAACATCTCAATGCTGAACTCCTCTTTCCCTCGAGATAGAAGATATGAAGAAAATGAAATCATCACCTTCCCTGAACCTGATATGGTTTTCTTGGACAACGATGGATTCTTAGGGCTCTTCAGAAACAAAGAAGTCAGCAAGGCTCCTTCAGCCTTCATAAAGATCATGCATCACTACTGCTGGTCAGATAATCCGCTGATGAATCGACAGAAGAGGCTCTATGAAAATGAAATACGAAGAAGACATGAGAAACTCTCTGATTGATATATAGTCGTCTTTTCCTTTGTATTATTGTTCAATGTATTGTACTTTTCTTACAAATTTGTAACTTCATTTTTCATGTAATTCCTTCAGATTATAATTAATGAAATTTCAAATGAAGTACTCTACTCCAAATGTGTACTGAAAAGATCCCTGAAAACAGTAAATGGGACACTGAACATAAGAGTTCTGACTTCTTTACATACCTCCTTACTCACTGATATTTCTCTCAGAAATTTAAATCAGTGAATGTACTTAAGGCCTCTGCTTGTAAAAATTGTGCTTTCATATTCTTATAAATGAAACTCAATGGCTATAATAGATTAGCTGAAAAAGACCTCACATATTAGTACTTAGAAATTTTTATTTTAATATTTCTTAAGTCCCTACTAATCCCTTCATGTAATTTTCCCATGTTACTTAATCATAATAAAATAGGGGGAGATTGTTGATCATAACTCCTCTCAGTGATTTGAATATGATTCCTCTGTATACTTAGTGAAATTCCATTTGTAAGCTTATGCTTAAATTCAACGATAGTATACGCTGATCGTTATCAGCGATCGCTGAAAATCAGAAGCCTCAAGTCTACCTCTGAAGATCTGAAGATCAACCATCACACCAGACGTACATTCAGTGAAATTCGAAGACCAAGCTGAAGAAAGAGATAGTCAGCTAATGATCTGAAGCGATTCAGTGATAGCAATGGTTATCTAAATCAAAGTGTGAAGTCTTGTCAAGCCTCAGCGATACTCTGAAAGTTCATCCTTGAAGTTTCAAGTTCAGCGATCAAATGAAGCTTCTCAAACAAGATTAATGTTGATCTAATCCTCGATGCACAAAAGTCAAACCTTATACTATGTCAGAGAAGGACGTACGAATTGTCTCATATGTCCCCATCATATCTGATATGGTACTGTTCATATACGGCCAAAAGCATGATTGTTTTTTGAATAAAGGACAAGCTTCCTATGAATGCTTGACACATGGCATATACCTTTTGTCTTGCATTAAATGCAAACGGGTATAAATAAGGTGAAGATATCTTCTTCATCTTCATGCATGCTACTTTCTAATTCCTAAAACCTCTGTTTCTTTTCTTTCTCATTTCCTTGTGCATCAATCTGCGTGATTTCTTAAGTTACAATAGAATAGGTTTACTTGCTCTAATTCCGCTTGTAACTGTAAATTTGTTTATTCAATATAAACTCATTTAAAAACGAAAATCTGACTGTTTGAATTCAACCCCCCCTCTTCTACAAACTGTTTCTATATCCTTGAACTCTTGTAAACTCTTTTGGGACCAATAGTACCCAACATTTGGGCAAGTGTGGGCCCGTTTAATAGTCACGGTGTGTGTGACTAACAGTGTGACTACCGTTGCAACAGGTACATTTAAAGTGTGTTCATGTGTGAGTTAATATTGAAGACTAACTTGTTTTATCTTATAAATGTCATGCATACTTAACTGCATTTTTTGGGGGAATTCACTAGGTCTTATGGTCTAACCTTCTATTTTATAAAACTGAAAACTTTTTCAGGGAAGCACATGGTAGAGAGCTCGAGTAAGGGCAAGGGAAAGCTGTGAGCTTGGGAGGATAGTTGAGAGGCACTACTTCGTATAGATAGTTGCCTAGTTAATAGTAGGTTAGTAATAAATCTCAGTAGTTACTTTATTTCGCTGCAAACATTTAAGATCAAGTTTATACCTTGGGACCTATTGATGTTCAATATTGCCATTTTTAGAACAATACAATGAGATACCTTTATTTTAGAATTTTTGTTGTAACAATATTATAGTGACATTTCTTACCATTATGATCCTTTAACATCTAAAACTATTAAGCTATACTAACAACCCGGATACGGTTAGGTCAATGTCTTAGTGACCTTCTTGGTAAAAAAAAAGTTATGGAACCAATTCATGAATATATTTTCAAAAGAAGTTACATGATTGATGCTTTAAATATAAGAATCCCTTTTATAAATATCCTTCGAAATGCTAGCTAACCTTATCCTATAGAATAATTTATTAACTTATATGAGATCGCCTTGTATATAAATTATGCCCGTAAACACAAGCTTTTCTTCCAAAATATTATTCTTGTTTCCAAAATTTTGTTCGTCATCTCTTCCAAAGCTATTCTTATGTAGGATGATGTCACCGCGAGTACTCTTTTATCAATGACTCATGATGGATGAGGGTAAATTCGTAATATGTTATGTTTTAACTTGTTAAACAAATATATCAACAGAATTGTTTTATATTATCCGTTTTTCTATCTCTCTCTCTCTATATATATATATAGAGAGAGAGAGAGAGAGGGAAAGAGAAACGGGTAATACAAAATTGATAAAACAATTTTGTTGATATATTTGTCTAACAAGTTGAAACATAACATATTACGAATTACCATATATATAGACGGGTTCAAATGAAAACTCAAATTTGGTTGTAAACGTGAGTACAAATAAGAGCGCGATACATGTCATATTCAGATTGAATAATCAATGAAATATTCAGACTGAATAAATATCATATTAAGTCTGAATATTTGATTGATTATTCAGTCTGAATAATCTACGTTCAAACACATGCCACGCTCTAATTTGTCCTTACGTTCACAACCAAATTTGAGTTCACATTTGAATTTTCATATATATATATATATATATATATAGAAAAAGGTTCATGCGAGTACGGTAACAATTTACGAGAATGCGAGGACAATCCCCAACCAATCATTTTGTATATATGAAACTTTTTATGTACAAAATCACATACGATTCATGTACAAAATCATAAATGATGAGGCCGACTTTTCATGCGACTTAAGTGACCCTAAAAGTCGCCGCTACAGTTAGTGCAAAATTACATGTGATCTTGTACATGAAAAAAGCTCCTCAAATTCTCGTAAATCGTTACCGTCCTCGTATGAACCCACCCCTATATATATATAGGTGGAGGTTCAAACGAGAACCCCTGTGATTTACGAGAATAAGAGAACAGTTGTAAGCCTCAAATCTTTTTAACCAATAATTTATGTTATATTAAATAAAAATAAATCAATAAGGGTAGTAATTTAATTAGGTATTTTTTAATTTTTATCTTATTTTAATTAGTTGTAATTACCCTATGATTTTCGATTAGAATCTTATCACGTCTCACATCTCAACTCTATCTTTTATTGATTCGATAATATTGTGATAGTTACCCCCCTTCGATTACTAGAATTCGCTCTCGACTGTCATTTTTTTACTAATTTGCATTCGTATAAGTTGTGATAACCATATGATTCACCAAAATAGTGATACACATCCAATTATCGATGCCCTAATTGATGATAGACAATGATTGAGCCCTAATCATAGTGTGATAATCATGTGATACACAATGTGGTTGTAATCGAACTGTGACATAATTGATGTCAGACAATCATCGACCAAAAATTAGTTTGTGATAAGCTTGTGATTCACCATTGCAAGTGTGATAATTGTATGTGATACACTTACAACTATTGAGCCCTAATCAATGACACAGACATTGATCGAGCCCTAATCAAATTGTGATAATCATGTGATACGCAATGTGGTTGTGATCAAACTGTGACCTAATCGATGCCAGACACTCATCGAGCCAACATTAAACTGTGATAATCATGTGATTTGTGTCCTATATGTGATGAATATGTGATAAAACTGTTTCATTAAGCACATGCATGTTCCTCTTCTTTCTCGACATGTCCAGAATCTACCCTTGCTTTCTATCGCCCTAAATCATTCCAAACTTATGAATTCATTGTTTTTTAATGTTTATTTGAATTAATTTATCATTTCATTTTCCAATTATGTTGAATTCCAACAACATTTGTTCATGTAAACTTATGGATTATGAACGAGAAGAAAAGAGGGTGTACCATTTGTAAAGAATTTAAAATCTTTAAAATTCCCAGAACTCAAATGAATTGGTATAGGAAAAATGAATGGTGATTAGAAAAGGAAAATATTGATGAAGAAAAGGGATGGAATTATTGAAATAGAAAGCCATCATATGTTGTGGAACAAAATATTGGATCTTCATATGTTGTGGAACGAATGTGATGAGTAGCTTTCTAATCCATCCTATCATTTTGGATCTCCATATGTTGTGGAAGAAGAAGAAGAAGAAGAAGAATGCTTCTTTGTTTTCGAATGTTATTTGAGGCCTACAACTGTTCTCGCGTTCTCGTAAATCACAGGGGTTCTCGTTTGAACTCTTCCCTCCCTATATATATATATATAGGGAGAGGTTCAAATGAGAACTTTTGATTTTTAAGGGAACAAAGGGACACATTGTGGACCACATATAATGTGGGTCCCACATAATATTAAATCATTTATGATTTAATATGATTTAATATTAAATCATGTGTTTCATGTGTGTTGTATTCCACCCCCCCTTCTACAAACCTTTACTTACATAGCCATCTCTAAATAGGGACTAACAAGTGGTATCAGAGTAGTTAGTTTAAATCAATAAACTAGATCTGTGATGGCTACTACTCCTCCAACTATTGAAGGTACTCTACAAAATCCTTTCGCTGGTACATATGATTTAGGCTCTTTAGCCAAACCCCCAAGGTTTAATCCAAACAACTTTGGGTTATGGAAAAGTCGTATGTTACTGTTCTTGGAAGGGATTGATTGTAGGTATCCTAAAATTCTGTCTGAGGGACCTATCATTCCAAAGATATGGGCTCGCTTTGGCCCACAAAAGGATATTGAAGGAAAAGATATAGAATCTGATGACGATAGGAGTGATGCAACCGGCAGATATATCATCAAACAACCAAACAAATATAATGAAGATGATAAATGTCTGGTTGCATTAGACACCAAAGTAAAATCAGCTCTAGCCATATCTCTTCCTGATGAAGTATATCATTCTCTTCTAAATCTTTCTACCGCAAAAGAGATGTGGGACACTCTGAGTGTCTTATATGAAGGCACTAAAGAAGTTAAGAAATCTAACAAGATATGTCTTGCTAGAAAGTATGAACTATTTTCTCATGAAAAAGTATAATCCCTCTCTGTCTATTTTAATCGCTTTAATTGTCTTCTAAATGACCTCACCGTTCTAGGAAAAGTTTATGAAAATGAAGAGGTTATGTGCAAGTTTATGGACTGCCTCCCAGACTTCTGGGAAACAATATGCACTTGCATTAAGCAAACCAAGGATCTTGAACTCATGCCTTTAACTGCTCTTTATGGGACTCTTCTTCATTATGAACAAACAAAGAACCAAAGAAAATCTCTCATAAAAGACATTAAGTCTTCTTCTGTTGCTTTAATAGGTGTTCTAAATCTTCTTCTTGAAAATGAAATTAAGTAAGAATCATCTCATCTATTAGATGCTTACTTCAGTGCAGCTGATGATGAAGGTGAAGATGCTGCTATTGACATACTGTCTGATAGTATGACAATGATCGCAGGAAACCTTAAAACAAAATATTTTCTTCTAATCGCTCTAAATTTCAAAGAAAACCTTTCTCTCAAAAACCTTCTCTTGACAAAGCAAATGAAGAATGCTTCAGTTGTGGAAAGAACGGTCACTTTGCCTCTGAGTGCAGATCCAAAGTTTTCTCTAAACTCAAATCTTCTTCTTCTGGCCATGACTTCTCCAAATCAGCTTCTAGGAAGTCCGAAGAGAGAAATAGCCATTTTTCTAAGGAAAGTCCTGAATCCTCTAACTCAAAAGAAATCTCTGGATACAAGAAATATAAAGCTAAGTATAAGAGAGAAATGGAAAAGAACCAAAGGAAAGGAAAAACTTTGGTTGCTGAGACCCACTGCTGGGAAGATGAGCAAACTTCCGAAAGTGAGAGTGAATATGTCACAAAGTGCCTTATGGCCAAAATTGATGAGTTGGAAGATATGGAGAGGTCACTCTATACTACTCTCGTCTCTACTGAGGGATCAACTTCGGGAACCAAGCCCCAGGTACATCCCTTTACCTTTCTTTCTGATGATCAAAAAGTTGATGCCTTTGACTCTTTAACAGTTGACTTCTGTAACTTAGATCAAAAGAAAAAGGCTGACATGCATATAAAATGTTTAAATGATCAACTTTTATCTTGCTTTTCTAAACTTAAAGATTTTGATAAAGTGAGAGCTGATCTAGAAAACCTAAGGTATTTAAACGATAGTCTTTCTGAAGAGAAAACAAACATCTCTAACACTCTTGAAAAAGAACAAGAAGTTCTTTCTAAATGGACTAAATCTTCTAAGAATCTTGAAAAGATTCTTCAAGATCAAATCTCTTGCAATGATAAGTCTGGACTTGGATATGGAAAAGATGATCCTCAACCTTCTGACCCTTTACTTCCATCATCTGAATGTCAAGGCTTTCCTGCAGGCTTCTTCTCCGATGACGATGATGATCTCTTCGATTACTCATCTGAGGATTCAACCTCCGTTCATTCTATAGACCTACTAGACATGCTCAAAGTAGAGTCTAATGCTAAAAAGTTTGGGGTTTTTGTAAAAGCTAAAGAATCCTCTCCTGAGCCTTCAAAAGTTTCAACTCTTCCAAGCTCTTCTTCTTCCTCTTCCAAACTCATTCAAAGACTTCTAAATTCTCTAAGTCTTCATGAGTCAAGGTACTCTCATGAGTCACCGAATGTTCCTGAGTACCCTGCTACAAAAAGATTTCTCCCTTTCAAAAGAAAAATAGTTCTAAAACAAATTTCTCATCCAAAAGGAAATCCCAAATAGTTACTGATTTCATTCCTCGCTCAGTGAACTTGAAGAAATTTAAAAATCCTGGTAAAGGTATTCTTGGACCAAGACCAGGTGTCGGTCACTCCTCCTCTTCTCAGTCACTGACTTTTTCTCAAAGCTTTGATAGTATGGATTTCAAAAGGGCTTTTACCATCAAGAAATGCTACAACTGTGGCAATACTCTTCATTTTGCGAAAAACTGCCCAAAAGATATTGATCTTCGTAGAAACAACAAAATGTCTTCTAATCCCAAAGGACCCACTTCAAAATGGGTACCAAGAGTCTAAATTTATTTATGGGTGCAGGTACCAAACAAAGATCATATATGGGACATGGACAGCAGCTGTTCAAGGCACATGACTGGAAACAAATCTCTTCTATCTAACTTTTCTAAAGAAAAAGGACCCATTGTTTTCTTTGGAGGAAATGGGAAAGGTGTTACCAAAGGTTATGGTACCATATCAAATTGAACCAAGGTGCTGAAGTGGCAGGATAGGGGGGGTCTGTAGGTTTTTGTGAAAGGGATGCTCTTATCATGTTATTGCTGAAAAGAAAAAGTGAATTCCTCTATTTGATGTCGATTCACCCCAATTTTTCTAAAGTAGCTCATGTTGAGGGGCTAATGTACAACTTACTAAGCATCAGCCAAATATGTGATTTGAGATATAAGGTCATGTTTCAACTGTGTGTTTGCTTGGTCTTTGATGTACAGAATAAAGTTGTACCGGCAGGTACCCGAATGAATGATGTATATATAATCAACATGCAGAAAAGTGCTATTGGAGAAGCTATGTGTCTCCTTTCTCAAGAACTAGTCAAACAAAGTTGGATATGACATAAATGGTTCTTTCATCTAAACTTTAAAACCTTGAATAAACTTTCCAACAAAGACCTAGTTGTTGGTATGCCAAAAATATCTTCTGAGAAAGAAAAGCTGTGTGGAGCATGTGAAAAAGGAAAGCTTACCAAAACCTCTTTTAAAACAAAACAATGCTCATCTATCTCTCAACCTCTTCAAATGCTTCACATGGATCTGTGTGGACCAGTAAGCACTCCCAGTCTGGGTGGTAAAAAGTATATGCTAGTACTTGTTGATGAATTCTCTAGATATACCTGGGTGTTCTTTCTAAAACACAAAAGTGATGCTGCTGAAGAAATCATCAGGTTTATTAGAAAGATTGAAAATCTGAATGATCAACTTGTGAAGTCTATCAAAAGTGATAATGGCACTGAATTCAAGAATGTTGTTTTGGAAGAATTCTTTGATATCAATGGAATCTCTCAGAACTTCTCTACCGTACGCACTCCTCAGCAAAATGGTGTTGTTGAAAGAAAGAATCGGACCATGTGTGAAGCTACAAGATCAATGTTGAGTGAATTCAAGTTGCCAACCTACTTTTGGGCTGAAGCAGTCAATACTGCATGTTTTACTCAAAATAGGTCTATTATTGTCAAAAGGCACAACAAAACTGCCTATGAAGTGTTTCATGGTCGGAAACCGGCAGTTGACTTTTTCCATGTATTTGGTTGTGCATGTCATATGCTGAATGACAGGGAACAACTTGGAAAGTTTGATCCAAAGTCTGATGATGGAATATTCATGGATTATTCTCTCTCCTCTAGAGCTTTCAGAATCTATAATCTCATAAGAAAATGCATTGATGAATCTATGCATGTAAAGTTTGATGATTTTGAAACATCTTCATTATCTTGCAAGGAAGAAGAACTCAATCAATGGATAAACTCATGTGTTGGGAAAATTCCATCTCATTCTACTCAACAATCTTCTCAACCAAGTCAAGAAGATAACAGCCTTTCTCAGCCTCCAAATAATTCTACCATACCTCCTGAACCCATTCTTTCTTCTCCATTTCCTGAAATTGGCTCTTCAGGAGAACACCATATCTTCCACTAACCTACCCTCACCATCTCAAATTCCAACTTCATCTTCTTCTATACCTCCTTCCTTGCCTCCTGCATTAAAATGGACCATGGATCACCCAATACATCAAATCATAGATGATCCTCAAGTTGGTGTAAAAACAAGAAGAGGCATCAGCAACATGTGCTTATATGTCAACGTTGTTTCTATTGTTGAGCCTAAACTGATTAATGAAGCCCTGGCTGATCCTAGCTGGTTAATTGCCATGCAAGAAGAACTCTCACAATTTTAGAGAAACAAAGTCTGGAAGCTAGTTCCTCGTCCATCTAACAATACTATTATTGAAACAAAATGGGTGTTCCGAAACAAGATGGATGAAGAAGGAACTGTCATAAGAAATAAAGCAAGGCTGGTTGCTCAAGGATATCGGCAAGAGGAAGGAATTGACTATGATGAAACTTTTGCTCCTGTTTCCAGATTGGAAGTTATCCGAATATTTCTTGCCCATGCAGCTTACAAGAATTTTCGATGATATTATTCTTGTAGGAGGAAAAGTTGACAACACTCTCTTCTTCAAGAAATCAAAAGGTAATATCATTCTTGTACAAATCTATGTTGATGATATTATTTTTGGAGCCACCGATGAATCCCTGTGTGATGAGTTTAGCTCTCTTATGCAAAAGAAGTATGGAATGAGCATGATGGGAGAGCTAACCTTTTTTCTTGCTTTGCAAGTAAAACAATCTTCAGAAGGTATTTTCATTAATCAAAGGAAATACATTAAAGACCTTCTGAAAAAGTTTCAACTTGATATTTGCTCTACCATGAAAACTCCTATGGCTCCTCCTCTTAGACTTCATTCTGATCCTGATGGTGTGTCTGTCAATATCACTTATTATAGAGCCATGATAGGATCTCTTCTTTATTTTACTGCAAGTAGACCTGATATAATATTTGCTACTTGTCTGTGTGCTCGATATCAAGCAAATCCTAAGGAATCACATCTAGCTGCTGTGAAAAGGATTTTTCGGTATCTGAAAGGTACCATAAATCTGGGTCTTTGGTATCCCAAAGACTCGGGTTTTGATCTCATCGGATACTCTGATTCGGTTTTGCATGTTCAAATATAGACAGAAAGAGTACGACAAGAAGTTGTCAACTTCTTGGTGAAAAGCTTGTGAGTTGGTCAAGTAAGAAGCAACATTCGGTGTCTACATCTACCGCTGAAGCAGAATATGTGGCTGCTGGAAGTTGTTGTGCTCAAATATTGTGGATGAAAAATCAGTTGTGTGATTACAATCAAATTTTCTCAAAAATCCAAATAATGTGTGACAACTCAAGTACAATAGCCATTGCAAACAATCATGTGCTTCATTCAATATCTAGATATCATTTTATAAGAGATCATGTCTCTAAAGGTGATGTGGAACTACACTTTATTCCCACTGATTATCAATTAGCCGATCTATTCACAAAGCCCCTTGATGAAGCAAGGTTCAAGTTCCTCGTCGGTGGATTAGGTATGATTAATATAGACTAATATATATATATATATATAAATAAATAGAAAATTATATAAATATATATATATATATACATATAAAGTCGGTGAGTATATAACCCACTCACCGATGTCTTCTCTCTCTCTCACATTCTCTCACCGTGGTATCCCAAACCCTAGAGAACCCGTCTTCTCTCTCTCATACATATATATAAACCATTCACCGATATAACTCTAAACCGCTCACCGACGGTCAAACTCACCGACGTCGCTCTAAACCACACTCACCGACGTCTCTCTCTCTCACCATACACACTCACCGACGTCGTCCTACTCACCGACGTTCCAACTTACACCCACCGATATCGCCTCTAAAACCATTCATATTCCTTATCTTTTAAAAGATAACTCTTAGGTTACCAATCTTAGTGACTAAGTATTCTTTGGATCTATCCATAATGACATCATCAACATCATTAATGTTAGAGCATGCCCTGATTTACGCCTGAAAACCCTTAGAATTCTGACCTTTCAATCACATCTTCCATTATTGTTTTTGAAAATCGAAATTCTCTGTCTTATATAAATAACCGTTCCCCCCAATTCCTTCTCCTTTTTTATCGCATCCATCATCTCCAACTTCTTTCTCTCATATCGATTCAAAGAACACACCTGCAACTCTCAAGTTCATCAATGGCGTCCTCCACTAATACTCCTTCGAAATCACCCAAGGCCTTTGAGGAACAAACTCTCACCCTTGAATCTCTTACCTTTCCTGCATGCAACCACTTTGGTCGCATTGGTATCGATGAAGCTCAGCCGGAGTACAATGAAATCTGTTGGTTCCTTCAGAGATATCCTCTTCAGTATGCTCTTACTGCTAAACCCAAGATGAGCAAGTTTCTCCTAGGTAACTTCTGGCTAACCTGCACATATGACGCTTCATCAGATCAAATATGTGTTTCTGTTCTTAGTGATGACGAACCAGATGTCATCTTTGATGCTGAAGATGTTCGTACCATTCTTCACCCTCCCAAATATGACACATATGAAACCTTTCCTCTTGGGAATGAACATCAACAGGTGGTGTCAGTTCTGAACTATCTTGAAGATAAAAGGGGTCCAAAATCCAAGGGTCCAGGTACCTTGGTAAGGAAAAACATGCGTAACATATGGAACTTCTTCTTTGCTCATCTTATCTTGTGTTTAAGAAAGAAAACAGGTGGTCCGGATCAAGCCCCATCTCAGGTCACCGAGTTGGCTCATACCTTGATCTTTCAAAGAAAAATAGACTTCGCAGCTTAGTTTTTCAATGAAATGATATCATCTTTCTCCACTTATCGGCGACGTCGGGTACCATTCCAACGTCTCTTCTCCCTTATTATCAATGCCAAGCTTGACAAGAAGCTTGAAAAGAGGGATGATATTAAATATGATCTCCCACTTCATCAAGTCGGCAGGCAGCTAATAACAAAGGGACCCTTAGCCACCGATAATCCCCTTAGACCTGGTATGATTGAATTTGCAAGAAATGCAACTCTAGTTTGGGGTGAGAATGAACCTAGGATTCGGGGACCCTCGGTCACGGATCCACCTCTGCATCATCCCACAATCACCGAACCCATCCAAGAGTCACCGATGTGCCCAAATCTCGCAAGAGATCCAAGGCGTCGGGCACATCCACCTCCGCACCCACCGATGCCACGAAGCCAAAAGAGCCTTTGGCTTCTACCCAGGCATCAAAATCCCAAAAGCGGAGACACTCTAAAAGCCCCCCTAGGACTTCCTCAAAGAAGTCCAAGGGAACCAAAAGGGTCATAACACAAAAACCACCCATCGACTCCTAAAAGTCGGTGAGTGTTGAAAAAATCCTTACTAGACCCGAGGAACACTCAACCCATCCTAGCTCCTCCATGCCCTCCCAAAAGGACATGGTTGTAAAAAGGGTTACCCAATTAAAGCCTTCATCAACTTTTTCCTTAGTTGATGAAGATGACTTGGACTCTCCCATCCAAGGCGCATCTTCACCACCCCTTGAGTTCTCACAGTTACTTTTCCAAACTCCAAATGAGGATGCATCACAAGCAAGTGCATTTGATGGAGCATCCCATTTTACCGATTTTCTATTTTTCGATACTACACCTTGGACACGTATGTCTCCCATACATGACAAGGTTGTTGAGGAACCCCTTGTTGAGGACTCCCCTCATAGACACTCTCCTCATAGTGTCTCCCCCCCCAAAATCTCAATCTTCTCCCAAAAAAACTTCAGACTTTCTGAAATCCCCCCCCCCCCCACAAATAAAACTACAGGTTTGGTGGACTACTCTTCTTCCAGTGATGATAATGATCAACCACCAAAGCCTCAACCAACCGACCCTATGACATCTCAACAGGGAGATGATATTCTCAAGGCCTTCAATAATTTTTCAAGTGAAACAATTCGTCGGGTGGAAATCTTGGAAGACCATGCAAACAAGGAAATGGAAAGATTGGCTTCTCCTGTAAATACAACAGGCAATCTTTCTACCACTCTCAAGAACAGTATAGAAGAACTTTCAGTCACTCATCCCACTCTTACAAAGTGTTTGGATCTCCTTCATCTGGATATCCTTGGTCTTCAGAAAGGGTTAATTGCAAGTCATAAATATGTGGCTTCTACTATCAAGGGACTTCAAAGTGATTCTGAGAAGCAAGCCTCCGACATCGCTTCTATTCTTAAAAATCAAGAAGCAATCTTGGAGTCACTTGCTTCCCTTCATACAAAAGTTGATAAGGTACCGACTTCTCCTCCAACCCTTGAGCTTGATGTAGGTGATACATTTTTTAAAGCTGAAGATAGATTCGTGCTTCAAAGAGTTGAAAAGAAGCTGGGTGTTTTAGGCTCCGATGTTGAAAGGGTCAAGACTTTTCTCTCTTCAGTTGGTTTCAAGAGATCAACCACTGAGGGGGAGAAAAACAAGAATGCATCAGCAACACCACCACCACCACCAGTCACCACGGTCACCGAGGTGACTCCCCCTTTGGTCACCGACGTAGTCACCGAGAACACGGTCACCAAGGTGACTCCCCCTTTGGTCACCGAGACCAAGGTCACTGACGCACAGGTGGTCACCGACCCTCATGTAGTCACCGACGTACAGGTCACCGCAACATCTACCAATGAACCTCTAGTACCGGGTAACACTGGTTATCTAGAGATGAGGCTAAAGAAAAAACTGGAGCAACAATCGAGGGGGAGGGTGTCAGTGCCCGATCCCTTGATGAATCTGAAGAGGAGAAGAAAAGAAAAGATAAAGCTAAGGGAAAGAAGCCTCTTTCTTATGAAGAGCAGCGTAAAGAAGAAAAGAAGAAGAAAAGAGCCAGAGGTCCAGAAGCTGACTCTCTCCGATTGCAACCTGCCTCTACACTCATCGATCCTCTTGGGGTTATACTCACCGAAACTGAAAGAGAAGAAGCAATAAGGGCTCAACTTGAGTATGATCAGACTAATGTACTCAAGTTGGCTCAAGATGAGGCTACCCGAGCCAAAGTCACCGATCCCCTTCAAGCTCAGAAAAAAGAGCTTGAAAACATAAAGAAAAAGTCAGAAGCAATAAAGACGGTCGCCGAGGCTAAAAAGACCAAAGAGGTTGATTGGTTCAAAAGGAGACTTAAAAATCGAAAAGATGACTCAAAGATCATCGGTGCCACTATTCATCCTCCAACCAATAACTCTCCTAAGTTACTTATTACCATTAAAAGAGTTGACTCTCTCAACAAAACCTATGAGATTGAATGGTTGGATGTTCTGGGGATATCTGAATGGTTGGAGATCGATAACCATGTTTCCAAAAGTAGGAGCAAGTATAAAGCTTTTGTGCTTGACACTCTCCGAAAGTTCTTCATTAAAATGGTCAAAATCCAACAGGAACATGATATAGCGGTTACAGGCATAGAAGGGCAACAGATGTACTTCATTCAGCAAGGCCTTACCGAAGAGGTCGTTAAAGCTCCAAGGAACAAGAAAAAGGGTCACTTTGTTGCACTTCATGAAAAAGGAATCAAGATAGATGCTTCGGGTATTAATCTCACCATTCCGACTCCAGTTGCTTACCCGGAGCAAACCATGCTTACTGAACCCGAACTTGGAGTGTTCTTTGAAGACATCCTTGGAAACATAGGTTTCTTCAGAGCTTCCGACATTCCAAGGGCTCACAATTCCTTTCTCACTGCTATTCAGGGTGTGCCTCCTCTTGAAGATCATGGAATGACCCGACTTATCCTCGATAAACGGAAAAGAAGAGAACCCACCGATCCTTAAATTCCTGTTTATAGTATGAACTTCATTAATCATGTACTCTGTGTGATGTACTATCCTGTGTGTTGATTAATAAAAGTTCATATTATTGTTCATTCTATACTTGCTCATATTTTAAATTTTGCACATACTTATACTTATACTTATACTGTACATACTCAGTTAAAAAAAAATTTGAGTGAAAAGAACCCAAAAGAAAAATAGAAAGGGTCAAAAAGTATTTCTTTCTAACATACAGGTATCATCATCAAATAGGGGGAGATTGTTGGATCACCGATGATTTGGTGATGAACCTTCTCTTTTTATATGGTTGATCTTTTATAGGTTCTTTTGAAGGTCTGAAAAATACATCAAGTATTAGAAAATCAAAGACTATCCAATCAAGGGTTTTACATCAAAATGTGGAATTTTTGATGTATCAACTAACATTAAATTTAGACCACTTGCCGATATCAAAGAGGTAGTCACCGAAAATTGAGGTTGCCGAAATTAAGGTTGAGATAATAAGTCACCGATACAAATGTGTACACTTGCCGAAACTTAGTGAAAAATGAGGGTCACCGATCCAAGCGCTATGCACTTGCCGATCCCACACTTGAAGTGGAGTCACCGATCCAAGTAATGTGTACATTTGCCAATTCCAACCTTAAAAAGCACTAACCGATGTGATACATACTTCTATGTATCACTTAGCAATTTTCAAAGACAAGTTCTTATGACACAATAAATGCAAGATACGTGTGCAGCAAGAACGTGGGTAGCAAACCTTAAATTCGGACATTCTTATTTATTCTCATAAAAGGGATGTTTGTCTTTAGCTAAAAGGTTTGATGGGACTTCACAGAGCATGAAGAAAAAAAGATAAAGTTATCTGACATTGCATGCTACAAAAAATGGTTCATCCATTAACCTAGTACAAAGGGAGTGGCATCTCCCTTTGTCCATCAGATATATTTCCAGCTAATACATCCTTGACAGATGTCCTCATGCATCCCATGCATGTGATCTTATATATTTTAAATGTGCTTTGCTAGACATTATATGTGATTGTTGTTTTTTCGTTATTTTTCTTTTTCAATGTTTAATTTGAATCATTGTTTTTTTAAGTTTTAGATCATATATGATTAGGAAATCACATGTGATTAAAAAATCACATATGATTAGGAAACATTTTGTTATTTTAAAAAAAAATTAATTAATTCTGAATCACATGTGATTTTGAAGAAAATTGTAATTTATAATAAGTTGATTTAAATAGAAAATGAATTATTTAAATTGAAAAATAAATACACTTATTTTAAATACATTAAATTTAAAATATTTACTAAATAAAAATTTAAATCATATTAAAATCCCAAATATGGTAAAAAGGAGAATCTAAATAAATATCTTAAATAACTTTATATAATTTAATTACTTTTATACTCTTATTTCCTTATTTTTGGAACTAATTATTTAAGGTATTATTTAATAAAATGATTATCCAGAATTATTCTCGTATTCTTTTAAATCGATATCATTCTCGTTTGATCCTCTATATATATATATATAGAGAGAGAGAGAGAGACAGAGAAAATGAGGTTAATGCGAGGACGGTAACAATTTACCAGAATGCGAGAACAATTCTCAGCCAATCATTTTGTACATGAAATTTTTCATGTACAAAATAACATAAGATTTACATACAAAATAATATATGATTAGCCGAGACTTTTTCGGGGTAAAAGTAGCGCGTGTCATTTTTGAAGCTAGTACAAAATCAAATATGATTTTGTACATGAAAAAAATTTCATGTACAAAATGATTGGTTGAGGATTGTCCTCGCATTCTCGTAAATTGTCACCGTCCTCGCATTAACTCGTCTCGTAAATTTTCATACGAGAAGGTAACATGTTTAAAAAAAATAAATGAAGCATTCATAGCCACAGGTTTCATTATTTAAATTATTATAATATTGTTGGCATTGTTTGTAATATATGGTAGATGAAACCGGCTTTTTCCACCAAGGATAAACTATTTGGGCATTTAGTCAAATAATTCTTTCAAATTCAATGTCTTTTGCTTCTTATATATAATTCTAGCATACATTCATATTCAACAATTGACTTTTATTTATTACAACACATCATTACCAAAAATAAATCTACCAAAATACATTATTTTCTTCATGCTATGATTTATTTTAAGTAAAAAACATAATATAACAAAAAACAATATCTACCAAGAACCAAAACAAATCATATAGCAATAAAGTATGTAAAATAATAATAATAGCATAACGTGTTTTTTGTTTTATTTTTAAAAAAATGAAATATATAAAATATAAGTAAGATGTGTTATTCGGTTAATTCGGTTTAACCGAATTAGAAAAATATTAACCAAAAACCGAACCGAATAAGAATCTTTATTCGGTTAAACAAAATCGTTTAACCCTAAAACCGAATAACCTGAAACCATTTAACTCAAATCGCATTCGGTTCGGTTGGGTTATTCGGTTTCGGTTATTTTTTACACCCCTAGAATAAACCATGATAGGCAATGTGTCTCTCTTGAGGATGAAAATTCATTATTAATCACTTATTTATAATGAATAACATGTGCATATTCTTGATGAAGTGCCACATATCATTATGTAGACGATCCTCAGTTCTTAATGAAACTGAGGTTCCTAATAAAACATGTCGCTACACATAACACATACACACACACACATTATTAGGTCGAATATAATAGTATTTGAGATCACCGTGCATGAAGATTTTTAATAAAAATGGAAGAGTCAAAGCTAAAGTCAACATGGAGCTTAGTTTGTAGTTTATATTTTAGTTTGACTTCTAGTTTAATCAAGAGTATAAATACATAGTAACAAGTCTGATCGTCTTCATTGGGGGAGATTGTTTAGGTCCAAGATCTTATTAAAGTGAAGACAAATGGATTTATTTCGAAGAACTTGATCTCAAATACAAAAGGAGAGATTGTTAGGTCGAATATAGTTGTATTCGAGATCACATGCAAAAAGACTTTTATTAAAGATGGAAGAGTCATAGTTAAAGTCAACATGGTGTTTAGTTTGTAGTTTACATTGTAGTTTGACTTCTAGTTTAGTCAAGAATATAAATACACTATAATGATGGTTAATAGTAAGAATTCAAGAGAATGCATTCATTGTATTTGTAAATCATTCTAGAGAGAGAAACTTCTAGAATGAGACAATTCAATATACATAAGGACTTCAACATATTGATTCTTGATCTTATTGTTGAGAATCATTGTTAGTTGATTGATATTGAGATTTACACACATACATATATATACACACATATATAAAGAGAGAGAGACTTGTAATTGTGTGAGAATAAGAGTTCTACTGAGAATGGTGAGAATACTTTTAAACATGGACTTTCAATTAACAGTTGATAAAAAAACATTCATCTTCACTTTTAGTAACCTTCCAAACATCCAATCACTTACACATGCTTTAATTTTATAAAGTTTCAGTAGTAGTGATAAAAATGGGTAAACGAAGACAAGTGAAGTTTTTATTCTCATGTTCTTACTAAAAAAATCATCCACATGAGAAACCCAACCCTATATGTGTGTGCATATATATACACACATACACATATAGAGGGAGGTTCGGGGGAAAACCTCAAGAAAACGGAAAACTAAAGAACACCTTATAAGCTCTTGATCTGGACAATATGCATTTGTGTGCATAGACGGTATGTATAAAGGCATGCAAGCATTTTTTTTCTATGCACAAGTGCATATGCACGGATACATGTTACAAATTATCAGTATGTATTTGTGCATACTGTCCAGATGGAGGGTTCCCATGGTGTTCTTTAGTTTTTTTTTAGGTTTTCCCCTGAACCTGACTCTACACATATAATTATATTAAATGCAATATTAGTGATTTTCTTTGTAATACTATAATATACGATGTGTACTAACGTGTATATTTAGAAAATCACAATAATTTTTTTTAGCGTGAATTGTGGAATTTGGTCGTTGTGGTTAGGGGTGAGCATAACCGGGTACCCTGTCAAATTTTACGGAGCCGGAATCAGTGGTTACTAGAATTCCGGAACCAGAACCGCTAACATCGGTTCTTTATATTTTGGAACCGGAACCGCTGGGAACCGGTTCCGGGTACAGGGTACCCGGTTTCATTTAAAAAAAAAGTTATTGGATACGATAAATATGTAACTTTAATTATATTAAAAACTATAAAGTATCGACTTAAAGTAATATAAATACTACAAATAGTCAAAATTAATCCAATAAAAATGTAATTTTAAGTCTGTTATAAACATAAATTACTTGTTTAACTCTAACCTAAAAGGTATCAATCTGAATACCTAAACTCCTTAAACTCAGGCTCTGATACCAACTGTAACAACCTACAAATTCCACAGATACCATAGTTGATATACATAATACGCCATATCGGGGCTACATATTGGGTCCCAAACGTACAAGACTGTACTAACAAGATATCCTACAAACGTTTTTTACATGACTTGAATATAACTAATTTTAAAGATCATGTACAGTCAACTCCATCAAAACAATTCCAGTTTAGCATGTAAGCGTATCAATGCCTAATCATAATTTTCCCTTCCCTTTACAATGCTCTTAACAATCATATATTCACAACCAAATACATAAATATAAACTAACTTAAATCGATAACAATGAGATTATAACAGATCATGTACATAAATTAGTATAATCAAATTTTTTGGTTTCGATGAAAAATAGGATTTGCTGATGATAATGGTTTAGATAATTTGTATATTAGATTAGATAATTTAAGGAACATCACTAGTAATTTCAATTAATTATAATATATAATTTATTAAAATTACTTTAATAGTTTAATACCCTTTATTATTTAAATTCATTACCATATTCATTGAAATCAGTTATGTCTGCAAATTATTCTTCTTTTTCTTCCTCATCCTCTTTGTCAACATCACTGACATCAACTTGGATGGGGAACCTTGGGTGACAATGCTAAGGAGTTCAATAGAATCATCTATACATGTCGATATCGAGCAATTTGGTATATCGCCCTATTGAAAGAAGTGGCCCTCTCGATATTATCATTATCAACAACTTCGGTAGCACATTCGACTATTTCTTATACATATATATATACATATATATATCTTGGCTTCGTTTTGAGAAATGCCCACCAATGTTTTTAACCCCCTTTGTAGTTGTTAATACGTAATGCACTTTGGTTGCTTGTTGTAAAATCCCGCAATTCCAAACAGCATATAACACATAATTTACACATAACCCAATATCTTGGTAATACACATAGGGTCTATTTCTTTCAAAACTTTACAACTGTCTAAACACCGCACCAAGCGTTTTTCTAACAAAGTTCACATACAAAACAATTCATATATCATGAAGATCAAAAGCAGACTTTCATATAATCCTTGACAGGCTTCACATATGAAAATCCAAACAAATGATTTCACATCCTCCCCGCCCCTCCGCCCCTTGCTTTTAGTTTCTAAACATTTCTGCCTTGAAATGCATAGTTTTGTAAACAAAATAAGGGTTAGACCACAAGGTTTAGTGAGGAAATCTCTGACAATGCAATGATACTATTAGATTATGTAACTGATTTCATTATTTTTAGAATGTGAATATTTTGTGTATATTTTTATGATCTGATCATCGTAATTTCTTCCATATTTTTGGCTTGTAATCTTGTATATATTGAAGGGGATGTACAATGAAAAAGGCAGGGCAAAACATTTCTATCATTTCTATCATGGTATCAGACGTTTAGGTTAATTTCTCTCCTGCATTTCTACCTTAACCTAGCTGTTCAATTGCCTTCATACCATCTTCTTCCGCCTTCTCCACCATGACTAACAACAAAATAGACCAAAAAGCCTCTTCTCCTCCTTCTCGTCCTCATCTTGCTCTTGTTGTTTCAAACATCAACAACTTTATCAAGGTCACTCTTGATATAGGAAAAGGTCAATACGTTACATGGTCGGAACTATTCAAAATACATGCTAGAGCTTATAAAGTTCTAGACCATATCATTCCTTCAAAAGAAGAAATGAAATCAGATTCATCTCTTAAGGACACAGATCCCGACCTCTGGTCACGAGTTGATGCCATTATTTTTCAATGGATTTATATACAATCTCCGAGGACCTTCTCAATACCATCCTTCAACGTGATTCCACTGCCAAAATTGCATGGAACAGACTAAAGGATATTTTTTCTGATACCAAAAATTCTAGGGCTCTATACCTAGAAAAAGAGTTCTTAGCAATTCGAATGGAGAACTTCTCAGAGGCATCTTCCTACTGTCAACATCTTAAGTCACTGGAGGATCAATTATCAAACGTCGGTGGAACCGTATCTAACGAAAGGTTGGTACTTCAACTCGTTTCCGGTTTAACTGAAGCTTGTTCTACTGTTGGTTCTCAAATACGTCATGGAGAATCTCTTCCCCCTTTTTACAAAGCCCGGTCCATGCTCGTTTTGGAGGAAACGGCACGGGCGAAAAAGGATGCTAATTCTAATGATAATTTTGCTCTTCATGTATCTCATGATGATCATGTTGGTGGAAACTTGAGTGGAAATCACGGTGGATATCACCAAAATCGCAACATTAATCGTAGCTACATCAACCGTGGTGGCAGAAGCGGTGGAAACAACAACTGCGGCAGCAAAGGGAAGGGCAGAGGAGGTGGACGTGGAAGTGGAAGTCAAATACAGACCCAACAACAACCCTCATGGCAGCAACACACATCTCAGCAGAACCAGTTGTGGGCTTACCCACCACTTTGGAATGGGTCATGGCAGCACTGGGCTACTCCTCCTTGCCCATATCCTACAACACCATCACATTGGCAAAGGCCAGCAGCAACCCCGCGTCAGTCTATACTTGGACCCAGACTTTCTCAGGCTCACATGGCAGCAACACACTCGCCCCAACCATCATACGCACCGACCGACATTCTACAAGCTATGCATACTTTCTCGATCGCTCCTCCGGATGATCAATGGTACATGGATACCGGAGAAACATCTCACATGACTGTCAACGGAGGTAAACTTACGTCTTATTTAAATATGAGCAATAATCGTCGGTAGTGGCCATACAATTCCAATTATTGGTTGTGGACATGCATTATTACCCGATTCTTATCCTCCCTTAAAGATTGAATAATGTTTTGCATTCCCCAAATTAATTAAAAATCTTGTTTCTGTGAGGAAATTTACCACTGATAATGATGTTACTGTTGAATTTGATCCTCTCGGGTTTTCTGTGAAGGATTTTCAGACGGGTTTGCATTTAATGAGGTGTGACAGCGTAGGCGACCTATATCCGATTCCCACACAATCGGATTCTGGATTATCAACATCTTCTACCTTTACAGTTTTATCTCCCGAATTATGGCACAGTCGTTTAGGACATCCAGGAGATGCTATTTTGAGCTCTCTTCGTCGAAACAATTTTATTGCTTGTAATAAACTTTGGGATAAAAAAAATTTGTCAATCTTGTCCTCTTGGGAAACAAGTTCAATTGCTTTTTTATGACTCGTTATCATTAACCTCTTTTCCATTTGATATTGTGCATATTGATGTTTGAACGTCACCTACCGTTAGTTCGGGAGGCCGTCGTTATTATGTTTTGTTTCTCGATGACTTTACGAATTTTTTATAGACTTTTCCTGTAGCTAATAAATCTCAAATTCACTCCATGTTTCTATCTTTTCATACTCATATCAAAACTCAATTTGAAAGGGAAATTAAATGTTTTCAATGTGACAATGGGAAAGAATATGATAAGGGCTCTTTCATAAGTTTTGTGAATTACATGGCATGAGTATCCGATTTTCTTGTCCTCACACATCTTGCCAAAACGGAAAAGCTGAAAGAAAAATACGGACCATAAATAATATTACTCGAACTCTTCTTACTTATGCTTCTCTACCTTCTTCGTTTTGGCATCATGCACTACAAATGGCTACCTATTTACTCAACATACTTCCCAACAAAATGTTTGCGTATCAAACACCCACGAAAATTCTTTATCAGAAAGATCCATCTTATTCTCACCTTCGGGTCTTTGGGTGCTTATGCTATCCTCTAATTCCCTCCACTTCTCGAAACAAATTACAAGCTCGATAAACACCTTGTATTTTTTTTAGGATATCCGTCAAATCATAGAGGCCATAAACGTTATGACGAGTCAAAAAATATTTATTTCAAGGCATGTAATCTTTAATGAGAATACTTTTCCATTTTCCCAAATATATGCTACTAAGTCATCAAGTTATGAGTTTTTGGATGCAGGCCTATCCTTTAATCCTAATTTAGGAATCCAATAAAAAAAAATTCACCTCCTCATTCCCTTGTTCAGGACCAGACTCGATCTCGTTCTCAGACCCCCACTACTTCAACTACACCCGGCAGTCTCTTATAACCCACCACTACTCCAACTACTCCACCTACTCCATTCCCGAATCTGTCACCTCCAACTAATCAACCAATACCACATAGTTCACCACCTGCCCAACAATCTGCCCAACAATATGTTCAACAATCTGCCCAAGTCAGCCCATCTTATTCTCCTCAAATGACCACCAGAGCACAACATGGAATTTTTAAACCCAGAAAACTCCTTAACCTTCACATCACTACTAAAAATTCCATTTCTCCACTGCTACAAATCCCATTCATGCATTAAACGATCATAATTGAAAAATGGCTATGAAAGATGAGTACGATGCTCTTATTGAAAATAAGACATGGGATTTGGTGCCCCGTCCGTCTAATGCTAATATTATTCGAAGTTTGTGGATTTTCAGGCACAAGAAGAAAGCTGATGGCTCATTTGGGAGACATAAAGCCCGTCTCGTAGGTAATGGTGCAGAACAACAAACCGGCATCGATTGTAGTGAGACCTTCAGTCCGGTAGTCAAACCGGCAACTATCTGTATGGTACTTAGCATTGCATTATCAAAATCATGGTTTCTTCATCAGCTTGATGTAAAAAAATGCTTTTTTACATCGAAATCTTGATGAAACTGTCTACATGTATCAACCTCGGGGTTTCGTGATCCTCAACACCCTGATCATGTATGCTTGCTCAAGAAATCTCTCTATGGGCTTAAACAAACCCCTCGTGCTTGGTACCAAATTTTTTCTGCTTATGTGGCTACATTGGGATTCTCTCACAGCATTTCAGATCATTCTTTATTCAGTTACTGTCAAGGATCAAATATGGAATATATTCTTCTTTATGTAGATGATATCATCCTTGCTGCTTCTTCAGATGATCTTCGACAGTCCATTATGTCTAAGCTTGGATCTGAATTTGCTATGAAAGATTTGTGTTCACTAAGCTATTTTTTGGGCATATTCGTCACTCGACATTCAGGAGGTTTATTTCTTTCACAAAATAAATATGCAACGGAAATTATTAAGCGGGCCAGCATGTCTTCTTGCAAACCATCTTCTACACCGGTGGACACGAAAGCAAAACTTAGTGCCTCTTTAGGTAATCCTTATCATGATCCTACCGAGTATCGTAGTCTTGCCGGTGCTTTGCAATATTTGACTTTTACGAGACCGGATATTTCTTATGCCATTCAGCAAATATGCTTATTTATGCACGACCAAAGAACCCAACATATGTCTGCATTCAAACGAATCATTCGTTATATTCATGGTACCATCAATTTTGGCCTCCACATTTACCCCTTTTCGATTAGTAAACTTGTTGCCTACACTGACGCGGATTGGGGTGGATGTCCGGATACTAGGAGATCAACTTCTGGTTATTGTGTTTACCTTGGGGATAAATTGATATCTTGGGCTGCAAAAAGGCAACCTACATTATCCCGGTCTAGTGCTGAAGCCGAATACTGCGGGGTGGCCAATGTCGTTTCTTAATCGTGTTGGATTCGAAACTTACTTCTGGAGCTTCATTGTCCGGTAACAAAAGCCACTTTGGTTTATTGTGACAACATTAGTGCGGCTTATATTTCCGGTAACCCAGTTCAACATCAGCGCACAAAGCATATTGAAATGGATATACATTTCATGCGTGAAAAAGTCACTCGTGGTCAAGTACGTGTCCTATATGTCCCTTCGCGCTATCAAATTGCCGATATTTTCGTTAAAGGACTTCCGCTGCAACTCTTTGATGATTTTCGAGATAGTCTCAACGTACGTGAACCTCCCGTTTCAACTAAGGGGGTGTATTAGATTATGTAACTGATCTCATTATTTTTAGAATGTGAATATTTTGTGTATATTTTTATGATCTGATCATCGTAATTTCTGCCATATTTTTGGCTTGTAATCTTGTATATATTGAAGGGGTTGTGCAATCAAAAAGGCAGGGCAAAACATTTTTATCATTTCTATCAGATACAATAAAAATCAGCTTATATAAAACCTTTCAAGATCAGTAATCATACAGTAGGTTCTTAGTTACTATATTCTAGTTATAAAGTTAGCACTTAGGTACAACATCTCAGTTAGTTTTAAAGTTCGCACTCAACCACAACATCCCAATTAGTCATAAGTTGGTAGTCAGACACAAAATTTCCTTTTCTTATAAAGTTGTCACTCTTGCACAACCCGTTATAACAATATTGTAACATAGTTAAAAGTTACAATTTAAACATACCAGTAAGGTATAATATCAAAATAGTAATCATTTGATAAATTATGCATTTTAGTTGGAAAAGGTTATAAGAAAACTCACTTTGATCATGATAAATGATGCTAAAAACTTTAACCGATACAGGAAATCAACATCGAACACTTGAAGTTGAATTAAAGAAACATAGATCACAATTATAACAGATAAATTCAACCTTATCTTTAAACAAACCCTAACGCACATAAATGCTACCCCAAAGACCCGAAAACAACACGAAGGAAAACCAAAAACCGGCACTACCGTGACTTACTTACGTGACTAGTGTCACGACCTAAGGTTGGGCACTAGGTCGCGCAACTAACTGGATTCAACTTCTTCCTTGTTTTCGGACTTGCAACTCCAAAAATCTCAAGCTCCTAAACCAAATGACTTCCATCATTCAAATACTCCTAACATAATTTTTATCCATAGAGAAACTCAAAGGAACTGACAAAACAACTTAAAACTACAAAAATCACTAGAAATCGGCGGTTAAGGAAATTCCATAACTCAATCAACTTAAGACCAAGTTTCAATATATTTAGAGTGATCATGACAAAGCATCCAAAATTATAAGTAACCCAAAAAATTAACTAGAATACCCTAAATCATTTACCCAAGAAACAACAACACTAACTCATAGATGGAAAATAAAGAGAGGAACTCACCTTAAGAAAGGTAAACTTCAAACTCAAATCATCCAAATTTCTAATTTCTTTCTTACTAAACACTTAGGTACAATACCACCTCCGGGAGCAAGTTAACACAAAATGGGTTTTATATCTTCTTGAATCAAAATGGGACGGTGGTGGGCTTTATACCACCATGTTTTTTTAAATTAAACCTTCACTTATAGGTAAAAACACATAACTAGCCCCTAGACTTCCTCAAATAAGAAACCGGATTATGACACTTGTGAGGCTAGGATTAACGGATCATTGATTCTAAGCCTCGACTTGTATTTGACATCTACCAGGTTATGTTTATGGTCGACTCTAACACCCACTACAGATTTTCAACGGTTTTGCTACGTTATGTCAAAAATGTCAAAAATCCGTCTGAAAGTCTTATTTCAATTTTAAAATACCTTTTATACATACAATTTTAAATATTTTTACGGTAATTTTTTTAAACCATTTAATCTTAGATGCAAGTTAAACCTAAATATTTATTCTCCTGAACCAATCTCGACGCACTACTGAACCAATTTAGATGGGTTCAATGTTCCCTTTTATATTAATTTTTAGGTCCTTTTAGTTTTTGAATCGTAATAGCTCATATTGTGTATTATTGGATCTTAATGGGTGTAAGGCCTTGTTTGTTTTTTCAAAAAAAGCTCTTAATAGTCTCTTATGTCTGGTTCATTAAGAGGTAGGGTCATTCAGAAGCTTTGTTTTTTCCAACTTTTCATAGGCACTTATGTCTTATTGTCCTCTTATTTGATAAGAGGTAAACTAACATCTTATTTGTCTCTTATTGTTCTCCAAACTCTTGGCAACGGCGTTTTTCAATCGATTAACCTTAATTGATCATTTCTCTCAGTTGATCTTCACCAAATAGATCCTTACCTCTCTCAATTGATGTAGTTTAATAGAATTTACATGTGTTAAATACCGTTAATGATATATTTTCATTTAAATGAATGCTAATTATATAATTTAGGGGAAATTTCAAATACAAACCACGTCAATTCGTACAAACCGTACAATATGCGTGTTTCATTGTTTTTTTGAATAATTTTTTTTCATGAAAGTGTTTAATATGATGAATTTGTTTCATATAATTATTTTCTTCATGAAATTATTTTTCTTTCTACATGAAAATGAATTAATTTATGAAACTCTCAATTTGACGAATCTAGTTTCACGTATTATTGATTCACCAACCTTCATGTATTCTTGATGAAACTTTTTCATATATTATTGACTAATCAACCTTAATAATTAAGAAAAAGTGAAAAAAAATTAAAAAAAATATTGATTGCATGCGGTTTGTACGGTTTGTACGAATTGACATGGTTTGTAACGAAAATCAACCCATATAATTTATATGTAAATTTTGTAACGATGATGAAGAAATATATGAAATTGTATAAATTGGCCTATAAATTCAATAATATAATTTTTAATGGGTAAAATAAACCATTTAAACAAATTCAGACATTTATCAGTTCACAAAAACAAACAGTCGTGTTGATTCAGACTTCAGTACCCCCTCTTATTATTCAGAAGTGAAATAAGACTTCAGAATTCAACACCTCTTAAAAACCAAACGTCACCTAAGTGTGCTACAATGGGTCTTAATGACTTATTAATGGGTCATTGTAGTCTAAATGGGTATAATGGATCTTATTTTTCATCAACGAGTCTAAGTGGGTCATTGTGAATCTAAATGGGTCGTAATCAATATGAATATACCTTGATGGATCTAATTGAGGTATAACGGGTCATAGTGGTACTTAACTAAGTTCAGTGGGCCATTTTTGTCTAAGTGGGTATAGTGGACTTTATTATCCTTAACAAGTCTAAGGGGTTGTTTGTTTACCTCTTAACAGTTCCATTAACAGGCAGCCTCTGAATCATTAAGATTTGAATTTTGTTTGGCAAAAAAAGGTCGGCCTCTTAATGGTTCCAAAATCATCTGAATGATTTTGTATCTTGTCCCTCCCTTAACCATTCAGAGCCCTAATTTCATTCTGAATAATTACCAAACAATTATATTTCATTTTTTTCACTATATCATAAAGAGTCTTTTAATCATTCTGGCTATTTAATTATTCTATACCAAACCATTCAGCAACTGCCAAACAACCCTTAAATGGGTCATAAATGGGTCGAAGGGGGCCATAATCGATCTGATTATACTTTATCGGGTCTAATTGAGGCACAAAGAGTCATTGTGGTTCTTAATGTCTCTTATTCTCTTTAACGAGTATAAGTAGGTCATCACGGGTCTAAATGGGTCATAAGTAATTTGAATAGATCACAATAGATAAAATTAAGTTACAATAAGTCATGATGGTTCTTAATAACTCGTTAATGGGTCGTTTTGGTTTAAGCGTGTATAACGCTTCATTAATTATCCACAGAGGTAACTTAAGATACATCATGTTCTGAAAACTTAACTATATCATGAGTACCAACGTACGTATGCTAATCAAGTTATACACACATAAATAGACATGCTTAGACCCTTTACATTGTGTTCTCGAAACCTTTTTTAGAAAGTAAAGTAAAGGAAAGGGAGGTAAAAGGGGGGAAGTTGAAAAGAACTCGTGTTATTTAAACTTTTTTAGAAGAGAAAGGAAAGAAAAGAGAAAGAAAATAATGATACATTTCCTCCCAAATGTGAGAGGAAAGGAAAGATATTAAATCTTTTAAAAAATTATTAAAATTACAAAACTACACAATCTTTCGTCCTAAAGGATATATTTTTAAATGGTATATTGGTAAAAATGACATCTTTACTTTACTTTCTATCATATTTAAAAACATGAAAATTATTTTATTTTAGTCTTTTTCCTTTATTTTCGTTTTCTTCCAAGAACACAAATAAAAATAATAATTTTTCATATTCTTGAAAAGGGAGGAAAGTAAAAAAAATATAGTGTTATTAAAACATTTTTAGGAGAGAAATGTAAAGAAATATAATGAAAATAATGACAAGTTTTCTCCCAAAACTTTCCTCTCAAATGTGGGAGGAAAGAGAAGGAAAAGAAAGATATTAAATCTTTTTAAAAAATAATTAAAATTACAAAAAAAAAATCAATCTTTCATTCTAAATGATATATTTTTAAATGGTAAATTAGTAAAAATGACACATTTTCTTTTCCTTTCTCTCCTGATCAAGAAGAAACTCAAAAATTATTTTCTTTCACTTTTAAGAACATAAACAAAAATCTCTTCTATTTTTTCGTTGCTTTCTCCTTGATTTCGAGGATACAATGTTAACGGTCGACAACGTTTAATATGATACCATCTAGACCCAATTGACTCATTTATAAGAATTTTCAACGAATTTTCGATGGCTCCGAATTGAATTTTGCGACGTATTTTCGATCGGTTTGAGAAAAAAAATTTAGTTATTTGAATATGTTTCGATGGATTTCGACCACTACAAATAAATGAGTTTTAGCCACAAAAATTACCCAGATAAATTTTCGTCAATGATTATCCACTGATCACCCATAAAATATCAATGGTTTAGTAAAATCCGATTTTTTTGAGAAAATACCAACGGATCACAAAGAGAATTATTGTGTAATCTGTCATTGATTTGAATTACCCACCAACAATTTGCCCACCAACGTTTTTGACAATTTTGTGAGGAATCACTCTTTAGTGATGGATATTCCAGGGAAAGGTTTGTAGGCAAAAGTCTTTCGTTTAGTGGTAGACAGATTTTCGACGATTATTTGAAAAATAAATAATTATTTCAATAATTTTCAATGCATTATCGACTGATTTTCGACGTTGTTTTCGACAATCCGTTCGAAAATGCATCCTAAAATATTCGTCGGAATATCGACGGATCATTTTTCAAATATGTCAAAAAATCCATCAAAAATTTAAGAAATTTTTTTAACTGATATTATGTCCAAAAAATTTTGATGGCGAATTATGTCGATGATACCTAGTTTTCAACTAGTGATCAAATGAGAAACCAAAAAATGTTTAGATCGTAAAAACCACTATTCATGTGTTTTTTTTCATATATGAAACAATATAAGGTACAACATGTAACATGAAGTACAAAATATAAGCATGTAAATAATAGCATTGTGAAACAACACCATATTTTTACATGTATTGTTTCATAATGTGAAACAACACATAAAAATAGGTTCTCACGGTTCTCAATATATACATGGGAAAATTAAATGAAAACAACAAAAATGTTAAACTATTTTACATTTATTATTTCATGTATGAAACAATACATGTAAGACATATAATGTTATTTTATGAATGAAACATGCAAGTTTGTTTCTCATGTTAAAAAACATATGCACACAAACATACACTTGCAAGAACACAACAGGTAAAACATATTGAAATCTTATCTTAAACTGAAACTTATTGAATGGTTGGGATTGGTTTTCAGAGGTAACCTATCGCATTGTTCCATCCATCGCAATACCCCTTTGAACATAACCTAGTCGGAAATAATTTTGTCAAACTAAATGTTTATAGTACTTTCTTATTGAAACCGATAGTTCTTTGTTGCAAAATAAACGAAATATGTTTTTCTTTTATTGAACTTTGTTTCTTAGAAAAACAACACATGTATATATCATCTTAAAAGACATATGGACTAGCTAGTTTTTATTGTAAACCATTACTTGTTATCTTTAAGTTGCTTCAACCCGACCAATCCTAAAATTAGGGGAAAAAGTGTCATAAAAGCTATAAAGATATAAAAAAAAAATTGAATTTGTGACAAATGGAATCAAGTTATTCTTGTATGGGAGTGGTGGTTGAGTATGGTTTAAGTCTAATAAGTAGCCATACAAGTTTGACTTCAATTATATTGGTACAGGCTAAAGTTGATTGATTTCAAGAAAATAACAACTTTAACTTTTGAAACTTTTCCATCTTTTAGATTGTCCCCATTAATTTCTACAAATATCCACCATAAAAAATCTGATTTTGTGGTTTTTAAAATTTGATTTGGACTACAAATTGTATTAGAATGGATGGGATGATAGGCTTCTATGTTTTATATATCATGAATTTATTAGGTTGGTTATTCGTTATTTTACTTACGTGTTATTAAAACTTACAAGATAAATAAGTATAAACAATACCACTTCCGAATTATTGTTTGCTTTATGTAATTTGATTGATTGTTATCTGTATGTGTACTTCCAAGGATATAGTATACAAATCAATGATGCTTCGACAACCAAACAGTTCAGATTTGGTCCATCACTAAGAATGGAAAGGCTTACGAGTTGTAGTTAATAAGAAAAAGATTTGATAAAAATATGTACCTCTTAATCTACTAGTAGTCGCCCTTGAGGTGAGAAAAGTATATACCTAAACTACAATTTTAATGAGCATCGTCGAGGCTTTGTTTGGGTAAATTTTGCAAAAGGGCTCATTACTCTTAGAGTATGGTTGTAGGTTTGATCAAGTTGGTAGGGTTTTAATCAACATACTACCATCTAGAAGGCTTTCACTAACGGACTACTCTTTTGATAATCCATTACTACAATAAGATGGGGCTTAAGTACTTAATAAGTTTCGTTTATAAGAGGAGCTATAACTTTGATTCAAATACAATGATGTTACAATAAGTTGTTAGGACGAAATTGAAAGATCAACAAACTTCATTACGGAGTTAATAACAATCTAATAACACATAACATATAAATTATCTTATCAACTTGTTTCAAAAAATGTCATATAAAGACTAATACGACGGTTTGTTTTTTATCGTATTAGATTATCCAACTTTATAAATATAATATGTTACGTGGCCTAGTTTTATCTTTATAAATTGTTGTAACGAAATTATATATGATGCACCGTTATCTAAGCCATAAAGTCTAACACATAAATGTCTCGTTAGAACTTAGCAACTCTACTAATTAAGACCTTCAAGGATGGTTTTTCATCATAGAAACCTTAATTATATAGTGTGTAATGAACCATGGTGTCTAATCATATTCAAATATTAGCACAATCTTTTAATATATTTATATATATATATATATAGAAAGAGAGAGACTTCAAATGATAACAATATATGTATTGAAACATACATAATATGTGAATTTGCAAAGGTATAATATATGCACCAATGTCTATAAATGTTTTAATACTATATATGCATCAATGCATGTATAAATATATATATATATATATACATACATTCATTTATTTGTTCTTAAACTATTTATAAATTTTCGTTCAAACATGTTTATATATAGGGAAGATATGTATTATAAACAGAGGCGGAACACAATAGGGGCCTAGGGGGGCCATGGCCCCTGCGTTTTATCTCTTAAATACTAGATATTAGATATATTATCAATGAATTATGCTTAGCTCAGGTAGTTATGTGTATATGGCCCTTGTATATGTGGTCATAGGTTCTATTCTCGTGTTATACAGTTTTTTAATAATGAATTGAGCTTATCAATGAAGATGTTTCGTTGGGTTCGGCCCCCTTAATTAGAAGGCTTGTGTTCTGCCCCTGATTATAAACCAGTCAATTCGTATAAAACATACAACTGCATTCAATCAATCATTTTTTTTAATTCACTCTTTCTTAATTATGAGGGTTAATAGTCTATAATATATGAAACAATTTCATCAAGAATACATGATGATTGATTAATCAAAAATATATGAAACAAGTTTCATTAAAATAAAAATTTAATGACATAATTTCATTTTCATACAGAAACAAAAATATATGAGATAATTTCATTAAGAAAAGAATTATATGAAACAATTTCATCATATTAAACACTTTTATGAAATAATTTTATTCAATAAAACAATGAACCATGGAGTTTGTACGGTTTGTACAAATTAACTGATTTGTAATTAAAATCACTTATATATATATATATAGTGTTTAGTTCATACGAGAATCCTTAGAATTTAAAAAATGAAAGAAAGAATCTCAACCACTAGTTTAAATTTCTATTTCAATATTCTTTTTCACTAATCATGGAAAAATAAAATATCTTAATTTATCTCCTATTTTTCTATATCATTTTTTGGATAATCATAAGTTTTATCCCCTTTTCACCTTGAAATCATTGACAAAATCTAGAAGTCGGATTAAATCTCATTTGCCTATAAATTTCATTTGCTTATATATCTCATATATGAATACAAACAACAATGTTTTTTATTTGTTCATAATGTGAACACGTAAATTCTAACATAACTTCACATGTGAATCCTATCATAAATTGACATGTAAATCCTAACACGGGTTTAAATTTGAATCTTAATTATAAATTGTACGTAAATTTCATATGTGAACATGTGAATCTTAATTATAATTTGTATGTGAGTCAATTTACAAGTTATAAACGAGATTCTGAATCAGTTTAAGATTCATATGTGAATCTTAAAAATTATATATTATCATAGATCTTAAACTAATTACAATGAAATTCTCCTTTGTTTGGTGATTTAATGATTTGAATTAGTGAGTTAATTATATAAAAGTTACAAAAAGCCCCTTTCAAGTTCCTCAGGTTCTTTAAATTACTCAAAATGTACCTATATTTACATATTTTTCTTCTGATCTTGGCCATTAAAAAATCTCATCTAATGGTTGAGATCTCTTTTCACCATCTACAGAAAAATGATTTGAAAATTTTCTTATATGGCTACAACACAACTGATTTTATCGATGGAAAAATTCGTCAGTAATCCATCGAGAAAAACCGGATCCATCGGTAGAATTGTCGTGGGAAAGCCATTATTATCAGATCACTGACGGATATTAGTGATGGACACATTGCGATGGATCAGATCACCAACCGATCACCTAGGCAGGTGTTACCGACAAATTCTTTAATTTTTAATTTTTTAATCGATAATACTAAATCCATCCGTATTTTACCTTTGATTTTCAAATCCGTAGGTAATTACCGACGGGTAACTTTATTTTAATTAACTACCGAAGAAAATTTTCGTGCGTAAAAATCATTTTTCTAGCACAGAGAGAGAGAGAGTGAGAGAGAGAATCTCAATCAAATACAAACCACAAAATATTTATAAACTATAAATATCAATCTTAATTCATCTAGTCTACCAAATATTTGACTTCATAAGTATATCGATTGTTTTTTAATATAAAACGTTAATCATAATTAATTAAATGTACTCATCTTTTATAAGTATTTAAATGATAATAAATAAACAATTATCACTTTTATAAATATTGATTGATAGGTTTATAAATAAAGAATGTTTGCTTTTAATTTGCCATATATACAATTTGATATAATTGCAAATGATTAAAGGTGTAGGTGGGTGCGTTTTATTATTATACGTTGGGGGAATATAAGCATATTGTAGTATATCATATTAACGTTATTCCATTTTAGGACATGCAATCAATGTTGTGCCCATATTTGGAAGGAAACATGGGAAAACTTAGGTGGTGTTAAAAGGATACATATCCGATACATAATATTATTAAATTATCCTTTCGAAAATTTTTTATTAAATTATATAATTTATTAATTTAAAATATTGAGTTTTAGATATCATTTTACAACAATTTACTGTTTATACACGGGGAAGATTCATTTGAGGAGTATTAAATATTTGAAAAATAAAGAATTGATCTTAGTCTTTTATTTGGTCAATATTTATTGTTTTAATCGTGAAGTATCGGATAATTTTTTGCATGAGCGTGGGAGAGATTGAAGAGTAGTTTCGTAATTTTTACAAATAAGTGGAAAAGGTTCATATGTAACCCATGTGATTCATATACGAACTATATGTTCATATGTGAATCAGTTAAATAGTTCATATGTGAATCAATTAAATAATTTATGTAAATCAGACGGATTCAATTCATATAAGAATTAGTTAATTAATTCATATATAAATGAGTAATTAGTTCATATGTGAATGAGTTAAAATAGTTCATATGTTAATTACAAGAATTCGCATATGAACTCGTTTGTCGTCTATTTGTAAAAGTTACGAAAGTATCGCCTGTATTTTTTCCATAACCGCAATTTTTGACCAGTGAAAGTCGCAATTATTAACCAGTCATAGCCGTAGTTAGTGACCAGTCAAATCGAATCTTGACCAAATGAAGGGTTAGGATCACTTGTCAACTATTTACTACTTCTCAAATATTTGGTTATGTTCCGGTGAGAAAAAGAGTTAAGGTGAGAAGCGTAAGAAGCGTAAGAATAGATCTCCACCTTTGCATGCACATTAGGACGAGCTGCACCAAGAGATACACCAGTGTTAGACCCCAGATCCCCAAATACTCAAATACAGTTGATTAAAGTATGAATAGTAAGAGTAGAAAGCGAAAGCAATTTAACCAACAGTAATACAGAATTGTAAATGATAAAGGAAGAACAATATGAAGAACAATAGTAATTTGTATTTCACTCAGTATATCGATGATTACAGTACACAAATTACTCTCTATCAATCTCTCCTTTTCTATTCACCCTTACAACAGTGAATGATAGCTCTATTTATACTATTACATAGAAAACGTCAACAAGCTAGCCTATCGTATGTTGACACGTCAGTTGTACTAGTAACAGAATCAGTTACGCACAGGAAGCATGACATGCCACGTCATTTAAGCACATGTTAGCCCATAAAGTGAAATCCAGAAGATGCCAATCTTCTAGATTGACGATTTAGCTTCTAGACTATCATCTCTGAAGAGTTGAACTTCTGAAGTGCTTGCTTCTGGAGAGTTTAACTTGTTTCTTCTTAACAAGTTCTGATTCACACTTCTAGGTTCTAACAATCTCCCTCTAAGTGTGAAGTCAGAAAACATAACATACAATCTAGGAAGAAACAAGATTAAGATAAAACTTTTCATTACAAGGAATTTAAAAAAAATACAAAAGATACAGATTTTATAAGATCTAAAAAGGAGCTTCAGGGTATCCACTAAGCACTTTGTAAAATTGGTTAGTGATCTCCCTCAGCTTGAGAACCCCTTCAATATGCTTCTGTATCTTTTCTGCAACAATTCTGATTTTTATTGGAACACCTATATCTTCATATTGTGCTACTACCAATCCTTTTATAATAACCAAAATTCTATTTGAGTATTTGAATGCTTCCTGAGTTCTAAAAAAATTTCTTCTGCCGGGTCTTTTGAAAGCACCACCTTTTTTTGGTTCAAGTATGATGTGCCCAGCTTTGAGATGTTCAATACCTTCCCTATCTTCGTTAGGTGCAGTGATACTCAATATGTCTACGTTTCGTTCAAAGCCAATTTGGAAATCAACCTTCTTTCTGTATTCAACGAAAGCTTCCATGCAAGACAGAATTATAAAGTATGCCACTTTGTCTTGGTCATCCGAGCTTGAATCCTTCTTTTGCTTCATGTATCTTCCCAGAGGTATTAGATCAGAAGGATTTAATGAAAGCAAATCATTGTGGCAGAAGTAACAAGTTTGTCGATTTGTCCTTTCCACTTGATAAATACTGTAGATAATATCTGAGTTTTCAAACTTCACATGCCTAGGTCCAGTGATTTTTCTGATAGGATAGGAAGAGAAGACTTCTTTCATTTCTTGCCTATGTGTTGAGAATTTTGCCTTGATTTCATCACTTACTCCGTAACCCTCAGCGAAGTTTGGCAAGATTAAGGCAACACTTTCTTCTCTTACAGCATACATACGCCTAGAGACAGTTTCTCTTACTAAAGAAATTTGAGATGGATCAATTCTTTCGAGTTGCTCTGGATCCATATTTCTTCTAGCAGCAGTCCTCCTTAGAATTTTCTCAAATTCAGTGAGATTCTTGTCTTCTGGAATTGTTTCCTTTGGTGGGGGTTGATCCGACTCTAGATTTGCAAAGGTTGGAAGTTCAGTGCTTGGACCTTCTGGTTGGTTTGCAACGGGTATTGATATGGTTTCCTGAATAACAGATGTTAGATTTTCAGAAGTTGGAGTGTTTGAGATATTTACTTCTAGACGATTGGTTTGATCATTTTGTGCAGAGGTAAATGCTTGATGTTGAGGTATAGAGGATGATGGTTGCGCGCAGGAGCTCTGGCTCTCGTAGTTGTGTTCCTTTGTCTTCATGGAACTTGGATTCTTGTTCTTTCCAAACTCAAAATGAAATTAGCAACTTCTGGATTACTTGGCAAGGGGCGCATTGCCAAGGGTGTTGCATCAACTACTGGAGCAAAAGGATTTGGTTCTTGTGATTGTTCTTGCTCTGTTGGTTTCTCTATTGGTTGACTTGGCTCTTGAACTGATTCAGAAGTTGGTTGTTCTTTGGCTTGTTCAGAAGAGGGACCAACGTTTTGCTTTTTCTCCCCTTTCTTAGGATCAGAGGCATCTAGATCCTGGTCCTCAGACCTTTTTCTTTTTAGTTCTTCCTTCTTGCAAGCTCTCTCTTCTTTGGCTTTCTTCCTCGTTTCATGGTGTGCAGATATGGAGTTAACAGATGTTGTGAGTGAGGTCACAGAAGTATCTAAGGCAGATACCTTCTGGGTAAGTTCATCTGTTGGGGCAGTGTTTATCTTAGAAACAAACTTTGCATTGACATTATTAAATTTGTCAAGCAAAGTTGTTTGGAAGTTGGTCAGGTCTGATCTGGTGATGAAGCCGGTGGATGAGGAAGATTCTGGAGGAATGACAGCATCAACTAACTTCTTTATATCTGCAGCAAACAAGTCAAAATCCTCTATAGAAATGGTGGCTTGTGGAATTCGAACTTTTGAGGGAATCTTGGAGATGGCTTTAGCATTTGATTTGATTTCACTTTCTAACTTCTGAAACTATTCTGTCGAAAGTTTTCGTTGAGCATCATGAGTTGTGACTAAGAAATTCTTGAGTTGATCCAAGGTGTCTGAATGAGTCTTCTGGGTGGTTTTAATTTCACCAAGGGAGGTGGTAATCAGTTTCAGCTCTACATGAAGTTTCGATTCAGAGGATTCAACGGCTTGTTTTAGATTCACCATAGATCCCTTCATTTGATCAACAAATGCTTGGAACGCAACATTTGTTACAAAATCAAGTGGGGGAGGGGTAACCGATGCTTCTCCAACACATGGAGCCTCTTTTCCCTCACGTCCAGAGGGGCCCTCATTTACACCTGTTTGTACGTTAAGTGTGGAGGGACTTCCATCGTGTCTTCGAGGGCTCCTAAGAGACACCTCTTCGGATGTTCTGACTGTATTGACTTGATCTCCAACATCAGAGGGTGGAGAGTCAATAGTAGTGTGCGTACCTTTAAATAAGTCAAAAATTGAGGTATGTTTAGTTCCCTGTTGCCATAACCCCTCTGATGGGATTTCATTGGCTTCTGGATTGGGAGTTAGCATGGACGTGCCAACTGCCATCCATTCTACATCATCGGTCACGGACACATCGATGTTATGTGTAGGAGGTGGCGAGTTCTGGGGTGAATAAACTCTTGTATTTACATCATCATCCTTTTGAGAGGAAGATGGTGAGGAGGTTTCCCTAGATGTGCTTGAGTCAGAAGAACAAGAAGTATCTCTTGCTCGGATGGTTTCAGGCTTGGGGTTTGGACTGAGCTCAAGTGCTATTTCAGTATGAGAAGATGTGTTGGCATCAACCCTAGTATATGTGGTAGCTCTGGGTGGACTCGGCTGGATTCGCTTAGTTGTGTCCATGAGGACATCTTCTGTACTTTCTTTTAACAGTCTCTCAGCATGGTTAGAATCACTCGGTTGGTCACTCTGATTCTTTTCAATCTCATTCTCACTATCCCCTCACTTACTAACTTGGATACTAAAAACTCAGGGGTAGATGACCTCTGTTCTAAGATCACCGTAGAGTTCCTATAAGATTGGAGTAAAGAAGAGGTTGAAGGGATAAGGTTTAGCATATACCTGGATAGTTCTTGTTGCTTCATGTAGCCGTCTTTGTGGATAGTTGGCGATGACTCTTCATGATGTGGATTTTGCCAAAGGGTTGTACACATGTGATTTAAAACCTTGTGATTGCTCCTTGGATAAACAACGCCAAAAATCGAGGAAACATCAGTGCAGGCAGAGCTTTGTTTCTTTTCTGGGATAGTTCCTTGTTGTGTACAGCCCCAAAAATTTCTTGAAAAAGTAGATTCGTGTAATCTAGAGGGCGATTGAAGAATATTCCATACATGATGGAGATGATTTTGGTGCTGGCTTGATCCATTGACCCAATCTTGCAGGTGAGACTTATGTTCAGAATGGATACCAGGACATTCCACATTGGGTTAAAAACTGCCTTTTGAAATCAGAAAGTCGTGTGAGATGTTTATTGTATCCTAAAAAACCCAAGAAGTTCACTAGCACATCCGAGTTGGGTTCTGTTCTAGGTCGGGATTTGGGGAAGGGACATTGTTCACCCAAATGTGTGAATCAGGCAGTTGGAAAAGTTTGGCAATCTTTCGTCTGGTGATTTGTACTTCTACACCTCGCTTGTCATCATTAGGTATACCAAAGTTTCCAACGAGAGTGATTTCGTTCTTTAGGTGAAACATTTGCCACGATTCTTGAATAAAAATGTCAGGGATGCTTAGGTTTGCAATGGATAGAGCTCTGTTGAGTGGATGATTTTGAAGAACCTCTATCATTATCCTGTATTCTTCAGGGAAAGAAGATGGATCGAGTAGTACCTGAAAGTTATTGGGTTTACTTCGCAGAATCACAAACGGTGCACTTTCAGCAGTGGAATCGATAATTTGGTCTTCTTGATTTTGAACAGCAACCATTTTGAAGTTAGGGTTTTGAGAATTTTCAGGTATTAGCAATGAAGATTCTTGAAGAACAAGGAAAATCGAGAGCAAGGAGATGGTAAAAGTGAGAGAAGACGGTTACTCGAGTTTAAATATGAGAGTGAAAAATGTACTTGAGTGGTAAAAGGATACTAAAAGGTTTTTGCTGACGTGGGCTAACTGGTGAAAACGCATGTGGACTATAGGGATAGAACGCGTGTCATGACGGTTCACATTTGGTTCGATTAAGATTTTGACACGTGTCCTTTGTCAGAGAAGAGATCTGTTTGGAATCGGCGTGTGTTGCGTTCAGAAAAACCCAAATGTTTTCCTTAATACTTCGAATTTGAACCGTTTTCAGAAAGTTTATCTGAAAATCAATTCTAACTGGTTTTAAAAGAAAATCATTTGACAACTAGTAGAAAGTTTCATTTGGTCAAAGAAAAATATTTTGGGACAAAAAGAAAGTTTGAACCTGTTTGAATGGTTCAGAAGAAGTTTTATGAAATCAGAAGCTTCTGGATAACCTTGAGAACAAGAGTTAGTCCAGGAGAGAGTGATTTGTAAAAAAATTCAAAAATGATGCATTCAACAGGCTTCTAATACAATCCAGAGGCTTTAGTGATGGAGATTGTTAAATCTTTGTGCTAAAGTCTTAGATGTATTAGGTCCTTTGAAAATAATATTACCAGAAGGAAAAATATCCATATCAAAGACTTATGGTTAATCTTGGCGACAAGAATTAAACCAGAGGTTCTGGGAAGGTTATCTTCTGGGATTTTGAAAAGACGTACAGAAATTTGAAAATTTCTCCCCCTCAAGATATGCATTGAGGTTTATTCCCCCTTGATATGTGCATACTTTGTATCTCTGTTCCCCCTTAAACTGTGCTTGGATCATAAAATCGTGAAAAATAAACAATTTAAGATGCAGAGATAGATTTAATGTAATCAGAGGCTTTTGGTTTTCTAGCGATAGTAAGATGAGTTCAGAAGCATAAAGATAATAAGAAAGACATGCTTTTAAGGAATAGCTTTTGAATTTGTATCACATATTAAGCACGCCCATCTTGCTGACAAGAAAATTGAATCGATTTTCGTCTAAGGCTTTAGTAAAAATATCAGCAAGTTGGTAATTAGTAGAGACAAAATACATTTCAATTGTGCCTTTTTCCACGTGATCCTTTATGTCATGATACCTGACATCGATGTGTTTGGTCTTTGAATGCTGAACTGGATTTCTTGTGATTGCAATTGCACTTTCTGAATCACCGAGGATTGGAATTTTGTCATAAACAAGACCATAATCTCTGAGTTGTGTCTTCATCAAGATGACTTGTGAACAATAGCTGGAAGCAGCAACATATTCTGCTTCTGCTGTCGAGGTTGACACACAGTTTTGTTTCTTGGATGTCCAACTTATTAGTCGATTTCCAAGAAGTTGAAAACTCCCAGAGGTGCTTTTTCTGTCTAGTTTACAACCTGCGTGATCAGAGTCAATGTATGTAATTAAATCAAAACTAGAATTTTATACCAGAGGCCCAACGATGGTGTCCCTATTAGGTATCTAAAGATTCTTTTCACAGCAGCAAGATGAGATTCTTTTGGGTTTGCTTGATATCTAACACAAATGCATGTGGCAAACATTATATCTGGTCTACTTGCTGTTAAATACAGAAGAGATCCAATCATACCTCTGTAGTTCTTGACATCAACTGGTTTCCTAGAAGGATTAGAGTCAAGCTTTGTGTTAAGTGAGATAGGTGTTATCATTGTAGTGGAATTGTGAAGTTTATATTTCTTTAAGATGTCAGAAACATACTTAGCTTGGTTTATGAAAATGCAGAAGTAGTTTTCTTGACTTGGAGTCCCAAGAAGAAAGTTAATTCTCCCATCATGCTCATTTCAAATTCACTTTCCATTAGTTTTGAAAACAGCTCAACTTCTGCTTGATTTGTAGAACCAAAAATAATGTCATCCTCATAAATTTGAACTACTGTTAACTCACCTTTGCACCTTTTGATGAACAGAGTTGTATCGATTTTACCTTTCTCATACTAATTGACAATCAGAAACTTTGATAAGCATTCATACCAGGCTATAGGAGCTTGCTTCAAACCATACAGAGCTTTATCCAGAAGATATTGGCCCATAAATTGACCACCCAGGTAAATCGCTGAATTCAATTTGATATGGATGAGAGGCATTTCCAAGCCAGGGGTTGTTGGACGTATACTTCTACTTTAAGTTTGCCATTCAGAAAGGCACATTTGACATCCATTTGATATACATTGAAATCTTTGTATGCAGAGAAGGCTAGAAATAACCGAATTGCTTCCAACCTTGCTACAGGGGCAAAAGTTTGATCATAATCAATGCCTTCTTCTTGACAATAACCCTTAGCTACTAGCCTTGCTTTGTTTCTGATTACAATTCCATCTTCATCTTTCTTGTTTCTGAAGACCCACTTAGTACCAATTGCAGTTTTGTCTTTGGGTAGTGGTACGAGCTTCCATGCTTTGTTTTTGTCAAATTGAAGAAGCTCTTCTTGCATCGAATCTACCCAGCTAGGGTCATGCAGAGCTTCATGAACTCGTTTTGGCTCTACCATGCTTAAGAAATTTACAAAGAAAGCTTCATTTATAGTGGCAGACCTAGTTTTGACACCTTCAGAAGGGTCACCTATGATATGATCAGAAGAATAAGCTTTTGCCCATCTTTTCATTCTTGTTTGGGAGACTTGTGGGGGATCAATTTCAACTTCTGGTTCTTGTTCAGCTTCTTCTGAAACCTCGACTTCTGGATTGGAGCCTAATATTATCTCCCCTCAAATGAAGGACCAGAGGGATTTGGAGTATGAGTTGAGCTCCCTGTATCCGGAGGAGACAGAGATTCCTCTAGACTTTCGTTTGTATTTGTGGACACTGAGGGACTAGAGACAGTGATACCAGAAGCATGAAGTACCTCTGATATATTTACTTAAGAACTTCTGACTCTATTTTCATATGCAGTTTCTTCTCCATGAAAATCATTAAAGAGGGCATCAATTTCAGATTCTCTAGGGCTTGATAAATAGTCATAAGTGACATTGTTAAGCTTTAGTTCTGAATCAGAATAATCAGAAGTCATGTGTGCTTGATCATCAAAGTCGACGTTGATGCTTTCCATGATTGTCTTGGTTCTGAGATTTATACTCTGAAAGCTTTTAAGGTCAGAGAATATCCCAAAAAATTTGCTTCATCAGATTTCTTATTGAATTTTTCAAGCTTGTCACGGTCATTCAGAATAAAACACCTGTAGCCAAAAATATATAAATATTTAACTATAGGTATTCTATTATTTATAAGCTCATATGAAGTTTTGAGATGTCTCTTAACAATTATGGATCTGTTTTGTGTAAAACATGATGTAGAGACAGCCTCAGTACAGAAGTGTGTGGGAAGACCAGAAGTTGCAAGCATAGTTCTTGTGGCTTCAACTAGAGTGCGATTTCTTCTTTCTACCACACCATTTTGTTGAGGAGTGCGTACATCTGAGAAGTTTTGAGAGATTCCTTAATTTGTTAGATACTCATCAAGTTTGGCATTCTTGAATTCAGTACCATTGTCACTTCTCAACTGCTGGATTTTCTTATACAGAAACGCTTGTATCCTCTTCATCATGTTGATTAATACAACTAGGACTTCTGATTTTTGTCGCACAAAGGCAAGCCAAGTATACCTGGAATATTCATCTATTAGCACCAATATATACTTTTTTCCATATAGACTCTATATTGCAATGGGACCACAGAGGTCAACATGTAGCATTTGCAGAGGTCTTATGCACGAATGATCATTCTTGGTTTTATGGGAAGCTCTTTTAATTTTTCCCATTTCACAAGCAGGACATAGATGATCCTTCTAGAATTGAACCTCTTGGAGGCCCTCGACCAGGTTATGTTTTACAAGCAGTTCAAGATTTTGGAAATTTAAGTGTGAAAGCTTATGATGCCAGAGCCAAGCAACTTCACTCTTCTTGGAGATGAGACAGAGAGTTTTTGTACCATCTTTAGAAGTAAAGTTCATCATATACAGGTTACCTTTTCTGTCTGCTCTCCATAGCCTTGACCTGTTTTAGAAAGTAAGTAACAGTGTTTTTCATCAAAAAGAACTAACATTTTTGCATCACACAGTTGACTTACACACAGAAGATTGTGTTTCAATCCAGAAACATGAGCTACTTTTGATGGGTTAATATTACCTTCTTGTAGAGTTCCGTAGCCTTTTATTTGACCCTTACCATCATCACCAAATGTTATTGCTCCACCATATTTATCTTTGAACATGGAGAGTAAGTTTCTTGTTCTAGTCATGTGCCTCGAGCATCTAGAGTCAAGATACCAGAAGTGCACACGCTGTTTCAGCAATCAGAATTAGAGAGATTTAGGTACCCATTTCATAATGGGTCCATTATAGTTAGGTTTAAGTTTGTTTTTCATCTCATCTTTAAGAACAAAAGATTAAGTGGGCTTTCCAGAAGCTTCTGGTTTGCCTGATTTTGGATTCCTTTTCTTCTGGTTGTTAGAGTTGAAGCGTTTATTGTAACCATAAGAAAAATTATGACAACTTGAGAAGAATTGTTTGAGTTTTAAAAATAAAGAGAAACATTCAGAGTTCTGAGACATAAAAGAATTCATTGAATTTTCATTGCTGGAATGATAATTACAATATTTCTTATTTTTGTCTGTTCTAGCATTTGTTGTTCGAATGAACTTCTTATCTAGCCTAGACTTATGTTTTTGAACTATTGAATTCTTCTCTGTCCATTTCTTCTTGGGAATCCACTCTTTTTGCTCTTTTGATGAAGTTACTGAAACAGAAGTAAGAGAAGCGTTAATTTTCCATTTGGCTTATTGTTCTCGAGTAAACTTCTGAGGCAGTTGTTTCTGAGATTTTAGTTCAAGTTTAGCTTTTTGCTTGATTGCAACTTCTTTTTTGAGATCAAGACAAGTTTTAGTTTGAATGCACATGTTGAGAAAATCTGGATGAATGGAAACCTCTTTTCTCTGTTCTTTTGGAGGAATGGAGATAATTGGTAATCCATTTGGAAGTCATTTAACAATTGATCCAACAACCCTTACTTCCAATGGTTCATTTGTATAAATAAAAGGAGCATCGTTGTCTTTTATACAAGGTTCAACTCGAACGTAAGTAGAAGGCATATAATTTTCAAAACTAGTGAGTAATTTATCTGACAAGTCAAAGAAATCATCACAACTTTGATTATCAGTTTCCCAGGGATATACAACAGACTCATTATTGTCCTTTTCTTGATGAATATTCAAATCAATAAAGGAACACGGAATGATCTTTGAATTGTTTTCTTGAGAACTGTTTGAGTTTTTGAAATAAGTGTTTTGCAAAGAACAGTCTTCCATAGTTTTTATAAGATCCTTTTTCAAACAGAAGTCTTAGTTCTTCTTCTGCATGTATGAGTATGAACTCATCAGCTTATGGGTTTAAAGTTATATGAGTGAATGAACCAAAGTTAAAAACTGGATTCTTCTTCTAAACTAGTTTAAGATCAACTTGAATTGTTCTTTCAGAAGAATACTTTGTGTTTTTATATTTGAGTTTTCGCATTTGATGGTCATTCTCATATTTTGACCTTTTAAACACAGATTATTCATATAAAACAGGAAAAGTGGGTTTTTGTTCTTTCCCCTATACAGAAAATAGAATCTAAGTAGATCTTCCTTTACACGTGTAGGGATCTAGATTTTCGAAGCCGAGACATGTTTTCCCAATTTGTGTATTAATTTGTTCATGCACCTTCTAAGCATCATGATAATTATTAATCAAGAGTTCCTTCTTTTGAAGATCGATGTGCAGAAATTCCCTTTCCTTTTGAAAATAGTTTTTAATAGCTACAGAATTTAATCTGTCACTTTCTTTAACTTCAATCTCTTTATCCTTAGCCACAAGATGTTTATTTAGTTCATTAATTTTATCTTTTAAAGTGCTTTCTGTGGAAATTTTGAGTTTTGAAAGTTTTTCATTTTCCACAGAGAGCTCTTGTTTCTCTTCTGTGAGAAGCTCCATTTCTCGTTTGAAAATATTTCTTTCCTTTTCGATAAGAGAGAATGATTTTTCAAGATCTTTTTTTATTTTCTTCTCAATCAGAAGCTTCTGTTTCAGATCTTTAAAATCAAAAGTTAAGTTTGAAATTGTTTGTTCAAGTTCAGAAGATTCAGAGGTGGTGCAAACCGGTGTTTTAGAAGGTTGATCCTCTGTATCGCTTGACATAGCCATTCCAGAAAACATGGCTTCTGTATCGCTAGACTGGTCTGATAGCCATTTTTCCTGCTCAGCATAGTGTGCTCTCACATCAGCATTGTACTTGTATTTGTTCTTGTAGTACATCTTATCCTTGATGAGAGTGCCTTTGCAGTCCTTTGAGTAGTAACCCGACTTGCTACACTTGTAACATACATCCTTCTTCTTCTTCCTCTCTTCTTCTTTTAGCTCAACCTTTGTCTTTTCAATCTTTTTAACTTCTGGCCTTGGTGCATAGGTTGGAGTACAGCATTCATTTCTGTTATCATATCTTCTGTTGCTCTAAAACGATCTATTACCAAACTTTTTGGTGAATTGTTTGTAATAAGAGCCAATGACTCAGCAAATGAATTGATTTCATCATCTTCTGATTTAGAAAGACCAGCTTCTGTATCAGCTTCTGAGATTAAAGCTCTACTCTTTCCTTTCTTCTCAGCATCTCTACTTCTTCTTCCTAAACCTCTAGATTCAGAGATAAGAGCCAAGGGACCTCCAACACTCACCTTCTTCATCAGTACTTCCTTCTCATGAGTCTGAAGAGTTCCAAACACATCATGTAATGACCACTGTTCTAGATCTTGATTAGCGTGTAATAACATGGACAAATTTGACCATTCAGGATTCAGACGTTTGAAGAACAAAACATTGCTATCTTCTTGTGACCTAATGATGTCACATCTTTTACATTGATTAATCAATGTATTGAACATGTGAAATGTCTACTCAAGAGTTTCTTCTGGAAGGGCTAAAAATTGTTGTACTCATTCAGTGCTTGAGCTCTTATATTCTTTTTCATCTTTAAACCTCCTTCAAGTTGAGTTGCCAACTGATCCCATAGATCCTTTGCAGAATCACATTGATCTAGAGATTGAAATATGTCATTTGGAAGTGCCATGATGAGGAGTCTCTTCGCCTTTTGATCAATCTCATTCTTCTTTTTGTCATCCTCAGTTCAGTCCTTCCTATTTTTTGGAACCTGCCTTGCTGGGATTTCATCAGTAGTGTCAATTGCAGGTACCCTGGGAATGGTGGTAAAAGGAATAAAGGGACCATTTAGTATAGAAAAGTATAGATCTAGATCTAGACCTTCAAGGAAGTTGATCATGCGAATTTTCCATTGGCGATATTCATCCCTTAATAAAGTGGGGGGTTTTGTGAGAGAGCCGAAACTGTACATAGCCTTTAGGTTTGGGTTTGCATTTTTGACCAAAACAGAGTCTGAAGATTTTGAGAGAAATTGAGGAATTTTGAACGATTTCTATTAACTCGAACTTGAAATTGCTTGTCAATGAACAACGAGACTCAAATTTTAGCTAGAAAAACCACTAATTGTGAGAGAAATTGAGTAAGAACAATAAAAACTCGTAAAACATGGTAGAATTGAAAACAATAGCTTAAAATCGAGACAATTCTAATTGAGTGGGGATTTCTCCATACTGGATTAGATCAAATAATCAATAGATTGATTAGACGACTCTAACACCAATTGTTAGACCCTAGATCCCCAAATACTCAAATATAGTTGATTAAAGTATGAATAGTAAGAGTAGAAAGCGGAAGCAATTCAATCAACAGTAATATAGAATTGTAAATGATAAAGGACGAACAATATGAAGAACAATAGTAATTTGTATTTCACTCAGTATATCGATGATTACAATGCACAAATTACTCTCTATCAATCTCTCCTTTTCTATTCACCCTTACAATAGTGAATGCTAGCTCTATTTATACTATTACATAGAGAAAGTCAACAAGCTAGTCTATCGTATGTTGACACGTCAGCTGTAATAGTAACGGAATCAGTTACGCATAGGAAACATGACATGCCACGTCATTTAAGCACATGTTAGTCCATAAAGTGAAATCCAGAAGATGCCCAATCTTCTGGATTGACGATGTAGCTTCTGGACTATCATCTATGAAGAGTTGAACTTCTGAAGTGCTTGCTTCTGGAGAGTTTAACTTGTTTCTTCTTAACAAGTTCTGATTCACACTTCTAAGTTCTAACAACCAGATCAATTCTCATATCAAGACCAATTCATGGGTGAGTTTGAGATTAAAAGTGATCAAGGGTCCAAATCCCTTCTTACGTTCTCACTAACTCAACTTCTCTCATGGTCTCATGCTTATATATAGTTCATATGTGAATCATGTGAACCCCTTTGCCGCCTATTTGAAAACGTTACGAAACTACCCCTTCTAATTTTTGCATAGTCGTTATAATTTTGACTAGTCAAAGCCGCAATTCTTAACCCGTCAAACCCAATTTAGACCGTATGAAGGGCCAGGATCACTTATTTACTCCTCAAATATTTACCACTTCTCAAAATAACATATGACTATATATATATATATACATATATAGAGGAAGGTTCAAATGAGAACACTTATTTAAAAAAACAAATGAACTAATTCTATCCTCTCATGTATTTTAAGAAACCAAAATTTTAATCAATATTAATTTGATTAGTTGAAAGGTATTTTAGGCAAACTATTACTTTTGGGATATACTATTCATATACTTTAAATATAAAATATAATTTAAATATTAAATATATTAATAAATATAAGATTAAGATATCCAAAATATCTTTACAAATTTGAACCTCCCATTATTTTACAAAAAATGATATAGATATTAAATATATTTAAATAAATATAAGATCAAAAGATAAATATGAAATATGAAATATGAAATATCGTTAAATAAATATAAGATCAAGAAAAATATAATAAACCAAACTCAGTATCAAATATGATTTTAGAAAATATGATTTTTTACGAATGTTAACGTAAAATCATATATGATTTCGCATATGATTCAGTATCATATATGATTTGTACAAATGTTAATGTAAAATTATATGTGATTTTGTACAAATGTAAACGTAAAATCATATATGATTTTGTACAAATAATATTTACACATTATTACAATGTCAAGTATGTCAACAAAATCATATATGATTTCAGTATCATATATGATTTGTACAAATATTAATGTAAATTTATACGTGATTTTGTACAAAGGTAGATGTAAAATCATATATGATATATGATATACTATTCATCATGTTCCATCAGATTGTACAACGTACAATCTTGATTAATTCTAAACAATTTAAATATTAAATATATTTAAATAAATATAAGATCAAGATAAATATGAATATCTTTAAATAAATATAACATCAAGAAAAATATAAAAAACCAAACTCAGTATCATATATGATTTTAGAAAATTGAAAGTTTATTATTTTTAAAAATTGAAATATGAAATATTTTTAAAGAAAAGTTTATTATTTTTAAAACTTTAAAACTTGAAAAAGTTTATTATTTTTAAAAATATCTTTTAAAATTGAAGGTAATATTTTTAAACAGTTTATTACAATGTCAATTATATCAACAAAATCACATATGATTTCAGTATCATATATGATTTTGTACAAATGTTAATGTAAAATCATATATGATTTTGTACAAATGATATTCACACATGATTACAATGCCAAGAATGTCAACAAAATCACATGTGATTTCAGTATCATATATGATTTTGTACAAATGTTTTAATGTGATTTTATACAAATATTATTCACACATGATTACGATGTCAATTATTTTATTTTGATATATTATATTATAATATAATATAATTTTTGATATAATTATGTGATATAATATAATAATTAATATATAATATGTAACAACACGTGTTCTCATTTAACAAATACTGCAAATTATACAATTAAGACACCACATTTGGAACTACAAATTAGGTCTCCTTCTATACAATTTGCCAAACAGCGAAAAATAAATTTTTTTGCTAATAATCTTCATAAAACGATTCTAAAATCATGAATTTTATTTTAAACTTGATAGCATTTTTGACATACCTCGCCACTTTAACCCGCAAATAAAAGCGTCAGCTGTTACCCTAAAATGCATATTTTTTAAAACAAAATGAGGGTTAGACCATACGGTCTAGTGAGTGAATCCCTGTTAGCAAATCTTTGACTAAAAATCTTTCTCAAATAGATTTAAAAGTCAATTCAACTCATATCATTTAAAATGATATTTTTCTCAAATCCGACATACCAAATATTTCTCATCTTTCGTAAAAAACCCTTTCTGAAAAAATTCAATAAGTAAATTCCTTCGTTTATAATTCAAGATTTAATAAAACAGTAAGCTTATTGAGTCAGAAAGGTTATCATTTTAATCCAATCCGACAACTCAAGTTATCGCATCATATTGATGCGATAACCCAGTTTCTCGCATTATAAGGGAGCCAACAACCAAAGTTCTCAAATAACAAGGACTCGACAAACTAAAGTTCTCAAATCACAAGGACTCGACAAACTAGGTTCTCGAATCAAAGGGAATCGACGAACCCAAGTCCTCGCATCATAGGGACTCGATAAACTAAGTCCTCGGATCATATTGAGTCGACAAAACAACTTCTCTTTTTATAAAGATTCGATAAAATCTTTTCTCGAGTTATAGGGATCCGATAAATCATTTTCTCGCATTTAAAGTGTCCGATAACTCAGGTTCTCGCATCATACAGGTGCGACGAACTTTTCATCATAAAACAGGGTTCGAGGCATCACCTCTTCTCACTACTCCTTAACCAGTATACCTCAGATACAGGTTAGTTCTCTCGTTCTACTCCTAACCAATATACCTCAGATACAGGTTAGTTCTCTCGTTCTACTCATAACCAGTATACCGCAGATACATGTTAGTTCTCTCTTTCTTTCCAAACCATCGCCTGCTTCACAAGCGCCTGGTTCAGTTCACGCTATCTGAAATAGCCGAATCGATTGATTATGCCACCCACAATCATTTATACGTTTTCTCCGTCCATTCATCGCGGGCAATTTCCGCTAAAATTTCTGTGACCCACAAAGTTTTGGTCAACCTCTTCAATTGTTAGTTTCACAAAATACTAACAATTAACATCATATAAACTCATTTATATGAAATAAATAACGTGTGACAGAAAAACACATATTTTACAAAAGCCTTGTAAAAATTATTTTATCTCATCAAATAACACATATTTTTACGTGGAAAATATTTAATAACAACTTCTCAAATAAAATCCATATGTGTTATTTTTCCCAACAACTCATGATCAAATTCTATAACTCATATAACGATAATAATCTAATTATATCAATTCGGCATATTATCGAAATAAAACCTTTCTCAATAATATATGCATTTCAGTTTATAAAACTCATTTATAAAAACTCACCTCGGTCCCAAATAGACAGGTAAACTTCTAGCGGGTAACAAACTCGTATGAAACATGTAAATCTAAACCATATAATAATCTACCGATCAAAACCCCGATATAAACTCATTCCGTTTCTCTTCTCCTCTTTCCTTTTTGTTCAACCGAACCCACGAGAGCCAAAATACTCTCAAAATCTCACTTAACTTCTCACAAACTTATGGTTTCTAAATACAGAAACTTCATATAAAAGAAAGAGAGAAAGTGAGGCGGTTCATTGGGGGATTACATCCCTACGTGTGAAATTCCAAAACAAAATGGAATATTCTAATTGGACCAAAAGTAAGGTGATCACATGGAGTGATCATAGTTCCAATTTTTCCCCTCAACTTCGGATACTAAACGAGGTCACCCCTCATACTTATAACCGATATAAATTTCGAAACCCGACTATTACAATATCCTCTCCTTCAAAGAATTCGTCCCAGAATTCAATCACTTAAGCAAACCAGGATATTTCAATCTCATCAGATCCCACCAAAACACTTTCTTAGTGTAAATATATACGAGATATTGAGCATACCACTCAACGTCTCGAATGATTCAACTGGTAGATTACCACCCAATCCAATCACTGATCACAAAGATTTCGATATATCACTAACACAGATTTCAGTGGTTACCCACAACGAACAATCTTGTTTCCACGACAATATTTTTAACATTATAATATCCTCAATCAGAAACACTATTGGTCCACAGTATTATCACTGTAACATTTTTGTCAATTCTGAACCATCTTTAACTGTTCACTGATCTGGCCTTTCTCAACCCTCAGTAACTGAACATAAATATACCACAACTTCTTGCAGTCATTCATAATACCACAATAATACTGTCAGTATTACATTAAAACCTATAACTGCATAAGTGCACAACTGTATAACTGCATAACTTTCGAGAAATGACAATCGAGGAGGAATGACAATCACTCACATAACCTTCCCACCTGAGGCTCTTGTAAGAAACTCGACCATTTTCTAGCAAAGATCAAAATCCAAATCCATATGGATATATATATATATATATATATATCATGGTCGCTAGTCAACACCCAAGAGCATTACAAAAGAAGCCAACTCCAAGAAAATAAGGATCCCCGAAATCACGCCTACCACTATTACCTTTCTATCAAAGTCGTATTCAGGCGTCTCTTCACATCTTTAAAGATGTTTAGTAGCCACTCGGATCGTGGTACCAACCCTTCAACTATTCCACTCTTTTCTTTTCGATTCAAAATATCGACTATCATTTTCTCACCCCATTTGACACTAAAATTTGTCAAACGTTTCCATACATCAAATTAGTATTCAAAGGAATGAAACACTAAACTGATGAACTTTCTTTAATACTTATTGATTAAATCATCAAATCGAGGAATCCAAATTTCAAATTTCTCTTTTCAAACACATTAATCCATGATCGTCTTTTGTAATAACAATTAAGTTATTATACTTTTCATATTTCTGAAAATCATGTTTTACTCAAAACTTCGACAATCAAACGTGTAAAATCCTATTTCAAATTTTAGTGATCATAGTTCCAATTTTTCCCCTTAACTTTGAATACTAAACTAGGTCACCCCTCATGCTTATAAGATATAAATTTCGAAACCCGACTATTACATAATATAATATAATTTTTGATGTATTATATTATTATTAAATCATTTATATTTTATATTATAATTTTTGCTTCTATTAATTTTACCCCTAAAAGACTTTACTCTTGATGGGAAGTAGATTTATGCCACCATTAATTACTTCAATGTCATTCAATATAATATTAATTGATTTACCTAAATATATGGCTAGCAACCATTCATTTGTTTCTTTAAATATACCATGTTCTCGCATAATCCCACCCCTATATATGTATGTATATATATATATATAGGAAAAGATTCAAATGAGAAGTGGTAAATAATTGATAAGTAAAGAAGTGATCATGGTTTTTCATCTGGTCAATATTTGCGGTTTTGACCGTGAAGCGTCGGATAAGAGTAGTTTTGTAACTTTTATAAATAGACGTCAAACTGGTTCATATATAAACCAACGTGATTAACATATGAGCTATATGTTCATATGTGAACCCGTTAGTTAGTTCATATGTGAATCACATAGGTTTATATATGAATCAATGAATTAATTCATATGTGAATCAATGAATTAATTCATATGTGAATCAATTAATTAGTTTATATGTAAATCACACACGTTCATATGTGAATCAGTTAAAATTATTCATATGTTAATTACACACGTTCACATATGAACATATAGTTCATATGTGAATCACATAGGTTCATATATGAACCAATTTTCCTACTATTTGTACAACTTACCAAACCACTCTCTCTATTTTTCCCATAGCCGTAATCTTTGACCAATCAAAGCTGCAAGGACCAGTTCATTAATTTTGAGTAAACTACGATTTTCGTCTCTATGGTTTGATGTTTATAACGATTTTCGTCTCTATGGTTTGATGTTCATAACGATTTTCGTTCGTGTAGTTTAAAAACTGCTTTTTTCGTCTCTATGGTTTCCATTTTCGTCCATCCATCCAAGTCTGTTAAAAATGAGGGTTAAAATATCCAAAAAGTCATTTCAGTAAATTACATATTTGGTACTTATGGTATACAAATAAAAACAACCACCGGTTGGTATAAAATAAAGGGTAAAATGCAAGAAATAGTACAATACTATAATAAAAAAATTTATGAAAATAAATTGTTATTTCATTTATTTGGGACTAAAATAAACTAATTGTTTTTCTCGAATTATATTAAACTTTTTCAGATGATAATTTAAATAAATAAAAAACTTAGATAATTTAATAAGTAAAAAATTATTAATATTAGGAGATTTCAACCTAAAAGTTTGAAAGAAAAAAAAAAGGATTCTATTTACTTTTCAATAATTTATGAAATTATTTGATTTTTTATTATTAAAGTTATAATAATTTTCAAAAAAATACAATATAATTAATACAAAAATATGTCTTTGAACAAACAAATTAGTTAATTGTGGATGTGATCATCCTTGGTTTTCAATTATCACAATTATTATATTATTATATACTGTAATAAAATTAGGTTTATAGGACACTCCTAATAAGTAAGCGTTTTAATAGACCACTTTATAGAACATAAATTACAGGACCAAAAAATAAAGTGTCATATCTAAGGCGTTGCAACAAGTTTATAGGAGGTCTTTACAAGTTTATTAGGACACTGCTATAAACACAAATGTCTTATAAAAAGATGGGTTTATATGACATTTTCTCAAAATTGTCCTATAAACTAGCGACGCTTTATGTCTTATAAAATTTGATGCGACGCCTAAAAGTGTCATAAACTTATTACAACGACTTAAGATAGGATGTTTATTTTTTGATCCTATAATTTGTGTCCTATAAAGTGGTTTATTATGACGTTTATTTATTGGTGACGTCTTATAAACCCAATTTTGTTGTAGTGATATATCACAAGAAAACCATATCATTATCAAAACAAAATCACATCATAAAAAGTTTTTATATGTTTATTTTATGATTCCTAGTTTTTTCTCGTTTTAAACCAATCAGTTTTTAAAATGAAATTAAATGAAAAATCAAACCAACCAATTTTTAAAATAAATGAATAATAACTTTGATAAAACAATAAATTATTAATTAAAGGGTCAAGATATTTATTAATCTATTAATTATACTTTATGTTTTCACTTTAATAATATCAAAAATCAAATAATTTTATTAAAATTAGTGATGAATAAATGATATTTTTTTTTTGAATAAAATAAATGATATTTTTTTAATCTATCATTTTTATTAAATGAACTTTTTATAACTATTCCATATTTTCATTTAAAATTTAGAGTAAACTCTAATTTTGGTCCCCAAGGTTTAGTGAAATCTTTGAAAGCAGGACCTGTACTTTAATAAGTCTAGAAATCGTCCTTGTGGTTTTCATTTTCCTTTGAAAGTGGTCCCTAATTACTAACTTCGTTAAAAATATCCGTTAGATTAAGGGGCATTTCTGTCTTTTCATCCATTTTCTTAATTTTCTTTTAAAATTTGAAAAAACATATTGTATCTTATATTTTATACATATATACTATATACATACATAGATATAAACCCACAGTAAACGTACAGGGTGGTCATCTCCTCAATACCCAACCCATCTTCGCAATCTTAATCTTCATTGAGATATGGCTTTGACCAATTTAGGCATAAGGGGGTCAATGATTTTGGTTAACTCCGTGGTGCGAAGTTAAGAAGATGGGTCTGTTTGGTTTTGAGAATACATACTGTGAAGATTATCTTAGGGTTTAGCATGTTAACATTTGCAAAAGCAGGAATAGGAGGGTCTCGATTTTTCTCGATGACAGTGAGGAAGGAGGGGGAGGTAAAAGGGTCTCGATTTTTCTCGTCACCGTCACCGACTCACCGTGACTCACAACATGCAACTTTGTGTGTGTGTGTTTTGAGTGTTTTTAGTTTTTACAACAAAGATGGTTATAAATTCATGTGTTATGTGTTTTGTTAATGTAAGCAAAAGGCCCTGATTGTGTTTTACCAATTTGTGTTCCAGTGGGGGGAGGGGAACTCTCCCATAGAAGATGAAGATGAAGATGAAGATGAAGATGAAGATGATGATGATTGTGATATATATTAAAATATATTATATAAATATATATACTATTAAATAAAAACTATAATTATATAAAGTAAATCTTTTTGATTATCTTCAATAAGAAAAAGGTGAAAAGGTAATTGGTAGATAAGGACAAAAGAATAAATGAAAAGACAGAAATGCCCCTTAATTTAACGGACATTTTTAACAAAGTTAGTAACTAGGGACCACTTTCAAAAGAAAATGAAAACCACAAAGACGATTTCTAGACTTATTAAAGTATAGGTCCCCCTTTCAAAGATTTCATTAAACCTTGGGGACCAAAATTAGAGTTTACTCTAAAATTTATTTATTTTTAATTAATCAAATTTATTTATTTTTTAAATTAAATACACACATATATATACATAGTGTAAAAGTATAATAAATAAAGATTTTTTTAAATACAAGTGCCAAATTTATAGGTTATTATGAAACATAAGGATAAATATTTAAACCTTTAAATACCACAGGGACTAAATATGTAACTTTTCAAATCATTTTTTGGACTTCTTAACGGCTACTTAACGGCGTTAGATATAGGGACGAAAATGGAAGCAAAATGGAAACCACAGGACGAAAAAACAGTTTTTGAACCACATGGATGAAAAGACAATTTTTAAACCATATGGACGAAAATTGTTATTAACATCAAACTACAGGGACGAAAATCATAGTTTACTTTTTTATTTTCATAGTGAAAAACAATTTGAAATTTGTAATTTTAAAGCTAGCGGTTGAGATTGCTTCTCTCATTTTTGTTTTAAATTTTGCTTCTCATTCTAGCCTAATTCTATATATACATATGCACGCACTGACGATCATGTGAGACCAGACTATACACACATGTACATATAAAGAGAGAAGGGGTGGGTTCATACTATAACGGTAACAAAATAAAAGAATGCGAAAATTGTCATATCAAGTGTAAAATCACATGGGGTGTGTGGGCAACCTCAGGTCGTGGTCAAAGTCGCATAAATTACATGTGATTGTGAACGTGATTTTTAGTGTAAAATCGATTCGACTGTTTTATTATTCTCAGTTACTATTCTTGTATGAACCTAACACTATCTCATTCTCTCTCTCTCTCTCTATCTATATTTATATATATATATATATTATATAGTGAGGTTAATGGGAAAATAACATAAAACCATAAAAAAAGTAAAAATTTGAAAAACACTATAATAATTCATCTATACTATATACATATGTTAATACAAATAATACATATATACATCCATCCATGAATGCATAGGCTAGCTCAAATCAAATGAAGTATATATATATATATAGCTTTATATAAATATAAATATATATATATATATCCATTAATGCTTTATGTAAATGTACTTTTATTCTATTCTTTAATGCATATATATATATATATATGTATATATTGCACAGCCATTACAACTGCATGATCTTTTAGGGTAAAAGAAAGCATCAGAATCAAGAACAATATACAGCCAACACTACTAATTTAGACATAGAAAAAAAAACATTTAAAAACATTTAAAAACATACAACAACTACCCCTTAATTAATTATCAGTGTCAAATACAATCTTCACATCTATCAGTGGCCAAAAAAAAAAGAATTAGAAAATATTAAAGTTTTGAGTATTAATTTAATAATCCATAATCAATGGATCTGTTTCAACTTCTGATAATTTCTTCATCAAAACAACCTCATTTTCACCTTTACATACTTTGATTTCTTCAAGATTATAAGCTTCCATAGCCAGATTCTTGTTTGCAGTCATGAATAATGAAGGTTTAGAAGTAGATTTACAAGTTGTTGAAGATGAAGATGAAGATGATGGTGATGATTTTGTTAACTCTTTTGCTCTTTCAACTTCAACAATCCAATCTGTTTTACAAAGAACATATAGCATGAGCAAAGCACATGATCCTTGAGCCGCAAGCAACCCGACCCATAATCCGGCGAACCCCATTTTCAAAACGAACCCCATAACGATGGCTACCGGCATTCCGACCAAATAAAACGAACCCAAGTTAATATTGGCCCCGACGGTGGGCCGTGCACTGCCTCTCAGAACACCGCAACCAGTGGTCTGAGGGCAGTTTCCGAGCTCGCATAGCCCAACAATGGGCAATGCGAGCGACGTGAGATCAAGAATCTCATAATCGTTTGTAAAAAACCGACCCCATTGGTGTCTCATCAACATTGTGAACACCATTGCAACAATCCCTAAAAAACCAGCACAAAAAAGCGAAACAATCATCGAAATCCGCGCTTTCGCCGGCCGGTTCGCGCCGAGCTCGTTCCCAACCCTAGTCGACACTCCAACACTCAAAGCCGACGGGAAAACGTAAACCAACGAAGTCGTTTGGATCAAAATCCCCATAGAAGCAACGGTCGCTTTAGGGTTTACTAACAACCCACACAACATTATCATCAACTCGTACCACCACCACTCGAGACAAACCGAAACGCACGTCGGAATCGCGAGCGTTAACAACGACGACCACCCACGTAAACAATCGGCACTCGGCGGGACCCACGAGTCCCGATAAACCCCAGAAAAGTACACAAAAGTGAAAAGAAGAAACAACAAGTTAAGATTAGTGAGAACCATTGCAATTGCCACCCCACTAATCCCCATTTTAAAATACCCAACAAGCAACAAGTTCAATGGAACATGAAAAACAACCGAAACCGCTGAACAATAAGTTAACGGTAAGATGATATTTTGAGCTCGAAGATAAACACGAAGAGGGTGTAGAAAAGAGAGCAAGAAAAGGTCGGGAATGGCGAAAACGATGAACGTGTGGGCCGCGGATGAGATCTCTTCATCTTGACCACACCATAACAAGATAGTTTTGATGTTAAACCACATGAAAGAGATTGGAAGTGAAGTTGATATAAGTAAAAGAACTGTTCTTTGTAAAGTTATACCCAAAAGTTTCATTTGTTTAGCACCGTAAGCTTGACCACAAATGGGTTCCATACCCATGGCTAAACCGGAGATAATGGAGTAACCGGTTATGTTCGCAAACCCGATGGAAAGCGAACCGCCCGCGAGTTCGAGTTCACCGAGATATCCAAGAAAGAGCATGGAGATCATGGCTCTAGAGTATAGAAGTAAACCAGTGACTGCTGTTGGTCCAGAAATCTTTCCAATGGCTTTGATTTCCTCCAATGCCTGAATTAAAACCAAAAAAAACAATCAATCAATCTCAACTTATAGTTTTTCCACTAAAGATTTAAAAAAAAAGTTTCTTTCTTGAATCAACATTCAAAGTAAGATACTTGAAAAGATGTTTCTTTCTTGAATCAACATTAGAACTAAAAGAATCGAAAAGGGTTTCTTTCTTGAATCAACATTTAAACTAAAAGATTTGAAAAAAGTTTTTTTCTTGAATCAACATTGAAACTAAAAGATTTTGAAAAAAAAGTTTCTTTCTTGAATCAACATTTAAACTTAAAAGACTTGAAAAAAAAAGCTGGTTTCTTGAATCAACATTGAAACTAAAAGATTTGAAAAAAAAAAGTTTCTTTCTTGAATCAACATTCAAACAAAAGACTTGTTTTTGGGACAAATGATCCGTATTGAATCATCTTTTCTAAACGATATGGTTAAAAAAATAAAACTTCCACTAAAGATTTTGTTAAAGATTCTTTCTTGAATCAACATTCACACTAATTAACCAACGTGGCTTTTGAAATAAAATGATTGTGGTTAGAAGACCAAAGGGTAAACACTTAAAAAAAAAGATATATATATATATATATATATATATTATGGTTAGAAGATGATGTTACCTCACGAGGGGTTGGCCATGAATGAAGGTGATTATCATCATCATGAATAGATTTAGGCCTAGGGGGGTCATTGTTATGATGATGGGTATTCTTGGAAATGACAAAATTGGATGGGGAAGATGGTGTTGGGTTACACATGGCTCAAAATTCTTGGTGTTAGGGAAAGAGGGAACTAACACAATAATCAAGTTAAAAAACTATAATACAAAATTAAAGATACACAGAGAGAGTGTGGACAAACACAAAAACAAGAAAACAAACAAAAAGGAAGAAAGAGAGGGGTTGTGGGTTAGTTGGTAGCAAAGCAAGTACTACTAGTAATAGTTTGTGTTTTGTTTTCTTAGCAAAAGAAAGATATATAGAAAAATTAAAGGTGTAGGAATTGATGGAGTCTTTGAGGCCATGGGAGTTGGGTATATATATACTTAAACGGGTCGGGCCTACCAATTTGAATTGCTCCCCACAAACTTGTCACTGTTAGGAGGAGATAGATGCCATGGAAAAAGCGGCTACAAGAGTTATTTAATTCGTTTCAATAAAATAAGAAGGGTGGGGTGGGGGCCGACCCATATCTTTTCATCTTCTTTTATAGACAGACACATAAATTAAATACTTACATATATAATCATATATATATATATATATTGAGTAACCCGTATGAATGACATATTGTCGTATGCCACCTTCTTTATTTAAGTGACTACTAGAATGACGGATGACATGTGAAATAACCAACGCGTTAAAGGGGTTTTCTTATCCGTTTCCATGAATAAGAAAGTAATTTGAAAATACCATCTTTTAGTTCATTTCTTTCTAACAAAAGAGAATTAGATATCTTGATTTTGTTCTACATAAAAATCAGTTCATGCTGGTGATTTTACTACAGTTGTGATTTAAATAAGATGGTTGGACTTTATTGGTTGTGATATAATATGAGTCAATTAAGTGTTGAGTCTCTTGAGTGGTTCCAAGAGGCATAGCACCTTGGCGGTAGCTTTCTGAATTTTATTAAGAAAACGTGTATGTTATTCACGAGGCATGCATGTTGCCTTCTCAACTTTATTTCAAATTGTGAGATGCAGTAACCATTGTTGATCTTATCCGTTAGTAGTTATTTGATAACTGATCTTATTTTCATATAACTACTTAACCATACCAAATAAGTGATGAATAACAACCGATTTAAAGGGATTTTTTGATCTCATTATAACACGAATACACCACATCTATGTGTTTTGCTCTCGATTTTGCCTACAAATCTTGAATATATATTTTATAATACCCCACAGGCTACAATAGGGTCGAAATATTATACTTACAAATAGTGACTCCATTCACGATCCACATACGATCCAAGTTCTTACTACATCAATATCTAATCCCTATACCCATATTTCTGAGAGTTAAAAGATATCTTATCAAACATATTATTAAGTTTTTAGGGTTTTGTCACCAAGGTAGCTGATCATATAAAAATACCTATGTCCTTTGTTCTCATGCTATGAATCATTTCTCTCATATTGTATTCTAAGGCATTATTAATTAAATGTTTGTAAGCCTTATATACAACTTCCTACTATACGTTTTTTGGGCATTGTTTGTAAAATTTACATCGTAATTGGAATATATTCTTCTTGTTAGTATCAAAGAGATGTCAAGATGAAATGGCCATGCTTTTGTGGTGGTGAATGGTTGTTTGTTTGAGAAGCTTATAAATTGCCAAGAAACTTTCTGATATCTTATCTTGTATGGTAGCACTTATTTAAAAATGAAAATTGATTTTTTTTAATATTCTGTGGCATATATTAGTTAAGTTTTCATAATTCAAATTTTATTTTAAAAGAATATTTATTGAAAAGAAAAATGCAATATTCAATATTGATGTATATAATTTAATAAAGATACCTTATTATTGATCAAATTTGTAGAAGGATGGCATTAAATAATAATAAAACTTTAAAATGATAAAGACTTAAAATTATATCCAGAAAATTATAAATTTTATCAAAAGGTCTTTGTTCTAAAAGTAAAAGTATGTAAGTCTTTAACTTCCTAGAATTCAATCTTTATAAAAACTAAGAAAAAAATTTGTTATATTTATTATATATAAAAATTATTTATACTTAAAAAAATTATAAATCTTATTAGATGGATAGAATATAAAATTTGTTTTTCACCGCCAAAAAAGTTGAGCCCAAGAGTTCTGTTTGAGATAATGTTAAATGTCGCTTAATTTGTGGTTTCTTTATCCCTTTTTGTGAGGTTGAAACTTTATATGTATATATATACATTCATGAATTCACCTTTCAGTTAGTAGGCTTTGTGAGGATAATCTTTAAAATTTACATCTTTTTAGGTCCCCCATATACCATCCACCAATCTCTTGCAAATAACCCGTAAAAGGGTTTTGTGGTATTAGAAAAATATAATCTTTAATATCAAGGTTTGACATGTGGAATTAAATGGATGGAATTGGAATCAAGGTGTGAATCCATGCAAAGATTTTGACATGACCATGGCCCAATTGGTACATTTACTTTCATCCGTGAAATGAAACATTCTCTCTCTCTCTCTCTCTCTCTCTCTCTCTCTCTCTCTCTCTCTCTCTCTCTCTCTCTCTCTCTCTCTCTCTCTCTCTCTCTCTCTCTCTATATATATATATATATATATATATATATAAGAGAATTGTACATATTTAAGAAGTTAAAAGAATGATCAAATTACACACAAAATTACATGTGATTTTACATTAACGGCCAAAAAAGTGTGTGGACGACTCTATGACCGCATGGCAAGGTCGCGTGAATCACATATGATTTTATACTTGATGTTAGTGTAAAATCACATGTGATTCGTTCACTCTCTTACTTTCTTAAATATGTATCATTCTCGTATGAACTCAACTCTATAGATGTATATCAATCTATCTATATATACATTTATAGTAAGAGTATGTTCAAACAAGAATATCATCCAATTACAAAAACACAATATTTTACATGTGGCATTTTAGTCAATTACATGTAATTAAATATTTTTAAATTTAAAACCAAGAGTGTGCACGTGACTTGACCCGCAACCTAGACACTCTAATATAGTATCAATTGTGATTAAATACAGTGATATTGGTGTTCTTTCGTTTTTTTAACTGAGGATATTATATATCGATTGATTGATATTTGGATTGAATTAGATGATGATCGATCTTAATCAATGCAGGGTATGAAGTGTATAACATGATGTTATAATGTCGGTAATAATAACTCAACAATAAGCTTAATTGACAAATTAATATGTGTTTAGTAGGTTTTAATTAGTATGAGAACTTTTATGAGTAAATGTGTTTGGAGGTAAGTGATAGGAAGATAGGTGACATGGAGATGGTGGCCATGGAAATGTTGGCATATTCCAAGACATGAACCATTCATGCATGTTGTTGCATAAGAAAGGGGACCATAACCATAACTATAAGGTCCCTATAATGATTATCTTTTTTGCCTTTTTCTTTAAATGTACAACTTATTAGTTATTTATATCGATTGCTAGAATACAGTTTTTATAGACCATACTTGTCAATAAATGGTTATATAATAATGATAATAAGCAGGTTTACCGAAATTCCTATTATCTGTTAAAAAACATCCTTGTATTGATGTATACCCAACTCATCAAAGAAGTATGTTATTATTGTAGCATAAATGAAATAAAAGATACGGTAGAGCTAGGACAATTATTGTAAAAGCTCTACCTAATGTTAAATGCAGAGGTGCATCCAAAATCGATATAATATTATGAGTTACCTGTAATAAAACTAGTTATTGTTGATACTTTCTTCTCCTTTGTAACACAAGTTCTAAGAAGGAAGAGATCAATGTTAAAGATATAATAACGGATGTGAGTAAATTGTCAAAACGATGTGTTTGATTTATCATTTTCTTATAATTACCAATATTGTATGTAATTAGCGACCCTTTCGTAACCAAGAAAATGCTGCTACTCCTTTCCCAATGTTGTATGACACCTTCATAGGGAAAAAATTGTGATGGATTTAGGTCAAGAATGTGGGAGAAACACACTATAAAGATTTCTTGACATTTTAAATCAAAACATATATTACACTTTCCAACAAAATCGATCTATTTAAAACATGATCATGAACAAGTACATAAATAGAATCCTAAAAAATAAATGGATATACAAAGTAGTGTTGTTAAGATCTATCTAACGCTAAATAGCTTTCGAATTTCTTCATTTTAATTTTTTTTTAAATGAAAGGTAGAGGATTTTTAGAACGAGAACATTCGAGATCATGTTGGATTATACATGAAATATCCTTTTTTGGTTCTCTCTTTAACCCTATGTCTCTTATCCCTAGGAGGTTTTCCTCCACTAGCAATTTTTTTATTGCAAAACTCTATTTGTTCTAGTGTGGATGGTAAACATGTATATCGGTTAGTTTTAATAGGAGTCCTTATAAGTGTTGTTTCTATATACTATTATCTACACTACAAAACAAATGACTTTTGTAACGGTTTTGTGAGGAATCACCCTTTAGTGACGGATTTTTTAAGGAAAGGTCCGCAGACAAAAATGTTTCGTTTGGTAGTGCTAAGAATAATCAAGTTATTAATGACCGGAAGAAACCACTATTATAATTTAATGCATAACATGAATGTATTTTTGAGTTACATCCAAATAAAAAAAACCTTTCTAGTATAATTTACCACTCATCTAGTTCTTTTATACCGACATCCTCACTTTTACTACTATTTTTACTTTCACCACAAATTAATGGAACCATAAACGTAATTGTTATTATAGTTGCCACTACATCTTATAATGTAACTAAGATAACTGCCACATGGAATGAAAGAACAAAAATGTATTCATGAAGGTTTTATTACTAAATCGCTTAATGAAGATATAATTCTTATGTTTTAGGAAATATCTAACGTAGTTTATATGAATAGTGCCAGGAGATAGAGTAAAAAATGAAATTTGATTGTAAACCGGAAGACAAAGGAGAGTGCAATAGGTGTCCCCGACGTCCACATTCAATATGAATAACGAAAGTGAATTTCATGAACTATTCATGATGAATGATACAACATTCATGATGAATAATACACGATCATGATCTATGTTATATTGATTCATTATTCATCATGAATGTGTATTATTCATGATGAATAACTCGTGGACAAAGGGGACACGTGTCGCGCTCTCCTTTGTCGTCCAATTCACAATCACAACTGGATTTTCATTTTATATAGGGGTAGGTTTATTTAGGAACACTAAATATTTTAGGAACACAGTGACAAAAGTGAGTATTCATGATGAACATTATTCATCATGAAAGAAGGAATCTCTACCATTGGATGCAGATTAGGATAATTATCGTTTTAAATTGGACAAAACCTTGATCTAATTTTATCTTTTAAATTGATTTATTTTTTAATTTTATTTAATTCATAATTTTTTTATCATGTTTTATATAACTTTTTTCCAAGATAGACCTTTGATGATAATTTTTTTTAACAATTTTCATCAGATATCACATATGATATCCATAATCGATTCATTATCATTTTTTTTTACTATTTTCCTTCTATTTTTTGGATCTATGTTTTGAATCACATGTAATTAGCTTTGTTTAACATATAATTTAATACGTATCACATATCATCAACTATGTGAATTTTATACATGTCACATACGACAATATACGTCTAAATATGTGTGGTGTATTATCACATGTGATATTATTTGCATCATAAAAAGATCTATAATGTTAATATACATAATCAAAGATAATTAACAAGAATATCTACAATCTTTTTACATGAATAAAAATGATACTTGTAGATATCCTCAAAACCTTCATCATTCGGAATCCTCACACCCAGTGGCATTGATGACGGTAGGAGGCAACATCGGAGATGGACAGTAATAAATAGTGTATGACAACAGGGCACCAAGGGTGGCAAGGGGAGCAATGTTGTTGGGTGCTAAAAATTTGAATGACATAGGGTTTGGAAACAGTAGTTTCTTTTGGATTAAAAGAGAATTGTTACTCATACCCCTTCCACTCACATATCTATAAAATATATGTGAGTGAGTACAGAGAGTACATAATATAAGATATGTGAATGAGGAAGGGGTATAGATAGAATTCACCTTATTGAAAATGACGTTTGTTGTATAGGAAAATAGTGATTGATACAAGCAAAAAATGGACATCTTAATCTTTTAAGGGTACAACTTATAAAACATTTTAAGTATAAATTATTTATCATACAAAATCTTTTAATTTCTAAGATATTCATATTTTACCATTCTTTTAATCTTAAAATCAAAGTTTTTGAAAACTTTTAATAACATATCTAATATAATGTCAATCAACCAAATAAACAACATATCTAAGATTTTTGGGAACCTTATCTCAAAATTGATACATTTCCCAAAAAAAATCATAAAAAATAAACATAAAACAATTCAATTTTTTATTTACAATTAAATTTTGCACTCTCTTGTTACATTTTACACTTTATACTATGATTCATATATGAATCCAACTAATGTGTTACTTTTTATTCATGAATAAATGCTTCTCTCTGGGAAGCATTATGGATACATCAATCGGTGTCATAGCTAGCTCATTTGGAATAAAAATCTCACGTCTCAAATTTCGTTGTCCCATCAATCACGTGAAGATAAAGCAGTTCTTTTATTCAACATAAATATATTTAAATTATGTGCAATTTCTTTATCTGATAGCGTGCATTCATATGATTGGTGAACATGATGATTGCTCAAATAAACACATGCATCACATGTGATTTTACACCGTAATCATATGTGATTATACACCGTAATCATATGTGATTATAGACAATCTAAGTCACGTGCCAAGTAGCATGTGCACCCTTTTGTTAACCGTGTACTATAATCACATGTGAATCAGGTGTTCTCGTTTAAACACAAGAGATATTTATTAGCTCATTTAAATAAGGTGTTTTGCTTAATCATTCAGAATTCTCCGACAACATCCAGCTGATATCAGAAACCATTACATATAGCAATTGCCTATCACTTTTGGCTTTCTTCCATCAAGGGTATTTTAGACATTTCACAAAAATGGAAACAATTATTCCAACAATTAATCAAATGGGTCATACCTTATTCAAAAGCTCCACCTTGTAACAAAGATTCTGTAACACAGTACACATTGCATTTATGGTTTTAGAATATACCTGTAGTATGGATCAAATAAAAAAGTTAAAAGTTATCGCCACTAATTTATGTCGATATATATGCAATAAGATTGTTCATCTAACAACAAAAGTCGCTGCAAAAATTAAACCAAATCTTTGGTAAAGTTATAGTAATTCTCCTAATAATGATCTTCAATTACTATGGCCTATTCATATGTGAATGTGATTACAAGTAAATGATACTGTAGATGTAAAAGAATCAAAATCATACCAAGTACGTTTCTTTTCAACTGTCACTATCACATACCTGTAACAATTATATGCAGACTCATATATATATAATTATATATCATTATGTATATATATAAGGGAAAGGTTCAAATAAGAAAGGCAAAAAGGTTGAGAACGTACGAATAAATGATTCACATGTGAATTCATTGGTAAACCCGGAAACAATTCATTTTAAAGATGCATATGTGAACCCATGTTTTCTTACCTACCCTTTTACCAATTATCCACACGAAGATGCATATGTGAACCATGTTTCCTTTTACCAGTGTCTTTCTAATTTGAACCTCCCTATATATATATATATATAGATAGAGGAAGGTTCAAATGAGAACTTTGGATTTCTAAAGGAATTGTGGACCACATATGATGTGGGTCCTACATAATATTAAATCATTTCTGATTTAATATGATTTAATATTAAATCAGAAATGATTTAATATTATATGGGACCCACATCATATGTGGTCCACAAATTGTTCCTTTGTTCCTTTAAAGAGGGGTGATTCTCGTATGATCCCTCCCCTATATATATATATATATATATAGACTTGAGATCATGTGAGACCAGGTTGTTTTCGTGAGATCCGTGAGACAACTTTTTTGCACTAGGAACTTGACAGCAAAACATTGTAAAAGTTTTCTTGTGAAGGTTCGGATTTTTATTACCATCACAATGTTTTGCTGTGAAGTTTCAAGTGTAAACATGTAGTCTCACGGGCCTCACAAAAATAGGTTGGTCTCACGTGAACCCAACCTATATATATATATACACAGGCGTAGGATCGTGTGAGAAGTTGAGTTAAGCGTGAGAAGTGGATCTGAACAATTAATCACTTTTAATCTCATTCCCTCCCATGAATTGCGCTTTACAAGGGAATTGATCTTGTGCATCTTGATGCATATTATCTCGGTGCATCTCATCCTAATGTGCGTCCATTTCTCATCCAACGGTGAATAACCACTTCTCACCTGAACCCAACCCTATATATATATACATACATATAGTGAGAGGGAGAGAGAGACAGAGAGGATCAACGCAAGGGTGAACAGGCCAAAATCGCATGAATCACATGTGATTTTGGTGTAAAATCACATATGATTCGATCGTTTTCGTGTTCTCTTATTTGGTTACTGTTCGCGTATGAACCTGAATTTATGTGTGTGTGTGTGTATATATATATATATAGAGAGAGAGACAGGGAGGTTAAGGGGAAAACCACAAAAAAAAAAAAACTGAAGAACTTGGGAGCCCTCCATCTGGACCGTTTGCACAAATGCCTACAAGCGATTGAAGCTGTTTTTTTTTCTATGCACAAGTGCATGTTACAAATTACCAATATGAATTTGTGCATACCGTCCAAATGGACGGTCCTAGGGTGTTCTTCGGTTTTTTTTTTTTTGAGGTTTTCCTTGAACCTGACCCTATATATATGTATATAATATAATATAAACACGCACACAGACAAATGTAGATGTTTGTAGACATGCATGTGGAAAACATTCTCTAGAATAGAATAGAACAGAACAAATAGATGCAAAAATGGAACTTCAAGGATCAATGTGCCTTTCAAATCAAACTTTAAAAGACAGAAAATTCCCACCCATTTTTCTACTCACTTTGGCAAATTCTAATATTCCTGCTAATTAAAATTTTATAAAAAAATATATATCTTTCAAAAACATTTCATGAGGCAATAAAAGGATAACAAAGGGAATAATTCCAAAAATGCTTCATGGGCATTGGGTAACAAGCATTGTAAAGATGCAATGAAGGCAAACCAGAACTTTTTATCAAATGCCGATAAAAGCGAAATGAACTTATTCCGTTCCAAAGTTAGGAATAAAACAGAATAATTTGTATAAAAGATGAAACCAGAGGAGGAAAAAGGGTACATATAAAGGGAGCATTCTTTAGCACAAATGGACATTTCTAATCAGAGCATATTTTCCACTTGTAAAAAGCTTGCGGCCAACGATTAATCTTCAAGATAAATATATACATCAATTCCAACAAGAATCAAAGCATCATAGTTGAAGCATTAATGTGTAATAATCTCATTCAATCTTTGTGATGATTTTGTGCACGGTTTTTTTTGTTGCATTATGTAAATAGATTGTTTTTTATGACTCGAATCTATAACCTTTTGCTCGAATATAAATAACCATGAAAGAAAAAACATATTGTGCAACAAATGCAATGATTTTTATGCACCTCGTATGCAATCAGCACAAGGATGCTACTAAAATAAGGTAAACAAATAGGATAAAGATTATAGATAAAAACGGAAGCTCCTTTAGGAACCCAGGAACTGTCTATGGCACACCATGTGTCCCTATTCAAGATGAATATTCATTGTGAATAACACATTCATGATGTGACACATGGCATGTTCATCAGGAGTATGGACGTGTTATTCATGAGGAATGTTGTTAAATATTCATCATGAATGTGGATTTATAATGAATAACATGTTCATTATTTAATGTATGATTCATGATGAATAACATTTTCATATTCATCATGGATGTGTTATTCATCATGAATCATACGTCAAATATGAACGTGTTATTCATCATAAATCCACATTCATGATGAATATTTAACAACATTCATGATGAATAACACATCCATGATAAATATGAAAATGTTATTCATCATGAATCATACATTCAAATATGAACATGTTATTCATCATAAATCCACATTCATGATGAATATTTAACAACATTCATGATGAATATGAAAGTGTTATTCATCATGAATCATACATTCAAATATGAACATGTTATTCATCTTAAATCCACATTCATGATGAATAACACGTCCATACTCCTTACGAATATGCCATGTGTCACACTGTGGATGCTTCCTTACTTCCTCATCAATTTTAGGTTCCGTTACCCTATAGATAAAATCCAATGTGATTACTATAAAGAGAAGCATCAAATTATGCTGAAACCATTTTCTAGAGGATAAAGATTATCAATGTCATTATAAGTAACAAGATCTATTTACAAATTCGAGATAATTGGTGTTGGCCAAAAGAAATGTACTAAATATATATATATATATATATAGTGGCGGGTTCAAATGAGAACTCAAATTTGGTTGTGAACGCAAGGACAAATGAGAGCGCGACACGTGTCTGAATGTAGATTATTCAGTCTGAATATTTCTTTGATTATTCGGTTTGAATATGACACGTGTCGCGCTCTCATTTGTCCTCACGTTCACAACCAAATTTGAGTTCTCATTTGAACCCGCCCCTATATATATATATAGTACAACAAATACCTCGGTGTCGAATTTTGGGATTTCCGTGTAATAGCCAAGATGGCTACAAGTCCACTGGCAAAGGCTGCAACTGATGACTGCTACAGTAAAAGGCTGGAGAGTCGCTATCAATAAAACAACTGGTCCCATAGTCCATTTCCAAGAGAGATGACAAACCTATTAAGCACAAAACCAACAGCTTAATCAAAATTGCAAAAAAAACCCTAAATGAATCATACCCAACAACATTATTATTTGACATTGATTTGCAAGTACACCATTGTTCACTTTCTATATCAGTTCAAAAGCTTATTCAGACGATTCATTACATTTGGACTATAATAACTGAAACATCAACTATAAAAAAACACAAAAGGATATGTAAACAAGACAAATAGATAAGAGACAAATGGACGAAATCTGATTCCTATTAAATGACAACACCCATTTTAAATGTTTTTAATAACATGTGGTTTCTAGCCATCCTCTAAAACTTATAGCAGATAACCCAAAAATATCATATGGCATACAGCCAAGGATAGATGTGTGAAGAATCTAAACTGATTTTGTATTTCTAAAACTATAAAGAAATTGTTTTAACAATCCATTAGCTGACAAGTAGGTGAAGAACCCCATTGGTGGTGAATGCAAGATTTTTGCAGTCATCAAGACAAAATAAAATATTGAGGATGATATACTATTTTCTGAAAAAGGAGTCCATTTTCGTCATTACTGTACAAAAGTAAAGAAATTTTCTGTATATTATCTGAGAAGAGATGTCCATGTGTATATATACTCCTACTTGGATACTACTTTAGGTAAGTATGAAAAACTTAGTAGAAAGATAAACCCTAAGTACCTACTTTTAGCAAACAACCCCCCCCTTCTCCTGGAGCATAGATATTAACCAACTCGAACCCCATTTAATGCTTTCATGAAGATGTCCCCTAAATGTTAACAATAACATATAGTAGATTTTGGAGGGAAGCATACCCTCATAAAGCAGTCCTTCTGAAGAGTCTATTTGTGATGAACATCTTCAAAAGTCGGGTCCTTTTCTAATATAAACTTGATCGTGTACAATCTTCATTAGGAAATAGGAACACTTGATATATTCGTCATTGAGCTCTTTAAAAATTTAATTGAATCGATGAGTGATTTAAGGGAAATTGTAATAGCCATTACCATTAAAAGAACCTATGTACTTTTGTATTATGGGTTAAAATATCCTCCTTAGTCCTCACTTTGTCAATTCTTTTTGTTGAATTTAAGGCCGAGTTCAAAGTTGTTAAAGGTGCAAGGCACACTTAGACGCAAAGGGATCCTGGGGCCTAGGCGCATCGTATAAAAATTTAATATATACATATATTATTATATATACACACACATACATACACGCATAGTAATACACAACTCAAATATGAAATACCATTATATAAAAAGTAGTAATATCAACTCAGATATAAAATATAAGCCTCCAAGGCAGCAACCAGAAGTCCAGAAGAGAGCCGTCAGGTTTAAACTTTAAAGGCGTGAGGGAGAGTATTTATATTAGGAGATGATTGATTAGAAATGAACAGATGATTGTATAGACTTTATCTAATAACTATTTTTTGTAGAAGTCTAGGACGTTAAAAGACATAATTAATACTAGGTTTAGACTTATATATTAGGTTTAACATGGTTGAGTACATAATTAATATTGAGTTTAACATGGTTGAGTACATAATATATATTAAGTTTAACATGGTTGAGTACATAATTAATATTAAGTTTAACATGGTTGAGTACATAATTAATATTAAGTTTAACATGGTTGAGTATAGAAGAAGGGACTTATCCCTTCAAATGTAACCAATATCTATGATATTGCATCATATTTCTACCACATTGGCTTAGCTTTGAGTACATAATTAATATTAGGTTGCTATCTGGTTTGTATGCTAGGATTAGGAGGAGTAACGTTATAATAATGATGGAATAGTAGTAAATAAGAGGTGCAGGGCCATATAGATGGAATAGTAGTAAAATGTGGGCATTCTGTTACAAAGGGGGACAACTGTAGAAATGGTTAAAAAAGGGGTAAATAATAGTCTGTTAAATAGGTAAGTAGGAGTTCGTTGGTTGGAAGAGTTTGAAGGCCTTGTAATCATTCGATTTTGAGGGATTGAATACAATTTACTGATATTCACTGTAGAGTACATCAAAGGCTAGTTAGGGGCGTATTCCCTAGAATACGACCACATACAAAATCTAGGTCCTTGTTTAAGCCTAAAAGAGCCATAAGAGTGCATGTTGGCCAGAATGTTGTGCTTTTCAATGGCCAAAACTGGCATCAAAACATGTCGTAGAAACCTGAATACATAACCATTGCCGCCTTTTTTAATCACGTCCTACTAAAAACATGAAATTGCACCTTTACATAGTCCTATGAGGATGCAAATTTATGTTTAAAGAGAACTGAAAGATTATGCAATCAAGATTTTCTTGGATGGGGTCACTTCACACTCTAATGTGATAGAATCAAAGCTTCACATGTTACTTAGATAGAATCAGAAAATAATGTAAACAGTAAATTATTTAACATTTAGACTATAATTGTTCTTCTAGACATGTTATGCATTTCAAGAACACTTCACATGTTTTTTTTTCACAGAAGATAATGTAATCTATGTACAATCTTGTACAAAGTTACTTTGGAGCAAATATTTTTTGTACACCATAAAAAACAAGTTCCAAAATCCAAGTGTAGCTAAATGAAGCATACAAGATCATATACAATAATACAAGGTGGAATGAGAGAGGGGGGGGGGGTTACATACCTGGGGGCCCAATAGACATATTTGGAGTACTATTAACCATGCAATGAACAAATTTTGAAAACCATCCACAACCATACAATGAAATATGCTCTTAGGACTTGCTCCATAGCATCCTTATCCAAAGAGAAGAATTTGCACCCACTCCCTGTGAAAAGGGAGATGTAAAATAACTACAAAACTCACCTTCTAAATTCCAACCCAATGTATATGGAATACTGGTAATGATTTGCATTATGGTTGCACACTTGCACAAATAGAAGGTATAAGGTGTAAAATAGTTCTTGTAAGGTCACCAAAAACATCACATCTACTCAATTGTGTGAGAGAGATCAATGTACGTGAAAGTTGAAACACACCAAAGAGCCTTTGGCCTAGCCGTATCGTAGCCCTTGCCCTCCAAGGAGGTCAGGGGTTCAAACCTCACCAAAAGGTGAGGAGGGTGTGTGAGTTTATTTGTTGTATTTGCCGTATATAAATATTATATACTTCAAAAAATATATATATGAAACACTGTAAATCATTTGCATCATGGTTGCACAAACACAAGTTATAAGTTCAAACATAGTTCTTGTGGGTGCGTTTGGTACACTCGACAGGACAGAACAGAGATCACTTTCTACGTTTGGCAGGACTTTTATGTGGAACGGACAAAGAGGAACAGGCGTGTTCCATCCCCACCACATGGATCAAGGTGGGACCGTGGGGCAGAGCTATGTTTCACTGATATAACCTCAAAATAAAACCTAATTCTCTTTTAAAACATCAATACGTCTCTCTCTTTACATTTTATTTATTCTTTAAATTTTATTTATTGTATTATGCACTCTTTAAACTTTCATCTTACTGTCTTCAAAATATTATTTTTATACGGTTTCTATATTTTGATTAATTTATGTAATTTATTAAATATTAATAATAATAATAATAATAATAAAATAATATAGAAAAGGTATAATATACAAATTGGAAACTACATAAACTTTTTATTTTGGTGTCATTTTAATCTTTTGACGAAAACTTTCTAATGATGTATTTTGTTATAAAGAATATTTATTTTATTATAATTTAATAAATTACATAAATTAATCAAAATATATAAATATATAAACAACTCATTAGGGTAAACTAGTCATTTTATATGTTTTGTCCCGTCCTATCCTGTTCAGATACCAAACGCACCCTGTAAGGTCACAAGAAAATGGTAGTAAACGGATGATCACACCACAAATCCCTCTGACCTCTCTCTTGTAAGGTTTACGATTTTACACAACTCGTGCATGTTCAAAAGGAGAAGCCTTATTGTTCCTACAGGTGTAACATGTTTCTCATGCAACAAATGCATTGCACCTCTTGCATGGCATATTGGTAATCTACATGTAACATAAATTTATATTCGTAATCATACACCATTATGGCTATGTGCTCAACTTGGATTCATGAACATTTACAAAAGTTGGCTCAAACATTTGTTAGAAGCGGCACAACCTCTTATGTTCATATAGGTGAAATTCTTTAGGCAATGAATTTCATTAAGAGTTTAATTCTCACCCTTAAAACATATACTAGATTTAACTGGTATGAACCAAGTTGGATATCAACAACTTGTTATTACCACATTGAACCTCTATCTAAGGGCATAGTTAGAAAAAGGTTGGGTTTCTGTTGTTGCCAACTAATCAAATAGCTCTTAATTTCATTATCCGGCTTTTTCTAAATACCATATCCTTTGAAAGTCCATTGGTAAACGGATCAACCAAATTATTATATTTTCTTACATATGTAATTGTTATTAACCCCCCGGATATTAACTCTCTCACATATGCATGTCTCAAACTAATATGTCTAGATTTTCCATTAAAAACTCAGATTCCATGTGGAGTGAGTTCTACAAGTCTGTTTCTTTGAGGCCCAAAAAAATAGCACCAGCACCAAGCATAAAAATCCAACCACGCATGGATTTACTATCACTATTACCAGTGATCCAACTAACGTTAGAATATCCCTCTGCAACTGCAAGGAAAGTTTCCATGGTGTAAAGCTATCTTATTAGTCCTCTTAAAAAAACCAAGCACTTTCCCGATAGCTTCCTAATGTTGTAGACTAGGATTACTAGTAAACCTTGAAAGTTGCGAACAACATAAGCAATATATGGTCTAGTATAATGTGTAGCATACATCAAACTACCAGTCTACCAGTTGCACTAGCATGTTCAAGTTGAGGAACAACCCTTCCACTATTCTTACTAAGTTTACAAGAAGAATCATATGGGGCATTAGCTTCTTTAAATTTTAAATGCTCAAACTTAGTTGGCATTTTTTCAATTGATTTACAGAGTAACCACCACTATTTTTCTTAACTTTGATACCTATTCCTAATATTGTATCAACCTCATTTAAGTCTTTCATTTGAAACATGAACTTAAATAAGCCTTAGGGGTTGTTCGGTTGGTTTACCATTAAGTCCTGAATGGATAAAGTTGTTTGTATTGTTAAAGCTGTCTATATAGATCTAGCTAAATTGTTGTTCGGTTGTTGTGCTGAATAGACAATCTGAACGTAAAATAGTATGAGAAATCGGTTATAGCGGCCGCTGACCGGCTGATATTTTAGACCGCTACACACACACCGCTATTTCTTACAGCACCGCTGCAAGATATATTACCGCTATAGCACTGCTATATAGCGCTATTAACTGCCTAGGCTAAGTGTTTAAGAAGGGGGAGAAAGCAAGGGAGTGCATAACAAATCTTTTTTTTTTAGACAAGCAATTAATGAAAAAGGGTTGCTATTACTACCCAAAAAAAATCCATCTAAAACCCAACCCCCGCCATCCCGTTGCAATACACATACAAGGACCATAGCATGTGATGCCTATTACTTCTTGGTAAAATATGTCAACAAAATACTGAAAACTTGTAGCAGAGAATGTAAGTGAGAAAAATCTAAAGAGGGAATTTTAAAGAGAACATTGTACTCCCTCCGTCCCAAGTTAACTGTCCACATTTCTATTTTAGTTTGTCCCATAATAAGTGTCTAATTTCAAAAGGAAATTTCCACTTTCTCATTCTACCCTGATTTATGAGATGGAGAAAGTTTCTCTCTCTATTATTAAAGTTAAAAGTGTCATTTAGTTATTTAAAAAGTGTAATAATTACACATTCCTAAAAATGTGTGCCATTTTTGTTATAGACATTCATTTTGGGACGGAGAGAGTATCAAGTATTATGACACAAATTACAAAGTGAATACAGCAGTGCTATTTATAGACTACATATGTCGGTTCTCAAGATTTCATAAGTATATGCCACAAAAGCAACATAAAGGATAACATGGATATAATCAATACACTATAAATACAATGAGTTCTAGCATATGCAATCAAGGAATGAGATAATAGCAAAGTTGTGTTGAGAGGTAAACCCAAAACACACATACAGAGTCTTTATGTCTCTTGAAAAAACCATGTTTAACATATTATCAGATTTCAAACCTTATTGTTCTTTTGGTTTTATCATCAAGACTTGACTTTGATGGCTTAAATGTCAATGGTTGTGGCTGAATGAATGATGGACAAAAACCTATCCAGCACATCTTCTCTCAAACTCCTAGATAATGAAACTTCGCAAACAATACAACCGAATATAAAGATTTTACAAGGACTTGGTGTCCAACTCTAAAAAAGTGTGGTTTACTATGTAATATTCTAATGCAGTGATAAATAAACTTAAACAAATATAAAAGCACCAAAAAGATTCTTAATCTGTTCACCAATAAGATATGTACTTATCAAACCAACCAAAATAGAACCAATAAGGATATATATCAAACTTCACCAACCTCACAAATATAATCCAAATTACAACTTGAGATTTGACAGTACAATATGGCAGACTTACTTTAATTTAATTGGCAATGTGAAGTTAAAGCATATTAAATCTAAATATTCTATCATGCTAGAATATTACTCCCAAAATAAGTGTTTACATTACTATTTTAGTTTTTCCCAAAATAAGCGTCTACTTTCAAAAGCAAATGTATAATTTCCCATTCTACCCTTAATTATATGATGGAGGAAATTTCTCTCTATAATTAAGGGTAAGATTGTGTTTTTATCAATTAAAAAGTGTAATAATTATACATTCCTAAAACTATAGGCCTTTTTCATTGTGAACATTTATTTTGGGACGAAATGAGTGGTAGATATGCAATTGTAGAACATAAAATGCATCTTACTCGATTGAACTTTGGTCATTAGATAAAATTCAATGGTATCATATATACAAATAAATTCCAAAAACCATCGCACATCCTCAAAGTTAATGGACAAGAAACTACATACTATTACAAACCTAGGAAGCGAAATCAAGTAAACACACATTCTTAGTGGTGAAATATGTAAAAGATAAATCTCAAACGATGTATAATCATTAAGAAAAAGAAGAATAAATTGAACAAGACAGTGGACCATTGGTCGACGTAGAACAGGCCCTAGCTAGACTAATTACTAGCTAGACTAATTACATATAATATAACTATAAAATGACAAAATTAGTACTACTTTCTAATACTCGTTCTCAAGTTGGAGCATAACGTCGTTGAACTTGCCCAATTTATCACAAATTGGGCAAATATGAAATCCTCCAAAAGGCTTTACAAGAATATTAGCAACCTAATCTCTAGAATAGAACCAAACTAGCTCAATAGTTGGAGGTTCACAAGAAGCACACACGGGTCTTTTCACAAATAAAGTGACAGTCAACTTGAATACGCTTTGTGCATTCATGAAAATTTTGATCCTTGGAGATATGCAGGGCAGATTCATTATCACAATGCATCCCGATCAAACCATTTGATGAATCTCCCAAACTCTATTCTCAAACGATAAACCAAAGTCAGTTTATACATGATTTGATACCATGGTTTTATATTCACACTCGGGATTAAATAAGAAAGCTATATATTGCTTCTTGTTTTTCCATGAAATAAGGTTCCTACAAAGTAAACACAATATGTTGTGGTAGACCTCCTACGATGTGGACACCCTGCATGACTAGCATCTCAATACTAGTGATCCAAGTATGTTCTGATCAGTGTAAAGGAGACCATGGCAAGAGCACTCTTTTATCATGACTGTGAGATAGCAATCATAGCATAGTTTTTCCATCTACCACTTATATCTTTGTGGATTGTCAAGATGTTCCCTATCGATTAAGGCTTGATGTTGGAAACCCTTAGAAATTAGTCTTTCAAACGCCAAGAATAACAGATTTCCGCAAGAATGTCAATAACATATTTTCTTCTATAGTAGGCCATGGGCCAACATAGATAAAATCCTACCTAGACTGATTTCATAATATATTTATCAAATGACAAAAGTACCTCTATAATTCTAATAGAACAAAGTATTTCTTTTTTGGCACTATGGAGGGGCCTATAATTGTTCTCTCAGATTTTAATTGTACTCATTTAACTCTTTTGGAAGTCGGTGGTCTTCTTCTTGATGCAGAAGTAAGGTCTAGTAAGGTCCGTATACATCCTACCCCCTCCTAAACCCTGCCATCTGATGGAATATATTGGGTTTGTTTGGTTTGATTTGGTTTATTCTAATGAAACAAAACCATGTTGGGATACGAAGGTGAGACACAAAACTCTTTGATGCCACTACTTACAATAGTGACTGTGAAGGGAGACAAGGATGTGGATAGTTCCTACGCCACAACAAAGAGAAGTGCAACATTTAAGTAAATTATGTCCGATTTGCATAGGTTCATTGAAGATCTAAATTAAACTTACTCCAAACCTACTTGTAGACATTAATAGATCCCTTAACCAGTGACGATTCCAGGAAATTCATTAACTAGGGGCGCGTAACTAACAAGTACCATATCATTAAAAATAAAATTACATTTACAATTGTTTTATACGAGTTTCCAATTTTCCATCTTTTGAAAGGGCGTCATTACATTCTCACTTTTTGTAACATTAGCAAGTCCTTTTTCTACCGCATAAATTACACAAACATTCAAAAAATCATCACAAATTTGAATGCACAAATCATAGTTACAAAAGCATTATCGGATCGGGATGTTGAGCCTTTTCTTTCTTGAGATCTTTCATTCTTTCCATTTATTTTGCAAAATAAATGAAGAAATCAAAACAAAGTTATATAGCAAATAAATATCCTAAGCAACCTTTGTCTAGCATTTAGCAAAATCAAAATCAAAATCAAAATCAAAATCAAAATCAGGTTGTCTAACATATAAGCATCCTTTATCTTACTGTTTAGCAAATAAGCAAATAATATCCCATGTTTAAATCAAATAATAAGCATCCTCTTTTTAACCTATGCAAAATGCAGAACACACATATGACATAACAGAATACTGATCAACAAAAACCCGAAATCAGAAGAATTGAAATCGAAATCCTTTCGTTAGATATACAACGGTAGGTTGTCTATTGACTTGAACTCTAAATGTCTAGAAAATAAGCAAAATGTTGGTGGGAATCGAATCAAACAAAAAGAAGAAATTGAAGTAGAGAAATCGAAGTACCAACTAGGGTAGAAATCATACTATCAAATTTGAAGATTTTGCAGCAGAAGAAACCGAACTCGAAGAGACTGCAGTAGAAGCAATGGAACTCGAAATAACCTGAGACATGGAGAAGAGCTTGGTCGCGATCGTCGGTGTCTCGTGGCCGAAGAAATGGCGGTCGGTCAAGGTTGACGATGGGGACGGCAGCGTAATTTTTTTCTTCTTTTATTAACCGTTGGTAATCTTGTTTTACTTTTGGTTTATCTTATATTAATAGGGTCGGGTTCGGGCCAAAAGAAAAAAAAAACTCAAAAATACTTTTTTAAGTCGTTAACGATATGTAACTTATAACATGCATTTATACATATATAATTGTTAATAATGTGTCCGTGTAATGCACAGGGTGAGAAATTTTATTGTAAGAGGTAAATGAAAAGCCTTCGGAACAGAAATTTCTGCAGAAAGTTTCATGGAAATGACTTCTGTTCAAGTTCGAATTCTACGAGATACGAGCTTGAACCTCTCCGCTAGCCTTAGCCGTTGAATAAGCTCTTAAATGCTTCCTCACGTGGTTCATAGACAGTGGTAGATCCATGATTTTTGTCCACTGGGGTCCCATTAAGGTAGACTAAAGGCGCGTAAAATCACCCAACGTTTTCTTAGTGTTTTTGACCATTTTGAGGGATTTTCTTAGTGTTTTTGTCGATTTCGAAGATTTTTTCGGTTTTTTATTGATTTCAAAAGACTTTTTTAGTGTTGTTGTCAATCGACGGCAAGATGGGGTCCCTTGGAAAAATTTCACTGGGGGAAACTAAGACTAAATGTAGTATTTTTTATTTTTTTTAACCTATATAGTTTTTTTTTAACTATTTAAGTGGGGTCCTGTGACCCCCCCCCCTATTTAAACCTCTACATCTGCCACTATTCATAGGCGACATGATCTATGTGAGGTCGGTTGGGTTGCCAGTAATTAACATTTCCTCAAAAATGAAAAATGAAAAATCAATGTAACTCTTCATTAAAAAAAATTGTTTATGGAGTAAATGTAAGGGTGGAGTTGATAGAATACCAAGTTTCTTTCTCCAATTCTATGCATGAACCAATTACTATTAGTGCATAAAATCTTGTACCGTATACCAACTTATTGTACTTGATACCGACATTTTCGGTTGGTACTGGATTTGTACCGACTGCAAATTACATACATGAAAGCTTGCCATTATGATCAATTTTTGAGTGACATGTTGAGTTTTCAAGTAACACATGATGTTTAAGAGTTTTCAATTGTAATGTATAAAACTTGTAAACATCCAAATACTCAAATAAAGCAATTAAACTTACAAAGTTTTATAATCAATACATAAAAAGTCAAAAAACTAATAAATAATTAAATAAGTCAATACGTATTAATGTGGTATGCGACTTTCAATATTGTGTATCAACCAATTGTCATTGCTACATATTAAATTGGTACAGTTGATACATATGTTGATTGGAACTAAACTATTAAACAATTACCTTACATCCCTTTGGCGTCAACATTTTTTTAACCTGCTTAAAATTACTGTACCCTATATTGAAATGATGATGGTCCAACATATTTCTTCCACTCATACAATTTGAAAATAGCAACAAAAAGATTACGTATGATTAGTTTATCGATATAACTCTACCAACTATAAATAACAACCTCCATTCACCTCAAGTCTTAGGCCTTGCCTTATAATAGTAACACAATACAACCTGGCATGCATATTGCATTATTTTTTTTAGAACCTACAAAGGATAAACTTAGCTGTTAGCTTTGTACTCGGGCACATTAGAGCAGGTCAGGTACCCCTGCCGGCCCGCAATCGCCTCCCTTTCCAACATCATAATTCTCTGAATTCGCCTGAGGAAAAGTCTCTTGCAAGGCTCGAACTTGAGACCTACAAGGACAACCCCCCCCCCCCCCCCCCAAGGTTTCCCTTGGTGGCCAACTGAGCTAGCCCAGTTGGTTCATATTGTATTATAAGTACAAAAAAATCAACCCATGCAACCAAAAAAGATTTGTGCAGTCTTTTAACCTTAGTTGCCAATCTCATCCAAAAATCAAAACCAATCTCCCAACACAAGTCATTAACCACAAAAAAATTGAAAACAACAAAAAAATAAAGGTTTCAACATTGAGAAGATAAGATTACTTTAGATGCAACACTAGTAGGCTCTTTGGATTATCATACTTTATTTTATTGAAAAGGCTTATAATTTGGAGCCATTATCCTGATCTAGATTTCTTGCAAGGAAATTTATAGTTACAAGTCTTAAAATTCTTTATTTCCATGCCTAATCTTTATTGCTTATTTTTCCCCATCATAACTTAATTTAGGGGTCGTTTACCAAACGCTTACCAGGGTAAGCACTTACGAAGTCATATTACATTACTGGATGAATAAAGTAACAAGCAAGAATCTTACCCGGTAAGTGAGGGCGACGACTCTTACCATGGTAGGAGCTTATTAAGAGTAGATGAACAATTGAGATTGATTTGTATGAATGATATGATTTGTATTTGATTCTCCCTATAAAACACAATGAACTGTAGAAACCACAAGAAACCATGAATCATAAACATCTTTTGAATAATCCAAGTACCTTTCTACATTCAGGTTCCCCCTCCCTCCCTCCTAGTATCTATACAATGGGTAGCAATCATCAATGGTCGATAATGGAGTTTAGCGTGAATAGTATTCTTGAGCCTCCGTTTCCAACTCCGACATTGACCCAAGATCACTCGATTCAATATCAGCAAGATTCTTTAAATCAACCACTGAAAGCTCATCAAGCCACCTTATCACCAAATCAACAGCAAACAATTACTTCATAAACAGAATGTTTGCTAGTCACAGCCACACACTTCATTTTTGCATCATGAGCCGCCTCCACCATTAGATTTAAATTCCTAAATACGATATATCTTTCGAGTATGAACTACAATTATTGTGTTGTAAACAAACATCTGAAAATAAGTACTAACGGTACGTTTTATGAGAGTTCATAATCTCGCAGTAGAACACTAATAAGTTCAAAGCCAAACCTAACTAGATAGGGTGAGTAGGATCAGGTTCTGCGGTGGTGGAAGCCAACTGCAATTAGCATATTTACCTGGTTAGAAAATAGATAAGATAAAATGGACAACGAAGCTTGGGAAAAAGCTTTGTAAAAGCTAATTAAAACTTTGTTTTATATGCTAGGCAACAAATGAAAAGTTCAATCAACTGTATACAGGGTCACAAGCTATGCTTGATCCTGGGATACAACAAAAAGAAATATAGATTATGATGAAAAAGGTATATAGAAGGGAGTAACCAAAACAAATATAAAATGTAATGTTAATAAAGTGGTCTCATGACATGGGTTGCAGATGAATGGTGTTGTAATGATACCTTATGGAAAAGGAGAAATTACACTATATTATCTACTTACTTGATAGCCTTCAACCACAAATCGGTTGTCTCTTTCTTACCAAACTCGAACTCTGCAAGATACCTACAATAGTCTCCTTTCCTGCATTCAATAAAAACCCACCAAAAACTCATTAGAACCAAACAAAAGAAGTAAAATTCAGCTAGATATTTAGAGACAATAAGGAAGAAATTTGACACAGTAACAAATAATTCAACTGGGATCTTCTTGTAGAATAGATGATTACCTTATATAATGCTATGAATCACATCCATGAGTAAGATTAGAGTAGTTGGGGCTTCACATGGAATCAAAACTCGAAAAAGGTTCATGAGGCTACAAGTGCGGATGCTTGGAAACAAATCTGTTGAAATTTTGAGGAGGAAAAATCCCTAATCGACTTCTGAATCTTGTTTTGTGCTATGGAACGAATCAAATCTCGAAAAGGAGTTAGAGTCTGCCATCATGGGGAACTGAATCTACAAAATCCGAAGCAAATGGGAACTAGAAATCCCATTTGTAAAAGCTGAAAATTGATGGGAAAAACACCTCACAACGGTAAAAACAATGTGGAATACACCTTCGTTGGACAAAACTTTTCTTAATTATATGAACCTATGAGGATGCAAACAAATAGGGTATACTAAATGCAAAGATAATCAACTCCGAAACAGAAAATAAGCAACAATCAAACACAAACGGAACACACTGATTTTTGCCTGGAAACTTCTCAAGACGAAAGTAAAACCACAGGACCCTTAGGCCGCTTAAAGTCCATTACCACCAATAAGCAATACAAAAGTTTTCTCTAGATAAATCTAGAGGAAAAAAACAATCATCATACTCTTGGAACAAATCATCAAGAAGTATGGAATCAAACCAAAAGGAAAAGAGGAAGAAATATCATCCAGAAAAACTGATATATGTCGAACAACAAAATAATGCCTTGCCGACCTCGAAAACCGATCTCCACCATTCAGAATGTAGATAAAGATGTCCGAAGATACTTTCCAAAAATAACAACGATCCGACGGTTCAAATTCCGGGAATAGACGAAACGGCGCGCCTGCGCTTGCCCAAAAAGTGTAGTCGAACTCTTCTCTCTTTTCTTTAACTTTTGTATTTTGTGGACTTTCACTTCTCTATTACTATATACAAAAAACCCTAAGATACAAGACTATATATATGGCTTGTATCGGGCCATTATTGTTGGGTCTTTTAACTATTCCTCATGGGCTAGAAATAATCAAATAAAACCCAACAAATCTCCCCCTTTCTACCTGTTGGGTCACCGATGATTTGGTGATGAACCACCTTCCTTTGTATGAATGAACTTTTACAGGTTCTTTTGAAGGTCTGAAATATGCTTCAAGTATTGAAGAGTCAAAGACTATTCAATCAAGGGTTGTACATCAAAAAGTGGAATTTTGGATGTATCAACCAACTTCAATATTCAGATCATTTTGCCAAGTCAAGATTGGGTCACCAATATAGTGGGTCACCGATGGTACACTCAAAAGTCACCAAAAGTACTAAGGACATCAAATAAGATGAGGTCATCAAGTTTGATGTCATGGTCACCGACACTATAATCTTGGTCACCAAAATTGCAGGTATATTTTCTAAGGCTGTGATATCAAGTCACAGGTTCAAGGGTGTACACTTTTGTCATTTAGTGAAAGATGAAGTTTATCAAGCAAAGTGTACACTTATCAATTCCAGCCTTACAAGGTATCCACCGATGTGATACATAGTGTGATGTATCACTTAGCAATTTCAAAGAGATAAGTTCTTGACTCACATCAATTGCAAGACACGTGAGCCAGCAAGAACTTGGGCATCAAGCTTTAAATAAAGACATTCTCTTTTATTCTTATAAAAGGAATATTTGTCTTTTAGCTAAAAGGTTTGATGGGACTTCACAGAGCATGAAGAAAAGAAGATAAAGTTATCTGACATTACGTGCTACAAGGAATGGTTCATCCATTATTCTAGTACAAAAGAAGTGGTATCTTCCTTTGTCCAACAGATAATCTTCCAGCTAATGAAACCTTGACAGCTGTCCACTTGCATCCCATGCATGGGCACTATAAAAGGAGATGAGGTCCTTCCCAGAAATCTCACGCTTTCAACAAATCTTCAGAGTGATTATTTGTGTGACTGTGGCAAAGCTGTGTGCTATAACAGTATTGTTTTAACTTCCTTAGTGTATAAGTTAATTACTGTTATCTGTGTGTTTAGTTTGATAGAATAGTCCCGTTCTTTTCCGCATCAAACTATTCGTGTGTAAATTTTTAATATTTATATTAAAAAATTTAAAAAGAGTATATTCTGTGTGTTTTATATTCAACCCCCCCCCCCCCCTTCTACAAAACCCTCTCTTAGTTAGCCATCTCTCTTTGGGGACTAACAAGTGGTATCAGAGCAGTTGGTTTAATTCAATAAACCAGATCTGTGATGGCTACTACCTCAAATGTAGATGGTACCTTGCAGACCTCTTCCAGTAACACATATAATTTAGGATCTTTGGCTAAACCTCCAAGGTTCAACCCAAATAACTTTGGGTTATGGAAAAATCACATGTTATTATTCTTGGAAGGGATCGATTGCAGGTATCCCAACATTCTCAGTGAGGGACCTATTGTTCCTAAAATATGGGCTCGCTTTGGCCCTCAAAAAGACGCCGAAGGAAAGGACATAGAGTCAGATGACGAAAGAAGTGAGAAAACTGGTAGATATATCATCAAACCTTCTAACAAATTTAGTGAAGATGATAAACGCCTAGTTGCTTTAGACACTAAAGTCAAATCTGCTCTTGTTGTATCCCTTCCTGATGAATTGTATCACTCTCTTCTTAACCTTCCCACTGCTAAAGAAATGTGGGATACTTTGAGTGTCTTATATGAAGGCACCAAAGAAGTAAAGAAATCTAACAGGATCTGTCTTGTTAGAAAGTATGAACTCTTCTCCCATGAAAAAGGAGAATCTCTTTCTACCTACTTTAATCGCTTTAACTGTCTTCTCAATGATCTCAAAGTTCTTGGACGAGTTTATGATAATGAAGAAATTCTCTGCAAGTTCATGGACTGTCTCCCAGACTTCTGGGAAACTATCTGTACTTGCATCAAGCAAACCAAGGACTTAGAAATAATGCCTTTAACTGCTCTCTATGGAACTCTTCTCCACTATGAACAAACTAAGAACCAGAGAAAATCTCTTATAAAGGATATCAAATCCTCTTCTATTGCTTTGATAGGTGATTCAAAATCTTCTTCTTGTATTCCTAGAATCACCTATCCTTCTTCTGATTCTGAAAAGGATATTAAGGAAGACTCTTCTCATCTGTCAGATGCATACTATAGTGCTGCTGATGATGAAGGAGAAGAATCAGCCATTGACATACTTTCTGATAGTATGGCAATGCTTGCTGGAAACCTTAAGAATAAAAGATTTTCTTCAAACCGCTCCAAATTTAATAGAAAACCTTTTTCTCAAAAATCCTCTTCTGATAAAGCAAATGAAGAATGCTTCAATTGTGGAAAGAAAGGTCATTTTGCTTCTGAAAGCAGATCAAAAGCTTCCTCTTCTGTCAAACCTTCTTCTTCTTATGGCCATGGCTTCTCAAAATCAGCTTCTAGGAAGCATGAAGAGAGAAATAGCCAATCCTCTAAAGAAAATTCTGAATCAAAAGAAACCTCCAGGTATAAGAAGTACAAAGCCAAATACAAGAGAGAAAAAGAGAGAAACCAAAGTAAAAATAAAACTTTGGTTGCTGAGGCTCATTGCTGGGAGGATGAGCAAACCTCTGAGAGTGAGAGTAAGTATGTCACTAAATGCCTCATGGCCAAAATCGATGAGCTGGTAGACATGGAGAAGTCACTCTACACTACCCTTGTATCTGCTGAGGGATCCACTTCAGGAACAAAACCTCAGGTACATCCTTTTACCTTTCTCTCTGATGATCAAAAGGCTGATGCCTTTGATTCTTTAACTGTTGACTTCTGTGACTTAAAGATTCAAAAGAAAAAGGCTGATATGCACATAAAATGTCTAAATGATCAACTTCTCTCTTGTTTTTCAAAACTAAAAGATTTTGACAAAATGAAAGCTGATCTGGAAAACCTACGGTACTTAAACGACAAATTTTCCGAGGAAAAATCAAAAATCTCTTCCACTCTTGAAAAGGAACAAGAGGTTCTGTCTAAATGGACTAAATCCTCTAAGAATCTTGAAAGGATCCTTCAAGATCAAATCACTAGCAAGGATAAGTCTGGCCTTGGTTATGGAAAAGATGTTTCTCAACCTTTTGACTTTCCACTTCCTTCTTCTAAGTGTCAAGGTTTTCCTGCTGGTTTCCTTTCCGATGACGATGATGATCTCTTCGGTTACTCATCTGAGGATTCTACCTCCGTTCACTCTATAGATCTACTTGACATGCTCAAAGTAGAATCTGGTTCTAAGAAGTTTGGAGTCTTTGTTAAAGCTAAAGAAATCTCTTCTGAGTCTTCAAAAGTTTCAACTCTTCCAAGCTCCTCTTCTTCTCCCAAACCTATCCAAAGACTTTTAAACTCCTTAAGTCTGCATGAGTCAAGGTACTCCCAAGAGCAACCATCTGGTGTTGCTGAGTATCCATCTCCAAAAAGATTTTCTCCTCAAAAGAAAAAATTTTCTAAATCAAAATTTTCATCTAAAAGGAAATCTCAAAAATAGTTACTGATTTTATTCCTCGGTCAGTGAACTTGAAGAAATCAAGAGATCCTGGTAAAGGTATCCTTGGACCAAGACCAGGTGTTGGACACCCCTCTTCTTCTCAGTCGTCAACCTCTGTCCAAAGTTTTGATGATAGGAATTTTAAAAAGGCCTTTTCTTTAAAGAAGTGCTATAATTGTGGCAACACTCTTCATCTTGCTAAAAATTGCCCAAAAGATTTGGATCTTTGCAAAACTAAAATGCCTTCTAATCCCAAAGGACCCACCTCAAAATGGGTACCAAAAGTCTAAATTTGTTTCTGGGTGCAGGTACCAAATAAAGATCACATATGGTACATGGACAGTGGGTGTTCAAGACACATGACCGGAAACAAACTTCTTCTCTCTAACTTCTCAAAAGAAAAGGGACCCACTATTTCCTTTGGAGGAAATGGAAAAGGGGTCACCAAAGGATATGGTACCATTTCAAATGGAACCATCACTTTCTCCAGAGTAGCTCATGTTGAAGGGCTAATGTATAATCTTCTAAGCATCAGCCAAATATGTGATTTGGGCTATAATGTCATGTTCCAACTATGTGTGTGCTTGGTCTTTGATGTACAGAACAAGATTGTACTAGCAGGAACCCGACTGAATGACGTATACATAATCAACATGAAGGAAAATGCAATAGGAGAAGCTGTGTGTCTCTCTTCAAGAACTAGCCAAACAAAGTTGGCTGTGGCATAAAAGGTTCTCTCATCTAAACTTTAAAACCTTGAACAAACTCTCCAACAACGAGCTGGTTGTTGGAATGCCAAAAATAGTTTTTGAAAAAAAAAAGATGTGTGGAGCATGTGAAAAAGGAAAACTTACCAGAACTTCCTTTAAAACAAAACAATGCTCTTCTATCTCTCAACCTCTTCAAATACTTCACATGAATCTATGCGGACCAGTAAGCACACCCAGTCTGGGTGGTAAAAAGTATATGCTAGTAATCGTAGATGAATTCTCTAGATATACTTGGGTGTTCTTTCTGAAACACAAGAGTGATGCTGCTGAAGAAATCATCAGGTTTACAAGAAAGATTGAAAATTTGAATGGTAAACTGGTGAAGTCCTTCAGAAGTGATAATGGCACAGAATTCAAGAATGCTGCTCTGGAAGATTTCTTTGACCTAAAAGGAATTTCTCAGAACTTTTCTGCCGTACGCACTCCTCAGCAAAATGGTGTTGTTGAAAGAAAGAATAGAACACTGTGTGAAGCTGCAAGGTCAATGCTGAGTGAATCCAAGTTGCCAACCTATTTTTGGGCAGAAGCAGTTAACACTGCATGCTTTACTCAAAATAGGTCTATCATAGTCAAAAGGCATGACAAGACTCCTTATGAAGTTTTCCATGGTAGAAAACCTGCAGTTGACTTCTTCCATGTGTTTGGCTGTGCATGTCACATGCTAAATGACAGGGAACAACTTGGAAAGTTTGATCCAAAGTCTGATGATTTTCATGGGCTATTCTCTCTCCTCAAGAGCCTTCAGAATTTTCAACCTAAGAAGACAATGCATAGATGAATCTATGCATGTGAAGTTTGATGAGTTTGAAACTTCTTCATTATCTTGTGATGAAGAAGAATTAAACCTATGGATAAATTCATGTGTTGGTGAAATTCCATCCTCCTCTCAACCCAATCCTCTAGATAGCAACTCCTCTCAGCCTCCCATAAACACCACCTTACCTTCAGAACCTTCTCTTTCTTCTCCACCTCCTGAAACTAACTCTACAGAAGACCTTACCCACCAAAACACCATATCTCCCTCAAACCTACCTTCACCATCTCAAATTCCCACCTCATCCTCTTCTCTACCTCCCTCCTTACCTCCTGCACTAAAGTGGACCATGGATCATCCAATAGATCAAATCATAGGTGATCCACAAGTTGGTGTAAAAACCAAGAGGCATAAGCAATCTGTGCTTATATGTCAACTTTGTTTCCATTGTTGAGCCTAAGCTGATAAATGAATCCCTAGCTGATCCTAGCTGGGTAATTGCCATGCAAGAAGAACTCTCACAATTTGAGAGAAACAAAGTCTGGAAGTTAGTTCCTCGTCCATCCAACAAAACTATTATTGGAACAAAATGGGTGTTTCGAAACAAGATGGACGAAGAAGGAACTGTCATAAGGAACAAAGCAAGGCTGGTTGCTTAAGGATATCGGCAAGAGGAAGGAATTGATTATGATGAAACTTTTGCTCCTGTTGCCAGATTGGAAGCTATCCGAATATTTCTTGCCCATGCAACTTACAAGAATTTTCGGGTATTCCAAATGGATGTCAAAAGTGCCTTCCTGAATGGTGAATTAGCTGAAGAAGTGTATGTGAAGCAACCTCCTGGGTTTGAAGATCCAGTCCATCCATATCATGTGTATCGGCTGGATAGAGCTTTGTATGGACTGAAGCAAGCTCCTCGTGCCTGGTATGACACTCTCTCAGAATACTTACTTAGAAATAAGTATATACGAGGCAAGGTTGACAACACCCTCTTCTTCAAGAAATCACAAGGTAATATCATTCTTGTTCAAATCTATGTTGATGATATTATTTTTGGAGCCACCGATGAATACTTGTGTGATGAGTTTAGCTCCCTCATGCAAAAAGAGTATGAAATGAGCATGATGGGGGAGTTAACTTTCTTTCTTGGTTTGCAAGTAAAACAGTCTCCAGAAGGTATTTTCATAAATCAAAGTAAATACATTAAAGATCTTCTGAAAAAGTTTCAATTTGATACTTGCTCTACCATGAAAACTCCTATGGCTCCTCCTCTTAGACTCTTTTCTGATCCTGATGGCATTTCTGTTAATATTACAAATTATAGAGCCATGATAGGATCCCTTCTTTATATAACTGCAAGTAGACCTGACATTATGTTTGCTACTTGTCTGTGTGCCCGATACCAAGCAAATCCTAAAGAATCACATATGGCTGCTGTGAAAAGGATTTTTCGGTATCTGAAGGGTACCATAAATCTGGGTCTTTGGTATCCCAAAGACTCAGGTTTCGATCTCATCGGGTACTCTGATTCTGATTTTGCAGGTTCAAAAATAGACAGAAAGAGTACAACTGGAAGTTGTCAGTTACTTGGTGGAAAGCTTGTGAGCTGGTCAAGTAAGAAACAACATTCGGTGTCCACTTCTACTGCTGAAGCAGAATATGTGGCTGCTGGAAGTTGTTGTGCACAGATATTGTGGATGAAAACTCAGTTGTGTGATTATAATCAGATTTTCACAAAAATCCCAATAATGTGTGACAACTCAAGTGCAATAGCCATTGCCAACAACCCTGTGCTTCATTCAAGATCTAAGCACATTGATATCAGGTATCACTTTATAAGAGATCATGTCTCTAAAGGTGATGTGGAGCTTCACTTCATTCCCACTGATTATCAATTAGCTGATCTGTTCACAAAGCCCCTTGATGAAGCAAGGTTCAAGTTCCTCATCGGTGAATTAGGTATGATAAATATAGACTAACATATACATATATATTTATATATTATGAGTATGTATATATGATATACATTTATGTATGTTATATATATATATATGATATATATTTATATATTTACATGTTTATATATATTTATATATTATATGTACATATATTATATTCATTTATGAATATTATATATTTATATATACTATATTTTTATATAAGTCATATAATAATAATAATATATATATATATATATATACCTAAATGTCGGTGACAAGGTCACCGAAGGTATCTCTCTCTCTTCTCTTTCATCTCTCCTAATATAACCCTAACCCTAAAACCATACACATCTTCTCATAAAAACCCTAACCCTAAAAATCACACACCAGCCACCGACAAGTACCCACAAGCCACCGACGTGCCACCGACGAACCACTGACGGTCCACTCTCCGACAAACCCACACTCACCGACGCCGACGTCACCTGACATCACTTTCCGAGAAGCACAGCCACTGATACTCGGCACTTTTGGATCCCTATCCTTTCCTGCATGCAATTACTTTGGAAGAATAGGAGTTGATAATGCCCATCCAGAGTACAATGATATCTGTTGGTTCCTTCAAAGGTGTCCTCTCCAATATGCTCTGACAGCAAAACCCAAGATGAGTAAGTTTCTTCTTGGAAACTTTTGGCTATCATGTACTTTTGATGCTTCTACAGATCAAATCCTTGCATCTGTTCTCAACAATGATGAACATGACGTGGCTTTTGATGTTGAAGATGTTCGAAACATCCTTAGGCTTCCCACTTATGATTCATATGAAACATTTCCTCTTGGAAATGAACACCAACAAGTGGTGGTTGTTCTGAACTACTTAGAAGAGAAGAAGGATTCAAAGTCAAAGGGTCCAAGTACTTTACTGCGCAAGAATATGGGAAACATATGGAACTTCCTTTTTGCTTATCTGATTCTGTGCCTGAGCAAGAAGACAGGTGGTCCTGATCAGTCACCTTCCCAAGTGACTGAATTAGCACATGCTCTAATATTTCAAAGAAGGATAGACTTTGCGAGCTACTTCTTCAATGAAATGATCTCCTCATTCTCTACCCTCCGGCGTCCTCAGGTACCTTTTCAACGCCTTTTCTCTCTTATTATTCATGCAAAGTTGGCAGATAAATTAGAGAAAAGAGATGACATCATATATGATCTCCCTCTTCATCAAGTGGGAAATCAAATTATGAAAAAGGCTGTCTTAGCATCAGAAAACCCTCTCCGACCATCTATGATTGAGTTTGCAAGGAATGCAACTCTATCTTGGGGAGAAAATGAGCCCCGTCTGAAAAGGACCTCAGGTATGTCTTCTACTCCTTCTGCACCTAGAGTAACTGATGTGCCCAAATCTCATAAGAGATCCAAAGCGTCGGGCACTTCTACCTCCGCACCCACCGATGCTACGAAGCCAAAAGAACCTTTGGCTTCCACCCAAGCATCTAAATCCCATAAGCGGAGACACTCTAAAAGCCCCCCAAAGACTTCCTCAAAGAAGTACAAGGGTACCCAAAGGGTTAAAACGCATAATCCATCTACTGACTCCCAAAAGCCAGTAGATGTTGAAAAGATCCTCACTAAACCCAAGGAACTCTCATCCATACCCAGCTCCTCCATGCCCTCTCAAAAGGACATGGTTGTAAATAGGGACACCCTTACTATTCCTTCATCAACTTTCTCACTAGTTGATGAAGATGACTTGGAGTCTCCCATCCAAGGTATCTCCTCACCCCCTGAGCTCTCACAGCTCCTTTTCCACATTCCACATGAGAGTGCATCACAACCAGGTGCATTTGATGGAACATCCCATTTCTCTGACCCCACTGTGTCCGACACTGCACCTTTATCAAGTACGTCTCCCGTACATGAAAAGGTTGTGGAGGAACCCATTACTGAGGAATCCCCTTGTAGACACTCTTCTCCACGTGTCTCCCCCACATCTCCTAAATCCCCCCCAAGTAAACCTACAGGTTTGGTGGATTATTCTTCCAGTGATGATGATGATGCTGATCAACCACCAAAGCCTCAACCTTCAGCTCCCATGACTTCCAAACAGGGAGATGATCTTCTCACAACTTTTACAAACTTTACCAGTAATACTTTACGCAGTAGAAGCTCTAGAAGATCATGCTGCTAAGGAAAAGGAAAGAATGGATTCCCTTTCCTCATCTCTTAGATCTAACATTGAGGAGTTGTCGGTGAGTCACCCAACTCTAATGACATGTTTAGATCTCCTACACTTGGACATCCTTGATCTTCAGCAAGGGTTTTCTTCAAGTCAGGCATCTATGCTTTCTTCTATACAGGAACTTCGGAGTTCATCTTCAAGTCAAGTCACAGATATTTCTTCTCTCATTGCCAATCAACAAGCAATTATGAACTCTCTTCTCAGTCTTCACACCAAAGTTGATAAAGTTCCAACCTCTGCTCCAACGGTTGAACTAGATATTGGTGATTCATTCTTCCAGGACACTGATAGATTTGTCCTTCAAAGAGTTGAGAAGAAAATTGGTGCTCTCTGCTCTGATATGGAAAGGGTAAAGGAATTTCTCTCTTTAGTGGGTTTCAAGGGTTCAACCAATGAGGGGGAGAAAAATAAGAAGACCACTCAACCAGCCACCACAGCCGCCGATACCGCCACACCAGCCACCGATGTGGCTCTCCCAGCCGCCGACGTGGTAGCCACGGTCACCTACGTGACCCCTCCTTTGGTCACCGAGGTGACTCCTCACGTGGTCACCGAGTTATCTGGAGCAGCTATTGAGGAGGAGAGTGTTAGTGCTCAACCCCTTGAAACTGAAGAAGAAAAGAAAAGAAAAGAGAAGGCCAAAGGAAAGAAACCTGTTTCCTTTGAAGATCAACAGGAAGAAAAGAAAAGAAGGAAAAGGATGAGAAGTCCTCAAGCAGATACTCTTAGACTTCAGCCTGCCCCCACACTGACCGATCCTCTTGGGGTAATCTTATCTGAAGCAGAAAAAGAAGAAGCCATTAGAGCACAACTTGAGTATGATCAGACAAATGTACTCAAGTTGGCTCAAGATGAAGCCACTCATGCAATGGTAAAGGATGCTCTTCAAGCTCAAAAAGATGAGCTTGAAAATATAAAGAAGAAATCTGAAGCTGCAAAATTGGTTGATGAGGCCAAGAAGGCAAAGGAAGTAGAGTGGTTCAAAAGGAGATTGAAGAACAGGAAGGATGATTCCAAGATTATCAGTGCCACCATCCAACCTCCAACCAAGAACTCTCCCAAGTTACTTGTCACCCTTAAGAGAGCTGATACTTTCTCAAAGGTATATGAAGCTGAATGGTTGGAAGTTCTTGGGATGACTGAGTGGATGGAAGTTGGTAAATGCATCTCCAAGAGCAAAAGCAAGTACAAGGAGCTGGTACTTAATATTCTCAGAAAACTATTCATCAAGATGCTCAACATTCAAAAGGAGAATGATATTCTTGTGACATATCTTGAAGCACAACAAATGTACTTCATACAATAGGGTCTTAAAGGAGAGGTCATCACTGCTCCTAAAAACAAGAAGAAGGGACACTTTGTTATGCTTCATGAAAGAGGCATCCAGATAAATGCTTCGGGTATAGATCTTTCCATTCCTACTCCTATTGCTTACCCGGAGCAAACCATGCTGACTACTCCAGAGCTTGGGGTTTTCTTTGAAGACATCTTTGGAAACATCGGTTTCTTCAGAGCTTCTGACATCCCAAGGGCTCACAGCTCCTTCCTCTCTGCTATTCTAGGAGTACCTCCGGTTGAAGACCATGGGATCACTAGGCTTATCTTGGATGAGCTAAAAAGAAGAGAACCCACTCCTTGAATATTCTTCATATAGTGTGAACTTTATTTTTCAAAGCTGTGTGTTGATTAATAAAAGTTCATACTCTTCTTCCTTAAAAATTCTTGTTAATACTTTATTTTTTCTTGCACATACTTATACTTACATTTATTCTTATACTTATACTGTACATACTCAGTTAAAAAAAAAAATCAAAATCAAAAAAAGAAAAAAAAAGAAATCTGAGTCAAAAGAACCCAAAAGAAAAATAGAAAGGGTCAAAAAGAATTCTTTTTTAACTTACAGGTATCATCATCAAATAGGGGGAGATTGTTGGGTCACCGATGATTTGGTGATGAACCACCTTCCTTTGTATGAATGAACTTTTACAGGTTCTTTTGAAGGTCTGAAATATGCTTCAAGTATTGAAGAGTCAAAGACTATTCAATCAAGGGTTGTACATCAAAAAGTGGAATTTTGGATGTATCAACCAACTTCAATATTCAGATCATTTTGCCAAGTCAAGATTGGTCACCAATATAGTGGGTCACCGATGGTACACTCAAAAGTCACCAAAAGTACTAAGGACATCAAATAAGATGAGGTCATCAAGTTTGATGTCATGGTCACCGACACTATAATCTTGGTCACCGAAATTGCAGGTATATTTTCTAAAGCTGTGATATCAAGTCACAGGTTCAAGGGTGTACACTTTTGTCATTTAGTGAAAGATGAAGTTTATCAAGCAAAGTGTACACTTAGCAATTCCAGCCTTACAAGGTATCCACCGATGTGATACATAGTGTGATGTATCACTTAGCAATTTCAAAGAGATAAGTTCTTGACTCACATCAATTGCAAGACACGTGAGCCAGCAAGAACTTGGGCATCAAGCTTTAAATAAAGACATTCTCTTTTATTCTTATAAAAGGAATATTTGTCTTTTAGCTAAAAGGTTTGATGGGACTTCACAGAGCATGAAGAAAAGAAGATAAAGTTATCTGACATTACGTGCTACAAGGAATGGTTCATCCGTTATTCTAGTACAAAGGAAGTGGTCTCTTCCTTTGTCCAACAGATAATCTTCCAGCTAATGAAACCTTGACAGCTGTCCACTTGCATCCCATGCATGGGCACTATAAAAGGAGATGAAGTCCTTCCCAGAAATCTCACGCTTTCAACAAATCTTCAGAGTGATTATTTGTGTGACTGTGGCAAAGCTGTGTGCTATAACAGTAGTGTATAAGTTAATTACTGTTATTCTAGTACAAAGGAAGTGGTCTCTTCCTTTGTCCAACAGATAATCTTCCAGCTAATGAAACCTTGACAGCTGTCCACTTGCATCCCATGCATGGGCACTATAAAAGGAGATGAAGTCCTTCCCAGAAATCTCACGCTTTCAACAAATCTTCAGAGTGATTATTTGTGTGACTGTGGCAAAGCTGTGTGCTATAACAGTATTGTTTTACCTTCCTTAGTGTATAAGTTAATTACTGTTATCTGTGTGTTTAGTTTGATAGAATAGTCTGCCTGTTCTTTTCCGCATCAAACTATCTGTGTGTAAATTTTTAATATTTATATTAAAAAATTTAAAAAGAGTATATTCTGTGTGTTTTATATTCAACCCCCCTTCTACAAAACCCTCTCTTTCTAGTACAAAGGAAGTGGTCTCTTCCTTTGTCCAACAGATAATCTTCCAGCTAATGAAACCTTGACAGCTGTCCACTTGCATCCCATGCATGGGCACTATAAAAGGAGATGAAGTCCTTCCCAGAAATCTCACGCTTTCAACAAATCTTCAGAGTGATTATTTGTGTGACTGTGGCAAAGCTGTGTGCTATAACAGTATTGTTTTAACTTCCTTAGTGTATAAGTTAATTACTGTTATTCTAGTACAAAGGAAGTGGTCTCTTCCTTTGTACAACAGATAATCTTCCAGCTAATGAAACCTTGACAGCTGTCCACTTGCATCCCATGCATGGGCACTATAAAAGGAGATGAAGTCCTTCCCAGAAATCTCACGCTTTCAACAAATATTCAGAGTGATTATTTGTGTGACTGTGGCAAAGCTCTGTGCTATAACAGTATTGTTTTAACTTCCTTAGTGTATAAGTTAATTACTGTTATCTGTGTGTTTAGTTTGATAGAATAGTCTGCCTGTTCTTTTCCGCATCAAACTATCTGTGTGTAAATTTTTAATATTTATATTAAAAAATTTAAAAAGAGTATATTCTGTGTGTTTTATATTCAACCCCCCTTCTACAAAACCCTCTCTTAGTTAGCCATCTCTCTTTGGGGACTAACACTACCTATGAGGTGAAGTTCGCCATCCTGGCGATCGAGCAACATACCTTGAACTTTTCCCTCGCTAAGGCCTTTGTGAACTTATAAGAACCATTATCATCGGTATGAACTCGAGCAACATACCTTGAACTTTTCCCTCGCTAAGGCCTTTGTGAACTTATAAGAACCATTATCATCGGTATGAACTTTATCCATTTCTAGCAATCCGTCTTCAAGTGCTTCTTGAATCCAATGATACTTCATCTTGGTATGTTTTGTTCTTCCATGAAAGGTTGATTTTTTCGCAAGACAAAATGGTACTTTGATCGTCACAAAGAACCACGTAGCGTTGTTGCTTGAAACCAAGCTCCTTTAGAAAATCATTCAGCCACGGTACTTCTTTGCACGCTTCACTTGTCGCGATATACTCATCCTCAGTTGTAGACAAGACAACACATTTTTGCAGCCTTGATTGCCATGATACTGCTCCCCCTGCAAAAGTCATCAAATATCCAGAATTAGACCTCATGTTGTCCATATTTTCTGCCATATCAGAATCAGTATATCCAATAAGCATTGACTTTTCATTCCCAAATGTTATACTTAACTTGGAAGTACCTCGCAGATAACGGAGAATCCATTTAACCGCTTCCCACTTACCCGGATTTGATAGAAACCGACTAATAACACCTACTGCATGGACTATATCAGGCCTTGTACATACCATCACATACATTAGAATCCCAACGACCGATGCATACGGAACTCGATCCATCTCTCCAATCTCCTTCTTTGAAGAGGGACAATCTTTATCAGTTAACTTAAAGTTGGTAGTTAGGGGTGAACTGACCACTTTAGCTTTATCCATGTTGAATCTGCAAAGCACCTTCTCAATGTATTGCTCATGTGACATGTGAAGCTTCTTGGTAGCCGTATTCCTAGTAATCTGTATGCCAAGAATTTGTTTTGTTGGCCCCAAGTCTTTCATTGCAAAAGACTCGCTCAATTGTTGGTTCAGTTTGGCAATTCTTTCTTTATTCCTGCCAATAATCAACATGTCATCAACATATAGCAACAAAATAATGAAATCATCATCCCCAAACCTTTGAAAGAAAACACAGTGATCTAAAGTCGTCTTTCAGTAGTCGTGCTTCCCCATAACCGACTCAAATTTCTTGTACCACCGTCTTGGTGCTTGCTTCAAACCATATAGACTTTTCCGAAGTCTACTATAACACCCTCAAATTTGGAAAGAACGATTAATTTAAAATTTTCATCAATACAATGAATAAGGAATAAATCCTTCGCTTATAAATCGAAACTCGAATTTGCCTCAATAGTTAATCCAATTAAACCTCAACAATGATAGACCAAGTCTTATACAAAGACCTACATACGGTCGGGTGTTACTAAAACAATAAGAGTCGCTATCTCCGAATGCGGAAACCGTCACCAAAAGCTAGATCTTTATTGTGCCAATTCCTAGCACTCAAGTTCACACGCCGCTAGTGCCAACCCCAAAAATAACCTGATGCACATGCTGACAAAGAAAAATGTTAGGTTTAATGCCTAGTGAGTTCAAGAGTTTATAACGATATTTATAAATGATAGAAATCGAAAGATTTCTTGGTTGGATAATAATTTCTCAAATAAAAGACTCCATTATAAAAGCAACATATTTCCCAAAATTCATCATTTTCATAATAAAGTTTTAAATCGAAGTACCGAAGTAATGAAAGCTTTATACGTCTACTTGAATTCCATTATTTCTCCTGCGATACATTGGGTATGACTCTTCTAAGTGTGTCGCATTGTCCGTGAATTGCATAGGATATCTAAAACGAAATTTTATTGGTTCACCATGCATACAAGGATTGGATGGTTGTAAATGACTTTAAGGACCTTACATCATATGTTTGACGACCAATTGGTGCATCTGAAGATGTTTTCTTGGGTTTGGAATTTCAACGCATAATATTTTGTCGTAATGATCCGGGTTGGTTATCTTGTATCTTGGCATCATTATCAGAAGGAAATGTGCATGTGGCAATCCACGTTTTTGAAAATCCACCACATAAACATATGATATTACGACACCAAGGATGTGTTTCTTGAAGAGTTGATCCATGAGATCTTCTAACTTAGCAGAGAACACTCTAGAAACAAGGTCTATCCGATCTTGTGCACTATGACCAGGCAATAACTCAGTAAGGGTTTCAGGCCACTTTGGATTTCACGTTATTGTTAGGAAAATATCTTTCTTCCCATCATCTTGAACCAAAGTCACGTCATCTAGAAACCGTTGACACATATCACGTGGGCCATCGATGATACTTGCAGGCAAGACAACTCGTGGCCCAATTGAACCTCACCGACATTCATGCAATCCACAATACCTTGATATAAATTTGCTCTTATTTTGGTTTGGTTTTTTTTCATAAAAATCCAATCGTGAAGTCTCAATCTTTATATAAATGTCTACAACGAACTATTGTAATAATCTGCCGCCAAATAGTAGAACGTTACGATTCAGACGTATCTGGAACTTGTAACTATAATACTCCCGCTTACTTACAGTATTCCAACCCCTTCGTCTGTCAGTCTCTGCGTAATGTTGATTTTGGAAAAAAAATACTATAAACTAATGATATATACGCTTAAATGCAATACATGCTACTTTATAAAATCATTAAAACTTGTCATATCAAGCGTACCTTCTAAATCTTCGTGGATGTTTTCATCATCATTGGCAATTTCGGTGATGGGAACTCCATGTCTTGGTATGCCGCACGCCATACAGGCTCACGGTTGGGAAAACAAAGGATAAGACAGTGGATCGTAAGAAGAATGGTAATATTTAGTTATTTGACAATGGTCGGACTTCCCGTACACAATGATACTTCTCTTGTATGCAGTAATGTTATTATTGTCCTCAACCCAAATACCAACAACCTACATAATAGTATAATTAAATATGATGTGTAATATGTATACGTACATCTATATTACTTATAAGATACATTTTATTTTAGCCAAATCTCAGATGTTGTTGGACGACGGTACATCCTCTAACCCAGTTCAACTAATGTATTCAAAGTGACTATAATTGTCTAGCGGTCCTAGCTCAATAAAGCTTCAAAACGTTGTCGCGTACGGGTTTGCCACAAAAGTGCGAGTTAGAATTTCCACGATATATCTATCAAGATTTGGCCATAGAAGTCTATTTGAAAACTTAGATTGATCGTCATAAAAATACAACTGTAAGTACCTAGGTTGTCCATCCCTTGGAACTAATTGATCAATTGTATGATATATAGCTCCGTATGCACAAAAAGTGTATGTTATATCAACCATTGAAGTGTCCAATGTTATACCCATTGACACAAATGAAAAGTTCATGTTGTACGCACATATGTTGTGCCTGAACATTTCGCCTAATGCAGATTGCACAGTGAAGTGATGGTATCACTCTTCAGGAATGTGTGAGTATGCCAACTTGATCTTCCCTTTCATGCAACAAAAGGATGAGAATTCAAAACTTAAGCGTTTTGCTCCATAATAAACACATGCATCCTCTTCGCTCAAGATGTTAGAGTTTGTAGGAATACCATCGTAAACAAAATTGTAAGGATCCTTGTAGAGGATATCATCTATGATTGATGGTACTACAACGACTTCTGTAAATGTTCCTACATCTAGGACATTCAAGTGTCAACATAATAATAAATACTGTTTACAAAAAAAATCATAAATGAGAGTGTATGCATTGTTTTTACCATGGAAGGTTTGGTGTGCCAACCCTGAGCATATTTGCGTTGTTCTTTCTCTACTCGTAGCATTCTGCATTTTTATGGTATCAACGGTAGTTGGCGATTGAGGAGCTCTTTCTTGTGTACTAACACGTGTTCTCCAATTGTTTTGCTCCTTACGTTGTTGATAGTACTTTCTATTAAAAATTCTCCTATGTTCAACAATAGACATTGTTGTAATAGGGGTTCCCTTGATATCCAAATCATTAAGCATTTGTGTTTTGGATGGTATCATATTGTCATGATGCATGTTTGTTATATTATCTGCACATATGGCCCTTCCTCTTTTTCTTATTGGGCTAATGTGATGAATTGTTTATTATTTGACATGGAAATATACCTAATGGTATCCTTTATGATAATGCCACATTCATCCGAGTGGCCTCTGGTGCAACGATACTTGTCATAAGTGGTGTATATTGACTATTTCCCTCTCCATCAGCAACTTTTCTCATTTTCTTCTTCTCTTGTTGTTGTGCATGGTATGCTTTTTGTATGCTTCCCTTCGTTCTAGAAAAATCATAATTAAAATGGAATAAACATTATTAGTTAATTGATCATAAATAAATGATCATTTTTTTGTTATTCCCTGTACACATCACACATACCTTTCCGTATATCTACCTCAACCTCAGGGACATCATCATTTGCAATTTCTTTCATTTTGTCTTGCATAACGTTGTCTATTGTAAGTGTTTTTTTGTTTTGCATCGATAATTTATGATTAGAAATTATGCATATGTTTTTATATGTACATTAACATGATTGTTTTGACGTTGTTCATCTACAATTATCATTGCACTATGGAAAAATACATATAAGGAAAAATATGTAATTATAACGATTCATACGACTTTATATTGAAATGGAGCTATAGTTTTCTACGCATTGACGGATACCTTTTTTAATAACTAATATACGACTTTATATTGAAATAAAGCTATCAATTGCTTAAGATTATCAAGCAAGAACTAAGCAAAACACAATTGCCATCACACTACACATATTGGATGACTAAGCAGTTAACCAAATCAAATGAAAATCAATATTATCATATAATTTAAATGCATATGTAACCCAATCTCTTACTTAATTTTGCCCCAATTAAAAATGTTTCAACAAAGAAAAAACAATAGATCTCGCCTCCAAGCAACATCTGGGTTCCTTTGATGAATTTGTTAGTTGTTGGTTTTTATAAAGTGTTTTTGTTTGTGATATCCAATCAACTCAGTATTAGTTTTGGTTACATTTGTATAGAATGTGTAACACCCTCAAATCTGGAAATAGCGACTAATTTAAAATTTCTAATATTACATCAATATATAACTTTCCTCAAATCACAATTAGTAATAAACCTCTACAACAAATAAATCAAGTCTTATACAAGACTTACATATGGTTGGGTGTTATTAAACTAATAAGAGTCGCTATCTCCGAATGCGGAAAACGTCACCAAGAGTCTAATCTTTATCGTGCCACTTCCTAGCACTCAAGTCCACACGTGTCGCTAGTACCAACCCCAACGATAACCTGATGCACATGCCGACAAAGAAAAAGGGTTAGGCTTAACGCCTAGTGAGCTCAAGAGTTTTATAACATATTTATGGTTGATTTGAAACCAAAAGATTTGATTGATAAATTATAATTATCAAAGGAAACGACCTTATTATAAAAGCAACGTCTTTCCCCAATTCAATAGTCCCATAATAAAAGCTTTAGACCAAAATGACATTAGAAGAGAAAACTTTAAATAGAAATATTCTATTAATGTAATACCAATTCCAATACTCACACGACCATGATTGAGTTTACAAACGTGGAGATAGAAAACATACCTTTAACCGTGTTTTATAAAACGTTAACTCACGCGGACCTTTAAAGGGATAGAAATATCCGAAGTTCACGGGGGATTCCCGATCATACCATCTTTGGTAAAGGATACAAAAGTAGGTCACTACTCGATGTTGAGCAATTATAGGAGTCAATGGCAATCGGTCACTAACCGATTATGCACCTTAGTACACGGCCCCCGATGGCTCCTACGAAAGCCCGCGCAATGGTCACTGGCAACCGGTCTATAACCGATTATGCACCTTAGTACACGGCCCCCTGATGACCCCAAATTGCGCATGCATAGAGTCAATGGCATCCGGTAATGATCCGACATTATACCCAACGGTAAGAGGCCCCCTATGACTTCTATGCGACCAAAAAGGGACAACAATCCCGCCTTTAAACCGACTATATGCCTATGGATCCATTACATACTAGTCCTATTACCGAATACATCAACGAGACGTATTACTAGTTTTCCAACCTTGAAAACCCCTTTCAATAAACCATTTCCTTCCAAATCCAAGTTTTACCAAAAACTAGGTCAAATCATTTTGAGTTTCAAAACCAAAGATTATTTCATTTTATAACCTTTCCAAGTATTTTAAACCATTAATGATGCTCAACTCATCATCTACAACAAAATACTCAAAATCCTCATTTTGACCCAAAACCTCCAAACTTACCCAAATACACAACTACTTGAAATTAAGTTTAGGAATCAGTAAAATACTACATTTACAACAAGTATTTGAGTTTATAAGTTTAGATTTGAACTCACACTTATGTATTTACAAAATGACACATAATGCAATAACCTGTATTTTTCAACGACTTATAAATTCCAATACTTTACATATGCAAATGCAACCCAATGGTTTTCATTTAAAAGATAATGCATCCAAATAACTTACACTTATATTTCATTTACCAAAATCCCCAAAACTCAAGTATAAGTCTTTTATATGATTTATAAACTCTTTTATACCAAATATACAAACTTACCCAAATACTCACACATTTGATAAATACCAAGTAAAACATGTTAATATTTCAAAAAGAACGTTTTTGGCATGTACAAAGTTTTCACAAAGTATCTTGAACTCACCTTGCTAGATTTAAGCTAAATCTAGGTTTTACCCCAATGCCGAGTTCCATTGGGTAAGACTTTAGATCCTCGAGCTACATCTCTAGATCCATGGTGTAAGTCTTTCAAGAACACCTACATAACCTCCAAAACATACACAAGAACGAACCCAAGAGAGAATGAGAGTTGTTGGTGGAAGAACCCAAACCCTAGATTCAAGATTCAAGGATTAAGATCTTACCTTCACTTCTATGAACTTCAAAATCAACCAATATCCTCTAGCCATACTTGTTTCCATCTTGTAGAGCTTCATGAGACGAATCCATAGCAACTTGAATCGCCCAAATCGGAGCATTATTGAGAGAGATATGGTTCAAATGAGAAAGATCCCGATTTTTCGGTCTTTAAAACGCTGACATAGGCTGACGCCAGATATGGACGCCAGTTACGTTTCGTAACTGGCATTAGTAACTCACGCGGCTCCTTCTTGACCAAACAGACCCTGACGCTAGTTGTGAAGTTAGTTACGTTTTCGTAACTGGCATTGTAACTCACGCTAAGCACAAATCAAGTAAAAAGAGCTTAGGGCTACTTGTGAAGTTAGTTACGATTTGCTAACTGGCTTTGTAACTCACGCTAAGCATAATTGAGTGCAAAAGTGCCTAGGCTAGTTATCAAGCTAGTTTCAACTCTGAAACTCACCTCGTAACCAGCTTCCATCCTAACCCACATGAAAACTAGCCTTAGACGATGTTTTACCCATATTTGCTTCGTCTTAGCTCCAAATTGACTCTGAAAAATATCGTTGGACTCCTTATTTAATTCTCCAACCAAATATGATATAAATACTTTAAAATAGGCCTGAAATACCAGAATTCTTGTATCAGTCTTTTCCAAAGTTTCATAAACTTAACTAAAATTTCCGGGTGTTACAGAATGTCTCGAAACATTAGTTATATTTATGCTATTTATTTAGTTTGGTAATTGTGCTTTATTTATATTGACAAAATTTTGGATGTTGTTGATTTCGATATGATTTATGTGTACATTGTGTTGCTCTTAAAATTGGTTGTATATAATATTATAAATTCTATATTTTATAAAAGTGATTTGTGTACTGTGTGTTCCTAAGTATCCAAAATTTTGGATCTGCGACTCGTGATTGCATCACCAAAACTATGTCAAATGTTTTTGTTGTTGTTTGTACATAGTACATAGTACATAGTACATAGTACATATACTTATACTTTTTGGTGCATCAACTTGGGATTTATCAATGTTTGCACTTCAAAAAATAAACTAAAACCAATAATATGATAAAACTTTGAAGCATATGTGACAAATGTTTTTATCAAATTGATGTTGGTTTAGCAATATACGTATTCTTCTTTTTTACTTTGTTCTCAACAAAACTTATTGCACAATATATCATTGATTAACACATGTAGCTTCTAATTGGTCAAAATGTTTTCATTAATTGAAGTTTTTGGAAGCCAAAAAATTACATCCATGCCACTCAAGTGTAAGTAAGGTTATCAACATACAACATTAACGGATTCACATATGCTAGTTGTTGGAAATCACTAAAAGCTCAAACAATCATTATTCAATTGTTCAAAAGATGAAAAAGAAAATGTAAAACTAAAATATAGATATTATCAAAGTTTAAGAAATATATAAATAGAAATACATGTTCACGATGTTTAGAAAGTAACCCCAAAGTCTATACACACAAAAACATAATAGCGTCGATAAATGTTGTTTGGTCGGGTAATTTTTTATATGCCTAAGAGCATTGTTCTCCGCTTCCGGTGTACGTGGTTGAAACACGATCTTCGTTATGTTCATAGAACGTAAAAAATTACCTAAAAATAAATGTAATATATATATATATATATATTAAATTATGACTCAAATTCAGAGGTACCACCTCCTTATAACTATTTACTTGATAACATTGTAATGGTAATTAATAATTTTTTTTATCACACAACATACTTTCGCCTCGGTGAATTAGTTTAACCCGAGACACATAAATTACGGATTCTTCCAGCGTTACACGATACATCCTAACAACACTTGAAGTATGAGTGTCATAAAATACCAACTTGATTGCATACGTCATGTTCATAGTTTAAATATTATGGTTTTTTTTGTAATTTGTTAATGTGTAAATTCTAATACATAAGTATTCTTACGTCGCATCTTGGAGCAAGAGTTCAAACATGTCCATGCGTCGCCGTCCCGCAATTATTTTTCCCACAACATCCACAAAAAGTTTATTTTTCACAAACTGTAATCTTCATTACTAAAAGAAAATAAAAATATAGATGTAATAGATTTTGATTTACCAATTAACAATCTTCGTGTGGTCCTATCCCTTGCAATGATCCTAATTATAGGAACCAATGGGTACAACGGAAACCCATTTGCAATATTGTTCATTAATGGGGTAAGCCTCGTTCCCCTGCTTATATAAATCACCCATTCTCCACGAATGAAAGTGTACTTCTCATACATTGGGTAGTCTCGACACATACCCTCAAGTCTCACCAAATCCATTGTTGTGTAATAGAATGATTCTACAAAATCCTAGTTTATAGAAATTGATTGTGTATATCGAATCCTAGTTTATAGAAATTGATTGTGTATATCATGTATTATAGGAAGTTTGTTGTATTTTTATTTTAGAGTAAACTATGATTTTCGTCCCTCTGGTTTAAAAACTATTTTTTTCGTCCCTGTGGTTTGTATTTCATTTTGCTTTTCGTCCTTCGTCCAAATAGAGTTCAAAAAATATATGTTAAACCGAGGGTAATAGGGTCTTTTTACCTTTTTTTAATATTTAATTTATTATATATATTATAATACCCTTTATTGAGGCGTGCTTAAAATTATTAAAAAGAAAAAGAAAAAAAAACAAACTTAACACATAAAAGTCAATGCTCCACTCTATACCTATCTTCTTCCTCAACAACCAGCACCATTTTCTTTTCTCCATTGTTCCAGAACCAACCACCACAATTATATTCTAATAAACAACTTCATATAAATCTTGTTATGTTAGGGTTTTCTTTAGTTTGTGAATAGTAATTAAAGATTTATATTGTGCAGCATAACTCCCCCCCCCCCAATCCCCATACACAATTTGTGTAACCAACTAATAACGCACCTCGCCGTCGCCCGTGGAGTCTATGGACGTGGACTACCTCCTGGCACCCGAACATCGCCTCCCAAAGAAGGGGTAGAGGTTTTGCATTGTATCAAGTCATCTAAAGATCCATGGTTGACCGACTTTGTTGGTTTTTTCTGATTGTTGCGTAACTGGATGTAGCGTCGGTGCAAACTTTAGCCTACCATATAGGAGTTTGTGCATCCCAACAATTTCATGATCTTGAGCCCATGGAAATCAAAGGGATGATCTTTCCATTTCTAATTTCATATCTTTAATTACTATGAACATACATTGATCAATGATGGTTGATGTTACCAAGTCATCTTTGTGATAATAAAAAAAATAAGAAGTAAATGAATAATACATGAGTTTCTTATTATCCATTTATAAGTATGTCAATTTCCAAATAGTTACAGAAATAGTTCAGGTGATTGAGGATGAAGATGAGTATGGGGGTGGTGCCTTGGGTTTTGTGTAGGTTTGGTTTTTTTCACTTCTAATGAATTATGTGGTTTTACATAATCCTCAATAAAGTGTATTATAATATATAATAAATTAAAAAAAGGTAAAAAGACCCTATTACTCTTAATTTAATAGATTTTTGAGTAAATGACATGATTGGTCCATGTGGTTTACACATTATAACACTATGTGTAGGCATGGGAATGGGGCGGGGAGCTCGATCCCCATCCCCGTCCCCGATTCCTCAACTTTATCCCTGTCCTCGTTGGGGAATGAGATCACATCCCCATCTTCATCCCCAACGAGGAAACGGGGATTTTTCCCCGTTTATAAAGTAATTTTAAATCAAATATGCGAGCGACCACACACGTTGAAATGTATCATATTTTTAATAAACCTAAAATCAAAAGTAATTTTATATAATAAAAAAGTCACAACATCATATAATAATTAATAACCTAAAACTAAAAGAAATTCTATTTAATACAAAAAATACTTAACGTCACTCGTACCAAAACATAACGAGTAATATAAAACCGTATCGAGTAATATTCAAAACATATCCGTAATTTTATTTTGACTTGACATCGAAAATATTACACTATAACATCCAAAATAAATAACACTTTTAGATTCTAAGCCTAGTTAGAAAATATGTAATCATGAATTACCAATTTAGTTGAAATATATACTTTATGTATATATATATATATATATAACGAGTCCGGGGCGGGGCGGGGCGGGGAGTACCATACCCATCTCCGTCCCCATCCCCGGTTTGAGACAAACGGGGATCCCCGTCCCCATCCCCGATTTAGCGGGGAATCCCTGTCCCCGATCGGGGCGGATGGTCCGGGTTCCCCGGCGGGGCGGGGCCGATTCCCATCCCTAATGTGTGTCCCTATTTTGAATTAATTATGGATTTGATCCTTGTGGTTTACCCTTTCTCACGTAATTGGTCCCTGAAAGTGATGCCGTCCAAATTCCAGCCGTCAGGGGTATCACATGCGATGCACATGATGGGTAAAGCCATCATTTTACTTTTTGTACTTCTCTTTTAGTTTGATCCCTTCTCTTTTATACACCAGACAATTAATTCCTCTCTTTTATACCTAAGATTTCTCTCCTCAAACCATGGTTCTTCCTCCTGTTATTTTTTGTGTGTGTGGCTTACCTTCGATCATACGAACTTCATGAACTTCAAGAAATCCAATGAGGCGATTCTACACGTGTTCAAACATGGTAAGTTTTTTGTTGATGAAACCCGTTTTTCTGTGTTTTTTACCCTAACAGTATGAATTTGTCTTAGGGACAAAGATGTAGATTCATCATATGGTTTGTTGACCCACCAATGTGTCAGAGATCAATCGAAATAATTTTGGGGTTAGTAAATTCGAAGAACCACCTTGAAGCAACCATCACGGATCTTAAAAAAACAAGTCAACAGATGAAAGATTTTGTTTTGTATAACCTGGTTGTTTTTTTTTTCTGTTTTTAGTGGACCTAGTTGGTTAATGAAGATGATGGAATCTTTTTTATGTTATCGGTGAAATTGTAATTTTTGTTGGTTAATGAAGATGATGGAATCTTTTTATGTTATCTTTTGATTATATTTATCAGATTTATGGATTTTAGTCGTTAAATTTTAGAGTAGATTTATGGATTTTAGTTGTTAAAATTTTTATCAGATTATCAGATATGATCATTTTTATCAAATTTACAGTTTATTATTTCCCAGGTATAAATCTGGATGCAAAAAAAAAACATTTTAATGAATAAGACAAAAATAATGTTGCATAAAAGTAGAGCATTTGAATGAATAAGACAACATTTGCATAAAAGACATTATGTTTCATAAAAATCACCATTCACGACAAAAATATAGGTACATTGTTTATAGTGATAGTAACAAGTTAATCAAGTTCAAATGCATGAAAAACTACCCAAAAATATAATCACCACTACATACCCATCCCAAAAATTACTATACGTCCCATTACGGTGCTTGCCCTTTGCATGTATGCTTGTTGTTCCCTTATTGTTTACAAATCTCACATGTCACTGTCTTGGCATCCCTTGTAATTTCTTTCCATCATCTTTAGTCACTTCTGAAATAGACTTCCTCCTCTTCTTTTTTAGTCCGCCCACTTGGGTGTGATGTATAGGTGGTGTTAACTTCATTGGACAATTTGACTTTGGCCACATATTTGGTCCATTAATTGGTTCAAGGTTAAAGGCATACATCTCCTTCCATGTGTCCAAGAAGTATGTATACTGACACCAATACTCAGGTATACCGTCATCTTGTGCCCCATGTTTGACTATATTCCAAATGGTTGCGACTGCATGTTTGCACGGAATGCCAATAAGCTCCCATCTCCTACAGGTGCAAACTTTCTCCTTCACATCAACTACACATTGGTCCAACCAAGGACCAGCCACCTGGTATTTACATGCTCCATCCCAAAGAACAGTGTAATTTGTAGCTTCCTTCTTGATTGCTTCTAACACTTTTGTTGCCGTTGGAGTCAAAATCCTATTAACTTTCTCAATCAGCTTCTTAACATTTGTTATTCGCTTCATTAAGTACTCTCTGATGTACTCCATAGTTGTAATGATCGGCTTATCCCGTGCATCTACTAGTTTCTTATTGAAGACCTTATATATATATATTATTCAATGAGCAATCATTGTGGCTTCTTCCTGTACATAAACAATGATGATAGTAAACAACATGCAATTAGCATCATTAAAATCTTTGAAAGAGCATATACATGTGAAATGGGATATTGACCAGTGATGTGGGGGGATCTGTTTAAGCCATTCATATGCCGGAGGACTTAATGCTTTAGATTACACATTGCCTTATCAAATTCTTGGACGGTAGATGCAACATCACACTTCCATAGATGATCCTTAAACTCCTTTTTCTTTCCATGATTGCTTCATGTTCTCATGTATATGTCTTAAACAAAACCTACGCTCTGCACAAGGAAATACCTTAGCAATTTCTGGTATTATGCCCTATAAACAGGTAAACAAACCAGTTTATAATTTGTCCAAAACATGTAAAACTTACTGTCCAAAGCAGGTAATAGGTAACATATGTAAAACCATTTTGTTCAAATCTCACTTTGTAAACTCATTGTGTTCAAATTTGTCCAAACAGTGTAACAGGTAACTAATTGACTACTGTTCAAATCTGTATAAACTCACTGTGTTCAAAAACCATGTAAACTCATTGTGTTAAAAAAACATGTAAACTCATTGTGTTCAAATCTATCAAAACAGATTCAAACAAGTAACTATATAATCAAAACATGTATAAATTAACATGTAACTATAATCAAAATAGGTGTATTTTTTATCTCTCCCGCATTTTTTTGTATAAGTATTTCAGATTTACGATGAATTCAAGAATCAGTTTTCTTTTTATAAGGGCTAAAATCACTTAAGTTAGCATTCACTTGCTTCGCCGCTTCGCGCCTCATCTGCACTTAGGGAGTAGGGGATGGATGAGATTCAATCATAAACAACTTTGCCTCGGTTGCATGTAAACCCCCCCTTCACCCCTGCCTGTGTTCACTGTCAAATAGTTTACTTGTAATCAAAATAGGTAACATATTGTGTCCACTGTGTAAAAACCAACAGTTTACAATCTGTCCAGAATCAATCGTTTACAATCTGTCCAAACTCAGTTTTACAATCTGTTCAAACTCAGTTTACAATCTGTCCAAACTTAGTTTTACCATCTGTCCAAAATCAACAGTTTATAGTATGTCCAAAATCAGGTTTTAACATAATGTAAGTAATCTGTCAAAACCAACAGTTTACAATCTGTCCAGATCCAGCTTCTAACAGGTAACAGGTAAAAGATTCAGCAAGTAACAGGTTAAAATAGTAAGTAATCTGTCCAAAATCAGTTTTTACATCATAAAAGTAATCTGTCAAACAACCAAGTATAACAGGTTACCTAGGTAAGTAATATGTCAAACAGTCAAGTATAACAGGTAACAGGTAAGTAATCTGTCCAGATTCAGCTTGAAGTCTGTCCAGATTCAGTAAGAAGTCTATGTAGATTCAACTTCTAATTTGTCCAGATTCAGATTGTACAGCTTCTAATCTTTCCAGATTCAGATTGTAGTCTATACAAATATGTCAAAACAGTAACTTCAATCACATGTCCAAAATTAGTAAGTTCAATAAAAATGTCCAGAACAGTAAGTTCAATAACAGGTTACAACAGTAAGTTCAATAACATGTAAAAACAGTAAGTTCAAACTGTCCATAACAGGTTGTTCAATAAATCTGTTCAAACAGGTTGTTTAATAAATCTGTCCAAACCATATAACAGATGTCCATAAAACTTAATATCCAACAAATCTATATAACATATGTCCATAAAACTTAATATCCAACAAATCTATATAACATATGTCCATAAAATAGAATATTCAACAAATCTATATAACATTTTACCTTTTGTCTGTCAGGTATAAAAGTGAAACTGTTAAGAGCACGGAGATCCAAATCATCAGCAATACACTCCAAAAACCAAGTCCAAGATCTCATCGTTTCAGCATCAACAATTGCATACGCAAGTGGATATGTCCCATTGTTCGGGTCAATGCCAACTGCTGTCAATATTTGACCTGGAAATGGACCTTTCATGAAAGCTCCATCAAGGCCAAGAAAGTCCCTTTACCCATCTTTGAAGCCCTTCTTCTATGGTCCAAAACAAACATATATTCTCTTGAATTTTCTAGTATCAAATGCAATATTGGGTTCATCTTCAACACCTAACTTTATAGTCGTTTCTGGCATTACCCTTTGTAGGTCCAAAACATAGTCCCTGAGATGGTTGTATTGTTCTAAATAGTTCCCACGAACCTTAACGAGTGCCATTGTCTTGGCTCTGAAAGACTTCATATCAGAAAACTTTTGTCCAGATTTCCTTTCCATCTCAATATCAAAGCTTTAACTGCGATTTATGGGTTATGTGAAATGGTGTCCACAATTTCTTGGGATAAGAAAGATGACGTACAAGCTTTTACTTTTCTTATTTGAAGACATCTGTGGTATCCATATATGTCTTAACCATCCAAGTGGCATCATTTTTCCCCTTTGAAATATACAGAACCTAAGGACAAGGTGGCCCACTTCTCTTAACTTCTTCTTTCTCTTTGGCTTTGCCTTTTCCACTTGAATTTTCTTTTTCTATTTCTTTATCTATCCTGCTTGGCTTACCAGGCCCACCTCTAGATTTTTTATTCTTTTTTTTATTGGGATCCTCTACAAACTACCCTTATCCTGCCGCTATCATTCTTTATCACATGCAATTATATTTTACTTTCGATAGCATGCATATCTATCAACCTTTTTATGCCATCTTTGCTCCCTAAAACTTGGCCAACATAGAAGCAAGAACTCTCTTCCATAGAAACCGATGCTTTCTCTTTTCCCAACTTCTTTAGTAGCATCTTCTTTTCTTTCTCCATATCAGAATCATCTGTATTGCTTTCAAGATCTTGCATATCCATTGCATCCACATATCTAGATACATTTGAATCTTCTATGTTCACATCTTTATTTCCAATCCATTCAACATCTACATCAGTATTTGCCATAAAGGTCTTCATGTCCACTTCAACTGCATCAACTACATTTTGTGTCTCTACTACAAACTCATTATCTGAACCATCATCTCGTTTACTCTCATGTTCATCACTTTTATCTAACCCTACATTTCTTTTCATTTGACTGTACCCCTCTCCAAAAAAGGATCAAATTCATCAAACATATCATGATTCTCAATTTCATGTAATATGTCATCTACCGTTTCATGCTTATGAATTATATCATCCACCTCATTGTCCTTCTTTTCATCAATCCACCCTAGTAGTTTGCAAGAACTGTTCAAACCTGTTGAGACTTTCTTCTTACACCTATACAACTCAGATGAGCCTGTAGGGAGTTCTTCTATAACAACTTTACTACCACCAGAACTCATGTAATATGTATTCAACCTAGTT